>OX374618.1:15032500-16357083 GCA_947347705.1 Nymphula nitidulata | reverse complement strand
CCTGTCCAGCAGTGAACTCAACAAGATTGTTGGATCCCCGTTCAGATATGAGATTCAAGATTCTGTTGAGCTCAATTTTTGATTGCACATAATTTATGAAACTTTTTTTCAGGAAAAAAGAAGCATACCTAAGATTTTGTTCCAACAAAATATAGAGCAGATCTTAAGGTTGAAAACCCGTAATTTTACATATTGGTCACTGAAATATCTATTCGGTTACAATGCAGTCCCCACGACTGCACGATGTGTTAGTATCGTAAACGATTCTGTCCCCGGGCGATACGCTACAAAATTTGTACAGATGTCTAGATCCCCAGAGTCACTAACAGGGCGAGAATAAACCCACTCCGATTCGTTCGGGCGAGGCTATATTTAAATATGCCACTAAAGTGTAGCGTATTCGGTATGTAATATCGCAGAGATTTTATTTTCAAATCTTCTGTGCATGTTTTCTCATTTTCTGAAGATAGAGAACTTTCTGTTTGAAATATTATGAATATGATTCCAGATTTAAATTGGAATAGCCGTGTGAAAAATTAGAGAAAAAATTGAGTAACCAACGTGATGTTTCATATTTCTATAGAGTTGCCTACACAAATCCATTCTAAATATTTCTGGCCTTTGACAAAAACAAGGATTCAACATCATACCTTCTAACCAAATATTTGACGGCCGTCGAGTGGTCATTACTCGAGTGTCTATTAAATCAGAGATCCCGGGTTCGTATCCCGCTAGGGGCGTAGTTTATTTGATTTGATCAATAATCATTTATGATTATATTTCGTCTGCATTTACTTACAAATAATTAAAAAATAGGTATGGCAAATAAAGTGGACTCGAACTCGACTAAAATTTTCAGCAAATTTTTTTTTTTTCATACAACTGGATGACAAACAAGCTGACGGCCCACCTGATGGTAAGCGGTTACCGCCGCCTATAGACACCTGCAATAACAAGGAAAAGTCACTTGATATTGCAGGTGCGTTGTCATCCTGGGGCCTAAGATGAAATGCCGTCCA
The DNA here is from genome assembly GCA_947347705.1 of Nymphula nitidulata. NCBI lineage: Eukaryota > Metazoa > Arthropoda > Insecta > Lepidoptera > Crambidae > Nymphula > Nymphula nitidulata. The sequence goes on along the minus strand of OX374618.1, from coordinate 16,356,064 downwards.
TGCCCAGTAATTGCACTGGCTACCTTTCCCTTCAATCCGAAACACAGCGAACTGTTTCACGGCTGAAATAAGAAAGGCGGTGGTACCTACCCAGACGACCCTACATACAGGTCTACCACCTAGCTAATATTATTATTATATTTATCTTCAATTAGTAAAACTTTACTACCTACTTATGATTCTGTGCTGGAGTTATTTTAAATCCAAGATCTTGGCGTGTATGTATAAATCTGCGATAATGCTAAATAAATGTACCATGTAGTTGGCTCGCGTTGAATTCCTTCTTTATCGGTTTATGTGATATAATACCAAGATTTGACTTTATTTCGTTGGCTTATGCATTATAGTTTAAACGCAGATATACAGTTAAAGGTAATCTTAAGTGCTTAGGCGTAAGTCTTATGAAGTTTATTCATTTAATCTTGAGCAGTTTTTACACTTGAGTACTGATACTGCTATACATAAAGTAATAGCATGTACAATAATATGAAATATATTTCTTAAAATTTTATTCCCATAATTAAAACCTTCAATTGTTTAGTAATATTTCGCTTTACAGTGTATTATAAAAATAGAATTATAACTAAAATCGGCAATGAACATGTATTTCAAGAGTATTTTTTAATGTGATTCAGCATGTTTTTGTTATCAACACGTATTGCGAGTTTCAGCAAAGATAAGAAAACCATTTTAATCACATTTAAAATTTGATTTGGTTTTTTTTTTATACAACTAGATGACAAACAAGCTGCCGGCCCACCTGGTGGTAAGCGGTTACCGCCGCCTATAGACACCTGCAATAACAAGGAAAAGCACTTGATATTGCAGGTGCGCTGTCATCCTGAGGCCTAAGGTGAAATGCCGTCCATGCACAGTTATTTCACTGGCTACCTTTCTCTTCAATCCGAAACACAGCGAACTGTTTCACGGCTGAAATAAGAAAGGCGGTGGAACCTACCCAGGCGACCCTACATATGGATCTACCACCTCGGTAATGTCGGATCAGTCGGGCTCTTGGGTTTTTGTCCGAACTGATATCAAGAACTGATAGTAAGTACCTTAATCCGTTGTAATTGGAGTCGTTTCCCAACTGAAGTATTAGCTTGATTATATAGTTATAATATCTATCTATATTGTCATACGTCATTAAATCTATCAAACTATCATCAAAAGAAGTATGAATAAAAAATTTCTTGTGCTTCAATTTCTATTGTTTCTGGAAACAACTTGGCACCAACTCCAAAAAATGCATTTTTAGGAGGTAAGTACCTAGGCACTTAAATTTATTTATTTTTTCCTTTTGAGAGTTTTGAAGTCGGTTTTATATTTGTTAAAAAAAAATTCACCTTTTTAAGTAATTGTCTAAGGTCAAAGCTAAATAAGTGACCGTCAGTACTGTCGGCTTGTCTGTCTCTCAGTTTTTACTTGAAATACATACCTAATATTGTTTCGTTAACCGAAACCGTTACGTATATTTTACCTTCCATCATCAGTTCACCCCAATAAACCGATAGAATATAAATATTCGTCAATACGTACCTGTAATATTTAAAGAATTATCTTCCAACTCCTAATCGTTAAGGAGTTGTACCTTCCATCATTAGTTTACCCGAATAACCCGATAGAATACTTCTTTTCGTTAATACTTACCTATAATATTTAAAGAATTATTTTCCAACTCCTAACCGTAAAGGAGTTCTACCTTTCATCACCAGTTCATCGACATAAGATGGTAACTGACAGTAGCAAATACTTGAATAGTTTTGGTAAAAAGTAAAAAAAAAAGTAATACGAGCCTATAAAACTTGAGGTTCGCCCTCGATTTTTCTGAGATCCCATCATCAGATCTTGACTTGGTGACCACCTCAGGAGTAAACTCTATCAAATAAAAAAAGAATTTTGAAAATCGGTTCACAATTGACCGACAAATCTAAACATACATACAAAAAAAAACTTGAAGTCGGTTAAATTAGAAATGAACGATAAAAAATATTTATTGAAATTGAAACTAAATTTGTAGGGCTAGGTGTTTCATTTCAAAAACATGGCTTTTATTGTTATTTTGTAAAAAAATGTTATTTTGTAAATATTGTTTTTTTTACAAAATAACAATAAAAGCCATGTTTTTGAAATGATAAATATTTCTTACTCAACAGAATGTATGGATACCAAGCACATCACTATAACGTATTCCATCCCGAGGCACATGTTGATACATTAAAGCTGTCGTGTAGAGGCTTACGGCAAGACGGCAAGATGTATTGAAATATATCAAGCTATATACATTCTATACATCTTTATATTGTAGCTGCCATCAGCTGTAACAACCTTAATATTTATTTGACGTCCGGCTTGCCGAGTGGTTTGTGCCCCTTGCTATACTGGCTACTTGGTCAGGGACCCTGGCTACGAATCCCGGTAGGATGAGTGCGAGCATATTTTGTTCAAGATCACGAGTGATTGATGTTTAAATGTTTATTTAATATATTTCTTATATTTATACAGGATGGTGCTGTTAATATGACAATAAATTAAAATATGGGCTATATTATTTCATAGAAATAGTTTACCACTTTCAAAAACGTCTTATTTATTTGACAATTTCGTGACATTTTTATGAAATAATACATATAAGATTGGCTGCATAATTCATCATGAAATTATGAAATGGATAAGAAATTTTCGAAAGTGGCAGACCATTTCTATGAACCAATATAGCCAGCCCATGTTGTAATTTACTGTCGTATTGACGGCACCACACTATATACGCATTATTATCATTATTTTTCCGTTATCTCGTAACCATAACACAAGCTCTTAATGATGCTTACTTCGGGCTAGATAATAGGTGTCAGTGTATGAATATTATTAGTATTACTATGCGACACTTTCCTATCGATTATTTACTCTTTTTGCCACTGTCTGTATCATCATCGTCATATTATCGGCCTATGATGTCTACTGCTGAACAAAGATCTCCCCGATCGTTTTCCAAACGGAAATCTTCAGCGCAGCCTGCATACAACGGCTCCATGTGACCCTGACCTGTGAGTCTGCCCATCTAGTGGGAGGCCGTTCTACTTTGCGTTTTCCGATACGTGGTCGCTATTCTAGAACTTTAGCGCCCCACCGGCCATCTGCTTCAACTTGCTAATCCTATGTGATATATCAGTGACTTTGGTTCCCTTGCCTTATCATCACAACCCTATATACGTCCCACTGCTGGGCACAGGCCTTCCTAATGGGAAAAACACATGAGGCGCACTGGCCCAATGCGGGTTGGTGGGTTAAAGCGGTTGCAGGAACAACCGGGACCAACGGCTTAACGTACCTTCCGAAGCACGGAGGAGCTCGAGATAACACACTTTGATTGACCCATCCCAGGATCGACCATGGCGAAAGTTGCTTTGTTTTTCGTATCGAAACCAGAGCGCTCAAAACAATACGCCACCGAGCTCCTCCTTCCTCTTACCTTATCAATGATGTTAAAAGTGGTGTTTCAAACCATGGTCCATACCAAAATGGGAATTCAAAAGTATCCTCGTGCGATTCGCACCGTGGTGCGGTATCTTATCTTCTTATCTATCATACTATCTATAAGAAGTGGTGCGGTAAGCTAGTGGTGCGAATTATACCGGGTAGTATAAGTTTGACGTGGTTTGACTTTGTCTTGTATTTGTGTGTCTCTGTCTGTCTGTGGGATCGTAGCTTTTAAAGCGAATGGACCGATTTTGAAACTGTTTTTTTAATTTGACGTATTGTGAAGGTTCTTAACTATAATTTATAAGGATCAGTTCAGGCGTTTGATACTATCATCTCGTTTCCTAATTTGGCTTACAGTTACTTTGGTGGTTTTTACAAGACATGCCAATCTTGAGCAGATCCTTTACCATCAAATAGTCTGTGGGATGTTCAATTCTTTATAAACTTACAGCAGATATAGCATGCTTGGGCTCATAGGAAAAGTCTCAATAAGATTGTGTTACATGATAAAAGACGCCGGGGGCTACTTAAAATTTTCAATCTTATATTATTCGAGACCGAAATAAATATGCTAATATAACCTTACTGGGCATATATTCTTCGCTCTGGTAGGATTTATTGGCGGATATTTTGGGTAAGCTACCTGTGATAACTTCTCATTGCATGCTTTTTATTTTGGGTTGTTATTCATATTTTTGGTTATAGAAGTCTCTGTTTGACAAATCTAGTACGCAAGTAAAAACGAAGAGACCAACGAACCACTTTATAATCCGGCCACTTGTGTAACCGATTCTCAATATCTCTTCTTATGAGATTATTGCTAATGAATTGAGCCATTGAGCATTAATAATGTAGACAATTGGTAATGATTGCTGTAATTGGAGTTAGCAAACATTTATTGCCCTCACGGTGTTTGTAATAGCTATTTTAAATAAATAATTGGCTTAAATTCATGTTTTACGCCTTTCTGAAATAAATGAATGCGATACTGTTTCCCGTAGAAAGGGTAGGATGGAGGAGAATAATATATTCTTAATAATCACCATAAGTAAATTTACTTTAAGCTATAGGTATGCTTTAAATAGCTAAAATAATTGACTGAATTTATTACTTACTGACAATTTTAATGACATTTTAATAAGTGGTTTGTTCCGTAATAAGCAAAACGTGATGATCGCTTTTTTCTACAATTAGTCCTTGATCTCACTTCTGTATTAACATTCGTTTCAAGAAAGTATAAATTATTAAATATGACTGAACAGACAAAGGAAAAGTTTGTATGTGATTTGGACCAGGTCATAAGAAGCACCGTTTTTTCGTACTGTTATTTTTGTAAGACACCATCATATCTTACTATATCCATAAATATTGATTGAATTGTGATTGAAGAAAAAAATATCAATGTCAAGCGCATCCTTAACATTCACGGTCAAAATTACTGTTATGTTTTTGCACTATAACTTAGATACATGTCTCTCTCTCTCTGGTTCAAAAACTTATTTGTAAATTTTAAATAAAATACTGTCTTGTGTGGCAAAGTCTCGTGAAAAAAATTCTAATAAATTGCCTTTGTCGATTAAGTACCGCTAAAACCCTACTCAAAAATTAGTAATTGATTAGGCGTTATGGCGAAAGTATGGTAACTTGAACTATATTTTTGGTAACGTAAAGCTCGCGGCTGATGTGGGCGACAGACTCGAGGATTAATCTGTGCTCGAGGCTGCATAACAGTTTGACCTTGAGACCTCCCTTATTCCTTTCGTAATAGAGGCGGCTTTCGTAGTGAAACTGTTACACTTGATGTGCTGTCGTCTGTACAGTAGAATATTTGATATAAATACGATCAAACACAGCCTACTTTAACTTTAAAGTTTGTTTATCTAATGTTTGTGCAGATTGCCAACTTTCCGTAAAACGACTGTGCGGAACTGTAAATTGGATAAACACGAAGTGCCTATGTTAAATACAAGCAAGATTTTTGGCATTTTCTAAAATTCCTACAGTATTTAGGTACATTCAACTCTAGAGAAATTTGCAGCAACGCCTCTGCTGGGATTCGTTTAATTTTTTTTAAAAGGAGGCTTATGTCGCATGGCTTTTCATTCAAACTTTCGAGTCAATGTATTAGAAACGAACAAACCGAATCTAATAAGACTTCAATAGTTATCAAATGGTTATCCGAAAAGTCTTTAGTTGAGTAAGGGCAATTTTTATACGACCAAAAATTGCCAATAATTACTTTATTATTCAGACTTTTCGAAACATCCTGTGATAAATTTTTAGACTCAAGACGTAAGTCAGGCTGACTTACGCATGCGGACTTTCTGGTGGGAAAATTTCTGGACCCACAGGGATCGAACCCTGGACCTCTAGATCTAAGGTCTCAACCACAAGACAAATTTTAATATTCGTTATATTTGTCTCCTAAACTCATCTATTTCAATAATAGGCGTGTTTGTTACAGTGTTGTTATCATTTGACTAAATTAATAAATAATCTTGGACGCTAAGCATGTCCTGACTTATTGCAAGCAGTTCAGTAATTTTTAGGAGAAGAGTGAATATCATATCATTTTGGAAATTTCCAAATAACTAATATTATCTGCCACTGAATAAGGCTTTCATGTTTTTAAATTAATTTATTATTATTAATAAGATTATTTATTGAAAAGCACAGGTAAATTGATAAGGTGATAATAAAAAAAATGTTTCGCTCTCGTTTTTTAAGCTCCTTGATACATATTAATTTATTCACACGCCGACACGAAGGACTATTTGCAGAAGTTCAATTGATTAATTTAATTATATTACGATTACACTGGCAACGTAGTTTTCAGTTTCAGTATATCGTTCTCAAGTGACTGCTTTAACTGCAACTCAAAACCCCGGGTGCGTAGCATAGTTGAGCAATTCTATGTTTTGTCTTCTGACAGCCACGTAGAGTAATAAAAAAAATTAAAACCTGAATGTATGCACAAATTTACATAGATATTAGAGCCGTCTTTTTTTAAAATGATCCAGTTTACTTCGTAAATTTACAGTTATTATTCTTTTATTATATGCCAGTTTTAAGCTAAATTTATCTCTCTATTCGCTCTTCTTGCTTGCTCTATGGACGTAATAATAACCTCACGGACAAAGTAGGATATGGAATGTTTTTATTAGGAGAGATTTATGATGTAACGAGCACTCCAAAAGTGGTTCAGGAAGTTGCAGTTAAATGCGGGTGGTGGCAAGTGTGGAATTTAATTTCGTCGTAAAAGCCTTAATGTTCCTGCAATTTTGTAAGCTAAACCAATTTTACGTCATGTCTTCATTGATCGCTCTCGTAGTTGCTTATTTTGCATGGATTGCTTTTATTTGCCACCAAAAACGAGCGAACGGAGTGTATTTAATAAATAATAGACCAATTTAAGTGCAGAACTCCTTTTTTAAATCGAAAAGTTACCTAGCAACAGTAAAAAAACACCAATAGTCTAATCTTAATAGTATACATGTTGGCAGCCGGTCATCACAGACCAATTACTAATAGTGAAATTTCAATCCATACGATCACGAACGATCATTAACTGCCATGCTATCTGAACGATCGCCAGTGGACGATAGGATTGGTAGCAATGGATATTCGCCATTTTACCTTACAGTTCACAACAAAAATAGACATTGCTGAGGTTATTTTTACGGGTGGCAAGGACGCCAGAGATCATCGATGTAATTTTATGTTGGGAGCAAACAAGTCCATACTTGTCTCCAAAGCTGTCAACGAAACGGTCTCTTAAATAAAATGTAGGGAATAGTGGTAATTCCTTAAAAACACCACTGCTTTTGGAGTATTGCTTGCCTATGGTAAGTGAGACCGTCAGAGCTCATTCTAGGAACCATAATGTTGGGAGCAGGGGACGTCTTCTTTGCTGCCAACGTCAAGGTTTCTCTTTATTTAACAGGACAGGCAACGTGTGAGTAGTACTTTTGGTGTTTAGGTAGGTAACTAGAATTTAGAGATTCTCGGCGTGTGCACTGAAAATAACTTAACCAAACTAACTTTGGTTACATTGGTAATAATCAAATTTAGCAAGGTTTAATTACAGTTTATTTGATTTAACAAAACGGTGCATTTATAAGCAACTTTATTTTTGGCCAGGTGTTAGAATATGTTATGTAGTCACTTATTTGAGCTATACGTGGAAGCACATTTTGATGTCATCTTATATATGCAGCTTAGACAAGATAATACCTCCAAAAAAGTAGAAATCCCTTTCGTGTTATTATTTTAAATGGCTTACAAATAAAGCCGCTTTGCGGCTATTCTTTTAAACCGTTACTATAAAAGCTTGAATGTTGTTCACAATTTTATTTTTAAATTGTATAATGGAAGCTCTATGGATTTTCGAGAATTATAACTATCAATATACCGCTGGCTCTGTGCCAATCACGCTATTAACCGTATTATTTACTTTTAAAAGCTTATAGTTAATTGATTAAATCTCTCAGTGAAACCCGAAGGATCATCAATTGTGCCATTAAGCACTGAAGAGTTGTGGGGCCCAGTTAATTGCTAATTACCATAATTCGTTGCCAGAAGTAGTTGTTAAAGCAAGGTTCGTTAAACAAACAGTAAAGGGTCAATTGGTCTGCTTGAACAATGCTTTCTTTCGACTTAGTTTCAGAAAATTGTCACATTAAGAACCTTGTAAAATAAGCTGAATGACTTTTATTTCATGTTTATTTAGTCAGGAAAAAACATATTGCATAAGATAACTATTTACTAATAATAACGTGCGGTGACAGCTAAATTATTTTATATAAAATTTTTAAATTCAAGATAACTCGCATAATATAAAATTTAAAATTTTAAGTTACCCGCGGCCATATGAATCATATATCGAACACCATCTCATTAAGACTATTCTTATGAGCCAAACACGCTAAATTTGCTGGAAGTTTCTGAAGAATTGAGCATCCCGCAGACTATTTAATGGTACCGGAACAGCGCAAGATTAACATGTCTTGGAAATACCACCGAAATAACAGTGCACCAAATTTCAAATCAATCTGGTCTGTGAAAGTAACTAAAACTATTTTGTCAAGTAGGAAATGAGTTATTATCACCAAGCGCCTGAAGTAATCTTCGTAAATTACAGCTAAGAACCATCCTGATCATGTCAGCTTTGAAACAAAAAACCAAAATCAAAATCAAGGTGCGTCGATTTTTCACGCCTGACCAATTATGCCTGCTTTATAAAACTCAGGTCCGGTCTTGCGTGGAATATTGCTCGCACTTGTGGGATGGCTCCGCCAAGTACCTACTCGATGCCCTGGACAGATTGCAGCGTCGTGCTGTCCGTATCGTTGGCGATGTAGAAGGTCACGAACAACCTTGAGCCTCTGCAATTGCGTCGAGATATTGCCTCGCTTAGCGCCTCCTATCGCCTATATCACGGAGAGTGCTCTGAAGAGCTATTTGACCTTATCCCACCTTCCCCCTTCCTACTCAGGAGCACGCGTGCCGGTCTTCGAAGTCATCAATTCACTGTCTCCACCTCAACATCACGGACAAAGAAATTTAGTAGCTCTTTTCTTTGTCGAACTTCCAGAACTTGGAATTCATTGCCAGCACATGTGTTCCCTCCTTCCTATAACATGGGTTCTCTGAAAAGAGGTGTGAAAAAGCACCTCTCGGACCGGCAAGGTGGAGGCGGCTAGAGCAGTGTCTGAACTGCACTAGCGGTCTTCGCATATGGACTCTTCTTACCGCTTCACATCAGGTGGTGTTGAGTCATTTGTCGTGCTTTGTATAAAAAAAAAGTCTATTCGTTTGCCATAGACAGACACACAGACAGACACGTCAAACTGGCATCAGCCCTCTTTTTTCGTCAAGGCTTAATAAAAAACAGAATGACACTTAAAATAGTACATTAGTCATTCTTTAAAATTGCCATGTCTTTGTTATAAATAAAAGTGTTGTTCTAAAGATTATTCTTTGATACACACACAACATAAAAAAACATTTAAATTCATTACAGAAATAAAACTAAAAATAAACTTATGCCTATAAATAAACTAAAATTAACCGAACTGATAAATAAAAAACACCACCTAAATCTACTGACAATGGAAGTGTACCAATAAGACTGGTCGCATTACCTCGCTGAATCGCGAGGCTTATTCTTTGTGCGAAATACGTACCAGCCTTATTTTCATTTAAAATTTCACACAAATGATCTGCAATGTCCATAAACAGTCGGTGAGCAACTAGATAAGCCAGCATCAGCGGAAGCAGCAGCCGATCCTGGTGTCGACGAGTTACTTGGAAGATGGGACATGGCTTAGGTGTCGACACAAGTAGCGTCCCACACCAAAGACCTACCCATCTTCCAAGGCACAAGATTCATGCCGTCAGGCCTCTTCCCATCATCGCGCGCTAAGCCGTTAGGCTCCAGAGCAGCAGGGGTCCCGGAAGTAGCGAGAGCCCGACGAATGATATCATTGATTTCAGCATGCCGTGAAAATCGACCTGCACTTCTAGCACAAGAGAGGCCATGGTGACCAAGATCATCAATCAGACTACCACAACGGCAACGGTGTGGAACATTGCAGACGGTTCCTAAACGCAAACAGATAGCAAAACAGATTGTCCCGCACCAATTTGCAGAAAGGCCCATCCCATTGTTTCTGGGAGCAGGGGGAAAAAGGAAAGTCAGAGCCAGGGCAAGACATTGACCAGCTAGATTTAGCCTCGGCCAAGTGGGACACTTCAAAAGTAATTAAACTATCACTTAAAATTTTGTTAATTAATGGACGCGTACTATAAACTGAAGATAAAAAGGCCGGAAGAGAAACACTTGAAATTTTCCTTATACCTAAACCTCCGAAACGTATTGGCAGTGATGCTTGAGACCAAGAACGATCGCAGAGATTGATATTCAGAACAGTAGAAAGTGTTTCTTAGAATGAAAGAACTGTCCAGTTCCGAAAGAAGGTCAGGAATTTTCCAAAGTTGACAGGAACGAAGAGTATACATAAATTTGGGAACAAAAAGGCAAAAACGGAGAATCATGTAAGCCATGTGAGTGCTAATTTTAAGAAGCCTATGGCATAAATCTGTGAAGGTTATAATTTTTTCTTTAACAAAAAAGGGAATAGAATCGTTTAAAATAGGTGAACCGAGTAGACGGAGCGATTTTCTATCAATTTCTTCAAACAATTGAAATATTGGGAGCCAAAGAGTTAAATTTCGAAATGATTTCGTCTCGATGTGAACCTGTGAATCTATCTGAAATAAATAACTAACACTTCGAGAAATTCAGATCGAGAGCAATAGTATGAAGTTCTTGGATAAGTGTACGCAAATCATCAAGGACTGAATTTGCGCAGCCACCTAAGGTACCATCGTCAAGATACCATACGTTTAATTTTGAATTTAGTTTTTGAACGGTAGGGTGAATTGCTAAACTAAAAATGGCAGGTCCGAGGGGATCACCTTGTTGACAGCCTACAACAGAAGAGATCAAATTACCTCTGATCCTCTGTGGTTTGAAGGTGAACTGGGCACTGCCAAAGGAAACCGTATAAAGAAGGGGTTTTATATAGCACCTGATTCAGCAGAGCAGCCCTGTCTACAGAATTAAAAGCATTTCTAACGTCCACTTTGAGAACAACTTCTCCGCACTCATTGTTCAAGAAAGTTTTTGCTTCGAAGTCTTGTATTGCAGAAAAGAGCAGACATGAAATAAAATAGAACTCTATTATTATTATACCTATTAAAGCTGGTTCCCAGAAATCCTTTTGGAGTATTCAATAGAAATGGCAGCTAGTGGGCTTAGCTTGACTCAAATCATTCAATTTATCTTCACACGCTCAACTGCACGGATAAACTTAACAATGGACGTGATCGGGCATAATAATCTTGATAGTTTGCTTGTTGGACCATGTCTAATTTATGGTAATTCCAACAACACGTCGCCTAACATAGACATCTTTTTTCAGTGTTTATTGTGGTTCATCATCGCCAGCCTATATTCGTCCCACTGCTGGGCACAGGCTTTCCTACATAGGAGAAACACAAGAGGAGCTTGTGCCATAACACAACCACGCTATCCCAATGCGGGAAAACGCACCTGCAATATCAAGCGATTTTTCCATGTTATTGCAGGTGTCTACAGGCGGCGGTAGCCGTTTACCACCAGGTGGGCTGTCAGCTTTTTTTTCATCACAAAAAACCACAATGAATAACTTCGATAAAATTACTTCTAATTTGTATATTATAAGAAAATGTGCACACCTGATTCAATCTAAATGTTCCACTTTACATTTATACTCGTTTTCACTAACATTTGCTTAGCGTTAAGAGTCTCTTACCGATTTTATCTCAGTCTATCTAAAGGAGATAGAAAGAGACAAATGTCGTTAAGAATCACTTAAGCCTAGGGAATGGGTTAGTAAAAACGGAGATTAATAGCTTAGAAAAAGCGGGGACCTAAAATATTTTGCTGGACTCTCAAGTTCGAAACTAGATCAGAAAATTTTGTGGTAATCGTATTTCGCAGGGAGAACAATGTGGTCACTAACCCACTGCTTACGGGCACACTGCCATTTGGCGCAAGATGCAAACCGCTTAAAGAATCGTGCTCTGCTGAACACAAGCTAATTAACTTCTAGCGCGCTTCTAGGAGACTGTCTGTATAAAAACTAGCGTGCTAGGAACGGATGGGTTTAGGCCTTCAATAAATACACGAGTTTGTTGCCGGAATCTTCTCGGTAGTTCAACTTTTGGAACCGGTGTAAATTCAGACATGACATACAGACAGATACTATGCGTTGTTACTTAATTTTATTTTGTGAAAGTTAGAAAAAGTGTTTTTTGACGATTTGAACGTGCTTCTTTGTGACCTATTTAAAGAAAATTATTTTGACGTTGACTTTGAATACAAATATTAATATCTGTGCTGCTCAGGCTTATGTGACACACGCCCGGATTCAGAGATTATATTTGAATCGAATCACGTCTCAATGTATGCTCAACTATTCAGACTTAATTTATATGAAAAATATTCTTCAAATATACATTGAATACTCAATGCAGAAACCGGTCCTAAACTTCTGGAAATAACTTAGTTTTGATTCTGAAGTAATAAGACATATAATATTGTATGCTATAAAAATACACATTTTATTTAGGTAAATATCGAAGCTACGATATTCTTTGTAATTTGAATTCTATAATAAAATCAAAGTTGTTCAAAATCATCATGTTATTTGTTTTTATGTTTGAAAATATTCATTTGATTCTAGATAATGTAAGTAAGCTATCTTTAACTATATTATTATCATGAATTATAATAACTATGTCTTTTAGGCCATTCCTTCAATTCTGTTTCTTTTTTGAAGTCCAGCGGGTCGAGTGAACAGATAAAGTGATAGATAAAGACACAATAGTATTATTATTTTCATATTCTATTTATTGCTGAAATAGTAGTAGCTAGTGAAGAATAATTAATGCGTTATATTTTGTTGCATATAAGTAGATACTTTATCGCCGGATCCGAGCATCGTTCTGATTTTAAATAACGTGGACAATCTCATGAATTAGTCTGTTCAAAAAGTAGCTTATACCTATAATTTAGTTCCAGTTGCTACATACGAGTACGAGGGCCAAACTGAAAACGGCTCAGATCTTTCAGGTCTTTGCATAATTCATTTAGTTTTAAATTATGTACTTATTTTTGTCAACTTTCTGTTTAACTGGTAGAACAATGATATTATTTGTAATCGCTAATTGTAGAGTTGCTTGCTCTGCGAGTATTGTGCTTAGTGCCGACGTGTGTATTGCAATAATTTTCTATCTGACGTGCTACTCTTTATGTGTGGCCTACTGTACTTTAATATGTGCAAGAAAGTTTAATTCCAGTTTTCCAAGGTTAATGCCATTTGACATCTTCAGACTTCCCGTGACCACGGTCGCTGTAAAGTAATCGAAACGTCGGGTGTATTTATTATTATGCCATCTAATTAAACGCGAGTTAAATCCGGTAAATTGTTCCTGTGAGAGGAATAACTGTTCGGCTCGTGCATTTATTATTGCAATTATTGAAATACAAAGCTTATGTGGAATTGGGATTACGCAAACTTATCCACAGGATTTTCCGGGATAACAACTATTTATCCCATTTGATAATCTGTACATTAATAACGTAAAACTGAAATTAGTTTTATTACTATTATATTTATTCACTAAACTTACCCTTGCTGCATTTTATGCCTCATCAAACAATAAATAGTAAAATAATATTTCCTATAACAATTTTTACAAGGTAAACAACGCGTGAATAATGCGTAATGTACTAAGAACATTTATTACTTATGGTAACCGTCTGCCATCAGGCAGAGAGAAGGTACGCTGGTTTGCCATTATTAACGTATGAAAAAAAAAACAATTTTATTTTGAAAACTGTGTAGACCAGAAAGTGACATGTCCTGAGGCGGGATAAATAGTTTTATTGTAAATTATTTCCGCGCGTTCCAAGCCTACAACTTTTTACTCTATGGCCATTTCGTGCCTATCGGCATGACGTTCGGTTGTCACAACTGCGCCGTTCCAAGCCTCAAAGAGTTGCAACTTTTTGTTTAAAAACACTATGACGTGTAAAACGTCATAAGAGATTGGTGACCATCCGTCAAATGAGATTGGATATGTCAAATCTCAAAAAGCCAGGGCTTATTTTTAGTTAACTATAAATTAAAGTGTTTAAAAGCTTTATTTACTAAATAGGTACTATTGTTGTGTTTGACTTAATACAGAAAATTTAATGCGAAATGTAAGACTTCGTAAAGTTTTTGATCATGATCGAACTCCTTGATATGATGAAGATGGTGATGTCTTGATCCAAAGGGTTGGTGGTAAACAAAAATACATATCATTTTTTAAAAATTAAATGTGACATAACATTGATCAGTGTATGTAATGTCAAAATAAATTTGATGTTATAAAAACCACTTCTGTCGTTCTACACCTTAGAGCAAGACAAAAAACAACTCCGACACTCCAGTGTCGGCTCCGAGCCGACACTGGAGTGTCGGAGTTGTTTTTTGTAGCTTTCTTCAATATTAAATAGCATACGGATGGATAGTTGTTGACATTCATATGTAAAAATTTTATTTCTTGAAAATTTTTTTCGCGGTTTATTTATATTATCACCCAACATTAGTATAGAGTAATAATAGTATAGAGTATAGAGTAATACTATTTATACGACGCTGTAAAATGGAATCATTGGTACTTATTTTTTTAATTCAGCTCGTAGGATGGGTAATTTATTTTAATTTTAGGTTATGTTAGTTCAGCAATAAAGTTAACACTTCAGTAGTATGCAAGGGAGGACCAATTTCTATTAGAGATCCATCCATCATGGGTGTGTGGTATTAATGTGTATAAAAAAAAACAACCTATGATTTCGCGTTGACGGTCATGCACAGTATTAACTTTATTGCTGAACTAACATAACCTAAAATTAAAATAAATTACCCATCCTACGAGCTGAATTAAAAAAATAAGTACCAATGATTCCATTTTACAGCGTCGTATAAATAGTATTACTCTATACTCTATACTATTATTACTCTATACTAATGTTGGATGATAATATAAATAAACCGCGAAAAAAATTTTCAAGAAATAAAATTTTTACATATGAATGTCAACAACTATCCATCCGTATGCTATTTAATATTGAAGAAAGCTTTGAATCTACATATCGTTTTGATAAAATAGCTTTGCCAGTATTGAGAAACTAAATTTCTTCGGTAGAAGGCTTGTCTTTTGCTTCGATTACTAAGATAGAGCTGACTCGACCGTATTCCAATAATACTTCACTTAATTATAAGTACCTTTAATATTCTTTTATTGATATTTAACAAAGCAATTTTATTACATTTTAATTTAAATAAAACATTAAAAACATTTTATTTTAACCAAAGCGTCAAAAACATTTCAACATTCGCGAATGGGAGTTTTAAATGCGTCACACTATTATTTATGCTAATAAAGACTTGGAAAAATGCATTTAGAAAAGAGGCTGTGTGTTGTAGTTTAGACTGACAGTACACTTCTGACAGCTCTTGTATTAATGCCGCTCTTGGCCGGAATAAACAGCTTTTTATATTTTTAATTTTGCATTTTCTTTCATTTCTTTTCCGAGATCTTCTTACTTTTTCAAAATTAAGAAGATGAATAATTTTTTCTCGGAAAAATATGAGTAGTTAGTAGCGGACGCTTTCGGAAAATGGTCCCGCTTATGACGCGCACTTTATGCTAAGTTATTTTTAATCCTACGCCAGTAGATTATCTAACACAAATTAAACTTTTAAGGCATAAAGATTGCTGGGTTATGTTTAATTTTGTATTGAGCATTACTTGTTTTAAGCACTTATATAGTCCCTTTTAAGTTTCATTGAAAGTATTGATTGGTAAGTAAATTTATTTTGAAACAAACAAAACAATTATTGAAAGCCTGGTTTATGTTTTATAACCTGTCGTATAACTATGTATTTCCTACATTCCTTTATAACTTAATTAATAATACGAGTATAATAATTGTAGTATTGCAATTAGCCAACTTTTTATTCCCGTTTGTATGCAGTCTTTACGTTTTACCTGTAGTCCCTAGTGACCCAGTCCTCAGTCCTCACACACAATAGGTTTTTTACACTCATACCTATTATCTAGCACAAAGTAAGCATCATTAAGAGCTTGTGTTATGGATACTAGATAACGGAGAAAATAATTATAATATGTATATAAATATACTAAATAAACATACAGACATCCATGACTCATAAATAAATGCTCGTACTCATCATACGAACATTTGTTCCTACCGGGATTCAAGAGGTCCCGCCTCTTGACCGAGTAGCCTGTATAGTACAGACCACTCGGCCAGCCGTCAAGTAAATCTATTGAGACTGATAATATTATCATATTCCTTCAAGTTCACTGTTTTAAGTCAATACCTTAGTCGTGTAAAAAATATTGATAAAGCAAATAAACAAAAATGTACACTGAACGAAATATTAAAATAATTCTTTCATACAAACATTTCTTATTATGCCTCGGTATTCCTACTATTGCGGCGTTTCTCCATAAGACAATAATAAAATACCAAATTTAGAGGTTCTTCTCGCAAATGTAGCATGAGGAACTCGAGAGATGTTGTACATCGAAATGTTGTTAGATATTACCAGGCTAACTGCCGTACCTAGAACAATACTATTTTTTATCGTTAAACCTTCTTGAAATATATTGCTGATATTTAGGTATATCTGTATATAATACAAATGTCACCAAAATATTTCTTGAAAAATTCCAGTAACGAGAGTATAGAGTCAAAAAACGTTGCAAAGATTATGTTTTATTACAAGCTGCCGACCGGAAAAGGCCGATGCACACACACAGACAAGTATATGACGATCTGAAATCAATTCGAGGAACGATTCGACTGAAGTTTATTGATTTTAAATCGCCGTATATAGGTATGCAGAGTAAGTTCTGTACCCCTAGCTAGTGTAAGTTCTGTATCCCTAGTGTAAGTTCTAAGCCCCTAGTATAAGTTCTGTACCCCTATTTTAAGTTCTGTACCCCTAGTGTAAATACTGTACCACTAGTGTAAGTTATGTACCCCTAGTGTAAGTTCTGTACCCTGAGTGTATGTTCTATACCCCTAGTGCTATACTGTACCGTAGTTTAAGTTATGAACCCCCAGTGTAAGTTCGTTACCCCTAGTGTAAGTTCGTTAATCTAGTATAAGCTCTGTACCCCTAGTGTAAGTACTGTATGCCTAGTGTAAGTACTGTATGCCTAGTGTTAGTTCTGTTCCCCTAGTGTAAGTTCTGTACCCCTAGTGTAAGTTTCAACCGAATCTAAACGCTTTGATCGTGGTAACGCTCAGCTATAAAATCGTGTAATTATGATAGCAAGGCCTCCATTGGAAGTTATTGTAACTATTTTTTATATACCTATGTAATTGACAGTTGAACGCAATAGCAATCTAAACCGCTTAGATTCGATTGAAACTTACAATACCACTGCCTGGTGTGAGCCATAACGCACGAGAACCTAACTCCGGACCTTTAAATCTGAGGAAGGTAATCTCAACCAATACGCCACAGAGGCGGTAAAATAGTAAAAATAAGGTAATTATATTATTATTAAGCGAAGCATAATAAATAATAAACAAATTAACTATAATTAAGTTACAAAATAATATGAATAACATTTAATCGACCTCCTTTGTTATGGCGGCAGGCTTAGGTAAGATGGTGGTAGGTAGCCAGGTGGACTTAACAAAGTCCTACCACCAACCAAACCGCGCAGAAAATTTCTGCCCGCACGAGAACCTAACTCCGGTCCTTTAAATCTGAGGAAGGTAATCTCAACCAATACGCCACAGAGGTGGTAAAATAGTAAAAATAAGGTAATTAAAGCGAAGCATATAAACAAATTAACTATAATAAGGTTACAAATATGAATAACATTTAATCGACCTCCTTTCTAAAGACAATGAACATTTCCGAATTAATTTAATTGATAATCCTTATTTATTTGTCAAATAATAACAACATTCTTTGAATGTTTATTTCTTACCACAAGTTTTTAACCGACTTCAAAAAACTGGATATTATCAATTCGACGCATATGTCTATGAAATAATGCAGCCAATGTTAGATTATTTCATACAAATCTCATGAAATTATCAAAGGAATAAGATGTTTTTTAAAGTGGCAAACCATTTCTATGAACTACTTAATAAAGGCCATGTTTCAAATTATTGTCGTATTGACGGCATCACCCTGTATATGTAATAGTGTCTGAATTGCACGGCTTTTGTAGTCAATACCAGCTTCTGAACATGGGTGCCAAATTTCATGAGTGTACCTATGTAATATGATGAATGTATGTATGTATATTTGTATGTTTCTTATTTGTGTGTCTGTCCGCGTATATCTCTAAAACTGTGAGTCAGATTTCAAAAATATTTTTTGTTGGACTTAGTATAGTCAAACAAGAAACTGTGCAAGTTTCATCAAAATTGGTTCTATAGAATTTGGGATAGAGAATTAAGTGTGTATGTCACTATTAAAACGTGTCGTTGGCTTAATCACTTAATTATAAAACATGTGATTATGCATGTTCTTTCAATGGTAGCATGCAATTAGGCTATCATCGCCTATCATCGCCATTAGCGCCTTCTATCGGCTATATCACGGAGAGTGTTCTGAAGAGCTATTTGACCATATCCCACCTTCCCCTTCCTACTCAGGAGCACGCGTGCCGGTCTTCGGAGTCATCAATTCACTGTCTCCACCTCAACATCCCGTACAAAGAAATTTAGTAGCTCTTTTTTTTGTCGAACTTCCAGAACTTGGAATTCTTTGCCAGCACATGTGTTCCCTCCTTCCTATAACATGGGTTCCTTCAAAAGAGGCGTGAAAAAGCACCTTTCGGGCCGGCAAGGTGGAGGCGGCTAGAGCAGTGTCTGAACTGCACTAGCTGTCTTCGCATATGGACTCTTCTTACCGCTTCACATCAGGTGGTGTTGAGTCATTTGTCGTGCTTTGTTAGAAAAAAAAATGTTCATCATCATTAATCCAGCCTATACACCGAAGTATCAAAAGCCCGAATGCTTACAATCTCGAACTTTCATAAGACCGATACACGTATGCCTGAACATAACTCGTCAAGCATGAGATTTCAGACACAATTGATTTTTCCATTGTCATCGCCCCCCGGTGGTATATCGCCGCTTGACAGATTACAAGCAACAAAGCTAGTAAATATACGGCCCTCTGCTAGTCACAGCCCTACATTTACGGGAGATACACATGAGGACTATTTCCCATGTAGGAAGGGATACAATTAGGCTCTAGCTAGACAAAAATAAAAAAAAACAACTTCAAAACAGTAAAATAAAAGAAATAATTAAAATGAAGTTGGTAGGTACTTATCTAATAAAAAGGGAATTTTTGGAGTTGGTGCTCCAAACTCCAAAAAAATCCATTTTAAGAGAGTAGGTACGTAGTACGAGTAGTAGGTACCTCCCTGCTGAATTTGAAGTTGGTTTATTTTATTAATTATTTTTTTGTTTGAACTAATATAAAGCGCGACTTCACAAATTAATATAGATATTCGCATTGCTACAAAATTACGGTTATTATTATGCAGTAAGTAGGCACCGTACCTACTTAGTATCCTAATTGTAACATTATTAAACAAATAAAATTCATTTCACTACTATTTTGCACCCAGTTCAAGAAAATAAAAATTTCAATTCATCAACCATTTCTCTGCAATTCTATAGACAAACCGATCAATCCAAATTTCATTTAAAATCAATTCCCTACAAATTAAGAGAAATATATAAACTGTTGGTACTGTCACTCAATTCACTTTGCGATAGAACAGCAATCAATTTAAAGTATTTCATATAAAATTGAACCTCTCAGAATCAAACGGAAGTGGAAACTTAATTATCGTAAGATCAAAACGAAAAGTGTTAACAGTACGCAGCGACACAAATGCTGTTCAGGGTCCATTTCAACTGGTAATGCAATTTGTTAGGAGTCGTTCTCGCGTTTGCTTTTATTATTAGTGGCTTTAACGGGAAGTGCGCGTCGAAAATTATTACTTGGAGTTACTATTAAACTTGTTAATACCTAAATTACCTTTATTGGGCCTGAAAGCACCTTATTGGGCATGTATCTGATAAATCACTTTAATAACATCAATCACCTATACCTACATAAGGCGCTACATCAAAAAAAAACCACACTAATATGTAATTCCAACGGTCGCTGAAAGAGCCTACGGATCTGAAAATCAGATATTAATTTCTGCATATCTTTATGCAGACACGTCTAGAACACGATTTAAAGATTTAGCCGCGATAATTTTTATATCCGAAGAGACCTCTTAACAATAAGGAAGTTTAATATTATTGGTGAACGCTACCAATTATTCAATAGGAAATTACTTTAAAAAGTAGATGTCCTTTAATATTCACAATCATGTAGAAGCATTTTTTTGTTAACTTCATAGTTCTTTTTTAATAAAATAATTTGTGCATTTTCGCCTACGCTAGACGCGCTATCGCCATTTTGTCTTTTTTTCTCGCCCTGAGTAAGTCATATCTCTATCTATACAGTCATATCTCTACCTATCATTCTCGGCCGAAACAACGGGGGATGAGGTTCTTCGAACTTGCTTTTGGATGTAAAGTTATATTACATTCGGTTAGTTCGTTTCCAATAATTTCGTCTTGAAAACTTGTATGAAAAGCCGCGTGGCGTAAAACCCTTAAAATCACATAAAACACATTTTGCTTTCCCTAGTTTGCTATACAAGTAGTGATTAGGTACACACTATACCTACACGTATGTAATAATAATAATGATAATCTTACAACAACGCCTATTATCTAGCCCAAATTGAGCATAATTAAGTCAGCTCTGTGGCGCAGTGGTTTGTGCGATCTAGATAACAAATTATGATGGACCCATCCGAGATTGACCATGGCGAAAGTTACTCTGTTTTAGTAATCGAAACCAGAGCGCTCAAACAACTACGCCACCAAGCTCCTACATTACTTTTAATTTAGGTTTTAGATTTAAAGACTTTTATTTCCTTAAAGACTTAAATAAGCCACTTACATGAAAATGAAATTTAACAATAAGTTTCGATGGTTATGGATTATAATTTATTATTTTATTGTTAAAATATTCAATTCCAAAAGACTCCTTGATAATACGATAGTTAACTGAAGAAGATTGTGATAATTATAATTGATTCAATTCAATTACTTGTAAATTATAAGACGGGATCGGCAGCGATCAAAGTACCTAAGTGCTAATATCTTGTGGTTAACTGAAACTATGCAAATGCTTACACAAAGCGCACAGGTTCTCTGTATTTAATTGATCTCTGGCGACATTACCTGTACTAGCAATTACTTTGAACGTTGGCTACAAAGTTAACAGGCGAAGAAGTTTGCCTTGGAGCTGGAAGTACCAACAAGCAATTTAGAGAGCGATTGTTTTACAGGCACATACATTTCTTCTAGGAATTTCTATGGAATGGAGCAATTCTGCAGATTGCAAATATTGAATTGCACTGGGAAAATGATGGCAAATTTTCTCTGAGTGGCTTCTACATTTATATAAATGCTTAGATTTTCTTATAAAGATGTGATTTCTTTGCAAGTATCTGAAAACTACGTGTAGAAAATTTATTACTGATTGAGAAAGTAAAAGTTTTTGGTTCTAGGGCAAAAATTGTATGACCGCGGAACATTATTCTTTGTTAAATCAAAAAAACCTTCCTTATAGGCAAAAAATTAGCTTGAATTTTAATGAAACAATTTTTTGAAATATGGATGAACGCTTTAAGAGCTCACGTCTATATTATGAGTGTGTGAAGAATTAGAATGAGTTAATTCCACCTGCCCCTTACTCGCGAAGTAAAAATTATGTTACCATTCCAACCACCAAACCACCGTTACCAAAAATTATGTTTGTTATTACACTGTCGGTATTCCACCCATCTGGAAAAACATTGCAGTGTTTCATTATTATGAAAACAGCTAACTACTACCAGTCTGAACTATCTGATTTCCAATGTGTTCCCAACATAATATGATAACTAGAAACTCTCTAAGGCTTGGTTAAGAATATGTATTACTCACCGTAGGCTGCATTGTCGGTTAAACTCTGGTGTGATTGTGGCCAAGTAAAAGGTTAGCTGAACGTTCGTCCTCC
This sequence comes from Nymphula nitidulata, assembly GCA_947347705.1. Lineage (NCBI taxonomy): Eukaryota > Metazoa > Arthropoda > Insecta > Lepidoptera > Crambidae > Nymphula > Nymphula nitidulata. Next base: position 16,333,781 of record OX374618.1, on the reverse strand, counting down.
TGATTCCGTTTGTAGATCCCATACCAAATTCTTACTTAACGTCCAACCTCATAAATCCGATTTTTACTCCTATTCTTTCACTATCCACGCTGTCAGATTGTGGAACGCACTTCCGGCTAATATACGTGATTCTCAAACTATCACTTCTTTTAAGAACCGAGTTAAAGAGCATTATTTGTCCTCACTTACGTAAGATCGATCATCTTAATAACGGTATTTCTTTTAAGTTCTAAATAACATTTTTTTTTTAAATAGTTTAGTTGATATTTTAAAATTTATAATTTGTTTAGTATATGTGTATTATTTATTATTCATCTACATTTTCTTGTTAGGTATATGTATAGAACCACACACTGTGCCCACTTTTATTTTCCCGTGTTCCTGTCGCAGGTCTGCTGGTAGAGATTTCTTTTGAAATAAGCAGTGCCTTTGTACTCAACTGTTTTATGTGTTTTATTTTTAAGTATTTTGTGTGTACATAAATAAATAAATAAAAATAAATAAATAAATAAATGAACTTAGACGCAACAGTAACATTTTAAAACTGTCATAGTTTGCACTAGATCCTAAGAATTAAAATGGGTGATGAAACCATATTTGCTTTGGAAGAAATGCTATTAGTATAATCGAAGTTGTCAAAATAAACAATTGCAAAAGCTTACAGCTTATTAAATCTGGCCCTAGGTGAGCTAGCGTATACTTACGCATACATATCAAGTAGAAGGAGATTAAAGTCTAATGTAATTTCCGCGATACACGCGATGCTCTCATAGAACAAAGCAATATCTAGGACGCACTTGGCTCTCCCGCCGACATCTGGTTGTTTAAATTGCGTATTTAAGCTAATTGGGATCGTTACGGAATTGCCATTCAAACACTGGGTTGAAATGAATTCAGCTTTATTTATGGCGGGAATGAAATTTGAATGAGCGAAGATTTATATTTTGGTTGAAAAAATGACGGCCGCCATTACAATGATAAGTATGTATTCAGTTTCATAAATTTTAAACAGACAAAACATATTTTTACAATGTGACGCATGATTTATTTTAGATTGTTTTCTATTTATTCTCATAAATATAAAACAATATAAAATACGCAGATAAGCATGTATTATAATTAGCATAGTTTTTTTTTTTTTATTTTATTTATTCCATACAAAATACTATAAGTTTGACAATTTCAATACGGTGCCTCATAAACACAAGTGGTTTTTCTGTGCACCGTAACTCTACGTACAAATTAATTAAGATAATAATTTCACACACGCATTTTAAAACACAACCAATTTACAATAACACTATAATAATTCTTATAATCAAAAAGCAGGTAGGAAGACATTTAGCTCCCCGATTACTTACAACAGCGCCAATTGGCGTTCGCTATTCACATATTAAGTTGATTTTTGTACTGCGCTAATATACAGCATGTTTCGTTTGTAAAATACTTATCAATAAAATATTATATTATTAGTGATGTTAGTAAGTGTTATAAAACTGGTTAATATAAAATACTAATTGATATTTGTTGTAAATAAAAATAATAAATTTATAATACTGATGTGCTATTTATAATTATTATATAAGGCTGTGCAAGATTATATTATTATTATTCTATAGGTTACTTTATATTTAATTATTAAGGAAGTGGAGCTTAAGTTTATGCTTGATATTTTTACTAGTAATCTCGTCTTTGAGATTACTTGGAAGTTCATTAATTAGTCGAGGAATTATATATTTATTTTGGTGTTTCCCGTACATATTATGATTCAGGGGAAAGTGTAGTTTAGGATTGGACGCACTTCTCAGCCGCTCATTGCGAATACTAGGGATCTTGAAATGTTCGTTAAAATACTGCTCCTTGAGGAGGGTGTATTTAATTCTTACACTGATTGGTAGGACTTTACAAAACTTAAATAACTCATAATCATCCTTGAAATCTATTTGGGTTCTTTTAGGTACTATAGTTTTAAGTATACGTTTTTGTAAATCGTATATTCCATACAAATGAGATTTGCAAGTTCTTCCGTAGCTGCTAAGCCCGTATTGGATTATAGACTCCGCCAAAGAATTATATAGTAATAATAATATAGGATACGGAATTTTGTACTTAATTATAGAAAATTTGGCAAGTATAGCTCTCAACTTATCACACACCTTGTTTATATGAGGTACCCATTTGAGCCGGCTATCTATAATAAGTCCTAAATAGGTTTGCTGGTCAACTTGCTCTATAATATCACAGTAACATATCTGACTTGAGTCGTTGTGAAGGCAATCGTGACTATGAGCAATAAGCCGCAAGTCACATGAAGCTTTATTATGACTTGATGATATGTACATTAACTTAGTTTTGGATGCATTAAAAACCAATCCAGCATCATGAGACCATTTAATTAAGCGCGTAAAATCGTCCTGTAAATTTTGCATGGCTAAGTTAATGTTCCTGCTGGCTACCATCACACCTGTATCATCTGCAAATTGATACACCTGACCGTGCTTAACAACGTTCACCATATTATTGACGTAGGTCAAATAGTGCAATGGACCGAGCACTGAGCCCTGCGCAGTTCCATGGGTTACGTTTTGCATAATACTTAAGCTTTCACCTAACCTAACACAGTACTTTCGATCCCTAACATAATCTGCACACCACTTTAATACAGGTCCGCGTATTCCACATTCGTCAAGCCTATCAACAAGTGTTTCATGTTTTAGAGTGTCAAAAGATTTACTGTAGTCGATAAACACTACCAAAATATGTTTTTTGGCATCTAAATAGTTATTCACGTCATCCGTGAAAGATGACAGTAATTGAGTAGTACTCTTTTGTTGTTGAAAACCGTATTGCTTTTTATTCAATATAGTATTGGTCTTATAAAAGTTATGTATTTGTTTACAGATGTACTTTTCGACTATTTTGTTGAGGGTGGATAAGAGAGTAATCGGGCGGTAATTTCCAAAAACTTGCTTATTTCCTTTTTTATAGACAGGCCTAACAACTCCTATCTTAAGCTCATCTGGGTATTTGCCCATTTTAACACTAGCATTTATTAAATTAGCAACAGCACCTGATATTTTTTCCCACACGTTTTTTATATCAAATGCCCTTATATTGTCAATACCGGGTGCTTTATTGGTGTTAATAGTTTTAATAATTTTTGCAACATCCTGCGTTGTCGCTTTCTGGTAGCGTATACTAGTGTTAGCAGGCATTACATACGCATGAGTAGGCAGTAGGTGGTGATTACAATCAGGTACAATGCTGGAAACACTCTTATTAAAGGTATCAGCAAATTTGTTTGCAATTTCAACGGGTTTAACTTTTTTACTTATGAAAGCGTTAAAAATAGTTTCGTCTAATGATTTCTTTATTCTTCCAGTTAGTCTATTCAGTATTTGCCATAATTTGTATATATTACATTTATTGTCATTTATCTCATTTTTAAAACAGGTATTTTTAGCTTGTTGTATTTGTTTGTTAGCACGATTTCTTGATTTATTGTATTTTTGTCTAATTATCATGTCTTCTGTATTTTTTAACCACCTTTTGTACCAAAAATATCTATTATTACATGCCCTTATAGTAGACTTATCCACCCACGCATTTTTTTTACCTGTAATTGTTCTTTTTCTTAAATTCACTTTTATTTCTGATTCACTATAACATTGGTCAAAATTATTTTTTATAAATGAGTATATTTTTAATGGACACTCCATATTATTTGTTGCTTCCCAATTCACCTTTTGTAATAAACTAGATACTTTTGATTTATCAATACAGACTTTAAAATTAGGAGCATGCTGTATATGCGTTGGCACCGGTGGTAGCCCTACGCAGGCAAAAATTATTGCGCGGTGATCCGCCAGTACAATTCCGAGTGCCGCAGCGTAGACGTCTTGCGACTGTGATCTCGCCATCACGTGATCTATGCATGATTTACTTACATGATTGTTTCTTGCTTCGACCCGTGTATAGTCCGAGATCACACTCACAAGTCCATAGCTGCAAAGCATAGTAGTGTATTTATGTTTTATAGGTGTATCCAATGCAATATCTATGTTCGTATCCCCAATTACAAACAGATCTCCGTTTGTATCATATTTACGGCAGGTTTGTTGCAATTCGTGAATAAATAAGTGCTTACTAGTGGATGGCAGGCGGTACAAAGCAATTAGATTACATGAATAATTATTGGAAGTAGTTATATGTGCGGTTATTCCTTCGAAATGAGTCGATTTAGTGTTAGATGCTTTTAGAGTGTGCGTCTTTTTTACATATATTATTATACCACCCCCTTTTCTATTATTTCTAAGATTAGTGTATATGTAATATCCATCTATTTGAAACAAGTCGCTTACTGTATTGGATATGTTAGCTTCCGTTAATACAATTAAATCGAGTTGAGAATGGCATGTACTTACGTAGTATTGTAAATATGAAAAATTTTTAATTAAGGATCGTATGTTAATGTGTATACAAAGTAGGTTAGTTTTGGAAGGTATTTTACATACGAAATCATTTATATTATTACAATTATCTAGTTCGATGCAGTTATCTGTAGAATCCATTTAATTTAATTAATTAAAATTTGCTAGCACAATTTATTTTGTAAGTTGAGCGAAATGTCTACATACCCTGTGATATTATTTTTGATATATCTTCTTCACATCGAATTGTAGCGGCTTCCAACTTATCCTCTTTACGCACAGTTGATAGTATTTTAGAAAGTTAACACGTCTTTCTTTGTTAAATAAAATGAAAGTACTTGGTCTGAGAAGAACATGCAACCTGAAAGAGAAATAACATTTCTTTTTCTAAGTATCTAAACGACAAATGGGCGCTATATTGTTAAGCACATTATTAGAAACGACCACCAAGAAGACACAATTCTCAGAGGAAATGCTTTAAATAGAAAATTATTTTTTATGGTTTATGTATGAAGGGTCTTTATTTTGTTTTGTTATGTGAGGAAACCATTGGTGCTAAGCGGTTACCGCAGCCTATAAATGCATGCGATACCTTTTTATGGCTATGCTTGTGTAGCTACCCAACAATGATAAAGGACTGTGGTCCTATATCATTGTTTGGTTGGGATATGAGAACCTCTCCGACTGCCATACTGACTAAAAACCGCACGAGCTAATGCAACTATATTTTTCATACAACTAGACGACAAGTAAGCTGACAGCCCAACTATAGTGGTAAGTTACCGTCGCCTATAAACACCTGAAATAACAAAAAAAACACTTGCTATTGCAGGTGCCTTGTCATGCTAAGCCTAAGAAGAAATACTTTACATATCCAGTAATGTGCTTTTCCCATCCTAGTGAACTGTTTTACGGAGGAAGTAAAAAGGGCGGTGGCACCTACCCAGACGACCCTACATAAGGCCTATCACCTGGTAATCATGATGATTTATTACGCCAAAAGCATATTAACAGTAAATTACAGAATAAGCTCAAAATTATCAACATATCACATATCTCTTTACTGTTTCAGGAACACTTAAATCATTCCTTAATTTAATTAGACTAACTAGTTTTAAAGACGGAATATAAGACGGAAACTTTACCAAAAGCGAGGCGAAAGTTTGTGGGAGCTCGTGTACCACATGCCAAGTTAATTGATGGAAACATTAATAGTTTAAAATACCTATTTAGTTGCGATTAAGTGAAAGTGGAGTGCACTGAAAATACTGGCTCCAAATGAGTGTTTACGAAAGCGTCGACAACAAAAAAGACCGCGCAATTTCGTATTGGAGTGGCCATTACCCAAGCTGACTGTGAAGGAACGTTCGCAATTGCATTGAAAATGTCGCTTTTAATTTTTCAAAATGCAAAGCGTAAATTCGCGTTTGCGGCTGGCACGATAACTACCCACCTAAAAGCGTGGCGAAGTCCCGTGGGGCTTTGTCGCTGCTGATACAAAGCATTCACACACAGATAGTTTTGCAGGAACTTTGTCCGCTCAACTATCTGTGTGTGAATGCTTACCTGTGTTACATGCGTGCTAATGCTCTAGTTTATTAAGGATTTAACAGAGGTAGTAATCTAATAATTATTAACTCGTATTGGTTTTAGCTTATGCTAGTTCTTTTCCTATATGAAGCTAGATCATAGTTTCAAGTAGAGAATTCGTACTTACTTCTATTTGAGTAAAAGTTTAATAAACCAAGGGTAGAATGTTATAAGACCTTATTAATATTTATTTTATTTTTTTAATTATAGAAAATTTAAGGGAAAAAATCATGTAAAAAAATTTAAAACAAAAATTAAAACCGACTTCAAAAAACTGAAAAGGATAAAATAATTAAATTTAAGTAGGTATTCATCCCCTAGAAACATATTTTTGGAGTCGGTGCTTCACTTTCTATTGTTTTTGGAAACCACTTAGCACCAACTCCAAAAATATGTTTATAGGGGATGAATACCTACTTAAATTTAATTATTTTATCCTTTTCAGTTTTTTGAAGTCGGTTTTAATTTTTGTTTAAAATTTTTTTTTCACAATTTTTAGTGGTAACTTTCTACGGTCGAAGCTAGATGGGTGATCGTAAACTTATATTGTTTCCTACTATCGTATCGTTTTACTAAAAAGTCATTTGAAAAGCAAAACTTCGCAATTTCGCATATGTAGACGACTTCATAATTTAAGTTTTTTTAAATTTAAAACCAAAGTACCCAAGTGTTTGTGAAAAAATTTTTATGGGACCAAATGGCAGCTATTACGCGTCGAACAAAAAAAGAATCACGTAAATCGGATCAGTAATCTCGGCGTAATCGGTGTACATACATAGAAAAAAAAAAAAAAAAAAACATACCGGCCGAATTGAGAACCTCCTCGTTTTTGAAGTCGGTTAAAAATGAGATAAGAGGTATTTTTTCAGCTCTTATTGCGAAAAGATTCACTTTTATGTGCCTAATTTAATAAAGGTTGGGACATTTTATTGAGTTATCTACTTACATAGGTCAATATATTAATTCTTACACCTAGAATACAATTTTAAGCAGCTTTAGCAAAAAGGTAGCTTTGATAAAGAAAAAAAGAAGCGTCGCAGTGATGGGAACATTTATCTCAATATTAAGAATGCCACTGGGCGCATTCTTCAGGGCGGGTGCCGAGGTGGAAACCCAGCCCGCGACAGCGCAGCCTGCTCCTTTATGCTCCTTGATATATTACACTCCGCCACACACCGACTTGGTAATATCGCTATGATTTATCCAAGTGTCGCAGACAATCCCACACCAGAAGATGTGTCGACCGCCCTTAGATTAATAACGTGGCACTAATATTAGAAAAGCAGTTTTTCTTTATGACGAACCATTTATTATGACTCAATAGAACGGTCTAGCATCCATCGACAGTTATGAGCGTTCCCGAGTACTCACTGATTAAAAGTGAAACAAAATATCAGCGATGTATCCGAGGAGTATTGTGCTTTTGTACGACGTCTCCAGATTAAAAAGTGGGACGGGCACAATGAGAGACTTGGACGCGGCGGGCGTGGAGGGGGACAGGGTGACGTCACAATAAGAAGATGACGCTCGGATAATGTTCCGTGATACCTCTGCATAACGCTGCAACGTCGCGCGCTATCGTAGCAACGTGCTTATAAAATTAATCACACCTCAAGTAGCTTTATTCACTACCGCGATATTAAATAGGTACCCACATTAAAATGTCTGTTTACTAGGTCTGAATTATTAATACTCGTGGCACTTTTTAAATATTCAATGATTACAACATGAAGTACGCAATGAGAATGTGATTTTGAAACCTTGCTCTCGAAATCTTTATTGATTTTAACTTGATAATATTTCATGTTAATATATAATAATGAAAATTAAGTTATATCGACATTAGGTGCTATGTAAATTGCCAACTTTTGTGGTTCCTTCGAAGTTTGACTTATTAAAAAACTTTTCCTAACCAGAGGCTTTTATTAACCATTTTTCTAAATTAATGTAAAGTGGAAATATTTAGAAATACCCTTGCCAACTTCTTCTCGGCTGTTAATTATGAGAAGGATATTGCGACCATTTGCGACAATATGATGATGTAATACAGTGTCTGCAGAACTTTGTATACGTAATGATTTTATTATATATTTTTTTTTCAAATTTTACAAACCTCGAAAAATAAAACCTTCATTTACAACCACATTATCCCAGTCCACTGTCAAATAATACCCTTGTTTTTTCAGTATCTATCTACTACAGTAATTCATTGTCACGGTTAATACACTTTCAATTTTGTAGATTTGCAGTAAGTAGGTAATTTATGACAATATATGCAATAATAATATTTTTACAAATTCTTTGAAATTTTGCGAATAATTGAATGAAAATCCGTTTTTATTGTTCCAGTAACAGGTACGCGGGCAAGGGATTTATGAACGATTTTTTTCCAGAACAACAGACTCAAGTAGAAATTATCTCGTATCTACAGGTTAAAACGCCAACTTTTCCGGTATGTACCCTTAAAATTGTCGCCTGTTCAAAAAACACGTTGAATTAACAGTTTTTAAGAAAATGCCGACTTGACCGTAACCAACAAAAGTTAATCGCGAAGCTGATGAGCCATTAGGCACCTAATGGCTTGTAGTTCTGATTCATGCGTTCATTTGTAACTTCTTCTTTCTCTTACCTTATTTATAGTAAATTTTTATAGATATACACTGTACATAATGATAGTTCTCATTATGTGTTAGTATTTGTAAACACATCATTTTATATGGTTGTATTTTTCAAGTCTGTTTTATTACGGACTCACATAATGACACTGCGTATGCGTATGTCACCATTTATGAAACAAAAAAAAATATACATTATTTTTTGGAGTTAGTCAAATGTCGCATTCTTACAAAAGTAATACAATCATTTCAAAATTTATTCACAAATATCTTTATTTCAAGTCATACAATTACAAAGATTCCGTCTGTTCCATTTCCAATTAGATTTTGAAAAAAAATGAACACATTCATGGATTGATGTTAAATTTAGAATAATAATAATAAGCGATTAACCTAAAAAGATCGAACTTAATGGTTTTCGTACGTACCCCTAATGAAAATGTTCGATCAAATGAAAATTGCGAACGTTTCATTTTAATAAGCTGCCTAAAAAGAACCGTTGGAGTGGCATCATCTGCGGCATTGTTATGAAATTTAGACGCAGACCGCCATTTTACTTGGTATCTATACAGCAACTTTGATTATTTTCTTTAAAAGAGATATTGAAGATAGAAAATATAACTCTACCTCATATTTAATTTTACGTAAGAAAATTAATTTTCAACTACACACCGGATGATTTAGAATATTTCAGCATAATTAAAACCGCATATTGGTACTTCTTGCTCAATTTAGAACGCCCTACCGGGGAAGCACCTCTACGTCTCCATGTCGTGGAGGTGCTTCCCCGGTAGGGCGAAAGATTGTAGCCAAATAATACTACATTGTAGTTATGTTTGTCATGTAGCAATATCGCCAGCCAGAGCCCATCGATTGCGTTGTATTGGAAACAGGGGGATTTGTTCTAGGCTTTCTCTTGATTAATATAGAGGGCAATACGTCAGTAGCACTTTGGGCGTTACAAAGGTCTTTTATACAACTATATAAAGAGATTATTTTATTGATTAAATTTTAACATATACCTACATAACATAACTTGAATCTCTCTGGTGACAGTGACTACCCCAAATAATGGTTTACAATCTAATGTATCTATTCTAATATTAGCTAAAGAGTTTGTTTGTTCGGTTGAGCGTGCTAATCTCAGGAACTACTGATTGAAATCAAAAACATTTTTTTTTTGATGAATAGTCCATTTATCGAGGTATTATATAGGCTATATAACAACATCACGCTATGACCAGTAGGAGCTAAGCATAAATGAAAAATGTTGCAAAGACGGGACAAATATTTGTTTTAATAAAGCTTTCGTTGCGTGCGCTGCGTAAAAAGGTTAAAGTTCAGCAAAAATTATGTATGCAGGAGTTGTTTTCCTAAGTTGTAAAAGAGTCCAATAAAATAAATATGTCTCTCTGTCAAGGTAGACCCACTCAATAACCTTTTTGTGGTAATCAAATTTGTTCTTATTGTTTTTTTTTAACTACTAGATGACAAACAAGCTGACGGCTCACCTGATGGTAAACAGTTACCGCCACCTATAGACACCTGCAATAACAAGGGAAAATCACTTGATATTGCAGGTGCGTTTTCATCCTGAGGCCTAGATGAAATGCCGTCCATGCCCAGAAATTACACTGGCTACCTTTCTCTTCAATCCGACACACAGCGAACTGTTTCATGGCTGAAATAAGAAAGGCGGTGGTACATACCCAGACGACCCTACATACGGGCCTACCACCTAGTAAAGTAAAATATCATTTGCGGACGTATTTTTGTAAACATGATATTGTTCCTTTTCAAAATTAATATATTATTCATCATAAGTATTTAATTTTGAACATTATTGTTCTCCACATCATTTGATATGTTTTTGTGTGTGTCTGTGTGAGTGTGTGTGTGTGACAAATAAGGTGACGGTTCACCTGTTGTTTAGTGGCTACCGCCGCCCATAGACACCTGCATTAACTCATGTTGTTAACCTACAATAAGCTTTGTTGTCAACTTGTAATAACAAGGAAAAACCACTCGATTTTATCCTAAGAAACAGGCAAATATTGGGTACTACTTTTTAAATATATTCCATAGAATACTTTATTCCACACAACATCACACAAATAAAGAAACAGAAATAAAATTCAATAATCAGAGATGATTCAGAAGCATAATAATATTTCTTTTTCCAATTTAATAAGCTTTATATGAAATCGTCCTACATTTACTTTCGTTGTCACGGTTGAGAAACTTTCGAATACGATTGCGTATATTTTCAGTAAGTACATAAGTAGGTACTCTACGTTCATTTATGCATTAGGTAAAATGTATTTTTTTCCACTTCTTTAGGGTTTTCTTATTTTTTATTATAAAATGTTTCAAAGATGTATAGAACATTTTTAAACAATTATTGTAAGTAGAGGTCGGCTTTGTCAGGCAGGATGTAGGTAATACATCTCCATCCTGGTGTAACAGACAGACGGGTTACCTTCGCATTTACAGTATTAATAAGGATTGGTGGACCGCAAGCGAGCTGTTAAAGTCAGCTAAAGGCGAACAACATCGCAAAACGACTGCTGAGCAATTTCAAGACAAAGTTCCCTGTGAGACTCGTAACATATGAAATGTGGTAATTTTAACAATATTTGAAAACATTGTGTCGACAACGGCCGAGAAACGGTGAAATTGCGGTTATACGACGCTAACAGCCCCTAAATCCCAACCGAATGGACTCAAATAAAAGCCTCTCAGGTCGGCTCGATTACTGCCAGTTAAAAAGGGCTAGATCGCAATGCTTATAAAAAATTTATTTTTACAGAAGATTTCAGCCAAATATCACTTGTTCTTTGTAGTATTGTAGTGCTATGTATTGTAGTATTGTGTTTCTACCGTGAATAAGGTTGCTAGGGCTCATTGTTGAAGTGCTGTGGGGCAAAGGTTTGTAATTTTGCTAAACTTGTTTGCCACCTTTGAAATATAATTTCCTATAAATAGTCAAATAAATATGAGATCGTAAGAATACGGATAGAAACAGTATTATAAAGTTTCGTCTAGATTAAAAACTTAATAACATTGAATTATAATCCTTAAATTGTGCAATACCCACTAAGAAGACGCAATTTTTAACCCCCGACGAAAAAAGAGGGGTGTTATAAGTTTGACGTGTCTGTCTGTGTATCTGTGTGTCTGTCTGTGGCATCGTAGCGCCTAAACGAATAGACCGATTTTGATTCGTTTTTTTTGTTTGAAAGCTGATGTTCTTAGCTATAATTTATGAAGATCAGTTAAGGCGTTTGATGACTATCAGCTCATTTTCTGCATGGTAATAAGGTTTTACTAACTTTTACACATCCGATTGATTTAAAATTTGGTGTACTGCCACTTCGGTGACATTTCAATGACATACTATCCTTGAGCTGATCCTATACCATCAAAAAGTTTGCGAAATGCTTAATTCTTCAGAAACTTACAGCAGGTACAATGTCAATGAGATGGTGTTAGATAGATGATTAATGACGCCGGGGGTTACTTAAAATATTTAATTTTGTATTTTATATGTAAAATTAGTTGCACTGGGCATGCTTTGCAATAACCAGAACGCTCTTAGATTTTATAACCCAGGAACCTTTGCGGGTATCCTCAAATTACCCTTCCAAAGTTTGATCATAATTTGATAAATAGTTTCGGAACACGTAGAAAACAAACAGACAAACAATCATTAATTTTATTATTTTAAATAAGTGTAGCAAGTATACAAAAACAAAAACAAAACAAAATTCAAAAACATACGGCTCGCCGGATGGTAAGTGATTAATGATTAATGACCCAATAAAAAAATAAATAAGGGTAATGAAGTCAGTTTTTTTGATATTTTTTCTGATTTTATCATAATGACATCACGTGGCCAAGACCTTCTTCATTGTGCTATTGAGCCCCCTGGGATCTTGTGCATCTCCTGCTTCAGCCCTTCCTGTATTTGGAATAGGAAGTCTGTATAGCCTGGTTTTGGATAGGACTTTCCCAGAAGACCCATTCTGATTTCAGATAGGAAATGCCGACATAATGGATGTTCCTTAGATTGGGCCAAGTTTTGTTGTGGAAATTTGTAACTTGTGGAGTATGTATTTAGTGCACAAATTGCTTGGGATAAAATTATTTAATAACATATGGCTAAAACAATCAAAATATTTTTTCTCGGGTGTCTGATAAGATGATATTTGTCATCGTCGCTCTTAAGAGACCGTTTGCAGACAGCATAGTCTCCACCGATGACCACATTTGTCCATGTGATTTGTAATATTAAAGCTCTCTATAATAGTTAAATTAATTATTCTTGTATAAATATAAGTTTTTACAGCATTTCATTCAAGCCATGAAATTCAAAACTGTAGTTTCATATTGAAGGCATTACTTTAGGAGATGTTCTGAACTGTCCCAAATTGCACAGGGCGCAAGATTAGAGAAACGGCTTTATGTTCTAGGTAACAATAATAATATATTCTTACAGTCACACAAATTACTGAGTCCAAATTAGACATAAATAAGTACTGTGTTTGGTCAACTAATTAATAGTTAAAAATACAAACTACCAAGTCTCATAAACTAAACACAACACCAATTCATACATCTGCTCCAACAGAGACTCGATCTCGGAGACCACTGGATTGGTACAAGCGCATTGACACCTCCACCAACACGCCGTCAAATCTAATTGACCGTTATAATATCTAGGTGACCGGTAATATAAAATATTTGAACCTGCCAAATTTCTTTGTACGCTAAATAAATTAAAAAATGAGAACCCGCCTATGTGTAACGCGCGCCGCACGCTTATATTGACAACGTTTTTTCATTTCTGGAGACCGGTCGTAACTTCGAGTTAATATTACCGGTCGGGATTCGGGAAACGAAAAGTTCTTCACATTACCGTAAATTATTCATGATAACAAGTATCAATATCAGTATTTTATGACTGAAGTTCACTTTGTTATAAATTGCAGATTTTTTAAAAACATTTTCTCTCTCTCATGTGTTTTAGGTAAAATTGTAAACAGTAAGTAAAGTAAGATTAAATACAACTCTCAAAAGAATTTTTAATGATACACAGCGTAATACTTTGTCTTAAGAGTTCATGCCAAGAGAAGCAGTTAAGGTATTTCATATTTATGAATTCCTACAAAATGTATGCAAAAGAAATTCTTAGTACCTATTTGTTCTGTGACAACACTACGAGTCCCATCTAAGTAATTAGAAACATGTTAAGAAGAACAAAACGCTTGCCTTGTTTTAAAACCAGTAAAGAATACAAAAGAGCTTTGCTATAATATTTTTGTTGCTTAAATTGCCAAGAGGCGGTGGTGTCAGTAAGAGCTATAATGTACTTAGCGGCACGTCTCCGAAATTAATGTTGCACTATTCTTGTTGAAGAGTCGAGAGCGAAGTCCTCGAGGCAAGTCGCCGACTATTCCACACTAGTCATACCAAGGCAGGGATGACAAACAAGTTAGTTAACTACACACAATAATATTGTAAGGAAGTTATCCGCGCTCGGCCGCAGCTCTGCCACCCTTATTTATAAAGCAGCCGCTCGGCTCCTCGGTCCACACACTTGACTCGCGCTTGGCCTCCGCGACGTTCAAGTTTTGCATTTCGTTCTCAAGTTAGCGCAATTTGTGTTGTGAACGTCTGCATATTTTATGGTCCCGTTTTCCTTTGTGATCTAATTTTACTTTTATCGTTAGAAAACACGATTTTTTGTTACTCAAGTGGTCAGTACCTTTGCTTACTGAATCTGAGGTCTTTTTTTTTTGAGGAGGTTTTACGTATAAACGCTCAACTACTTAATTTACAACACTGTTATGCATATTTTTATTCGTCATATACCGTTATGAGTTAGAGAAACCAACCATAATTTTACGGTGTTTTAAATAAAGAAGTTTATTTAACTTATTAATATGTTAGTCTTTGTGCCTCGGAGGAGCTCGGTGACGTAGTAGTTGAGCGCTCTGGTTTCGTTTACGGAAACATAGCAACTTTCGCAATGGTCGATCCCGGGATGGGTCAATCAAAATTTATAACCTCGAGCTCCTTCGTGCTCCGTGCACGTTAAGCCATTGGTCCCGATTATTACTGCAACCACTTTAACCCACCAACCCGCATTGGGCCAGCGTGTTGGTGTTATGGCCCAAGCTCCTCGTGTGTTTCTCCCATGTAGGAAGGCCTGTGCCTAGCAGTGGGACTTATAATAGGCTGGTGATGATGATGATGATGTTTACTATAAGGCTGGTATATGTAAAGATTGAGCCTCGCAGTTCAGCGAGGAAATGGGACTAGCCTTATTGGTGCATTTCCTGTTTCACAAGATTTAGGTGTTGTATTTTGTTTATTAGTTTGTTTGTTGCTTTAGGTGCATTTGTTATATTTATATGTTCACATTATTTATCATGAGTATTTATCCAAAATCAAGCTTCCTATGACGCTTAATTGGTGTTACTGTGAAAATTATATTATCATATGATACACATCATAGAAGCTAGAAAATGCGACTCCAGTGATGTATAAATCTAACTGAATATCAAAGCACAGCTGAATACGGCTAGGATTTTTTGCTGGAAAATCGCGCAGACGTCAAAACGTACATCCGAGTTTAGTGAAAGCCACGTTTTCCCTGTGATTTCGTTGCGGAAAAAATGTTTCAGTTGTGGCTTTGAGTTGAGTTATAGCTTTGACTGAATTGATATAGATTGATTAATGCATGTCATTGATAAAAATATTTGTACTAGAAAAAACATGTCGGTACCGGTCAATCGGGCATTCACCCGGATTGTGAATGGTCGGTTCATGTTGCACTCTAGTACTCATCCCTTTCTAGCCAAACCAATTCAGATATAGATTGACGATATTATTAATAATAACATTGGCTGTGATCTTCGTTATGGTGCAATGCTTCCACAGCCTGCTTGCAGTGCAATGTGATTTTTTTCTGGTCAGAGCAGTCATGCGGATTCTAAAAGGTTGCGGATTCGGTTCCAGATTTAGAAAAAATATCTAGACCAGAAAAAATAATATCATGGGGCGAGAACCGAATCCGCAACCTTTTAGAATCCGCATGACTGCTCTGATCACTGACATACCGAGGACTTGGAATAAAGTTCGGTAGCCCAGTAGCTCAGATTACCTCAGATTTAACCAAAATTAAATTGTGTGTAGCTTAATACTTAAATTGTCTTTTTAAAGTGATGTTTAATCAAGCGGTAATATTTTTTTACTTTACTTTAACATAAGGATTCAATGCATAGCACTGCAGTTTTTCAATGAAGTCTCCCTGCAGACAAAATGCTGGTATAATTTAAAAAGAATGTAACGAAAGGTGCCGATGACATGTTACCGGGGAAATTCTCCAGCTGAGTGGTGGCTACGGGTGCGCCGTAGCTGGCTACACGCCCGCGGCTACGACTGGGCGCTACGCGGTTTGGCAGGGCCGTAGCAGGGAATCTCGCTGTGAATTTTATAAAGTCTTAGGGCAAAATCGTGATATGCGATTACTAGAGTGGTTGAAATTGGCTCCAATTACGGCGTTATTAATATTTTTGTATTTTACTCTCTTGAATTTTATGTGATATTCGTTTTCGAAAAATATCGTATGAATAGACCCTAAGAGATTTAGGATGAGTGAATTCTATTTTGATAAAGCTTGCTGAAATAAGAGTAAAACACAAAAATGAAAACAACGCCGTAATCGGAGCTGATTTGCAAACTTCCGTTATAGGAGCTTTTATCTTATGTATATCTCAATTATTTTTTTTGTTTTTTAAAACACACTTAGGAAAAAGATAAAAACTTTTTGTGTCCACGACAGTAGAATATACATTGCGTCCGGTTTGTGGGTACAATTACCTATTATTTCGTTTTTATCTAAGTTCTATGACGTGGAAACCTAGTGGTCCCTATTATGTAGATATTTGTACAGACGACAGCACATCAAGCGAAACAGTTTAAACTTACTCCGCTCTTAATAAAGGCGGCTTTTGTAATGAAAGCGTTACAGTTCATGTAATGTCTTCTGTAAAGAGAAACAAAACAACAATTATATTAAATCGACGGTTGAGTGGACTATGCCCCTGTCTATTAAAGCTCCAGGTTTAACTTTGCCGTCAGATAAATTTTGTTTTTTGTATTTTTTATATGTATATCTAAAATATACCTTAATATTTACAGTATTTTATATAAATCAAATAAATTTGTACTATTTAATCTATTACATATGTACAAGCGAGTAAAATACTTTTTTTAATATTATTTATTACTACCTACTTCTCCGTAAGTCGAATACATACTGCTGCTACCTACTTCTCACTTAATAAAGACCTCATATTTATAAAAATAGAATATTACTAACCATCAACAAAAATACTGAAGTCGTAAAAAACTGCGTTATAAGCAGCAGGTTTTCCAACTCAATCAATAGAAAGAAAACAAAATGACAATAAAGATATCAAATAATTGTAGAAGTACACAATCGTTTTGTAAAAGCAGAACCTGAGACACCACCCCCGACTAACAACTAACATTTCTTTGTAGTGTTGTGCTCCTGCGGTGAGTAAGATCGCAAGAGCTTATTAAAAAGCGTTGTGTAAGCAAGGGGACTCGTCACTTTTTATTTGGGTCAAAATAGAAGACACAATGTATATTACATATTGATTTACTAAAATCATAAGTTGTTATTGCACTAGCAGCGTCATTGACCACATAATTAATAGTACGTATTTATATTTTGATTCTCTTAATTTTTTTTTCGTAGGCAGGCCAATGTTATTACTGTAAATGTATTGTTTCATATTGCAAATGTATTATACCTATGTAATGAGTTGTGCTTGTGCAAATCGATAAAAAATTTCTTTCGTTACTGTGCATGGACGGCATTTCATCGCCACAGGATGACAACGCACCTGCAATATCAAGTGATTTTTCCTCGTTATTGCAGGTATCTATAGAAAGCGGTAACCGCTTACTACCAGGTGGCCCGTTAGCTTTTTTGTCATCTAGTTGTAAAAAAAGGCAGCGCGTGTGTAGTGCACGATGGTTTATGAGCGTCTATAGGTTAGGGTAACAGCTTACTATCACGCAGGCCGTACGCTTGCTTTCCACCCTTATCGTATGAAAAAATTACCGCACTAACTATCATCATCACCGGCCTATATACGTCCCACTGCTGGGCACAAGCCTTCCAACATGAGAGAAACACATGAGGAGTTTGGGCCATACACCACCACGCTGGCCCAATGCGGGTTGGTGGGTTAAAGCGGTTGCAGGAACAACCGGGACCAACGGCTTAACGTGCCTTCCGAAGCACGAAGATAGCTCGAGATAACAAACTTTGATTGACCCGTCCCAAGAACGACCATGGCGAAAGTTGCTTTGCTTTTCGTATCGAAACCAGAGCGCTCAAACCAATACGAAACCGAGCTCCTCAACAACAATCAACAACTGTACATACACAATATTCCATTAATGATTATTCCCAGCGACTTCTATTACAACCCTGCTCCGGGCCGTGCATTTCCAACGGACCCGGATGCAGGGCAGCTGATTTATACGCCGATATCCGCTCGCACCATCTCTAAAACCAGTAGTTTGACTTGCCCGATGGGACCAAATGCCTGGACCAACTTTAAAACGGGTTCGGCACCCAGAAATATATGCGGCTGAGCATCTTAATAACTATCTGATAAAAGCAGTTTCTTGAGAGATAAAGGCAGACATATAACTTTACTTGGCGATCCTTTGCTGATTCCGGACCGCTGACAGAGGTTCAATGAGGAATTTTCAGTTTATCGAGCTTCAGAATAGGATATTTAATAATATCAGGGAGAAGGGGCTTATTTATAACTCTCATATCACAAGTAATATTATTATGTCCAATTTGACATTCAGTGTAACCATCGCTGGCTGATTGAAAGTGAAATTCATTAAATCAGGAATGGATGTTAAATTCAATGAAATAAATATAACTATAACATCAATCGCTTTAATATTGTGACACGTGTATCTATCGCTGACCTAGTTAAAGACATTATTATAGCAGCGATGGATATTAAATTAGATGACAGGTTACGACAAAAAAAACTTCAACATTATTATGTTAAAGTCTTTGGTAGTAACCTAAATATATACTTATTATACTTTCATATATACTTAGTATAAACTTATTTATACTTTCTAATACTAGATTAATCTGTCATGCGGTGTTATCCCTCCGATATTTTGAAAAATCATTGTGTCTGAAATCTGATGCTTGACGGGTTAAAGTTAGTTCAGAGAAAAATAAAAAAATGCTGTATATCTACCAATTTGTACTGCACTGCTTTTTTCTTCTTTATTCACCTTACGTGAATTCTAATGAATCCACGTGCTTATAGGAGACACTATTCAATTGGATAGTCGGATACGTTGGGTTCAATAGAACTAATTTATTAGAATGTCAATGGGGAACCCAGAAAAATTGTCTCGTAAACCGAGCAGATAAGATTTTTCAATATCCGCAAAAGTAACTCGACACGTTGAAGCCAGGAAAAGTTTTCGAGGAATTTAAAATCT
Source organism: Nymphula nitidulata (assembly GCA_947347705.1). Classification (NCBI taxonomy): domain Eukaryota; kingdom Metazoa; phylum Arthropoda; class Insecta; order Lepidoptera; family Crambidae; genus Nymphula; species Nymphula nitidulata. The sequence continues at coordinate 16,314,559 of OX374618.1, read as the reverse complement.
TAATGAAGGAAAGGTTTTCTTTGAAAGCACATCCGATATTATGTGGCGGAGCTCCCAATTACTTCGCTGAGCAATTAAGAAGATTCACTTTGCGGAGTGGCGAGTTGCCGGCCGATAAGTGCCTTCCTCGGACCTTGGACGTTTATATGTTTAATTAAATTCTCACTCCACTTTGTGGATACTTTTAACGTCAAACGATTTTATAATGCAATCCTTCTAGCTTAAGTTCAAAAGGAATGCGAAATCATGCTGGTTTACAATACACGGAAAATTAACTCAAGAAGTGTAACAACTATTTTGTATAAAAGAGAAGGTCTATGAAGGCCTTTACTATGAGAACACCAAATTTTATGCGTAGAGTCTTTCGGGTCGTACAATACCATACTTGTCTCTGCAAAATGCAAGTAAATTTTGACAATAGTAAAATAAGATTTGCTAAATAGATAATTTCATGTATACTTTGAAATTTTATTTTACATCAAATAATAATAATAATATTTATACACTCACACCTATTATCTAGCCCAAAGTAAGCATCATTAAGAGCTTGTGTTATAGATACTAGACAACGGAGAAATAATGATAATAATATGTATATAAATATTAGAAATATACTAAATAAACATATAAACATCCATGACTCGTAAACAAATGTTCGTACTCATCATACAAACATTTGTTCCTACCGGGATTCGAACCCGGGACCTCTTGACCCAGTAGCCTGGGGTACAGACCACTCGGCCAGGCGGTCGTCAAATCCATTACCGTTACATCAAAGTAACTATATTAAAACCTGTATAATTATATTAAAACCTGTTAACGAACTTCTGGATCCTGTGGAGTATGGATGTATACTCATAGTATTAGAGATGTGTGCTTTCTCAATCACCTGTTGGAGATACATATTCTGTGAGCCCGCCGGCAGGCTGGTAAGAGACGTAAATTAATACGCAATCGGGATTAATTTTATAGCTAGTTGAACGCTGTAATGAGTTATAGATTCTCTATATTTTGCAATACTGCAATAATGATATTTTATAAATGCCCTTAATTTTGTTTGTGGAAGTAAATTTTAGGATATTACCAGTATGCGAAGAGGGTAAGATTTGACATTAATGACTTCCTAAATTTTCCTCGAATAAATTCTACGTATATTATGAAATCTTTTTACTACAGGTTTCTAGCTATAAGGTCGACGAACAATTTATCTTTAGCATACGGTAGATATGGCAATTAGATAACCCAAATACATTTGAAGCCGTATTGTTTGTACAATCAACCTTGATGCTGAATAGTCGTTTCAGTTATCCTATTCTCAACATTATTTCGATAGTAGGTACTGTAACTTTAAACCTATTTTAATCGAATATCATACACACTTATAATAATTGTGTTTATACTTGTTGATACTTCCTTTTATAGCAAGTGTCTATAAAATATTACCTGAATTGGTTTGCTGTGGAAGTATTATATACACGGATGTACATTGGTATAAGGCGTATAATTATAGGTAAGTAGGGGACCAACAAAAGCCCTCTCAGCGTACAATTTACAAAGCAAAAGCTTTCAAAAATTGTGGTCGAGCCGCCGGACTGAGAGTAAAATATCACCTACATTTGCAGTTTCGTCTGTTTTTAGAGAAGTAGGTTGGAAAACGAAATACCTCCACGCTTTGAACGGCCATAAAACGACATGAGTTTTACACGTTTCTACATGCATTAAAATATTTTCTTAAATATTTAAAGGACCTACATATAACACACACGTACTTAAACTTGTACATGAAACTTTCACTAAGTTTCACTCCTTCATCAAAAGAAACAAGTTTCATGATTAATGATCATGTTCAAATAATTAAACAGAGGCAAGAAAGTATATACCACATTTTAGCGTAAGTAATATAATTGCTTCCGGTACCTTATCAGATTATCAAAATACGCTTCTGTTTAATAGCGTTATTAAAGTTCACAAATTAGATTCTTACCACGCAAAGTATTCATAAGTGCCTCCCAATGTAAATACTTGCGAGTATATAAGTAATAGGATATGACAAACATAGCTCTCGCTGTACATTTTACACAAAGGCATGTTTTATTTAACTAAGTTTTGACTTTATTATGTCTTAAACATTTATTTTAGAACGGATATCGATGCATTAATCTTCGCACGTAGCCCATCGCTTCATCAAATTTTATTGACTTTTACTATCTCACATTGAAATTGTTTAGACTTATTTGAAACTAACGGTGGTAGTTATTTTCAGGAGAGATAGTGCACTATCATATGAAAGTGCTACTTATTTTCCATGTATATTATAACGGTCAAAACAAAAATGAGATCACAGAAAATTGCAGGCAAATAACCTTACCTTGTATTGTGTTCCTGAGGCATCGAAGAATAAACCAACCTTGGCTGGTTACATGAAGTTTTCTCTTGATTAAACAGGCAGGCATCGGGTGAGTTGCCTATCTATAACATATTAAAAACAACGTTACCGCCGTATACTTGTTTATGACTCCTCATGAAATCGATAAAATTTTGAGTTTTAGAAATGCTTACTTGCGTCTTAGTAAGTACTTCCTTCTTTATTAAATAAGTTAACGCTTGTACCTAGTACTAGAAAATCAGGAATTGAACCATAAAATTGCTATCCGCTTCATGTATAATTACATAATAATATACGTACCTACAAACATCGTAATAATATATGTATCATTTGATGTTAATTTTTTGGGATATTTTAAGCCTTTTATCAATTTACTGCCAATGATTATGACGGCATCGTAATTTATAATGACATTACCTTCACCTTTTGAAGTTCCTTACATTTAATTGAAAACGATTTACAGCGCCATTTTAGACAAATATCAATATTTTTTATTTAAGCTGCCTGTAGTTGTAATTCGTTTGGTAGTTTCCTCGTGAGTATCTGACACACTCTCCATTAGGCTTTTAAATTACACAGCAAGAAAGTCATAAATTCTTTAGGGATTTGAATTTTGACACAGGTTTGTGCACGTCGTGATTGTAGGTTATAAAGTGTACCGGCATGAGCAATATGTTTGCCTGAGGCTCTCAGGCAGTGAGCCGTCGTAAATTCGGTAATAGGGGTGGTCGAGCGTCGGGTAGTGGCGACAGGGATCCGTGAGGCTAAGTGCCGTCGTATTTAGTTATGGCCGTCACCTGCGAGCTTCATACACCAGTTCACTGCTACCACGTTATCTAAACGATGTTTAGGTTTATCTCGAATATCGCTTCTCTAGTCGATTAGAAAATTTAGGAATAAAAATGTACCTACCTATATCTATAAGTAAAAGAACAGAAACCTTTTGTTAGCCATATTTAAACTAACCGGCTAATATTATGTCTTGATTAGCAAGTTAGAAATTACATTCAATCACAGTGATTTTAATTGGCATTTACCTATTATTTTAGTTGATATTGAACAAAGAGACCCTAAGACAAGAATCCGTAGCAAAATAATAGTAAAACGTAGCACAAATTTTTGCTTCACAAAAATTAATAGGTAATATAGAAAACGATGGACCCACATTATAATAATTATCATTTTATTGCGTACATAATTTTACAAACTACGTGCTTGCTTTTAAGGAATTATGTATAGGCACAGTATAGGTACTGTTAATTGTGTACCTACCGTGTAGATTATAAGTCAACGTTTTGTCGAACAATTTTCTTCTTGAGTCAGCAAGTTCAAAGCTTTAAATGGCCCGAATATTTGTTTAAAATAGGTGGTCCAAACTTTTGTAAATTTATCATGTCTCCCCGAAACAAATTTAGTGAAAATTTTCTCAATTAATTTCACTCTGCGAGAGTCAAGTCATAGACAAAGTTAGGACAGCACAGACGCTGTTCTAATCTTTGACATTTAGCTCACTTTTTGTTCATTAAAAAAGTATCGACGTGAGCTTTCAATGATGAACAATAACTATGGCATATAATGGTAAAACTAAATTAGAGACATGAAAAATCTACAATTGTATATTTCTCTTTATATTATAAATCAAATTAATCTGCCACCTTATTCGCTAACTCAAATGACAAGAGCCGATGGATAAAATCTTCAGTGTTTTATACATTAGTTTTTCACAACGATACGTTTAGTTTCTTTATTACTAACGCTAAACAACAATGGGTACAGACGGTGGCAGGCAACAGCACTTGTCATTTTTAGCGAATAGGGGGACTGGAGGGCTTTTATAATATGCGTCTCCTTTAAGTAAAGTCGAATCTAGCATTAGATCAATACTTTAGTACTATGTCACAATATAACACCTATAATTGTCTCTATTGTCAACGATATCAAAATTTTATACTTAAACCCTGTTTCATAAGCCGATTGTGAGTAAGCAGTTAAATAAATTATTATTGTATTACATTATTATATTATTTGAGTAAACTACAGCTTCTACCAAGTTTGCTAATATTTAAAGTATACCGTAAGGAAAGTTAATTTCGTGTTTGTAGGTATTTTAGTCTGAGAGTAATCGATTTTTTCTTTAGTCTTTAAACTTGATCTTGACTTAAGTTCTGTCAGATACTAACAAATGAGAATAGATACATTAAAATAAGTAAGTAAGTAATAACTATCATTGACTTTAGGAAAGGAACTGTCAGATTGATTCCATTTTAGTATGATAGTAATCTGATGCAGAATTTTGGAGTTAGAGAATGGAACTTGTCAACAAACAACAATCTAGCTTCAGTGAAAAAAAATATAGCTGAAACCGACTTGTAAGTACGAAAGGCAAAAATAATTAAATTAAAGTAGGTGCTTGTCTAATTTAAAAGCATTCTTAGAAGTTGGTGAATTCAATGTTGGTCGGCAATGATTCCAGAAATAATAGAAAGTAAAGCATAAATCCTAAGAAGTGTCTTAAAATATTACCTAATTTAATTGTAATGCGACTTTATCTATGAAATTGCTGATTTATATAAACGTATAAGAAAAAAAGATTTAACATATTTTTTCTTTTATTTGAAAATGTGTGAACAGATTTGAATGTGATTGAAAACCATAGTGTGAGAAAAAAAGAGTATTTCAATTTTGCAACAACAGAGTAGGTATATATGATAAAAATATACCTCCCCGTGGAAGTAGTTAAACCCACATTGGAAGAGGTGTTTTCAATGACTACCCAATAAGTGAAATATGTCCTAGTTACACAATTATTAAAATCTAAAAGGTATACAATTCGACTATTGCTGTAATAAAATATTAAGTAGGAAAAAATAGAAGAATAAAATTTGGGGAAAAACTGACGCTTCATGGGTAAGCTTCGTTTTGAGTGTCTTGCAATTAACCTTAACCTTACAATTAATCATAATAATATTTACTAAGATTAATTGAACAACCTATACAATTATAAATATTCATTTCTAGCAGTATGATTTTCTGGTGCAGGTGCAAGGAATAGCCCACGATCGCCTGCACATTTGAGAAATATATTACTAGTAGCTCGTCGTCGTATCGTTTCGTCAATCCACATAATGTAATGCTTATCGTTTTCGTACAAAGTAGATATAGTATTCCCAAGCGCCACCGAATATTGCATACGGCTACGCAAACCAACTCTGTCATCGGAATATTCAGTGACTTTAATATCGCATATGCAGTTTGCCAAAGCTTGTAGGACCTCAAGACTGATAATGTTAGATAGATTTTGAGTCAAATTAAGTATATAGAAGCGTGTTAAAATGCAATCCTCTGTTTAATGTAGGAGTAACAAAAGCACTTCAAGGACCTGCCCGTTTCTTATGTTCTAGAATAATAATAATCATCATCATATCAGCCTATGATGTCCACTATTGAACAAAGGCCTCCTCCATTGCGTTGCAAATGGAAGAGTTCTGCGCGCCCTGCATCCAACGGCTCCCCGCGACCCCGACCAGGTCGTCTGTCCATCTATTGACTGTGGACCAATATCAAAAAATATTTTTTGTTCGATAAAGCATACTCCTAACGAGGTCCCACTGTCACCAAGTTAGGATGTGATGATGGGATCCAAGGGAAATCGGGGGCAACCCACTTTATACGCACGCATTACAAGCTTCGTTTTTTTCTAAGGCTATTCAAGTAGTTACGTCTGTTTGTCATCATCTCATGTTAATGATCTGGTGATGGAAGGTACAGTTGTACCTTAACGGTTAGGAGTTGGAAGATATTTTTTTAAATATAGGTACGTATAGACCGATAGTTGTAGTCTTAAGATTAGCTAATGATGGAAGGTAAAACTCCGTAAGTGTTACGAAACTATAGTAAGAGGTTTAAATATTATGTATTTAAACCAGAGACTAATAGACAGACAAGTCCATAATGCTGACTGTTACCCATTTCGTCGTGCCCTTAGAAATTTATCACTAAAAATGAGATTTTTATTTATATAAAAGCCGACTAGAAAACACTAAGAAAGAAAAATAATTAAATTCAAGAAGATACTTTTATCATGATGAGGAGCTCGGTGGCGTAGTGGTTTGAGCGCTCTGGTTTCGTTCACGAAAACAAAGCAACTTTCGCCATGGTTGGTCCCTGGATGGGTCAATCAAATGTATAATCTTGAGCTCCTCCGTGCTTCGGAAGGCACGTTAAGCCGTTGGTCCCGGTTGATACTGCAACCGCTTTAACCCACCAACCCGCATTGGGCCAGCGTGGTGGTGTTATGGCCCAAACTCCTCATGTGTTTCTGCCATGTAGGAAGGCCTGTGCCCAGCAGTGGGACGTATATAGGCTGGTGATGATGATGATGATGACTTATATCATAAAAAAAGTATTTCTTGAAGTTGGTGTTAAGCTGTTTCCAGAAACAATAGAAAGTGAAGCGCCGACTCTAAAAAATATCTTATTATTATACATATAGTATAAGTACCTACTCCCTTTTTTTCGGAGTGGAATCCGCTTACAGACGATACCCTAAACCGCTGGTTAGGTGGACCAGCGGACCGTCGGCTAGACGTGGGCCTGTGCAGGGGTCGCCCAGCGCCTGATCATAGCGGCACTGGGAATACCTGCTAAACCACTTCAGTTTCCCCATGCCCATAATGGAGGCGACCCGGGGTTTGCCAAAGCATTTCACCAAGCCGCCTCCGGGCAGCCCGACCTTAGAACCGACCAGAGCCAGTCCTAGGGAGGGGCACCAGGCCTCACCCCGGGCCGGTCCAGGTACCCAGACAACCCTACATACGGGCGTCCCACCAAGTATTAGTAGTATTTATTGTCCCACTCTCGAATATCTTTTAAATAGATATTTTCACACACGCTTTGAGTTTTGTTAAAACTACTCACATCTCAGTGAGTAGCTTAGTTTTACGGAGAACTACGTCCTTATTACTTTGTTTGGGATATTTGAATTTTCGTTTAAGAGGTGGAGAAAGCGCTTGCAATTTTAAATATTGAAAAAATGACATTTCTTTCCTGTAGGCCAAACGGGCGAAGCCTTAGGCGGAAGCTCGAACAAACGTAATAAGTCCTTGTAGTACAAACGATTAACCTTAAGCAAATACGGTTTTCCATGTTTTCCATTAAAGCCTTCCAAAAATTTGCTGTTACAGTTAGTGAGGTTGTATTTCAACAAGCAAATTAAGGTTCAGGGTAAATATTTGTAGGAGCGGGTATCTTGTCCGTGCCTGGTGAGCCCAGATTTTCCTACTACCTCTTCTAATTAAATACAAGTCTGGCTAATAAAAACAATGGACGCCTAATTAGATAGCGGATTTGCGACCACCTGCTTGTTTCTCAAGGCGCGATGAGGGGAAGTAAATGAGAAAAACACTCTGCTGGATGTTTTGTCCATTCCTCTGGTTTTGTTTAACTTTTGTTTATCGGGGCGTTTTATAATTGTAAGCCCCGTGTAAGTTATTATTTTTATATTCTGATAATAAATTTATTGCAGAAATATGGTTACAGAAGAATAAAGTTAGGCAGTTTTATATTATTTATATCCCCAAAATATACTGTCGAAAATATCGACGTGGAAATATTGCAAATAGTTATTACGAATATTATATACATAATTAATCAAACAGTAATTTTCATCTCAAACTTCGAACTGAATATTCACTGTAAATAAATATTAAGTGTAATCTTGTCACACGATGTTTTCTAACATATTCACATTACAAAATACCTATATTCTACAAACATCATGTACCTACGCGTGGCGTTTATGACTACTTAGTGGCCAACAATTTCTTATTAATGCCAAGAGGGCGTTCGAAGGTTGAAAAAATGACCAATATTTTATGCCCCCATAAAAGTGGTCATTCACTCGATAACGACCACGTAAAGCACGGCGGGCGACACGTCGTTAAAGCCTGCAAATGTGACTATTACCTGTTTGCTCGGTATTATTTTGAGACGGATAACTTGTAATCAACCTAACGTATTGTTATTACTAAAACGACAGCGGGGCTTCCAAACTCTTTGGTAAGTGTTGGAGGAAAAAACAAAAGAAAATTTTAAAAAAGATATATTGGTGCGATTGTACGGCGTAATGCAAAGAGTCCTGTATTGCTATTGCATTAATATTATAACAACCACTACTTTTTACTTTTAAAATATAGAGCTAGAGCGAAAACTATAGTAAAATCTTGAAATATTTACAACAATAGGTACATTTGACAAGTTTTACGTCTTGAAAACGAGGAAAAAAGCAAATCTGCGTTTAGTTTCTGCTGGAACATTATTTACATTTTTCGACAATCGGGCGATCCGAAAAATCTGATTAATTTAAAATCAACTAGCTTATTAAATTACCTTTGTAAAGAGGTATATCACATTGCTGTTCAAAAATATTCGGAATAAAAGCCCAAAAAAGACCGTGTCCTGTAAGTATTTGTGCTAGAGGTATTGATTAAATACTTGATTGTAAAAAAATCCAAAATAACTTACCAACAAAATCATACAACGAATCACTATTTCCGCCGAGCAAAGGTTGGTGTAATCCCAGATCTATTTATTTTTTATTGCATTTTTCATTCTCTCCTTTATTAATAACAGTGAGCAGGTTATTCAATTAAATTAACATTTCTTAAAAATCTTTAATCCTCCGACGTTATGTGCGCGCACTATACTGACAATATTGAGTGCCAAAAGGCCTAATAGCATTGTTATTAGGCAGGCAACAGTCATGTAATTAAATCGAAATGACGCACGCCCTCCTCTCTAAGATATTTCAACGTCCCAAAATTAAACTAAGGGATTGCCTCAGTGGATACGCACTGTACGTGATAATGATAATAGAGAAACACACATCTCTTGTACACAGAATACAAATTAAGTAGAACTTTGATTAGTACTGTATATTCTAAACATAGGCTTCTGTAAATTAGAAGTATCTACCCAAATATTCAAATTGGTGTGCTAACCTAGAAATTGATAGAAGACAAATGCATGGTGACATGAAATTATTCTGGATTATAATAGCTTAACGTACATCTTGGATTTCGTTCAATTTTAAGTAGATGAGTCTTCTTTTATACTGTAATCGGTATAAAAGAAGATTTATATTATTTATTATTTATATTTCACAAATCGGTACGGACACGACGATGTTTCGTGATGTCACCAAAAGTTGTCACAGCATATAATACAATTATAGTCCCTTGGCTTCGCTTACAGATCACCATTCGTACGTACAGAGGCCAGCACTGACAACAGTGTGAAAGTCGCACTACGAAAACGGGCTTTATTACTAACGGCGTATGGGCGGCCTCAAGGTCAAATTGTTACACTTGATGTGCTGTCGACTATACGTGTCTATGTTTGTGTGTCCATGTTATTGTATGCAGTTCGGAACCTTCTTCTTTTTTTTAATAAAATTATATGACTGTACATTATCCCATAAATGTATACTGCTAAAACTACAATAGGTTGTAAAAACCCCGGATTTGATAATTTAAATAATTAATACAATTGAAAATTATCATTATATGTATGTATCGTGCTATATTTCATTATATGTACCTACTTAAATAGCAGATTGTGTTCTTCTTTGGAAAACTTAAAAAGGGGGAAAAAATGGGTTATTATCAGTCTTCATATTTTTTATCAACCACAGCCTTTCATTTGACATGTTATTTATCTTGATATCTAAAATAATATATGAAAATTTTAAATCAAAATGAGATCTAGCATCTAGCTAGATCTATTTTTTCAAAGATGCTTGTAAGATAAAATAATCATAAATCAACTTCCATCCCCAATTGCGCATTTGGAGACATTTGAAGTAGATTCGGTATCATCCTTTGTACATATTCTTCTTGGATTTTCACTTCTAGGCAGTTCTCTTTCTCTGAAGACTCCTCATCCGTTGCCATTGTTTTCTATTTCTTCATCCTTCAGCCGATACATGTTCTAAAATAAAAACTAGCATTTAATAATACAAATGAAAAAAGCATGTTAATAAGCACATAAAAAAATCATTACTATGTAAAAAAAAATCGCATGTCGTTATGCGTTGAGATCCGTACTACAATGAGTGAAAAAACACCAGCCCCCTTATTCTCAACCGTCGGAAAATACTCGAATTTCAGAAACTCTATACCTGTCACTTTTTATCGCTATGCGTCAAAGCGAGACGGCATGTGACTTTTCGAATCGAATCCGTGATCCGACAGTTGAGAATAAGGGGCCAGACTTCTTATTCTCAATTGTCGGATCACGGATTCGATTCGAAAAATCACATGCCGCTTCGCTTTGACACACCGTCATAAAAAGTGTCAGATATGAAGTTTTCGAAATTCTAATATTTTCCGACAGTTTAGAATAAGAGGACTGGGTGCCCATGTATCCTGAAACCGGCACTCGGGAACAAACTCTCTCACCTCGTGTTAGAGGGCGACTGTTGATTTACGAAAATACTCATACGGAATCTCAAAGTGCTGCATTAAAAACGATAAAAGATATACGTTTCAAAATTATGTTACACGGTGTAAAAACACCGTAGTAGCCTTTAAGGGTTTTAAAAAAGATCAACGAATGTAGAGCAGAAGTCGCCTACGATGTTGTATTGTATGTCGCGTGGTGTCATAAACACGTGAAAATTTGTACCGTTGTGAATACGTTGCCTATTGGCTGGTTAAATACATAGTTGAAGCTAAGTACACGCAATCTAAACTAAAAACATATTTTGTATTACACGTATTAATTCTTTACTTATTTTCTCCTGAATTCTCATCACCATTAAACCGATTCTTTTAAATTATACACTAAAACTTTAAGTTAAGCTCTAATACTGCACAAAACCTTCTCAACTTTTAAAGGAGGTGTTTCACTTCTGGCCAAGTATATGTACACTATCTCAAAAAAAATCAGGAAAAATCTCCTGAATCTAGGAAAAATACTAATAAATCGTTTTCATGCATAGTTTGTTTGTACAAAAGTTAAAAGTTTTCGTCGATTTCACAGCTATTTACCTAGTATGGCAATATGGCGAAAGACATAAAAGTCAACTAAATGTCACCAAAGAAACATAGCCGCCATGATGAAATTTTGACTGAGTTGCAGTTTTTTCTATAAAAAATCTTTTTTTGTACCACTCAACAAAGCAAATAAAAAGAAAATGGACAATTCAACACTGTTCTGCATATTTTTACCTATTTTTAACCGACTTCAAATAAGAGGAGGTTCTCAATTCGGTTGGTATGATTTTCAGTATACTGTACTTAGAACTGGCCGGGTCTCCATACATTTTTGGAACTTCTCTTTTATAATACAATTTTTTTTAGAATTTCACTCTAAGCCTTCGAGCACTTCTTACAAATATACTTACGCTTTGGTAGGTACCTCTATTGAATAAATTGTTAAACAGTGTTTGAGTTTACTTATTGATAAACAAACATTTATGGAGATCATAGTGAAATTTCGATTCAGAATATTATTACGGTTCAATTTCTTAAGAACTATATTCTTAGTTGTTGGAAATTTCTAGCTTAAAGGCTAAGGAATAAAGCTGTAGACGTCCGCTAGTTGTAAACAAATGAAAGTAGAAATGCGGTCCTAAATAACCAAAGCTGTTAATTTAAGTTATTTCAAGAGTCTTATTTTAGCTGCTTCGCTCTCAAATAGTTATTTTGCTAATGAAATTAAGTGTCGGATAAGAAACTTTATTCGTTATCTCGTAAAGCTGCGATTACTCGGTTAACGACTTGCCTTAGTAATGAATTTAAATGATGTTCACTTCGTATCGCTGAATGGACAGAATGTATTTTATGGCCAAATTACAAAATAGGGCTATCGTCCAATCCTACCTAAGTGGTGACTAACATCGGAATCCCCTTCCATGACGATGACGGTCATAATGTCACAAGGTATAACTGGTATTAGTTAATTAACCACAAAAATCAAACACTCTTTACTTAGCACAACTCATACCAAATGGATTTATACTTAGTACATAACTGTTTCAATTCCTTATCTTATTTGGCATAGCAAAGGAGTCGTAATATTTGGCATAACTTTTGAAAGCTTATTTTGCCTGATTCAAATATTTTATAGTTAACATTTTCCATACTATGATTTACTATGTTTTTTCTTTTTACTTTTTTCACTTCAACATTAGGTTAGGTCACTGTATTTCACAAAAGAAACGCAAAAGAATAACATGTTTCGTGCGTTGAAAAAGCGGGGAATATTATTTAATTACCACGCAAACTAAGCCGACAGTGTAAATGCTGACAGTCACAGCGCCCTTATCCGTCGGTAAACGTGATGACGTCACAAGCGGGTTAAAGACAATTTACCCTCGTCTCTACAGGTCTCATCGACAAATAAGGTAATCTGATTGAAAATTTCAAGCTCGAGTTTGGATATACGTATACCTTTTTTATACAACAACCCACGAGTTGCCGACCCTGTAAAAGCCAAGACAATGCGTTATATTGAAAGCATAGGTGTTCAGCACCCTCACTCCCAACACAACGCAATGAGCTTTGGCGACCCTACCTCCCACTGGAACACAGCACTAAAAAAATTGAAACAGAAGATCGCTAAAATCTTCTGTTAAATGGAGGTTTCTATAGAATATGAATAACCTACATTGAAAAATATATTATTCTCTGATTTCATCAACTTTGGTCTACAGATGTTTAATATATAAAAAAAACTATAAAACATGTTTTTTTGTACTGTACAAAACTGCTAGGAAACCCGATTCCTCAGGGTCTTATGGTGATTTGTATGTTTTTCCTATTATCTATCTCATAGGTATTCTAGATTAACTGGAAAGACTAACGCCTAAGTATCTATTAGTTGTAGCTGACAATTATTTATAAAATCATCGCTAACTAATTATATTCTTAACGTCTTTCTGTTACTTCATTTTCATCAACCGTTTCTCTCTCAATTGTTTTGTAGTGAAAAATTCTGTATTATTAACTATCTCACTAAAAAAGGAAATAAAAGTAGTAACCAATTTCAAAAATAAAAACTTATATTTAAGTTAATAAACCGAGGGAAAAAACAGTACGATCCAATTTCAAGGGAACGAAATGAGGCGATCACTTAACTTAGAAAATCGAAAGTAACCCTGTGGCTAAATCCGATGCCGTACGGTCTGATCCCGCAGGTATCGACCGATTTATCGCGTCTGTCCCGCGAGTGGCATTCCCCGTAATGTTGATTCGAAAAACAATTGGATCTAGATCGCAACCATTTTTTAGGAGCCCCATTCCGCACATGGTTGTCGTTAACTCTGATGTGATGACTTTATCGATCAAGTTATTTATGTTTATAAAGTTCAGTACGGCAGTTCCTAAATTTTAACACAGAAGGTATCTCAATGTGCTGTATTTATATTGAGAATTGATTATTTATTTTAACCAGAACGTAGTGTGTGTTAAAGTGGTGCACTGTTCAGATGCTTCTGCTGTGTCGGTGCGTCAAGATAATATCGCATGTCTTAAGAAAATTAGCCATGAATGATTCTCTATTTGTATCACAATCATCATATCAGCCTATGATGTTCTATGCTTATCAAACTCATATCCCAATGATTGTCAAACTGCGCAGCCTACATCTAACGGCTCCCCGCGGCCCTTACTAGGTCGTATGTCTAATATCTGGGAGAAGGCCGTCCTACTTCGTAGCTTCCGGTACGGTGTGGCTTACAGGCCTTTTGTACAAGATCACTGTCGCTTAACAAGCTATGGAATGAGCTATTTAGGTGTTGCCCTACGAGATAGAATTGGAAATGAGGACATACGCGAGAGAACCAAAGACACTGACATATCTCATAGTACTAATACTATGATATTATTATATCAGTGTCTCATAGCTCATTCCATAGCTTTTTGAGCGACTGTGATCTTGTACAGAAGGCCTATAAGCGACCACGTTTCAGGGCCGTATATATCATCACTGGCAACACACACTCGTCGAAGATATTTATTTACAACAGACAAAGACAAATCCTGGGGAGAAATATGAACTGTGAATCTTTCACAATCCCAGTGACTGCTCTGAGTACCTACCAATATTATTAATGTGATTTGTGTGAACCTGATTTTTTCTGGTTTTGATTATTAATTACAAGCTACCATGAATTAACAAAACAATATACTGATCTCTATCAGGTGTTAAAAAAATAAACAGTTATGATAATTGTTACATGAAGTTCTACGTACAAATAAAGCTGAAAAGTCATAGAATTCTGCAGTCTTCAGTAGCTCAGTGCTTAAAATCAGAGCAGCTTTTACGTGAATTCGTTAAAAGTCGAGACCTAATTTACCTACTCGAGGTAAAAACAAAACAACCAAGTTTTGACTGAAATTCGTTCAAGTGAATATTTTATAGGCAGGAACAGAGAGATGTAAAGGAGAATTTATTTTAATGCAGACTGCTTATATTAGGAGTGCAGAGATGATCTTACACATTTCCTTTAGCATATACTTTCAAAAACATCAGCTACTACACATAATAATACCAAAACTAAACACGAAAAAAAAACGGGTACAAAAGCGGTTTAGGGAGGAAATGGTAGACACTGCATGTCGATAAATTTTCGACAAGGCACTGAAAACAGTAATGACGGAAACATAGCTAAGTAAGATGCGATTTTTTTGGATTTTTTTCCTGCTTTGCAAAACAAATCTAAAAAAATCGTTACAGATGTAGCCGAAGATTTTATATAACGAATGTACCTACATAATACTACAAACCATGTCATCTAGAAAGGTTACTGAATAAAAACAAATTCCGTTAGTATCCATGCCTTCCTCTGTTCTCAAAATTCATAGTACTATGATATTTTATCGATTGGACAGTTGGAGAAAGTCGCACAAAAAGCCTGAAATGACGGTTACAAGAAGTTTAATTAAGGCTTTATCATTTTAGAAAGTGTTCCAAAGTATGTACAAATGAAATCGTGTTCCATACCGTCTTTTAAACTTTTGACCCATAATATCAAGTGAGAGAAACACATTATAAAGAACATCAGAGGAGCTGTTCGATAAAGCCTAGACACTTCTTCCTTTATACAAAAAGCTATACTTAGTAACTGTTTTTTTTGTATTTTTGTTAAGATTTTAATCGGCATCATATCGGCTACTTTAATTATGAAAACTAAAAGAAAATTCATTCATTCAGCTCATTACATTGAGAAACAATAGAGATATGATGTTTTGACACGAAAACAGGCGTTTACGCCATAGTGCGCTGGCCAAATGCGGGTGGGTTAAGAAGTTACAGTAACAGCCGGGACTCCCGTGCCTTCCGATTCAAGATTACATTATTTTGATTGACTGATCCCGAGATCGACCATGGCAAAAGTTGCTTTTGTTTCCGTAATCGAAACCAGAGCACTGTAATCACTACACCACCGAGCTCCTCATCGAGCTTTTATTAATTATTGCAAGATTATTAACCTTATAACAATTGATATCTAGTTTTGATAGATTTTTATTCGTAAATAATTTTTCAAACATTAATAATAATGTCAAAATCAAAATTAAGAATACTTATAACAATACCTAAGTAATGAATATCTCATCATACGTTTATTACGTCATAAATTTTGTAAATAAACGCTAATCGTGTCTCATTAACGCATTGATTGGGAGAATTAATGTTCCTTTATTGCTTTATTTGGGTATTTGTAATTTGTGTTTATTTATTTCTTAGAATATTTTTAAAGTAGGTATATTACAAAACACTTACAAAATATATAATATTTTATGTAATTATTATCATACACCTATGCATAACAATAAATATTACTATCCCATTCGCTTATGGATTTTAATAATAAATTTTGGTAGAAAACATACTTATACACTTTATTGCACATTAAAATTTCAAAATGTTTTATATTATGTTTGCTATTATTAACGAGTTTATTGACTATTAACCTCTGTATATTATGATACCTTTATTGTGATTGTGTGTTGTCAGACAGCTTGAAAATAACCTACTTTGTTGGTACGTTGATATTATATCTTCTATTCTAATTTTAATTTTTTTTTCGTCGCTGGGCGGTACTGATCTGCTAAAAGTTATAATTTTCTAAGTAGAAACATTTTAACTTAATATTTGAAAAGAGTGATTACACGAGTTTGTGGCCGGAATCTTCTCGGTAGTTCAACTTTTGGAACCGGTCTAGATTCAGACACGACAGACATACAGACAGACAGACAGACGCTATGACGGTATTAGTTAATATTTTTTTGTGATAGTCATAAAAATGTGATTTTTGACGATTTGAAAGTGATTCTTTGCGGCCGATTTGAATTTGATTTTGTCTAAGTAAACCTACTTGACCCGAAATCTGAGGCACATTAAATATTTGCTTAACGAATTGAAAAAAGAGAGGTAGTTTGCAGAAAATTAAATTATTTCAGTAAATTGAAACAACTAAAAGGAGGCCATTATGTAACATAATTACACCAATAAAGGTCCTAATTAAGTTCTAAATGCCTAACTAAAGTAGGTACAAAAATAAGAACCATTAATTTGACAGACTATTAGACTTGGTTCTAATGGTACCGCTCTGGTACTAACTAATTCAAAAGTCGCATTAGCGTTAGAGTAAATTAAGTCGTTGTGAGAAAACGTAGCCAAACTAACGTCACAGCAGGCTGCGAATTACTCTGTGTACCAACTTGCTTTGAGTGTCGACCACAAACAGTTATACTTCCGTCATAAATATTCACATGAATCACATATATAACATTAGGTTCCGCTCGCGACTTCGTCATGCTGATATCCTAGGGCACGCATTCCCTGGATAGAAAGTATCCTATCTCTTAATCAAGATTGTAAGCTATCAGTCTGCCAAATTTCATCTAAATCCGTTCAGAAGTTTTTTTGTGATTGAGTAAAAAACATCTGAAGTTTTTCAATTATAATATTACTACCTTTTGCCCGCGGCTCCGCCCGCGTGGATGTCGGTAATCGATCACAAAAAGTAGTCCTGTCACTTGGAGCCAGTTTGTATGGGTAAAAACTTTTTCTCAAACATGCTCGGAAATTTCAGCATTATTCTGACAACCTTCTTCGAGATAAATCGAAATTGCTGTAAAAAAACTATATGAAAATCCACATCTGTTGCATTTTAGCGGCCAAATAATAATATGTAAACTCATATCTTCCGTGTTATTTAAAAATGGAACGATCTTTCACTCCGAAACATGGCAACCAAGGAGGTAATTAATTAAAGGTTTTATTTAAATGAAATGACTTGCAATTAGAAAGCTGTTTAATGAAAAAAAGTCCACTTTAAATTGAAAAAATTGTACATTCATTAAATGTAATTTCAAATAAAATTTAGTTTTTAATTTCCGTGTATCATTAGAGAAAAGTACTATACAAATACAAGCCTTGGCATTGGTGGACTTGCACGTTCGTCCATCAAAGCCTCTTTTGCTGGCCGCTACAGTAATGTAGGTACTATAGCAGTGCTGCTGAAAATATAACAGGGTTGTGTTTGCGAGTTGACAGGTAGTAAACAGCACCTTATGTCGCCCGAATGTAACTTTGCTGGCGCAGGACGTATTTTGTTTCGTAATGTGGCACAAGTACAAGCTGCGTTCGTATATAAAACTGAATGCAAAGTAAATGACGACGCAAAAACTGCAAGTCACAAAAACTTGCGCTCATTTGGCCCCAATACCCTTGGCTCGTTCGACGTGCAGTCGACCGCAAATCAACTGCATTTTTTTCTATTACGACCGAGTGAGATCGAGTAGAGTCCTAAGGGAGGTTTAATAATGAGGTCTACTTAGGTCACGTAAAATCAGTATTTGTTGCCTGCTATATTGAATCTTACCAAAAAGATTTAGTCAGTATGCTGTGTAATTTATGAACTTTACAAGAGAGGTAGGACAAAGTGGATTTTTTCTTGGATCTCTGAGGAAAGTCTAGAATCTTTCTTTAGGACTCTGTCACAATAAAACTATAATTATGTCTGGTTCACTGTCTGCGAAAGTAATAATACAAGTGTTTTTAAGCCACGTACGGAAGTACGGTAATTTCTTACGGTACGAATACTCAAACATGACTTAAATTTTAAGTTTATACCGCTGAAATTTTATGGAGTGCTCAACTTGTCGTTAGCCTATACAATTTTTCGCTTTAACACTCCTTCTGCTCCTACTACGTCCTACTGCTGGGCCTTCCTATAGGGGAGAAACATGTAAGGAGTTTGGGCCATAACACCACTACGCTCTGGCCCAATGCGGGCTCAATATGACAAAAGTCGCCATATTCCCTCTAAAATAGTAGTAGAGTTCATAATCATCATCAACATCAGCGCACAACAGTTCACTCCTGAACATAGGCCTCTCCATAGGAACGCCACTTGGCTTGATCCATGGCTAGCTTCATCCAGTTACCTGAGGATATCGTCACTCCACCGAGCCTGAGGATGTCCCACACCGCGCTTGCTCATGCGCGGTCTCTACTCAAGTACCCGCTTACTCCAACGGTCGTCATTTCTGCGGATAACACGGCCGGCCCTCTGCCACTTCAGCTTACTTATTCGGTGGGCTATGTCGACTTTAGTTCTCTGTCGGATCACTTCATTCCGAATTCTATCCTTCAGAGAAACTCCGAGCATGTCTCTCTATAGATCGCTGAGCACCTCTAAGCTTGTGTACCAGCTGCAGCGTGAGTGTCCACGTCTCAGCACCATATGTCATGACGGGAAGGACGCACTGATTGACGACTTTAGTAGTTAGGTAGTACTAGTTGCTGTTAACGAAATGAGTAAAGACATTGTAACAGTAAAACTTCTAATATGTCTGGATCACTATCTGCGCAAGTGATAAAATTTCAAAATGTTTAAAAGCTATATACGTACGCCATTTACTGCCTATCTTTCTAATACGCTAGTTATTAACCATCGTATAATTTTAAACCAAACTTTACTTAACTTTTTGTTTGATAATCGAGTCTGTGTAATCAGATGTCATTGTTTCCAGTGCTGTACCTTTAACTTGCACTGAAAATCTCTAAAACAAATTCGTTTTCACCGCACTCCATTAAAAAGTTGTAAATAGCTGAACTAAGTTCGTATTTGGAGTTGAAAAGTTTTCTTGTAAATTAAGTCCATGTTTTTTTTTCAACCACGATTCATTCCTTCATGAACTCAGTAAGTTTCATTTAGAGTCATTAAGTTCAGGCAAGCCGATTCTCTATTCGAATGTTTAATTATAAACGGTTTATTAAAAGGTCTTTTTAAGGTTTAATTATTTCAATTACTTTATGGTTTCAGTTCAGTTTTGTTGGAGTGTTAATTAAAGCGATAGTACCTACTTCATTATTAGTTTCAACTACTCCACAACAACACCTCATTAAATGTGATTTAATTTCTTGATGAAGTTATTAAATCAGGATAGCAAGAGATAGAAATAGCAAGATAATATATCTAAGTATCTACATAAATATATTGTAAAATGTTATCATAGGGGTTATTTCGACAAACACATAAATTGAATACCCACAGATTTTCTCCGCTACTCTTGCGTTCCATAGAAAAGAACTGGCCAGTTGTAAAAATATATGCCCCTTCGGGATCGTTGATAAATGTCAATTTCAAAAAGTTTTTTGGCTCGTGTCGCCAATCGACAAAGTCGCGAACGAGTGACAAATCAAACGTTACAAAATGAGTAGATGGTACATTAATGCTTTGAAAACTTACAAATTAAAATACTTTGATATGCGTATTTTATTTTTAAATTGTTTGTATTGAAATCAGTGTAAAATTAATATTATTTTAGTTTTTTTATTTAATAAAGAAAGAAATAATAAAACACTATATTCCTGCCACGATAAGTATAATAGAAGCCAGTCATCGGAATTGGCTCGGTAGTTTTTAGAAACAATAGAAAGTAAAATGAAAGAAAACAAAATAATAGTTTAAACTAAAATACTGATCGTTAAATAAACAAAAATAAAATAAAAGCACATTACCTTTATTAAAAAATTAAAATAAAAAATCGTCGCGTATAACATGCCGTTACTTTCCTGTCATAACATGGCAAAATGGCGAGCCGGTATCAGCGGAATCGCAAGTCAAACAAGACGCAGTCGGACCGCACGCCTGCCTCCGCCTTCCTCGAACCCGCTCCTTTGACGCCGCCCCACCGCGCCTCATCATCCATGTCTGTTACCGTAGTAACATTCGATCCTATTCAACAAAATTAAAGAATCACGCCACTAAGGTTTTGTCCACATTGCGATTTTCGTTACTTTAATGCAGTGAAATTATGATTACCAAATTTTTTAAATTGTTTCATGAAAGGAAAAAAAAATGGCAATCAAATAAACCGAGCGGCTCGGTTCGTACTATCTCGTGACGTTTGACCGCATCTATTTATGTACTACCTATTTAAAATACCACATTCATAATATTACAATTTAGTTTAATTTCAGTGCTAATCGTTTATTACAGTCCACCCTAAAGTTAGACAATCATTTAAAGTTTTTGAAATATATAATAAGAATTTTAAATCACAAAACTCTTAATTTAACGCAAATTAAAATGAAAAATAAACAAGTAAGTCGAGCGTGTGTGGATCGGTTCAGTGTCAACTTGACGTCGCATTAAGGTGATCTATCGAAACGTTGTTTCGGCCAAGACTGAAAGGGATAGAGATATGGCTGACTCAGCGGGAGGAAAAAAGACAAAACAGCGATCGCGCGTGAAAAGTAAACGAAATACACAAATTATTTTATTTAAAAATAACCTTATGGACTACAAAAAAACGCTTCTACACGATTCTGAATATTAATGATATCTACTATTTAAAGTAATTTCCTATTGAATACAAATTATCGTTCACCAATAATCTTAAGTTTTCTTGTTTATAAGAGGTATTTTCAGAAATAAAATGTTTTGAGGCAAATTCCTTTAATCGTGTTTTCGGTCTACTTGTATCTAGATAAGGATATGAAGTAACGTATATTTGATTTTCAGATTCGTAAGATCTTTAAACAACGTAACTATGACATTACTTATAAAAGTGCGACTTTTTTCAATATATCGCCTTAATTTCTCTGTTACTTTATTATTAAATTAGAATGAAAGAGAGACAGATAATATATATTAATGTTTGTTTTGAAGAATGACAACCGAATCTATAGCTATGATTAAACTTTCCAAACCCAACATACCAGACACAATTAAATTTTTATTGTCTATGACCTACGATCTGAGTCTCACTAATAATTTAGTGAAACTTTATTCTAATCAAAATTACTCATAATCTTTATGTGAAATTGATTTAAATATTTTTTTACGAACTAAAAAAATTACAAGAAAATTGCAGGGCCAAATAGAAATTATGAGGTCGGGCATAAATCGTGCCCCAAAAGGAACGTTTGGCCTCGGATCATTAAACAATCTTTTGAGCCTCCGCGCAGTTAGTAGTTTGATTACGCTGGCAATCAGAATTTGTTATTATAAATTTATCGTGACTTTGTTACGCAACAGATTCAAAATAGTGTTTTGTGGTTTGAATGCTGAGAGAAATAAACACATTTTACTGGTAAACAGTTCCCCGCAAGCAATAACTCGTTATTACCATAATTACATGTGTTTTTCAATATTATTTTTTAAATAATATTCATCATCATCACCAGCCTATATACGTCCCACTGCTGGGCACAGGCCTTCCTACATAAGAGATGTGAAGTTTGGGCTATCACACCGCCACGCTGGCCCAATGCGGGTTGGTGGGTTAAAGCGGTTGCAGTAACAACCGGGACCAACGGTTTAACGTGCCTTCCGAAGCGCGGAGGAGCTCAAGATTAGAAATTTTGGTTGACCCATCTCAGGATCAATCAGGCGAAAGTTGCTTTGTTTTCGTAACAGAGCGCTCAAACCACTTCGCCACCTCCTCAAATAAACAATGAAATACTAACTAAAAAGCATATGTACAGCTAAACTAAACAGATTTGTTCTTCCGAATTAGATGGTTTCTATATTACGAGGGTTAGGAAAATAAGTATTCCAATCTCTTACTGTTTACAAAGACGCCTAAACCAGTAACCCTTTCTATAGATATTCTTACCTCTTAAGTTAATAGACCCATTTTCAAGAATTTGTTTCTTGAAAATGGGTCGGTGTTAGGTAATTTAATAAATAAATAAATTCCGTTAAATTTTAAGAGTCTCGAAGTTAAGATGTTACTTATACGACAAGAACGACGACAATGCCGACGACGAGTGCGCTGCGTTAAGTGAGTGCACGGCGCGGACACCCGTCGCGTGCACCGGAGACTCACGGCTCGTGCGAAGGGACACTCGCTTTGCGCAGCGCTGCTCTATGGATATGACATAAAAAATTGTATGATTTTGAGTTGCACAGAAGATTACCAACCAGACTTTGAGAAGCTTTCTGAAAAAATGTACAGCCAAGTATTGCATCAGTTTTTGCTGTTCCGGTCTATTCTGTTTGAAATGTACTAAGTATTAACATAATAAATAAAAAGTGGAGTAATTGTATTAGGTTGGGGAAAAAGTCTTTTCGCGTTATAGTATGTATTAACTTGTAATAAAATCTTTTTGGCTGAACTATTTGTATCTGGCTGGTTCTGGTATCATTAAAAGTTTAGATTTTAAATAAGATAATTCCAAATTCAAATTAGGAAATAGTGTGTTTTTCATTTGTTTTTCGTAGTGTCAAGATGAGTGAATCTAAGGAAGAAATTCGATACTTTTTAAAATTTTACCACAAAAAAGGTAAAAATGCAACGCAAGCCATACGACCCGCCTGATGGCAGGAAGAAGTTGGCTACGGACGCTACCGTAGCTTAAACATAAGACGCTCGTAGCACTTTGGCAATTACTCACGGGTTCACAACAAAAGAAAGCGTTATGAAGCCGAATCCCCCTGCTCCAAACATAATACTTGACTGAATGAGCTCAGGCGATCTTACTCACCGCAAGAACATAATAAAAATAATAGTGTGATTTAGTTGCCATCTTGTGGAAGGTGGAAGTACCCCACTTGTGCGCTTAAAATATAGTATGAAATATCACTTTGCACTTTAAACAAATTATGTATGTTCATAAATTACTTCATTATTTTCTTATGTGTGTGGCACATATCTGGTTGAATTAGCCACTTAATTGGACGCCTAGTCCGTTGGTTAAACGTTAGCATCCAATGAAATGGCTGTAGGACAACTAGTCATTGAGCGCAACGTTTACTGATGGCTGAACGTTGTGACAGCCAGCCTTGTAGGCGTCTAATTAAGCTGACTTTCAATATGCCAAGTTGTTAAACGTTAAGTGACTCTATTTCAATGAGCTATCGGACTAGGCATTTCATTGTACGTCGACATTTAATTAACAGCCTAGGCGTCCAAATCAGTGGCTAATTCACTCAGTGAATAATTTGGATACGTGATTTTCAAAAATTACACAGTCTCTTCTTAACTTTCAATTTTCCCAGAATGAATGTCTCTTTAATGAGTTGTCGCATCCACTTTGAAAAAAATGTTTTGGTTCACTGAAAATAGGTCGCTCTTTTTAATACAAAGACATTTACCCACTCATCCTGCTCCGACATAAATTGTTAAGAATTAGGTAGGTACTAGTGTTTTGTTAACCCGTGTTATACGCGCTATATCGTAATAAAAAATTAAGGACACAATGGCGATGCCCTTTTGGACACAAGCCCAATAGAGATAATGACAAAGGCGAGTGGGACACTAATAAACTAACAAGACTTACTACATAAACTTGCAAGATTTACTATCACACTGTTTAGCCTTTTATGTTCGGTTGAAGTTTATTATAGTGGAAAGATATACATATGTGCAGATACGGTTGAATATTCTCCAGTAGGTACTTTCTACACGGTTAGTGCCATTTTTAAAAAGAGGAATCCATTAAATTATTATTAGAACTGCAAAATATTCACATGATTATCTATTAGAACTTATTAGAGACTAGTAGCTTACCCGTGGTTCAGTCTGAGTGGGTGTTTGATACTGCTCCAAAAGCTAGCCTATAATTAGGTCCCTCCTTAATATGTAGGTCTATTACTGTGACGAATTTCATCTAAATTGATCCAAGCGCCCTGGTATAACCTTGAACACTACACATGAATTGCCTTGCTCACAATATAACCTTTTCTTGGTGAGTACTGGCGACCTTATTTACCACACGCACACAGCACTTCAAGTAGTGGTATTTAGCTGCGATCAGCTAAAAGGTAGAATTATTGCTACCCTAGTCAGACACTCGCAATTCATGTTGTAAATAGCACTATGCTATAGGTAGTAGGTATCGCGGACACTGCCGACTGAGCAGTAAGGCGAAAATCGTTTGCGCGTTTGCGTCGTTTTGCTCTTACGTGCATATCTTTTGCTTTCGATTAGCGATTTTTTTTGCTTACTGGATGGATAGGCGTCGGTGTCTCCAATGGTACTACTACATTTCATTAAACATTTATTAAAATCTTCCGATCTATTCTTACCGTATTAGATTGATAAGGCGAAGCGCTGAGCTTAAATTAAATTTAAGAGAGCTTCCAACAGAATGAGCACTAAACGAACCGATATCATGATTTAGCAATTTAATCTAATATAGGATTTAAATATTTTGTTTTAGTTTTCGTTTCATAAATATTATGATTTTAAAAAGATGTTTAAGAAATGTCGCAAAAGTCTCGCTATGTGTAATAATCTAAATTAATAAAAACTGTTATCACTTTATTTCCATGCTACAAGAACTTATGGAATAGAAATAAAATATTCAAATTAAGTATTAAATTGAATTGCTTGAATTGCAAGAGTCTAGCTATTAGTATAGAGACGATGAATATTAATAAAATTCATCGTCTCTCGTACTCTCGTAAAAATTGAATGAATTGTAATTAGTGTAGAATCAAACAATTTTTAGAAACCTAACCATATGTGAAAACCTTAATAGTATATATGTAGTTATTTTTTGAGATACCCTAAATAATATTATACAATACTATACCTTTTCTAAATAAACTAAAATAAAATAAATAAAACGAGCATAGCTACCTACTTCCTCGTAAATGTAAAAAAGCAATTTGTCCAATTTTTTCGTTTCTACAAATTATTTATGACAAGCAACGTAGAAACATATGATAACTTAAATTTTTGCTTCCATATTTTTTGTTTCTCATGTGCAAGGAATATCAAAATACTGTATTATTCAGTAAAATTACTATTACTCAAGTCCATACTAATATTATACATGCGATGGTATCCTGTCTATCTGTTACGTTGAAAATGTAACAGGAGAACTGACAGACAGAGTTACTTTATGTTGTAAGCTACGGAACAGATTTAGATGAAATTAATCATACTTAGATGGCATCCCGAGAAAGAGCGCTATTTTGGTACGCAATAAATAATTCGTACTCTATCGAAGTTAGCTGAAGTACAGTACAAAATTGAAAAATTTCAGTGACCCCATGCGCCCAAACACGCTATATATGCTGTAAGTTTCTGAAGGATTGAGCACCCGCAGACTATTTGATGGTGCAGGATCAGCTCAAATGCATTGAAAAAACCACCGAAGTAACAGTGAACCAAATTTTAAATCAATTGGATCTGTGAATGTTAGTAAAACCCTTTTGTCTAGTAGGAAATGAGCTGATTGTCATCAAACGCCTAAGCTGATCTTCATAAGTTGTAGCTAAGAACCATCCTGATCACGTCAGCTTTCAAACGAAAAAATCGAATTAAAAGCGGTCCTATCGTTTAGGGGCTACGATGCCACAGACAGATACACAGACAGACACGTCAAACTTAAAACACCTCTCTTTTTCGTCGGGCGCTAAAAATAAAAAAGCTACCTACTAACTGTTTCTGAATTAAACACCAAAAACACGAAACTTGGCGGGACTACGAATGCTGCTACGGCAGTAATTATGAACATCTGACAGGATTATAACTCCTGGAGTGGATAGTCACTTCGCAGCCGACTTACCCTCAGCATTTTACGCTGAGCATTATTCGGGACTACAAAACACTCGCCTTGAAACACTTAATGCTTTGTAAAATTGCCGTAATGTTGAACCTGGTGATGTTGCAAAATCCTGAGGATTTCAGAGCATATCGTTGAGAGTTCATGTTACGTTACTCCTAAAGCAATTTATGAGATTAGCTTAACTTTTTCAACGTGATCGCGCGCTTTTTCCAATAATATAATTTCTATTTTGAGGGCAAGCAGACACAGTGCCTAGCGAAATAATTTGTTTACTAAAAATTATATTACTTATTGCTTATGAGCGAATTTAAAATTGAATATAATTAAAGTTATTTCTATTTTTTGATATGTAATAATGTGACTTTTGCGTAACAATGTTACAAAGCTTACTGTTCATATTAGATTTTATATAAGGTTTTGCAAATTTTAACTCTAAATCATTGTGTGCATTAAGTTTATTTCCTTATCTAACGGAATCCTTAGTTTTGAAATAATAAAAAATTAGTTTCGATGTTGAAATATAATAATTTGATATTGGGAAGGTGGAGGTTGATTTTAACTTAAAATCAGAAAGACTAGACGAAATTCATTGATTTTCCCCAAATCCTCAGTGTTAACAGCAGTCACCCAGATTGTGAAAGGTTTCGGGACCGAATCCCGCTTCAGGGCATGACTTTTCTAGCTTAAACATTTATTTTTTAAATCTCTCTTTGTTGTAATCTTACACATAAATGAATGTAAACACCAGTAAACACTTAGGCACATCGAATAAAATAAAACATGGCAAAAAATGATTGCAGAGATAATCTGTAACTGAGAAAGCTTAATTAAAAATGTTTTAGTATAATATTCTGGAGTTTTATTCATAAGCAAGAGGAAAAAACAAGATCAAATTGTTGTTTTTTCCTGTTTGTTGGTTTTATTTTAAAAAATATAATCGCTATTTTATTAATCTCACTGATAGATTCATAGTATTCTGAGTCGTTCAACAATTCATTTCGCAGGAACTTGAAATTTAATGATATTACGTTGTAAATTACGCGACCAGTCAATCAAAGTCAGCTGAGAGAGCGGAAAACGGCAATCATTGCCTACGTTCTTTAATTACACAAAGCTGTAGAAAATTGAATGCCAAGGATATAAAATATAAAGAAGTCGTAATGTTTCTGAATTTTTGACTTTTGTTTCTGAGTTAATGACATAAAAGTCTTTTGACATCGCCGTTTCATTATTTTATCATAGTTATTTATTTTGTCGGCCCTATACTGTTTATTGCTGTAACAAGTATTAACTTTTACTAATCTTGATTTTATTTTTTAGATAATTATTGCCAACCAACTTGAATACGGAATTCTCGAATTATGGTCACCCTCTGGTCCCGTTTTTTTTTCACTGATAATAAATTGATATTTATAGATAACTAGCTGCACCCGGCATGTTTTGCAATGCCTATAAAGAGAAAACTGTAAGGTTTTATAATAAAATAAGTAAAGTTTTCATAATCCAGGAACCATCCCAAAAACTCTATACCAAAGTTTCATCACAATCTGGTCAATGGTTTCAGAGCGCGTAGGGAACATAAAAGCATTGTATTTATTTGTATAGAGATAAACTTTGAAACTTATACTATTTTATCTATTTATAATTAAAGGGTTGAAACGTAGTTTTAATGCCATAATCATAGGACTCATAATTAAAGGATCAAATTATGTTTTCACCCTGTTATTATTATAGCTATTCATGAAATCAAAACTAAATTTACACGTATTTATGAACCCAAATTATTTGTGTTGCATTCATCAAAACCTATACAATTCATATATAGATTAAATAATTTACCTAATTTTATTTTGTATTTTTTTTGTTTGTAGTTGTACATATTAAGTATTTAATTGAACATTACGTATATTTTTGTAATACCATTCCTATATCATTTTAATATTGACAGATCGATAACGGATGATGGAAATTCTAGTACGAGTAATGCCCCCAAAGTGCCTTGTTCTTACTAATATAGTTTAACATGATATCTTCTTGTTAATACACATTTGAAAATACAGCAATTAAAAAAACATCTAGTGATTCACAATAGCTTCCAAAAAGCATCCAGAATAGCGCAAAAATAGTAAAATCTGACCAGCGCTGGCGTGAGTAAAGTCGAGGGTAGTTCAACTCCAACTCAACGCTAGAAAGATGCGGGTTTACAACATTGATATTTACAAAAACCGCTCAAGTGCGTACCGAACCACGCGTAGATAGTTTTATTTAAAAACAATATCAGTCAAGTTTGGCTGTCAAAACTCAAGTTTGATTATTTCTAGCAGATGGTGTCATATAGTTAGATATTTCGTTTTAAAAATTATGGAATATTCTAAGAAATAATGTCGGAAAATGTTAGAACTGCCGGCCGTAAATACGTAAATGTTCTATTTCACTATTTTTCCATTTTTCCAGCGAGAAATGGGAAAATAAGATATTTTGTAAATTGTATGGGATTTCAGAAAACTATTATATTTATTGAAATGTTTCACAATAACACTACCTAGTATTCTTCTACTTTGTTTTAATAAAATAATATTACAAATATAAATACTTATAGATACCCACCTATTTGATTATTGTTGCAATTAGGTACTTACTACGAAACTGCACAATTACGCTTTAGTTCCCAAAGCGAATAATCCAGAACAGTCGCGTATTGAAGACAGATTTAATTAGTGTTGTTAGTAAAGTTGTACCATGCTTGCAAATAATCTGTTTCTAGCTTCGAGACCTCTGCTGAAACGCCTCACTTTCCATTCAGCACGTACTCGTAACAGTTGTGAAAGACGGTGTTTAACTGTTACTTAACAAACATTTGTCTTCGTTACTGCTTTCTTCAACACAATTATGGCTTTAAAATATAAGTTAAATAGGTACTAAACAAGCACTAAGTGAGAAAATACTTTTAAACAAAATTTATTCTAGATTCAAATCATGTTATGGGGCGAGGATCAAAACCTCGCCTTTCACAATCTAGGTGCCATTTATTATAATCATCATCATCATCATCATCCTATATGCATCACTGCTTGGCACAGGCATTTCAACAACATGGGAGAACCACATAAGGAGTTTGAGCCATAACACCACCACGCTAGCCCAATGCGGGTTGGTGGGTTAAAGCGGTTACAGTAACAACCGGCACCAACGGCTTAGCGTGCCTTCCGAAGTAACTATGAGACCCAAACCTGCGATTAGGTAAATGCAGAATGTTATTAGCCTCTTCCACTTCCTTCATCGGTTGGGTCCTCCTAGCGATTAACTCCTAGGCAATCTCATCCAAGTTCAATACGTAAAGGCTACATAAGCTTCGATATACTACCACCACTGCTAACGATATGGCAAATAGGAAATATTAGCCATGAAAACGTATATTACTATATATGCAAAGCGATGGTATTATTGTAATGCACCCACCCAGTGTCACCCACAGGTGACATAGGTTCTACTCATAGTAATAATGAGTATGTGTGTTTTGCTGAATGTGTTTATCTTAATACATATATTAATTATTGCCAAAAATTTAAATTGTATTCTACTACTTGTTGGCTTTGTAATAATAAAATTTTAATAAAAACAAATGAAAAGTGATCGAAAAAAAATTTTTGACTTCTGTCAGCCACAGGTGACACTGGACTGGGAATTGACGAGTTACTAATGCCAGGGTTCCTTAAAATTTTCAATTTTATATTATTATGTGGTCTATTCCAAAAGTGTATCGAGGCTAAATTTTTTAATCATGTCTCTGGTAAATAAAAAATTGAAAAATTGTGTACCGTACCTATCACATATTTTCAGCAGCAGAAATTTTGTTCGTATGATAAATGTAAACATATTTGAAAATTTTCAATAGAACGCTTTCACCATGGCCAATTTTTAAAAGTCTAACACTATTCATTCATATCAAGAGGACTGAAATTAATCTTGGAAAATGTTTCAACGTGTAACGCCGTAGCCAGCCCGAATTATGACATGCAAGCATGCGGTCAGCCTAGTTTATTTGCAGTACTCAAAATATACCTGCCACGACTGGTGTTTAAACTATCTAGCTTTCAATATTAACGTGAATTTGATTAATTAGAAATGAAAGTAATCTTTTATTTTTTTGCAACAAAGCTGGGAAGCAAGCACATAGATTGCTTGATGGAGGCAGCTAATAAGCTGCAATAGCGTAAAAAGAGAAAGACTAAACAAAGCTGCTACTATATTATATTTAAGCAGATTTTCGTGGCCTTGTATATATTGATTTAAATTCAAGTTTTTAATCCTATCCTCCTCCCCTCCTCCTATTATACTTCCTCCTCTTCTTACTTATGTGCATCTTCAATGCTGTCAACACAAAACTTTCTCTTGATTATTACAAGGCATGTAACATGTAGGTAAGTAGTTTACGAGGTTCGCCTGGTGGTAAGCGGTTACCGTATCCTATAGGCACAGGATACCAAAAATGTATAAGTACCAATAGGCGGACTAAAGTCTTAATTGTCTGCCGCCCTTGTTGATTAAAAGCATTTATATTAAGTTACAAAATAACTCATTACATTTTTTTGAATGTAATTTTAATACTTAGTCTAAGTGGATGGTATTGCAGGCGCTGCTGCCCACTGTGGCAAATCTATGTAGGTAATACATTCGCACCTCCAAAAGTTGCTAATGCGAAAATTTCGACCATATTTATAAAAAGTTATAAAAAGAAACCAATTTGGATTTTTGTCACAGATTTGTTTTTATGACGTCACAGTTTGAAATGATAACAAAAAGAGTGTTTCTCCTGAATTGAGTTTGGCGAAAACAATAGCTTTGACTAAGGACAACTGATAGCCATAAATTAATGGAGTGAAATGAGTGACACTGCACAATTAAAAATATTTCCTGTTACGTTTACTGGCTCTACTTTTCCAATTACGGCTCTCTACGTGCTTAGACTGTAATTTCCCATTTTTGTGAGGATTAAGACGCGTAACGTCGGCATCTCTGTGCGGCGTCATCCATTAGGGAGGCAAGATCTGTCAGCAATTTGACGCAGTTGCCAGGAATTAGGTTATGCAAATTAGATGGTTATTGAACCGCCACCGTCGTGTTTCTCAAGAAGCACTAAAGATAACAGGACCAGATAAGTATCCTCGGCCCCGATTTATTAGTCAAGACGACCTTCTAAGACTAGCAGCTTCACACCACAATTACTCAAATGAGTTTGATTTTTTAACCCATGCTTCTAAGTTGTGACGACAAACCAAAATTTTACGAACCTTCAATAAACCGGAATATAAAATAATGTCCCTATTCAAATTAATAGAGCCAGTGGTATCCGTATTTTATTATCACATACAAAATTCTTGTCTCGTAGTCTGAGGTAAGGATTATTATTTCCCCAAAACATGTGGGTATTACTACCTCATCATGGCAGATAGCTTAACTCAACAAGCTATAACGCGAGTTATGTTTACGGTTTCCTGCGAGATTGAATTAGAAATGATGATATCCTTATGGAGAACTAAAGTCACCGACATAGGATTAAGCAAGTTAAAGTGGCAATGAGCCTTTTGCCACTTTAGCAGTCGTTTGGGCGTAAAAGTTCTAGCATGACAAATACCTGCCAGAAATCCTAGTATATACAGGGTGGTGCCGTCAACACGACAATTAATTCAAACATGGGCTATATTAGTTCATAGAAATGGTTTGCCACATCCAAAAACATGATGTCATGACATTTCTATGAGATAATGCAGCCAATAATATATTATTTCATACAACTTTCATGAAATTATCAAATGAATAAGGAATAATGGAGTGTTCGAAAAAGTCATGCATTTATCTGCGTAACTTATTATAACACTCCAATACGCCACAAATCACAAAATTCTTTATTTAAAAAGAATATTCGTATTGGCCACATGCTTAATGAACGCCACTTCGTAGCGGAAATCACGGCTTTCGAAGTGTGTATTCGCTGCAGCCAATTAGCAAATTTGGACAGAAGTTAAATCAAACTTAGACAGCACTATCTTGCAGGCAAGGTGTTTTACAGCGTAATGCACGAGTATTACGCTGTGAGAGTCAAACAGAAGTTGTTTTATTCGTAGCTTTCATATTTGAGAACAAAATTAGCACAGTTGCTTCAACTTCGATATATTATGGTTGTTTTAAAGTACAGTCGACAACACATCAAGTGTAACAGTTGCACTACGAAAGCCGCCTCTATTACGGACGGAGTAAGGTCAAACTGTTACGTTTGATGTGCTGTGCAATCAGTAGCTTATATTCGAATTATGTTTTAAGCAATATGAGTGCGTGATAGTGATTATGTTGTCAAATCTAAAATCAGATAACACACTTTTTAAACAGTCGTTATAAAATAAATAAACAAAAAAAGGATCTTAATATCCTCAGGCGGGGACTGAAACCGTGACCTTTCATATTGTCAGTTAGTCACCCGATTATGAATATTTTTTGTAATGTCAAAAAATAAAAAAAAGAATAAAAGTAGGTATATGTATTTCCTACCCTAGATTTTCTTGGATGTTGTACTAGTAAAATACTGAGAGCAACGAGAACAACGCTATGTGCAAAGTCCATAAAACAGAAGTTATATTCTTACCTAAAAAACTAAACTTCTTCTTTTACTAATTCTTCATAACTATAAAGTTCTTTCGCGTTGTCTGCGAATTGTAGCCAAATTCATGCCAAAATCTTCGCTCAGCTGCTGTAGCGAGGTTGCAACTTCAATGGAGATTCCGTATGCGCGTGGTTCGCACGTGAACATATGGCTCAGAAAACTGGGAAATATAAAGAAATTCCACAGTTCGTTTCTGCGTAGCGCCAGTGGAATAGTCCATTGGTTGAACAGAAACTATTCGCAACTATGTGCTCTATTTAGTACTTCCATAACTTTACAACGGTACTGAACTGGCGAAATAGTTCCAAGTTTTATTTGAATCCTGAACCAAGAACATTTATTTGCTATATGATCTAAGAAATGATTTTAAATTCTTGAGCGTAGGTGCGAGTGCATGTCAGTACCATGAAACTGAAGAAAACATATTTTTTGTACACCTCCCTATGATAACAATGGAGGGTCCATTTGGTTTTGGTCATATTTCATAGATGGAATTACCCATTAGTATAGCTTCATATGAAAGTTATTTTCCTATAATGCTTTTCGATTAAATTTCTCAAAATTATGTAGCTGAATTAAAAATCATTCAAAATATCCAAAGTTTAGTGAAATGACGAATATTACCGATTAGCAAGTGGGGCTCAAAAATACTTATACCTACCTATTTATATTTTAAAAAAAACACGATAGAATTGGAAAGGAGATGTTTCATTTTCGGCTATGAACATGTACACAATGTACAGTACATTAAAAAATGTCAAAAAATGATTAAAACCGCTACAAATTATTTTACAAATTACAAATTATTTTGCGTGATATATTCGGCTGTTAAACCACGTACAAAATGATTATATAGCATCCATAAAAAAACAAATATGTCAATACAGGAGGCCATATTATGACATAATATCTATAATCTGTGGTCATATTTTTAGTCTAGGAATATCGAATTATGGACTCAGTAGTCTGATAGACGGATCAATAAAGTTTTTTTGCTTTCTTCTGTATATTTTGAGTGGTATAATTATAGAAGTTTGACGTTATAGTATTGCCATTATACTGATAATTAAAAAGCTATCACTTATCATTAGAAAGTATTTTGTACGGGAAAACAACAAAAAATTATGAATATGAATTAAAAAATATTGGTTTATTTCCATTTCCTTAAATTAAAAACCACTATACCTACTTATACTCATAGCCGGGACTCCATATAAACCGGGGGCATCTCCTTTATCTCGAAAACTAAGATTTTATTAATAACTACTAGCCACCCGCTGCTCCGCCTGCATGTATGTCAGTTACTTTTGCATTTATAATATTAGTATGGATGAAAAGATGCCGTCAACTTCCTATTTTCATGCGAAAAATTAAAATTGCGGAATTGATTTAATCATATCAATGATTCAATGCATGCATGAAACGAAGAAGTGGACGACATCTTCACATCTATACATTGCTGTGATCAATAAAGCGCTTTTTTGCGTGTGACCTACATACATGAATAACATAGAATCATAGATATATAGATATGATTTATAAGTAAAATTATAAATAAATAATAACCTGCGTGTGCGAAATTTACTAGATAGGCTATTCTTTAAATAGCCTATCTAGTATATTCCGCTAAAAGATAGCTTATGTATCTTTTCAGGATTTCTATTAGATGTCTATGTAAAAAGTCATCTTAAGTCTCGGTTAAGCTATTTAGGAGTGAAAACGTAACAGACAGAAAGACAGGCAAAGTTCTTTCACATTTCTAATATTTATTTAAATGATGATTATTGATGGCAGTAGAGTGACGCCGCTGTTAAGTCGCTTATAAATACATTCATAAATGAGTTATGTGTCTCTTGTTCAAATGTAACTATAAGATAACTTTCCCAAAATCCATTATTGAAGTTGGCAATATATCAAAATATTATTTCTCCATGCAACAGTGCATTACCCATTGCTGGATCGCTATATGTAACGTACACTGTTGTGTTCGTTTTGTTAAAATTCAGCTCCGAAGTTAGGTGGCAGGTGGAATTCCCACATTAGAATACAACGGAGGTGCAAGTATTGCACGCGTTGTGCTTAAGTGATGTTCAAATATTTATGCAGAATGTCGAAACGACTTATATGCTCTCGGCGTTTTGAAAAATAATGTGAAATAAAATAGAATGAGTTAAACCTAGACGACCGTAGCGTAAAAATGCGATAGCACACTTTCTTATATCTAATGATATATTTTATGTGCCTTTATTTTACAAAAGAGTCAGCCTGAGTCCTAAACCAGTCATCTAATTACGTAAATCCAATAAAATTATAATCGTCTTCATTTATAGTCTGATTTTCAAAGTAAAATAAAAGATTCCTAATAATTTTTCAGATCTGTTAATAATATTTCTCTCGTCTTGAAGAATAAATTCTTATAAATCCTAGAACTCTTACAACACAAATCAGTATTCCATGATCAGCCGCAATAAATTGGACGCAACGAGACTGAGGCTTGTCCGGCATCCGAACAGGGTGGGAAAAATTAAATTCCGCTGGACGGCACTCGCACGTGACCAGGGCATGAGGTTCTGCCTTACTTCTCAGGCTTTGAATAGGTTCTGAAGGATGAGCCAAGTTCCTAAAAAGTTACTTATATGTATAAGTAAACAAACTTGAGAAATACCTTGAGAACTGAACTCAATTCCGGAAACAGCGTTTAAAAAATGTTTTGATGATTGGATTATTCGTTGGCTAAAGTGTATCGAAGGAGCATACTTTGAAAGTGATAAAATAAAAATGGATGTATAACTAACATTTTGTGTATCTTTTCCCGGTTCTTTCTTGACAGAGTAGTATAACTCTTGCATGTGTTTGTACTTTATTTAATAAGTGTGTTTGTGTCGCCGACCAATTTTTAGTTGATAAACGTTTCGCTGACTTCCACAAATCGTCGTTGTCAAAGCAAAACCTGCTAAATTGCTTGAGATGATTAAAAAATCTTGTTTCAAATTTAATTAATAAATACTTCATACCTAGTTAATGAATTTGTTTTTAACTTTTACTTACTTTGATTAAAGCGGCTGTTGTAACAACCGGTACCAAAACGGCTCAACGTGCCTTCCGAAGCACGGAGGAGCTCGAGATAACAAATTTTAATTGACCCATCCCGGAAACGAACATGGCGAAAGTTGCTTTGTTTCCGTAATCGAAATCAGAGCGCTCAAACCACTACGACACTTAGCTCCAAATAATGTTAGTTACCAGCTTATTGCAATGATCATAATGGTTTTATATAAAAAATTTATGAAGGAACCTTTTTATGTTAGTACCTACTTATATTTATTTAGAAAAGTTTATTTTACAAAATATCTTCCTATGCAAAGTTACTGTGAATAGTAGTCTATTTCTAAAATAAAAAGTGGGATTGCTCGCTGCATCAATTGCATTATTCAATATAGCCATGTATCGAGTTCCCGCCGAATCACGCGATTTCAAAACCAAACCATGGATGGTATCGGATCAGCCGAACCGAAATCCGTTTTCAAAGTAACCTTTACTTGACGGTTATATTTATTTAAATCTATTCCAACGATGAAATTGCACAATAAAACATTAGTTTTTATGTTTCAATAATAAAAATAAAAATCTTAGCAATAAAAAATGTATGTTTCGAATTATTTGAAGTTTCGTAAATTGTCAAATTTTTTTCTAGACGAGTTACGAAAATTCGGCAACATTTTCGGGTGACGGGGTCATCGCTCAATGTGTAGTAAGACATTTTAGTCAATTTGTAGTGACCTGTGGTAATTTACATAATAGGTTTTTACGCATAGCCTGCCATGCCTCATCATGGTATTGGTATCCGAGTGCGAAGGCGGGAATAAAAATAGTATTGTAAAATATTACTGTTAACCTTTTTCTCTCAATCTCAGATGATAGTAGAAAATTGTTCACGTCACTTTCTTACTTTTTCAGTCGATTCACAAAACAGTTTGTAAAATAGAAAGCCACATAAGGCTTATTTTTGTGTCCGTATATATTATTTCTTCACAGATTTTGATAATGATACTGCTGTAGTTGTGACACTGTCGCTGCTATTGCGCCAACCTTCGGATGTCAAGAAAATAGCTGTAGTAGCAGGAAGGAATACAAAATTATTAGCAAAATTTAATATATCTGATAGGCTACAGGGCAAACAAAATAAAAATAAAACTTTGTCTGTGCGCTTTATGTCTAATTGGATGTGTGGGTGTGTGTGTTTGTGTGTTTGTTTGTTTTTAAGCGTGGTAATTACAGAAGGAATAAGCAAATTAATGGGGGTTTATAAATTAAGATTTTTAATTTATTTTATTTTTATTTGATTTTTAATTCCATCATATAGGTGAGAGAATGGAGACGATAATTTAGTACTTTTTTATTCTCAGGTGTAGTTACTTTGCATTCTGTGAAATTTGTAAAAGTTATAAAAAAACTTCAATGTCGTGTTTTCTTTACTTATGTCAATTTTAAAATAGTTATTGTGCACGTTATCACTAAATAAATAAAACTTGAAAATTTGTACTTTAGTGTTAACTGAGTCCTGGAAATTACACGGTACTACTTAAAGTTTATTTAGCAGCCGGAGTCGGGAAGCGTATCATGTGTTTGCCGGGATTAAGTCTGCAGGCGTGCTCCCACTAAGGACTAGCAGTAGACGCCATTAATTTTGTTCAACGCCTTACAACTCACAGCGTCGTTCGCTAAGCCGTCTCTTCAGCTGCATTGCAAAAAATAATATAAAACAAGTGACTGCCTCAAAGCTAGGCCACAATGACTTGAGAGCACCCGCTGCGGCTTAACTTTGTGGAGTAATTATGATTTTATATTCACTGAAGTTACATTTACTGTATGACCAAATATTTTTGAAAAGTTTTGATATGACGACCGGCTGGCGGAGTGGTCTGTACCCCTTGCAATATAGGCTACTCAGTCGGGGGTGCTGGGTTCGATTCTCTGTGAGAGCAAATGTTTGTATGATGTGTACGATCATTTGTTCACGAGTCATGGATGTTTTTGTGTTTATTTAGTATATTTCTAATATTTATATACATATTATGATCAATATTTCTCCGTTATCTAGTATCCATAACACAAGCTCTTATGATGATTACTTTGGGCTAGAAAATAGGTATGAGTGTATGATAAAAAAATATTTACTTAGATATCACAATAGTAAGTGCACTTTCATAGTAGGTATGTTATACCAAAATTAAAATGTGAAAAGGGTTTTTTTTAAATTCTTAAATAAATAAAAACCCTAAAAAATAATAAAATAAATGTTAAGCGTTGCAACAAAAAGATTCTCAGTGATTTAGGTGCTACTTAAGCATAATGCTTATGACCTATTTTTATATACCTAACTTAATTGGCAATAAATTATTTTTAAGCAGTTCAATTATGCTTCCTGAAGATTTACCATGTACAGATGACAGCACGTCAAGTACAATACTTGCACTATGAAAGCCGCCTCTATTACGAACGCAGTAAGGGTCTCAAGGTCAAACTGTTACGCTTGATGTGCTGTCAACTGTACGTTATGTACATAATTGCTCTCTCGTCAACATTTTTGTTTTTCAAAAATTTTATTTGGTAAGTATTTTTTGAAAAATTTTAAACGTGCTTGAATAAGCGGGGTAAAACTTCTGGGCTATGACAATGGGAAATATTTAAAAAAATATACTAGTTTAGATATTTGTAAAAAAAATACGTAAAATACTGCTAATATTGAAAACAGAATTGATTTTAGCAAAGATATACCCGTGGTATTAGAAATGGCAGTATTCCTTTCTATAACAACTTTTTATATACATAGATTATGTATGTGGGGTGTGTATTGTGACGGCAGAGTTTATATCGGATCTCCTTTTCTAACTCGCAACTTTATGTGGTTTATGTACCTTAATGTTAAATACAAATAACATTTTTATGACATTATTATGTCTCAAACTAGTTATCAGTGTGTCCTTTCTTAATAGTATATTTCTTTAATAATTCTATTTATTTAAAAGGAGATGTTCAATATTGGTACTTGAAAACTCCCCACAATAAATTGTAATTATGTATATTAAGCGAAAGCTTACGCTCGGAGAATCTGTATATAATAATAATATCTAATGAATATTATTTATTGCACACAAGAGCCAAAATAAATATATCACCTTTTTTGTTTTGTAACCCACCCTTTTTGAGTTATTTTGATAAGTGTACGCAAGAAATCTAACCTTTAAATACAAGTTTCTCTGATGAAATGGAGTAAAAGAAAATTTAACATCTATAATATTAGTCAGATATATTTCTTTCTTTTAGCATTTATAAACGTAACCGTCATCAAATTCGTTCTGCAACATCAACATTATCGCAAAATGAATATTAACAAGTTCAGCATGAAGCTGGATTACAATGACAGGCCGAGCGCAGCCGAGCACCACCGCTTACAAAGGTTTATCCTAAGCCCGCTTTTAAAACATATTTTATTAATACAACATAAAGTAATCTAACTAGCGCGCCTTTTGTGATCTCTTTTCCATAAGGAGACTTCATCCAGTATATTCTGAATCCAGCTGACGGTCCACCTGGTGGTAAATTGCTACCGTGTCGCTTATAGACACCTGCAATAACAAGGAAAAAATCACTTGGTGATACGTTGTCATCCTGAGGCCTACGAGGAAATGCTTTTCACTGGCTACCTTTTCCTTAAATCCGAAACACAGCTAACAGTTTCACGACTGAAATAGAAAAGGCGGTGGTATCTACCCAGACGACCCTACATACCAGCTTTTATTTCATGGTTAATTATACTTAGAAGTGAAAACGACTGTGTAGGTACCTATATTATGTGAATATCCTTATTTAATCCCTGAATCCCAATATATTTTAAATTCATGCTGATTATCATCGGTCAAGCGGCGGTATACCACCGGAGGGCTATGGCAATTGAAAAATCAACTGTGTCTGGAATCTCATGCTTGATGAGATAAACACTCATAAATTTTATTAGGTTAAGGTATTACTAAGATGTATGTATATTTCGAATACTTATTGACATAACTAAACTAAAATTATGTTAACTATTACTAAGCTCTACAGCCTAAGCTCGTAATTATGATTATTTTGGGCTAGATATTTTTGGATGTCATGTTTTATAAAAAATAATTAAATTTCCCTTCATAAATAAAACCACGAATAAAACGGCTAATCTTAGGAAAATACATGGGTAGCTAATTTTAACTTGTGCATTGAATTGATTGAGAAGAATGGTCATTCTATACAGATTTGATTTATTATACCTTCAGAGATTATACCAGAGTAAAAAGATTCTCAATTCTTTTAAATGCTAAAAAGCTTTCCGCCGCAGCTTGTGACGTTTAAATGCGGACGCGACTTCTTGAATCTTTCTTTCGTAATCGATTTGGCCTTGTTAGATTATTATACTTCGTCTGCATTAAAGATATTTTGTAAAAGAAAAATATTAAAACGAATTGATCGACTTTAGGCCTAATTCTGAAGACACAATCTAAGTCTAAATTTAAGTACACTATACCTATTTCTTTTGGCAATATGTAATAGGAAAAATATAGCAAGAATTCTTTGGAGCTGTAGATAGATTTTAAAGGGACAATAGACAATTTTAGACGGTATTTACGGATATGCCTTCTAAACACTGCATTTTATCATGTTCAATAAGGTCGAAAATTGAACGCACGATTCTAAATGTCAAATCACATCACTGCCATCCTTTCGTATTCATTCAGAAAGAGATGCACTGAACTTGAATTTAGACTTGGCATGTGTTCTCCAGAATTAGGGCCTCTGTCCGCCATAGCATGTAATAATTTATAATTGAATTTGTTAACTTTTTTATTATTTCAGCGCGTTATCTTGTCACCAATAATTCATTCAAAACTTGAAATGATTTTATTTTAAAATTCTCAAGTGGCTGTCTTTTGATATTAATCTCGAGAACATAATAAGTACACATCAAGATAAACCCAAGAGCGATGACTAACTTTTCCGACAAAGATCGATTGAAATATTGAATTACCTTGTTTCAAAAACCTTTGTTGTTCGCATAATAAAGCGACCCTCTCAGATTAACCTAAAACAATGAACTCGTTATAACTCATTCAATATTATTAATTAATTATATTTAGTACAAAGCTTTTCTAATGCAAGCTGTATAATATTATTAAAAGTTATTGCAAAATAAACTCAAAAGAAGCTGACAAGGATATTTATAACGTTATT
Organism: Nymphula nitidulata; assembly: GCA_947347705.1. Taxonomy (NCBI): domain Eukaryota; kingdom Metazoa; phylum Arthropoda; class Insecta; order Lepidoptera; family Crambidae; genus Nymphula; species Nymphula nitidulata. Next base: position 16,273,208 of record OX374618.1, on the reverse strand, counting down.
TTACATCAAACATTCATACAAAATCACAGCAGGTAGGTATACATACATTTAGTTTTGGGCACAACGTATAAAGTCTTATTGCAGCTGGCGATCTCTTCCAAACAACCTTAAGGTAGGAAAGGATTTGTAGCTTAACGAAGCTTTATTATACTTTATCTCGTTACATCTATGTTGAAAAATATTTTATGTCTAGCAGTCTTCGCTTATGGACTCTTCTTGCCGCTTCACATCGGGTGGTGTTGAATCATTTGCCGTGCTTTGTATCTAAAAAACGTAAGACTCGGAAGTCTAAGGACAATTGAAAACCAACTGTGTCTGCGATCTGTGGATTGCCAGGCTTATAATAATATTTTTACACTCACACTTATTACTTATCTGGCCCAAATTAATCATTATTAAGAGCTTGGACTATGGACGATTAAAAATAATATCTTGTCTAAAAATATTAGCAGTAAAGTTAACACACACTCCTGATCCTGTCCATAGGCTACGGTTACCACTCACCATCAGGTGGGCCGTATGCTTGAGTGCCACTTTATTGGTATAAAAAAATCATAAAAGCATCGTGAACTGATATTAGCACTAATTATTAAACATCTTCTGCTACCAGGATTTGATCCTACGACCTCTGGCTTAGTAAACAGGAGTACTGACTACTCGACCAAACAGTCGTCAATTGCACTGTGTCTTTTTGCTACCTCTCTTAACAAAATATTCAGCAACCAACGCGGCGTCACGTCTTTGCCGAGGCACTTGTCTACCGCGTGAAGTTAACGACACTTTGAGGGCCACTTCAACTAACCGGTGGAATGACGTGGGGATTTCACCGGTAAGTCCGAGTGGCATTCACTAAATGAAGTACGAATAACACTGCAAAGCGAAACGTGATAAATTTTATTTGTGATAATAGTAGTACCTTCATACATGCATACCTACTTGGTTAAAAATAACTTTGTCGTTCTTAATTAGATTTTATACATTTTATTAAACGTTTGAAAGATATCAAAAAAAATATCTAAAATCGAAAAAATAATGTCCTGTGACGCGAACCGATCTTGCAATAATTTTTTACTCGTTAAGATATTCTTATTTATTTTGTCTCCAACAGTGTACACTTACATAGAAAAATTTATAACCCGGCTAGAGCAGTCACCCGGATTGCGTATTGCGATTGCATTTTTCTGGTTTAGATATTTTTCTATGTAAATATGTTTTTCAAATATTTATAACAATGTTAAAATAAAATTATGAATTGTGAATACATTTTGTTGTTCCGTGTCCGATCGCTCAGACGTCTGTCCGTCAGACTAATATTATAATTGTAACGTATCAATTTTTAAAAAACCATGCTTAAATTCGATTATTAATTTGCTATGGAATGCAAATCGTCATTTGACTGATAATGACCATAAAAATAAATTTAAATAATGGATTCAATTTATATAAATTCATTCGAAGTGGAGGATATTAAATATTGAACATGAACGGGAAGAATGTTTCAATAATATCTTGCTTCGTTTGCTTAGTTTGAGCTAGACTAGACAGCGGATATGAATTTCACAATGTTATTATATTCTTAATATTAGCAAAGGCATAAAAATAGTCTTTAATTATACTGTTATAGCTCATTCCATTTAAAAGTAATCTTTCGCTCGTTAAATATATACGGGTATTTTCGCTAAATGTCAAATATTAAGGGATCGCGCGGTACTTCCAAAAGAAGTTTATTATTGCCATAATAAAAAAGGCAAAAACAAACTAAACTTAGTGCCTGCAACTGAGCACAAGCGTACCTCTCAGCCAATAGAAAAAAAACAACTAGCATTTGATGTAATGATGTCATAGGCGCGGCGTCGTCGTCGTTTCTGGATCACACCACTCTCCCTTGGAAAAATAAAAGGAAGAAACAAATTTATTGCCCCAAATATTTAAAATGACTACGGGAATCGTGAATGTCGAGGATTATTCCTACCTAGGTAATGTCACTCAGGTGCACAAAGAGTAAATATTGTAATCCCTTGTTCGCCTTGGAATAAAATCACCTGATGCATAGTAGACACTCATCCCAACATCACAAGAACCTCCTTAGAGACGTGCCATCCAGAATTAGTCTGAAGCACAGAATAAGAAAACAATACATTTGTAATCACTCTATCTGTAGCGATTGTGTTGCACTACATCGATTTTTAGCGTTTTAGTAGGTAGTTGAATATTTAATTTATAGTTTATACTTATACAAACAAAAATTAAGTGCAACAGTTTTATGCCCTGCCATATTCTGTTCGTAATAGAAGACTTTTATGAATATGCAACTGTTACACTGGATGTGTAGTCGTCTATAGTTATTAAATCATAGTACTTATGAATACTTATATTACGTGAGAATCATTGCTGACCAACTGCGAGAGTAATGTAGCATATAATATTAAAAAGAAGCACATCTATATTTTTAAAGAATCAAAATCAGTCTATCGCTGTTTTTTCATTACTGGATCTAGGCCTCCCCATGGATACGCTACCATAAACGATCACCTACTTTCCTCATCCAGCCATCGACTCTACGTTTGCGGAGGCTAAATTATGATAGCGAAAAATAATTAAAACGGAAAATATACCTAAATAACTTCGTTGCTTAAAATCAATTAGTGCAATAGCCGCCCTGATAGTTTATTGAACCTGAACTTTTATTAATTTTATGTAAAGTAATATAACAAGCATTAACATAAATACTATCAAATTTAATTAAGTTCTGATTCAAAACCATGCCATACTCGGAACAAATGACGCTGAGTTTTAAATTAATTTTCCCGAATTTCATCCAGTGGAAACTTTTGTAAACTTAGTTTTATAAATGTTGGTCAGTATCAATACCTCAAAAGTGCATAAAAGCGAAGTTATAACGTACTCCAAAAGACGTAACCGCTTAAACCCTGTGGACAATGGACTAGCAAATCTTTCGTACTAGAATAAAAATCAACTAAAATTAACATATTTCAAACAATTAATTTTTATATGAATTAATTTAGTCGTTACTATAGAAGCTTCTAAAAAAACTAGCCAAGTGTGATCCGGACACACGCACGAAGGGTTGCGTACCATTATCTATTAACAAGCGTCTACCTGTTGCCGTAAACAATATCGAGCAAAAATTTTAAACAAAAATTAAAACCGACTTCAAAAAACTGAAAAGGATGAAATAATTAAATTTAAGTAGGTATTCATCCCCTAAAAACATATTTTTGGAGTCGGTGCTTTACTTTCTATTGTTTTAGGAAACCACTTAGCACCAACTCCAAAAATATGTTTTTAGGGGATGAATACCTACTTAAATTTAATTATTTCATCCTTTTCAGTTTTTTGAAGTCGGTTTTAATTTTTGTTTAAAATTTTTTTTTCACAATTTTTAGTGATAACTTTCTACGGTCGAAGCTAGATGGGTGACCGTCAACTTATATTGTTTCCTACTATCATATCGTTTCACTAAAAAGTCATTGGAAAAGCAAAAATTCGCAATATCGCTTATGTAGACGATTTCAGAATTTCAGTTTTTTTAAAATTTAAAACCAAAGTACCCAACTGTTTTTGAAAAAATTTTTATGGGACCAAATGGCAGCTATTTCGCATCGAACAAAAAAAGAATCACGTAAATCGGATCAGTAATCTCGGCGTAATCGGTGTACATACATAGAAAAAAAAAAAAAAAAAAAAAACATACCGGCCGAATTGAGAACCTCCTCGTTTTTGAAGTCGGTTAAAAACAAGCAAATAAATCACGTTTGTTGTATGGGAGCCCCGTTAAATATTTATTTTATTCTGTTTATGAGTATTTTTTGTTATAGCGGCAACACAAATACATCATCTGTGAAAATTTCAACTGTCTAACTATCACGGTTCATGAGATACAGCCTGGTGACAGACGGAGAGACGGACGGACGGACAGCGGAGTCTTAGTAATAGGGTCCGTTTTACCCTTTGGGTACCTACGGAACCCGAAAAAGCGTTATAACGATTTATTTAGCTTAAACAATATAATAATAATAATCCTCCAGTAGCCTGTATCGGATGACCCGGCAATCTTATTATTTTTAGTTCCATCATGTGGCCAGTTTGGTTTAGGCTATTTTGACTATCTTATATGTGCACCAGAATTCGATCAAGTTTCGGTTTCTTTGACACCATATGCGTAGGTTGTACGAGTATCAATAAGCCTGACCGTTGCCCTTTCCATCACAAAAACTACTAAGTAAGAAGTAAGTTAATGTAAGTAAATAAAAAAGAATTATCTCAATCTGATAACTCCTTTTTTAAGTCAATTAAAAATGATTAAAATATAATGACCAGCTTATTAGTACTTAAATTAAGTGGGCAGGAACATTTTAACTGCGCTTGAATTGTACTACGCTGGGCATAATTCATCAAATAGATTCGGTCCCCAGGCACTAATTGTCCTTTGTATCAATTCCATTTCAGAATTGAATTTGAATAATTTCAATTCTGAAATTTGCCATGTTTAATGACGAGGTACTTGGATAGGATGAGGTAAGCTGGATAAATATTCGAATCTAATCGCGTGTTTTGGTCTCCTCCTCTTGAAGTATTAACTTGACAAACAAACTTTATCAGGCCACCGCAAGTGACCGCAACTTGAACCTGGCGAAGTTTAAATAGGAACGGTCGTGACACGACAGTATTTCCCATTCTTCCCCTTCTTCGAATACATAAACTAATCAGGTCGGAAATGTAACTTTGTGCAAAAAAAACGGTATTAACAACACTATATAATTGCTAATTACAGACGTGACACTTTAAATATTATAATTATGTTTATAATTTAACGAACACTAACTTGCCATTTATTTCAAGTAAAAATCAAGGCTAGCTTTCGGCCTTGCCACGGGAACGGGCTGCGGCGACGGCGACGCGACTTGTGGAACAAATATTACGCTAAGTATTGCCCGTCGCGCCCGTTCCCGTGGCCAGGCCGTTAGGTAGATGTAAGTACAGTCGACAGCAAATCAAGCGTAACAATTTAACCTTGAGATCGCCGTTAATGCCTTTGTAATAGATGCGGCGTTATTATTGCTTATGTTACACTTTATGTGCTGTCGTTTGTACGTCAAAATTATTGGTACAAACTAAATTTATTAATAAATAATGCGTAGTTATTTTTCAAACCATTTATTTGCATGCTATTAGTTGTTTTAACAAGCACTGATACCTCGAATTACGAATTACGACTAAACAGTTAGTTATCTGTCAAAACATTAATTTGCTCGCTGTTGGTTACTATAACAACCACTGTAACCCCGAAATTACTAAGCAGTTAGGCTGAACCGTTAAATTCACGTTCATGCTATATAGCAACGAAGAACTAAGTCTGTAGTCTCGCTTTGTGCCTTGCCTTCTCAAATTTCGAGACTAACTTGGAACCAAACTTAGAACATTGCAGAGAAGCGCGCATGTCACCGTGCCTTATGTAGCTACCTACTAACTTTTACAGAACTGTGTAAGATAGTCAACTTATATAACTTTATTTATCACTTTACAAAATTCCTGTGAAGATTGAATTGACCTTGTCCATCCTCCCGTCAATTTCACTGATTGATTTTTTTGAGAGTTCCGTTCTCCGAGGATCCTCATCAGATCGAAACGAAATTTATATGGGACATCATCAGCTCATCCAGGTTAGGATGAGCTAACGTACCTAAAAATCTCGTCGAATTTAAAACTTCCTCTTTCTTGGAAGTCAGTTACAAATAAAACAAAATTAAGCCGAATCCTGCAATATTAAGTGAAATACTCAAAAAAGCACGTACCAGTTACAAAACATATGGTGTAGGAAACATCGGTAGGTTTGTTAAGGAAGAAAAGTTTAACACAGTTTTATACTCTAGATCTAAGTAACTGTAAAACAACAAAAGCTATTGACAATATAATTGTTCAAAGCAAGGAAAACCAGATTTTCACTATTTATTGTGAAATATTGCGTATCTGTGTAGAATTTTTAGCTAGCAATACGTCACCCCCAAGTCTTGGCCCAACATTATTGCAGAAGCGCGCCGGCATAAAAATTCGTTCCCTGCAGGTGCAAGCGGCTTGAACTCCTAGGTATTAAACTCCGTGATGTATTACGCTATTCGTTCCGCGTTCGCCGCACTCTATCAATCATTTACAGGAAACATTTCATTCTCACGCTAAAGTCAGAACTCCTAGATATTAAAGGAGTGGGTAAGTACACTCTGATTGCTAAATACTTTTTTAATGAAAATTTTAATTAAGTCATGTGTCGTTAATTAATAATAAATAATATATATATATATATTGAGGAGCTCTGTGGCGTTCTGGTTTGAGCGTTTTGGTTTCGATTACGAAAACAAAAGCAACTTCCGCCATGGTCGGGATGGATCAATAAAATTATAATCTCGAGCTTCTCCGTGCTTCGGAAGGCACGTTAAGCCGTTGGTCCCAGTTGTTATTGCAACCGCTTTAACCCACCAACCCGCATTGGTCCAGCGTGATGGTCTTGTGGCCCAAGCTCCTCGTGTGTTTCTCCCATATTGGAAGGCCTGAGCCCAGCAGTGGGACGTATATAGGCTGAGGATTATTATTATTATATTTAAACACTCACACCTATTATTATAAACCTAAAGTAAACATCATCAAGAGCTTCTGTTATGGATACTAGATAAATAATGATAATCTAAATATATATAACTCAAAGGTGACTGTCTGACATAGTGATCTATCAACGCACAGCCCAAACTACAGGACGGATCGGGCTGAAATTTGGCATGCAGGTAGATGTTATGACGTAGGCATCCGCTAAGAAAGGATTTTGATTAATTCTACCTCCAAGGGGATAAAATAGGGGATGAAAGTTTGTATGGAAAAAGTCAATATGCCACGCGGACGAAGTCGCGGGCACAGCTAGTAATATATACTTACTTTATAAATATACAAACATCCATAACTTATGAAGAAATGCTTATGTTCATCATACAAACATTTGCTCCTACCAGGATTCGAACCCGGGATCCCGTACCGAAAACAGTGTTATGTACTAATTTAAGTGTGTTTTTACTGCAATCCTTATGCTTTAGTGCGCTTTTTTACTTTCCAAATAATTTCAACGAATAAATATGTTACGTTTAAATCTATAAATACAATAAAGTAGTTGTATAATAGTACATTATGGTACAAGTGTGTAATGTTGGTGATTACCGCTGAGGCGCATTGAGGCCCGAGGCGTCAGGCGAGGGTCTTAAGGAGCCGAGGACGGTAATCATCAATACACACGTGTATCATATAACGTTTTTCAACACACTTCTGAATAAAATAATACTTAAATAAAAAACCATTTTACATAGTAGATAAAAAGTTTATTTAGAGAAACAATTAGTAAATGTGCAGTTAGTAAAATTATAATTAACTATTTTTGATGATATAGCGGTCTCATCAGATAGATTATTTACTGAAATACTTTCATGTTCTATTGTTATTTGTGATGGTTCATTATTCGTGTAGGTAGGTGAAATCCAATCATTGGATGTACTTGGTATTTCGCTAGTAGGATGCGTCTCAGAATCAAGTTTAATTCTTTTTGTGATTTTCGCACAAATTTCCTTCTTGTTTTGTATGGAATCTTCTACGTATGCAAAAGCATCTGGCCATGGTTTTCTATATCTTTTACAGTTATATTTGTTAATTCTTGTATCCTACAGGCACCAGTTACACCAAATATTAAAGCAACCTGAAGCAAAAGAAACAATAATTAAAGTCAACAAGCTGCTATTAAATATTTAATTAAAATTAATTTAACTAACCTTTGTAGCCAAATATTGGTTATCTGGAGCATCTTTAATAAATTTTTCAATATCGTCAGATGATAAAACCTTTGATTTTTTGCTTCTAAATCCATCAGATAGTCTCTTTAGATAAGCTGACAAATTCGAGTATGTTTTTAAGTCCACTCCATTCTTTGTTCGGACTGTACTTTTTAACATTGAGTAAATACACCACAAAGAGCTAGGTTTGTACTTAGAAGATAATTCTTTAAAGTACGCCATGAACACATTTTCTGAAAAAGACTGCGTATTCTTGTTGTTCTGCCATTGTATGAAATTTTGGTACGCTAATAGATATTTTTCCTTTGAGTTTTCTGGTAGTAAACTTTCCATAACGTTCTGGGCTTCACATCTTATATCGGGCGGTGTACAACATAAATCATTTTCTTCATAAATTGTATTTGCAGACATCTTAATTAATAACTAACTAAATAACTTCAAAAGAGAAAACGAGACGAGTTGTGAAAAATGTTTCGTAATGGCGGGAAAAATTAATCAGTTTTCCTATGCGCGCGCATCGGCCATAGACTAAAAAATGAGGTTTCTTTTTTTTGGGCTTTTCGCGGATAGCTTTTTAGCGCAAATGTAGGCGTAACTCAACCAATAATATTAAAGAAAGAAAGAAAGAAAGAAAAATATTTTTATTTGACATGCACATAACAAACAACAACAAGAAGCTTAAACAATAAAAAAAAAAAAAAAAAATAGACAAATACAAACAGTTTATACTTAACAATAAGTGCAGTCAACAAGGCCCTATCTCAGCATAAAACTTTTGCGACATTATAAAAAACGTCGCAGAAGCGCTGTTATTATGATAGGGCCTTGGGCGTGACTTTGGATTTTAAACTACATATACTTACACATATACATAAATACAAAAAAATACATATACTTACACATATACATATAGATAAGTGACATAAACTCAATCACATCAGACATGGCTGTATGGGCATTAGTTCCTTTTGCCTTCCCATTACAGGGAGATTTTACAACAAAAAAAGAAAAAAAATATATATTGGCAATTTTAATTATTAAAAAAAAAACTATTACTCACTAGTGAATAATAGTAATGAAAAAGTCACAGTTTGATTATAGGTGTCATTATGTGCCTAATTGCCATGGGATTAGAGCCACTTTATGAGGAAGTGTGTTGAAAATATTGTAATAAACTAGTAGTATAAATATTGTAAAGCAATACGAGATGTAGGTAAGGGCCCATATCTTATAATCTATTCCAAATATGTACTCATATTGAGAATAAACATACGCTCTGGTTAACAATGGATGATGATACAGCAGGTAGTGTTACTCCTAAGTTTGCCGACACATTTCGTATTGAAGACGGCTCAGTTACGGTCAGTCGCCTTTCACATAATTCAGAATTACTGCTAAAACTTCGGACTGCTCCTACAACAGTTAACAGAGTTTTGCTATACCTAACCTCGCCTCCTTACCACTTCTGAATATTTTAACTGCAGAACATTAAAAATACATTAACAACATGTAGCTCTATCAACTCCATTACCCTTCACTTCTCCATTTGAATACTTATTGTTCAAAAGCCAACATAAATGAGACGACATAATTTTATTCACTGTTTTCGCATGTTAATTCTTAACTTTACCTACAGTCTTGCATTTTTTGCGTTATGATAACAAAATATAAAAAACGGCTTAGAATAAGTTTATTTCAAATCATTTTAACTAAATAAAACAAAGAAATGTCTGTTCACCGCCTGGTTTCCCGCCTGGAGCATATATTTTTTCATCGTTTTCTTTCTTTTTAATTGTAATTGTTATAAGAAATGTAAGTTGTTATTAACAAGCATGTGGATTAGGTTTGGACTAAACCTGACACGAATAGTATTTACTTCTTTCTTACCTACTAATTGAAATCCTCCAAAAAGGCCTTAAGTGCGAACAACGATCCTTTTTGATGTAAAAAATGTTTGTTTCATACAAAATTAATTATAATATTAATTGTTTTCTGAAATAAGTACACAATTCGTGTTTTAGATAGCGCCTCAAGTCAGGTGGGCCTAAGCAAAATGTAAATAGGCTTGATTATTCGTTCCTGACGCTTAGTATTTATTAAAGTCAGCGAAATGAAAAAGAACTCTCCATTTTCTCCATGATTTCGGATCTACCGAACAATGTGTTGAACGCAGACCCATTCTGAAAATGGGTCCGAGTAACCGTAGAAGGACAGGATAAAACTAAACAGCTTTGTACTTTTGAATAACATCATTGTGAAAATTTATTGAATAGGTACCAGGCCCATTGTCATGTTAATGAATATTACCTATCTCAAGTGTTGTGCCACGAGGAAATTAATTCCACACAATTAATTAAAGGGCTGAGAATGATGTGAACAATGTTATGAATGATGATATATTACTGGCATTAAGACTTTGTACTTGCAAATTAAGTAAATAGACAAACAACCTAAGGAACCACACATGTCGCTGTTCTTAAATATTACCTAACTAATTTTATTGAAGCGTTTTACTCCTCATTCTTAAGAGGTTTTCCACTCCATAACTTCATAAATATTCTCGTAAAATCGAACGACGTCCTGGAGATTGATCGGCGTACTTACATCCCGAGGCGATGGCGTATGACTGGTTGACATAACCCGAGGCTAACGGGTGATACCGAAATGAATAAAAAATTTCATTCCGTAATCAGCAAGCGGGTATTCATGGAATAAATAGTCATCTATAAAGATAAAAGTATTTGTATACCGACACATGTTTACTAGATAGACACGTTTATTCATGTACCATCTATGTAGATGGTACAGTCAACAGCACATCAAGCGTAACACTTTGTCCTCGAGACCGGCCTTATTCCGTTCGTAATAGAGGCGGCTTTCGTAAGGCAACTGTTACACTTGATGTGCGACAGCACATCAAGTGTAATAAGTGTCTTTACATGAATAAAGTGTCTATCTATGTGTAATACAAACTAAAAAGTACCTAAGTAGTAATTATTTACCTTTGCGGTATTAATTTGGGTCTTAATGTATATCTGACAGAGTTGTGTTAAAGATAACGTAAATAGTCCTTTTACGGCGGTAGTCATAATCAACGCCTATTACGGAGGTATTTTTATCTTTATGTTTATTCTTGTTTAGATAACCAAACTAGAATAAACAACGAAAATAGAAACACTTGCAATGACGGGAGTTAATGAGACACGTGTGTACGTTAAAGGAGCCAATTTATTACTAATCTTACGCTAATTATAATCTATATATTAAATCTATGTGTTAACCTAATAGAGGAGACGTGGCATACACTACACACCTTACACCTATTTTTATTTTTCAAAAGAAAACACGTAAATAAAAATACCTCCGCAATTTATTTTTATTTTCGTGTTTTATTTTGTACCTACCCCTGGCACGAACATTTTTAAATTTCGAATCGAAATCGTATCGTTCACGCATGCTTAAAATATTTCAAACAAAAGTCAGATAAAAGTTAACGTAACTACTCGATACGATGACGATTCGAAATTGAAAATTGTTCGTGCTAGGGGTTCTGGTTTGATTATTATCCAAATAAGCTTAAAACACGAAAACTCGTGTGTGGGCTCAGTTGCCCACGAAGGGAAATAATAATAGGTGTAAGGTGTTTTTATTTTCGTTGTGTACTTTATTGGCGTTGATTTTGAATAATTTTTTTACGTTACTTTTTAATCATCATAATAACACTATAAATTATTTTTGACGCGACATACATACTAATATCAAAAAAAAATATTAATATCAAAAAGGTAATTTTACATTCAAATCTTTCTTCCATCATTAATCTTGTGTTACTTGAGTCCATATTGATAATTTATTGACATTGTTAGTTAACGTAAATTCAGACATGACAGACAAACAGACTGACAGATGGACATACAGACAGACAGGTGCTATGACGTTGTTAAAAAATAATTGTTTTAGTGATAGTTGAACATACTACCTATATTTTTGACCATTCAAAAGTGCTTAGATGCGAATAGATATTGTATACTTTCTAACCTCTTATTTTATTCCTTAAAACATGCAAAATATTTTAACTTAAGTGATAAATGGAGTTCTGACACTTTAACGTACTTGTTACGAACTGGCTGCTTAGTGCGCCCTTTTTGGTTTATTTCTTAAGAAGTTGTGTTATGTTTAGTTTGGTGTCAGTTCGCTGTCACTGCTTGGGTTTTGTCTCTTGCTTGTTTTTTGAATCAGTTTGTTTTTATATTATTTTACAAAAAAACCATTTTCCCTGCTACCAACCCTTTTACATTCTGTCCACCTTTTAGTCAGTTATAGTAGTGATTATGTTCTCTTTGTTAATAATTGGCAATTTTATTTTTGAGGCCCTAATACAACAGAGAAGCCCGATAGCTTAGTCACAAACAGTGTGTAGGTACTGTACACACAAAAAATATCACTCTCGTCTTGCACTTACATTATGAGGATACGTATTACGAGGAAAGAAGCTAAATCCCCAAGCGGCCAAAGCAACGTTTGCTTAAGAATTTATAAGCCACGAATAAGTTTTGACTTTTAAAAAGCTATACAAATTACACTAGGCACTGATGGATTTAGGTACTTACCTACTATGGGAATTCATCTCTATAGTAAAACTGTCTATAAATACCTATTTAATTATTTCTTTAGTAATAAATAACAATGTTATGCTTACCTGATGGTAAGAAAAGAACGTCTATTATCAAAAAAATGTAACAATTTTTGGTAGCATTCGGCACAAAGTCTCTTTACGTCTAACACAACGTTATCTCGAAGAGATCAAGCAGTCTTGCCGTTGCCTACTCATCCCAGGAACAGAACTATTATTCTCCCCCTCGAACGAGCTCAGAGAGCAATTTTAAAAGTAGACATTTTTCAACCCTTTTCCTATCCTACACGTCAGTTATACGAATCTTGCAACGTGCTGACTGTCCAACCAATCAACTTTTCATAATTTGTTTATTATGAAAAGTTGGTTGGTTGGATTACCATAGAATACATACTAGGAGAACGTTACTTAAACAATATACGTATGATGCTTTTTAAAGAAGAACTTTATAAAAGAAGACGGCGAGATGTAGTCTGTGTCGTGAATTAATAATGAATCTCGTATATACTACGAATAGTCCAAGGAGTAATCCTAAAACTAATTCAGGCAGTAGAAACTGTTAAAAACAATAACGTTTTCTCTTTAACGTACGAGTGTTACCGAGCTGTGAAACATTTAGAAAAATCTCAGTGTTCCCCGGACGCATCTGTAATTGGCGGCTTCCACTTGCGGAAAACTATTTTATTCCTTTGTGTATTCCATTCATAAATATAAATGGTATGTTGTATACTCATCTATCATTTATAAAAAAGGGTTAGGTTATGTCTACCTATAGCGTATAGGTGTCGCCTCCATCTGGTAAAATTCGCCGCTTAGTTGGATGCCTAGCCCGTTGAGTAAACGCAAGCATCCCATTAAATGCCTAGGCCGATATTTAATTAAACTAGACTCACTCAACACTTAACAGCATGGCGTATTGAAAGTCAGCTCAATTAGATGCCTAGGCGGATCGTCGTGTTAATATGTTCAATTAGCGTTCACATGAATACGGCTGACATGACGCTCAGTCATCTGATTAAACGTTACGCTCCATGACTTAGCTAGTTGTCCTTCAGCTGGATACCGGCACTTAATCAACAGCCTAGGCGTCCAATTTAGTGGCTAATTGAATCAGACGGCTGCGACGTACACGGAAAGGTTACTGGATATAAAAAAAACTTTTGGTTTTAAAAAATTTTTTTTTTTTTTTTTTAAACCTAACTGTTTGACTGGCATTGCAAAGCGTACCGGATTCTAAATAAATAAAGTACAATAAAACTTAACTGAGATGACGCAAATAAGCTAGCTTATCTGCATATTTGCATTTGAATACAAAAATAAACATGTAATTTAAGGGCATAGAGCATACAAATAAAAAAAAGGCATACATGTAAGGGCATACATATAAAAAATGTGTTACAAGAAATCGAGTGGCTTTTAAACGCTAAAAGATAATATTGAAACCTTTCTACTAAATAGTTAATAGTGTCTTAATTTAATAGTAAGTTGTTAGTGACGTACCTTTGACGAACGTGTATCATTTGGTGCATCTTTTTTGCGTAAAGTTTTCCTTCAGTAACTGTGTCTTGCTGAATAAATGAAAATTACTAACAGCGGGCTCATTCGTTAAATCATTTCTATAGCTAAACATGTTTAAACTGACAACCACTAGTTTATCTGCTTATAAATAGTGTTTTAAGACAAGATGTCACAATAAAATAACTCGGTTCACTTTAGTTGTGAAATTAGCGAACATCCACACTGAATCCGCCCAGCCTAGTGAAGAAATCATTGCAACCATTGCTAACTATTGCAAATAAAGAAAGCAACCATTGCTGATAACTATTTACTGTGATTACTACAGTTGACTGTTATAGATTAAAATTTTAATCATCCTATTAATATAACCCTTCACATTACAGAAGGACACAGAACAAAAGCGACTTGAAATGAGGGTGACGGCGACTCGTGCATGGTACACCTTTGTTTTCTCCGCGAATCACGGACTCAAAATGTCGTCCAAGCAATAAACGCTCGGTTGACGTATATTTATGACAGCTAGTGTTGTCGCCGCAGTGCAAACAATGTATTGATAATTACGTATTTATTTAATATAGAATAAATTAAATGTAACAATCAAAAGAAGTGATTAGATAAAAGAGTATTTGTATTGGTTAGTAGCAATTTTGTCATTGGTTCAGTGAATTGGCGCCGCCACGCCATTGGTTCGTTTTAAAATAGAAAGTTAACAGTGGTAGGGCGAGGCCAAGGACGCTAGAACGTTTAAAAAGAGATCGGTTGTTGGACTTTATTTTTAGTGTGAAACAGTGAACATAAAGTGCTGAGTGTATTGTTATTGGTGGTTTTTCATGTTAAAATAAGTGATTAAATATTACTCCTTGTGTTATAACCATTGTCTCATTTTTAGTTTGATTACACTAGGTATTGAATGAAATAGATATATTTGCAACAAGTATAAGTTTATTTAAGAAAACTGGTACAATATGTTGCGCGAGATTGACACTAGTTCAAATTGATCAAAGAAACTTTTACAATACCATTCAAATATTCTTAATTTATGATTTTAACATTATTATAAATGTATGAAAAATTACTTAGTAATTTAAATATAAAACTAGAAAAATTTCACGTCCTGAGGCGGGAATCGAACCCGCGACCTTTCGCAATCCGGGCGACTGCTCTAACCAACTGAGCCACCTAAGACTTGGGATATCAATGTAAATTTTAATTACTAAGTAATTTTTCAAAAATTTGTAATAATGTTAAAATCTAAAATTAAGAATATTTGAAAGCACTGCCCCAACCTAACCGAATCGTAGGTATTTGTAAAAATACTCGTTTCGGATGTTGAAATAGAACATTTCGATATTGTAGGGTGCACGTTAGCTCATAAACGCAAACACAGATAGACTAGAAGAATTTCACAGGGATATCCCAAGCCCTGGGTGGCTCAGTTGGTTAGAGAAGTCGCCCGGATTGCGAAAGGTCGCGGGTTCGATTCCCGCCTCAGGGCGTGAAAATTTTCTAGTTTTATATTTTAATTACTAATTAGCATTCAAGTAACTCAAAATGTTATCTGTGTTTAACGATGTTGGTTTCACAATGAAAAAAAATCTGAGCTGTCGTGGCCAACGCCTATGAGTTACGCGTAATAGTTTGTTTGTAGAGCATATTTGGTTTCACCTCTCAAATTTTGAGCCGCTTCTGTGGTCTGGTTGTTGATACCACTTACATCAGCTCTAGAAATCTGGAGTTAGATCCCGGTGGAAGTAGAAATTTTCTGCTTGGATTTGTTGGTGGTAAGGGCTCTTCTAAGTACTAGCTAGCTACCAGCATCTTACCTAAGTATGTCGTCAGAACAATAATGTTAACAGCATTGTTGTGTTCCGGTAATTATAGATAGGATACAGCCTGTTCCTCTGATGGTTGCGGTTAGCTTTTTTTTTTTTTATACAACTGGATGACAAACAAGCTGACGGCCCACCTGATGGAAAGTGGTAACCGCCGCCTATAGACACCTGCAATAACAAGGAAAAATTACTTGATATTGCAGGTTACCATCACCATCACTTACCATCAGGTAAAATAAAGGATAAGAGCTACTCCGTTGAGAATAAAAGTAAAAAAAATTAGCATCCGATGGGGGTAGCGCCTTCACCTAACAGAAAATCGCAGCTTAATAAAACCACTATATAGTTATGTTATGGCAGACAATAAGGTTACCAGTATCCCTAGCACGAACATTTTTAAATTTCGAATCGCCATTGTAAGTATCGGGTAGTTACGTTAGCTGTTATCTGGCTTTTGTTTAAAATTTTAAGCGTGCGTGAACGATGCGATTACAATTCGAAATTTAAAAATGTTCGTGCTAGGGGTACAGTACCTCTATCACGAACGAACGAAACCTAGTTTAAATTTCGAATCATTATACGCTTAAAGCTTCAAACAATAGACAGACAAAAGCAAACCATACTACTCGATACGATGGCGATTCGAAATTTAAAAGTGTTCGTGCTAGAGCTACTGAGCTTATTGAAATAGCGTTTGTTGGAAGCATTGAAACTCGTCCCATAAGCTGTCAACATAAGATTTTCATTTATGTTTTACAGTGTAGACAACGCTTAAATTGTCCTCGAGGTCCTACAAGCCTCGATAGGCTGCAGTGACCGCTAATTTATCGTATACAAAAGTATTTTTCTTTAAAAACATTTACCAAATGTGCCCTTGTATAAGTATAAAGTCCACTCAAGAAGGTCTTTTGTTTTCTAAAAGAATTTGTTGTCAGTTTTACTCTTTCAAAGAATTATTTTATTTGCGCGGCTGAATCTCAATCTGTAAACAATGTTTAAACTTATTTCATCAATAACTCGTGAATAGTCGTGGCTTTGTCCCACGAGATTTTTAAACAAATACTTACCTTCAGCGAAAATCGCAGAGAAAGAGAAATTACTTTTCTGAGTTTTCCGTCGACGCGTTGATGGATTAGACATACCATCTTTTTGAGTTCCGCAGCAAACCAAGGAACCGTTACTTACACTATTAAGTGAGGTTTATCTAGAACAGATTTAAATTATTACGAAGTTAAAAAAGTAAGTTTTAAATGTACGTATTAGTTTTAAACTGTATGTATACCTAGTTGACTCCAAATTATTAATTTTCCATAGGATTTTATGTTGGCGATATTGGATAAATCTAGAATAAAGTCTAAACCTAACTTAAAAATAACAATACGATTCATCATTATGAACAACTCACGCTGACCCAAAGAGGGACCATCATGCCTACCGAAGCACGGAAATCTTCGAGATTACCAATTTTTGTTGACCCATCCGGAACCAACCATGGCGAGCTAAGCGTTCAACCCCCTGTAAATCCCCAACAAGACTTACTAGAGTTAAATAGTTCTAAGATTAAGATCTAACCGACCAAGATATGCTTGTTAGAACTCAAACATAAGTTTACAGGCAAGTCCATTGCAGTGCTTAACAGTTAGGAAACTACATTTGAGCGCCTCGACATGTCTTGATTACCTACTTTTTAGAGTTCATATAAGTCCGACTCGACAAGTCGACATTGCAGGATCTGGTGCACTTGCGCGAAAGACATTTGCGCGAAAGACACTTGCGCGAAGCCATTTGCGCGAAAGGACATATGCGCGAAAAGGGATTTGCGCGAAAGGACATTTGCGCGAAAGGACATTTGCGCGAAAAGCTATTTGCGCGAATGGTCGTGGAACGTCTTTTCGCACAAATGTCCTTTTGCGCATCTGTCCATTCGCGCAAATGGTTTTCGCGCAAGTGTCTTTCGCGCAAATGTCTTTGGCGCAAGTGTCCTGACACCGACATTGGAGGGTCGACGTTAGCTCATAAACGCAAATACAGATAGACAAGAAGAATTTCACAGGGATATCCCAAGTCCAGGGTGGCTCAGTTGGTTAGAGCAGTCGCCCGGATTGCGAAAGGTCGCGGGTTCGATTCCCGCCTCCGGACGTGATTTTTTTTTAGTTTTATATTTTAATTACTAAGTAATATATCTAACATTTATAATAATGTTAAAATCAAAAATTAAGAACACATTAGAACTGTCTAGCGATACTTTGCTTGTGGAGGATGAAGCAATAATTGATTGATGACCACCTAAAGACGTTAAAAAACTGTTCGAAGTTTATCAATTTAGACTTCAAATTATCTTTACGTTATAATATTCATATTTTTTTTAATGATTGCGAAAAATTCATACTTCTTACAATTATTAACCCGTTAAGCATCAGATTCCAGACACAGTTGATTTTCCAATTGTCATAGACCTCCTGAGGTATAACGCCGTTTGACAGATTAAGCGCAACTTTATGTTTTGAATTAGATTATTAAATTTTCTAATATAAAACTATTTGTTTACAGAATGCAATATAACTTTTAAGGTCAAAGCTTTAAAATAACAGGTACCTGATACTTTTTGTTTACACAGTATTCCTTTCAATGTTACACAATGGAAATGTATTCGATATCAATAGCTATTCATATACCCCGCTCGGTCGTTTCTGTAAACACTACGCGAGATATGTGGGAAGTCTTTGATAAATCTGAATATTCTTCAAAACGACACCGCGACATCTTTACCGATATCTCTGGTAGCGGTGCCACAGTAAATTTGTCTAACATTGCGAACGCCAGCTCTTAGTGGTATGACAAAATTGCTTCGAAATCGAAATAAATTGGACTCTCAGGTCGCTATTTTATTTTACATTTTCAATTGATTTTTTTATAGTTTGTAAGCACCTATTGTTGGAGGTGATTGGAAAGCTGCATGCAACATTACTAAGAATCCATAGCTTAAAAGTAACTAAATATGGATACGATACTAAATATGACTTATTTTTTGTGATGTAAGATGTCGCATCCCTATAGAGAAGTCAAATAATAGGGTACTACATCCCTAGAACTATCATGGGAGTAGTTGTATCTACCTCATCTCGGTATCTTCGTGCTTCCGTATAAAATCAAAATGTATGACTAAGTGTTATTCAAAATCTTAAACAATAAAACAAAGTCGAGTTTGTTCGAACACTTATAATTCTAGAACAGCTGGACCGATTTTTATGGTTTTAAATTTGTTGTATTTGTCTTTGTCCCGAATAGCAGAATAACTATAAAACATTGGAAAATTGTCGAAAAAATAGAATAAAAGAAAAAAGTTTTCCCTTGATTTCCCCATAAACATTTGGTTCATGGCTTTCGTTACTGTCAAACATAATGTTCATCCCGTCGATACGGTGAACTCTTACCTCATATCAAAGAACGTATTTAAAAAACCCACGGCTCTCTATTAAATAAAGGTTTCGAATCGGCAAGATATATTCACAATATTCGGATAATGGCGTTGTTTATTTATATTTGATAAATGTAGAATAATGTCAGTAATGAAAAGGGATTGACATGTTTCTTGGTTGTCAAATATTTACGCGTGCGTTCAGAAATTCATTTAAACTAAGGAAACTATATCAAGCTACTTACATACAGAACAATTGTTTTGTATTACTTTCATAAAGTCATAAATTAAGTTTAGCTTATCTGTAACACGATATTCATTGACTGTTAGGCGGTACGAAGTTCGCCGGGTCAGCTAGTGAAATATAAATATCAATTACACAAAACTAAGAAGTTTTTTGTTAGCAGTCAAGAACTGTCAAAATAGGTCTCTATAACTTTTGAAGTTGTCTTAACGTGAATTTCTTTACTGAATATACTATTATTGTAAATGTTGTAGATATTTAAAAAAAGAACGAATAAAAAGTACATTGCACATTTGTACAAAATGTAAACACAATCTCATAACTTTCAAAAGTATAATGAAAGTCATATAAAGCAGTCAGAAACCGCTATACTTACAGGGATAGTTTAAAATCAACCCAAGTACGTTTAAGAGAAATTACTTTTCTAGGAATAATACCCCTAACATCCCCCAGCGTCCGTCCCACCGTTTTATTTCTTACAAAAGACCTGTGGATTTCAAAGTGGGGTGGCCATAGACTGTCTTTCAAAAGTTTACTCCTTTCATATCTCCGCTTCAATTTCGCAGTGCAATTTATATGCACTTTGTAGCGGTGGCCGCTCAAAAGCACCTCGGTGGAACGTTTATTTGAGGAGAGTGCTACTGTTAAACGCCGTTTTTTCAGCTGAAGAAGAGTCTTGATGACGTCGTTCATAGTTAATGAGCAGCCAGTATCCGGGTGTTACGGCGCAAATTGCCCGCTCTTTACGGGCGTTTGCCAACTGGGCTGCAGCCGCTCTCGCGTGAAAGACGCTTCCGAGCATGGGTTATTGTTTGACGTCGGAATGACTTCCTTTTAAAAGTTCGCATAACGAACACCACGTGAGCTACTGCAAACCAATCTCTTTCCACGTAATACACTATATGATGGTCATCAATGTGGAGCGCTTCCGTAATAAGCTTGTTTTGTTCCGCGAAATAGCTTCAAGGCAAGAACTTCAAACAGGCGAGTTCTTTTATGTTTGATACAATAAGAACGCTAAGGCAGTACAAAGATGCTTTTTAATTTAATGCTGGCTAACGGACTTTAAAGACAAAATTGAATTAACATTATCTTCACAATCCAATAATTCAACTATTACAGCCTTTTTCGGAACCTACTTAAATGAAATGTTTTACAAACTGTTAGTAATCGTTAGTATCAACAAGCAACAGTTCCGTGAAATTTACCTATCTTAAATTGATATTTATTGTAAACATAAATTTATTACAATTGGGAAGTTGATAACTTTTTTTTGTTTCACAAATAAGAAGTTTATAATTCATGAAGAAATATTACAAAAGAAATAGTATGTTTAAGATCTAGAGTTTCATAGATACAGTCAGTGGTATGTTTGATGTTAAGCGGCGTATCGTCCAAAAAAGCTCCATAAAAAAAGGTGACGTCACATATGTTCCTATAATACTACAAAATGTTCGGGCATATTGACAAAATTAATAATAATTACATATAAGTATATTTGTATTCAAAGTTGCAAGAATAATAGTTCTTTGAATAGATGTGAGGAATCTAATACCATTACCATTTTTGATAAATTTTGGAAAAAAAACGACCATTTTTATAAACTGTACAACTTTGAAAATATTCCTTAATTTTTAAGTTTGAGTTGTTTCATCGGGAAAACATTAAATTTTATGGTGAAAAATAGCGCCATATTCAAATATAGGCAACGTCCCTTTAGTTTAATAAAGTATTTTTGATATTTAGTTAGTTATCACATTTCACGTGCTTAGCACCGAGATTTAGTATTTGTGTAGGTACATGATTTGTCAATGAATGTAAATACTATTGTAATTTAACTGTTAGAAGTAAGTACATAATAGTTTTGGTTAAAGAAAAGATATATTGCTACACGAAATCATCCATAGTGAAATTTTAGTACGGGCATGCAGATAAAGAAAAAAAAGGTTGTCATTTAAAACCGTTGAACAGCAGTTTGGTACATTAAACCGTTTTAATTAGAGTCATTTTCCAACTGAAATGTTACGCTTGATGTGCGACCGTCTGTACTTAAATATGTAACTTTCTTAACTTGACCATGAAACACATTAATATACAACTTAAAAGATAGTTCTAGATTCAGAGTCGAACAGAAGATATAATAAAATTATTCATAGACTTCAATGGAGCAAAAAGAAACCCTATGATTTCCAGTTATCACGTCGAGGCCATAAATCTCACGGAGTGAGGTTCTAGAATATTAATATTCTGGCCACTACTTGTTAACCTATTTTCATTACTGCAGATATCTCTAGGACTGAGGAGCTTGGTGGCGCAGTAGTTTGAGCGCTCTTGTTTCGATTATGAAAACAAAGCAACTTTCGCCATTGTAGATAACAGGATGGGTCAATCTAGTTCCCCGTGCTTCGGCAGGCACGTGAAGCCGTTGGTTCCGGTTGTTAAAGAAAGCTACCTTGACTACCTGGTTATGTCTATATCTGAAGAAAGAAACAACGAAACATAATAATATTAGATACACAATAAAAAGAACATTGAACGTTATACACTTAGATAAAAAATGTTTCAAAAGTTAAGAGAACTAAGATATCCATTCCATTGATCGCCTATTACTACGTATTTTCAGTCAAATCAATATAAATTTAAAAATAATTAAAGAGTCTTCAAATGTTACTAAGCTTTCTACAAGAACTACGTAAAATTGTAAGTAAAAATAAAATAACTATTGATATTGTGCCAAGTCAGCGCAACAAACTTGGAACAGTTCTAAATTTTCTAAACAAGGACAGACGGCTAGCAAAAATAATACTGACGCAATATTTTCCTTCAGTATTATATTTCCATTGCCTTGTATAATATTAAATTTCAGTCGCGTTTCTTATTTATGACAAAACGATATAAACTTGTTTATATAAAAAACTATTATCTGTGCGCTTTACACCTACAAACATTTATTAAGTTTACGATATAAATAATATTCAGTCTGATTACGGCGCTAATCAAAATCAACTCCTATTTTTATTTTCGTGTTTTATTATTATTACACAACACATAAAAATAAAAATAGGTATACTAAGGTATGCTTCCATATGTGTGTTCTTCCGTTTGTATAACGGGGTGTGTTCTGAGGAATTATTTAACATGATGACCATGGCCTCTTTCTACCATCGCACCGCTTGCCCTCGAATTCATCCTCACACGTTGAAACCAAAATGTCGCGTACTGTGCGGTTTCAGAGAGACTTTCTCCCGCGTACGCTCAGGTTGTCGAATGAGCTCCCTGCAGAGGTTTTCTCGAACGAATAAAGCATGGGGTTCTTCAAAAAGGGCTTGTCTTTAAAGGGTCGGCAACGCGCAAGTGATACTTTTTGTGTTGCAAGCGTCCACAGGCTACGGTAACCGCTTACCATCAGGTGGGCCGTATCCTTGATGGCCTCCTTAGTGGTATGAAAAAAATGGTATAAGGTATCCGTGATTCACAATCAGCGCCTATTACAGACATATTACAGCGGTAGCGCTGTAATAGGAATGTTTACGTTATATTCTAGCTGTATGACTGCACCGCCATAATATAATAATAGTATTCACCCACTCACACCTATTCCTACTGTCTCCACCTCAACATTATGGACAAAGAAGTAAAGAAACTCGTTTCTTTGTCGGACTTTCAAAACTTGGAATACTTAAGTTTCCTCCACCTATGACATGAGTTCCTTCGAAAGACACGCGAAAAGGCACCTTATGAGCCGGCAAGGTAAAGACAGCTAGAACAGTGTGTTTCAAGCTGCACTAGCTGTCTTTACATATGGACTCTTCTTACTTATTCTTACTTTGTATAAAAAAATATAAAACCCAAAATAAGGGTCATTAAGAGCTCGTGATATAGATAGGTACTAGATAAGGGTGTGAAACGCTTCAATGGCAAATTTTTCGTTGATGAATTTCGCTGACAAATCTATTGCCCTTTAAATACCAGACAAAATATCCAAATCTGCTTGGTCATAAAGAAAATAGCCATCAACCCACTAGTAATGCATCATTTCTATTGAATTATGTCAAGTGGTATTTGTGGAATGGATTTTGAATGTGTCGGTGAAACGTTCGTCGACAAAAAATTCATCGTAGAAGCGTTTCACACTGACTAGATAACGGATTAAGAGCTTGTATTGTGAATACTAGATTTTATATCGAGAAGAAAATTATATAGTAAATTATTAAAAATTTAATAATCCTGGATTCGTGAACAAATATTCGTACTCGTCGTACAAACATCAAACACTACCGGAATTTGAACCCGAGGCCATTGGTTTAGTAGACACGGATAATATAATTTTGAATAAATGAATGTCACGGGTCCTTACTAATTATGTGAAAAAACATTTTTAGTGTCATATTACAGTCACGATTTTTTTACAATTTTGCTTGTACTTTGTAACGATTGTGTTATATCTTTTCACCCATGAAACAGCCTAATGGGTTAATTGGTGTAAAATCTCTACTTTAAAATTATATATAGTTTCCCTTTAATCAAAAACAGACTATTTCCAATAAAACTATTTTAATGTTGCATATAAACCACAGCTACAATAAACAAATAGATATAATGAAATGACCACTGGTTGTACTACATCAAAAAATCAAGTACCTAGCAGATGCAAAATAATATTCCATGAAACGATAACACGCCATATAAGTAGCGACTACTTATTCTTGGTCAGAGTAGCCACTCTTATCGCTTCATGAATGAATTTCTTACATCGGATTGAAATAAGTTTTTCAAAGTTCAAAGTCGCTAGATTCCGTACGTGTAATCAAAGTCTGTAATAAAATCTGCGTATTATAGGCGTGTACACATTTAAGAGAGGACGTTGGCTGCCGCTACCGTGTTGAATAACTCCACTTGTATATTTTCAAACTGCATCGATTGTGTGCACATACTTACTTCTTTTATTAGCATTTTCAATGAGTGATTAATGTGTCTTCTATTATGGCAAATGAACGTAGTGCGCATGCGGCGAAATTTATTGTTAGATGGACGCTAGCTGTGATCACACGAGCTCAACAGCTTTAAGTGTAGTGTCCACCATAATATGTGTTTACAGTGCTGTAGCGCCTACTAATTAGGATTGTAGTATTTTTGTATTTATTAAAATACAAAAATATCGCTGATATTTGTACTCAACGTGTTACAGAGACAATGACTGTCAGAGAAGCCGGTGAGTCCCTCCCCCTAATCTCTTAAAAGCATATAGAAGATCATTTTCTATGATAGCGAAGTGACAATCAGTTACCGCCTATTAAATAGTGTTTATACAACAGTTTACCCAACCCACACATAGGTAAATAATTAAAATTGTATGTTTTTAGTTCAAACTTATCCATAATTCTTAAGTTATTTCGTATCCGGAATCGTGTTTCTCTTAATATTGTTTTGCAAGTAATCTGCCAGAATTGCGTTAAAATGAAGTTATTATGATGCCATTTTTTAATGTTGTTCATTTTACACATTTTATTAAAAACTGATTATAATTTATAATATTATACCGTGGCAAGGGTATGAAGGATTATATCACTGACAAAATAGAGAAATTAAAAAAATATCGAACATAGCTATTTTTTATTGTGTCACTAATTACATTCATATACTTAAAAATTAAAGTATAATTTTTAAGTACATCTGCTGCTAATCTATATTTAAGAATGAAAATAATGTGGTTTTTATTTTATTTTTTTATTATCTATATTTACCAATATTTTTGAAAAATTACATTATTACAATGGTTGTATTGGAAGTTTTCATACCTATAGGGTTTTTTAATGGCAAGTCATATTCATGAATACACATTTTGATCAATTAAAGTCATGTTTATTAAGTACTATCGGAGAGATATAAACTAACGAGGCTAAGATTTAATAGATTAACTGTCATTAAGAGTTTAAAAATTCACTTCTTCAGTCTTACGGGCGGGCTAACCAAAAATCTGTTGATAGTTGTACAGATATTACCAAGCAACCTTCAGTTGAATTAATTCGTTCTAGTTGTTAAATTGGCATCTCATCTCAATGCCTAAAGAATTACAGTAACTATAATGTATTTTCAAGATTTATAGTTTGTATACAATGTGTTACGAAAATACCCGTTAAGATTGCTAGATTCTACTGAAGGAACCCTTAAACACCCTTTACTTTACGGGTTTTATTACCAAACCGTAGTAGGTACAACATTTTAACTTGGTGAAAAATTTACTATTTTTGATACAGATAAGATTTGAATGACATTTACAGTCGGTCACTAGACAGTTTAATTATGAGTTTTGTATAAAGATTTTTTTAGGTTATTTTGTAACAACTTGTATTTATTGTTTGTAAATAGTTACCCGTGAAGTAAGTAGAGTTAAGTAAACCCACAAAACAGACACAGTAGATATATTCTATTATTGAGTTTATTATTGACAAGAAGAAAGACATGTCCTGGGGCGGGATGTGAATCCAAACTTTCACAATCGGGGTGACTTGCTCTAACCACTGAGCTACCGAGGGACTTGGGACAACCCTATAAAATTTATTAAAAACAAGAAAGAAATTCACGGCCTCATGAGGGTCACGGGTTTGAGTCCCGTCCCAAGACATGTTTTTTTTCTACTCTATACATTTTTCATATTATGAGCATTAATTTTTGCGCCACTACTTCATTTTCTCCAACACTTTTACTAACTGACCAGTGGAGAATGTTTAAGAATTTTAAGTCCACTCATTGTACTTTTTTGGGCAATAAAGATTAAATTAATAGACAAGTTTTTCCCCCGAAGGGTAAAAAACTAATATTTAGGTTTCAGCCGAAAGGCTTGACCCACTTGAGATTACCCTCTTGAACATCAGCGCCATCTAGTATAGAGTTTGTGCAAATATTGCAGAATCAGTATGAGGGTAGACGAATATCTGCATGTCGGTGCGGAGCAGTCCTCATTTTATTCAGTACCTATTTGAATTGAGGCGAGGAAGTGAGAACCAGCAAGGAGTAATATTGGTGGGTCAAGCCTTTCGGCTGAAACCTAAATATTAGTTTTTTACCCTTCGGGGGAAAAACTTGTCTATTTAGGTGTTCGAGCCTTCAGGCTTGACCCACTTGAGATGTTTTCTATCTGCTGGTGCTGTTGTTAGTTGCGTACTGTGACTGGGTAAGTAGATATGATATCAAAGTAAATTCAACAACATGTATTTGAATTTATCATTTATATTTTTTAATCACAGCACATGAGTTATTATTAACGAATCACCTTTTTTGTATTATGCGACGCAATCATAACATTTATATTATTTAAGCTAATTCGTCATAATCAGTCTTGTAATGAATCACATTGCGATGAAGTCTGTGGATATAGATAAAGTCCCGTTATTAGGATTTTTGGGCCCGATATCCTTAAAATAATGTTTAAAGAATGTGTTTGCGCTACGCCAGTTTCCTTTGCGTAGTACATCGTCTATATCGAGGTTTCGAATGTTCCAGTTGACCGTAGCAACTGTCGCTCTGAAGGTGCCAGGTGTGTCATTGATGCTGGCATCCCTCAAAATAAGTTTTATCCAGCCATGATTGTCCTTGTCGCTGCTTTAATTTTACCTCTCGTGGAAATAAACAAATTGGATAGAGAATCATTTGGGTTACGACGATGTGCTGATAGGTTTATAAGTATTGGTATCCAGTAGCTTAGGTCCAACCTGTTGTTTTCGTTCTTCAACAGACACGAACCCGAATGACGATAGTTAGCACTGTCAGTTTTGGACCCAAACTCTGGCCAGAATATTGCTCTATCTGGGTAAATTTGACAATGATCCTTACTTATGTGCAACGGAGTTAGATCATGTACACGTCGCCCGAAAGCTAACAATAGTAGCGTAGCTACTTGTTGTGAGACATGGAAATGGCTTGATTGATCTATGTTCCTGTATGGAAAGCCAATGTGTAAGGTTGGGAACATTCCACGTTGTTTTCTTATGCTGCGGAGGACTTTTATGAAATATTGCCTTTATAATATTCTTTATTGTTGGGTTTTTGCTATATGTTTCACTAAGGGATGGCTTAATGAAGGTTAATATAGCAGATTTGTGAACGCAAATGGTTTTTAGCAGCTAGATTGCGGGTTTCAAATAAGAATATTAAATATTTCGCTATGTCGCTAGGGGCAGGCGTTGAAGGAGATAGGCTGTTAGCTTCGGACCACTGTAGCCAGCTGCGCCAAGTCGGTTTATAAGTTTTGAGAGTCGAAGTCCGCCACGCAGTCTCTAAAAGTCCCTTTTCTTGCTCGTTCCAAGAATTTAGTTCAGCGGCCCAGCCCGTATGTTCCAGACTTTTAAAGATAACTGTTGGTTTCCTCGAGGTGGTAGTCTTGTTTGCAGGTCTAACAGGTGTTTCTTGAGATTCCTGATGCGAAAAGGGGGTTGAATTGCTCTCTTCTTCATCTCTGCTCTCCAAAATGCTTTCTCCCATCTGGGTACTATCATTATGTATAGTCCGTGGGAGCGTTGGAGATGTTGGAGTACCCGGGGGATCAATGCTGAAGGAGCGAAGATCCATGCCAGACTGTAGTTCCACTGTCTGCTGAACGCATCCGTGAATTCGCTCGCTAGATCCCTATGATCTTCGCTGGCTGAATAAGACGATTTCTGGAGCTCCCCTGCGGTTGAATATTATGGACTGGACCAGTTCAACGGAGATGCCTTTCTTGGTGCGTTTTCAATTTGGATAGGCTGTCCGCGAGACCGTTGTATTTGCCGGGTAGATACTTCGGGACTAAGTTGATTTTGTGTTGATGTGCGATACTCAATATTTTTGCTGCTATGTGCGATTGTCGGATTGAATAAATAAATTAATTCCTTCTGATTGCAGTGTCAGTATAGCTGAGAGGTTTTCCAATGCCCTGAAAGCTTTTTTTTGCTGTCTACAATCGCTCCCCATCCGAGATCAGATCTCGGTGCATCGGCATAGTGCATCAGCATCGGTGGTTACGAAAGTGATTGGTGCAGTTATTTGAATCGTTGAGGACTTGCGTATAATCTGTAGCCACCAATCGAGTTCTCCTCTCCCTGCAATGTAGAAGGCCCCATAGATATTGCATTAGCCGCTAAATTTATTTTTACATAAGGTATGCAACATGAGGGCAGTGATGTTGTGAATTTTTGTGCTAGGTAAGTTTTTTTATTTTATTTTATTTATTATTATTATTTTGTGTGTCCCATACAAGACCTAGGTATTCAATACGTTTTTTAGGCATTAACTTTGATTTAGGAATATTTATGTGCCAGCCTAATAACTGTAATGTGCAAATAGCTTGTTGCGTTTGTTGCTCCAGCAAATCAGGATCTTTATGTAGGAGTAAGAAATCGTCTAGGTAAACTACAGTTCTAATGCCTATGCTACTAA
Source organism: Nymphula nitidulata (assembly GCA_947347705.1). Classification (NCBI taxonomy): domain Eukaryota; kingdom Metazoa; phylum Arthropoda; class Insecta; order Lepidoptera; family Crambidae; genus Nymphula; species Nymphula nitidulata. Next base: position 16,244,305 of record OX374618.1, on the reverse strand, counting down.
GTAGGGATGCTACCCAATTTGAAATTTTGCTAAAAATTGAAGGGGCACTTGACAGCCAAAAAAGAAGGCAATTCATGTTGTATATTTGGTCATTATAGACTATTGATAAATATCTCCTATACCTCCTATCCTCCGACTGGAACATGATAGTATTCATTTGAAATGTCTATCTTTACTAGATAGTCATCTTTTTCAATTATTTGAGAGATTTTCCTAAGGCTATTCAGTCTAAACTTTGAATAATTCACAAAGTAGTTCAGATTTTTTAAATTAACAAATAGCCTGTGAGAACCATTGGTTTTTTTTTCGGAGGAAGATTGGAGATATAATTAACCACTCTTCAATTTATTTATTTTGAAATTGCGCACGATTTAAATAGATTACTAATCTGCTGGTCCATGTTCTCAGATTTCTTTGTGTTGAATAATTTGTAATTTTTGGGAGTTTCTGAGAAGCGGATGGTCGCCGGTTTCCGTATAAACGGTATCCGGTAGCCTTTTATGACATTTAGGAGCGTAGGTGACGCACCTAATGATTCACAGGCTAACTTTACAGTTTAATTACCGGCAAGGAATACCTGCGGATAAGGGCATTCTTCTAATATTTGAGGAAGGACGTGTTGTTTTGTTGGTAATACGATCTTGACCATCAGAGGTACGAAAAAATTCCGACAATGCTGTTTTTTTTTTTTTATTATTATTATTTTCTGTGTGTTTTCTGTGGTATTTTTGGAGGTACAGCAAATTTCTTCTGTTTAGTATTTGTGGGAGTGCTCGAAAAGGATTCCCTAGGGAAGAACTTATGCAGCTTCTCCTCTGAAAACAAATATGTAGTCAAAGGAGGTATATCGTGCAAAATATCGCTCAAGACCCTGTTTGGGGGGCTGAACGTTTCTCTACGTGACTGAATAACTTCCGCTCTTCTACCACAAGAATATTGGACAAGACTGTCGAATATTTTATTAAAATCACAATCGGCTGTTAGGAAATGGGTTTGAACCTCAGTCTGTGCGGACAGACTTAGTTTTTCCCAAGCTTCTTCAAAAACTTTCCGTTGTAGAAAAAGGCCATAGTTTATTGCTCCAAGAGTAAAGTCTGTCTTTTCTAAGTGAGTTAGGGATGGCAATCTTGGTGAATGTGGGGTGAGTAGGTTATTCACCCTGAGGGTGGCGAACACCGGAGAGCAGTGGAATGTTTTTTTTTTTTTTTTTGCACTCCCGCATATCTGATGCTTTTCCAGCCATCTTCCTCTAATCGTTGACATTTGATACCATATTCTACTAGTCGTGGATCCGCCTTTGCTAATTTGGGCTCTGGTTCTGTTGTGCTAGGCGAGAAGTCGCAGTCCGCCTACGATAACTCATTATTTTGTAGAGCCTCTAATCTTGCTTGAGCTTGTGCAATTTGAGCTTGAAGGGCGTCCTCTTCTGATCTGTTAATAGGCTTAATAGCATATGGAGAGGTTTCAAGTCGTTCGGCTGAGAGGAATGGTGGTGTTTCTATTTCCTCGTCACCAGTAATGCTAATGCCAGTTTCGGAACAAGAGGCACCATTTACGTAGTCTGACTCCTGTTCCTCTCTCGGTTCATGATATCGAGCGGTTAAGTTGGCCACTTGAGAGGCTACGTTTTCAATGGTTTTCGTTTGATGTGTCAGGACTGACATCATTTTTTCAAAAAATGCCCTTTGTTGGTTTTTGTCTATGTTGTGTTCATATCTTGTCGATTTCGAAGAGAAAGCTTCTGATGATAATGTAAATAATAATAAAAGTAAATGATTATGAGCTGTTCGGTGTCGCTCCACTCGAGGCGAGTTTCGATTTTAGTGTCATAACTGTGTTCATAATTATTGCATATGATTCAGGGTGGATTTTCTCCATAATGCTATGTGGGGCATATAATACAGCGCGCCCCAGGAACCATTGAAGAACTTTTCTTTTGATTGAACGAAACTTTTTTTTTTTTTTTTTTTTTTTTTTTTTTTTCGGAGAGCGTAAGGTCATATGCCCAGGCTAACCCTTCGGTAGGTATTGCGAAGCGTAGTTTAGCTTCCGTTTTAAGTGGTATTGGTGTGTCGCCAATTAGCTCCGTGTGGGAATAATTTTTTACTTGCCAGGATACCCAGCCTTGTGGGTAATGGTTGTCACCAAGCTGATTATTCGATCAAAGAAATCTTTTCACTCGGGCAGTGGTTGTAACCCGCAAAGGGCGCCTATTATTGTGGTCGCCATGAGAATTGTGAAGATTAAATGCAATAAATGCGTTAGGTATGTTCGCCTGAGCTATTATAAGTCATGGTCGATTGCAATTTAATGCGACCGACGCGACGTATAGTTTTAAACAATTAGACATTGCAATTTAGCTTGGCGAGACGTATCGATTGATACGACTAGACGCATGACTTCGTTGTGTCAGACGTATCGATTGATACGACTAGACGTATCGATCGACACGACTAGACGTATCGATTGATACGACTAGACGCATGACTTCGTTGTGTCAGACGTATCGATTGACACGACCAGACGCATCGATTGACACGACTAGACGTATCGATGGACACGACCAGACGCATCGATCGACACGACCAGACGCATCGATTGACACGACCAGACGCATCGATTGATACGACTAGACGCATGACTTCATTGTGTCAGACGTATGAACTGATACGACTAGATGTATGATTGATGCGACCATCAACAATTAGGTGGTACCTACTCGGAGGTTTGAGTTGGTGTGAGTGATACTATCGAGGATGAGTACATTCACTAGTCGGATCGACAACGTAATTTAATCAATACGACCTCAGCGTGCGACGCTGTGGTCTTTAACCACTAATGCGTCAGTGACGAAGGCTTTGAGACGACCCTTCGAACACGGGCAAAGTTTAATGTCATTGCGTCAGTTGGTTGCGATGACAATTTGTCGTTCGTTGCGAGACGACAAAATAGTGGTACATGGTACCCATAATACTCGTAAGCATTATTTTACATGGTTTTGCCCGTGTGTTAGGGTACATGCTCGTGTAAGAATGATTTCCTTAACAAACTAAGGACATTCTTTCACACTGTAAAAATAGTTTCACACAATTAGTAAAAAAGATATTCTTAATAAATTTCGCCCGTAGGCGATGGACAACTGACGACGCTGAAATTCAAAAGCGTACTGAAAAAAATGAGGACTGCTCCGCACCGACATGCAGATATTCGTCTACCCTCATACTGATTCTGCAATATTTGCACAAACTCTATACTAGATGGCGCTGATGTTCAAGAGGGTAATCTCAAGTGGGTCAAGCCTGAAGGCTCGAACACCTAAATAAATACTTATAGAAAATATATACTGCCCAAATAAATCGAAACTTACAAAGTTTCAGGAGTATACTATGATCAGTGGTAATACTAAATACTTTGAAACGTTGATCTTGAATGCTTATAATATTTTACAGCTGAAAATTAAAAAAGCTCTTTGTACACACAACAGTAGATGACACTTTGACATTTGTGGGTACCTTAATCTGTAATTTTTACACTCATTTTCCATCTGAAGTGTTGTGTTTCAAGTGCGCCCGTCTGCACATCATCATCACTAGCCTAGTTACGTCCCACTGCTGGGCAAAGGCCTTCCTACTGGCTCCATGCGGGTTGGTGGGTTAACACCAATGGCTCAACGTGCAGAAGCACAGAGGAGCTCGAGATATCAAATATTGATTGACCCAACTCGGCATCGACCATGGTGAAAGTTGCTTTATTTTCGTAATCGAAACCTGAGCGCTGAAACCACTACGCCACCTCCTCCCCATTTGTACATCAAACCTCCTTTATCAAGTGTCACAATATGACATCACACTCTTACTATTACAATAAAGACTCCAAACAAAACACTAGACGGAAATAAACGACTCCAGCTCTCGGAAAGGAAAAATTGATAACACCCAACTTATTTTCAAAACAATCCATACTTATAATAGTATTGTAAATTGTTTCCTTTTGTTTGAGCCAGGTTCACTGTATTGTATAAAGGAACTGTCTTTACAATAGAGGAATCTATCAAAATATAATTTTAGTTTGATCTGCAAGAGAGACTGGGAAATACTAGTACATAAAAATCCTTATAAAAAGTAAAAAGCCGTTTGTCCAGCTAAAGAACAAGTTAATTAAATATAATATTTTAATTAGTAGATATTTACCTGACTAAAACGTGAGTCATGCAAAAGAATTGTATTAAAACGTATACCTAGAAAAGAACTTAATATTTATCACAACTATCGAGGGACAATGGTGTAGGAGTATTATCCGGACACAAATGACACAACCACATAGGTAATTGAATCACGAGATACGCCAATCTTAAGGGGGACACTTCATCGCTGGGACTTTACTGCTAATAGTATTACGGGCATGCACTTGACTGGTTTTTCTTGTAATTCTTGCAATCATTAATTAATGATTGCTGTAAAAAGTACCGTACGTACAAAATATGTAGTAGATTTTAGTCTGGTATATGAAAACCGAATACTCAGTACATCAGTTATTTACTATCAACATTTGCAATCCATTTTCATATTCCGTATTTGTGTTTGAATTCTCATGCTCTTTGCAGGTAAAGGTGTATAGTACCTTTGAGCATGTAGCATTACAGTTCACTGAAATAGCTAAGAGATGTCATGATGCATACTATGGGTTGATATAATATCTTAAAACATATCGTAAAACATGGAAGCATAACTTTCGGCTGATATGATTAAGCATAACTTTTGCGAAATAGAATTCGGAATAACCAAGCTGGGGTTAGGCAAGGCAGTTAATGTCTTATTTACCTAGTTAAACTTTTTTGCAAATAGATGTTCAATGGGCAGACTTACTGCAACAAGACACTATAGGTACAGGGTGGTGCCGTAAATACGACAATAAATTAAACATGGACTGTATTAGTTCATGGAAATGGTTTGCAACTTTCAAAAAACATCTCATTCATTTGATAATTTCAGGACATTTCTAAGAAATAATGCAGGCAGTGTTAAATTATTTCCTACAAATGTCATGGAATTTTCAAATGAATAAGCTGTTTTTGAAATTTCCTAATCGTTTCTATGAACTAATATAGCCCATGTTTTAATTTATTGTTGGCACCAGCCTGTATACCAGTGAATTTATAACTGATTAGAAGATATTTAAAAAGGAAGTATTAAATGAACAACTAAAAATACTTACATGTACACTAAAATTATTGATAACACAACTAAATAGTACACAATAATGATTTTTAAGTGATTGCATTTGTTGGTTAGGTTAGTATGTTGGTGGTGTAGTTTATATTTTATTTTTATTTTATTTTTTGTTAATGTTCAGTTAAGTACAAATATATTGGTTATAATAAAATTACTTATATTCTTGAAAATAATATAGGTACTTGTATTTGATCCGAGTATTTAGATCCTACAAAGATGGAAAACAGCTGTAGTTGGAACAAATATTGAATAAGACTATATTACATTCCTCGATTTTGAAATAGAAAGAATACTGCATATGATCACCCTCTAGAGTCACCGACTGGTAAATTTTTTTATTATGAAAATCGTAGATGTCTTTGTTTAACAAAAAACATACATTCTTAATCTTTGATTTTAACATTATTATAAATGTTTGAAAAATTACTTAGTAATTAAAATGGAAAAACTAGAATAATTTCACGTCCTGAGGCGGGAATCGAACCCGCGACCTTTCGCAATCCGGGCGACTGCTCTAACCAACTGAGCAGTCGCCCGGATTGTGAAAATTTTCTAGTTTTATATTATTTTAATTTATTACAATAATCATTTTTATTTCAGATCAAAGAGATACGCACAACATAACAAACATCAACATCAAGCCCTCCAAATTGTGAGTAAGTAACGTACAATGTTTTCGCAAATTAAGTGTAATTATTTATAAAGCAATGATATTATATTTCTCGATTATTCGTGTTGAAATTTACTTTTTAAATTATATTATTATTTAAGGAGCCAAGATGAAACAAAGAGTCATTGCAGCATATTCTCACCATCTCTTCCCGCACGAATAGAAATAAAACAGTATGTCGGGGTTACTTTATGTGGTAAGTGTAGTAAATAATGTCGTCTGTAGATAATTTTTTTTGGTATGTGTATATTTGTTCGACGGCAGATACAATTTGTCTTATACCGAAATAGGAGTAAAAACCTCAACACGTTTGACATGCAATAAATGAATTATTGTTGCCGCCGCTGGCTAAGTGGATTTCTCACCGAAAGAAAAGGAGTATCGCGGTTCTTTTGCAATTAACTTACAAATCAAATCATTTATTTGCGTAAATACAGTTCATACTAGTTGTTATACATAATAGTACCAATATTCTTACACTCTAAACAATTATAGGTAGGGGAAAACTTTCAAGGCTATCACACAAACATCTGTCACAAATGGGGCCCGAATCCGGGCCCTCTAGTTTAGAAGACCGGGTCTCTATGGTCACTAGCCTCTATCAGTTAGTTGTCATAGTTACAAAGCTACCTTTAAATACCATGCAGTTAGCAATAACGTGAAGTTTAGTAAATTATCTTCTACACATATCCATATGAAAGTAAAATAGGGTATTATTAAGAGTTGAAATATACTGATTGAACAAACTTTGAAATTCTATTCAGCTGCAAACTTCGTTCCTGTCTTTACAATTTGTACAGGAAATGTATTAATCTAACCACAGGCAATGGTTACGAGATGGTATTGATCGAGAAAACAGCTCCTCTATACATTCGTGTATGTGAAGATTTTAACGATATTGCTTGTCTACGGTATTGACTACACGGAATAATTGCTACGAAACCTGTGTTTTGCAGATTCTGTTTGGCTTGAAACTTGGTTTCAAGAAGATGATTTTTATTACATCCTGAACATGGAAATGTTTTTTTGTAAAAAAAATACCTGCGCGATACGCAGCTCTTAATAGTACCTACACCGTGAGGTTGTTGATTGTTGCTTCAAACGAGTAATCTGATGTATTTACTTATATATATTTTTTCAACAAAATTAAAACCGACTTCAAAACACTAAAAAGGGAAAAATAACTAGATTTTCTTAATTTATTTAGTACCTAGGTACTTATCTCCTAAAAATGTATTTTTTGGAGTTGGTGCTTCTCTTTCTATTGTTTCTGGTAACAGCTTAGCACCAACTCCAAAAAATACATTTGTAAATAAGGACCTAGGTCCTTACCAAAAAAAAAACCTAGAACCCTAGACCTCGCTAGATCCTAGACCTTTTAAAAAAGTACCTAGGTACTTTTTTTCCTTTTTTGTGTTTCAGAGTCGGTTTTATTTTTGTTAAAAAAAAATCACATTTTCAAGTGATTTCAATGATGGTTCTAAATGGGTGACCGTCAACTCTACCGACTTGTCTGTCTCTCAGTCTTTGGTTGAAATACATAATATTGTTTCATATTATCGTATCGTACCAATGATAAAGTATTATCTAAGTCCAAACCGTTACGGAGTTTTACCTTCCATCATCAGTTCACCCGAATAACCCGATTGAATACGACTAATCGTCGATCTTCTTCTTCTTCTTCTAGTGCCTCTCCGATGAACGAAGGTTGGCAGTCAGCTCAGCATATTTTTCTTTGTCCTTCGCAAGATGGATAAGGATTCGTCGATACGTACCTATAATATTTAAAGAATTATCTCTCAACTCCTAACCGTTAAGGAGTTGTACCTTCCATCACCAGTTCACCCGAATAAACCGATAGAATACAACTATACATTTATACGTACCTATTATATTTAAAGAATAATCTTCCAACTCCTACCCGTTAAGGAGTTGAACTTCCATCACCAGCTCATCAGCATCATTTGGTGACTGACAGTAGCAAATACTTAAATAGCTTTGGAAAAAAGTGAAATATGTCATACATGCCTATAAAATTTGAGGTATGCCCTCGATTTCCCTGGGATCCCATCATCAGATGCTGACTTGGTGAAAATGGGACCACCTCAGAAGTATACTCTATCGAATAAAAAGAGATCACAATTGAGCGAGAAATAGATGAACATAGATACAAAAAAAAATCATACAGTTGAACATATAACCTCCTTCTTTTTGAAGTCGTTTTAAAATAATGAAAATAGAAAAAATTCATCATTTTTTTGAGGGAAACACGCTTAGATGAATACCATAGTTCGACGACCGCCTGGCCGAGTGGTCTGTACCCCAGGCTACTCGGTCAAGAGGTCCCGGGTTCGAATCCCGGTAGGAACAAATGTTTGTATGATGAGTACGAACATTTGTTTACGAGTCATGGATGTTTATATGTTTATTTAGTATATTTCTAATATTTATATACATAATATTATCATTATTTCTCCGCTATCTAGGATCCATAACACAAGCTCTTAATGATGCTTACTTTGGGCTAGATAATAGGTGTGAGTGTATAAATATTATTATAATTTAATTTAAACTCGGCATCACATACAATGTAATTCACATCAGGCGGCCCATACAATTGTTTTTAACCCTTGTCTGTTAAAAAAAAGCTCTACCAGTCGAATTCCAGTATCAACCTTCCGTCTCTTACCAGGCCGCGGTCGGCGTCTCCTCTTTCTTTTTTTTGTATCTGATCATTTGGAACCTATAAGACAATGGAATTTGCATTCAGTAAGCAACACTGGCATATCAAATCTAAATCTTGGAAAATTATCAATACGTGCGCTTTCTTCGAGATAACAATATGAATATATTTTACATATGGTTGGGTCACCCTCGGATACCAATGTATTCATATATTTCGGTGGGCTTTGGTACTTGACATTTTGCAGTCAAAGGCCCACACTTAGCTTTTGAACGTCTAAGGGGCTTCAAGAACTTCGCAATTTGAGTTAAATCGCAAAGGAGTACTCTCTTGTTTGTATATTTTTCTGGCATTCCTCGTCAATAACCTACCAAAATGTAAATTTCAGGTTTGATACTTCAGTAGAAAATCACTGTCAGGTTTATAAAGTTCTTACGGTAATAATAATTGTACAGACGACAGCACATCAAGTGTAATAGTTGCTCTACCTGAGACGCCTCTATTACGAACGCAGTAAGAGCGGCCTCAAGATCAACTGTTACGTTTTATATGCTGTCGACTGTACCATCATAATAAACGTGATTTATATTTTATACAACATATCAGAATAACATATACAACATAACATGAAGACTGGAAATTCATAGGGTAATCCCAAGTCCTTGCCACCTCATTGGTAGAGAAGTCACCCAGATTAGCATAGGTCGCAGGTTCGGTTCCCGCCCTAGGACTTGCTTTTTTGTCCTTGACGCTTGAATTACATCCCTAGTGAACACAGAACTTAGAACCAATATAAATCTCGATTCTTTTGTAGGTGAAGTCAAAAACGACGCATTATTCAATATTGTACTATGCTCTAATTTCACATTTTTGTTTTTGATTAGTAAATATTTCTCTTCCTTTTTCTGTTTTTAAGTTACTTATTTCTAAGCTGATGACTGAATATCGGAGTAAAGATTCATATGTGTGTTGAAGCCAAATAAACGGCTAATATATCAAGAAAAATATGTAAACTAAAAAAATCATTTCCTGGAACGGAAACCGAACCTGAACTAGTTTATCTATATGTAACTTACAGAATTAATAAAACTTAGGAGATCTGAATCTGAATTGCCTTTGTAAAAAACACCCAAAACAGTAAAACTTGTTCGAGTATCACCAAACAAAAGTACTTCCTTAACATATAATTTTTAATATAGCAGAACTGATTATTAATATTAATTTAGTGTTCACGTTTCAGGCTTAACATTATGGGGCACTTCGTGGCTTTTATTCAAAGACCCTGTCGCACCTGGCGGCTTTATCTTCAATTTGGTGGGCGTAATAATCGCAGGGTATATCACCGGACACATCTTGGAAAGATACACAACTCTCAATGCGGTCGTTGGTATGACGATAATTGGAGCTTTATATAGAAACTTCGGCCCACCGAACTTTTTGAATAACCCTACAGCCGATGTGATAGATTTTCATTTAAGGTAAATGATTTGATTGAACAAATTTATAAGGGAGTACGTACATACATCTCACTGAATAATGTAAAATCATTTTATCTCTCGATAGTTCCAATTACAACTCGCTTTGTTGCCTACCTTTGAATTACACTGTCTCTCAATATTCATATTCTTAATTTGTGATGCGCAGATACTAATGTCACAATTTATTCAAGCGGCCCACCGGACCCACCGGAGGGTTATGACAATTGGAAAAAATTGTGTCTGGAATCTGATGCTTGGCCGGTTAAATTTGATCATTCACTACTTTATGCTCCATTAAAAAAAAAAAAGAATTCAATCAGACACTTAAGGGTTTTCATGATATTTATGGTAGATAGGTATAAAGATTAAATGTACACGTGCTATCTTATCTGAATGCGATATACATATATTATTTCAAAAAGTAGGATCCAATTCAAAGATAACTAATCTCAATTGCATTTTAACGATAAAATGACAGATAAAACGCAATAAAAAGTGTAAAATAAGGTACAAGTATTGAGCTTGCTGGTATACTTTGTGTGCTGTTTGGACTTACATATTCAGTAACTTTTTTGAAGTGATCTACGGACTGAATAGGTACCTCATTGCGATATCAAACGAAAACTATATCGTTAGAAGATATCACAATGACGTTTTAGGAAAGCACTAGTGGATATGAAAAAAACTCGGTGATCATTACTTTAGATATCAAATTATATTAGCGAATAAGCCTACTGTTTTGATAACGAAAGCAAAGCTGGTGGGTCAACCAATTTTTTTTAATTATTTACGATCCTCCGTCCTTTCTAAAAAACGAACGGGCTGGAGATTACTTTCGGTTGATCTATCCGGTATCTACCATGGAGAAAGTATAAAGGAACGTTAAGGTTAATCCCGGTTGATAATGCAACCGCTTATACCCACCAACCTGCATTGAGCCTGTTCTTCCCATGTAGCACAGTCTGTCTGTACCCCCAGTAATGACAGACACGAATGGTATAGGTACGTCAATTCATAATAGAGGCGATTTTCGTAGTCCGATTGTTACACTTCATGTGCTGTCATCTGTACTAGAATTATATTTACATAAAAGATGCAAATTGATTTAGAATTATAATACCGCTCCTCGTCAGATGGTGTTGAGTCATTTGCCTTGCTTCATAAAAAAGAAATATATTTTACCTTCATCGCTGAACGCTCAGTATAATGTTTTAAAAATAAATCTCTTTTGTGGCCTATTATTGTGATCGTAATACTTATCTATAGATGGAAAATAATAAATTTCGACGCTGAATTTTCGACTTTATTATTTCGCGTAAGTATAATAATTCCATAATAACTGTAGTTAGGAAGCTTCCACTCGCAGCATAACGCCGTTCTTTATGGTTATAATACCGGTCATTTTGTGCGAAGCCCCGCGCTCGTGATTATGGTTTCAATATTAAAACGTTTTAGCTATTACACGAGGTTATGTTCAGTCATAAGCGTAGGCGGCAAAAATATTGAGCAACGAATTTACCGATCTGATATGTTATTTCGTTTGGTTTAAACGGAACTTTATTTGATAAATCGGTGCAGCATCCAAAATTGTGATAAAAATTATAGTAAAATTAGTTTTACGAACTCGCATAATGTAGTAAACTTTAGATCTTGCAACAAGTCAAACAACAGCAATATTCGCTGCAGTAACATTTGCGATCACTGTTCCGAAACTTTAAATTGATTGTTGGTTACTATAAACATTACCAAACTATTTCCCACTACACACTACATGCACAAATGACGGCTTAATTCCGAGTTCGGCTGAAACAAAGCACTAACTAATGCATATGTATTTAGTCAGAGGTAGAGTTTGATAGTCAAACGTACAGCACGCGTAGGTGAATTTTTTACTCATTACAAAACTGTGCCACTTTAAAATATCGGAAAACAAAATGTGAAAATATACGAGATCGCAGAAAATAACAGCTACGCGAAAAACACCACAAAATTTTGATTAAATGTAATTTTGTTTATGAATATTAGATTGTATTATTGTGTTCCTGCTATTGAGTAGTCTGCCAAAGCAAGTCGAAACCCTTTGTTAAATTTAATCAAGTAGTAACATATAAGTCAAGGATCAAGCCCTAAATTTTACAGCCTAATAGCTTCGCGTTCGCTTCTTGTTTGCTAATCTCATAACATAAACATATTGATAGGTCGGGGAAACAAGTAGGAGCTACATTTCCTTAAAAAACCCCAACCAAAGATATTGGTCTAATTTTGTGTACTTAACAAGTATCTGTATTGACAATTATTACCTACATAAAGATTAATGCTTATTTGATGTGAAAGACGTTGAGAGTTTTATCGTACCTCATCCATTCTTTAATGGATGAGGTACAATAAAACTAATAAAATGATAAAACTAGCATCAAAAAGTAGCCTTTGGTACCAAATTTTCCAAAGATGCATTGAAATATTAATGAAATACATCAAACAATCTGTATGTGCTTGACCTTTTGCTTTCTCTTTTATGTGGAGAAAAAAAGTCTCTATGGAAGCAATATTTGCACCTGGCTGGGTACAATACCATTGTTAGCGTTACATTAGAAAAAGTCGATTACCGCTATCTAAAGTTATTATTCGGAATATGAGTAAAACTAACAAACGAATTGAATATATTTTGAATGCACACATTTCCACGTCCTTAAATACTTTGACCAAGTTGTGCCTCAACACACACACATAAAAACACATACATAAAAAAAAATATTTTAGCAATTATTTATTTTACCTATAAGTACAAATAGCTTGTTGTTTCTATGTAATCCATTAGGGAAGTTGCCAGTCATTCCCAACCTTACAACACCAATATCTCTGATTACCTACTGGAAAGTCTCGGGGTTGGTTCCAGAGTTTTAGTCTGAAAATTTTAACGTCAAACCTAAGTTTGGCCTTCTTGCTTTAATAGTGATGGACCAAAATTATTGGGCCCATTTTCCCTTAACAGAGCGACTACAAGTCTGGGTACACAAAATATGATTTGGGTACCACACAAGCTCAATGAAGGAAACCTCTTACGCGGACTTTTGCGATTTTCATTTCACTTTACATTTCCACTTTACCTTTTTAAAAAGATTGATCACGGGTGACGAAAAGTGGCTCATTTACGTCAAGAATGTTCGGGAAGGAAGGGTCAAAGTCATAGTACGGATTAGCTCCACAGACTGTGGTGAATCCCGGATTAGCGCGCAATGAGGGTACTGTTCATAATGATAGTTTACCGCCAGGCAAAATAATAGATCCTGATCTCTGCTGCCAACAGTTACCATATATCCCTGGCATGTTTATCCGGAAGCATATTATTGGTGAATGCGATACTTATAATGTTTAAATAAGGCAAAAGCATGACCTTGCTGTGCTTACTGCTCGTATATAATAAACAATTATTTTATGGAGTAAACACGCTTTTAAAACAAGCTTCCAAATGATATAAGAAATTCCTACCCATTTTAAAAAATTAAATTGAGTCATAGTTAAAACTGTTTATGAAACACAATAAGATAACTAATTATTCATAGTTTTATTTGAAATGGATACTAAAGCGTGAGAGTTATTAAGTCCAAAGACATATTTAACAGCTTTTTGCGCTACTTCATCTCCAAAGCTAAATTGTTATTATTGATAACTACAGGCGGCAGTACCGCTTATTACCAGGTGGGACGTTAGCTTGTTTGTGATCTAGTTGCATTTTTTTTTAAAAAACTTGATGTCTACTACTTAATACTATTAAATTAATAAAAATCCCAAAATTTCTATAGACAGGAATGGGTTAATGTTACTTCTAAGATAGCAACAAAGTATCAAACCAAGTACACGTATATATATTGTACAGATTAATATAATTGACTTGAATTTATACATCTTATTGGCCGTCTGGGCGCCAGGCCAATGCGGGTTGGTAGATTAAAGCGGTTGTAGGAACAACCGGAACGGCTTAACGTGCCTTCCGAAGCACGAAGGAGCTCAAGATAACAAACTTTGATTGACCCTTCCCAGGATCGACCATGGCGAAAGTTGCTTTGTTTTCCGTATCGAAACCAGAGCGCTCCAACCAATACGCCACCGAGCTCCTCACACATTGCTACACTCTTATAACTCTTTAGTCAAATAACCGAAAAATTAGAAAAAAATATGATGAAACTTTTCCCCCGACCTTTATTGTGCAGCTTCTCATGAAATGAATTTAATATTATGATCCATATAAGAAGAGGGATAAAATCCTGTTCAAACGTTGGGATTATTATCTTTAATTCAAAAGACAAAAGCAACAATTTTACTTTCAGACGAATCTACCCCGTAATTATCTTGACGAAGGGGCCACTCAGTTGGAACTGGGATTATATAAAAAACAATTCTTGGAAAGTTTTCTCATTGGCCACGCTGCCGTGGGTCGTCGAGTGTTTGTCTACCGCCTTCTTCACACACCTCCTGCTCGGCTTCCCGTGGTATTGGGGTGAGCACTGTTTGTTTTTTCAGACGGTTTTGACTCTACTAAACTCTTAATGCTCTTAATTAAGAATTTCAGGCGTGGAAGTACCACGTTTGAAGTTCTTAATTCTACAGATATTTTGAACTCATTATGAAATGAACGTATTATTTTAACAGCCACCTGGAAAAGTATGCGAACAAAATGTTAACGACAATATACTTCTATAAATTCTGAATGATCTAATAGATTACAATAACTATAACTTTATACAGAACACCTGTAAGCTGGTCGTTAATATTTACATTGCATTTTATTGGTATTGATTTTAATATACATCTTTTATCATAGGTATTCATCTCGGAGCCATTCTAGCGTCAGTATCACCGGCTGTAGTTGTGCCAACAGTAAATAACCATAGTGCACGAGGCTTTGGAACTAAGACGCAGATTGCTCTTCTTGTTGGCAATGCCGGAGGATTGGATACTGCCTTTACGGAAGGCATGTTTGGTGTTATAAATAGTATCATATTTTATCCTGCTTCGTTGACTTACAAAATAGTAAAAGTAAGTTTGTTTGAAGAGAGTACACGTAGTAATATTTTCGAGAAGAATTTTGAGCGGACGACTGGGGTAGCTCCGACTTACAGGATATATCAGCTAAATAACACTTAACTATAGTCCCCAGAGCTCTTTGAGGGAGCTTTATGATGAGAGCAGGGGGAATCGTCTCCCATGTTATCCACATAACATTTTCCTTGATTTATAGGGTAAGCACCGCGTAAGTAGTTCCTAAGGTGCTACGAGCATTTATAGGCTATGCTACCTGCTTACCATCAGGCGAAGTGTTTGCCATCCTCGCGTATAAAAAACCCTACCGATCTGACTCGCATAAAGTCAAATAGTATAAGACTTTATGCGGGTCAAATCGGTAGGGTTTTTCCACAACGGAAAAGTTTTTATCTTTAGAAATGTAAAAAGCTTTCAAATATATCTCGTCTTAAAAACTTTTACGCGAGCAATTTCATCTTTATTACAAATGTGATTTCTGATTGACTTTACAAAAATACACTTTTGTTTGTAAACCAATCAAACATAATTGTCTTGAAGATTAATCTTTTATGAATACAATTACACTGAAAAAAATATTTAGGCAAACTACTTCGATTACATACCAAAATTTTTGCGAGATGTAATTACAGTTTATTTTGATACAAAACGGTGCATCTCTATGCAACTTTGTTTTTGGCTAGGTATTACACTTATGTAGTCACTTTTTTGAGCTGCAGATAGTCAAATTTCAGTTGTCATTTTTTTTAGTGTAAAGTTGCATCTGTTCCTAACTTTTTTCACAGGCAGCACTAGCAGTATTCTTAGGAATCGGCCTTGGAATAGCTTGGGGTATTTTAATGGATTTTGTCCCGGATCACAACGACCCCTACGCCTCAACAATTCGAAGTGTGCTGATATTTAGTGGGGGCTTCTTTCTTACATATGCTTGTGGATATTTCGGTTGGGGTGGTACATGTAAGTAAAAATGATAAAACATAGGCATAGTAAGTGTAATATATCACTTCAAAATTTGCATTACAAAGGACTATAGTATAACATCAATGAACAGAATCAAATAGCAGTGCTTTGGTTGATCTGTACCTCTAGCACGAACATTTTAAAATTTCGAATTGCCATCGTATCGTTAACTTTTGTGTAGTTTTTGTTTGAAATTTTAAGCGTGCGTGAACGATAAGATTACGATTCGAAACTTAAAAATGTTCGTGCTAGTTATGCTTTTGGAAGATATTCACGTGGATTCGGTGGTGGTAAGGAAAAAATATACACAGGTTGTAAAATTTTAAATGCGTGAGTTACTCAGTGCTGTTGTGGTTTGAGTGCTTAGATTTCCGTGCTTCGGAAGGCACATTGGTTCCGGTGGATACTGCAAAAACTTTAACTCACCAAACCGCATTGGGCCACCGCGGTGTTGTTATGGCTCAAACTGGTCTTTCTCCCGTGTAGGTTGGCCTGTGCCCAACAGTGGGATGTTTATAGGCTAGTAAATTATCATAAGCCCATATACAGGTTGGTGTCTAACTTGCAATATGGGCTATATTAGTTCATAGAAATGGTTTCAGGTTTGCCACTTTCAATAACATCTTATTCATTTGATAATTTCATTACATTTCTATGAAATAATGCAGCTAATGTTATGTTATTTCATACAAATGTCATGAAATTATCAAATGAATAAGATGTATTTATAAATGACAAACCATTTTTATGAACTAATGTAGATAGCCCATGTTTTAATGAGTTTCGTATTGATGGCACCACCCTGTATATACGTCTCACTGCTGGCAAGTGTGTCAAAAACTTTCAATTTTTTTCCTAATAAAACTTCTTTTTAATATTTCGTCCCTTAAGAGCTCCTATGTAATAGAAAATCAATTGCGGTACTTCACAAATAAATTACACATACAGTAAAATGAAACTCAGTAAAACAACCTACAAACACGCTTACACCAAATTCATTCAATTAGTGATAAATTGTTGACATTTTTAAATAAAGAATGAAAGCTTTTTGGTTTTGGTATTTTTTATCGCCCACTCATTGTAAGTAAATTGTTGGCACAGAAATAAAATATATGGCTCTTGATTTAAACACAAGAGTCGCCACTTTAAAGTTATGTATTCAGAAACCATTCACCATAGTACAATTTTGGAATACCTCCAAATATGTTATGAGAAATGTAACATAACGTTTGGTGCATAATTCAAAAGTTACAGATAAAAGTAGAGTTTGTTGGCCTTAAATATTTACATGCTTATACTTAGACAACGCACCTACAATACCAAGTAATTTTACCCTCGTTATTGCAGGTCTCTAGGTGACGTGAACTTACCGCTGCCCTCAGCTTGCTTGTCATCTGTATGCCTATATAAATTTCAATGTCCTGACTGACCTTGGGGCCAGCGGTTTAGGCTCTCTCAGGTATTTACACGCCGAGCCTAAGCCGCTGGCCCTAGAGTCGTGGAATTTGGAGGGTGTGTTATTGAATTATTTATAGATTCTTATAACTAAGGTGATTATCAAGTCAACAAGTACATAAGTTATTGTTAAAAGATACATCGTTATTTGATATAGAAATCAAAATAATAGTTATGATTTATTTATTAGTATCATACAAAACCAACATCATTATTTATTATTGTTATTACTTTATTATTTTTAAATTTAATTTTTTTTAAACTCTTCTGGATTTTGCCTTACACCACTTAGCATGTCTATAGGTTACGTTGCCGTAGTGGTTAGAACTACAAATCTATTTCAGCGCATGAAAACTATTGTAATGAAAGGTTAGACTGCAGTTCTTTCACAAATCTTGCAACGAACACGTATCGGTGGCGCGAATTCAACAACTTCCAAATCGCATGACGGATGGGTGCCATATAGTATGAAAATGCAACACACAATAGCGTCAACGTACTAGACAAAATTTTCTTGATTTGCACATACAGACGACAGCATGTCAACTGTAACAGTTGCACTACAAAAGCCGCCTCTATTACGAACGCGGTAAGGGCGGTCTGAAGGTCAAACTGTTATGCTTGATGTGCTGTCGACTGTACACTAATCGCGCCAAGTTAACTAATATAGAGAAAAAGAAAGAAACATGCATAGATTTCTAATGTTATGCAAGTATTCAAATATGAATATGAATAAGAATAATGCTTAAAATATCAAATAAGAATAATGCTTCGTCTCTAAACAGGCCGCCGGTGGACTCACACACAATAGAAAACCTATTATGTCTGTCTGCAGTACCCACGCACAGATTATAGATTCAGTGATCTTAAGCGTCTGGAATAGTCACAATAAATAGGAATGTAAAGGAGAGGATCCCAAGTTTATTTTTAATACGAACAAAAAAAATATCATACTAAATAAGTAGTTGCTTTTTGCGATTTGTTATTACATTAATATAACAACCATTACTTTTTACTTTTAAAATATGGAGCTGGAGCTAAAATTATAGTAAAAACTTCAAATATTTAATAGACAAAGCAACAATCGATACATTTGACATGTTTTACGACTTGAGTAACGAGAAAAAAAATATCTGCGTTTAGTTACTGCTGGAACATTTTAGACAAACGAGAAGCTCAAAATATCCGATTAATCTAAAATCGAGTAGGTAACTTATTTAATTAGCTTTGTGTATCACATTTCTGTTTAAAATTAATCGGAATAAAAGCCCAAAAAAGATTGTCTAATTTGACGCAAACTTATTGTCGTGGCGTGGACAGTAAAGAAAAAGCAAATTAATAAGGATGTTTAATATTAAAAACATACATACAGACGAAGAATAAAAGACCGAAAAATATAACACACTGTGAGGTCAAGACGAGTAACAGGGACAAGAATAGATTAGAGAAGAATATAAAAAAAATATACAAAAGGAGGTCTGACCTCGACACTTATTAAGAATACTTAATACTTTTTTAATCAACTACAGAGCTCTCCATTAACTAAAACATAAAAGAACATCTTCATCGTCGTAATGGGTTTCCTTAATTTCTTAGTGGATTGTCAATATTTACATTGTAATCTATCAACCTTTCATCCGATCGCCTACGGTTTCCTTATACCAGTACGTCACTATAAGAATTTAGCTACTGCAATGCAGTTTTGGGTGCATTACAACAGAATTGACTACAGCAGTATCATTTATCTTCTTAGAACTTGAAATTTAAAAAATAAAATGTGAAATACGTAGCTGTTTTGTATAGTTTTCCTACTACTTTCCTACTTTTCCACGTTTAAACTACGGTGATAAACATTTCTTGTAAGAACAAAGATATTTTAAGGAAAATGTTGTTTACTTTGGTTGTTCATCTAATGCATTGTTTATTGTTGATGAACGATGATATTGTCTGGCTGTCCAGTCGGCAGTAGGCAGGGATGTCTACAAAGTGAGAGTTCCCGGGATCAAATCCCAATAGGCGCAGTTTGTTTGATGAGTACACATTTATTTATAGTGATCGAGGTTTCTGTGTTTTATATTTCTAAGATCTATTGATAATGAAAACATGCACTTTTTATTATTATTTTTCTATTTATTTTATCTTTTCGGTACTTTTTTATAACACAGGCTCTTAATGATGGTTTCTTTGGCCTAGATTGGTAATAGATGTGAGTGAAAAAATATTGACATATATTAAGTATTAAATAATATCCCGAAGGGGGCAGGTATACTGGTGGACGCAGGAGATCGCCAACCTGCGTTCCGCCAGCATGCGGGCGAGGCGCGCCTACTACCGCTGCCGTAGGCGCGCCGGGTCAACTCCTGAGGAGGAGTCGATCCTGCACCTGGCGTACAGGGAGGCCCACAAGGCCCTGCGGGCAGAAATCTGCAGGGCCAAGGTCGAAGCCCAGGAGCGGTTCATTGCGCTCCTGGACGACGACCCCTGGGGGAGGCCGTACAGGGTGGTGAGGGGGAAATTCCGCAATGCGGCCCCCCCAATACCCTGTATGGAGCCGGACCTGGTGCGAAGGGTGCTGGGGTCGCTTTTTCCTGACCCCGGACCCTTCGTTCCCCCCAGGATGTGCACCTCCGGTTCTGTCCCGCAGGTTTGGGCCGCCGGTCCCCCGGTGTCGGACTTGGAGTTTGACATCGGGAGGGACCGGCTCCGGCGTAAAAAGACTGCGCCGGGACCCGACGGGGCCCCTGCCAAGGTGGTGGCCTTAGCCCTGGGCCCCCTGGAGGACCGGTTCCGCGCGGTGCTTAACACATGCATCGCGACGGGCCGGTTCCCCAGCAGGTGGAAGGTGGGGCGGCTCTGCCTAATCAGGAAGGAGACCCGTCCCGCCGATTCCCCGTCGGGATATCGGCCGGTGGTGTTGCTCGATGAGGCCGGGAAGTTTTTCGAGAAGATTCTCGCTTCCCGCATCATCGAGCACATCGAGGGCGCGGGGCCGGACTTGGCAGAGTGCCAGTTCGGCTTCCGCACCGGCCGGTCCACGGTGGACGCGGTTGCTCGCCTCAAACGGTGGACCGAGGCGGCCACAGCACGACAGGGACACAGCAGGGACGTTGCGGTCGCGGTGTCTTTGGACATCGCGAACGCGTTCAACAGTCTCCCCCACGAGTGCATAGAGGAAGCGCTGAAGTTTCATAGAGTGCCCCTCTACCTCCGCGCCCTCGTTAAGGACTACCTTTTCGGTCGAGTGGTTCTTTACGAGGACGCGGACAGACGCGTCCAGTCGTGGCCAATGGCGGCGGGTGTACCCCAGGGTTCTGTACTAGGCCCTCTACTATGGAACCTGGGGTACAACTGGGTCCTGCGCGGCTCTCTCTTGCCGCAGATGGATGTCGTCTGTTTCGCGGACGACACTCTAGTTGTGGCAAGAGACGATGGTTGGGAGGAGGCGGTCCACCGTGCGTCGGTCGGCACGTCTCTAGTCGTCCGACGCATCTGCCTCCTGGGACTGGAAGTGGCCCTCGAGAAGACGAGGGCCATGGGATTCCATGCCCCACGGCGCAGGATCCTACCGGGGCTCCATGCCCGAGTTGAGGGGGTCCGGGTTCCCGTCGAGATGCACATCAAGTATCTCGGCCTGACCCTGGATCCCCGGTGGAAGTTCGAGGAGCATTTTAGGCTCCTAGCTCCCCGGCTGTGCGCCGCTGCAGCCGCGCTCGGGCGGGTTCTTCCAAACCTAGGGGGGCCCAAGTCGTCGTGCCGTCGACTTTATCAAGGTGTGATAAGGTCGATGGCACTGTACGGAGCTCCGGTGTGGGCGGAGTTCCTCCCTCCCCCCGTGTGAAGGCCCTCTTGCATCGTCCGCAGAGGGCCATCGCGGCCCGGGCCGTGCGAGCTTATCGCACGGTCAGCCACACGGCGGCCTGCGTCTTGGCAGGCACGCCCCCGTGGCATGCCGATGCGCTGGTTCTGGCCCAGGTGCATCGGCAACGGGTCGCGGCGAGGGAACGGGGGGAACAGCCCGTCTTGGAGGAGATAAGACGGGTCTGTACCCGGGCTCAGAGGGAGGCTCTGAGCCAGTGGGGTGAGACACTCGCCACCCCAGCTGCCGGCCCCCGGACGGTTAAAGCGATCCGTCCGGTTTTGGAGGAGTGGGTTGGGCGCCGGCAGGGCAGCCTAACATACCGCTTGGTGCAGATGCTGACCGGACATGGTTGTTTCGGTCGGTATTTGCACCAGATCGCCCGTCGGGAGGAGTCGCCGAGGTGTCACCACTGCGACTCTCCCGACGACACGGCTGAGCACACGCTACTCGAGTGCCCGGCCTGGCGACGCGAGCGCCGCGAGCTGAGAGCGGCGCTCGGAGGCGGATACCTCTCGCTGCCGACCATGGTCCAAGCCATGGTTGGAAGCGACAGGATATGGGAGGCTGCCGCCTCCTTTTGCGAGGCTGTCCTCTCGCAGAAGGAGGCAGCGGAGAGGGAGCGGGAGAATGATCCTCAAGCCGCTCCCCTCCGGCGCAGACGGTTGGTTGGGAGAAGGCGGGCGGCTTTGACTGCTCGCGTTGTCCCAACCTAGGACGTGGCCTGCGTGTGCGAGGGTAGGCTCCTCGCACATGCATTGCACAGGCCCGTCACGTCTGGGTTGCCCTGGGTTTCCCCCGGGCAACCCCCCTTTGGCGCTGTCGCCATTCTAGGGTCGGCTTAGGCCGGCTTTGGGGTGGCTGGGTGGGCCTCACACCGGGACCGGGCGCGGCTATGGCCGCGACCGGCCCGGGGTAAGGCCTGGTGCCCCGCCCTAGGACTGGCTCTGGTCGGTTCTAGGGTCGGGCTGCCCGGAGGCGGCTCGGTGAAATGCTTCGGCAAACCCCGGGTCGTCTCCATTATGGGCATGGGGAAACCGGAGTGGTTTAGCAGGTATTCCCAGTGCCACTATGATCAGGCGCTGGGCGACTCCTGCACAGGCCCACGTCTAGCCGACGGTCCGCTGGTCCACCTAACCAGCGGTTTAGGGTATCGTCTGTAAGCGGATTCCACTCCGAAAAAAAAAAAAAAGGTATTAAATAATATACTTATCAATATTAGAGAACAGCTCTCTGTCTTTGTGGCTTATGCGTGGGTTTCTGTTGCAAAAACAAAGCAACTTTCGTCAAGGTTTCTCCCGGATGGCTTAATCATAAATTAGTAATCTCGAGCTCATTTGTGAGAAATGTTTGCTTAACTTAGGTACTCATGTATTAGCTTATTAATAATACCTTATGCATTTTTCTACGCCTTCAATTCAAAATTCAAGTTTTATTTTGCTGTAATTTTTTTTCAAACCATATCCAAACCCAGTGAGGTGAAGTTAGTTTCATGAATATGAGCATAGAGAAAAATAATAAACTTAGTTAGTTTATGGTTTTAAATAAATAAATAATAAGTACAGAGTGGTGACGTCAATATGACAGTGAATTAAAACATGCGCTATATTAGTTCATAGAAATGATTTGCAACTTTCAAAAAATCTTAATCATTTGACATTTCTATAGAATAATGCAGCCAATGTTATATTATTTCATACAAATGTTATCAAATTATCAAATGAAGATGATGTATTTAAAAGTTGCAAGCCATTTCTATGAACTAATATAGCCCATGTTTTAATTTATTGTTGTATTGTCGGCACCACCCTGTATATGACGTCCCACTATAGCATTTACTTCATTATATTTTGACAGCAAAGTGTGTCCTACATCATAATAATATAATACATACATATCATATATCTAGTCACCTCAACTTACTGGAATATACTTATAACACTAAAGTGTAATTACCAGAGCATTTTCTAAGTAAGTAGTTATTTTTATGCGCTTTGTGGTGCCTGCTTGTCACACCTGAAATATCTCACTTATCCACAGGTTAGCTGGAAGAGATTTCTTATAGAGATAAGTCACCCCTTGCAAAATTCATATTACATGTAACTTAGGTACTGTGTATATCTAAAGTTCAATAATAAATTTAAACTAGCGCATTATTATTTCTGTGACAATGTGACATTAAAATTTTTCTATATAGGGTGGCACATTTAGATCGGTCAGTATGAGAAAGTCTGAAACTATAAGACATGGGAAAATCTCTTCTTAGGAACCATGTCATCGATTTTGGTAATTAGAAAAACTGCATTCATACATTTTAAAATAAACATGTACTTCGCCCGGGAATCGAACCCGGACGTTTTGAAAAATAAAACTAACACTATTTCTATTTAGATATCGATTGTGTAGGCTCTGCCGAAGCAATTTCACCAACCCACCCACAGGCAACCCGGCCTTACGGCCAGGTTTCGCGCCGATGAAGACTACCTAGGATCACTTGGGTAATCCCAGACGTAGCGGCCTGTGCAATCCATGCGTGGGGGCCACCCTCAAACTCCCACGGGAGCGTGCCTGCTAAAATGCAGGGAGCAGAGTCGCGATTACCCTCTGCGGCTGCCGCAAGAGGGCCCGTGTGCGGAGGGAGAGGCACTCCGCCCACACCAGGGCTCCGTATAGTGCCATCGACCTAACCACCCCGTGATAAAGTCGACAGCACGACGAGCTGGGTCCCCCCATATTTAGGAGAAAAACAGTCCTAAGGTCAGCAGATTAAAATCAATATTCGCGCCAAAATAAACTACGTACATGTAAAAAAAGACTTTTTAAATACTGATCATCAAATTATTTTTTTGGGAATAACGTAGATTGATTATACCTAGCGATAACCAATAAGTGTATTCTCAATAAATTGTAATCTTGAAATACAAGAACAGTCTGAAGGTCAGTAGAGGCAAGTGTCCGAGTGTAGATATTAATTGTTACACGGTCTTTGTTGGCCTCCGTTTCAATTGGTGTCAATAAGCAGCATCGTTTGGATAACTCATTCCTTGATTATATTTTAAGATTGCAGTCTCAAACATTCGCTCACGGAGAATGTTTAATAAGCTAATAATGAATTTCGTTTTTTATTAGTGATGACTCTGATTCGAAATATTATTTTCAACTGATACTGGACTCTTCCTGGTGGCTCTGTAACCTTTTGTACTTTACTAGGCTGTCAGCGCTCACACACAACAGAAAAAGTATGGCGTGTGAGCGAACATGTGGTTATTTCGCAGATTAGCGTTGCTTAGGGAAGTATAAATAAAGATCTATAATTCCTGGGCCTGCTTAATTACCGTTTTTGATAATATCTACAAATTGCCAACCATCACGATTCCAGCAAATTTCTATGACTAATAATATGCACACGTGCAAGTGAATAATTCGTATAACTAATTTAATGAGTACACTAATATACTTATTGATTATTCAAATGCTTTGACCCCTTTTCTGATCATCCTAATTCCTTTATCATTTCCTGGAATCGCTTTGCTTTCTTAAATTTAATTTCAAATATGAATATTTATTTTTGTGTTTGTATGTTAGATAATTTTAAACTTATCTTTACTATTATTCACCTTTCACTATCGTTCATTTTAAGTTAAACCTTACCTTGTGGACCGTCTTTTTGGCATATTGTGTTGATTTTATTTCTGTTGGTAACAACAATTCAGTAACAAATTCAAATAATTACATAAACAGTAATGTTTATGTAATTATTTGAATAATGACAATTCAATGAGGTGTAAAAGATGGGATCAGATCCTGGGAAATACTTCATTGTTGTGGTTATTTCCAGCGGGAGTAGCCATTATGGTGTGCGCTGGCGCAGCGGCAACGCGGTGGGCTCGTCGCGACTGGCCTGTCAACATGAACCCAGTGTCAGAGGTCTATAGAGTTCTTTGGTTGATCTTCGAGCCGATGCTATTCACCCTCAGCGGATACTTTCTTGACGTGAGTGCCATATAGCCAGGCGAATATAAAATGAGTATGACGACCGGTTTGACGTTTTAAATTGAAATATCTTACGAATATTCATTTAAAATGTAGCGGTCATGATCATTTTTTATATCTTCGAAACTTTTTTAAAAATAGAAGAAGGTATAAACTTTATTGTTAAGGTGGTTTTATGTGTGAAATGAACTTTTAATTTTGTGGTAACTGAAAAGATATAATACTTACTATGCATATCCAGCAATATTGAACTATCTAATACTGCGACAGTCTTAAAATTAGATGTTTTATCGTAAAATCTTCATTTTCTTTACTTTTATGAAGTTTAAAGTATTATCAATAATTAACAATAATAGTTTTCCCATTTCGAATAAAAAATGACAGTTTGAGTTACCTATTAATACGATATCTAGGATCAATATTACACAATATATTTATAATAGCGTCCGCGGACTAGTAAGGGACAAAATATTAGGACCATAACTGAAACTAATCTATGCTTTGTATCAGCAGGTGTCACAAATAACAATAGAAGAGTTCGGACTGATACTAGGCACGATATTCGCTGCGCTCTTCTTCCGCCTAATCACAGCGTTCCTCGTATGCCTGGCCAACGAATTGTCAGTCAAAGAAAGCCTCTTCGTTGCCATCACGTGGATACCGAAGGCGATAGTGGAGGTAACCGATATTATACACTTACGGCCTGGCCACGGGAACGAGCGGCGACGGCGTCGGTGGCGTCGGCGGCGTCGTCGGCGACTCGGCAACCACTGCGCGGTCACGACGACGCGCTGCGAGGCCGACATCGAGACAGCGCGCAGTGGTTGCCGATTCGCGCGTCGCAGGACGCGCGTGCGGTGAGTTCGTGGCCAGGCCCTTAAAGGTACGATAACTTATGTAGGGGAAAGTAGCCCAAATCGGGTAATCCCCCAATAGCCGGTAAATTCCTGTGTGTCCGTAACAAGAGTTCGTGAGAAAGGATGAGTGTAACGAATGGCTAGCCGATGACAAATCAACTATTCGAGCTACATTTATACATTCTTGCTAACGTTTGATACGGACATACATAGGAATTTACCCGCTTTAGGTGGGTTACTCGATTTAGGCTATCTTCCCATACAGACGGGCCATATCAAGGCTAACATGTCAGTAGGTACCAGCGGCTTCATTAATGTTTTGAGTTTGTTTTCTCTCCATTGTGCTGGAAAAAAAGGACTTTCGATAATAAGCATGAAGGGAGAGTATCTATTACAAACGCGAAGTAACTTCGAACGAACTTTGTATTATAAAAGAATAAATAAAAAATTATATTGGAGCCCATTTACGATGCCTGGCATTAAACACGAGTGTCCCTCTCAGCCAGTAGAAAGACATCATTAAGTATCTTTTTTTTTAATTTCTATAATAATGTACACGGCTGAGTACATTCAGAATTATCCCACATTCGCAACAACCCCACTCTTCCCCACGTTACTTATGCATACTAATATTATAAATGCAAAAATAACTCTGTCTTTCGATATATTTGTTACCTTTAAGATAAAATTTGGTATGGAGATAGTTTGAACTTTCGCGCGAGCGGGGCCGCGAGCGGACACTAGTATTTTTATTCAAGGCATTATTTCATCCAATTGATTTCAATGTAAATATTAGTTCCACTGGTATTATTGTGCATTTGACAGTTATTGCTGCAATTAATCGTGGTCGGTATTTTTAAAGTGACTACGCCCACAGCCTTACAGCCTTTGTGGGGCCTACTAAATTATAACTTTTGAATAGCCTCGCGCGACCAACCCGCATCGAGTCTGTGTGGGTTAATAGCTTAGAAACTCTTTCTAGAAGTCCTAACTAACTTTGACAGAAACTGCGGTTACGAGAGCTCGTGTAGGTATTTCATCATTCGATTTCGGTTTTTGAGAAAGAATTATGTTATTTCTTGGACAGATTCCAAAGCCAAAAAAAATAACATCTAATTAAATTTATTGGTCAACTTACAATATGCATAATCTGCAAGTACTATTAGATGTTTTATTTTAGCCAAAATATGCGTAAAAATTAATTTATACTTATATATCAACTTCACATTCTTCCCTTTCGTCAGTCGTAAATGTTTATGCTTTTTTATTTAAACAGCACAAGCTAATATTCAAAAACGTGTCTAAACAGATACATATCATAGATGAATGGCTTACACAAAGATGTGAGTCACTACCCAATATTTAAATATATATATTAAACCTTAATAACATAACGGTAAAATATGAAAACAAATTCTACATTAATCAAATATTGAAGAATAATAACCACTAAGAAATCTTCCTACAGTGTGTATTGAAGAAAGTATGCCTTACTTTCATTAAAAGTATCATAAAACAAAATGTTTTATTCAAAGCTCAACTGTCACGGACTAACTTTCGCATCCTTCAATGCTTGTAAAGTAAAATATGCATAATAAGGCGTACTTATTCCAACTTTTGAATAAACCTCACATTATATTAAAAGTAGATACTTGCTCAAGTTCTCTACTGTAAAAAAAAGTTTGAAAGATACCTTAAGATGGAGCATAGGATGAATTTTTTTCAGCAAGTTGGTAAAGCACTTCCATAAAAAAGAACGTAGCATAACAATAATTTTGCAGGATTGATATTGTGAAACTTTCTGTGGTTTGGTCGTAAAATCTCTTTAGGTATATAACAGCTTCGTTATGGCCTTAGGAAGCTTCCCTGTTTCGAAAATCAGAGCAATAACTGCAAAATTTATAATCTTACGTAGTAACGCAACTTCATCTAAACACGCTAATTTGCGTCCTCCAGACACGTGCCATTACAGGGCTTTTATCGAAGTACTCTTTTCGACGGCGCTAAAAACCAGCCTAGTCGAGTTACCGTCATTAAGTTCATATAATATGATTGAATAATGTCACATAATTTTCATGTGAGAATCTTTGTCTAATACGAGGAATTTTTATTTACTAGCTTTTATTGTTTGAAGAAAGTAGAAGTTTAAGAAAAAAGTGTAATAATGGCAAAAATACTTAAGTTTTGAAACTCAACTGTCTTATTTATTCCTTTGGTAATGATAGTTAGGTATGATCTGTCAGAAGAAGTGCTCGCCTTATTACTGCACGATTTTATTATGTGTCAATGTGAATTATGAACGAGTCACAATATTTCATTTTATCTCCATTAAAAAACATATTTCTAGAATACTACAAAAAACCATTTCTACAAAACACACCCATTCACCACCATTACCCATTTCTTAAACTGCTTCAAATTTTCAATATAATTAAGTAATTATATTTCAAATTCAATTTATGTATAAATTTTATTAAATACTGTATCTAATATTATTAACTTTAACTAAGAAATTTAATATTCTCTTATACAGGCGGTATTGGTTCGCGTCGCGACAGATTCGCTTTGGGATGAGGCTACATTCCGAGACAAAAGAGTGGCGTTGCAGCATTCGAATATTATCGTTATTGCTATAATAATAACGACATCTTTGGGATCTGTGCTCACCACGATAATGGGGCCAGTCCTTTTATCTTCGGAGTCCAAATTCGTCCCTGAAGGTAACAAAAACGCAAAAGTTAAATTATGTATAGGTAATAATAAAATGTATATCTCTTACAATATGCCCCGGGGTGAATGTTTCGAAATAGATAACGATAGCGCTCCGTACCGAATATCGTTAGTACAAGATTATAAAGGTTTATTTCAATTATTATTTACAGTTCATGTGATGGTTATCTGTAGTGAATTTTTTTTTATACAAAGCACGTCAAATGACTCTACACCACCTGAAGAAAAGCAGTAAGAAGAGTCTATTTGCGAAGATGGCTAGTGCAGCTAAGATACTGCTCTAGCTGCCTCTACCTTGCAGGGTCCAAAGGGTCCAAACCTTTTTACGTCTGTTTTGAAGGAACCCTTTTTTAGGAAGGAAGGAGGGATGACATATGCGCCGGCAAAGAATTCATAGTTTTGGAAGTACGACAAAGAAACGATTTACTAAATAAAGGTAGCGATTCATCTGTTTAAAGGATATAGTTATCTATGGAATTGAGAAATTGGTAGATAGCAATATAAACCGTAAACTAAGCGTTGAATTTGATGTCAAGACGTGTCGTATAAAAATCGTTAGTGCTAAAGCTACGTATCTAAATCTAAGTAATCTGTGGGAGTCGTCTTTAGGAGTCCTCGTTACGACTTATCGGCAGAATACGGCAGTTTATGAGCGTTATCTACATCGAGACTTTTGCCCCTAAAAGTGAGGTTTTATCAAATACTTTACTAAAAAAGTGACTACCTATAGCTTAAAAAAGTGACTACATAAGTTATGGTAAAACCTAGTAAAGTTGCTTACAGAATGCTGTGAAATCAAATAAACTGAAATAACACCTCGCTAAATTTTGGTTAATGTAACCTTTTTTTCTTTTTTTTTAAGGGGAAAAATGCATTTTACGCATACCCGGCATCTTGGGGTAATGCCGGGATATGTGAGGCTCCTCTGCCTGAGATGTTTACGGCTGAGCCTACCCACTAAAAAATACCCCCGTGTCCCTTACTTCTCGCATGGACAGATTTGGGCGACAGTTTCCCTTATCCCAAAATTCTGTTATGCGTGTGCCCGTATGTCAGGCTTATCTCTAGCACGATTGTGACGACACTGCTCTGTGACGCCACAACAGGACACACGTGTAGCGCCACTATCACTCAACAGGCCTGGAAACTTGAGTGACGGCTCATCCAGCCGTTACTCAAAGACCTACTCATGGAGCCATGGCGCCAGCGAACACCCTGCGCCTACGGCCAGTTCTTCGTCTTCTTATTGAGTCCGCTAAGGGATCTTCTTCACGAGACCTCTCCTGAGCTTCCTTGCCGCCGATCACCATTTCGCTGAATTTATGGAAGGCTCTCCATGCTCCGTCACTGCTAACTATCGATTTGACAACAGCGGGTAGGGACAGGTTACTGCCAATGGTTGCTACTTGTGCAACTCTTTCTCTTTCCCAAACGGGGCACAACTCTAATGTGTATTGCGACGTGTCTTCCGTCGCACCACATTGGTGGCACATCGGAGTTCGCTCTCTCTGCGCTATCTTAAACAGATACCTTCCAAAACATCCGTGTTCTGTAACGATTTGCACCATGCGAAATGAGAGCAGGCCCCCCGGCCTTTTAGGCCATTCGTCCAACACTGGTCGGAAAGCCTCAACATTGAGATGACCTGCACTTGGCGTATTTAGTCTGTCTAGTCGTTTATTCTGCATCATTTATTCATTTATTCATCGACTTCAAACTCAAATACAATCATATATTTTGTATTTTTAGAGCTTGGAAATGTCCTTTTTTATACCTGAAACTCAATAATATCTAATAGTTTTAACATATTTAGAAATTAAAGTTATTATAAAGATTTTTTTTATCTCACTGTTTATTACTTGTTTTTATTTGCATAGTAATGTAAAGCTTGGCATTGAAAATAAGAAATAGTCCAAACTGTCATAAGTGATTTAGAAATAATAAATAACAGTAATGAAGTTAAAAGAAGTTATACAACGAAACTCTTGGAGTCGTAAATTCAAATTTAACTTTTTGTAAATTTTCATTTGAATCCAACTTAAAAAGGACAGTTGCCAAGTGACGTCATTGGACAGTTTCACTAATATTTTAGTCTTTAATTGGATCTGCAGGCGTGTGACCATCACTACTGTTACTTTAATAGCTAGATAATATCTCTAGGTATTCCTCTTTTTAATAAGGTTTGGCGACCTTACTTGCCACACGAACACAGAACTTCAAAGTAGGTAGTGTAATTTATCTGCGATCTTCTGTAAGCTACCCAGATTGTCCCATTAATTTGAGTGAAAGCATGTACATTGTTTATTTCAGACACATACAAGAATAATACATCGTCAAAGCATACAGCACCAGCCAGAAGAAACACTTTGCCAAGCTCAATTCAGACCATAGATATTCAATAAACAAATTATAAATGCAACCTGCGCCTCATTGATATTACCCGAAATTACCATTACAATTCACTATAACCGAAAAGGAATTCTAATCCGCGTCGTGTACAACGCCAATCAGGGAGCCTGAATTTGTAATGACACAAGAGAGATATTAGACTATATTATTTTATGTACACACGACAGCACATTAAGTGTGACAGTTGCACTACGAAAGCCGCCTCTATTACGAACGCAGTAAGGGCGGTCTCAAGGTCAAACTGTTCCGCTTGATGTGCTGTCGACTGTACAATCCACAACCAAAGTTAGTGATCACTTTTCAGAAATCTTAAGTCTTATCATGACAGCAATAAGGCTTATGAAATGTTTATCGTAATAACTTTTTGTCTTTGCTGTACTTATCAAAATTGGTATTTAAAAATTCTTAAGAGCGTTAACGTCGTACGGCTTTTCATACAAACTCTCGAGTCGAAAATATTAAAAACTTACAAATCGATTCTAACAGTCTAGAGAGTTATCGAAAAGTCTAATAATAAAGAAATTTTTAGTAATTTTGGATTTGTATGAAAAGCTAAGAATGAGTAATAATTAACTGTAATACTTACTCACATTTCAATGTTTTTGATGCGTTTAAACGCCTACTATAGATTTTCTTACCTTAACTGGAAGTTTAAAAATACTTTGTTAAGTATTCTTTCGGATGATAAACGTTGGAAAAGGAAAGAAAGCCGTGAAGAAATTAGCAGATTATACCTAGTGGCGCAGTGGTAATCGTGTCTGGCCGGAAATCAGGAGCCGCGGGTTCGAGTGCCGCCGTGATTAAAATAGCTTTTCTCATCTTAACTGGAAGTTTAAAAATACTTGTAAAAATATTCTTTCGGATCACTAGAGGTGTTAACTTCAATGAGTGGTGAGATAAACGTTGCTATAAAAACGTTGTAAAAGGAAAGAAAGCAGGTTATACCTAGTGCTCCGGTGGCGTAGTCCTAATCGCGTCTGGCCGGAAATCAGGAGACGCGGGTTCGAGTCCCGCCTAGAGCATATATTTTTTTATAATTTTCTTTCTTTATTTGTAATTGTTACAATAAACTATAATACTGATTTTCGAAAAAACCTCTGGAAACTACATATAGTACCTTGACTTGCTTATACATGTAAAGCCTTATTAGAACTTATTTGTTCGTTTCCAATGTTTTGGACTTAGTACCAAAGCCGTGCAACTTAAACGCCCTAAAACAATACTTAGTTAATCTGTGAGCATAGATCGAATAAAGGATATTGTTTATACTCGTAAATGTCATTGCTATGTACATATTGATACTGAAAAAATCCTCAAAGGATCAATGATTAGGGGATTAGTAACTCCACTGATAACCGTGATGGGGTTTATTTAAAGTTTATTGCGTATTCATTGAGGGTTTACTGATGAAGCGATGATGTATTATCTTTAAAATATCAGAGAATGCATTTAACCATTACCAGTGAAGCTGTGTGTAATCAGAGGGGCAGTCAAACACCGTGGGTAGCAGTCACAGCCGCGCTAACATTTTTATACAGAATAAAACTCTTACTACAATAGGAATAAGGATTCCTTACCACCCGCCTATATACGTCCCACTGCTAGGCACAGGCCTTCCTATGTGAGAGAAACACATGAGGCATTTGAACAAGGTGGCCCAATGCGGGTTGGTGAGTTAAAACGATTGCCGCAACAACCGGGGACCAACGGCTTAACGTGCCTTCAAAGCACAGAGGAATTGGAGACCACATAAAACCCATCCCGGGATTGACCATGGCAAAAGTAGCTTTGTTTCCGTAATCGAACCCAGAGCGCCACTGAGTTACTCAATAATAAATAAGGATTACATTATATAAACTTACCAAAGTGATCAATTATTTTTACCGTTCCAAAATACTTATCCATTGAAAAGTATTCTATGGGCATAGACCATAAATATGGGCATGACATGCAAAATTTGAAGAACTAAGTATAATGAAATTGCGACAAAACCTTCATGTTCTATTTGTATTTGTATTTTTAATGGTTCTTAAGTTTTACAAAAGAGATCTCGTGTTTACGATCTGAAAGACCTCTTAAAAACTTCGTTCGCTATTAGAAAAACACTTGCAGCCTTATTTAAAAACGTTCACTAACCCTATTTGGGTTAAAATATTTCTGCGGAAACAAATAGTGTGTACAAAAGATTATGCCTCTTCCTTATGAGTGTCGTATTTTTCATAGGATTGTGTAATATTTTCAAATATGTATTGCGATGGTAGCTAAAACGTTAACGACCTTGAATAAAGATTGATAATTTTGTTTAATTGTTCTTACAGCTCTTTAAATGCTAAGCATTAAAAAGATCATCAAAAATACTAAATGTACGCCAAAATAACTAAGCAGTTACAAAAAATCTATAAATAATGGACATGTAGAAATTCTTATGCGTAATCAGTTTTATGAATTTAGATGGTATTACTATAGCAATAACATTCTTGCTATCTAATAGAGTCTAATAGAGTTTTTTTTTTATACAACTGGATGACAAACAAGCTGACGGCCCACCTGATGGAAAGCGGTAACCGCCGCCTATAGACACCTGCAATAAGAAGCAAAAATCACTTGATATTGCAGGTGCGTTGTCATCCTGGGGCCTGAGATGAAATGCCGTCCATGCCCAGTAATTACACTGGCTACCTTTCCCTTCAATCCGAAACACAGCGAACTGTTTCACGGCTGAAATAAGAAAGGCGGTGGTACCTACCCAGACGACCCTACATATGGGCCTACCACCTAGTAAAAACACAGTAAATACACTGCAGTAATATACTGCAGAATTAAGATATTTTTCCTTATATTTTTTCAATATTCAATATTAATGGATAAGATAAATCTCCATGACAACCCGTCAAGCTTCGGATTCCAGACAAAATTGTTTTTTTTTTTTTTAATTGTCATAGACCTCTTTTTTTTCAATTGTCCAGATATACTACGCTGTCCAGAAAGTACTGGGAAATGATTAATAATAGACAAAATGTTAGTTAATCATCCAAATTTATTTTATTACCTTCAAAATATGCACCATCAGAAACGATACACTTCGCTATCGAATAATCCAATCATCAAAACATTTTTTAAACGCTGTTTCCGGAATTGAGTTCAGTTCTCGCCGCGAATTCTCCTTTATGTCTTCTACTGATTGAAAACGGGTGCCACGAAGTGGTAACTTGAGTTTAGGAAAAAGAAAAAAAACGGCTGGAGCCATATCTAATGAATATGGTGGTTGCTCGATGGTATTTGTTGAGTGTTTGGTCAAAAATGATGGCCTTGTGCTTGTATTATCGTGGTGTAAAATCCAAGAATTTTCTTTCCACAAATCTGGCCTTTTTCCTCGAATTTGCTCTCACCCATTGAAGCTCGATAAACCAGACACAATTAAATTTTAATTGTTATGGCAACTTAAGTTGCCGTCCGGGCATTGAAGGATAAACGCTGCATAACGCTCAAATAATATTCTTTATTTACCGTTTGACCTTCCGGCAAGAATTCCGAGTGCACAACACTGCGAGAATCAAAGAAAATAGTCAACATGACTTTGACTTTTGATCGACTTAAGCGTGGTTTTTTCGGTTTCGGCTCAGTTGTGGAAGGCGCCACTTGTTGACTAGTTTGCATGTCAAACTCGTAAACCCACGTCTCGTCACTAGTAACAATTCGTTTCATAAATGCTGGGTCGTAATTGACTCATTCTAGCATGTCCTCAGCGACTCTCATGCGATTGAGTTTTTGGAGAAAATTCAGGTCTTTTGGGACTAGCCGAGCGGCAACATGTTTCATACCCATGTTATTATTTAAAATGGTACGGATCGACTCGTGAGATACAAAAAGTTCGCCAGCTATCTCTCTCAAAGTTTAAATAAGGATTTTCAGTCACTATTTCCCTCACTTTTGAGATGTTAACTTCAGTTGCAGACGTTGATGGCCTACCACAGCGAGACAAATCTTCCATCACATCTCGACCGCTTTTGAACTCTTTATACCACTCATAAGCACGTATTTTTTAATAAATTCAATTCACCGCAAGCCTTCTGTAATATTTTCAGTGACACCGAATACAAAATTTCATTGGCGATGCAAAATTTAAGACAAACTCTTTGTTCGATGTTTTTGTCCATTATGAAATTCGCAATACACACTAGATATGATATATCTAAAAACAGCACTGTATTTAATTTAAATAACAGATGCAACTCAAACTCCGCGCCAAAATGGAAAACAGTTGTGCCAATCTAACAACAACAATAAAAAATAAGAATTGAATACGGAACCATAAACAAATCATCCATTCCCGATACTTTTTTGACAGAATGTATAACGACGCTTATCAGAATAATTGTACATTGGTTTATAGTGTGTCTACATATTGAGAAATTTATATTATTAATAAGGTTCTCGTATTACATGATTAAAACTGATTAAAGATACTTACATGTTATTATACAGAAAAGATGTATTTAATTTGTGAAGTACTCACAAACCAGACAAAAAGAATTATTATTGTTGTTGAAGACGCCGCTACGGCGACGGCGCAGCCGGGCTGGATAGGGACGAAAGGTTAAGTATTAGTTAAAATTATTAACTTAGTACAAACTATCCTACATCAACCAAATCAATCTACGGTATTTAATTAGATTCGTATCTTATGTAAAAAAAAGCATGTCGAATGACTGCGCCTGTTCAAGTGTAACAAAACAGTCAATATTAGACGTTTTTAAATTGACTAAATTAGTGATATAAATAGAATGGTACGTTCAACTGAAGATAATTAAACCACTACCAATAAACCAGGAAGCCATGATAATTTGAGTGGTTATATATTATCGCTGGTCACAACACTAATGCCTTCGCAGAAAACTCCTGAGCCGGCGCCGCGCCGATTCAGTTGCGCGCATACCATCCTTATATCTTAGTAGCTAGAAATTTCTGGAGTTTGCATCTAGTGAATTTAATATTCTTTAAGTGGTGTTGACAAAATCATAAAGTTTATAAGTGAGAGATTAAATAAATGGAAGCAATCAAAAATGTTAGACAGTAAGTATCGATTATGTCGCATGGAATAATCTTTAACAATCGTGTTTGTTTTTGGAGTCATAAGGAAAGTTAATTCTTTAATGTTAATAATGAATGATATTTTGATGTTCAGTTACCTAACCATAATGATTGTAGTTAATTACATACCTGAAATAAAATAATATCATTTTTAAGTACCTAAATAGAGTAACAACAAAACCCTTGAATCTTTATTGCCATGCAATACAAATGCATATTTGTAATTAAATAAAAAAAAGAAACTAAATTATTATTTCACACTTAAGTGCCTATAACTATATAAATAAAACAAATTATAAAAATATACTTTACTTATACAACACATACATACTCGCCGCACGATACATGACATTATTTGCGTGAAATTCATAAAATATGTGGCGCTTTTCTTATATAAGGTGACAGCGGGAAGTCCCTCTATGGGGCAAGTCCGTATAGCAAGCCAAAATGCAACTTGAAATCAATCAAATAAAAATATTTTAAGTTGTATTTTGGCTGCCTATACGGGCTTGCATTATTTGGTTATTCCATTATTTGGTGGAGGTAATGCCAAATACAATTATGTTACAATAAAGTGAATTTACCAAGAAATATAATTAATAAATATACAGTGGGCCTTGAGGTATCTCGTAGCTTGTGAATCATCTTTTTAATTTTACACTAAGCCATGGGTGACATTTTGTAGGCTATTTTTTATAAATGGAAATAAGGAAAAATTTGTAGTTAATCTACACGAAATTGTTATTTTGGTTCATAATAATCAACATTGTAATTGCGTACTAAAAATTTATTGTTAATTTTATTCTACTAGCCTTGTTATACCCGACGACAGCACAAAAACCATTCACAATTTAAACTTTCAGTCTAAGCGCCCCCGCTAAAAAGACTATTAGGGAGGCTTAGTAATAATTATATTATAATTATTCTTTATTCCAAGTAATACAACTCATTTAGTTATTAACAATATCACTTATTCTATGTAACTAATTATCAACTAGAATAAATTATTATTTAAACGAAATTAAAATTTAAACAGCCAAGACCCAGCGCAGCCCAGTAACCAGACTCTGAGAAGTGATGCATTGTTTTTAACATTAATTGCAATTGAATCACTCTTAGATTATAGATTTTGGGACCATTTTCTCGGTGATCTTTTGATCATTGAGAAGAAAATGGTCCTAAAATCAACATGGTGTTTCGAGCGAATACCCAAGGTCGTCTACAACACGAATTAAATATTTCGTAGCAATTTCGAAAAAAGGAGAGTTCCAGCCATCTGGTCGAGTACCCCGGTCTACTAAACCAGAGGTCCTGGGTTCGTATCCCGATAAGGTCAGATGTTTGTATGATGAGTACAAACACTTCTATATACCCAAGTCATGGATGTTTGATTTTTTGTTGAGTATATTTTTAATATTTACACTATTACTAGGTGGCTGGTATGTAGGGTCGTCTGGGTAGGTACCACCGCCTTTCTTATTTCAGCCGTGACACAGTTTGCTGTGTTTCGGATTGAAGGGAAAGGTAGCCAGTGTAATTACTGGGCATGGACGGCATTTCATCTTAGGCCTCAGGATGATAACGCACCTGCAATATTAAGTGATTTTTCCTTGTTATTGCAGGTGTCTATAGGCGGCGTTAACCGCTTACCATCAGGTGCCTAAGGTCAGCTTGTTTGTCATCTAGTATAAAAAAACTACATATTTCTCCAATATTTAGTATCTATATCACAAGCTCTTAATGATGCTTATCAGGTGTGAGAAAAATGTTTTTTTCTACTTTAGCTACAGAACCGTAAAAACGGCTTGGTTTTGTCACAAAGCTATATAATAAGGAAAGGTCATCATCATATATTACCGTGCTCACTCAGTGTAGATTGATGGGTGATTCCGTAATTGTGATCCAATATCAACAAGAATCAATGTAGCTTAACTTGCCTTTGTTCCTCGCCCAACACATTTTTTTCTTATTTCGAAACTTTTTGACTTGCTGAAGTAACTTGAAGTTCGAGTTCATTATTAATTTTTAATTTTGAGCATCCCATTCTGGTTCAACAAGCGGTAAGGTAATTGTTTCATTGGCTAAATCGGAAGTAGTTTAAAGATTTTTCTGTCATTTTTCTCTAATTTATGTAGTGATATAAATATCATCTATGTTATAGAACGTATAGCCCCGACCTCGCATCTCTCGCACCTTGCGATTTTTATTTAGGTATATCTGAAAATAAAAGAAAAACTTCGGGGAAAGCGTCTCATGTACGCCGAGGAAGCGGCTCCGTTTCTAAAGGCAGTCGTCGAGACCCATAAGGACAAGGACGAGTGGGCAAATTGATTTTCTCAGTGGTTCCATCGGATGCAGCGATATGTATTGATGTGAATGGACACTATTTTGAAAAGGTATAATAAAACTTAAAGCTCGCTAGTTTGCTCAGTTTTTAATTTTCTAAGAAAGAACTATCAGTCCTTTTTAAGCGACTTCAAAAATAGGAGGAGGTTATCAATTCGACTGTATTTATTTTTTAAGTTTGTTACCTCAGAACTTTTGACTGGGTGAATCGATATTGATGATTCTTTTTTTTGTTATATTTTTTGAAAATCCGCTAGGTAGTTTGGTTTTTAAATCAAAATAACTGAAATGAGTAAGTCATCTACGTATTTTTAGTGAGATGATACGATAGTAGAAAACAATTTATGCTGACGCTCACCCATCTAAGTTTGACCTTAAAAAGTTATCACTGAAAATTGTGAAAAAAAAAATTAAACAACAATTAAAACCGACTCCAAAAAACTGAAAACGATAAAATAATTAAATTTAAGTATAATAATAATAATAATATTTATACACTCACACCTATTATCTAGCCCAAAGTAAGCATCATCAAGAGCTTGTATTATGGATACTAGATAACGGATAAATAATGTTAATAATATGTATATAAATATTAGAAATATACTAAATAAACATATAAACATCCATGACTCGTAAACAAATGCTCGTACTCATCATACAAACATTTGTTCCTACCGCGATTCGAACCCGGGACCTCTTGACCGAGTAGCCTGGGGTACAGACCACTCGGCCAGCCGGTCGCCAAAAGGTAAGGTCGTCAAGTAGGTAGGTACTCATCCCCTAGAAACATATTTTTTGGAATTAGTGCTAAGTAGTTTCCAGAAACAATAGATAATGAAGCACCGACTCCAAAAAATATGTTTCTAGGGGACCAGTACCTACCTCCTTAAATTTAATTATTTTATCCTTTTCAATTTTTGAAGTCGGTTTTAATTTTGTTTAATTTTTTTATTAGAAAGAAGATTTTATTTTTGTTTTAGACATTTTTGTGACGATTTTTAGCCGATAGTTGCGGGCAGAAAGTACCACAGTGGGCATCTCTCGGCTAAAATAATGATGATGAAGAAATTTTTCTGAATATCTTTCAAACATAATTTTATCACAGAAAACATTACTCTCGTGGTTCCGAAAAACAGACAGGAAATAAATAAACATTGGAGTATAAAAAGAGTGTGTCGTGATTATTACTTTGAGTCAGGCGATAGCATTGTGTCATATATTTCATATACGACGGTCTGGTCGAGTGGTCAGGGGTGCGATTCTGTAACGAATCTCGCACCTCACTTCGCAAGTCACTTCGAATTCAACTGTCAAATAAAGCAAAAAATGTATGAAAATTTGCTCTATTTGACAGTTGAATTCGACGTGACTTGCGAAGTGAGGTGCGAGTTTTGTTACAGAATCGACAGGCTGTACCCCTTGCTATACAGGCTGCTCGATCAAGAAGTCTCGGGTTCGAATCCCGGTAGGGGCAAATGTTTGTATGATGAATACGAGCATTTGGTCACGAGTCATGGATGTTTATATGTTTATTTAGTATATTTCTAATATTTATGTACATAATATTATCAATATTTATCCGTTATCTAGAATTCATAACACAAGCTCTTAATGATGCTTACTTTGGGCTAGATAATAGGTGTGAATATCATTATTCTATTTTTAAACCTAAATGTACAGTATTTTTTTGTAAAATATTTCTTTCGTAATTATTTATATAATTATTCTGTTTTACGTCTTCTACATTGGTAGATTGGTTGAAAATGCCTCAGGAAACAGGTCCGCCCAATTTTACTTCCTGTGCAATGAAGATTAAATAAATAAAAAATCTTTGTATTATTTTATCTTCTTAATATTACGTGAACTAGTTTTATCAATATTTAATAATCCCTCTCGGGTTTCAGTAAACGATTAAATCAGAGACATCATTATAATTATCAATAACAGCTAGTATTAATTTATTCATATTAAGTACTTGTAGACAGTCATGGGAAACAGAGGATCTTTGAGATTTCACGAGGCTACATTTTATATGTACGATGTCAACAAATACATGTTTATATTAGGGATTAACGAGACGTTTTCAAACGCGCATTTTTGATACGCGCGTTTTCTGCGCGTTATACTTAATAGATTTTTTGTGATTGTATCGATACACAGAAAAAAGTGATAACTGAACTTTCGACGTAGCTTAAAAAAATACTACATAGCTAAGGGTCACACTTATCCAAAAATATAGTTTATTGAATCAAATAAACTGTACTTACAACTCACAAAATTTTGCAAAGTAGTTTGGCTAGAATTATTTTTTCAGTGGACTAACGCGCGTTTATACTGCGTTTCTATCGCTACAGACCCGCTTTTATATCGCGTTTGTATCGAAACGCAGCAGGCATTATTTACGTGTTTACACATTATTTACGTGCGTATACAGTCGACAACACATCAAGCGTAACAGTATGACCTTGAGACCGCCCTTGCACCGTTCGTAATAGAGGCGGCATTCGTAGTGCAACTGTTACACTTGACGTGCTGTCGTCTGTACACAGTTTGCGTTTACAACGCGTTTACTTGCGCTGGTATCAATACAAACACGCGTCGTTCTCTTGTTTGAAAAATGTTGCTTGAATAGGCTGGGGACAACCTCGCGAAAGGTCAACATATTAAACATTGATTTAATCCTACTTCTACTACTGTGTTTTTGGTTTTTATATCAGAGCTGACTTATCAATAAAGTTATTTACAAAAGCCAAAACAGGAATAGAAAACATTTTCTCTGTAGGGAAAAATTCCAAAGATGTTTTACTGCATTTTATGAGGAGGGCAATAAACTGTTCATCAATTTAAAAGGTTTTTTTTTCAAAAATCATTTAATTTTTAACAAATAAATTATTCTCACTTTATCGCTTACTTTACACGCGCGCCCGCCATTGTTGTCTTTTTTCCTCGCTCTGAGAAGTCATAACTCGTGAGCGTTCCCTACCCGGTATGTCTTTCTCGTTTGCGCCATCGCAACGGCAGACTTTTAATGTGTCTGATAAGATGAGAGAACCATCGGAACTGTCTGGCTGCTGAGTAAACATCATTTGATAGGTCCCCAATAAAATAAATAAAATTCTGCTGTCATACTATAACGTAAGTATAATTATATTTTTAAATAGTTTAAGGGTGCCTGGCGGGGGGTTGCAACCGTACTAAGTATCTGTCAGTGGACGACGCGATTTATAATGTTTGAACAAGAAAAATATATTAATTTTGAGAAAATAATATATAGATGCTTTAACGAATTTAAGAATATAAGACCTAATTTTAAACACCTTTGTTACCTGCCGAAACTACCGCGACCCAAATTTCATAGGCGGGGATCATCCTTACCTTTTTTTTTTTTTTTTTTTTGATGGAAAAGCTTTTATAGCTACCCAGCTGCGATAAAGGGCCACAGTTGGGTTATGTGAGACTCTCCGGCTGGCATACTCACTAAAAACCATCAGTTCTTCCTGCCTCGCTGCTAAGCGACGCGACCACACAGGGAGCTTGGTAGTCTTCCGCGTGACCGCTTGCAGCTTGCCTCAGCAGGCCACCACAAAGGGTTAGGGATATCTCGGAAGAACATCGGATATCCCTACCACACCGGGTGACGATGTAGACGATGGAGCCCTATTCCGTCGTCCACATCCCGGCTAGGGCAGATGTAGCGCGGCAAAGAGCCTCCTCCTGCGGCCCGTTCGCCTCCTACGGGACGGTGCTGCGAGAGGATCATCCTCTCTAGCTCGCTCCGCAGCCTCCTTCTGGAACATGACTTGCTCGCAGAAGGAGGCAGCCGCCTCCCAGCACGTCGCACTGCTAACCATCGACCTAGTCAATGTCGGCAGTGAGAGATCTGCACCCGCTGACGCGATAAGGACATTGCGCTCATCAGCCCACGCTGGACAGTGTTCCAGCGTGTGTTGAGCCGTGTCGTCATCACCACCACACGCGTGACACCGCGGACTCATTTCCCGTCCGATCCTGTGCAGATAATGCCCGAAGCATACATGCCCTGACATCACCTGCACAAGCCGAAATGAAAGAGCTCCGTGCTCCCGGTCCACCCATTCGGCTAAAATTGGTCTGACTGCCGTAACGGTCCAGTGGCCATAAGCTGGGGCTTGCAGCCTGTACAGCCAGTCGCGTATAACGTCATGCTGTGCCCTGTCGCGCTATTGCCGGATAAGTTCTGGCGACGGACGAGCTCCTTCCCTTCGAACATCAACGCTCCGCTTGTATACCTCAGACAGCGCAAGCGCGTCAAGGTCCCAGGGCGGGGTCCCTGCGAGAACGCACGCAGCCTCATACGACACGGTGATGTACCCGCGAATAACCCTGTTCGCCATGACCCGTTGCGGTTTACGCAGGAGGGCTTTATTGCGAGAGGACAGGGTTTCCGCCCACACAGGTGAGCCGTACAAGGCCATGGACCTCACCACCCCTGTATAGAGGCGGCGGCACGTAGCACTCGGTCCACCAACGTTTGGAAGGAGTCTTCCGAGGGCTCCGGCAGTCGCAATCAGCTTAGGGCACAGCCTGCTAAAGTGTTCGCTAAAAGTCCAGCTATGGTCTAATACCAGACCGAGGTAGCGCATATGCGCCAACACTGGGATCTGCTCCCCTCTCACCATGACGTGCGCACCTCGTGGTGGTCCTCGACGTGGCCCGTGGAATAAAAGCGCCTCAGTCTTGTCCACTGCACATTTAAGACCTAATGCCTCGATACGCCCGATGAGGTGGTCAGCTCCAACGGTAGCCAACGTCGCCGCATCTACAAAGCTCTTGGCTCGTGCTAAGAGGAGAGTGTCATCAGCGTAGCATACGACACTTAATCCTCTAGGAAGCACCCCCCTCAATGCCCAATCATACCCGATGTTCCACAGCGTCGGCCCGAGGACCGAACCCTGTGGAACACCGCACGTCATCGGCCTATCCATTATACGCCCATCGCGGTTCACACATCGGATGTTACGGCCGCGCAGGTACGAACCAATGAATTTCAGTAAGTACCCGGGCACACGGTGAAACCGCAGGGCCTCCTCGATGCAGCTAAACGGCAGAGTGTTAAAGGCATTCGCTATATCTAGGGAAATAGCAAGCAGAACCCTGCCCCCAGCGACCTCCTCGTCAGATTGTGATTTTACTCGTAGGATTGCATCGATCGTAGAGCGGTTTTCTCTGAATCCGAATTGCCAATCCACGAGATTTGGGCCTACTCGGCTGAGGTGGCTTACTAGCCTGCCCGCGAAGATTCGCTCTAGGAGCTTGCCGACCGCGTTCAGCAACACAATCGGCCTGTAGGCAGAGGGACTGTGTGCTGGTTTTCCGGCCTTCTGGAGCAGAACCAACCGCCCCCATTTCCATTTTTGTGGGAATCGACCCTCTACAAGACATCGGTTGTAGAGGCTTCGGAGACGCGTCTCTAGGGACCTAAGGGAGAGTGCCAAAACTCGGCCTGGAACTCCATCGGGCCCCGGCGCAGTGTTTTTGGCTTGAAGCCTCACAACTGCAGCATGAAACTCCCCGTCACTAATCGGCGGAGGAGGTGGCGACTCAGGCCTACTTTCCGGCTGATCAAAGGCCATAACTGGGGCCGCAAACTCTTCGCGCTCGGGGAACAGCCTGCAGACAACCTCACGCAAGAGAGAGGGGTCCATCAACTCCACTATCGGTGGGCCCCTACTAAGCTTTTCGCGCACCGCGCGGTAAGGCCTACCCCAGGGATCCCTGTTGAGGCCCTCTAACATTTCTGCGCGAGCTGCAACCTTAGCACG
Source organism: Nymphula nitidulata (assembly GCA_947347705.1). Lineage (NCBI taxonomy): Eukaryota > Metazoa > Arthropoda > Insecta > Lepidoptera > Crambidae > Nymphula > Nymphula nitidulata. The sequence goes on along the minus strand of OX374618.1, from coordinate 16,199,702 downwards.
GCATATTGCTATCTGCAACTCCCTGCGGGCTACTCCGAGGGCCTCATAAAGGAGGTTCTCCTCAGTTTCCACTCGGCGTCTTCTACGCCGGTAATGGGTGAGAGCCCTGCGTTTTCTGATGCAGGCTTGGCGAAGTTCCGCTATCGCAGGGCTCCACCAATATACCTCCCTTTTCGGGGGACGAGAACGGGACCTAGGCATGGCCGCATCGCAGATGCGCGACATGGCCGTAGCAAAATGATTTGCGTCATCGTCAACACCTGCCGACGTCGGATGTGCGTGCCATTCTTTCACGAGCGCTTGTTCAATTGCCAGGTCTCTGTTTAGTCTGGTTAGCGCCCACCTTGGAAATGGTTACGCTCCACCCGGAGCGTTTATCCCATCACGTTGTCGCGGCGGGGAGACATCAAATCTAATATATAGATGGTCAGACAATGTTTCTTCCTCCGCAAGAACCCGCCAATTCATTACCATGTCAGCTACGGCAGGGGATGCGAACGATAAGTCCACGATGGACCCTCCCTGCCGCCTGACACATGTATTTTGGGTGCCTCTGTTCAATAGCACCAGTCCCAAGCTAACCGCCCACTCGACGACGATCTCCCCACGTACGTCCGTGGAGGGAGAGCCCCAAGCAGTAGCCTTCGCATTGAGGTCCCCCATCACCAAAATATGGCGTGGCTGCGCTCGTCGTACAGCTACAGCAACCTCGTCCATGTAGGATTCGAACTCGGCCCGAGTTCGATTGGGGGAGAAGTAGACGCCTATGATGGCCATTTCTCCCAACAGGACCGACACGTACCCACTGCCCCGCTGTAATATAGAAAGTGGCTGGCAGCCTGTACCCATGGCACCCACAACAGCCACAGTCCCTGACTGGTCGGCGGCCCAGTATGGGTTGTCAAAATTATGGCATGGTTCGGCAATGACAGCCACATCGATTGACCACTCTCTCTGCGTCTGCATTAGCAAGTTTTGGGCCGCAGCGCAGTGGTTAAGATTCCCCTGGAGGAGGCGGATATGGCGACTTAAAACCATTGAGGTAAGTCGGTTGCCATTGCCTCCCCCTGGGGTCTGGCCCGCTGCGCTGTGCTACTCACCGGGGTCCGTGCGGCGGCTTTTCTATATTTCTTGGGGGCAGTGCAATTTTTGCCCCCCGCAACGTGTGTTGCCGGCAATTTCGACTCCTCGCAAAGAGGACAGTGTGGCTGGCCAGTGCAAGCCGACGCTTTGTGTCCAGGTTGAGCACAGCGGAAGCACATCTGACTACGGTCAACCGGCGCCGTGCACAGGTACATTGTGTGCCCAACTTCCATGCACTTAAAGCACTTTATTCTCCGAGGCTCCAGCATGCGGACCTGAGCTGAACTCCAGCCCACTAGCACGCGTTTAGCCTCAGAGATCTTTTGTGCTGCCGGAACGGGGCAGCTAACCCACACTATACCTATACCTTGACCGGATGGGCCTCGGTGTATCTCCCCCACCCGAATGAGGTCCTGCGTGCAGCCACCAGTACGCTCAACTGCAACCTTTATGTCGGCTGTAGTGACGGAGTCGTCAAGGCCGGCCAAGCGAAATTCCGCCATTTTAACTGGCCGTGTGACACGCACACCCTCTCCAAGAGCTGCCCGGAGTTTTTCAGCAAACTTGTCTGCCCCGGCTGCGTTATCTTCTAGGCCCTGTATTTCAAAGAGCCGCGCCCCAGTTGCCGATTCCCGCAGTTTTAAAGGTGGGAGACCTAGTTCTTGAAGGTTTACAGAGGTACGTGCCTTTGAAATCACGTCTGCGTATGTAAGCCCGGCCTCCTTTTGCTCTCGCTCTATGGTGACAATAACAGCCGCCGACCGTGGAGCTCGAAGCTTAGCGGTCCTTCTCCTTCTCTTCTTTTTTGAGGATGCCGCCACCGCTGCCTCCCCCGTCGGCAGGCGGTCCCCACGTTGTGTCGAGGCTGGTGCTGAGGCTGGGCCTTGCTTGGACTTGCCTCTTTTCTTCTTCCGATTGACCACATCCGTCCATCCATCAGTGTCCATGGCGCTATCCGTCCTTGCCGCCTGAGGGGTAGTGGAGTTGGAATTTGGCTTGGAGGCTGGTATAACCGTAATTTTACCCCTACTAGGACAAGCAGAGGTGGACGGCTGAGGCGTCGTCTTTACCACCTCAGACGCTGTCTTTCGTCTGTCAGCTGCCAGCGAAGGACGGTGCTGCTTGGCAGGCAGTAGCCTTCCGTCAGCCTCCAGTCCGTCGAGTCTGGCCCCAACCATGGTGCTGACACGGGATAACACCTTTCGCATAAGTGTTTCTTCTTTTTCGTCGTCATCGGGCAAAGAAGGAGCCGCTTTGCGCACAGGCGTCTGCCGCGACGAACTTGGCGCACGAGACTGAGCGCACTGGCTTCCCTTTTGAGATAGCTGTAAGCTCGGCTCCGGGACTGGATAGACGTCCATAGTAGGCGCGGTAGCTTCCCGCAACCGAAACTCGACGAACTCTTTTCTTAGCTCAGCTAGCTCTTGCCTAACAGTCTTTAGCTCGCCCACCTCTTGTCGAAACACCTCCATCTCAGCTCTAAGTCGAGCGTTTTCGGCTTGGAGAAGCTTGGTTTCCTCACTCGCTGTGCGCGTAGCGAGGGCCTGTGTCACTTGCAAGATGTTGCGCGCCCCGTCCTTTATCTCACGCTGTATGGTGCCCTTCACATTTTTGGACTTGCCAATGCCCTCCGAGATCATTCGTGATAAGATCTGAACGGACTCGACCAAACATTCCGTCGTTTTGTCATTTACCACTAATTCTCCGCTTTTGGGGTCGACGGGACAGCTTTCTTTTACTTTGGCTGCCATCTGTGCCATCGCCCTCAATTCAGCCTCCAGCTCGTCCTCGGTTCGTTCCCTAGTGACCTCTTGTTCCAGCCGGTATTTCTCAGCACTCATTCGGCCGTGACCAATATATCTACCGGATTTTGGCGGGCGACCAGGCCCACGCCGCACCGGCTCACTAGGTATCACAAAACTATCATCAGTGGCTTCCCCGGGTTCTTCAGCCTCTGAGAAAAATCTTGACATGACGGTTAAGTTTAATCTTTTTCAACATATTAGTTCAAAAAAAAAAAAAAAAAACATTAATGTAGCCTGTATACTATTGACTAGAGATAATAAATAGTGTACATTGTTTGAAAGTTGAAAATCATGCACCATAGAGCGCGTGGTAAAATCATAAGTACCTATTTTACCGCACACTCCATTGTTTGGCACCGTGCATATCCTTTACGATTTTTTATTTCCATGAAAATATAAAAAATCCACCAAGAAGTTTCACATTAGGAGAATAAATAGGCGGATAATGGAACCTCCTTGGAAGCGCCTTTGCTCAATACGCTTGTCTCACCTTGATACTAAAGAGAAAATGAGAAGAAAGTTAAAGTTCTTATTTCCACCACGCACATACGTGCCGCATTTGCAAAACCGCGCCATTTTGATATTAGAAACGTCAAATATTTGTGCGAATTTCCGACTGATGTTTATTATACGAAATAATAATAATATTTTATTCTTAATTTTTGATTTTAACATTATTATAAATGTTTGAAAAATTACTTAGTAATTTAAATAAATTTTCGGACTATATACCTAACGTGACATTAGAAAAAAAAAAAAGAACTTACAAATAATAAACACCCCCTAAATCTTGCGAAACAGGAAGTGTACCAACAAGGCTGGTCGCATTACCTCGCTGAATTGCGATGCTTAATCTTTGTGAGAAATATATACCAGCCTTATTGTCACCTAAAGTTTCACAAAGACGACCTGCAATGTCCCGAAAAAGTCGATGAGCTCCTGGCCCCCAAGGTCCCAAAGTCTCGACCCCAAATGGCTCAAATATGTAGTCCCCAGATAAACCAGCATATTTGCGCCGTTTGAGGGATTCAGCAGAAGCAGCAGCTGATCCTGGTGTCGATGAAGTATTTGAAAGATGGGACATGGCTAAGGTGTCGACACAAGTAGCGTCCCACACCAAAGACTTACCCATCTTCCAAGGAACAAGAGTCATTCCGTCAGGCCTCTTCCCATCATCGCGTGCTAAGCCATTAGGCTCCAGAGCAGCGGGAGCCCCGGAGGTAGCAAGAGCCCGACGAATGAATAAATAAATTACTTAGTTAAAATCAAAAATTAAGAATATTTGAAAGCACTGCCCCAACTTAACCGAATCGTCGGTATTTGTAAAAATACTCGTTTCGGATGTTGAAATAGAATATTTCGACATTGTAGGGTCGACGTTAGCTCATAAACGCAAATACAGATAGACTAGAAGAATTTCACAGGGATATCCCAAGTCCTGGGTGGCTCAGTGGTCAGAGCAGTCGCCCGGATTGCGAAAGGTCGCGGGTTCGATTCCTGCCTAAGGACGTGAAATTTTTTCTAGTTTTATTCTATTTTAATTACTAAGTAATTTTTCAAACATTTATAATAATGTTAAAATCAAAAATTCAGAATATTTGCAAGCACTGCCCCAACTTAACCGAATCGTCGGTATTTGTAAAAATACTCGTTTCGGATGTTGAAATAGAATATTTCGACATTGTAGGGTGGACGTTAGCTCATAAACGCAAATACAGATAGACTAGAAGAATTTCACAGAGATATCCCAAGTCCTGGGTGGCTCAGTGGTTAGAGCAGTCGCCTGGATTGCGAAAGGTCGCGGGTTCGATTCCTGCCTCAGGACGTGAAATTTTTCTAGTTTTATTCTATTTTAATTAATAATATTTTATTTTTTCTTTCACATTTGTTGTAAACTTTGTATGACATACGTGCGAAAATAGGTATTTTACAAACTAGTGACTATGTTAAGCCCGGTTGGTTTTAAAAACCAATCTATTATAATATCCTAAATAACTATTTTCATTCATACCTTTTGAATTATATTGCATAGATAAGAGGTCTTATTTCCAATTCCATAATGATATAGTTCTCTGACGAGCACGAAAGTATCTGACTTACACAATCAAAGGCCTTTGACATATCACAAAAAAAAAACCTAGAGCATCTCGTGAATCCTCCGAGGCAGCAAAGATATCCCTCACTTATTTTACTCCCGCATCTATTGTGGATTGTTGTGGCTCTTCCAGTTTCGCTACGTTATCAATAATTGTCCTAGTGGTATTGATTTTGTATGTAAGCAGATTTTTGTTATTTTTCAATTAAATTGACTTTGCAGTGGAACAGGCTTGTTCGAATATTTTAGAGTAGTTATTTACAAAGTTAGTAGGTATAATAATTACGCTACCAGGTTCATCCCTTATAAATTTCGTCTGGATCTGATGAAAATCTTTGAACTTCTAAACAAATAACAGTCAAGTCAAAAGATATTGAATAATAACAATTTAAATAAATATTTATATATTTTACTGTGAGTGGGAGTGAAAGATAGACAAGTCAAAAATGATTTCTTGAAAAATCACTAAAAGTTGCATAAAAGTAGACCATAAAAACTCAAAGCAATTACATTTTAGTACTTACTTAACAATTTAACTAATACAAAGGTGTTTTTCGGAGTTAGTGGCGAGCTGTTTTCAGAACCATAAGAAAATGAAGCACTCACTAACCAATCTATTATAATATCCTAAATAACTATTTTCATTCATACCTTTTGAATTATATTGCATAGATAAGAGGTCTTATTTCCAATTCCATAATGATGTAGTTCTCTGACGAGCATGAAAGTATCTGACTTACACAATCAAAGGCCTTTGACATATCAAAAAAAAAACCTAGAGCATCTCGTGAATCCTCCGAGGCTGCAAAGATATCCCTCACTAATTCTACTTCCGCATCTATTGTGGATTGTTGTGGCTCTTCCAGTTTCGCTACGCTATCAATAATTTTCCTAGTGGTATTGATTTTGTATGTAAACAGATTTTTGATATTTTTCAATTAAATTGACTTTGCAGTGGAACAGGCTTGTTCGAATATTTTAGAGTAGTTATTCACAAAGTTAGTAGGTATAATAATTACGCGACCAGGTTCATCCCTTATAAATTTCGTCTGGATCTGATGAAAATCTTTGAACTTCTCAACAAATAACAGTCAAGTCAAAAGATATTGAATAATAACAATTTAAATAAATATTTATATATTTTACTGTGAGTGGGAGTGAAAGATAGACAAGTCAAAAATGATTTCTTGAAAAATCACTAAAAGTTGTATAAAAGTAGACCATAAAAACTGACTTCAAAGCGAAGCTCAAAGCAATTACATTTTAGTACTTACTTAACAATTTAACTAATACAAAGGTGTTTTTCCGAGTTGGTGGCGAGCTGTTTTCAGAAGCATTAGAAAATGAAGCACTCACTACAAAATTTATGTCTTTAATAGACTGCAGTATGACACTGCACACAACAGTATACAAAAATAGCATAAACTTGATATATAATATATTTAATTACAGCGATAGTCCAAATTGTTGTTGCTAGCTATGTCTAAATAGTAATATGTGGACATTCATAGCTACCAAATTAGCTCTAATGTGGATTAATATAGTAATTAATATTCTAGTTAATCTTGAGTCTGTATAATTTTAAATATTACAGATAAGGATTCACTCACCGACGATGTCGATAAGAAAATTTATACTATTTTCTGCTGCAAGGAAGTGAAAACGTGAGTAAGTAAAATAATGTAGCCTACTCTAACGATAAAATTTATTACTTTGTCCCCCATAGTTACCTAACTATCTATCAAATCATTTATTGAATTCATTACTTGCAACCAAATCGTCATTTTGTTAGGTACCTTTAGACAGTGAGATTAAATGGCTATTGTAAGAAAACATTATATCAATATTAATAAACATTATAAGTATTTAATGAAACATATATTTTTTTATGTATTTTAAAATACTTTAATTTTAAACAATTAAGTAAATAAAAGTTACATGTGCTTTTTTTACTAAATTGTCTCTGAATCTTATGAAGCAAGAATTCATTTTTATTTATCAATGCATTATTTCGACCCAGAATTCGACTTTAACTGGTTCGAATAGTCAGCAAAATAAAATCATTTTTACATTTAAAATGGCCATGTTCACAATCGGTATAACAACTGTGATTATTTTGTATTATTGTAAAACATTAAAGTAAAATATTTTTAAATATAAATAGATATGTAACGGCGATTTTTTTAGGGGTCTCCAGTGTTCGCGGACTAACAATGATAATAATGAAAAATATCATGAAGAAAAAATCTTGCTGCCAAAAATCAACACCTATTATTTACAACTATTTGACCTTAGCCGTTGTTGGTAAGTTCATTTCGACGCATACTGCCAGAAACGAAAATTACCTGATATGATGATATGCAGATGACCATGCTTTCATTCGTGAAGTACCTTATACGCAATAGACCCGATACACAAATGACCTTCCTTGTGTTATCTTTTTGTTATCTCTGTAGATGCAAGCAGTACGTTTCTACCTTTGTCCTACTATTTTGTAGGGTTATTGTATTAGCAAGTAAATTAGATCAATTTATTTATTTATTAATTTTTTCTTGTACACAAAATAATTTTCTTATTGCTTTGAGAAAATTGACTAGTATAGTAGGTTGAAATGACGTCATAATTTGTTTTCATATTTTCGTTATAGTTATTTCTCAAATTTTCCCTTCTACGATTTCAAACAGTATTTATGTTTGCATACGAAGTAAAACTGTTTTACAATAAAACAACAAACTATATTATTTGTAAAGTACCCCCAATCGAGATCTGAATTAAAAGTTGAGGAGTCGCCGTCGTGACGTGCTGGTATGGAACAAAGGCTACAATTTATTTCTATGATTAAACAAAGACGACACCATTCCAATTAGTGTACTTCACAAAATAATATTTATATAAGCTTTTTTTGATTTATCATAGGTTTGCTAACATGGGGTTTTCTTTGGTGCATATTCGGCAAGAACTGGGCGTGGAACGGACAATGGTTCAGGATATCCATAGTCGCAGTAATAGCATGGGTGAGCGGGCAAGCTCTACAAGCGCTGACTACGTTACCACCACTTTTAGCAGCCCTTCTCACTGGTATACTGGCAAGGAATCTAGGCTATTTGGATATGAACCAGTATACAGACATTGACACTTTTCTAAGGTAACGTTTGTTGATACGTAGATAGATATAAGTTGATTGCCATTTCTTCATCACACACAAATAGGGTGTAAGAGGGACGCTCTCGAAAACGAAGGCAGATTGCAGTGCTGGTCACCCTAACCATGAATAAAAAAAAATGAAATCGCGAAAACAAATCAGCTGTTTCTACAAATTGTAATTATTAGGTGGTAAGCCCGTATGTAGAGTCGTCTGGGTAGGTACCACCGACTTTCTTATTTCAGCCGTGAAACAATTTGCTGTGTTGCGGATTGAAAGGAATGGTAGCCAGTGTAATTACTGGGCATGGACAGCATTGCATTTAGGCCGCAGGATGACAACGCACCGGCAGTACCAAATCACTTTTCCTTGTAATTGCAGGTGTCTATAGGCGGCGGTAACCGCTTACCACCAGGTGCTCCGTCAGCTTGTTTGTAATCTAGTTGTATAAAAAAACCTACACGACCTGTTTGTAGAGAACAGTTGAATTTATATTTTATTCTTTTAAAATTACATTTTTTAACAAGTCGTGTTTTTGGTGACATTTTCACCCTGTATTTAACAAAAAACACGTGTTGCAAGTTGGGGCATTTACTGTATTAAAAACGTCATTTATGTATCTTTACTTCATTAAACAATGTCAACAACGTATGGTTGCCGATTACCCTATTCCATTTCATATTGTTCAAAAACGTTTCAACATTAAAAAAATTGTTGAGTTCACTAAAACTCAGTTGATTTTAGAAGTATGTAAAATCACCCGCGCCTTTTGAATAATTCAACACTCTCTTACACAAGTCTTAAGTTAATTCCTGTTAAAATACTTCAATCTTTCTCGTCACCTCATAATGTTTGAAATCAAAAATGAAATGTTTTTGTTATTTAATGAATATTATTTAATAAATAAAAAATACTATGGTAAGAATCAAAACGAGTGTAAATGATAAGTACGAAAGTCACATAGCAAACTGTAAAAAAAATAAGAGGCATTTATTGATTATCTTAAAGTTACAGACAGCGGCTAATGGAAATTTACTAATATAAAGTTTAAAAAATCGTTAATTTTTAATAAAATTTTCAGGAAAATATACCCGGTCGTAATCCTGGGTAAAGCCTCCTTGGGCTGGGACCTAGGGTTCATGAGGAGCAACTGGCTGAGAGTTGCGGCGCTGGGCACCTTGCCTTGGCTTGCTGAGGTGCTTGTACTCTCAATGTGTGTTCATTTCTTCCTTGGCTTCCCGTTAATCTGGGGTGCGTATTCCTATTAATATGTATAGCTTCAAATTTTAGCTTAAGCACTTCGGGCACTACTATCGCGTTGCCAATAGTGAAAAAATGGCAACTGAAATTTCGACTAACTGTAGATCAAAAAAATGACTACACCACTTAGGGTAACACCTAGACAAAAATAAAATTGCATAGAGATACACCGTTCTGTTAAATCAAATAAACTGTACACCTCGCTGAATTTTGGTATATAACTAAATTAACCGAATCGAGTGAAATAGCACCATAAGAGATGAGTCCCCTGATCCCACCATAACGCTTGCTTAGTGAGCTCTTGCGACCTTACTCGCCGCAGCAACACAAAACTAGAAAGTATAATATTGTTCAACGAAGATCGCAACTAAATACAGCATCTTTTATAAAGTATTTGAAGCCGATTACCATCGCTGTCAATTTTTAATAACAAAAGCTGAACAGTATTTAGCCCAGATCTATCTGAAAACCACGTTTTGTAATAACGCGGAAATACTTCGCCTGTTTTTAAATTGCCTTTATAGGGGTATCGGTTAATAAAACCATTGGCACCAAACACAACCAATGTTCGACTGAAGAGTTGTAGGTTCCGCCATTCTGCCGCCAATAATGCGAATGAAATAAAATTTACCGTGAACAAGTACAAAACACAATGGAGCGCGTCGCGTGCGATACAAAGGCAATTCAATAAATTCCGTTGTGGGACTCGTATTGCAAAAGATTTGAATGCATTTCCGATGTATGATGTGCTTTGAAAGCTGTCGGAAATAGGGTTTTCACATTACGAAATGATAAAAGGTTGTCGAAATTCTATCATTCTTAGAATGAGAAAGAATAAAAATTAACATAATTATTAAAAGGAAATGTGATGCAAATAGTATTATAGACTGTCAGAAAACATATCTGTAAGTTAAGCTCGCCTATGAAAAGAACTTATTATAATAAATTGTGTTTAAATATGTTTGTTTCTAATAAAGAGTCTTGATATAGAGTCTTGAATAGAGAGTTTGGAGAGTTTCTAATAGAATTGAATATCGTTTATTTTATTAAGGTTTTCTATTTTATGAGGAAAGGGCCAATACATAATAAATATTTTAAGGTTTGAAATTTTCTCATTTATAATAAGATTTAAAATCGAACAAAACGATAGTAAAAAAATAGTAGTACTAAAATTTTACTAAACTAAACTGAGTGGAGCATTAATACTCATTATGAAAGATGCCGTACAATTAGCAGGTCTATTTTCAAATTCACCGACTCAAATAAATCTCTATTGTTCATTACGTCATGACTATTATCATTTTTTATTTCTTGTGTAGGTACCTAATGTAGTGTCGATTACTAAGATGTACCCAGTTATGAGTTTTAAGCGTTCTTATTACCTTTAGAATAGCCACTAGGCTGATTTCCTATTTTATAAAACACAAGTCCAAGACAATTAAAATCATATAGGAAACAAAGTCCAAACCAATTGACGACCTGCAACAACATCTGATTAAATGTCTTATCAAACACTATCGCAATGAACCGACCGACTGGGATCGACTAAATAAACAAAGGCTTTAAGAAAATGATAAGAGAGTTAGGACATAGTGTTAGTATCTCCCCTTAAAGAAGATGGCTGCTAAATAATCTGTTCCTACAGTGAATAAGGGCGCTTTAGCTCATTGAGAAAACGCTATGTTGGGAGCAGGGGGTTCCAAGAGGCTATGAGCGCCTATAGGCTACGGTAACTGTTTACCATCAGGCGGACCGTTTGCTTGATTGCCATTAGTGGTACATAAAAAAGACATAGCGAACGTTCACGGTTAGACTTGCGTGGGTCAATTGTATCGCCCTTTTTGGGCACATGGACAGTCGTCCCTAAGGGAACTTCCTGGGTGAAGTATTAAACTGCCAAAAGTGCGTCAGAATAGGACACAACTCAGGAGCACACACCTTCAGCACCACTGCCTACTGTAAACCGCCTGCAGCACTCGACTTATCTCGCTGTACCTCCCGCTGTATGATGGTAATTATTTGGGTAAAGTTGCTGCATCAAAGGATGATAGATTTAAATTATTTACCCAAATGGCTTTATTGAGTATCTGGAAAAATTTTAAAAATCAATTTTCATGCCAAGTTATGTAGATTGACAATATTTTTTTAACATAAATATTATTATTTTAATAACCTCGTCATTTAAAACTTATATTTTCTATATTCATTTTACATTCTAACTTATGTATTATAACTGAGGCCCAATAAGTCCCTTAAATTCGTAACAATTTTATGAAAGAAATCATTCTTGTTTTAATGTTTTGATAAAGTATTTAATTTAGAAAAAATACTAGGCACTTTTATAAATAATACTCCAATATTTGTGTGTGCACAGTGACGCCCGAATTTTACACAGCTCAATTTACAGTTACAAAAAGTCAGTGTAAAAACTTTTCGAGTACCAATTTTGTTTTGCAGATTTACTTTTTCGTGTTGATTCTACTTTGTCCTGGCAAAAGTTTAATTAAAACGAGACGCTAATTGAAACGTAGTGCCTGTCGCTTTTAGTTTGCGGGACTAATGCACAGATTGTTTTCTGCTGTAAGTTATGGCTAACTCATTTAGATGACAATCTAATAATACAAACCAATTATTTGGAAACAGTAGAATATACATTTTTATTTAATTTAAGGCAGTAGTTGTGACAGTGATCTTATAAGCCCAGAGCCTAAAATTTAAAGAAAAATGTTACCTGAAGCTGTAATCTCAACAACGCTATCTGAAGCGTGTGTAATAAAAATTGTTGAGTCACTTTAAACAGTTTGAATATTTCAGGTTTGTGTGGTTGGCGAAGCTTTAGGGAATAGTGGAACATGCTGAAAAGATAAACACAAAACTACTTATTTTATTCCCAATAGTTTATGGTTTAGCCATCCTCGCACACTTGTAAAAAGATCCATACAAAAATGCAATATTTTATGGCGAATAAGATCTAGGAGCTATTTTCCTAACTCTAATTACAATCAATCTCAATTAGAAAATTTTAAATTGATGTCCAATTGAACTGTCTGCAATCGTGAGCACAGTTGCAACACAGGGGGCAAACTCCATTTTATCACTCCAGCAACTATTGCAATCTGTCAAATTTCATATTTAGTAACAGTTCGCAGTGACCTTTAGTGCTGCAGCATTGGATGACGAATTAAAAGGGATTTTTGTATTTATTACCGTAGTTAAAAAAATAAGTTGAATCGTAAGGACACGGGTTTCGTTATTAATTATAAGCACGCCTCTTTCTATACTTAATATAAGTCAGTCTAGACATCCTCATTGAAGTTGAATTGTTTTATCTTCTTTATTAGCCGATCACAAAATTTTATGACAATTTGTGACTGTCAGATGATCAATTTACTCGGAAAGTAATCGTAACCTGCTAAATATTTTATATGCACCCTTAACCACACTTTCACAAATGCTGCTTATCTGCTGTTTAGTTGTTGATTTAATACCAACTAAATTACATAATTTACTTAATTGCATCTCTCAAATACTTAAATGTTGTTTTAGGATTCCTACTGGGTGCAGTATACGCGTCTGTGTCGTGCGCAGTAGTAATGCCGTCGGTTATTCGTGTCGGCAGGGACAGCGATCGCAATTGGGCGCAACTTGTGTGTACCGCGGGCGGCACCGACACCGCGCTCAGCGTGGGCGTCTATGGACTTTTACTTAGCTTCATGTTCTATGAGACTGATGACACATACCGATATGCTAAAGTGAGTGTTAATTACTAGTAATGCAATGTTGTGCAACGCAAACATAATAACGCAAAGTCAGTTGATTTTACAGAGACCAAAATGACACACCCCCATTAGCTAAAGAGAGTAGAAAGCCACCATATTATTATAAGAGAAAACCGCTATTGAGCATTTAGTTACCAGAATTTAATATTTATATCACTTCTTATCCTATCTTATTTCACTGTGGGGACATGATCAAGGCACAGTACACTTCGACCTATTAGGATATTTTGTGAGTGCTGTTACTCTTCCCGTGTACTAGGTAAAGTTAGTGTAATAAAGATGCCATAAGTTATAAGTTAAATGTTCCTTACAGTTGTATTAATTCTATTTCTTTTTAGGACAAAAGAATTTCAAACTCAGTTTTGTGAACTTTTTACTAAATTCGCATGTATGTAAATTCCAGAGATGCCATTTAGATGAAATCGATTTTGGCTAATCCAAAGCCATACGACTACAACTGGCTCCTATTATAACTTCGATTGGTAGAAGCCGACTTTTACATGCATATCTGCATTTTCGCTTTTGAGCTTTGCATAGTTAATTTAGGATTTATTTTCCCAACTTCATATTTTGAATAATTTACACGTTCAAAACGTCCTCATTAATATGCTGCTTTAGGTTTGTGGTGAAAGACACACATTTTATCTTTGAATTACAAAATATTAAAAACAGAGCGAATTTCTAAAATAAATTAATAATTATGTGACTTAAAAACCTACATTGAAATATATATTTATTTTAGATACACCAACAGTACATACATACCTATATGTAATTATACAAAGAAATACTTATTATAATCAAGATACAAAATTATCAAAACACAAATTGAATTATCAAATGACATGCCATAAAATTAAAAGCACACCGCATATCAGGTGCAAATAAATTGTGCGATAGTATTGTTTTCATAATGTTATAGTAATGTTTTACTGGATTTTATTATATTTTAATATTAATAGTATAATCGATATTTAGCATTATATAACCATTGAATAAAAAAAAATAGCTTCGCGTTCGATATCTGCAGGCAGTGAGAACATGACATAAACTTTCACGAACTATTTTCTATTGCGTAGAAATCCTACACCATTATAACTTTGCTTGGAAAAACAAGTAGAACATCAAGTATGGAATAGTGGAGCACGACTTATTACACCGGACCATTACTTGTAGAGAGTCATTATTGGAAATTTCAGTTATTGTGAAAAACTTATTTGCCCAAATTTATTGACTGTTTATTAATTATACACTTTATTAATGTTTGTATGACTGCGCTACGTTCCAACAGCAACGACTCGAAGTAATTAAGAAGAGTCATTTCGTAAAATGGACTCTACCGTTTACGACTTAAAGCATTTAACAAGTCTAAATTGAATGAGATATAGGAGTACAGTTGACCAAAGGAGTAGCTTAACACTTTAGTGCCGTGTCACACCGACTATTACGCTCGTACTTAAAAGTTGCCACCATAGCACATAATATTAACCCCTCAAGCATCAGATTCCAGACACAATTAATTTTTCAATCGTCATAGACCCCCAGAGGTATTACGTTTCGTGACAGATTAACGCCATAGTTATTGTGACATAAACTAAAGTGGTCAGCTACTCATTAAAGCATTCAGAAGATTTTTTAGCTGTGAAACAGTAGTTTTATAGCTAAAAATTCGCTTGTAGGCCACAGAAGTTCTCTTTCTGTAAAATAATATTATTTATATTTAGATACCTACCCGTCGTAGCTTTTGCTATGACATACCACTACAGATAAGGTACGCTAAGTAGATTTTGCTGTGTTCTATTTCTCCTTATTATAAAATGGGTTCCATGAAAAGAGGGAATGATAAGGTGGGGGTGGATAGCTGCGTCCACGCATAACGATGCTTTTCACCGCTTTACGCTTTACATCAGGTGGTGATGATTCATTGGCCGTGTTTTGTATAAAAAAATCTTATGAACACATTTCTATGTTTTTGATGGCTTTTAAACCCCTACTTTATTGTAACATTTATAAATAAAGAAAGAAAATTATTAAAAAAAATTATACATGTATATATTTTTTTTAATATATTTTTGTTTTTTAAATATATTTTTTTTATTAATTAATCATTATTTTTTATATTTTTTAAATTATTATTTATTTACTATCCCGCCTGGAGCAAAAATTTTTTCATCATTTTCTTTCTGTATTTGTACCTAATTGTTACAATAAATCTTATGAACTTTCATATAAAAGTTATTTGAAACTTTATCAATGTCTTCTTCTTCGTTTCAGGCCGCCCTTACGCTTTTAGCTGGAATTGTCATTGGTGTAGTTTTGGGCACTGTTGCTGGGATTATACCTGACTCTAGTGATTTCTATGTGACCGAGCTGCGTGTGGCAGTAGTAGTGGTTGGCGGACTGCTTGCAAATGCGTGCACTTCTATGGTCGGATGGTCAGGAGCAGGTATCTATGTTGCATCACCTTTACTCAACACTCAACACACTGCAATTTTAAATTACTATGGTAGTGGTAAATAGGTAAAATTTACAATTGTGACATAAAGTAACTTTTAAAGGTGTAGTAAAAAGCAATTTTTTATACATAGATGACAAACAAGCTGACGGCCCAACTGGTGGTAAGCGATTACCGCCGCCTGTAGACACCTGCAATAACAAGGAAAAATCACTTGAGGGGTGTTGTCATCCTGAGACCTAAGATGAAATGCCGTTCATATCCAGTAATCACACTGGCTGCCTTTCCCTTCAATCCGAAACACAGCGAAATGTTAAATCGCACGACGGGGATAGCCACTTTACTTTAGAATATCGCGTGTCCTGCGGTGAGTTCTTGCTGAGCTCATTAATAAAGGGCTATGTCGGTGACAGGGAGCATTCTTTAAAATCGGTTTAGTACTTAAGGCGCTACGGTGGAGTATATACGAACTTACATACATACATAGACTGCCAAAATGATTACCCTAATCTATATCCTTTTGGCTTTGCCGTATTCGGGTAAAAAAGTGACCAAATAATTTTAAATGATTGTAATTTTACCTACCCCTAACCCTCAATGCTTTTCTTAGGTTTCTTCTGAACTTCAAAATTCTGATGATTATCATGGAGCATAATTTTGACTGCATTGTTCTTACGACCATTTAGTCAAATGCTTTTACAATGCGTCAGAAAGGCTGTATGTCCTGTTCCTAACCCTTGTATTTCTAAACCATCTACAAAATTATGAGACGTATCTTAAATCAATCAATGTATTAGCGCTACACTAATGCCTTTGTTTACCCTTAAAACACAAATACTGAACGATATATACTTACTTACATATCAATATCAGTCTATCATACCTAACAAATATCACTTTAGGATGTCGGCTTCTCAAATTGTATGGTTCTACGAGCTTCTAGCTATCTATTCACCGGGCTTATCAAAGAATAAGCGCCGTGGATTCTCATAACGTCAATGATCTGTACTGATACCGTATAGACGATAAAGAGTAATCTCTAAAGAGTATTTTAGTGCAGAACATTAACTTAGCAGTGACTTTATTTGACATTTATTTGTGACTTGGTAATTTGAATCAGTGACATTATCACGACATTATCGTTTCAATAGCATTATTCTATCAATGTCTGCGTTTATATGAAATTCAAATGATCTGATCCTAAAAATTAAAATGAAAATAAAGCAAGTCTGATATTTCTTGTTCCCACCCACCTATTGCAGCGGTAGTTAAAATCGTCGCCAATAACGGTGGTATTTTATTTTCCTGTTTTATTCTCGTATGAGTAACCTTCAGTACAGTCAACAAGACTACACGTTTAACCACCGAATAGCCACCGAAATAGGAGTTTTGATCTTACGTTTTAATATTTTTGGTTGACTTCATATCATACAATATTAACGTAAAATAAAATGCCTTATGTGTATATAGGCGGAGTCGCAGTTCTGGTGTGCAATGCTACGGCAGCCTCGTTCTGGGCTCGCGGTGGTTGGCCACTAAACAAGAACCCCGCCGCCACCGCCTACCGCGTTATGTGGGCAGCACTGGAGCCCATGGTTTTCGCTTATTCGGGAACCTTCTTCGAGGTATAATAAAAAAAAATACATTATTTTTAAATATTAAGTAACTTAGTAGAATTATCGGCGAAAGGTTTCATACCGTCTTAAAAGTATTACGAAAAGTCAATAAAAGGGAATTCTAAGTTATAATATTATTCTTTTTCTTGGTATTGAAGAAATTATTACTTTTTAAGCTTCAAAGAACCTCTAATTAGTTCTCGAGAAAATATAATTTGTATCATCTAAACGCCCGTTAAAATACCAAACCACTCTCTGAACTATTCAAGCGTCCATCGGTTCAATTATCAATTAACGTAGGTATCTGATGCCGCTTAGTGTTCTTTAGTCGTTTGATATGAAAAAGTTTTAATTTTTCACAATACCTATTTGATGACTAATTTTTTTTAAATGAAATTAAGAAGGTTATGTTATTTAACCTTTAGGTTTAATTAATAAATTAGGAGTAAAGGTGCTGCCACACTGCTGTTAAAAAATGTTTACTAACGTTAGTAAACATTTGTTATGAAACATACGATCAAAATGTTAGAAAATGTTTTCATGTTAGATAATGTTAGTAAACATTTCTGAACTAGTTAACAAATTGTAACAAAATAGAACATTTGTTATATTTTGTTTGTAAACAATAGGTGCTGCCACACTGCTGTTTAAAAATGTTTACTAACGTTAGTAAACATTTGTTAAGAAACATACGATCACAATGTTAGAAAATGTTTTCATGTTAAATAATGTTAGTAAACATTTCTGAACTAAGTAATTAAAATATAAAACTAGATTTTTCTGAGGTGGGCATCGAACCCGCGACCTTTCGCAATCTTTGAATACTCGTTTCGGATGTTTGTAGGTTGTTTGTTTGATTGTAGGGTGGACGTTAGCTCATAAACGCAAATACAGATAGACTTGAAGAATTTCACAGGGATATCCAAGTCCTGGGTGGCTCAGTTGGTTAGAGCAGATACACGAATTGCGAAAGGTCGCGGGTTTGATTCCCGCCTCAAGACGTGAAATTTCTTTAGTTATAATAACGTTAAAATCAAAAATTAAGAATTTCTGAACTAGTTAACAAATAGTACCTAACAAAATAAAACATTTCTGATCATTTGTTTGTATACATATAATGCAAGCCACACTGATGTTGCTTGGATTATAAGTATACAAACAGGGTGCAGGGATAGCCTGTATAGCGAGCGAGCCGATTTTTCAAATGTTATAAATGTTTGTTAACATTTTCCATCAGTGTAGGAGCACGTAAACCATTTAACAATTCCTAACACAATGTAACAATTCCTAACATTTGTGAGTAAATGTATTAGTGTTAGAAAATGTTAGTAAACATTTTTTAACAGCATTGTGGCAGCACCTTTACACCCACTTTCTGTTTATATTACTCCAATTTTCTAACAAGAAAATTAAACGTTTTTTATATTGATGGTATCACTATAAAATGCATGTAAAAATTGAGTAACTAATCTAGAAAATTGAATGTGGCGGGATGAACCTTTCACTATCCGGTCTACTCTAACCACTGACCTAGCGATAACTCCTGTACATTATGCTGTTATCATCTTTCCAGATAAACTCCTCACTAGTAGACGTGCTGATCCCTGGTTTTGGAATTTTGGCAGTGTGTTTGTTCGTGCGTTTGTCCGTCGCAAGCCTTACCTGCTGGAATTTCACACTGAAGGAAAAGTTATTCTTATGTTGCACCTGGATACCCAAGTCTATAGTCGAGGTATTTTAATATTAGTGACGCTTTTTAGATGTCAAGATGCGCCTAATATGCTTTGGTTTTTACATGCAGACAAAATTAAAAACTTCAAATATTAAATTCTTAAAATTATCAATCAATCAAATTATTTATTTGCATGACTTAATTGAGTGAAAATAAATAATTGGTAAAAATAAATTTATCACCATTATTTAAACAAAGCAGAACATTAGTATTAGTTTTCTATGTATACTTTTACAATTCCTTTCTAATATTGACTCCTGTCTTTAATATAAACAAAAAGTGGATGGTTGCTAGTCGTCGTAAATAATACCTACCAGGTACATAGACAAAACTTCTTTTTAGGGTTCCGTACCCAAAGGGTAAAACGGGACCCTATTAAGACTCCGGAGTCTTAGTAATAGAGTCAGTTACCAGTCTCATGAACCTTGATAGTTAGATAGTTCAAATTTTCACAGATTATGTATTTCTATTGCCGCTATAACAACAAATACTAATAAATAGAATAAAATAAATATTAAAAAACTAGAAAAAAAATCACGTTATATGGGAGCCATACAACAAACGTGATTTTTTTGCTTGTTTTTACTCGATATTGATAACGGCAACAGGTAGACGCTTCATCATCATCATCATCATATCAGCCGAGAGACGCCCACTGATGGGCATAGGCCTCCCCCAAGAATCTCCAAACCGATCGGTCCTGCGCTGCCCTCATCTAACGGCTTCCCGCGACCCTTACCAGATCATCGGTCCACCTTATGGGGGGCCTACCAACGCTGCGTCTTCCAGTACGCGGCCGCCACTCGAGGACCTTTCCGCCCCAACGGCCGTCTGTCCTCCTTGCAATGTGACCTGCCCACTGCCACTTAAGACTCGCAATTCTTTGGGCTATGTCAGCGACCTTAGTTCTCCTGTGGATCTCATCATTTCTGATTCGATCACGCTGAGAAACACCAAGCATAGCCGCCTCCATTGCTCTTTTGGTGACTTTGAGCCTTTGTATAAGGCCCATTGTAAGCGGCCACGTCTCGGTTCCGTATGTCACCACTGGCAACACACACGAATTAAAGACTTTCGTCTTGAGACACTGCGGTAGTTGTGCCGAGAATATGCTGCGTAGCTTCCCGAACGCTACCCAGCCGAGTTAGATCCGTCGATTGACCTCTTTCTGGAAGTTGGACTATTTGTCCCAGGTAAATGTATTTGTCAACAATTTCCAGTGTAGAGCTTCCAACCTTCACAGGAGTGGGTACGACATGGGAATTCGAGATAATCTTCGTCTTATCCATGTTCATTTTAAGACTTACTTGTTGGGAGACTCTACAGAGGTCGTCGAGCATTGTTCCCAAGTCTTCCAGGTTTTTAGCCATGACTACGATATCATCAGCAAAACGAAGGTGAGTCATGTACTCGCCGTTTATGTTGATGCCAAGTCCCCTCCAGTCCAAAAGCTTAAAAACATCCTCCAACGCGGCAGTGAACAGTTTCGGCGATATAACATCGCCCTGTCTCAAACCCCGCTGAAGTCGTATTGGTTTCGAGTTTTCGTCCTGGAGGCGGACTGATATAGTAACGTTTTCGTAGAGTAGACGCTTATTTATAGATAATGGTACGAAACCCTTCGCAGCACGACTCGCACTTGGTCGGTTTTTTCATTATTTAGTTTCCTATTAAAAAGATAAGCCCCTCCATATACTCGAAGAAATGACGTAGGTGCTTATTTTCCCATTCCATTATTTGTTAACTTTATTGTTTCTGTTTCATGGAATCAACATACAATATACTTTTATGTAGCTTTATTTCATCTTACCTGGAATCAGTGTAATAAAACCAATAAATTCAAATAGACTTTAGGAAAAATAATTTTCAACATCAATAAAATATTTTCCTTTTAATAAAAAACAATATTTGAAGCGAGACCCATATTATTATTTTTTTCAAAATATTACGAGAGTAGCTAGACCCGATACAAATTTAATAGTTCTCATGATTTTTTTTCTACTTAACTCATTTTATTTCAGGCAGTACTATGCCCACTGGCAATAAACACTTTGGTGGCATTGGAAGACCACGACAGCATCGAGATGGAGTACGCAGTGAATATGATGCGGCTGTTAATCCAAGCGATACTTATATCGACGCCTCTGGGCTTCCTCCTCACCAACTATTTGGGGCCCATATTGTTGACAAAACGACCAAAGGACATAGAAAACGGTAATTTATAGACAGGGCTAACTTCAGGATAAGCGGTTACCTAAAGTCGTAGCAATTTGGGCACTATTCACGCGTTGCCTTCCCCTTTAAAATTAATAGAAAGCGTTATTTTGACAGCACAGGATACTAGCCCCTTTGCTCCCAAAATAAAGCTCTAATGAGCTCTAGCGACTTTACTCACCGTAAAAACCAAGTGCAAATTAGTTCTATCAGTTTTTTATTGGACTACAAATACCTTTTTTATGATGGAGGACTTCTATCTTGTCAACATAGGTAATACATTCTCTTAATTTTCATATCGCCATATAAATCAAAAGTAAGCGTTAGACAGTGCGTGAGTATTGCCCAAAGTGCTACGAGCGTTTATAAGCTACGGTAATGGGCTAAGCATCTACTTTTGTTATGTAAAAAATCTACATAAAAAACCACTGGGTGAGAAAATGTTACTGACTGCTTTCAATATAAGACTTCGCGTAATATAAATATACCTACAATAAAAGCCTGTTTCTTACAGGCAAGTTAAAAAAAATCAGCTTTTTCGAGAAAGTCGCCTGACTGCGCATAAGATTATGATTGAGAGTCAAAATGCCACGCAACTTTAATAACATTCGCGTGCTTTCAGTCCCTTTTTTAGAAATTGTTAAATAAATTTTCCTCTTCTTCAATTTTGTACAGACATGCCTACTTAATCCTTGATAGCATCGTGCCTTATTTATTCAGGTCAATGACCACAAGAGTAAGACGACATTCATCACAGTTAGCACAGAATAAGTGACCGAAAACAATGGTGAACTCCTCACACTTCAGTCGCCATGTTAAGGCGATACGATACCCCTCAAATATCCAGTATAATTAAACTTCTTAATTCATACATTATATAAAAAGAACATAAAAAACATTACTTTACACAACTTATTACATTACCTACTAACAACACATTACGACCTACGATGCTATGTTCGAGAATTCACACAGCAAATAAATGAAATAAGATTTGTAGATAAAACTATGATTTTTAGGATTTTTTCTGTGGCCCTTATCTTGAGAAACCCTGAATTGTCATTGACAATGGCGTAGGACTTTGTTTACAATTTTTCCGCGAGAATAAAATTGAAACTTAAGTTACATCAGGCGCCAGGGGCGCAGACCCTTTACAATATTAACATTAAAACGACTCTACAAAAGTCTTACAAGTGACATCCTCTTATAGTTTTAACAGTATTCTTTTCATAATTTTATTTTTTACATTGTTATAAAAAGTTGAAAGATATTTTGAATAATTCTTAAAGTATAAAAAAGACATTGCCTGGTGCGAGACGTGAACTTGCAAATGTGAATGATCGTTTTTTCTAGTCTAGACATTTTACCAGTAAGTTTTAAGTACAAAATGAAACTTTAAACAAAGATAAGACCTAACTTTGTCCTTAATCTTGATTCGTCCATACTTTTTAAGAATTACGAAGTCTTCTCTACTAAAACTAATAGTACTTAATATGTTCTTTTTCAGAACCATCTCCAGAAAGTTATAAGAACGTCATCCAATGTATATGATAACTAGTCTGAATTGATCTGTAAATGAAATAATAAAAAAATGAGATTTATTAAATAGTAAAGGTAACAGGTAGGTTTTGCTTGTTAAATATATCCACACTAAAAAGTTGTATGTATTACTAGACTTTATGTTTTACCTGTCCAAGCCCGACATACCAGACACAATCAAATTTTGATTGCGGTAAAGCATGAGTGTTTACGTCGCATGGCTTTTCATACAATCTTTTAAGTAAAAAATAATGGAAACGAACAAATCTATTCCTAATTTACCATGCTTATGCAAGTAAAGCTAGGCTAAAAAGTTATCAGACAATTTTGTGAAAAGTGTAATAATAATGAAATTATTGGCGATATTTGTTTTGTATGAAAAACTGAAAAATGATTTTACACAACAATAGCACAGTGTTTCGAAAAATCCTCTGAAAACTATTTAGAGTTGCCTGCCTTGCACAAGCAAGTAGTCTTTAATCGGTTTGTTTCAATATTTTCGACTTGAAAGTTTGAATGAAAAGCCGTGCGGAGTAAACGCTCTTTAATGTAAATTTAATTTTATAGGGTAAAATTTTAATAAATTTTAAAACTTTAAGTAGATAGAAAAAAGAAGAGAACTCTTTCCTGTTTGAACTTTTCTTTTACCAGACCCTGTAAAAAAACTATTGTGTCTTCACTTCACAGATTATTAAGTAAGCAGTAAACTATATAATAATGTTTTTCCTTTAAAACATACTGAATTTCTTTATAAATACATATATTTTAATGCCGACCCCTTCTGCTCTAGACTTGTGTATGAGATTTTTATATTTTAAACAGTACAAACAAACAAATATTATACCTTTATTACGAAGGAACTTTTAAATTCTTCATCATCATCATCATATCAGCCTATTGCAGTCCACTGCTGGACGTAAGCCTCCTTGTTCTTGCTAGTACACCGCCGATAGACGCTCCCGTACTTCTAGACTACTAAATCCACAATAAAACCTGAAGATAGGGAAAATTGTGACTTTTTTTTCTCACGGCAAGATGACAACAACCTTTTTCAATTAAAAGGTTCTTATACGTACACTCGTCGGCTCCCCAAGGCTGCGCTACAATACACGTTCTCCAGCTTTCCTCATCCAGCCACCACCTACCAGCTTACTTATGTCGTCGGTCCACCTTGCAGATGGACGCCCTACATTATGTCTGCCGAAGTGTGGTCGTAGCTCAATCTAATTAAAAAAATATTGGGTTATCAACATGTTTCATTGACCAAAATTCAATCATCTTTTTATTTGTTAGTCGAATATTTTAGGGCATTACCTTTAAATTGGGACTGTATTATAAAACATTTTGATTGCAGTAGGTACAGATACTATTTTACTTTATACTTGGGTGCCCAAAAATTATACAGGAGCACTTAGAAAGCCGTATGAATTTCTTTTACATCAAACCAGATATAAACAGTCACGTGCTAATAATGTGATCTAAGTATAATATATACCTACACATTTTTGATATGTTAGCATCCATAAATCACGAGTCACGAACTAGCAAAAGTGAGTACATATTATTGCTTGTGACTCTACACTTGGCAGCATATCAAATGTAAGATTTCCACTACAAAACCAAAACGGCGACCAGCTCCTGCAACCTTACTCGATGCATAAAGAAACTCTACAAGAAGATATATGTAGGTACTTGAAATTATAATTCCACATAGATTTGTAAGTATAATTAGATAGATAAGTACTAGGTGGTAGGCCCCTAGGTATATAGGGTCGTCTGGGTAGGCCTTCTTATTTCAGCCGTGAAACAGTTTATTGTGTTTCGGATTGAAGGGAAAGGTAGCCAGTGAAATTACTGGGCAAATTATCTGCAATACCAGGTGTTTATTCCTAGGTATTGCAGGTCTAAAGGCGGCGGTTACCACTTACCACCAGGTGGACCGGCAGCTTATTGGTCAGCTTGTTGGTCACCTAGTTGTTTAAAATAATAATATAAATGCAATCATGTATGTGATATTTTCCAAAATCATATTAACTATTTATTATTATCTACTTGTTCAATTGTGATATACCTATTAGTATATTTCAAACTTAGTATCACTTCCTTTTTGTGAATCTTTTTTTTATACCACTAAGGTAGCAATCAAACACACGGTGCACCTGATGGTAAGCGTCTAAGCGATTACCGTAGCCTATGGACGCTTGCAACACCGGGGTATCACTTGCGCGTTGCCGACCCCTTTAAAAAACCACTTCACGCCTTTTTTTAAAGAACTCCATGCTGAATGAATGAATCTATATAAAAATCCATGTTTGTATGTTTGTCCCCAATGTCCTCCAAAACCAGTGATCAGATTGTAATGAAACTTTGGTGGGATATTCTTTTGATAAAGATAAAGTTTATTGTGATAATCGCAACAGCCTTATCTTTACGGGCACTGTAAACCACGCCAGATGCAGCTAGTAAATAATAAAACATTATAAACTATAAAGATTATGCGAGATGTAAAAACTATAGCGAGAATAGCGACATCTAGTGAAATTGATCAATATGAACTGTTTACAGGGCGCCTTACAAGTTGTGAAGGCACTGCTTCTTAAAGTAAGGCTACTTCCCTCTGGCGGAATTTTCCGGTACTAAACATACTCGTACTTCAGATTATGTATATTCGTATAGTTTTATTTAAGCTCTAAAGATGGCTTTTGGCTTTGAAAAGGTGTATGCCGTGCGTTTATTATTGACCGCCAGTTACTCAATATTATAACTCAATTCAATATTATAACGGTGAATGTTTCTATGAGCTGAATGTGTTATAAATTACCTACCGCTCAGACCAACCTTCCTACCAAGCATTTCCACCAGTGAGAAGGTTACACCTAACCAGGAGTAACCTTCCCACAGATGCAATTCAGGAAAAACCTTCCTACTACTGGTGGGTAGGTTGGTATCTAAGGCTGCAAATTTCTTTTTAAATTTTAGGCTGATTCGCTTTTATAAATTTCTTGAATGAAACACTTACCTAGTTGATAATAATCTTGCTATTGAATCTGAGTAGGTATGAATTTACTTTCGTACTAATTCACTATACATTTTACTCTTTTCTCAGTAATTCACCATACATTTTACTCTTTTGTTCCTATTACCATCTCTCTATTATTACGCCGGGACCCTACAGTCCCTAAATGGCCTCCAATCCACCCCTACAGCCATTTCCTGTCCACAGGTACAGTCAAACATTATCTCTTAACAAAATCTTATAAGGACTTGCCAAAACCTTTGATGCTAGCCTTCATGTTAACAGGAATTACTAAATAACTCACATTCTGGCGCTCTCTACCTTTCAATGTCAACTCGAATGCTAACAACCTCTCTTTTTTATATATTGCCAACACACTGGCAAAAACGATGTCTCGTCCTTTTGAGTAGTTCTTAATCGCTTTCGCGACAACAACCTTACAATTGGGTAAAGTTTTGTTTCTACATAGATATAATGCAAAAGGAAGTCTTTAATCTTTACAGAAAAGCAATAAAAATCGCTAACCGGCGTCACGGATGCTATTATTTTGATGAACAATGCAAATAACTTAGGTACACAAGTAAGCATGTTGTTAGTGACAACTAATATTATTTTTATCCATACTATAGTAATATTAATCTTCTATGTATATAAATAAAAATCAATGTTTGTATGTTCGTCGTAATGCGTTCCCAAACCATTGATCTGATTGTGATGAAACTTTGGTAGGGTATTCTGGGGACGCCCGCGAAAGTTCCTGGATTATAGAAACTCTTTTATTTCTATATTAAACCTAAAAGTTTTAATGATAAAGTAACTCTGTCTTCTGTTACGTGTTCATCCCTATGTTGCTAAACCAATTTAGATAAAATTTGACATGGAGATATTAACTAACATACATGAGGGCGGAGCCACGAGCGGCCACTATTATTTTATACTTGACTTGGACAAGAAATTTACTTAGGATAAATATTTTTAAATATTTAGATAGCTGCACCTACTTACCAGAATAAATTTATTTACATAACTAGGTAAGTACCTACTGTGAATGTCACTCAAATAATTTATCAGCCTATGATAGGGTTTTGTGTTTTACATGAGGCCTCATCTTCATTGATATCACGTGAATGCCAATAATATAATGCATAAGCGTTCTCTCATCTCTATTACGTTCAATGTATTAGAGGCATGTGACATTCTAATTCTTTTAATATACCATCGACACATGACACGACGATGTGATTGTTGCTGTAAATATTTTTGTTTTCATGTCAGACAAGTAGTAATTTAGGAATTGACCAATTTTTAACCGACTTCAAAAACGAGGAGGTGTCTTAATTTGGTTGGTATATGTATGTACACCGATTACGCTGAGAATTCTGATCAGATTTACGTGATTCTTTTTTGTTCGATGCGAAATCTTTAAAATCGAAAACTTTATAATGAAACGATGCGATACGTAGTAGGAAACAATATATGCTGACAGTCACCCATTAGCTTTGACCTTAGAAAGTTATCACTAAAAATTGAAAAAAAAAAAAATTATTCAAAAATTAAAACTGACTTCAAATACTAAAAAAGGATAAAATAGTGAAATTTAAGTTGCTAATAATCCCCTATAACTTATTTTTTGGAGAAGTTGTTTCCAGAAACAATAAAAAGTGAAACACCGACTCCAAAAAATGTTTCTAGGAGATAAATACCTACTTTAATTTCATTATTTTATCCTTTTTAGTATTTTGAAGTCGTTTTAATTTTTGTATGATTATAGCTTTAATACTCTAATTCTAAAACTCAATATTTCTCATCAATAATTAAATTTGACAGCCTTTTTCAAGAATACCGCTATTTTTTTAAATTCTTAACGGGGCTCTTGGTCTTCATGTCACTTGATGGTAAGTGATGATAAGGCCGACGATGGAAGCACGATATACCCGGATTCATCAACTAACTGCTTCTGCTTTAACTGCCGGAACACAACAATGCTATTAGCATTATTGTAATGGCGGCAGACTTAGGCAAGATGGTGGTAGCTAGCCAGGTGGACTTAGAAATAACCTAGCACCAACCAAACCGAGCAGAAATTCTCTGCCGCCACGGGAATCGAACCCTTTTTTATTTTATATATATATTATTCTAGTTTTTTTTATTTAAAAACTTAGTAAATTATTAGTTATTTTGTTTGTTTTTGTTCCGTAAGGCGGATAACTATTAATTTATTCGCTTTAAGTAAGAAATGTATCACTTACAGCCCGCTTTTTAGTTAAGGCACTTTAAGAGTATGAGATATGAATACATACTGCCTATTTTATATTTAACTACAATAAATTGTGAATTAATGTTTGTGTTGTTTATAAAAATATCTTCTTATACAATGACTAGAACCCGGTATCTCTGAAACTGTTGAATATTTAAAAAATACATACAACATACCTACATAGTGCAGGCAGGTTATCAAAATAAAACGTCATTTAAATAAAATTTATTGAAGTTAAAGCGCATGCTCAGAAAAAACCTACTTACCTGTAATTACAAACCTCATTAAAATTGTTCTTAGAAAACACAACTACAATCGTAACTATTACTCATTGTATTATCTATTACTATTCTTAGTTAGGTATTAATCAACATGAAATAAATGGGGGGTATGGGGTTAATCATACATGAAATTCAACACAAAGATTTATATTTTATTTTCTTATACAGAGTGGTGCCGTCAATACGACAATAAATTGAAACATGATCATAGAAATGATTTTCCACTTCCAAAAACATCTTATTCATTTGATAATTTCATGACATTTGTATGAAATAATATAACATTGGCTGCATTATTTCATAGAAATGTCATGAAATTATCAAAAGAATAATATGCTTTTGAAAGTGGCAAACCATTTCTATGAACTAATATAGCCCATGTTTTAATTTATTGTCGTATTGATGGTACCACCAGCCTGTATATTATAAATGGTAAGATTATTGGTAATTTGAGTTAAGATGTGATTGTAACAAAAATTACAAATAAAGAAAGAAAACGATGATAAATTATATGCTCCAGGAGGGAATCCAACCCGCGTCTCCAGGGGTCCGGCCAGACCACTACGCCACCCGAGAACTAGGTGTAGCCTACCAATTTTTTCACCGCTTTCTACCCTTTTTAACGTTTTATAGCAAAGTTTATCTCAACAACTCATTAAGTTAACACCTCTAGTGACACGAAAGAAAGAAATCCGGAAGAAGATACTTTCACAAGCATTTTAAACATTATATTATTATTATTTTATTTAATAAAGTAAGCGTTATAAACGCAGAAAATCAAACATTAAAAAATGCGATTCAAATATGAGGTTTATGTATTTTTGTGGCAGAATACGGTAAGATAAATATAGTTTATCTACACCTAGTGTGTAAACAAAAATTACATTGTATTGAACCTATTAATAAGGTGTGTAACACTTTGCTAACAGCAAGAAGATTACACGTCGCTTCGCTCAACTTCTCATACAAACTATCAAGTCGATAACATTGGAAACGAACCAACCAATTTTAATAAGACTTTGCGTAAGTAAACAGTTCAAGCCAGTCTAAACACTTTGAAAAACAGTAGAATAATTGAGTAAGAGCAACTTTTAGCTTTTCATATACACCAAAAATCGCCAATAGTTTCTTTATTATTAGACTCTTCGAAAAATCTGATTACTTCTTACTAGCTTATAATTAGTTAAGCCCGGAAAGTGGTAAAGCTCGTTGAAATTCTGTAAGTGTATGGTTTTTTGAATAAAACCCATTATTTAGAAAAAGAGTACACTTACAGAATTTGGACATTAGATTATAAATAATAAAAACAAAGGGGATCATGTATGCCACCCTGCGAGACACTGTCTTTTATAAACTACTAGCTGACCCGGCGAACTTTGTACCGCCTAACAGTCGATTCTTTATTTATTTATTTATTTTTAATACTTATTCAGCTATTCCGTACACCGGGTCAGCTAGTAAGAGACAAAAAGAAATAAGAGAGTTAGTAAGTCAACAATTACATTATGTCAAAAAATATAAATTATGACAAATATTGACATTAATATTTATACGATACTAACGTCACTCAATTATTTTGCCTTCCCGGAACCCCTCCGGAACTAACACTTAAACTTTAATGTATGATATTAAAGTTAAAAATTGACTTTTAAGTATTATTACGAATATTTTGTATGGGAGTGTAGAAAAGTGTTGCTTTTAAACTTTTTCAGGCAATTTTTAAAAAATTTCTCTCCGTAAGAACCATCCTCGTACTTCAAGAAATATTATGAAAAAAGAATTAGCGAAATCGGTTAAGCTGCTCTCGAGATTTGCGCTTAGCAACACATTCAGCGATTCATTTTTATATTTTAGATATACTCCAAAACTCTCTCTCTCTCTCTCTTCCCTTAATTCGTAAATTTCAGTATACTTACTGTACCTACTTGTTGCCCAAAAAACTGTTAATTCAAGCACACAGACCATGTCTCTCACTGATGCAGTTCTCACTGAGTTGTTGCACTAGTTTGGAATTAATCACCATATCATTTCAACTTACGCTATCACGCTAGGCAAAATAAAGATCAAAAAGTGAAAATCAATTCATAACTTCATTGACTATTGTCAAAAAATCTTACAAAATTAGCTCATAATAAAACGTAATCAAAATAAGGTACATATAGTGAATATAAATTTTAATTATATCAACTGAAATTTATGAAATGTAATTTTATATAACTGTTAATTTATATTTTATAGCGAAGACTGAAGTAATTACAGTGGTTTCGTTAATTGTTGTTGTGGATCCTTAATTTTTGACCGTGTTAAATGTAATGATCTTTATAGTCGTAAGATGAATGTCACAACATTTATAATGTTCCTTTTATTAATGTGACAGCGTATAAGTGGCGCAGAAGTTGGAGAGAGGCGCGCGCGCCGCTCCCGCGCCAGTCTGCCCGGCCGGTGCGCACACGCACCACGACGTACAATTCCCAAAGTGCTAAATGACTGTGTCTACCACTGCGGCAATCCAGCCCTCTAGTTCAAGGCTCTACGTGATCACGAAATCATAACATAAAGAGCCTGCAGTGTCACGTAGCTGAATCAACCGATTCCTTGACAATTTTTTATCGCTCCTCTTTACCTTCGATGTAAATATCTTATCGATCTGTCAATAGCTACAACAGAAAACTTCCTATCGGTTGTTTACTACTAGTAAAACAACGAATATTGGACCGAGGCGATATGTAATATGATTTATCTTAATAAATAAAGATGAAATCGCGCGATAGGCACACGAAGCAAGAGGTGCGAAGGCCTAAAAAGGAGAAAAAAACACCGAAGCAGGATAATCGAGCACTAAAGGGTTTAAGAAAAACAGAAACTGAAGCTGAAGCTCGGGAACGCATCAAGAGATCGGGCATAGAAGCTGTCAAGCTGCACATCCAATCCTCCGGCCACACGGGCAGGACTTCACGCTCAGCCACTTCAGTGAGTACTGACGATTATTTTATTCGTATTTGTAAGTAACATTATCCTTAGAAACTCTAGGTCTCAGTCAAATAAACATCACGTAGATATAGAAATCTGAAAGAGGTAAAAGATTAACACCTATTTACGTAATGTTATATTTAATGGTTTGCTTATTCATAAAACTAAGTAAAACAGGCATCAGGGGCCACTCCGAGTCGTGGCCTATACGATTAGGCAATATCATCTGAACAATTTTCAGAATGTTAACAACTTCTTAATGTGGCAACAAGTATGACGCATTCTCACGTGCTCAAATATCCACAGTAGCATTCATTGAAGTTTTTATGTCTATTAACAATAAAAAGAACGACACTGAATCACGGCTACTCAATGCACTGCATATAAAATATAAAAAAGGTATGTCATATTGAGGTAAATACATTCAAGTTTCGGAACGCACGTCATCTCGGAAACACTTTTATAAAGTTTGAACTATAGCACTACTTTTTACTAGGTGGTAGACCCATATGTAGGGTCGCCTGGTTAGGTACCACCGCCTTTCTTATTTCAGCCGTGAAACAGTTCGCTGTGTTTCGGATTGAAGGGAAAGGTAGCTAGTGTAATTACTGGGCATGGACGGCATTTCATCTTAGGCCTCAGGATGACAACGCACCTGCAATATCAAGTGCTTTTCCTTGTTATTGCAGGTGTCTATAGGCGGCGGTAACCGCTTACCACCAGGTGGGCCGTCGGCTTGTTTGTTATCTAGTTGTATAAAAAAAAACTACGCTGAGGTACCAAATACGGGTTGAATACTGTTGATAATTATGGTATCCATAAGAAATCAAAAAAAGGTTCTGCTGATATTTAGGTTTTGCCACAGAGTAAGATCATACAGAAATACATACACAGTAAGATCATTTTGTATTTTTCCACGTGCTTAGTACTCGTACTTTACTAAAGTCACTTTACTTCGTGTAAATTACAAAAGGAAATATCCCACTGATCGAATGTCAGATGACAAATCATGTGAATAACATAAATTACGCTACAAAGCGTAGTTGTGTGTCGTTATTATTTATTTTAACGAAAACAATGAATTCATCAATTGTACTACCGACAGCACATTTTCCAATGCATAAGCCGCTCAATAAGATAATTTCGATCATGAAAATTTTTACGCTTTATTTGATGTACCTAAAGGATATTAAAGCAAGATTATGAAAGGTCACTTTAGTAATCTCGTTTTATTCAATTCATGGTACTCTAAAGAAAACGTAGGTGAGGAAGAATCGTTCTCTGAATTTCAAAATCTAAAACTATCCGTTCGTAAATCATCAGAGAAGCTTTGTTGTGATAGGAATGGGTAAGAAACTCAACAAGTTTTGTTCCTCCCACTAGTTAAAATAAATATCAAAAAGTGAAAAATCAATGAATACATTTCATTGACTATTGTCAAAACCTCTTACAAAATTAGCTCATAATAAAACGTAATCAAAGTATGGTACATACAGTAAGTATAAAATTGAATTTTAACAATGTCAGTATTCTATGACAATTAATAATTGATGGAAAAAATCTTATGCCAAAAAGACAAAAGATTTTATTAAAAACAAATGACTTTGATGTTAAAAACAAATCAAACAAATAAACAATGAGGATTGATAGATCAATTAATTAAGGCGGACACTTCAAAAAGAGACTGCGAACTGACCGCTTGAAAGACAGTTTATTATTTGCCCGTTGGCTATGGGAGATAGTGCATTCCAGAGATTTAGTAACTTTAAAAATATTTTTTTGTGAAACCAGTGCGGTGAAATGGAATATCATAGAGTATGTTTGCAGCTTGAACGAAGGACGCACCCACGGGATGCGATTACAGAAATTTTCTGTACAGATATTGCTTGTGGGTCATTTATTACAGTAATATAATACAAACATGCCCTTGTTTACAAATGTTCCTATTCATCGTCCCTGCCTTTAGCGGGATTCGAATTCAAGAAATCTCTGATTTAGTAGGCAGTGAACAGTTGACCAGCTGGCCGTAATAATTTAAAATTATAACAGGTTGGTATTATTAGAATTATGATAATATCAACTGAAATTAATATAATCGATAATAAATAATCTACACTCACAAGTTTGCATTATAATTAATGCAATTACGCTAAACAAAACATGTTCATTGAAATAGATATTCTACAAAGCCCTAATTATGGGTAAAAAAGTATCGCCAGTCTTTTACACCCCTAAGTTGTCGCAATGACGAGTTAGGTAGGACTCGGAACGGCTGCTCGTGACGACAACGACAAGTTTTCGTTGGACCTTTGAGTGTAATGGTAAGACAAAATATTTAGGTAAAGAAAGCCGGCTCCATACAATGAGCGGGAAAATGCGCACGCCATTAATTAATGCATATGTACACAACGATCTCAAATCACTCGGAAGTAGATTAACGCTTTAGCAGCATTATTAATACTAATAATTGCAACCACTGTTTGTGGCTCTAGTGCAAATTTTGATGTTTGCAAAACGTGCCTTCAGCTACAAACTGTATGAAAAAGTTGTTGCGTTTAACAAAAAAAACTCACCACTTGAGCCACGCAATAGTTGGCACAAGTGAATGCACGTAAAATGAAAACCATGTGATCCGTTTATCACCTCTGGCCAGCTCGTGACAAGCAGACATTATCGCCTAGTAACAAGGATAAAACTTATCTCCTTGAGAAAGACAAGGCAGTATGAAAGTTATTCAAAGTAAATATTATTGAAGTAGTATCCACTAACAGAATTAGCATCAATTCAATAAATATTGTAAACCAAAGGAAAATTACTAGTTATAATAGTTGCTTCTCTATGAAATGCTTTTATTGTTGTTGTAACTTTCGAACCCCAACGAAACTTTTTTTAGCTAGATCGTCTGCTCCACCATCGTTATGCATAACAGTATCGGCAGATGTCTGATTGATAATTGATCTAATATGAAATGACGCCAACTGGTTCTTCGCCGACTAGAACCTGTAGGTCATATCTAAGTGACCTTATAAATTCCCATTTTTGCCGTTTTAGGTGTACCGATGCAATATTACCATAAATATATTTGGTGTTATTTTTCATATAATTCATGGTATTATTGCATCGGGATTCTACTTGAAGAAAACATAGATTGAGAACTAATTGCTCATAACCTAAATATTTAAATATTATTATTTCTTCTCGTCCAACTTTTGATAAGGAGTTTCCTTGACTTTTTCTACTTGTGCATTATTACAGATATCTTATCGTTCAGAAAAATCATCAATAAGTAACCCCGAAGTGCACTGCGTAATGGAAAAGTTATATAAAAGTGGATTTATCTGTTACCAATTTACGCTACTAACAGATAACGCTTTCTAAGATCTTATGCTATAGACACTTATATAATTTCTTTTAACATTGATGCAGGAAAGGAAAGTTTGCAAAGACCTGTTAACATTACAAGATACCCATAGCAAAGAATATATAACCCTTAGAGTGTCTGGAAATGACTT
The DNA here is from genome assembly GCA_947347705.1 of Nymphula nitidulata. NCBI lineage: Eukaryota > Metazoa > Arthropoda > Insecta > Lepidoptera > Crambidae > Nymphula > Nymphula nitidulata. Next base: position 16,164,946 of record OX374618.1, on the reverse strand, counting down.
GATTACGATTATTATTGATTTTCATTTTTTTCTTAGAATAATGACAGATATTATTTATCTTCTGTGTCTTGTTGTTAAGTTTTGTATATTGTAAAACCTAAGCCCATTATTTTGAAAAATATAATGTATGATGTTACAAAATTTTTAAAAACTTATTACAAATTCTAAGAGTCGGCTGAAATGCGAACTCATGACCTTTTAGCATCGGGTCTATTTTAAACCGACTTTAAAAATAGGAGGTTATCAAGTCTACGTATGTAATATTGTCAGAATTGCACAATTTTTATATATGTTAGTCAATACCAGCTTCCGAACATATGTATGTTTGTATATTAGTAGTTTGTCCGCGCATATCTCTAAAACTTTAAGAAGGATCGCAAAACTTTGTTTTTGTCTCTATACAGGGTGGCACATGTAGATCGGTCAGTATGGGAAAGTCTGAAACTATAAGACATACGAAAATCTCTTCTTAGGAACCATAAAACCCTTTTTTGTAATAACAAAAACTGCATTCATACATTTAAAAAAAAAACGTGTACTCAGCTCGGGAATCGAACCCGGACTTTTTGAAAAACAAAACTAACACTATTTCAGTTTATATATCGATTGTGTAGGTCTTAAGCGGTATACGTTACTATGAAACATGATGTCTAAAATGAAAAAAATGCATTGATTTCATATCCTTTAATTTATTTTAGTAAGTGTTCGAAATTACCACCATTTTTTCAACACAACATTTGACTCGTTTAGGTGCGTAAAATTGTTTCTATGGTTGTTTGTAACTCTTTGCTGGTGTCGCAACTTATTACATAGACTGCTTTACATATTGTTATCTGCGATAATATTATCTATCTATGACTGTAATTGCTTACTTCTATTAATCATACTTACACTAATAATCAATTGAAACGCCCACTTAGAATAAGTATGTAGATACAAAGACGTGATAAACCTCATTTCAAAATGGAACGTCTTGGTTTGAACAGAGACGTGATAAACATCCTATGGTGGTAATTTCGAACACTTACTAAAATAAATTAAAGGATGTAAAAACAATGCATTTTATTCATTTTAGATATCATGTTTCATAGTAATGTTTACTGCTTAAGACCTACACAATCTAAATAGAAATAGTGTTAGTTTTATTTTTCAAAAAGTCCAGGTTCGATTCCCGAGCTGAGTACCCGATTTTTTAAAATGTATGAATGCAGTTTTTATTATTACTAAAATCGATGACATGGTTCCTAAGAAGAGATTTTCGTTTGTCTTATCAGACTTTCCCATACTGACCGATCTAAATGTGCCACCCTGTGTAGTTCAACTTAGAGAACTTTGCAAGTTTTATCAAAATAGGTTCAGTAGTTTTTGAGATAGAGAGTCAAGTGTGTACCAGTCACTAAAGAAAATTTATTTTTAAAAAATTAAACCGTCTTTGAAACACTAAAGAGAAACAAATAATTAAAATGAAGTAGGTAAGCACTTATCTAATAAAAAGGTATTTTTTGGAGTCAGTGCTTCACTTTCTATTGTTTCTGGAAACAGTATAACATCAACTCCAAAAAATACCTATAATTATTATTTATTTTTCTTCATTTTTAAATTTCGTTTACCTAGAGCCTAATTGTATCCCTTCCTTCATGGAAGATACTCCTCGTGTGTATCTCCCATAAAGCAAGACCTGTGCCCAGCAGTGGGACATATATAGGCTGGTGATGACGATCATGATGAAAGCATAGAATAGGGTAGTTGACTACTTTTTAAATAAGAAGTTTAGAACTCATAAAGTAATATTGCAGAAGAAATAGCATGTCTAAGATCAATAGTTTCACAGATATAGTGGTATGTTTCATGTGTTGCGGCGCGTCCGTCGTCCAAAAAAGCTCCATAGAAAATCTACGGAACAGGTGACGTCACGTGTTCCCATATTACCAACGCCAATATTACTAAGAAATGTATGGGCATACTGATAAAATTGATAGTAACTATGTATTAAGTATGTTTTTATTAATAGTTGGGATAATAATAGTTGTTTTAATTGATGTCAGAAATCTAATAACATTAACATTTTTGATAAATTTTGAAAAAAATATGACTATTTTTTTTAATTTTCAAAACAGTACAACTTCAACAATATTTCGTATATTTTAAGATTGAATTGTTTTTATGGGTAAAAGTAGCGTATATTTTCCGAATTTGTGAAAAATAGCTCCATATTCAAACTTAGGGAACATCCCATTTATGTAATTCGTCGAATTAATAATAATCTCAATAATAAGATGTCACTGAATGAGACTTTAAATTTCTTTCATTAAGATTTTTGTTTTAAAACAGCATAAAGTATAAAAAATGTTAAGTTACACGATTAAATACTACGGGACTCGTAAGTTTGATCTTTTGTCGCCAGATTATGAGCAGTCGTATTCAAAAAGAGCTTTGTACAAGGCCGAAACATGAAGATCGCACTGTTTGAATACCTACATGCATACTGTCTTTATCTTCTTCTGACAAAGGAAAACAGCTACCAAATTCTTTATAGATTAAGATAAAATAAATGACAGATACCATTCAAAACACCACAGCTAGTAGATATCAGCTTAAGTATCAGATATTGTAAAACTATTTGGTAAGTTGCAATTTTAATAATCTGGACAGTAATCTTAAAAGAGATGTCTACTGTGAGATGATCCATAAAATCACCAAAGACATCATAGATGAACATTGAGAGAGGACGCGTTATATTGATACCATAGGCTACAAGTGTCCCTGCTTCTAGCACATTGCTTCTTCGATGAGCTCCTTACGTAATGTGGTGTACTTAAGAGCATTCCCCAGTATACTGGTATTTTCCACGCAAATTTAGAACTCTCTGCGTAGTAAATTCCTGCATTTTTTGCCCTGAAAAGTTTGAAAAAGAATTATGATGCATCATAAGTAGTAAAGCAAATGACATTATGAAATTAACTGTGCAAGTACCTATCTAAATAGTTCTCGAAAAGTCGACTAAAATGTTTCTGACCTGATAAGTCACATATTATTGGAAAAGCCATACTTCTTACGAAACCTACACGTGAAAGGAGCATTCCAAACTCCCCGAGAGATACTACCGGTTTACATTATTTTATTCTAGAAGAGCTCAGTATTCGGGTCGTAACAAGTGCCGCGCTGCAATACCTGTCGACACTAAACATGAAACCTTCGGGGCTGTCGATGTCGCTGTTATAGACAGTGTACCTTTTGAGAATGTAGCACTGAAAACTCCGAAAACTTTTAGAAATAAAGAGTATATGTATATTATTATGTCATGCTTTGTTAGTATAAGTGACAATAGTGCATACAATAAAAAAATAAGTAAAAAATATATAAATACTTTAATTTGAAGGCTTCAAGCCACAACCAAGTGCAATTTAGTGTAATTTAGTTAGTATATTTAAAATTTCTCTAACGAAAGAGAGAGAGATCAAATATACGAAATCTTAAGAAACGATGTCGAGGCTCCATTTCTTTTCAGAAAAATATATCTCTGAGATGCCCTCAGAGAACTTCTCGTTCCCATAATTTGTATTCTATGCCAATAACTACAAAACACTTGCTTGAGCAATACTTTTCTATATAGATCTTGTGTCGTGTATAATAATACATTGAAAGAGATTGATTCATTTACTTAATTACAATAATGTCTTACTCTATATGAAACAAATTAGAGATAAATTGTACATGCAAGCTGACAGATCATCATCTTTGCATAGTGTAGTTAATTTGCATTTCATTTTTATTTGTTAATATTCAAATTTAGTATCATATTTTATTTATAAATGATTATTATTCAAATAATTGTTAAAATAATGTTGATGTATTTTTTATTCATAACAATATAAATAATGTTTTTTTAAAATTAATAACATAGATGGAAAATTAAAACGTAAATTAATTTTTGTAGCTTGTAATGTTTATTTTAGATTTAAATTTAATTAGTAATATTATTATTATATGTCATTTATAATTTTACATCTCTTTCAACTTTCTGTTGAAACTTCGCTCATTTATGCTTTATTTTACTGTGTTCGGTTTTATTTGTAATTTAATTTGTATGTTCCCCAAATAAATAAACAAAATAAAATAAAAATATTATACTCGGTCATTATGGCAAATGACATTATTGTATGAAAACATAAGAATACCGGATTACAAAAAGTCGCGGGTTTGGTTCCAGCCCCAAGACATAATAAAATTAAAATATTAAAACTGTAATACAATATAATATAAAAAAAGATATTCTTAGATTTTACCGTCGATGTCGTGTAGGTCGTGGGTTCGAATCTCTCCATAGGGGATGTTTTTTACAATCTATAAATTTTACATGATTATGTTTAGATTTCTAGTTGATTTCTCCATGTGCAAAACGATTTCAACACTGCGTGTCAAGTAACGCAAAGAAAACCTACTTAGCCAGTTCTGAGTTAGGATCTATCAACCAAAGCGGTGATTTAACGAAACTGAAAAGTAATCAACAAGTTTTCACTTCACATAATTATAATTGAAATTCAGTAAATTGGCGACTACAGAAATAAATAATTTATTGCTTCTATAAATCAGGGCTTGTAGATGACAAGATACTTAAGTATTATTAATTTTTCACTAGTTTAAATATACTTACCCTTAATCACGTAAAAATTATTCTAGACGAATGGAGAATTATTTCGTCTACAATAATTATTTCATCCTAATGTTCTAAATCATCTCTACCACTTAGATACTGTACATAATAGAGAAAGCAAAATTGAGTTACGAGTTTTTATGTCATTGGGTCATTAAATGTTACATTTGTTATAATGGCGAGGAAAATATTCCGCAAGGCTGCATGATACTGTAATCAAAGGTCGTCTTGGTTTGTTATTATTATAGCGAGAGATGGTCAACCAGACTCAACATAAATCATCTATGAGAATAATTGAATACAAACGATCCACTACTTACCCGCGCATATTTATTGAAATTAGATAGCATTTGTTATTATTAATAAAACCTATCGGTTAGGAGGCCTTGGCTAAGAATTCCAGCAGTGTAGAGACATGCAAACACGTCCATAAAAAAATGTTAATAAGAAATCTTGTAATTTTTTATAAGCAAATTATTTGATAGTGGTTATTTTTTTTTATACCACGAAGGTGGCAATCAAGCTTACGACCAATAAATTTAATTTGCTAATGCTTGCTGTCTTCGCATATGGACTCTTCTTACCGCTTCTCATCAGGTGGTGTTGAGTCATTTGCCGTACTTTGTTTTAAAAAAAAATTCTCTATAGATTGAAATAGTATCAAATTGAGCAGCACGTAAGATTCCCGCCCTATTAACGTGCTGTTACCATAACGTTTGTCGCCTCAATGTACTGTCGCCGCAACGATTCTTGGCGTTTTGCTTGTCGCTCTAGAGTACTGTAGACGATCCTATTACAAGTACAAATGCCCTTGCACATACAAGCACATCACGCCACACTTTTGTTAAGCACCGCACTCGTCGAAGAAAGGTGTGAAGACACTCATCTCAGGTCTACACTCGTCGCGCTTACCAGGTACAGACATGTGCCTGAGCTCTTCTCTCCCATCCCTCCACGACATGACTCACCTGAACCGAGGTCCGAGCCTTTAGTTAGAGGCACCCTCGGGTTTGTCGCTCCCTCCTGGCTCGAGCGCTCTAGAGACTCTAAGCGTCAGCGGGACACCTCCCCCGAAGGTGATGCCGATTAGAAATCCTCCAGAGGCGAATTGGCCCCTCGAGGTTTAAGGACTCATGACAAGGTTCTCGCCTCCTTAATACCACGGTTACGCTGTAATGGCCATCTGCGCCAATAGCAATAGTCAGTCAAAAAAAATGTTTGTCGCTCACATATTACGGAGTCACAAAATACAAACCGCGTAAGACTTCCGGGAGACTATTATGACAATTAGGTACTTACTCATTGTATCAGGAACATGAGCCTTTGCAAGTTGGTAAAAATATTTTTTCTTAACCGACCACCTACCTTGTTTGATTGTTAGTATTATAAATTTTTATAAGTAACTGACATCCCGCTGTATCTCTTCTAATAATACCAGACAACTAGTTGCCACCTCTGCTGCTCCCATCAAAGCCCGATAAACCAGACACAATAAAATTTTATTTGTTATGTCATCTATTGATGTCGTCTGGGCATTAATGGATTAATACTTGTCTTGTGTCAATGGTGTGAAAGTTTCAAAACCAGTACAGTAAATGTGTTCTTTTGGAGCATATATTTTAACAGGTCACTTAAAATAATTATGTGGTGGTTTACGTCTTCAACCCGTTTTTTGAGATGTCTTAACCAAAAAGTTACGTTAACTTTCACCATAATACAACGTTTTTACCATTCAACTGAATTGTAAGAAGTGCAATGCGTGTACAAATATAATAAAAATTGCCATTTATAAACAATAATATTAACAACAAAAGTACATTTATTTTAGGTGTATAGGTAAACAATCATTTGCCTGTTGAGATTAAAGCATTAAATAGCCATAATTTTAAGAAAATTTGAAAACCTGGCTATTATAGGTAGATACAATGATTTTTACAGTCTTCAAGATTTTTTTATGTATGTGTAATCTCTTTGTCATAAGTTCCTATGAACCAATGTTTTTATTATTCTTGTTACTAATATTATAATATACATATATTAGAATATTGCCATATTATTTTCCTTGTTATTGCAGGTGTCTATAGGCGGCGTTAACCGCTTACCACCAGGTGGGCCGTCAGCTTGTTTGTCATCCAGTTGTATAAAAAAAAAAATATAAATTTTAAATTGCATGCCCGATATGAGTAACTGTTGGTACTTTTTAAAATATTTACATCATTGTTACACAGTTTGAGCGAGAAATGATATTCTATTCTATTCTAAAAGTTTTTAAACAGACTTATTAGTTATATACTTAAATTAACATGCCAAAGTGCAGATTTTCGAAATGAGGATGGCAATAATATAAAATTGAAAATTCGGACTCACCATCAATCATCTAACTAACACCATTTCATTTAGACTATTCTTATCCGCCAAACACGTTATATCTGCTGAAAGTTTCTAAAAAATTGAGCATCCTGCAGTATTGTAATTAACAATTAAAATTGTAAGGAAAATAAAATGAAAATATTTAGTACTTTAATGTTTTATAATAATAAATATTCATATTGTTTTATATGTATTGATAATATACTAATTATTACTTCTTATAATAATAGTTGAATTTATATTTATAATGATGGAATAATATGAATATAGTTTAAAGTGAAAGTGTATTATAATAATTTAGTTTATTCTATAGAAATATATATAATAGGGTTAACCGGTTCCACTGAAAACCAGCGTCAAAGGATCTAACATCCTTTGAGTTATAGCTGAGTGGTAACCAATTTGGTTACATATCATTTATTTCAATAAGTCATCAAATGTTACGTGTCAGAAGAGAATATTTGTAAACTTCCTGTGCCTGTATTAATTTTATTGTTGTGTATACTTGTGTGTGGTATGTGCCAAATAAACGTATTTTCTTTCTTTCTTTCTATTGATGATACACCAGCTTAAGGTTAGCATGTCTTGTCAATACTACCAAAGTAACAGTAAGCCAAATTTCAAATCAATCGGATCTGTGAAAGTTAGTAAAACTCTTTTTCAAGTAGAAAATGAGCTGTTTGTCATCATTCGTCTGAACTGATCTTCATAAATTATAGCTTAGTACTATCCTGATTATTGTAGCTTGAAATTTACTCTTACGACTTTTTTTTAAGGTAATTGGAAGTTGCAATATAAGTGACACTTCTTATCAATACGGGATTTTACTTTCAATCAAAATGCAATGATTGACGTAGCACATATTGACAAAATGACATATCATAATAGTACTTAAGTAGTATTGCAATAAGACAAGAAAAGCTTTGGAATTTTTGTCGTTGGACATTAGGTATCAGTCGGTACTAACCAAGAGGCATATAATTTTATACATATTAAGTTTTTTTTTATACAACTCTATAACAAACAAGCTGACGGCCCACCTGATGGTAAGCGGTTACTGCCGCCTATAGACACCTGCAATAAGAAGAAAAAAATCACTTGGTATTGCAGGTGCGTTGTCATCCTGAGGCCTAAGATGAAATGCCTTTCATGGCCAGTAATTACACTGGCTACCTTTCCCTTCAATCCGAAACACAGCGAACTGTTTCACGGCTGAAATAAGAAAGGCGGTGGTACCTACCCAGGCGACCCTACATACGGGCCTACCACCTAGTAAATTAAGTATTATAATATCAAATCTAAATATCATGTTTACGTTAAAACGTAGTCCCGCTACTGTTAGTATTTGCTTGGTTCAATGGTTGACTGGTAGGGAATGATATTCATCGTTGACCGTCATATTATTATACAGACCGATAGACAAACTGACATCATAACATTGTTAGCTTACGTAAATCCAGACAAGACAGAGAGACAAACATTATTACATTGTTAGTTAATATTATTTTATGTATTAGACATAAGGGTTTTTGGCGATTCGAAATTGCTTCTTGGGGGGCCTACTTAAATTAAGATATTTTCATTTCATTTCATTTTCAATATGTTTCTACTAGTGGAATTAAATTTTCAATAAATATATTTGTTATTAATTTTATACAGCAAAAGATTTAGTTTTTCATTGACATGCAAATTCTGATTATCATTAGTGACCAGATAGAAACTGATAATTAAATTGCAGTAGTGTTTAGTTGAGGAGCTCGGTGGCGTAGTGGTTTGAGCGCTCTGATTTCGATTACGAAAACAAAGCAACTTTCGCCTTGGTTGGTCCCGGGATGGGTCAATCAAATTTATAATCTCGAGCTCCTCCGTGCTTCGGAAGGCACGTTACGCCGTTGGTCCCGGTTGTTCCTGCAACCGCTTTAACCCACCAACCCGCATTGGGCCAGCGTGGTGGTGTTATGGCCCAAACTCCTCATGTGTTTCTTCCATGTAGGAAGGCCTGTGCCCAGCAGTGGGACGTATATAGGCTGGTGATGATAATGATGAGTGTTTAGTAATGTGATTCGTTTGTGTGAAAAGTTGAGTGACTCGTTTCTTCGTCATACACTCAATCATTAAACCGCGGAATTCTTTGCCGTGTTTCCACTGTTCTTAGAAAAATGCATATAAAATTATTGAAAGTTACTTTAGTATCTTTCAATAATTTTATTTAGATACAAGATACGTGAGTATCTTTCAATAATTTTATTTGCATTTATTTATTTAACAATTAAATGATGCGTAAGGAGATATTTTATGGGCCGGCATAAAAAAAAAGCCTTGCAACCACACTCGCGACCCTTCTCTGCCAGTAGGGTGCTAAGGTCAATACTATTCTCATACCAAAACAGTTTTGCAGGTGAATGTGTGCGACGTCCACATTTTATTTACAAAAACAAAGAAAATTATACATGAGAGTAAAAGGAAAAAAATACATCGTAATTTGAACCATTTTATATCTCAACAGCGCAAGTAAATGGCAAAAGCAAACATTACTATAACCATACAGTCATGATATCAGACTAAACCTAAAACAGCGTTTAAAAGAAATGAACAATCAAATAATTGGGATGTTGCCTAAGTTTGAATTTGGCGCTATTTTTCACAAATTCGAAAAATATATGCTACTGTTACCCATAAAAACAGTTCAAATTTAAAAGATATGCAATATTATTAAAGTTGTACTGTTTTGAAAATTTGAAAAATTGACATATTTATTTTCAAAATTTATCAAAAATGTTAATGAAATTAGATTGTTGACATCAATTAAAAGAACTATTATTATGACAACTATTCATAAAAACATACTTAATACATAGTTATTATCAATTTTGTCAGTATGCCCGTACATCTCTTAGTAATATGGGAACATGTGACGTCACCTGTTCCGTAGATTTTCTATGGAGCGTTTTTGGACTTTGCACCGCAACACATCAAACATATCACTATATCTGTAAAACTATTGATCTTAGACATACTATTTCTATTGCAATATTTCTTTATGAGTTATAAACTTCTTATTTATGAAATAAAAAAAAAGTTGTCAACTACCCTATTATGTTATCCTCGGTAAATAAACTTAATAAAAACCCATTCATTTATGACTATAAACAAACCATGGCAAATGACTCTACATCACCTAGTAAAAAAGACAACCATTGCAAAATTAGCATACCTACTGTCCTATCCGCCTCCTCCTTGCCGATCCATAAGATATTTTTTTACATCATTTTATTGTAAAATAAATAAAAACATATAAAGTAATTGAAAGGAACTTAAATTATAGAAAGTTGGACGAAGAAACTAGTCACTCAACTTTTCACTCGAACGAGTCACATTACAACATTAACATTAAAACTGCTTCAGTCAAAATAAATTTTTTAACTATTGCAATTTCATTATCAGTGTAGGTATATCTGGCCACTAATGACGTGATGACACGTTAGGATTTTCATATCAATGAAAAACTAACTACTATCATACTGGCGTTATGCTTATGAGCCAGCTAATTTTTTTATCAAAAAATCTTATTTATCAATAACTGATAGGATCTCAGTCCCTAACTCGAGACAGTAGGAGGCAAAGGTAGTAAGCCAATCTTGTTCCGCGTAGTATACCTAATCTCGGTATTTTATTTATTTGATTAGAGATAATGTCATTCAAAAATCCTCATACACGTTCATAGAAAAGTAGCAATCGTGTTTGATTGATTTACAACTTTGTTATCTGTTTAGATAATATTTTACTAGCCTAGAAGATAATATATCTCCTGACAGTAAATTAGATATCCCTTATTCATACCTAAAAAGAAATCATTCAATAAACTTAAACTAGAAATTTTATGTTTTTCAATATTAGTTTTTTAAAATATATCGTAAAATAGAATATATCTATCGTATGAGATATAACTGATTAAAATATGGGTTAGTAGCATGTTACTAGGTTTACTGTTTTCACTTTTTTGGCGGTTTTTGTCTTAACTTTCATTGACACTTCCTGCTACAGATTAACGGTTCAATACTATTACAAAATTAGGTCTGTGGTACCGCCTTAATTCAATGTGTTTTGATGTAGGTAAAGGGATATGTAGCCAATATAATTACAGAGCATGGTTCGGAACATCTCTAGTCTCCAGAATATCAATGCATCTGTAATATTAAGATAATTACAAGATGTTGCAGGTGAGGTTACTACTGCCACTGATAATATACAATCAGATGCACCATCTGCCATTCACTAACTTAAAAATATAGGAAGGTTGAATACATCTAATATGCTAATAACTTTATGTCAATTGAATCATGAGTTTTATTGCACTGTAGGAAAATAAAATATTTATTGTTTTACGCTGTCACAGGTCGATTGATACGCTCTTTAATGTAGATATTTACGGAAATATTTACATAAAATTATTTTTATACAGAAAAAAAACTCATATTATTGTGACTTCTATAGTTATTACCTTCCTTGCTATATCTACGCCAAATTTAGGTATCAGCTAAGAACGGTTTCTCTATTTCGACTACGAAGCCTGAAGCTACCTTACCTTCTATTTAGATCAAGATGGTTGATCTATTGCCCATCTCAGGGTCCGCCCTCTCGGAATGGATTTAAAGCCATAATTCACTGCTATAAGAATCACAGTCTTCACCCCCCAGAGACTTTTCCAACCTAAAACGTAGGTACCTACACATTGAATATGTTATTTTAAAATACTAGCAGCGGATACAAAGAAATAGAGAATGTATTTTAATTATATCTTCGTTTATGCTTTCCTTAGACAGTGAATTTTTGTAAGATTGTTACTATAGAATCAGTATTTATATCCTTGATAATGGTGTTGTGACGAGATTTAATAATGAAAACACAATTATTATGCAGAGCACAAGTGTTAATAAGGATTATTAATTTAATGTCTTCTAATATTATTTATTAACTTTGAGCTCCATCAAGATAATTAAGTTTGATTAAGTTTTAAATTATCAAAATAACGAATGGGTATTCTTCTTAATTATATATACCATGTATGCATATAAATCCAATTTTAATAATATAGGTGGTTTTTTAAATTATATTGTTACTGTGTAAATGTCCTTACTTGGGTATTAACCGTAATACGCGATGTTAACAGAACTATTCGACTCTATTGTTTTTACGTGCCGTATAAAAGCTAGTGCTATAACGTCCCATGTTGCAGTTGCGCTAGCGCGATGCTCTTCCTTGATGCTAAGCGTGCTCTAATAATTCCTAAGCACACCAAGTGGTACTAAGACAGACTTTAATAAATTAACCAGTATGTGATAATAAGTGAAACAAAGAAACACCCTTATAAGTAACGAGTAATTTGCAACGCGGTGTTGAAAAGATTTTAGCATCGTTAAAGCATGTGACTGACAGAACGGAGGGTCGTGTTTCCTAAATACCGAGGTCACCGGAACGTTTTATTGTTGTGTGCCCTTAGTCGGCTCGGTCACGTAAATAGTTAAGATTTGTTCGTGCGGAGGCGGCCGGCGGCAGTTCGGCGGCGGCCGCGCTACTCTCTCATCTCGCCCTTACTCCTTATCTGAAACTGGGCACTTGATCCTCGTGACTGTCACATTGCACCTGAAGCCGCAGATCGCGATATCTACACCATGGACAGTACGATTCCAACGTTTATTGTGATCATATATGGCTACATTTCCGTGATGTAATTGAACATTGATTATATCACAAGGAATATTACGGAGTTCCCTACATTTACTCGCTTGTGTTGGACATAGTTTCGCATAGTGTTTACAACAGGTATGTAGAAATACTAAGGTAAAACTATTAAATAATAGAAATAAGCGTATTGAATTTATATTATAGGGTTATTTAAATATATTAAAATAATTAAGAATATTTTTTTTATAGTGCCGGCCGACATTTATCAATTGCATTTTCTTTATTTATTTAGCTGAGCTATGTTTAATATGGATTAAATATCGCACCTACTTAAAGACAATAAATAAAGTATAACGATATCTTAACTTCACAATGCTAACAAATCATCACTCAAAGTGGTAATTAATCATAATCAATATGAAAACTATGTCGTAACTAAATCTATCTCAAGTACCAGCTTAGGCAGTTCGTAGTACCTAGCGCTGATGATTTACTCACAGTCGGTAATTAAAACTATTTTTCAAGGATAGATAATCAGGAAACATTATTTGAATAATTAATTATTGACCCATCATTCATTATCTATTTTATTCTTTTGAAGTAAACAATATGCAATCTCTGTTAATCATAGCAAATTTCCATTGTAGATTAACGATCAATAACTGTGTAATACCTAGGTATTATGCAGTTATTGATCATAAATTCTAGGCATCCTGCAGTTGTACCATAGGTACCTACATAAGTTCAACTAACACTTTCAATGTTATTTTCTTTATAAAATATTTTTAAAGTTTACAACCTGTTTATTTTTTAAAATAATATTTAATCTTAACTCAGATCATACTTGGAATTTAGTTCATCAGTTTTACTAAGCATTATACAATAATTAGATACCTACATTGAAGCATGTCATACATGATAACAATAATAATCAGTTGAATATGTCAATAATAAGTTATATATCTTTTAGTTTCACCGAATTAAAAACATATTATCCCGTCAAGCATCGGATTACAGACACAATTGATTTTTCAATTGTTATATGGCAACCCTCCAGAGGTATAACGCCCCTTGACATTAAAGCATACTACTGATTAATACACATTTGTTTTAAAATACTTATCCCTTACAAACATATAAAAGGGGTATATAATTATATCCAGTCACATAGTTATTTTGTAGTTTTCGCCAATCTACACACAGCTGTAAATTTAATGATAGTGATAAATTACAATTGTTAATTAAACTTTATTGCTTTATGAGTAGGTAGAAACTTCAGCAACTGTGAATGCACTTATTTCATAAAAAAATATCAAGACATATAAACTATATTCGTATATTAAGAGATTGGAGCATCATACAACTAAAACAATTTAGATGTGTTTAGTAGTGTCTGTTATATTCGTATTAATTAATTTTATTTACTTTTCGCTGCTAGTTCCCTCAATATTACTTACTAATGATATTTTGCTAGCAGTGTCGAATCTATATGACTACTTATCTACGGATCTACACTATAGATCTATTAAGTCTGTTATCTGTTGATTAATGTTTCAAAATAATTATTTTCTCAATTTTTGATTTTAATATTATTCTAAATGTTTGAAAAATTACTCAGTAATTAAAATACATCTAAACTAGAAAAAAATCACGTCCAGAGGCGGGAATCGAACCCGCGACCTTTCGCAATCTGGGCGACTGCTCTAACCAACTGAGCCACCCAGGACTTGGGATATTCCTATGAAATTCTTCTAGTCTATCTGAATTTGCGTTATGAGTTAACGTCCACCGTACAATGTCGAAATGTTCTATTTAATTAGGTCGCGGGGTAGGGTCATATTTTATTAGGTCGCGGGTTCGATTCCCGCCTTAGGACGTGAAATTTTTCTAGTTTAGAATATTTTAATTAATAATTAATTTTCTTATTATTTTTTCAATTAATCATATTCTTTCTGCTTAAAAACTGGGATGCAAATTTAAGATTAGCAATCAACTTTCACACTAAGTAAATCTACTAACACATACTAACTTAAATTGTTATAGTTTTGTATAAAGGTTTATCTATCTACTAATATGAAATTAAGCAATTCTTAGTTTAATTTACCTACCTAGTCATTGAAAGTTTGAGTCGAAGTAGGTATTTGGGTGAATTTTTGTACATGGTTGACCAAATCTGTTAATGTAAAAAATAGCGAAAACTATACAAAGAAATCTTTGAACCTATACTGATAAAAATGTTATTTTCCTTACCGGACTTATAAGTTTCAAGTTCTGAATGATATACATAATATAACGGCAAAATGTAGCAAATAACCATTTCAATAAAATATTTTTATATTTTTATAAGCTCTTCAAAGTGATGGCCATTGTTTTCAATAGATAGCCTCAGTCTTGACATATATAACGATAATAAACTACCGAATCCTGTCGCTAAATCTCAACAATGTTCACTCTCAAAGATAACTTAGATATGTAGCACTGAAACGATTTTGTACGTCTCGACATCAAATTCATCACAAGCTTAATATTTTTTATCAATATTATGAGAAGAACAAACTGTCAATTTATTAATTTCTAACGTTAAAATCTGCCTGCCCGATAAGCGAGCTGTTAAATTACTAACGCAAGGTGGAAAAGGTGTGTGTCGCAGAAGACCGTAATTTTTTTCTGTTATACAATAAACGACACAGAATAGAATATTTATTTATTTTCTCTCACATAAGTTACAATTTTTCAATATAGTGTAAGTACATTGATTTTAGTGTTTGAACCATTGAACATTAATGCATTCTAAACAAAAGAATAGGGTTCCTTAATGAACATTTATGGTGTCACGAAACAGGCTTAACTCTAGTCTGAAACTTCGGAAAACGTTTCGTAGTAAGTTTGTTGATGTCAAGATGTGCAAAAATCGTTAGTACCAAATAATACTGTGTTAAATGAAATGAAAATACTCGTTCGAGTATAGAAACAAATTTGTACATTGTGAAGTTAGACTTTACCTCAATTTATTAAAACAGCGAGACTAGAAACAAAACATAGGGTTCTCACAGGTGTTCGTTAGCCCGGATTGTTAAAGGCCGCGGGTTCTCATCCCGCTCCAAGACATGACTTATTTTAGTCTACATATTTTTCTCAATATCTTGCAAAAAAATATTAAGTAGCATTTGCATGCATTCGGCATGCGTTGCAATGCCCTTAAAGAGTAACCGGAAACAACAACTGAAAAAAAACAGTATATTTAAAGTTTCTTCATAATCTGATTAATAGTTTTGCAGCGCATAGGAGGCAAACAAACAAACAAACATTCATTTTGATTTACCTGCAAAGATAATATTTAAAAATAATGTGTGAGGCAGGGCGATGTTATTTAGCCAAAACTGTTCACAGCCGCGTTGGAGGATATGTTTAAGCTTTTGGGCTGGAGAAGTCTTGGCATTAACATAATCATTTTTTTAAAATATTTTTTTTGTATGCTAGACTTATTTAATTTAATTTTATAATGGATTGAAATTGTGAATATATGGGTGTTATTTGGCTGAAGTAAATAGTAAATAAACGGCGAGTACATGACTCACCTTCGTTTTGCTAATGATGTCGTAGTCATGACTTGGGCACAATGCTCGTCGACCTCTGTAGAGTCTCCCAACAAATGGGTCTTAAAATGAACATGGATAAAACGAAAATGATGTCACATTCCCATGTCGCACCTACTCCGTAAAGGTTGAAACCTCTACACTGGAAGTTGTTGCTGAATACGTTTACCTGGGACAAATAGTCCAACTTGGTAAGGTCAACTTCCAGAAAGAGGTCAATCGACGGATCCAACTCGGCTGGTCTGCGTTCAGGAAGCTCAGCAGCATATTCTTGGTCATCATTCTTGGTCCAACTACCGCAGTGTCACAAGACGAAAGTCTTTAATTCGTGCGTGTTGCCAGTGATGACTCACAGAACTGAGACGTGGCCGCTTACAATGGGCCTCAAGAAGGATCATTGTCACGCAAAGGGCAATGGAGTCAGAAATGAGGAGATCCGCAGGAGAACCGGTCATAGCCCAAATTGTTGTTGAGACCTCAATCACTGATCACGAATGTGTAACTCTAACGATTTACTTAACTAATCAATTAGATAATTATAGTAGATTCCAAACTAAAATAAATAAGTACAAACTTTCTTCTGACATACAATCGCTTGACTTCCATACAATATTCACCATCTCTGATGCAAATTACGCAACTAATCAGTTTATTGACCAATTAGCAACAGCAATTAACAGGAACTCCAAACACGTTAAGACCCCGTATAGACAAAGAACCAGTAAGCCTTGGTTAACGCGAGGTATTCTGCGCTGCCTAAAAAATAGGGATAGCCTACATAAAAAAGTAAAAAAAGACCCTAATAACGAGACAATAAAATTAACATACAAACGATATAGAAATTTTTGTAAATCCATTCTTAATAAATCACGAAGAGAATTTAATACAAAACTATTAGAATCAACTTCAGGACACAAAAAGAAACTCTGGGAAACTATCAAAACTGTAACAAACATAAGAAAAGCACAGGACCACTCAACTTGCCTAATAGATTATTCACACCCACAAGAGAGCATAAACAAGGTAAACCAGTTTTTCGCCAATGTAGGGAAAACACTCGCTGAGAGGAATCCTGTGTCCTCCATATTACCCCCATCTGTTACTACTACTTCACCTTGTGATTCAATGGTCATTCTTCCCACTGATGAGCTGGAGGTTACACAAATTATCCAGGGACTAAAAACTAACTGTGCTGTCGGTTCCGACCTAATTTCTACTGAGATGTTAAAAAATAATGTTTACTGGCTGGCATCTCCTTTGGCGCACATCTGCAACTTAGCCTTAATGTCAGGAGTATTTCCTCAAGCCTTCAAAAAGGCGCTAATAAAGCCTATCCACAAGGGAGGGGAGAAGGACAGTGTTAACAACTATAGACCTATAGCTATCTTACCCGTGCTCTCCAAAATCCTTGAACGCTTAATGAATAAGCAATTAATTAAATTCCTGGAGACAAATAACCTACTATCAACATCTCAATACGGATTTAGACCGGGAAAATCCACAAATGATGCGGTACATAATCTTACCAACTGTATTATCACTAGCTTGGATAATGGTAAGAAAGTATTAACTATTTTTCTCGACCTTGCAAAGGCTTTTGACACGGTTTCAATCCCCCACCTTCTGGTCAAACTGGAAGCCATTGGGGTGAGAGGTACCCCACTAAAACTTTTTAAAGACTACCTAACAAACCGTAAGCAGAGAGTGAAAATAGATAACCATCTGAGTAACGAGGAGAATGTGACTTACGGAATTCCGCAGGGCAGCATAAATGGTCCGACACTATTCCTCGTATATATAAACGACCTCTGCAATCTCCAACTCCATAATGGCTCGATCCTTACCTTTGCTGATGACACAGCTCTTTTCTTCTCAGGAGACAACTGGAATGACGTCTTCCACTCTGCCCAACAGGGAATGGAAAGGGTTACCAGATGGCTGCAAAACAACATTTTGACGCTAAATGTTTCTAAAACAAAATACATAGCATTTGCCCATCGATCCCACCTTCTTCCACCATCAACACTAGGCATCACCGTTCACTCCTGTCCCGCAAACTCGTCAAATTGCTCTTGCCCCTTTCTCGAAAGAACCGATACGATTAGGTACCTCGGCATAACCTTGGATCAGACCCTAACCTTCAATCCCCATATACGTTTGCTCACTATAAGGACGCGTAAACTAATTCACATTTTTAGAACGCTTAAACAAGTGGCCAACAAAAAAACTGTTAGGATGGTATACTCTGCCCTATGTCAATCCATCACGGACTACTGTATCACCTCCTGGGGTGGCGCAGCAAAATCTCACCTCATCTATCTAGAGAGAGCTCAGAGAGCTATTCTGAAGGTGAGTGCTGGCTTACCCTACCGGTACCCCACAACTACCCTTTACAGGGATTGGGAAGTGCTGACAGTCAGACAATCATTTATCCTACAGACTGTACTTAAAATGCATTCCCAACTTCAGTTCAACCCAAACCTCAACAAGGATAAACGACGAAAAGGATCAGTCTGCCAGGGTGTCAGTCTGAGGTCTGGCCACTCCCATCATTTCTTCTGTTTTCTAGGTTCATATCTATATAATAAAATAAACAATATCTTGTCCATTTATCCTCTTAAAAAGTCAGCCTGTAAGAGTGCTGTCACAAACTGGCTTAAAGTCATGGATTACACGGAAACAGAAAGTCTGTTCCTTATACGAATATGAAAAAGGTAAAAGAAAGAACAATTAAGGGAAAGAGATGGGAAAAAGGCGAAGGAAGGTTAAACAATTTTCACAAAAGGCTTCAAAAAAAAAAAAACTATTTTTTTTACTCTTTTTATAAACACATAATTTTAATTTAAAAATAACGAAGAAATGTGATACAATAAATCAACCTATTTAAAAAAAAATCAGCCTATTATTTCTTTATTTTTATTTTTTAATGAATACATAATTTTAATTTAAAAATAACTTAGGAAATGTGATACAATTAAAGCCAAAGTGCAAGCTTACTAAATAATCATAATAATATGTATCAAATATACATATTAAATTAATTATAAATAATTGTAATCACAAAATTATACTCAATTCGATTAAAATAAACTATATAATATAAATAAAAGTATGTTAATTAATTAACTTTAATAATTTAATTCATTGCATTATTTTTACCTAGTACAATTGTATTGTTGGAATACAACCATGTATGAAATCAATTTAAGATTATTATTGTATGATTTTATTGACTAATAATTAAGATAAATTGCATGTCTCTAACAAACGTATACTATTATGTTCAACGATGTACCTAGGCAACCATGATGCAATTGATTTGGGGGAGGTGCCTGGAGACCTGTACTACGGGTTTTTTTTTGAAACCTATCTCAGGCTCCAGTCTCTCACACAATGGTTCATACACTAAAATCAATGTACCTACTTACACTATATTGAAAATTGTAACTTTTGTGAGAGAAAATAAATAAATATTCTATTCTATTCTATTCTATTGCGAGCCTCTGTGGCAGTGGGCAGGTCACATTCCAAGGAGGACTTACGGCCGTTGGAAGTTCGACGAGTGGCGGCCGCATACCAGGAGATGCAGTGTTGTTAGGCCTCCCACAAGGTGGACCGACGATCTGGTGAGAGGCGCGGGATACCGATAGATGCGGACAGCACAAAACCGATCGGTTTTGAGATCCTATGGGCATCATCGCTCAGCTGAAATGATGATGATGGTTAAGAGAATATTAAAGTAGAAAAGCTCAAAAAAAAAAGGAAATAATAAGAAATTGTAAAGTCATTCGGTAAAAGTAAATTGATTTTAACACTTTTGTGACCCATACTATCAAAGCAATAAGGGTTATATGCTGTCAATAATAATTTGAAATCACACCTAATGCTAAAATTATGCTGCGATGCCTGTACCTGTTGAAAATTTCAAGAATTATTAGTATTGTTTCCTACGTGTTTCACTACATATTTTTTTGTATATTCATTCTAATACCTACGTTCGGTATTCCTATGACTACAATCACTGTCAAACCATGTTTTGTTTAAGATAAATAAAATAACTTACTTTTTTTTGTAAACTCAAAGGTATGTTTTTAAAGCGATATAATCATACGAGTATTTATCATTGCAAAAGACAGTAGCACCCTAGAGTCCATGTCTCTAAGGAGACAATGATGAATAGATTTATTTATTATGATTTTCCCAAGGGAGAGCGTTTTTGCGTTGTTGTTGGAAGATGATTATAAACAAATGCTTCTTGACTGTTTTTTTATTTATTTATTTTGACGACCAGCTGCTTATTATACAGGCTACATGGTCAGGGATCCTGGTAAGGGCAGATGTTTTGTATTATGAGTACATCCGAGTATTCGTTCACAAGTGGGTGTTTGTGTGCTTATTTAGTATATTTCTATTATTTATATACATTATTACTATCATCTGCGTTACCTAATATCCATAACACAAACTCTTAATGACACTTAATTTGAACTAAATAATAGGTGTGAGTTTATGAATATTTTATTAATAACAATATTACATTGTGAAATAGCTGTTCTCAGACACCATTATGTGTAACGCAGACATAACGCTAATCAATAGATTAGCGCCGGCTGCGTTAGGGACGAAAAGTCTTTTCACTTACGCCAAATTTTTCGTCTTAAAGTATGCTATAAAACCACTTTGCATATTGACCGTGTTGAAAGTTCACTCATTAGCGAACTATTCAAATGTTTATCACGTTCGTCCTTTACTTATAAATAGAGCGCATTGAGTGACGTTGCACTAATCCTCGTATGATTATATTTTTCGCGATAGTTTACCTTGGCTAGAATATTAATTAAACGTTTTGGTTATTTAAATAAGACACTGCGCTGCGAACTGCCTTAAAAATATGAGTTTCTATAATACAATCAGTTTTAATTAATATATAATTATAGTACTAACAATACTTACAAAGTAAACACAAACGTCAAACTTAATCAATACGGTAAATAAAAATTTTGATTATTTAAACAATCAATTTTTAATTTACAATTTCTCATGAATAGATTATAGAGTATCAATCCTCATTTTTATATCTGTATTAACTCAACTGGAGCTCTAACGACCTGCACTGCTCTACGTCCGGTATAAAACGCTCGCCGACGAATTTTTCGTCGACGAACGTTTCGACGACACATTCAAAATCCATTCCACAAATACCACTTGAAATAATTCAATAGAAATAATAGCATTACTTAGTGGGTTCACGGTATTTTTTTTATGACCAAGCAGAGTGGTTTATTTTGTCTGGTATTTAAGAAAAAGGCTTTGAATTTGTCAGCAAAACGATCGTCGACGAAGCGTCAAAATCAGAATCATTTATTGCATAATTATAACAATTGTTCCTAAGCAGCTAGATCTTATTGCATACATGTAGTCATAACAGTTACCCATAACGTTTTACATATTCCTCATAATATAATTCTCAATATTGTCGCCTTGAGATAGGCGACACGATTGACGCCATAGGAGAATAAACAATGACCCAGACGAGATGGGAATGCTAAGCAGGGGCAAAGGAAAAATGTGTCCATCAACCGCGGTCTTCTTAGTGGTAACAATTCGGGACCATTATCCGAATATTATTGCTCACATTCTGACGGTCATTGTGCTTCCGTACTGTGGTTTTATGAGGACATAAAAAGAAGGAAACAGGAGTCGGCGTGAACGAGCAAGAAATTAAATACTACACGAGTCTCTAAAAGAGGTAGTAGAGTATGTTTCACTCGAGATCCCCTGTAGCATTGTATGCTTGAAAATAAATTCTTGACACAAATAAAACAATTTTTCAAGGAAATTAATAATAAACTGAAAAATGTAATCTACATTTAACATGTAGGAGATGTAGAGCATAATAGTATGCACCACTCGAATTTGAACCTCCACCTTACGGAAGATCGCATATACCTAACACTACTTTGTAGTGTGGCATGCTCCTGCGATGACTAAGGTCCGTCTCCTAAGTTGAGAATATAACGCTTTCTCTTAATCTCTACAGAATAGGCAACACGTAGTGCCGAAGGTCCTACGAAAGTCATTGGCCATCATGCGGACTCAATGTTTGTTAGATAAACCAAAAACGTTTTAGTAAAATTTTTTAAACACTTCTGACACTAGCATGTCAACAAAACTATATAATATTTCTCATCATCATCATCTCCAGCCTATATACGTCCCACTGCTGGACACATGCCTTCTTACATGGGAGAAAGATATGAGGAGTTTGGGCCATAACACCACCACGCTAGCCCAATGCGGGTTGGTATATTAAATCGGTTGCAGGAACAACCGGGACCAATAGCTTAACGTGCCTACCGAAGCACGGATGGGCTCGAGATAACAAACTTTTATTGACCCATCCCAGGATCGACCATGGCGATAGTTGCTTTGTTTTTCGTATCGAAACCAAAGCGCTCAAGCCCCTCCTCGAGCTAACATTTCTATCTTTGTCATTATTAGTGGATAGTTCAGGTGTTTTATTATACCTCTTACAGTCGATAGTGTATATGTCTACATAATAAAGCTATATACGTATTAGAATAAAGCTTCTGCTTGCATATTAATATTGGCCCTAATTCTGTAGAACACACGCTAAATCTAAATTTAAGTTTAGTGTGTCTCATTCTCTCAATATGAATACAAAAAAGATGACTATCATAATATAACCTGACATTTAGAATCGTGTATTCCATTCTCGACCTTAATGAACGTGATAAAAAAGTATCTTAAGCAGACATACAATTGGTAGCAAAATGAGTATCTGAGAAATCTTTAATCTTATGCCACAAACTTCTTGACCATGACAATGCTAAGAAATAAAGTATCATGAATCAAGTTTTGTCGTCGCTAATCACTAGCTCGAAAAAATATAATATGACATAGGCAAGCTTCAAAACTTACAACAGAAACAAGGTTTAAGAAACGTCTGTCTTAAAACGTGTTCATTGATTTAATTCTTTACCACACTGTCCGGGATGCGACTAGGCGACGAGCCGGCGATTTGATGCACAATATAGTTAGTATCAATTCATTATCATACTACGTGCAGGACAGGACGCCGCGCCTTCACATACAACGAATCATTACGAACTCTGTCAATTCGAAGCGCCGCTCTACAACAATATGGTCAGTTTGTTTTATAATATTTAATATACCTACTGTGTTTGATAAATTCGTTCGACGTGACGCGTGACGTCAGCATGTGGCCAGTCTCACTCCTATTATGTTACAACAAAAAGATTAGTTAATCCACAACATAATTAACATAATTACACATTGTCAGTCTTAAATTTAGCGGAATTACAAAGGTCCATTTTTGTAAATGAACTTTCATAACCAGATATACCTTTTAGTACTTTATAGCCTGCTTTTTATTGATGTATATTTGTGTAGTTTATTTTTATTATTTATATATGGTGGCTACCCACCACCGTAATGAAGTGTATGAATGAACTGTTTGACCTTGAGACCGAGATCTGTAAATTCAAATCAAATTACACCCATTAGAGCTGTTCCATTATGATAATATCACCGTGAAAACGTGTTACTGATGTTAGCGAGTTCGTTGATATTCGCTGTAAACAACTTGGTTCCATAATCCTAACCGTTGTTTACATTTCAGGCCCATCTCAGCCCATCTGAGAGAAATTATCTTCTTGAATGACGCAAAATGTCAATCCAAACATCGAGTACATTATTTGACGTTTTCAGTTTGTTTACGACCATTGACATTTACTTCATGTTCTGTTACAAAAAGTCATGTGATCAGAATAAAATTACTTTCCTTTTGTTTCTCAGAATGCTGAAATCATTTATTTTTAAAAGTAATTTTGTTTCTATTGCATGTTTTATTCTTTTTCAAAATTAAAAAGAGCACTTCATACTGCACTGCAATTTGAATGCTAAAATAAAATATAATTTGAAGTGAATTAAGAAGGCCTCGAAGAAGGCTAAAATGGTCTCTTTCTTCAATGGAAATCTTTCTTTTTTCAATGGAAACTTTCTCCCGCTTACGCTCAGGTTGTGGAATGAGCTCCCTGCAGGGGTTTTTTCGAACGACTACAGCATGGGGCTTTGAAAATATTAAAATGACTTAAAAATATTTTAATAGCAAGCGTCCATAGGCTACAAGTAACCGCTAACCGGTGGGCCGTATGCTTGATTGCCACCTTAGTGATATATGAAAAAAAAAAAATCAAATAAATAAAATATATTTTAAGCCATATTAAAAATATATTTAGAAACGGTAATTTTACTAGGGACGTTATTTTTTTATAGTGAATTGCTGACAGTAAAGTCGAGATCTAAACTCTTTTATGAATTCTTGTACTTCTATATGGCTTCAACTTAGAAAGTAAGTACCGTTGTTAGGAAACTATTATTCCAGGTATTAAATCTGCTAAGACTAAAAGTCACTAAAGCCAATCGGTAATTACTCGTACTTATACTATAAGTATGCCCTACCTGTTTTGACATCAAGTATGAAGAACTTGCCTCAACTTCTTGACTTTCAACAATGTCTAACAATAGCTAATAAAAAATAACATCTTTCGTTGTAAATACATTCAACTACAGACTTCTAATTACCTGCAAATTAGCCGCTAAATACCATTACACAGCAAAGTGTGCCATTCACATTCACGACAATTAGAAACAATAATTGAATATTGACATGTGTGCTCACGTTATTGTGATAATAAATATAATTGCTGCGGTAATTTAGTCTAAATTGTAAAAATATTGTTCAAGAGTAAAGAATTTGATATTTGTGTATTTACAAAATGTGCTATTAACATACAGTGTATGTTATTTCTTACTTGCTTACCTTTTTTTTTATTTAATTAAAAATATTACTAAAGTAATTAAAATATAAAACTAGAAAAATTTCACGTGCTGAGGCGGGTATCGAACCCGCGACCTTTCGCAATCCGGGCGACTGCTCTAACCAACTGAGCTCAGTTCAGAAATTTTTGTAGTTTTATATTTTAATTACTAAGTAATTTTCCAAATATTTATGATAATGTTAAAATCAAAAATTAAGGACATTACTAAATTAAACCAATAAATAATCTAATCAGAGTAGAAGTTTTATGAAAAGTTGAAAACAAATTGTTTCTTGTCTTAGTGATCACAACCATAAAATTTAGTTTGCTAAGCTAATTCAAACAAGATAGTACTACGAACTCATTTAATTTAAATCGTATCAGACGCATCTATTAAATATTCTTTCAACATACATTTTTGCTCAAAAAACGCATTTACAAATGGTTCGGTCAGTAAAACAAAATGTATGGGAAATTTCAAAATTAATTTTACAATTTTTAATTTTTGATAACACGTATTTATATGATTATGTTAACATGGGTAGGTGTTCGCTTGTTATACATGTACCAAGAACCTTATATAATACTATTCCCTAACTCTCTTGTAATACTACTATAACCTACCTCTCTTATTTACTACTAAGCCCTACATCTCTTTTAAATTAGTTAACTCTTCTATTCCGGGTGTTACAGAATTCCGAAATAACATTTGATATTCTGGGGTTGCGGGGGGTCCGCCACCCGAAACGCGGAGGTTCTGTGTTAGTGTTTTGAGAGTTTGTGATGTTATTTGTTGGTATGGTATTTTCTGCTTGCCGTAGTCCTGGATTAACAGATTTACCTGTAAGAAAATATTAACTTCTTCTTCTTCTTTTTTTCTCACCTTAACTGGGAGTTTAAAAATATTTGTAAAAATATTCTTTCGGATCATTAGAGATGTTAACTTCAATGAGTGGTGAGATAAACGTTGCTTTAAAAAAAAATTTTAACTTAAAATAAAACCTTGGTGCTAAATTGTTTCCAGAAACCATAGATAGTGAAGCACCGACTCCAAAAATATGTTCCTAGGGGACGAGTGCCTACTTACTAAAATTTAATTATACCATCCTTTTCAGTTTTTTGGAGTCGCTTTTATTTTTTGTTTAAATTTATTTTTCACAATTTTTAGTGATAACTTTTGAAAGCTAGATGGGTGACCGTGAGCTTATATTGTTTTCTACTATCGTATCATTTCACTAAAAATTCATAGGAAAGCAAATATCCGCAACTTCGCATATGTAGACGACTTAATTTTTCCAGTTTTTTTGATTTAAAAACCAAACTACCCTATGGATTTCCGAAAAAAATTTTATAGGACCAAATGGGAACTATTCCGCATCGAACAAAACCGAAAACATACAGACGAATTGATAACCTCCTCCTTTTTTTGAAGTCGGTTAAAAAAACAAAGACGAATTGATAACCTCCTCCTTTTTTTGAAGTCGGTTAAAAACGTTGGAAAAGGAAAAAAAGCGGTGAAATTAGTAGTAGTGGTAATCGCGTCTGGCCGGAAATCAGGAGACGCGGGTTCGAGTCCCGCCTGGAGCATATTTTTTTTTCATTGTTTTTTTTGCTTTATTTGTAATTGTAACAATAAAGTAGGCATTATAACGCATCAATAACATTAAAATGAAATGAACTTCCATGCCGCATCAACTTGTCCAACAACACTGTGGATTGAAGTTATCGAAATCAAACATTCGCCGTATAGCAATCGCCGTATAGCAAGGTTCAAATTGCAAGGTATTTTATATTTTATTACTATTACGTCTAAATTGTAAAATATTGAAAACATCATAAATCAGAAGCCCAGATGTCACGATTGTTGAAGATTTTTCGAGTGTTATTGGATTAGCGTAGGTGTTAGTGATAAGGACAGAAAACTTCATCTTAGATACTTGAGATATGAATTTCCTTACCTGCCTAGTTTGTAAAAAAAGAAGCGTCGGTAGTTTTATTTTATAATTTCTTGTGAAAGCAAAATCTTACATTTAGTTTTTTTTACTACCTACTTACCGTTTATATTTTTTCAATCACAACGATAAATAAGTTTTTACGATCAAAAGTATCAAAATCTACCTCGGTCATCATGCTATGCTTAGAATGTTAGACGACCGGCGGGCGGAGTGGTCTGTGCCCCTCGCTATACAGGCTACTCAGTCGAGGGTCCCGGGTTCGAATCCCGGTGGGAGCAAATGTTTGTATGATGAGTTATTTATTTATTTGGGCTAGGTAATAGGAGTGAGTGTATGAATATTATTAATATATTATAGAAGTGTAACGACAATATAGTTTCGTTTCCGACGAGCCAAGAAAGTTAAACTGCGAATTATGTGTTCTTTCTGGTGGTATTGTCTGTCAAAACCGGGTTTACTTGAGTTCGAAATACCATTCTGCGAATATTGTTACATCGGTGACTATGACGCCCTCTGGTTAAATTCGCCGCTTAATTTGATGCCTAGCCCGTTGATTAAACGCCGGCATCCAGGCCTATGGTTAATTGCACTAGACTCACTCAACGTTTAATGACATGTCGTATTTGAAAGTCCGCTCAATTAGATGCCTAGGCGAATCGTCTTGTTCTGAAAATTGATAGGTTCAAGGTTTTTTTTTATGACCACTTTTAACCAAAACAATTTCGGTTATAAGTGTTTTTAGAATTCAAGCCCTTTTTTCCGTGCGGTGACGGATTAAGAATACAATTCACCGCCCCATTTCTTCCCGTGGGTGTCGTAAGAGGCGACTAAGGGATTACCGAGCTACCAACTGCTCGACTGGTGGTAGGGTCTGAACACCCGTCTGGTTAGTGACCACCGTACGCATGGCGTAAAACCCGCCAAGTGACCACTTGTGGTCGCGTTCCGGGATCAGTCAGCGTACAACCAGAGCTTGGGGAGTCGTTGCGGCGATGGATGCGGTCAGTGACGGCTCCCGTCTAACCAGAGCCAGGTGGACTGCATTGACCCGCCGACCAGGGAGACCCGAAGAAACGGCTGTTCCGCTGGCCGCCCGTGGTACAGTACAGGGGCCCAAGCGAACCTAACCAGTTCGTGAGGCTGCCCTATCATACCACGCATAATCTTGGGGTGGTCCGTCGTGCCGGTTGGTGACCGGGTGGTGGGGTCCCGGCGGCCATTCCCGGGGGGGTTCGGGGGCCCTTCCGTTCGGCGGGTCAGTGCTTCTCTACTGTCAGCTATTACCTGGGGAAACAGGCCTCACGCTTTGACCGTATATATCGCGGCAAAGTCCCTCCAATTCACGCCTCTCCTCCTTCTATTTTAACTATGGCAGCGCTCAAAAACAGTTCCGGTCGTTCAGCGGTGCACACCCCCACCACAACCACGCTGTTTGAGGTCGGGCTCACTAACATCCGTGGGCTCCATGCTAACCTCAATGCCGTCCACCAACATCTCGAGACGGCTCGACCCGAAATGCTGTTTTTGACGGAGACGCAAATACTCTGCCCGGCAGACACTAGCTACTTGGATTACCCCGGCTACGCTCTTGAAGAGTCCTTCAAAGCGAAGGCCGGGGTATGCTTGTTTGTCCGGGCGGATGTTTGCTGTCGCCGTCTGCGCTGTTTGGAGGACCCTTCCTACTCTATTCTTGGGGTGCATGTGGACCTGGGCACACATTGCCGAATCTACGTGTGCCTCTATAGATCCCACAGCGGTGACATGGAGACAACTCGACTTTTCGAACATCTTAGTCGGGTGGCAGATGTTGCGCAGGAGCAGTTTCCAACCGCGGAATTGGTGTTTTTAGGGGACTTCAATGCTCACCACGAGTCGTGGTTAAGTTCCTCTAAAACTGACCATGCTGGTAGAACTGCCCACGCTTTCGCTCTCACGCACGACCTGACCCAACTGGTAAACCAGCCCACCAGGATTCCAGACATTGTCGGTCACGCGCCCTCATTGTTGGACCTTCTGCTGACGACTCGCCCGGATGGATATCGGCTAGAGGTTCGTGCTCCTTTGGAAACATCGGATCACTGCCTGGTATCCGCTGGGGTGCCACGGGCGTCGCCACCGGTACCTTATGGTTGCCAAACGCCGCATCTGGCACTATGCGTCGGCAGATTGGGACGGTATGCGGGATTACTTTGCATCTGTCCCTTGGAGGCAGCGCTGTTTCAGTGAGCTGGACCCGAACGCTAGCGCTACTGCTGTTGCTGATGAGATCATGTTAGGGATGGAGTACTATATTCCTCACTCCGATCTCATCAGTAGGGGTAGGCGTAACCTCTGGTTCAACCGCGATTGTGCCTTAGCTGTTGAAAACAGACAGTCGGCATACCGCGCTTGGATCAGGGGCCGAGCTTGCGGGGATCCCAATATTGACTCACTGAAAGCAGTCTATAACAACACCACCAAGTCCTGCAAAAGGGCCTTCATCAGAGCGGATGCACAGCGCGTTGCACGAGTTGGCCAAGAACTTCTTACGCATCCTACGGGAAGCCGTAGCTACTGGCGTCTGGCCAAAGCCGTGCAATCCAACTTCTGTCAACCCTCGCTGCCCCCGTTGAGATGTTCTGACGGCTCGCTAGCTCACAAGCCGCAAGAGAAAGCCGATCTCTTGGTAAAACTCTTTGCTGCTCACTCCCGAATCGATGACTGCAACTTACAGCCACCAACACTCTCTCACTGTGGCCACACAATGCCTGATATAAGTATTAGGCAATGTGATGTACGTGCGGAGCTTCAGTCAATCGACGTCCGGAAAGCTAGTGGACCTGATGGCATTCCAGCGATAGTACTGAAAAACTGCGCAGCGGAGTTGTCTCCTGTCTTAACGCGGCTATACCGTCTTTCTCTCTCTTCTGGGTGTGTGCCGGAATCTTGGAGAGAGGCCAATGTGCAACCGGTCCCCAAAAAGGGAGACCGATCAGACCCAGCTAACTACCGCCCGATAGCTGTCACCTCAGTTCTTTGCAAGGTCATGGAACGGATCTTAAGCCACCAGCTGATCCGTTACCTAGAAGATCACTCATTAATTAATGATCGACAGTACGGGTTTCGGCCGAACCGGTCAACGGGTGATCTTCTAGCGTACTTAATGCATGTCTGGGGTGAAGCTATTGACAAACGTGGTGAGTCGCTGGCAGTTAGCCTTGACATTGCCAAAGCGTTCGAACGGGTCTGGCATAGGCAGACCGTATGCCGGGAGCTTGGAGAGAAGAGCTCTCCAAGCTCCCGGCATACGGTCTGCCCGCTCAGCTCTGTAACTGGATCGCCGGCTTCCTGCATGAGCGAAGAATCCGTGTCCTCGCAGATGGATGCGCTTCGCGGTTCATGTCAGTGAATGCTGGTGTACCACAAGGCTCTGTTCTATCCCCCACACTCTTTCTTCTTCATATCAATGACATGATTCCGTTAGGAAACATTCATTGCTATGCAGATGACAGTACAGTGCATGGGGGATATTACGGTCGCCCAGGGGCTGGGCGCGCTGAAACCGAGAGGGAGAGAGAGAATCTTGCCACTGAGCTCGACAGGGTGTTGAACCTCGTATCTGAATGGGGATCTAACAATCTTGTTGAGTTCAATGCTAAGAAAACACAGGTGTGCGCGTTTACAGCCAAAATGTCGCCGTTCCTTCCCCTTCCGTCCCTTCAGGGCACGACTCTTTCGGCGCAGGGCTCCCTAAACTTGCTAGGTATGGAGATATGTTGCGATCTGAATTCCAGGAACTACATCGAAACCGTGATCAAAACAGCCTCACGGAAGCTCGGTGTCCTGAACAAGGTGCGTCGATTTTTCACGCCTGACCAATTATGCCTGCTCTATAAAACTCAGGTCCGGTCTTGCGTGGAATATTGCTCGCACTTGTGGGATAGCTCCGCCAAGTACCTTCTCGATGCCCTGGACAGATTGCAGCGTCGTGCTGTCCGTATCATTGGCGATGTAGAGGTCACCAACAACTTGAGCCTCTGCAATTGCGTCGAGACATGGCGTCGCTTAGCGCCTTCTATCGGCTATATCACGGAGAGTGTTCTGAGGAGTTATTTGACCTTATCCCACCTTCCCCCTTCCTACTCAGGAGCACGCGAGCCGGTCTTCGGAGTCATCAATTCACTGTCTCCACCTCAACATCACGTACAAAGAAATTTAGTAGTTCTTTTCTTTGTCGAACTTCCAGAACTTGGAATTCTTTGCCAGCACATGTGTTCCCTCCTTCGTATAACATGGGTTCCTTCAAAAGAGGCGTGAAAAAGCACCTTTCGGGCCGGCAAGGTGGAGGCGGCTAGAGCAGTGTCTGAACTGCACTAGCTGTCTTCGCATATGGACTCTTCTTACCGCTTCACATCAGGTGGTGTTGAGTCATTTGTCGTGCTTTGTATAAAAAAAAAAAAAAAAAAAGGAGGAAATTGGGTGAAAGTCTGATAATCATATTCAGCCGTGAAAAAGTTCGCTGTGTTTCGAATTCAAGGGAAGTTAGCCAGTGTCAGTAGTTCATCTTAGGCCTCAGGATGACAACGCACCTGCATTATCAATATGCAGGTGCGGTGTCATGTGTATAATGATTTTTCCTTGTTAATTGTAATAATATTCATTCATTATAAAATATTATTTGTCATGTAACATAAACCGTGATTTTTATAATCAAGCACTTAGCCATTGCTGTCTATAATAATAATAAGTAGGTAAATTGTTAATAAATCTTGTTTTTATTTCGATTTAATCGTAATAGGATCCTTCTGAATGTCATTGGCCTTTAAATTCAATTAAAACCTCACATAAATACGTCATACGGACGGAGGAAGAATAATAATCACAATCGTAGCGAAGAGCGTGTCGAACGTCGCGCGGCTCTCGGCATAGGCGCGGCGGCGGACACGCACTCTGACGGCCTGGCCACGAACTCACCGCACGCGCGTCCTGCGACTCGCGAATCGGCAACCACTGCGCGCTGTCTTGATGTCGGCCTCGCAGCGCGTCGTCGTGACCGCGCAGTGGTTGCCGAGTCGCCGACGCCGCCCGTTCCCGTGGCCAGGCCGATGATTGGTGCCTCGCGGCCGCATCCTCGTCATCTCGATCATGTGATTGTGATGAGTCCACTTAAGCAAATAAACAGTCCACTACTTACCAACAACTGTTACTGTCAACATTCGGTCGCATTTACCTACTCAATTAATGGATGCAAGCAATAAATGTTATTGCCCCTTTAGTTTGTGTTCGTTCGTGTTTATTTGATAACAAACGTGTACGTCCAGGTAGTCGTTAGGATTTATTTGCACAAATGAATCATCGTTTGTGCAAATTAATCCTAAAGACAATGTGATAAACTAACCTTTGTCCCGATCATACCCAGCTGCTACATCTACTACGATCTATAAGTACACACTCTGGTGTAATGGTTTGGTCGCTTTGAGTTTGTTACAAAACTCGAGGTCCTCCGTGCTCCGGAAATCGGAAGGCTCGTTATGCCGTTGGTCCCGGTTCATAGTGGAACTGTTTTCGAATTCGGCTATCACGCAGCTTGATGGTCATGTGGTTTAAACATAAATTTATTTTAAGAAATACAAATAAAGAAAAATATATATATAAAAAAAAATTTGCTCCAAGCGGGAATCGAACCCGCGTCTCCTGGGATTCGGCCAGACGCGATAACTGCTACGCCACCGGAGCACTAGATGAAACTCAATCTCTTCATCGCTTTCTACTTTTTAACGTTTTTATGCAACGTTAGCCTGGAACATGCAATTTTTTCATTGTTTTCTTTCTTTATTTGTATTTGTCACAATAAACAACCCAGGACTTGGGATATCCCTGTGAAATTCTTCTAGTCTATCTTGTATTTGCGTTCTAGAAAAATTTCTGTCCTGAGGCAGGATTGCGAAAGGTCGCGGGTTCGATTCCTGCCTCAGGACGTGAAATTTTTCTAGTTTTATTCTATTTTAATTACTAAGTAATTTTTCAAACATTTATAATAATGTTAAAATCAAAAATTAAGAATATTTGAAAGCACTGCCCCAACTTAACCGAATCGTCGGTATTTGTAAAAATACTCGTTTCGGATGTTGAAATGGAATATTTCGACATTGTAGGGTGGACGTTAGCTCACAAACGCAAATACAAGATAGACTAGAAGAATTTCACAGAGATATCCCAAGTCCTGGGTGGCTCAGTGGTCAGAGCAGTCGCCCGGATTGCGAAAGGTCGCGGGTTCGATTCCTGCCTCAGGACGTGAAATTTTTCTAGTTTTATTCTATTTTAATTACTAAGTAATTTTTCAAACATTTATAATAATGTTAAAATCAAAAATTAAGAATAAATGATACTTCGGTGAAAAAAACGTAATTTATAATTTAAGACCCCACTACCTTTAACAAACTGGGTGACTGCCATAACGACTGAGCTACCGAGGACCCATATGAAATGCTTCTAATCTTATGTAAAAGTCTAGTATTAGTCTGTACATTTTTATAGATGGCGTACTGCCATATTTTTACTATGTATTGATTAATCTTTACGCACCGTTTGCGACTACAATTACTTGCACAAAATTAAAACCATACAATGTTTACAAACCTGAACTCATGCACGTGACTCTATGATATTCGTTTGGAACAATAATTCCATAAAAAATACTTTTTTTTCGAAAATGATTATTCGCCATAGAAGATGAAATCATTAAACCAATGGTTTATGTTGATAGCTTTGATTCTGATGCAATCCAAGGGCATGTGTATGAATATTATTTACGCCAAGAGTAAAATGGGTTGTATCTCTAAAAAATCTGTTTTTTTACGATTCACACACGACTTTTCTTGAGGTTTAGCTCTTTTATATTCATATATTGATGTTCAGTCAACAAATCTTTAGACGTAAAAACATAATTGAAATGAATAAATGAAAAATTATTAAAATATTCAAAATTTGAATTTGAAAACCTATGTTATTTTATTATTTATTAAATACTCTGCAACGGCTACTATGCTATTTATATAAAATTAGAAAAAGAATGCTAAAGAAAGAACTGCACCCGTACCGCCATCTTTTATCGCGATCCAGTTTAGGACCTAAACTCAGTAGAATCGTTAATTCGTACTACGACGCTATCTACGACTATGACAGCGATGCAGTTTAGGAACCAATACTGAACCGAGCGAAATATGAATCGCTTTTATAAAGATGGTGGTAAGGCCCCTGTACTGACACCAATTAATTAGAAACCAGACAAAAACACAAAACAACAGAATGAAACATCAACACAAGAAAAAATGGTCAAAAATGACAAAGAAAACGTTGTGATGTTATAAACGTAAAACTAACTTCACTGTAATGGCATTGATTACTTAAGCCATTACAGTGAAGTTAGTTTTACCTATAAATACAACAAAATTAACTTTCATAAAGAATGGATTTAATTGAAGGCATAGAAAATTTTGATTAATTGAATTTTCAAAAAGACACATAAGTACTAACATATTAGACATCAATACCAAAATTAAAACAATACAATAGGCGGACAAAAATTTTACGGCAAAAGTCTTGTATTTAGTCATGACATGAGTAGATACCTAAAACAAGCGAAATCTAATAATTTAAAATAAAATCAACCTCAGTCATACGTTGCTGTGGACGGCTACTTGCTACATATAATTTATTGATATTTATTCTTGTTTGAAACAAGAATAAAACACAAAAAAAACCTCTGTAATAGGCGCTTATTTTACTACCACTGTAATAGGACTGTTTACGTTGTAAAATCTAAAGTGTCACGAGCGTGCATTAGATTTGAAAGAGACTATAAGAAATTATCGTTTTTTGAGGTTTTTGAGATTCCTCATACAAACTTCCACCCCACTTTTCAATTCATAAAGGTATGACTAATTGGTCAAAAATGCATAACGTTTTTTTTATTTCTCACGAAAGGTTAAATGATAAAAGTCTTGTAGTCCTTTTTTATTGATTCCCTTTACAAATTTCCATCCCCCTTTTTACACCCTTGAGGGATGATTTCTGGGATAAAAACTATTCTTCAACCTTCTCCACAACTCAACCTATATCCATACGTAATTAAATTTAAATCGGTTTAGCGGTTTTTAACTTCCCATACAAACTTCCACCCCTATTTTCATCCCCTTAAAGGTTGATATCTGGGATAATAACTACTCCTGGTCTTTTCTCGTGACTCAAAACTATCTCTATGTAAAATTTCGTTATGGATTTGAAGTTTAGTCCGACTAAATATATTTTTATAACTTTTCAACTGTAAATTTTAGGATTAAGTATCTTTGACTTCAATTCATAAAAACTTTTCACTGGACTAACAATATAACAAAAATATGCTCTAGAAGGTTTTGAAATGAAATGAAGTTTTCAGTAAATTTAGCATTTACTAAAAAAATCTGCTAAAGCGTCTTTTTTCTAAATCTAAAGGCAATGATGTCCTTAACAGTGTTACTTACGTTTCATTTAGGCGTTGCTACTAGCATAAACGTGATATTCTGATTATCATCCCTAAATGACAGTCCAAATACGCAAAATTTTACCGATACTTAAACCCGATTCGACTAATAGTTTGCACAACGTATATATTCTATCATAAGTGTTAATTGGCTCAACACAGGCTTTTTATTAATAAATTTATATTAAATTATAATAAGATTCCGACACAGCTGTATTTTTTATATATTAGTATGTCCATAATATCCCGGTTTAAGGCAAATAGACTCATATGCTTGTTAGAATATATTTGTTAAGTTAGCGGTGAAGGTTTTGTTGCTGAATTTCAGTAGTTACCGAGTGGTCAGTAGAGACGCGCGCAGCTTTTCTGCGACTAATAGTTTACTTATTTCTTAATAGTTTACTTATTTCTTAGTACGTAAGTCGTTCTTACGTTATTTCGTTATTACGTAAAAGATTATTCAAACAAAATTTAAGAGCCAAAAGTGGTTAAAAATTTTGATTTTAGTCCTGTATTAATATCTTCTTCTTAAAGCCAAAAATTTTAATTTAAATCTTGAGTAGGTATAAAATTTTGATTTTAGTTTAATCCTGGGCTGTTTTCAGGTCCGCAAAACCAGTATACGAATGACGGCGATAAAGGAGTATCCTTTCGACCTCAGTGATCTTGAAAATCAAAACAAAGAGGAGCAGAATCGGAGAGTTTCCGGTCTAGATGTGCCATCTGACCCCGCAGCGTCGGGACGAGCACCGACGCCAGACGGCAAAAGGAAAGTCTCCATAATGGCTGACGAATCCAGTAAGGATAGAGAAAATCTCCCATCTGAAAAGTAAGTGTTTTATTAGTTATTAAAAAAAACTGTACCAGAGCGACCCGAAATATGAACGATACAATATTGTCTAGGAACATGGAAAATTGGAAACAAAGTTTTTTTATTAAATAGCACTAGCACAGAATCAATCAAAGAAAATTAATTTTTTGCTAAACAAGCTCACGCGTAACGCCATCGTATACCTATTATTAATATTATTTTGTTTATAAAATTAACCAAACTCGTAACTCTCTCGACCTTTAGGCTAAGCCACTTATTTGCCACAATTAACTAACAGGCGCCTTTAAGTTTTACAATTTTGTAATTTCTTCGGCACTGTATTCTAGTCCTAACTAGTCTTAACTTGTCAAGCCACAAATAGCAGATACATTTGGTTTTAACTTGCCATAAGACCTCCGGAGGTCTTACGCGGCTTGACAAATTAAATTACTATTTAAGATTTAAATTAACTTTAGCCCTATCTTAATATTCATAATCTTACTCATCGTTAATAGTATTTTTTATTCTGTACCTGCTTTGTATAAGAATGGTTTTACCTGTGAGGCTTATCTAGTTGCAGAAGTAGGTAGCTTTAGTTCCATACCTCATTAACCTCAATCGTAATATTGCTCACGTAGGTAAAGCAGGCGTTTCATGTTAGCGTTGAAGTCTTTTGTATGTAGTTGGTCTTCTGTCAACTTTGCTACGGTCTTTTTTGTCATTGATATTAAGGTTTTAAATTATTGTTAAGCTTTATGAGAATTTTAATTAGTAGCATTTTATTCCAATTTAACTTTAGTTTTTAAATAAATGTACCTATCTATAAAGAATATTCTCCCAAGCCATGCAGGGGAATTACAATCATTTGGACTATAGATAAATTTAAGTCACTACCAACCGATATCATAAAAACTTTTTATTTTAATGGACTAACTATATTACAAAAATTATCTTTGTGCATACTCAAGTCAGCCTTTCAGATATTTTTTCTTTCACGTTTCTTTGTCTTGTAACCACTTAGCCATCTAAGTGGTAGAGCTTGTAATTTTGTCAAATGACAAAATTCAGTAAAACGCGATACCATTATAGAAAATTCTATAATGGTATCGCATTTTACTGAATGCAATAATACTCACGCAGAGAAAAACAATTTCAAAATAAAATTCACTATAAAAGGTATAAAAAAAAAAATTTAAACAAAAATTAAAACCGACTTCAAAAAACTGAAAAGGATAAAATAATTAAATTTAAGTAGGTATTCATCCCCTAGAAACATATTTTTGGAGTCGGTGCTTCACTTTCTATTGTTTTTGGAAACCACTTAGCACCAACTCCAAAAATATGTTTCTAGGGGATGAATACCTACTTAAATTTAATTATTTTATCCTTTTCAGTTTTTTGAAGTCGGTTTTAATTTTTGTTTAAAATTTTTTTTTCACAATT
Source organism: Nymphula nitidulata (assembly GCA_947347705.1). Classification (NCBI taxonomy): domain Eukaryota; kingdom Metazoa; phylum Arthropoda; class Insecta; order Lepidoptera; family Crambidae; genus Nymphula; species Nymphula nitidulata. Next base: position 16,127,068 of record OX374618.1, on the reverse strand, counting down.
TTTAGTGGTAACTTTCTACGGTCGAAGCTAGATGGGCGATCGTAAACTTATATTGTTTCCTACTATCGTATCGTTTCACTAACTAAAAAGTCATTTGAAATGCAAAACTTCGCAATTTCGCATATGTAGACGACTTCATAATTTAAGTTTTTTTAAATTTAAAACCAAAGTACCCAACTGTTTTTGAAAAAAATTTTATGGGACCAAATGGCAGCTATTCCGCATCGAACAAAAAAAGAATCACGTAAATCGGATCAGTAATCGCGGCGTAATCGGTGTACATACATAGAAAAAAAAAAAAAAAAAAACATACCGGCCGAATAGAGAACCTCCTCGTTTTTGAAGTCGGTTAAAAATGATGTGTCACAATTATGATCATTATGATCGTTTTTCTTGAAGATAAATTGAGATTTCTAGTACTGCTATGCAGCAGTACTAGAAATTTTAATTTATCTACTTTTGATTTCTCAGCCGCCTTGAAGTCGTGGTCGTGGCAGCGCTGTCATACATTTCGGGGCGTTTGTTTGAGAACTATTTTGACAACCGTTGGCGACAATAGCGCTTCGACGACGAGCCGGAACTAAAAAGATTGTTTATTTTTATATATTTTTGTAAAAGTCAATGAAATATTGAAAGATAAGTCATTGTGATACACAAGAATAACTAAATCGATTTTTTTTTTATCTAAAATAGAACCGACTTCAAAACACTAAAAAGGAATAAATAATAAAATTAAAGTACCTAGGTACTATCTCCTAAAATATATGTTTTGGAGTTGATGCTCCACTTTCTATTGTTTCTTTGGAACAGCTTAGCACCAACTCCGAAAAAATCCTTTTTAGGAGGTACTTAAATTTTAATTATTTTTTCCTTTTTAAGTACCTAGTGTTTTATTTTTAATAAAAAAAACATTTCACCTTTTTAAGTGATTATCTAAGGTCAAAACTAGATGAGTGACCGTCAGCATTATTGACTTGTCTGTCTCTCAGTCCTTAGTAGAAATATATAATATGGTTCCGTTAACCGAAACCGTTGCGGAGTTTTACCTTTAATCATCAGTTCACCCCAATAACCTGATAGAATACTATTATTCGTTAATACGTACCTATAATATTTAAAGAATGATCTTCCAACTCCTAACCGTTAAGAAGTTGTACCTTCCATCATCAGCTTATCAACATAAGATGGTAACTGACAGTAGCAAATACTAGAATAGCTTTAGAAAAAAGTATAAAACGTCATACGAGCCTATAAAATTTAAAGAGTGCCCTCGATTTCCCTGGGATCCCATAATCAAATCCTGACTTGGTGACAATGGGACCACCTGAGGAGTATATCTACTCTATCGAATAAAAAAAGAATTTTGAAAATCGGTTCACAATTGACCGAGAAATTGGTGAACATACATACAAAATAAAATATAAACAGTGGAACATATCACCTCCTTTTTTTAAGTCGGTTAAAAATAGTGATTGTACATTCGACAGCACATCAAGCGTAACAGTTTGACCTTACTTACTGCGTTCGTAATAGAGGCAGCTTTCGTACTGCAACTGTTACACTTGATGTGCTGTCGTGTGTACTTCATGACGTGTATCTCTAAAACAGAGACAAACATACACATCCAACAGTAATACGTAGAGATTAGTGAATACGCTTACGCGTAGCGCAGTGCTCAAACGTCAAAATTAATGGCGGCTCGTCGTCTTGTCAGTCGTCAAGCTCGATGTGTGCATCAGATTTGGTGTATGACAAATTGCAATATAACAAAAACCCCATGCTCTTTTCGTGCATACAAATAAAAATTCTATTTGCGAAACTAAAAAGCATTACTTATTATTACTCATAGATCAGGAGTTATTTTTATATTATCTTTGGTACAAGTAAAAACAAAGATAAAAGTTTATGGCGATCTTTAGCTATAGTAGAAGCTCGGTGTAACATGGTGGCCCCTGGTATAGTCAGCAAGAGAAGTCGATTAACATTTTAGTGGCTTTTCTTAATAACATATTGAAATTTGCTTGACAATAGGGTAGTTGACAACTTTTTTTTATTTCATAGATAAGACGTTTATAACTCATAAAGAAATATTGCAAAAGAAATAGTATTTCTAAGATCAATAGTTTCACAGATATAGTGGTATGTTTGATATGTTGCGGCGCAACGTCCAAAAACGCTACGGTACAGATGACGTCACATGTTCCCATATTACTAAGAAATGAATGGGCGTACTGACAAAATAAATAATTACTATGAATTAAGTATGTTTTTCTTAATAGTGTCTTAATAATAGTTGTTTTAATTGATGTCAGCAATCTAATATCATTAACATTTTTGATATATATTTTTTTAAATATGATTATTTTTTTGATTTTCAAAACCGTACAACTTCAACAATATTTCATATCTTTTAAGTTTGAATTGTTTCCATGGGTAACATTTGCGTATATTTTTTGAATTTATGAAAAATAGCGCCATGTTCAAACTTAGGCAACATCCCAATTAGATGACCACTGTGAAAGATGTAGTGTGACATAGTACTAAAATGTTAATCCACTTCTGTTGCTGACCGTACTCTAGATAGCACTACATTGTAAGGAATGTGATTTGCCCTCCTATCAATAGAATCACGGCTTATTTTGCCCTTGGATCTATCAATCATACTACTAGATCCAACCCGCAGCAAGGATGAAACCTCTCGTTCTGATGGTAAAACAACATGCCTTGGCTATAGATACTGGCTTGCAGCACTATTTCACACTTTTAAAATTGTATTCCTTTTACTTATTTTTTTGTAATTTCTATGAGTTTGTCACGGTCTATAAATTTGAATTACTCTACCGTAACAATATTAACTTAAACCTTGCCGCAACTAATTGTTTAACAATTAGACATTTCGGTATCTTCTTCACTTTACCTTTCACTGTAACGAACACATAAAAATTATAATGCGTGTAGTTGAACACCCATCACGTGACGAATATTTTGTGAAAAGTATCGTATTCTTGTCCAACAAAAAATGATCTCTTGTCTCGTAGTAGGTGCGTTAAAATAACTACAGAGGCCAGGTCACGCTAGGTGGTCGCCTACCTAATAAATATCACTGCCTACATAAAGACATTACATGAACAAGGGTATCGCAATGTCACAGTTTGTATTGACTAGAGTCACGTGCGTATTTGGGGTACATGTAACGGTAAAAAGCATTGTACTTAGCTTTTTTTTCACTGGGATAAAATGCCTTACGCATGCCCTCACGACGGGGGACGGGAGGGGTATGTGGGACTCCCCGGGAACGGTTCCCGGGTCTACCCACTAAAATATCCCAGCAGCACTCCGTCATCGTTTGATGTGTTGGGGGGACTGGGAAACCGGCAGAGCCTCTACTTTAGATTAACTTCTATAAATGCGGAACTAACTATTTTTATTTGTCTTAGAGTCATTTACCAACTGACGTGCTATGCTTGATGTGTTGCCCTCTGTACTATAGTGCCTTAACAAAAAAAAGGTCATTGTAAACTCGCCATAAATTAAACTCGTCAAGTTTTTGTAAGTCCCAAACATTGAGAGTTAATTCGTCACACCTATTAAAAAATAATGTGTAAACTCGTCACAGGTAGGTAAAAGCTATTGTAAACTCGTCAGGATTGTTCATTTTATATCATATTTGCAAAAAGTAACGTTAGCCATAATAGTTATCTGAAAGATAAAAATAAAAATACAGTCTATATTACTTAGTCAGCTAATAAAAAGTACTATATGTGGAATGTCCACGAGGTCCGTCACATAACTGTTAATTTAACAGAATCATAGCAAAATGTATTACTATATAACTTTCTTTTGAATCTGAGTTCAGAGGTTTTCAGTTATGCAAAATATATAAAATCCACTGCATTTTTGATAAAATACCTTGAGCTTGAAATACCGTGGTCGATGTTCTTTACAAAAGAACTCCCATTACTGCTGACCTTGACCAAATTGAAGTTCAAGACAGTCAAGAAGATAATGACATGCTTTTTGGTTCGTCGACGAGATGAAACTGAACCTGGCGAGGTTGACGACAGCAAAAAGGAAAATTTGAATGAAAAAGATGATGGCGTGGCGTTTGAAAGACTTTCACAGAATAAACTAGATGAGTTTCGGTAGAATGAAAAATATATATAACTGAACAATGTGTAGTACGTGCTTTCGGCGAAAAGTTTTAACTGATTTTGGACGTTCAAATCAGAGAAGCGTGGCAGATATGGCGAGTCGTTTCTTGAAGCTTTGTGGCTGCATAACAACTGAATTCTCACTGCCCTAACCGTTGATTATGAATATCACTCTTATGAATGGGAACAGTTAAAATAAATTCCAGAAATCTAGGAGTTTAATAAAGTAGTAGAAAAGCTTTGCGAACGCAACGCCCTTCGACTATCGATGTTGCAGTTGAGTATGCTATCAGAGCTCTTGACAACGCTGACTTTAATTTGAGCAAAGAGGTGTGTAACGCATTGAAAATACGGTACAAAAAAAATGACTTAGAGAAACGTCTATTTTACAATATCTCAAAAATCTAGATACATTTTTAATCTAAGAAATAAAGATCGTCGGATGATGGCGACGGTGACATAATTGCCGATACAAACGAAGCAATGGTGGATGAATTAATCATGAAAATCAAACTCACCACCCAACATGATCAAACAAATCAGTAATAAAGAAGAGTTAAACTTGGAAATAGAAAAGGCATTAGCGGCACCTAGTCCGTCTAATGTGAACCGTGATCTTATATCTGTCGGTCGTAAGACTTGAAATGGCTCTGTGGGAAAATGGGGGAAAGCCGGGTCACTATTTAGCACAAGCACAATAACATTATTTGTCACTATTTAGCACAAGCACACAAACATTATTTGTCACCATTTCTTAAAATAGTGTTGAGCGTTATTATGACCAAAGATGACTATGACTTTTCAGAAAAGTCTTATTATGACCAAAGCGTCGATTTCCTCAGCACCGTAAAGTACTGAATTTTCCTGTTTTCCGGTACCGGAGATAGCGCAGTACCAGGACTCCAGTTTTCTCCAAAGTACCGGTACTGCAACCCCCGATATACACTAACCAGTGAGTCACTATCTCACAAATGTATCATTTTAGTATTTTAATTTAATTTACAAAATCGAAGAAATATTATAGATATTCTTTAATTTTATTTTAACATTATTGTAAATGTTAAAATTATTGTAAAAAATTATATTCACTTATACAAATATCTAAATCAAAAAAAAATCATGTTCTGACACACTTCACACTTCACAATCCGGGTGACTGCTCTAATACCATCTGAGCTACCCAGTACCCAGGACTTGGAATAGGCCTGTAAAATTCTTCTAGTCTATCTGTATTTGCGTTAGAAGCTAACATCTACCCTACAATGTCCAAATATTCTATTTCAACATCGAGTATTTTTACAAATACCTAGCATTCGATTAATTTAGGGCCTTGCTTTTTTTTAAAAAAAATAAGGGCATTGCTTTCTTGAATTTTATTTTAACATTATTATAAATGTTCGAAAAATATATTTACTTGTAATAAAAGCGCACGGGGATTGTGAAAGGTGTTCGATCCTCACCTCGGGACGTGCAATTTTTCTACTTTAGATATTTTTATAAGTAAATATTATAGAGAAAAGAACAACCAAAAACTAATCCGATAAAAATAACAAAAACAAATATCTGTCTAGGTATTTGGAATAATTGCGTAAAGTAGGTTGAAAAGAAAATAATTTATTTAAAAAAATAGTTCAACGGTGCCTGAATTTATTGATGTGCAACAGTGCAACTGAATACCAAAACGTTTGGTCGCCCTTATACAGCAGTACTGCGCTTAACCTTACTGATGTCACACCACGGCCCTGTTCAGGGCATAGAATAGGAGATAATTACTTCTGTATACAAGTAGTTTAGATACTAATATGGTAAAATTACTTTGATATCATTTTCCTTGGTGTAAGCATGAAGGTGGGTGCATACGCGCTACGCTCATACCAAACGCATACAGCAGTATAATGTTAGCTATGTTATTTGAAAGTATAAACGTTATTGAAATAAAAAGTAAGAAGAATGCTGACCTTGAACTTGTTAGTCATGCTGATAAGTTTAATATAACTATTCCATTTCAGTGGCCATGAGCTTATCATAATATGGTTACAATTTATCGACATTTCACACAAGTACTAACGATTTATTGATTTATTATTATTAAATATAGGTAGATAAGGTAAATCCTACAACAGTTAATATAAATAGAATTTTAACCTTACATCCCTAACTAGCCCGTTGAATAGAAAACGTATTGAGTTAACAATAGAAAACTTATTGTATCTTATTTGTGGCTACTTCATGATTTGCATATTAATATTAAATTGCAAATTCCTATTATAAACATTTTAAAAATTCTACATTAATCAAAATTATTTTTTTGTAGTCTGTTTAAAATGACTACCGTGTGAATTCATTCATGTAAGCAGCGTTTAATCACTTGGACTTGGAAGCGATATTTTCAATCAGTACGGCTGACATTTTATAGAAACGTCCGTATCGGCCGAGCAACCGGGAGCGGCGCGGTGGCGCAGGCGCAGGCGCAGCTGTCACACGAGCATTGTTTGAAATACTCGCGGCAATATTATAAACACACGCGCGACTTCGCGGACTCATTCAGTCAGTCGTCACCCAGTTACCGCCACGGCAACCCGCCCCGGGGTATGGTTAATGCATTTCTATGGGCTTGCTGCTGAACTTGAAAGAACTTTTTGTACATCGACCAATGACCGACTACCCGGCCGGCGAAATCAAACGCACCAAGACAGTCACGTGCCCGGGGTGAGGCGCGGCGGGCGGTTCACTCGCAGACGAACCTTCTCTTATAAGATGCACATTCGCCTTCGCATAAGTGTGGAACGAGCTGGGCCAAGCGGCATGCCCCCGTGCAAACTATTCAACTTACTCGATCGCTAATCCCAAGTGAATAAGACTCACTAGAGTGCCATGTAGGATGTCTCACAGCAGCCTCAATTGTCACTACGACAGCTACCTCCCATCAGACTCATCCCTCGAAACAGACGCACTCAACCGACATTGGTAAGTTAAGTTTATAATTTATGAAAAATGTCTGAAATTTCACACGTTATATGTTTCTCACACAAAATTTAAAGCACAGTTCCTGAAAATTCAATTGAGGTATAATTTACCAAGTTCTAGGTCAATGCCGTTATTTACATCCACCGGCATTTGTAAATTATGTGTAGGAATAAACACAGAAACTAGATTTTGATATTAAAGTCAATATTTTACATAATTTACTTGTGTAAAGCACATATCCTTAAAAATATACATACTTTTTACCCACTGCAAGGTGATTCTGTATTTATTTACATGCACCGGCATTTTTAGGGTAAGTTATGATAGAAACTATGAAATAAGCTTTGAAATTGCACACGTGGTGTTTAATATTTTTCAAACAATAGATTGTGCACAAACTTTCTACTTATTTTATATTTAATCTCAATTGACACAATTCAATAAGATTGCACAATGTCTAATATAATAATAAATAGATGAGTGGCATTTATAAATAATAAGCATGAATAAACCCTTGACAAATTTACACGAGGTATTTATTATTTCCAATAATATTTGTATCGGACACGAAATTAAAATACACGGTATATCAAACGATTATTTTATTTTGTAATGCATTATACTGGTAACACAATTATAATACATTTACTTAACACAAAAGTCGACATTTCATACAAATTAAGTAGTTGTCGTTCACTTTACCTGTAATCTAATTTATGTACTCAGATTTTTATTGCTAAATCAATATTTAATTGCATATAGGTCCCTACTCTGAAAGTAATCATAATGAAAAACTGTTCAGTGGTAAAAAGAACTTCACCTCAATATTTGACAGTAAAGGTTTTAATTACATAGCGTCCCTGTAGCTTATCATCTCAAACATATATATGTACTCGTAGTTTACGATACGTTGAAGCATTCCTATCTGTAAGCATAGGTAGTACCTATATACAGAACAGTTTTATTTGCAAATCGTCACACCTATCAGTGTCATGAGTGATATTTATTTATATTTACAGCTTCCTGTTTATATTATTATGCTGCTATTATTTTATCCTCGTGTTATCAATATTGCTCACAAATCCTAAAACCATATGACTAAAATGAAAAGTCAACTCACAACTAAATACTCAGCAAATTGTATGCTGTGTAGTTCTCGTATCTGAGTATTTCCTCAATATTAGTTTTGCACGCGTATTTTTCGATTCTGTTGGTATTTTCTAAAATTAAAATTGAGTTGTATGCATCCCTTTCATTCTACCGACTTCAAACGAAATTATATGAAGCCTAGAAACGCCAAGTTAGACATTTAACCAATCCATACACTTTGACTTAATTTTATGTTATAATTGAATTGATTGTATGTTGAAGCATGTTAGAATTGAACTCAAAGGTTTTAAAAATTCGATTTTAGAAACGACATACGACGCCGCCTTACAGCTGTCCTTTTCTGGGTCGGATTGTAATGAAAGATTAGTAAACTTAAATTTAATTTTAGAATCAGGGCCATGGTTATTTATTTACACAATTAATTGTAACCTTACCGTCAGTTGTTGTTTTCTCACCAAAGCTTTTAATTGAATCGCATTAAAGCTTTACTTGGGAACAACAACATCCATCTCCAACATTGTATCTGAGTATGTAATTGATTGAATACTCTGACTTCACGAAATAAAATCATGTATGTACGTCTTTCATTGGACGAGTGATAAACACTTCCGATATTCCTCTGTATTATCATAAGGAGGAGCTTGGTGGCGTAGCGGTTTGAGCGCTCTAGTTTTGATTACGAAAACAGAGCAACTTTCGCCTTGGTTGCTCCCGGGATGGGACAATCAAATTTATCATCTCAAGCTCCTCCGTGCTTCGGAAGGCACGTCAAGCCGTTGGTCCCGGTTGTTCCTGCATCCGCTTTAACCCACCAACCCGCATAATAATAGCGGACGTATAAAGGCTAGTAATGATGATCTTATTATAGGTGGGGCCTTGACAGACGTCATAGTGCACTTGACTCTTCGGGATCTTTGTGCTTTATCACCATATCGATAAGGTACAGAGATCCCGAAGAGTCCAAGATGTCTGATGTTTGAAATATTCCCAATAAAAGCATAAATCTATACCCTATGACAACTCAAAAGTAGAAAGAAACAGAAGAAAGGATAAAGTGACAATGGTACCGAAAACCAAAACTAAATTTGCCAGCGTACAATATGACAAGCGCTCATCCTATCTATATAATAAAATAAATAAAAATATACTCAATGTTACACCATGAATATAAAACAAAGCTGACTGAGTGGTTAAAGCCTCTAACCTACGAGGAAACAGAAACAGTGTTAGAGTATATTACATAAATATTTATATTATAACAGACATACGTACAGACGACCTGACTGACAAACAGAAATAGAGTGATCTCGTATTTTTTATATTTTTTTTTATTATTTAGTTTTTTAATTTTGATCTCACAATCTCAACCTATTCACAAATACATTCTCACACAACGACACACATATACCCATATCATACACATATAAATGCATACACATTATTTCTAAGCGTACTATACCTACTTAATACTTTCTCAATTTTGAAGTTCGTTATTTTTTTATTATAATATTATTGACTGTATAAGTACGATATGGAAGAGCGGTGCCTCCTGGCACAGGCATTAATTATTATGCTTAAAAGGAGGCTCCAATTACATATAAAGTTCATGAAAACCCTTTTAATGGAAAATAAACGATTTTGAATTTGAATTCCCTTAATTATGTTATTGATGTCATAATACAATATTTAGTAAATTAAATCTTACCACATGTGTGCATAATTTTCCTCTTAGTCCTTATTCAGCCATTTCACGAGCATTGTAAAAGAACAACCATTGGAAAATTATATAAACAGTCAACTTGCGGACCACATTAATGAATGAAAATATAATTAATTATGTGCAAACATTCATTATTTCCTTCTGTGTAAATATTACCAACGCTATTGACAATGTTAATACTAAATTATTTTCGTACATTTTGTTTAACGAATTTTCTTAGTCATGGACACTTATATCAAATACAAGAAATGCTTAAATCTATCTCACTGCATATTAAAATTAGAAAACCAAACCACGACTATTATTGTGGGGTCACTGATACAGTTATTGATGATTATCTTCCGTGAAAAAACTTCAAACTTGTTTCATAGATGGAATTTAAATAAACTTAACTGTACTCCTTCTAAACAACTGACACATACATGACATTTATTTCTTGTTGGAACAAAAAATAAATTCGTTCACGGTTAATGAATGTTATGTTATTTATAATGAAATTTGCAAGACATTTGTTTTCGTCATTAATTATTTTTGCTAAATAAAAAATTAAATATTTTATTTAAATTAGTAAAATACGTCCCTTCCGATTTCAAACGGTAAACATCTACAACAAATATGTTTTACTAGAGTTTGGCAAAAATATACTGAAAATAAGTTGTTGAATCATACCTAAGTTTGGTAAATACAGGTATAGCACACACATAAGGGAGGGTGACATGACATAGCTCTCATCGTGCATTCGTGCTAGCTTTTGTGGAACGATCTTTACCTACTATTCCAAATGTAAACCTACTTATTTAACGATTTATCTCAACGTTAGGACATACCGAACCAAATCGACGAAATAGTCTGAAAATAAACTGTCTACTTATTTGATAAAATAATTCAAATGGTGTTGACATTAAAAATGTGTTAAAAAGTATAAAACGTTCGTGAATTTATTTTTTACTTTTTCTATAAATTGTTTTACTGATTTTATACTATAGGTTTATAACCTACTCGAGTTTAGAAATAAAAGAATGAATGACTGTTCCATCAGGAAAAGGAACATGTAACGAATGACAAAAAATATTTACATAAAGACAAATACCACATGTCACTTGTTTAAATTTTAAATATTAATGAAATACAATGTGTTAGGTACTATAAATAACGTAATTGAATGTCACTAACAAGCATAGCAGCGCTACACGATTTGACAAACGACACAGCATGTATAGGCCAGGCCAAACAAAACACAATGAACCACGTCAAAACATCGGATACATTTTTCACGAAGTTCACTTCAATTGCAAACAATGCCACGAGGTTATCACACGTCGGCAACTATAAAAATCTATTGTTACATTAGTTTACTGCTGTATTGAAGTAGTTTAATAGTAACAGTCAGTACTTAAAGCATACTTACATACATACATATCAGCCTACTGCAGTCCTGAATGTAGGGCTCCCTAAGGCTGCGCCACAATACGCAATATCCCGATTTTCTCATCTAGCCCAGCCAACCCCTGCCAGCTTCCGTAAGTCCACCTAGTCGTGGGACAACCTACACTGCGATAGACGAGGTCTCTATTCGAGATCCCTTTTACTCCGCCGATCATCGTTTCTTAAGTATGCTACACTTCTGTATGATGTCATCCACTTTGGTCTTCTGCTAAATAACACTCCTTAATAACCTCTCCATAGCTCGCTGAGTAACATGAAACCGGAGGGCCATTTTAATTGTCCCGTTCCACGTCTCGTCTCGTTGTAAACCCTACTCTTCAGGCACTTTAGTAGTAATGACGAGAAGAAATGACAGACCTTCCCAAATGCTGCCCAGCCTTGCAGCATTTTCTGCAAGTCCTGTGTTGATTTTGCTATCAGAACTATATCCTCAACGAAGCGGAGGTGCGTTTAAGATACTCGCCATTGACGTTGATGCCAAATCCATTTTATTTAAGTGTCTTGAAGATATTATCCAGTGCCTTCAAGAATATTTTCAGGGAAATGACATCCTCTGTCTCACTCCTCTGTGCAACTACATGGATATTGTCTTGTGGTCTCGAACCTAGACCGGACATCGTTGCCATACTAAATAGGCATGTTAGCACCTCAACATAACGCCAATTGACTTGGAATTGCTGCATTCTTGAATTGCCCAGGTTTCAATGGAGACGAAGCTTTTCGCGTAGTCCACAAATACTATGCACAACGACTGTCTATATTCCTTGGTCTTCAGTATAACCTGTCGATGTTGATGTGGTCTACGGTACTGTAGCCTTTAGATAACCTTGTGTCCTCCGGTGGCTGGAAGGCGTCAAATCTTGCAGTGAAACAATTTGGGTGAACTCTCACAAAGTTTATAGACGGAGGCTTAACATGTATATAAAATCTGGAATAAAAACTACCCTAATGTCCTATCCCGGGACTCAAAGTATCTCTATAATAAATTTTATTAAATCATCGGGATTAAGCGTGAAGAGGTAAGAGACAGACAGTTTCGCATTTATAATATTAGTATGTACGTTCCATAAATGATAAAATATTTTTGATTACAAATTAAAACTAGGTAGATTATTTAAAAATTTTAGAACATAATTTAGATTTTCTGAGCAGCGCTGGCCTAAAGGATATGCATCCTGGTCAGCCAACTACCAGAAAAAAAAATCTGCGCCGCGTAACTATTAAACCACCGTGTTTGAAATTTAAATTTATTTTGCTCACATATGAGCAAAATGAAACTTTGCTGCGAGTTTTAACCACCGACGAAAAAAGAGGGGTGTTTTAAGTTTGCCGTGTCTGTCTGTGGCATCGTAGCACTTAAACGAATGGACCGATTTAAATATGTTTTTTTTTGAAAGCTTACTTGATTACGATGGTTTATAGCTATAATTTATGAAGATCATCAACTCATTTTCTACATGATATCACAGATCCGAAAGATTTGAAATTTAGTGTCTTGTCTCTTCGATGACATTCCCATGACATATTAACCTTAAACTGATCTGAAACCATCAAAAAGTCTGCTCAATGCTTCTTCTTGAATTCTTCAGAAAATTACAGCAGATATAGCGTGCTGGGGCTCACAAGAATAATCTCAACGAGATGGTGTTAGATAGATGATTCATGAGGTCGGGGGTTACTGAATTTTTTTAATTTTATATTTTTTGGGCAGCAAAAAGGTCGTGCAAAAGTTTCGTTCTGGAGAGGTAAAAACCAGTTTTTGTTGATTACTTTTACACCGCAAAATGGTTGTTGCTTTATTTCTTATCAACTCCTACACGACAAGTCCAGCCCAGTATGGTAGATTAAGTTATTTTCTATTACATTTTCCTAAAAGAAAACTGTGCCAGATCAGAAATGATGAGATCCGCAGGAGAACTAAAGTCGCTGACATAGCCCAAAGAATTACGAGTCTCAAGTGACAGTGGACATGTCACATTTCAAGGAGGTATGAAGGCTATTGGGCGGAAAGGTCCTCGAGTGGCGGCCACATACTGGGAGACGCAGCGTTGGTAGGCCCCCCCATAAGGTGGACCGATGATCTGGTGAAGGTCGCGGGAAGCCGTTGGATTGGTTTGGAGATCCTTGGGGAGGCCTATGCCCAGCAATGGGCGTCTCTCGGTTGATATGATGATGATGATGATGACTGTGCCAGAAAAGGTCGATTTTTTTTTTTTATAAAATAAGTAGTCCTTTCGTCCTTTACCAGCCAGAAAACTATTGTGGTTGATAATAATATGTAGATACATGACAGATGATTCACTGTCCTTAGGGCGGTGCTTCCCGGAAATCATGGGAATAGTTATATGAATGTTTTAATTTCTGTAATAGTTAATTTAATTTAATAAGGTAATCTCCATATTATGAGTTAGTTTACACCTACCGTACTGGAAAATCTTGAAATCAAACATAAAATATTTTGATTGATCATTCTGATTGTAGCATGAAACATTGGTGACTATATAGGCGGCACCCATTAATGTGATATATGTGTAGAGTATAGATCATGACTTGTTAATAGAACTCATTTATATACCCTTGAAATTGTTACTGCATAACTGCTAGTCGGTACTGCAGTACATAATGAAAAATAATATATAAAAGGTCACAACTTGTAGAAACTTAACCCACTTTACTGGTATTAATGGCCGACACCTTAACAACTCCAACTGGGATGAATAGTTACTTTTATCAATGGCTATCTTACCATTTTAGGAAACTAGAATCAAAAGGGAAAAGTCATAGACCAAAAAAAAACGATATGACTTTTAATTAACTCAGCGGGTATTGTTGTAGTCATTGTTCCATTTTAACTAAGAGTGTTTTAACGTATTTTTTCTGCTTCGAAAAACAAATACCTTTTGTAAATCACGCGTAAGATACTTATATGTTATTTAACTGACCCTGACCAACCTTACTCCAAACTTAACTAGCGTGGTTTTTTTTACTTTTAAAGTAAGTATATAAGGTTTTTATAAGGACTAAAGACTTCATGGTACATGAGCATTCAGAATACTGCACAATAGGTTGTACCTACTTACTTATTATATTTAGGACACAGATGTTTATTTAATTTAGAAGGTTTTCTCTTATTGGTATCCAAAATTTTATAAAAGCTCTTTAACCTTTTGTACTAAAAATTACCAGGTGAAACAGAAGAGAGCTTCAATAAACTTGCCTACAATTTCCTTTCTTTCGGCAGCCGAAATGGACGCCTTTCTGCCCAAGCGGAAGGACCATCGCGTCGAAAGAGCAACCTTCATAATGCAATGGCAGCAGAGATGGACACTTCATGGGGTAATTATAATCTGTAATGTAAAAAGACGGCCTTCGTCTCCAATTACTTTATTCCATGATCATTATTATTAGTCATTACCTCATTAGGAAGGTTATAGCATTGCCTATGAAGTTCAATAATGTGTCATTATACATATACAATTAAGTATAAAAGCTAAGCTATGTAGAACAAATATGTACTATAAAAAGACAGCTGTTAATTCACAAGGGCAATTTCATCGATCACTATCACTTGAACCAAAGTTGACCGACTTAGCACTCGTCTGTTTGTTCGCAGATCGACCTACGCACATTGAAGGCAGGTATAAAAAATACTCAACCACATCATCCATATATTCGAAAAAGGCCCTGTCACAGCACAGCGAACATATCGAAAGGTAAAATATAGTTTAATTCTGTCACTATTCAAATTTTTTTAAATAACTTGTATTCATAAATGATGGATTTACATTTCAAATACAAATAAAAACGGAACTAGTACTACGAGAAATCAATTAATTATTCTCATTAATCAATTGTAAAGTTATTATACGTATTATACCCGGTCAAGAGAAACTGGAAAAATTTTGCTTTTTTTTGGACCGATAAACGCAAAATATCTGATTCTGTGTACTTATCCGCACAGTCAAAAGTTTATTTTATATCTACTTTACCGATAGCAATTATATTAATAATAGCAAAACTGCGCTGAACTACATAGTTGTTTGTGCTTGTTGACTCTAATAACAAGTTGTTGATTTTCATTATTCTATTTATTTTATTGAAGTAAATAAAAACATACGAGGAAAAAGATTTTATTGTACACCATACACTATTGTACTATTTGCTATTGACTTTCGCATTTACTATTTAAAACATCCAGTAAACTAAGTTACATTCCAGATCCTGGTGGTACGCTTGCTGTGCGAAGTGTCATCAAGAAGACTCCGGCATTCCATCCTGGGAACCACGTAACTGGCAGAAAATATGCCCCTATCCTCTATGCCCGTCTTATCGTCAATTCGCGCAGACTTTATCAGTGTTCATTATAGGTAATAAGATTATTTTCTTTTCTCTATTAATATCTGAGTTCGGTTTGTTCATGGATACGTTTCAATTTAGGCATTGACTTTTTAAAATTCTTAATTCTGACTCTGTTTGTTTTTTTGTAGGAAAATTGGTAATATGTACTAGATTTTTAACTCATTTCATATTCCCTTTTGTCTCATTTCTTATTAGCAAGGTGTTTTAGTTTTTTTTGTTATAAAGCTCTTGTTATTATTTTCTTTCCGGTTTTTCTCCAAATGTTCATCATTATTTAGAAAAAATACATAACACACACACACACACACACACAACGCACTTTTTCACACATTTAAAATAATGTTATAATTAAATTTAAAATATTCCTCATTACTTATTTTATCATCGTTTAGTTAGTAGATCATTTAATAAAATTTACATATTCTTGCAATAGCTATACATATATACTTAATTAAAAGAACTGCTAAAAATAAAAGTATTTTTGAATCTTTTAAAATTAAAACAAAAAAAATAGTTTTACTTGTAAACAGTTTTTCTTTAGTTGAGCTTAGTAAAAACACACAAAAATGATGTAATAAAAATACAAACCCCATCAAAAATAAAGCTTTATTACTTTAAACAGCGAATTTTCTTAAAAAAGAAACAAAGCGAACACAAAAACTGTTTAAAATATTCAACTCCTGTACCGAAACAAAAGTTTATATGCAATTTGTAGAATTAACGAACAAAAAAATCATAAATATAAGAAAATAATGAAGTTGTGTATTTCAGGTATAATGGTTTGGCTGATAGTATGGATTGTTATGGGCGATACGGTGGCACCGGGTGGACAGCTGTTCACCCTCGCTGTTCTGACCATCGCAGCGTACTTAGGGGGATGGGTAATGGTAAAAGTCACGACGCTGCCGCAACTGATTGGAATGTTAATAGTTGGACTGATACTAAAGAACGTTGGCTTCGTCAACTTTGACAAGGATTACATGAAAGTGTGCTCATATATTAGGTAAATACAGTATACAAGATATTTGTTATCTGTAGTAATAATTGCGTAGTAAAAATAAAAGTATTTAGCTTTTTAATTGATTATTTTAAAATACAAATCATTTTTGGGGAATACATTAATTATATTTAGCTCAATATAATTACGTTACATTTATACGCTGCTAAAGGTCTAAAGAAATACTAAAGGTGGTTCGTAAATTAGTAAAAGTTAACTATAATAATTAACTTCATATACCTGTAATAAGCTGTAAATATTGATCGTCTAATGATAATTTAAATACTTCATTATTATAACTATAACTATATTTACTGTACAATTTATGTATTTCGCGAAATTAGTAAATGTTGCTAATCTTCTATCTTTTCTATTTCAGAAAAATAGCCCTAACAATAATTCTTACCCGGGCCGGCTTGGATCTGGACCCGCACGCCTTAAAGAAGTTCTTCTTCACCGTCATCAAGTTAGCACTTATTCCCTGGACTTTTGAATGTGCTGTCTCTGCTGTCTTAGCTCATTACTTCCTCGACTTGCCTTGGGATTGGGGTGAGAATTTTCTTTTACAAACATTCAACACATCTATATTGTTATAGTTTGCAGTGGTTTATTTCAATGTATTATAATAATATCTCTTGTTATTGTTATGTTGATGATAAAAAATAAGTACAAGGGAAGTAGTGAATACACTTTTGTTATTCGGTAAAACTACGCTCTTAGGTCAAGAGCGAGTCGATCACGCGTTAAGGATTTCGTAGCATTTCATGTTTGTAGTCTAATTTTCAAAGGCTATTGTATGTAGAGAGTTGTCAATATAAAGTTTGTAAATATCTTATAATTGATACCGCACTAGAGGGCTGTACGGGATACATTTTAATCTACTGCAATGGCTTTGATTACTCGTTGTGAAGATGACAGAATAAATGGACTGTAACAAACAAACAGAGCGATTAAGTAAAAACATGCCGGTTCTATTTTAACCCCCGACGAAAAAAGAGGGGTGTTATAAGTCTGTCTGTGGCATCGAAGTTCCTAAACGAATGGACCGATTTTGATTCCGTTTTTTGTTTGAAAGCTGGCGTGATGGTGATGGTTCTTAGCTATAATTTATAAAGATCTGCTCAGGTGTTTGATGATTATCAACTGATTTCCTACTTGACCAAAGGGTCTTACTAACTTTCACAGAACCGATTGATTTAAAATTTGGTGTACTGTTGCGTCAGTGGTAATTCCAAGATATGCGAACTGTTACATCCCTAGAATGCTCGGGTTAATGCTGACAACCTTAGCTGATGTTGTAGCATCAGCATTTACTATCCAAGCCAACGCGCCCGCTTCCCGAGCGCGTCAGTCTCCTCATAACCACCGCTCGTGACGGCTGCCTACTATTTTCAATTCTTAATCGAGTGTTTCATTTTAAATCTTTTTTTAAAACCTAAATCGGGAGGCTCGATATAACATTTGGTGGCAGCGTAAAGGGATCCAAAAAGTAGGATCCTCGGTTCGTCTCTGTACCTACACCGTATCTCCATCGCCGTCTCTGTATCTACACCGCATTACTAGCTCCAAAGTGAAGTGAAGTGCATAAAATCAAGTGACTTACCTTTACCTACTATTTCGAGTGCACTAAACGAAATAGCTCACCCATCACCATCTCTTCGATGTGAAAGAAAGTACGTACTTACCAAATCGTGAAGTGATACGCTCAGAACTGATCTTCTATAAACCCTGAAAGAATACATTCCATACTTACCACTTCTTGCATACTAAGAATAACCGTGTGCGTCATACCTACATCACTGTTCCTGAAAAAGATAACGTACAAAGTTATCCTAACCCGTCGTCGTCAGGGACCACAACATTGTTGCAGCACAAGACTCATTGTGCCTAGCGCGATGAATGTTATCGCGTTCGCCGTCGCCTTCTACGTACTGTGAGTGCTTTGTTCTAAATTACTTACTCCAAAGTTAGTGAGAATCCAGTGTTAGTTTTAAGCGTAACTCAATCAGAACTCTATCCTAGTAATTAAATCTTAACACTAAACATTTCGTGCCTCTTTCCGAATCGTTTTTATTTCTACTATTTCTACTA
The DNA here is from genome assembly GCA_947347705.1 of Nymphula nitidulata. Classification (NCBI taxonomy): domain Eukaryota; kingdom Metazoa; phylum Arthropoda; class Insecta; order Lepidoptera; family Crambidae; genus Nymphula; species Nymphula nitidulata. The sequence continues at coordinate 16,108,227 of OX374618.1, read as the reverse complement.
TACTCACTGTATACATTGTTTCGTATTACTAGTTCATTGTGAAATCCAAATCTAAAATGTCGAATCCACATATCCAGCTCCCATCTGCTCTAAACTTACCATCAGACACGGAAGATGAAAGGGCGGCTAGCCCTGTAGATAAGCCTAAAGGAAAAGGCAAGAAAACACTAAGCTCCCCAACAACTGAGAATCTAGACCTTAGCGTGATCCTCAAATTCATTAAATCATATGATGGTAGTAGAGAGACACTCAACTCGTTCATCATCAACTGCAATAACGCTTACGAATTAGCGAATAGCATACAAAAACCCATTGTTTTTAAATACATTTTATGCCAGTTACAAGGCAAGGCGGAAGTTGCTTGCTCTATAAAGGAGTTTGTAAATTGGGACCAACTCAAAGATTTTCTCAAAACACAATTCAGTGAACGCAAGCATTCCTCACATCTCCTAATGGAGTTGCAAGAGAGCAAACAGCTTCCGACCGAAAACGTTAGTCAATTTGCACTTAGGATCGAGACCACCTTATCACAACTCCTCACAGAAATATCTCTCAGCAACACCAAAGTCAAAGAATTACCAGGTCGAAGTGCTGCAATGGAGGAATTAGCCTTGCACCACTTCCTAATCGGTCTTCAACCACGCATTTCCAATATCATCCGGTGCAAATCACCGAAAAACTTAAACGAAGCAATAAGCTTCTCAATCTCTGAGGAACGAATTCAACAAACACTTTATAAGAAAGGTGAGAAACCTCTCGACAAGCACCCTAGAAATTCCAACATCACCTTTCCTACTCGAAGCTCAAACCCTCAAAGAGGATACTCAACTCCCCCTCAACAGCCGTCGCGTAACTTTAACAACACAAACATAATATGTAGATATTGCAAATTTCCTGGTCACAGTATCGAGCAATGCCGGAAAAGGGAATATAACAACCGAATTAGAAACCAATCGGGCCCCTTACCTAGCCCTTCCAATCCCAATCAGTTTAGAAGAGTAAACTTTGCCAATGACCAAGAGGTAGCAGAAAATGAAGAAGTAGACCTCGATGAAATCCAACACTCAAAGGATTTAAACTAAACTACGTCTCGTTCGGGTGTCGCGCGGGACGCTCTCCCATAAAAGACACCAAACCCACTGTATCCAATACCAGATCCGCTGTATCCGCTGTATCCACTGTACCCACTGTATCCAATACCAGATCCTCTGTATCCGCTGTATCCACTGTACCCACTGTATCCAATACCAGATCCTCTGTATCCGCTGTATCCACTGTACCCACTGTATCCAATACCAGATCCGCTGTATCCACTGTATCCACTGTACCCACTGTATCCAATACCAGATCCTCTGTATCCGCTGTATCCACTGTACCCACTGTACCCACTGTACCCACTGTATCCAATACCAGATCCTCTGTATCCGCTGTATCCACTGTACCCACTGTATCCAATACCAGATCCGCTGTATCCACTGTATCCACTGTACCCACTGTATCCAATACCAGATCCGCTGTATCTGCTGTATCCACTGTACCCACTGTATCCAATACCAGATCCTCTGTATCCGCTGTATCCACTGTACCCACTGTATCCAATACCAGATCCGCTGTATCCACTGTACCCACTGTATCCAATACCAGATCCGCTGTATCCGCTGTATCCACTGCACCTACTGTATCCAGTACCAGATCCGCTGTACTCTCTGCGTCCAATACCAGACCCACTGTATCCGCCGTACCCAATACCAGATCCACTGTATCCAATTATGAATCCTCTACATCCGCCGTATCCAACAATAAATTCACTGTACCCACTGTGTCCACTGCATCCACTCCATTCACCGATCCTGCATGCAAAGAGGAAATTAAAATCTACGAAATCTCATTCGACCCATCAAAAAAGTCATTGCCATACATTATCGTTAACACCAAAATCTCAGACTCACCACTATCCCTCTTGGTAGATACCGGCTCCTCAATAAGCCTGATAAAGATGTCAGCATTCAAATCAAGACCCCTGCTGTCCAAGGAAATCCTTAAACTAAAAGGACTCAGCTCGTCCGACGACACAATCCCTACACTAGGCTCCTTCATTCTCGAAATCCTTTCCAACAAATCTACCAATTATATAAAACATAAATTTCACGTAATAGGTGACGTCGACTTACCTTATGACGGTATTATCGGCAATGACCTGCTTAACAAGTTCCAAAGTAGCATCAATTTTACCAATGAAACCCTGAAACTAGGGAAAACTTTCATAAAACTAGAATTTTCCGACCCTTTCTTTGTAATACCACCACGCACTGAAAAAGTGGTAGAATGCACTGTCTCGAATCCTAATCTTGGCGAAGGGCTTATCCTAGATCAGACTCCCTCTAAAAATCTCTTGATTGCCAACTGCCTAGTACGCGTCAAGGAAAATAAGAAAATTAACATTACAGTCGCTAACATCTCTGAATCCCCTGTGTCTCTGAAAACGAATCTTAATCTAAAACTTACCTCCGTCGATATGAAAAATCGCATACGAAATCTCTCTGAAACTATCCCTGTTAACTACTCTGGACTTCAACCTGAAACAGAAAATTCTGCTGATAGAACCCGATTAGTCCTAAATCTGTTAAGAACAGAACATCTGAACGGCGAAGAAGCCGATGCTCTCCTACAACTCTGCGCAGACTACTCCGACATCTTCCATCTCCCAGATGAAAAGCTTACATATACTCATGCTATTAAACACGACATCAAAACCATAACAGATGAACCCATCCATACTAAGTCCTACAGATTTCCCGAAATCCACAAAAAGGAAGTCGAAGAGCAGATCAACAAAATGCTTAAACAGGAAATAATAGAACCTTCCATTTCACCTTGGTCTTCACCAATATGGGTGGTACCGAAAAAACTAGATGCGTCTGGCCATCAAAAATGGCGCGTAGTCATCGACTACCGTAAGCTGAATGACGTAACCATCGGTGATACCTACCCCATTCCACAAATCACCGAAATACTAGATCAACTGGGAAACAGCAAATACTTCTCCACACTAGACTTAGCATCTGGGTTTCATCAAATCCCTGTAAATGACTCTGAGAAAACCGCTTTCAGTATTCCCAAAGGCCATTTCCAATTTACTCGCATGCCCTTTGGCTTAAAAAATGCACCATCCACATTTCAACGGCTGATGAACACAGCCCTATCCGGCCTTCAAGGCATCCGCTGCTTCGTATATCTTGATGATATAGTAATCTACTCTTATGACTTACCTTCACAGATCAAAAATCTTTCTACTGTATTCCAAAGACTCAGGGAATTTAACCTCAAACTTCAACCCGATAAATGCGAGTTCCTTAGGCGCGAAGTCGCTTATCTAGGCCACATAATCTCTGCTGACGGGGTAAAGCCTAACCCCGCCAAACTCGAATGTGTTACCAAATTTCCAACTCCAAACTCTCCCAAAGACATTAAATCTTTCCTTGGCCTAGTGTCCTATTACCGTAGATTCATCCCAGATTTCTCTAAAACTGCTAAACCACTTACCTCACTCCTCAAGAAGGACATACCATTCAACTGGGAGAATCAACAACAAGTAGCCTTCGACCTTCTGAAAAGGAAGCTAACCACTGCACCTGTCCTCTGCTACCCAGATTTCACCAAATCCTTTATACTCACATGCGATGCTTCAAATCACGCCGTTGGGTCTGTCCTATCGCAAGGCCCTATTAACAACGATCGCCCAATTGCATTCGCGTCGCGTACATTAAACAAAAGTGAGTGTAACTACAGCACTACCGAAAAGGAGCTTCTAGCTATCATTTTCGGATGCAAGACCTTCCGTCCCTATCTGTATGGGAGAAAATTCCAAATCATTACCGATCACAGACCTCTCAAATGGTTGTTCAATCATAAAGATCCTAGCAGCAAGATGCAACGTTGGCGACTTAAACTCGAAGAGTTTGAATACGAAATCATATATCGAAAAGGAAAATTAAACTCAGTCGCTGACGCACTTTCACGTTATCCTGTTAACCCTATTCTACCTCTCACCGACTCAAATCCTACTAACTCTACTCAACAAGCTGAACCAAGGGCTTCTCCTACACAAGACAACGAAAGCAACAACATACTACCCCCGTTTAGCCCTATAACTCTAGAGGACTTAGATTTAAGCCTCCCTACTACTCCCAATTATGATAGCAGCAGCTTACCTTGCATCGATCTCCTAGAGGAAGACGACTACAACTTCCCGCTCACTTACAGCCCACCTGAAATTCCAAGACCTATTGAAGAAGAACCACCGAAACCAGACGTGTCCTTACCATCCACCAGCAAACAAATTGCTGTTCCAATTCCAAGCTTTCAACCAGACTTACCTGAACAACCTCCTTTACAAGAACCTCCAAGCCAGGCAGACTCACTGGTACAATCTTCTCTACTAAATCCTGAAACTCATAACCCAACACTAGATCCTCCTACCAACACTCAACCTATATCACAATCACATTCTATTCCAAGCGAGCTTACAACTAATGACGAGTATTCCAAATTCCTAAAAAATATCAGTGACAAGAACAAAAGTTTCAATACCAAAATTTTAGAACACAATGAGTCCTTAATGAAAACTCATTGCCAAACGATCTTGATTCCTACATCTATCGACCTAGATGAGTCGAATTCTTACATTTCAGAAATTCTTGATACTATTGCTAACCCCAACGAGATGCTGTGTAAAGAGAAGCATCTCTTTTCCTTTGAGAAAATAAGTTGTAACGATAAGAACACTTACCTTATGTTCACAAAGGTTCATCACTTCGATGAGTGCACATACCCCGAAATCTTTAAAACTATTAAAGCTATCAAGAGTCACCTACTCACAATTAATGTTTCTGAAATCGCCATCTCAGATTTCGAAAACCCATTCGAAAAACATTCCTTCGTCAAAATTTATAACATAATTCTTTACATTTTCCACGACTCTAATATCATCATAAACATATATCACAATAATATCATGTACCCGTCTCTTAGCGACATCAAGAAAATCCTTAAAGACAATCATGACCTTCCTATCGCCGGTCACCTAGGATGTAACCGGATGCTAAATCGAATAAAGGAAAAATTCTACTGGAAGGGAATGAAAACCGACGTAGAGAACTACGTAAAATCATGTACTCTTTGCCAACAAAATAAGGCCCTTAGGCAGACTAATAGAGCACCCATGCAAATCACTACCACTTCTACCAGCCCCTTTCAAAGAATAAGTCTAGATATAGTCGGCCCATTGCCCGAGTCAGGCCCTGCCAAACTTAAATATATAATGACTGTCCAAGATGACCTGACCAAATTCTCCGTTGCTTACCCCCTACGAAGCGTCTGCTCAGAAGAAACCACAGATTGCCTCGTCCATTTTATTTCCTTGTTTGGAATCCCACAGGCCATCCTTACTGACCAAGGTACTAACTTCACGGCCGACCTCTTCAAGAAAACTTGCACCTTCTTAAAGATAAAACAATTGTGGTCTACTCCTTACCACCCTCAAACGCAAGGGGCACTAGAAAGGAGTCATTCAACCCTTAAAGAATATTTAAAATCTTATGTCAACGAAAATCAAGAGGACTGGCCTCGATATGTCTACACGGCAATATTAGCCTATAACACTGCTGTCCACAGCACAACGAAATTTTCACCATATGAACTATTGTTTGGTCATAAAGCCTTCATCCCTAACTCACTATATAATCAAGACATCACCACTTATCCCGACTACGTCAGAATGCTCCAACACCGCCTCAAACAGTCTTGGGAAAAGGCTGTAGAGAATATAGAGCGATCAAAGGAAAGATCGAAAACTTATTACGACAATAGAACTCGACCAATCCGCTATAAGGTCGGTGATTATGTATACCTGAAAAATCATCTGAGACTACGAAAAGCGCTCTCTCCAATATGGAAAGGCCCATATAAAGTAATAGCTATTCATAACAACAATACACTTACCCTATTGATAAACAGACGCCATGCCAGACATCATTTCGACGAAGTAAAACTAGCAGGCGTCCATCCTAGTTCTCCTTAAAATATAACAATATTACTCAGTATTACCAATTACTTTCCACTTTATTATCCCTCTGACGGATAATATATAAACAACACCTATCAAGTATCACATAAGCTTAGGTAATAGGATTTACTTTGTATTTTAAGGATAATTTAAGTTTCAATTAAATAGAATATATACTAAAATATATATATTTATATATACTTACATTCACATAATATGTATACGCGAATGTAGTTATAAAATAGATTAGATAAACTAATGCGCATATAATAAACGTAACAAACTAGTAAGTAGCTATTAAAAGACAAATATCTTTTATTTTATTTTTTTATTTCAGTGTGTCAACCTTGGCAACACCAAAATTTGTCAAACAAATCTCATCCAGTCCAGGCGTTTACTTTGACTATGTGGGAAAAACCAAAATTATGAATGGGCACTTGAGTATAGTTGTCCCAATAGATATCTCTCATATACTACCACAACTAGATAACATTAACTCAGTATTAGGTACAGTAAGGTACAACTGTAAACAAACGCAAGTCTTAGACAATACCATGTGTGAAAATTTACTTTCACCTCTAACTACTCGATATAAAGATTTATTACAGGAATATACATCTTTAACCCACCTAATTGATAATAGAGCTAGACGCGGAGCCTGGATAGGTGGCATAGGTACCGCTTTAAAACAGATATTTGGCACTTTAGACGAGGATGATGCTATCAAATACGATAATGCCATTAACTATGTACACGACAATCAAAAAAGGCTAGCTTCATTAATGAAAGAACATATTCTCGTTACGAAATCCACTTTATTAAAATACAACGAAACTTTACATAAGTTAAAATTTAATGAAGATAACCTTAATCTAGCCATCGACAAGCTCTCCGTTAACCTAAACCAATTATCAAATACGACCAACAATTTATTAATCGTATCCGAAATAAACATTGTCCTTAATAATTTAGAAACATCAATTCTTGCGGTCTCCTTCCAACTCGAAGATATTACTAACGGAATATTGCTCAGTAACGTTAACATTTTACATCCATCTATTATAACACCACAAGAGTTATACAGAGAGCTTACCGATAACTACAAGTACTTACCTGCAGACTTGGAGTTTGCAGTACCCTTAAATCTTGGCTTTATCCATGTTATTATGAATATGTCAAAATTAATTAGCTACTATTTAAATAACAAAATGATGTTTGTATTATTGATCCCTTTAGTAAACCCTCAAGATTTTTATTTGTACAATAATGTCCCATTACCTATGTCACATAATGTAACAAACCCAAACTCATTTAGTGTAATAGTCCCGAGTAGCAAGTATATAGCTATAACTATAGATAAATCGCATTACAGCACCATCAACTCATTGGAAAATTGTAAAAGTGTAAATTACCAAAATTATATTTGTAAAATAATGAATGTGTATCCGACTACAGCCAACCCTAGTTGCGAGAGTGAACTTTTATCCAAAGTAATCACAACTCTTCCTTTACAATGTAAAACAGAATTCATTCAAGGAAACTTAGATATATGGAAGCCTATATCTAATAACAGGTGGATATTTGTACAATCCACATCCAGTAAACTGACAATAGATTGTTATGATTCAGATATGTTCGAAACCAATGTATTAGGAACCGGAATAGTTATCATTCCTACCCATTGTAAGGCATACTGTAAAAGCACAAAGCTTTTACCCGATCATAATGTATTAAATATAACATCACCTGTAATCAACTTAGATTTTAACTTAATAAATGATTCTTGCTGTAACTTGTTAAAATTCAAGGAAATGGCTAGTAATGTGCCTAGTTTAAAATTAAATAACTTAGATCTGGAAAGTTTGCATTTGAAGGAAACTTCAAACACAAATAATAATATAGTTAAGGAACTAGACAAGATTATGAACGAGCCACATATTCTAAAATATGGAGCTCACTACTCTACATTCGCCATATTTCTTATTATTATCGTAATTGTAATTATAATGTATGTATTGTATAAAAAAATAAATATCGCAGGCAGCATTCACCAGCAACTTAACATACCTAAAGTGGTCTTTAAAGAGGAAACAGTAGAAATAATAAACTCTAAACATACAGAACCGGAATCAGTTGAAACCCGTTCCCCTAAAATTCGTACTAAACTTTAACAATTTCGATAATAGTTCCAAATAATGTAATCAAAGATAAATAATAGAAAATCAATTTACAAACTAAATAAACTAAAACATTTACTTACCTACTTTACTTACTTAAGTAAAACTAATATAAATAAACTTCGGAATATTCACCCCGAATTTTATTCCTAATGGGGGGAGGTGTTACATCCCTAGAATGCTCGGGTTAATGCTGACAACCTTAGCTGATGTTGTAGCATCAGCATTTACTATCCAAGCCAACGCGCCCGCTTCCCGAGCGCGTCAGTCTCCTCATAACCACCGCTCGTGACGGCTGCCTACTATTTTCAATTCTTAATCGAGTGTTTCATTTTAAATCTTTTTTTAAAACCTAAATCGGGAGGCTCGATATAACAGAACCTTTAGCTAATGCTGTAACATTAAATAGGATGCTTCATTCTTCAGAAACTTACAGCAGATAGGTATTAGCGTGGCTTTTAAGAAAGTCTCATTAGGAAGGTGTCAGATAGATAATGATCGAGGCCGGGGGCTAATTAAACTTTTCATTTATGCTATCGCTATTTTGTTTACGCATCATAAAAGAAGAAACTTTGATTGTCACGTTATAGGTAACTGTGTATCTTGCGTATTGTGTTTATGTCGTTCCTCAGTCATTGTATTCAATAGGAAGAGTAAAATAAGCATTAAAAACCTTAACTTTACAGTCCGTGCGGATAAATTTTCTTCTTCTGTGTCTCATCAATGTACATGTATTTTTCTTGCAGCTTTTCTTCTGGGCTCAATTATAGCTGCTGTGTCACCGGCTGTCATTGTGCCCTGCTTGTTCCGCCTCAGAGGGAAGGGCTATGGTGTCTCGAAGGGCATCCCGACCTTGGTCCTCGCGGTATCGGGCGTGGATGATGCGGCTAGTGTGGCTGGCTTTGGAATAGTATCTTCAATAATGTTCTCCTCCTCATCGCTTACAATGAATATTATTCAAGTGAGTAAAGACAACATAATTATGCATTATGAAATTAGTGAATTAAAAACATGTAGTGAAACAGAAATGAAAGCTAATCTTAGTTGTTTCTCAATAATTCTATAAAATAATAATTTTACACTATATTAAGACTTATAGTAATAAAATCCGAGAAATTGTCTTAGACCTGGCTTATTTGAAACACAGGCAACTAGACGGGATGGTGCCGTCAATACAACAATAAAATTAGTTCATAGAAATAGTTTGCCACTTTCAAAAACATCCTATTCATTCGATAATTTCATGGCATTTCTATGAATTAATGCAGTCAATGTTTTATTATTTCATACAAATGTCATGAAATTATCAAATGAATAAGATGTTTTTGAAAGTGGCAAACCATTTCTATGAACTAATATAGCTAATGTTTTAATTTATGGTCGTATTGACGGCACCACCTGTATACGCGATATTTTAATACGTGTTTGTTCGCTCGACTTTTTGGATAAGTTGCACTAGCCGTAGCCTAGAGCGGGCTGGAGTACCTACTGCATTCAAATATGTACTTTAATTGTCGCGTAAGACTCATGTGTTGGTATTTAATCACGTGACATTTAATACGACGCGAAAAAAATGAACAATAAATTTATTTGCTAGAATACGGTACAATAGTGTTAAGAGCGTTAGGTATAAATAGTATGCATGTTCTGTTGATAATGTCAGCGTGTAAATATTTAATTGAATACGCCAATTTAAATTTATTTACGCTTTTACTATGCAATGTGAAAATTACAAATCAAAGTATAGAAACATAATTTTATAAAAAGCATAATTTTGTCAAATGGAATAAAATCGCAACAGCGTGGGTTAACCTCGTAATCATTGATTATTTAAACGTCGTAATATACCATGTGAATTACCTACTGTCAAGATTTGATCTTAAATTTTTCTATCAAAATATTTAGTGGTCTTTCGTTACTGAGAATAGTTATCTATTCTTTTATACGAAGCACGGCAAATGACTCAACACCACTTGATGTGAATCGGTAAGAAGAGATTGAAACACACTGTTCTAGCCACCCCCACCTTGCCTTAGGTGCCTTTTTACGCCTCTTTAGAAGGAACCCGTGATAAAGGAAGGAGGGACACATGTGCTGGCAAAGAATTCCAAGTTTCGGAAGTACGACCAAGAAACGATTCACTAAACTGTTATAGCAATAGGAGTTTACTAAGAGTAGTTTTAGTAATTGGGATGGGATAGTGACATGGGAGAAAAATACTGCTACATAATTCAACCTCAGTTCATAAATCAAATCAAGGTTCATTACTCAATTTATTGGAAGTCGTTGTAAATAAATGAACTAAAACATTTGGCATTGAATTTATTACAAACAAACTGTCAAATCACTTTTGCAAGTATGTAAGAGCATTATGGACAAGCTCAGTAAGCTAATCTTTGATGGGATCACTGTCGTGTAGGTCAGCTATGATTATGAAATTTCATTATTATGTTAGGTACTACTTTCCAACGAGTTTTGAAACGATTAAATTAAGTTGTACTACTTTTAGAACTTAAGAATGAAAATAATTTTTATTATAAATAAGCTTGCCAAGTGCAATCTAATTTATGTGTAAAAATTATGGTTACTTAAAATAATATCTAAACTAGTAAAATTTCACGTCCAGCGGCGGGGGCGTGTAATGTTTTTAGTAAATATTTTTTAAGCATTTATAATAATATTGAAAATAAATTTAACAATAGATAATATGTTTATAATTTCATAAGGATCTTCCTATTGCGTATTTATTTTAATAGGTAAGACACAGGCTGTTACAAGTGTTGTTAAAAGCGTTTAATGTAACCTAAGGTTATTACTTAGGTACAGACGACAGCACATAAAGTGTTACAGTTGGACTACGAAAGCCGCCTCTATAACGAAAGAAATAAGGGCAGTCTCAAGGTCAAACTGTTACGCTTGATGTGCTGTCGACTGTACCATAAGTTTACCATCCTTGTACTTTAAAACATTTAAAATTTAATTTCTTAAAAATATAAAAGTCAAAAAAAAATATCAACTTCAAGGCCTACTTATTCACATACGCAATATCCACCACGACGGCTGTCCTATTTCGCACTTTTAACTAAGTAAAACTTTAAATAGTGAACTAAAAATCTCTATTTTTGTGTAAAGCTTTCTGCCCACTGACATTGCAACATAGCCTTGTTGAGCTTTCATTGAATGTTTAATTTTTTATTACACACCATTTTTTTTGGCGACAGAATTATTATATAATTCTGTTATCGTTTCTCTATATTGTTTAAGTTATAAATAATTTCTAAATGCTCAATCAGCAGTAAGATACACCGTAATTCTGACTTTTTCATTGATATTTTTTCCAATACTATACTTTTATTTTACTAGCATATGAAAGCGTTTATTTGATTTTTGCATTCAACTATTTTTTTAAACATAATACAAAACATACCACACAAATTATTATTACTATAAAATTATATGCACATATCGCAAATAAATTTCTAATTAGTTACTTACAGTTTCGTACTTACTAAGAAAAAGAAAAAGAAAAGAAAGAAAGAAACAAAGAGAAAGAGTTTTATTAGATTTAGATTTATTAGAATTAGATTAGATAAAAAAATTGCGGCTTTTTCGGCCAGAGATATATTCACAAATGTAGTTAATATGAAAATTGAAATACGTAACTTTATTGGAATGGCATTGAATATACATGAAATATGTCAATTTTAATGTCATGACGAAATAGAATAGTATTTGTTAGGTAAAATAATAAACTATGTGTACATATAGATATGTATTTAGATACCCTGCAATTGATTAAAGATGTCGTTTTCATTAAATAATGAAAGTGTATATTGATACAAAATTTATTTCAAATTACCAAAGTAGGCATATCTCAACGTCTGTGATATGAATACATATTTCCACTATACTTATAGTAGGTACTTTAAGTTTCCACTTTATTCAAAAGATATATTTTCTAATGACTGATTTTCAACTTGCAAATACAAGTCGTAGGCATAGAGTATGTAACTTATAGGTACCAGGAATTCAAATAACAACCATCGTTATCTGGCGCTTCCATGAACCAAAATTATGAATCACCAATTTTTTGTATGCTAGATATTTTTATCTATGAATTTAAATTATACGTCATGTGTTGAACTCAAATAATCAGCAAGATTGTTAGTCTCTTTTTGTCTTTTTAAATATCGACAACATTTTGATTTTTTGTGAAATTTTGATTTTTTATGAAAATTTCAGGGTCCCCTAAGTATTATCACGGGTATTGCGGGGGGTGTCCTCTGCGGCTATCTCCTCAAATACGTACCGGAAAGGAATGATGCATTCCTCGTCCCGCTCCGAGTATTGCTGCTCCTCAGCGGAGGCCTGTTCTTCGTGCTTGGTTCTGAAGAAATTGGCTGGGGTGGCGCTGGTAAGGGGCATGTCTTATTTTTATTTGACTGACCTATTTATTGTTTGTAAATGGTATTTTCTGGCACCAACCCATTTTCGTTCTACTAAAAAAGTACCTTGCCAATCTCAAACATTTTTAAATACATAAGTAGGGGTGTCTTCCTTTACATAATATACCTCCTTACTAGTAAAGTTATGTTTACTTACAAATGAACCTTCTATATATGTTACTATAGCTATATATACTAACAATAACGATAGCTCTTTGCGAGTAGATGGATTACTAATTAATAAAATAGAGACATCTAGATAATTATTTATACCTACTCTGCAAAAACCACTATGCTTAAATTCCAAACTTTCCATGCGTCACCATTTGAAATTGGACACACGTTTCAGTTTCATTTATAAAATTAATAGAACTAAAGGAGACGAAGAATACACAACGGTTACAGAGAATTTACTAACAGCTGTTCGCATGAGCGCTAACAACCGTAAAACTTAAGCCACATGTAGTCAATAGCTTGTTGTTATATTGTTTTCCACGACCGATTCATAGCTCGCTTTCCTTTGGACAATGCTCTGTTTACAGTGCATAATATACAGAGTCACAATATACTATATAGTGTTTAAATACTACAATAGGTAAACATCTATACTTTTACGATCAGCTTGTGAGCTTTCCATAAGCTTGTATTTAACTCCTTCTGATTAATAATGCAAGCAGAAAAAAGAAATCAGTTTGGCATTGAGCATGATCTTCATCTGGTTGAAGTTCGACGTCCACACCCACTTTTGTTTCGCTACCGCAAGGGTTTCGCTGTGATTCGCCTCCGCATACAAACGCGTCGGTGTAATAAGAGCGCTAAAGTACCATTATTTTTTCCCGAATCACAAAAAGAGATAAAACTTATAGCAAACCGGCGAATATTTTTCCGATAACATAGATAAGTTATATAGAGTGGTGCCGTCAATACGACATTATATTAAAACATAGCCTATACTTATATGTTCATAGAAATGGTTTGCCACTTTCAAATACATCGTATTCGTTAGATAATTTTATGGTATTTCTATGAAATAATGCTGACAAATTTATAATATTTCATACAAATGTCATGAAATTATCTAACGAATACGATGTTTTTGAAAGTGGCAAACCATTCCTATGAACTATTATAGTCTATGTTTTAATTTATTGTCGTATTGAGGGCACCACCTATTTTTAAAGATACTATAGCTACATGAGCCACTTAATTGTGATTCCATTATTTTTTATTCCAGGACCACTCGCTATAATAGCTTTTGCGTTTGTGGCATGCAAGAATTGGGCTGAACTGGGTTGGGAACTTGAAGACAATCCCGTAGCCACCGCATTCGAAATATTCTGGATGTTCTTCGAACCCATGCTGTTTTCTGTCACTGGAGCACAAGTTGTTGTAAGTGTTTAGGAAATGTTGTTGCTAATTCTATAATTATCACCGTCGTCTAATATTTTTAGCCAGTTTCAAAGGTCGATGGAAATGTGTTGTGTTGTGTTACTGGACAATAACATTATTGTAACTAAAAACCAATCCGGACATTGGTTTTTAGTTACAATAATGTTATTGTAACTGAAAACCAATCCGCAAGTATTTAGTAGTGTGCCGCGTAATTTAAGTAATACTTAAATATTTACTAAAAGCTAATAAAACTTATAGTTATAGCTATTTGAGAAAATTTGTCAAATGAAAACAAATAAGGAATGGATAATAGATTAATAAAAGAGATGGTCTAAGAACAACGAATACTTCACAAGCGATCATAAATTATAAACGAAAGAAACAATATCAAAATATCTAAACTAATTTTGATTTAGGTATGTAGTTTCTTTGCTGTCAAAATTTCACAGGTTCTGAATTGTTTAATCGATAAACCACTAAGGGCCGATTTTTCAAACCTCAGATATTTTTATCTAGAGAATAATTTTGACAGATTTTCTATAGATTAACTGTCAACTTGTCAAAATTATTCTCTGGATAAATTTTATCTGGGGATTGAAAAATCAGCTAATTAACTACGTATTATACAGATTGGTGCTGTCAATACGACAATAAATTAAAATATGGGCTATATTAGTTCATAGAAATGGTTTGCCACTTTCAAAAACAAGTTATTCATTTGATAATTTCATGACATTTGTATGAAATAATATAACATTAACTGCATTCTTAATAGAAATATCATGAAATTATCAAATGAATACGATGTTTTTAAAAGTGGCAAAATAGCCCATGTTTAAATTTATTGTCGTATTGACGGCACCACCCTGTATATTGTTTAGCCGATCGTTTTTAGGTACATACCAAATAACAAAATAAAGTGCAAATTAAGCTAACAAAACAGTTTAATGATGTGACGACATCCACTGCTGAACAAAGGCCTCCCCCATCGATTTCCTCCCAAAATTATATTTACAGATTGCCGATCTACCATTGCGTCTAGTGCTGATTGGCAGCGGTATACTGGTGTCGTGCGCGGTCCTGCGCGCCATACTGACCAGCGCCTGCGCAGTCCGGAGCAACCTTAACACCAAGGAGAAAATCTTTGTCGGGCTCGCCTGGATGGCTAAGGCCACAGTACAGGTTAGATCTTCTACTCATTCAATCCTTATTACATATAAAAATATGGTTGTATTCCTTTTCAAGAGTTACCCATGAAAGCTTGACACCTTTCAGATTAGTTTTATTTTCCGATAAAATTAAATAAAACATTGTCACACCTGCTTTTGACAACCCTAAACAATGTGTATTATGCGTAAAATACGAACAGATCATACATTTATACGAACAGATCATATAAAAGAGATTAGGAGTCGCAAGTGGGCTGGGCACGCGCGCCATTTATATATATTATACATTTTATACCGTAACTGTGTTATATCTAGTAAAATACGAACAAATGCGAAACATGTGTGCGTGATACTACTTCTAACCTCTTTTATCTGTTCTGTGATTATAACACACACGCACAAACGCACGCCCCCCCCCCCCCCCCCCCCACACACACACACGGCAACCCCAGAATTACCAAATATCATTCCGGATTTCTGTAACACCTGGTATATAGTTAGTAACAATCACCTAGTTGCGCTACAAAAATGGTATCATTAAGTACATCTTTATTTTATTACTAAGCCTAACGTATAAATATTATTGCACACTTTCAGCCGATTTACTAGATGGTAAAAGTCACGTACCGCTTTAGATATTATGTAGAATGTGTTTGTATCTATGGAAAACGTGGAGCCAATAATGATGATCACTATTAATATCATGATCAAGAACAAATAATAGTTCAGGTGCAGGTTCACTGCCAAAAAGCTGATAAAATATACATACACAAGTAGTAAAAATAAACGCAACTGATATTGTACCATATAGGGCATTAGATAACGTCAACATTACACTGGACCTTATATGATATATTGATTAGTACCTACTTACCGGCGAAGGAAAACCTTAATCACACTTGCGTAACAAAACTTATATGTAAAACCAGTCGAAATAATTTGAACTTACGTTCATAAAATGAAACAAACATCATCTTATTTAATTTGGTATGATTACATTTAGTAACAGTTTTTCAAATATTTATTTCATTGAATATAAATTGGACCTAGTTATGCCAAAATGATCCAACCCACAATGTTATCAATTTTGAGATATCAATGCCATATTATATAAAATGAACCCTATTTTCATGTGACAAAAAATCGTTTTTCCTGAGATGAGCTATACTAAAAGTCTACCAACCCACAACTAAGATATTTAAAAAAAACATTGTGCAAAAAGAATACTTACTAGCTACTTAAAACATTAATGAATATCCTGCCTGTGACATGGAACATTTTGGCATAACTAGGTCCAATTCATGTACAAAATAATAAAAAAAGACCATTTGTACAAAAATATAAGTAAGTATATAGGCGTAAAATTTCTAGTTTAGATACTTATAAAAATATCTAAGCTAGAAAAATTTTTACGTCCTGAAACGGGGCCGCCTTCACTTTCTTATTTTCATATTTCATGAGTACGTAAATACCTAGTCTTGCCATAAATACTGAAACAAAGAAAAAAAATTTTCTATTGCAAATAACATTTATTACTTTTACAGTGTGTTAGTTTAATACATAAATATAAAACAACTTAAAATATAAAAAGCTTATTCGAAGTGGTCTCCATTGGCTGCAATACAGTCCTTTAAACGTTGAGGCCAGTTATCAATAGAAGCAAGCACTCTTTCCATGGGAAAATTTTTCACTGCCAATCGTACAGATTGTCTTAGGGGCACCAAATTATCATGGCGGTTAGAGCAAGCCGTACTCACTAAAACTGACCATAAATCATAAATATCATAATCCAGCGGATTAAGATCGGGACTAGACGACGGCCAGTCTTTAGCTCTGATGAAGTCCGAAACGTTCGTTTCCAACCAAGACTGCGTAGACTGAGCTTTATGACCCGGCGTCGAGTCTTGCTAGAAGGACCATTCTTGTTTATTGAACATGGTGTTGATAAGGGGCTTCACTACCTTCTCAAGAATGGTATCTTGATACACTTGTGCCAATGTTTTGATACCTTTTTCATAAAAGTATGGCTCAGTCACTCCTTCATAGCTAATACCCCACCAAACCATCACTGAAGACGGATAGTGCCCACGTTGCACTCTGTCGACTAATTGGGAAGCTTCTTTAGAGCTTTGAACATAAATACGGTCATTTTGTTTGTTAAAACGTTGCTCAATTGTAAAAAAAAACTCATCCGTAAACAAAATTTTTCTGGTCCCTTTGCGTACCGCTTTAGTAGTTGTTTCGATTTTACCACCCTATTCTTATTAAATTATCAGTTAAGAAATGTCCAGCACGTCTCTAATAGGCTGTAAGTCCTAAGTCATCTTTTAAAATACGCGACATGGTTCTAGGTGCTATCTTCATCTCCAGAGATAAAATATTTTGCTTTCGGACAGGATTCCTTCGAATTCTTTCCCTTACTGCTTTGACCACCTTTTTCGTACGAACACTACGTGGATCCAGATCTTATTCTGTCACAAACAGAGGAGGTCTCATTGTACCTATTAATAGCCCGGTACACAAACATTTTACTAATACCAAGCGTATGGAGTTTTGAAAACTGCATTTGGCTCCATACCTGCTGTGTGTAATGCAATCACAGCGATCCTTTTTTTTTATACAAAGCACGACGAATGACTTAACACCACCTGATGTGAAGCGGTAAGAAGAGTCCATATGCGAAGACAGCTAAGTAGTGTAGTTCAGTTACTGCTTTAGCCGCCTCCACCTTGCCGGCCCGAAAGGTGCTTTTTCACGCCTCTTTTGAAGGAACCCATGTTATAGGAAGGAGGGAACACATGTGCTGGCAAAGAATTCCAAGTTCTGAAAGTACGACAAAGAAAAGAGCTACTAAATTTCTTTGTACGTGATGTTGAGGTGGAAACAGTGAATTGATGACTCCGAAGACCGGCACGTCAACCCACTCCATTTTAATATCGCAAAATATTGTACAATGTATTGGCGCCAAAATGAGAAAACTAAATGAACAATCATATAAAAATGACTGATTCCAAATTCAAAATATTTTGTTTATTTTTAATTGTAACAGTATTTATGGGCAGACTAAGTATATTTTTCAAACATTTATAATAATTAAATAAAATTAAGAATATATTTTTTCCCCCCTGATTTATCGATTCTCGGTCTCGGCTAACGAAAATCCCGTTTCGGTCGACCCTTAATTATTAACATGATTGTAATTCGAATGTGTTTTTGTGTAATATTTTTGTATTGATAAACTATGTAATTCATTACAGGCTGCCCTTGGTCCCGTGGCTATCGACGAGGTGGGTAAGATGACAGGCGTGGACCCGGCCACGCTGGAGGTGCTCCGCGGCTACGCAGAGACGGTGTCCACGGTGTGCATCATGTCCATAGTCATCACCGCACCCATTGGCGCTATCATGATCACGCTCACCGGCCCGCGCCTGCTCTCCAAGACCACCAAGCCTCCAGTACTTGAAGGTAAGCCTACTACGCCAGAGTAGGTACCCAATATTCATTATTAACAGCCTATGCTTTCAGTCAAAAAAACTACGTCTGGTAACTGGAGCACCATGGTACAGTCGACAGCACATCAAGCGTAACAGTTTGACCTTGAGACCGCCCTTACTCCGCTTGTAATAGAGGTGGCTTTCTTAGTGAAACTGTTACACTTGAAGTGCTGTCGTGTGTACATGACAAATAATTCACCACGATTTAAAAATGAAAACTGTCAAAGAGTTTGTAAAGGAGTCAGTACTCACCTATACTAAACGAATGCAAAAACATCGCAATCAACTGGCACGAAATTTAATGAGCAAGCAACAAAATCAAACATTCCGAAGACTTCAATCAAAGCCGAGCTATAAAAGATATTTTTTAGGCAAATGCAAAAAGAATAATTAACAGTCAACATATGGGCACATCACAGGATAGTGTACCATGGGTACATCCTACATGCGAGAAAACATGAGTAGTTTTGCACCAAAACACCATCACGCTGCCTAATGCGGGTTCGTACTTGATGTTTAAAAGCTGTTCCAGTAACAAATAGGACCAATGGATTAACGTACCTTCCGAATATCTCGCTACGGGAACCGCTTACCATCGTGCGGGCCGTACGCTTGTATGCCTTGAAAAAAAAATGCCACCGTTTCAATGGAAATCGTTGGGCAATTTTTTTTATTACTATTATTTTATTAGATAGCACTATCCATTGCTGACGCCAACTTCTTATTTCCTCTAAGCGAGAGCAAGCTTAACCTTAATATTATCTGTTTACAAATTATTTCTAATTTATTGTAAGTATTCGTTGGAGCTTTTCCACTTTAACACTAAGCTTAATAGAATTTGTTTTTGTTATTCAGGTTGGCGTCGCTCACACCGACCATCCATCCGTGACATCACCATCATCGATGAGGAGGAGCCGGGAGAGCAGGACGCCGAGGCCAACGAACATTCACCGCCCGCCTCACCCGTCGCGCCCAGCGCATTCAGCACGCCCACGCCAATCACCGTACAGCCTAATCGCCTCGCGTGATTGCATTGCTTATACGATCCGAGTCCTCGTGATCAATATAGTGATCCTTGTATTTGTAGGAAAATATAAAGGGACTCCGGGACTCCCATCTTTAGGCAGCTATATTAACTCGTGTTTTCACCTGTTTTGAAGATTTGGAATAATCCCAGTAATTGGGTCATGGTAGTTAAGTAATTACCATGATCCAACTTCTGGGATTATTCCAAATCTATTCAGTGTCATGTCTATTTCAGTAATAAATCACCACGTCCCAAACGAAACTATCGCTCGTATGATAAGGTGATAGTCATTGAATTGGTAGTGAAAATGAAAATCGTTCAACTTCAATAGATAAAGCGTAGAAAAGAAAGCGTAGCCGCAAGAAAGAACGAACGAAAATACAATAACACAACATTAATTTTTACTTATTAATTAATTTACAGCATATTTTTCTGACAATTAGATTTCAAATACGATATTCTTTAAATAAATCATTTAAAATAAATCTATCCGAATTGTAAGAAGTTAACAAGAAGTGGAATATTATATTTTGTGTGTTATTTAACTGAGCAACATACTAACCTAACCAACAAAATATTATAAATCATTGTTTTGTCGCCACTCAAGAAGTTAGTCGGCCATATCAGTATTTATATGTTGCTCAATTTATAATATAACACTGTGCCGTCCACTGTAGACATCTATTATAATTAATTAACTCTTAGAGAAATTCGGCAAATGGGGATAATATAATATGTATAGCAATGTTTCATTATTTCCGAGTTAAAAATGAGAAAATGTTGGTCTGCAAGACCATTTTATGTACTTATATGGAGCATGAAAGGATTTTATATTTATTTTGAAATTGCTGTAAGTTTGAATATATGTATACGTCAAGATTTCAGTATTTTAATGACGTAACTAGCGACAGTAGATTATAGTAAACATATAGGATTAATTGCACGTATGTGATATACCGTATACTGAATTGCTCGGTCGAAGCCTTAAATAAAACCTCGCTAATAGTTGTATTTCCCAAATCTAGAATATTGTATACCTTTACTTTAATGTAAAGACAAATGTTTTAATGTTTATTAGCTCGTAATTTAATTGTTTTATGTGTAAAATATAATCGAATCAGTATTGTCTATTTATACCTACAAATAATTAATTTATGACTTGTTCGAAATAACTTACTTAATACTTGGTACAAAATTTAGCATTTAAGTTTTCTTAGTAGTATTTCTTAGCAAATCAATTGCTGGACGATGTAAGAAAATAATCTGTTTCATTTTTCTGTATTTTTATAAAAACACCTTATTTTGTAAAAAAAATGGTAAATCATACATAATAAACAATAGGAAGTAGGTACTTAACGCAATCTGTGTACTTACTAACCACTATACCGTGTACTTGTATTATACACACTATTAAATTGTATTCCGTACGGGACCATTTTACACAATTTACGTTGATATTCCTTGTTAGTACCTACCTAATCTCTGAAAATTAAATTTAATTAAATAAAAAATATGTATTGTGAATATTAAATAGTTGCAATTTGAATTAAATTTTTATGTAACATTTTACTGTAGGTAACTTACCTACATAAAAATATGCAGGGACCAGTAAATTTATAGATAGTTTATAAGCATTTTGTTTAGACTTCGACTACTTCTAAAGGCGAGAAAAGGTATTATACAAAAAAATAAGTAATAAATTGTTCATAAGAAAATTTAAGTTTTTCTTTATTATTAGGACCTTATTAGTAGTTTTGTAGATAATCTTGTGCATTTCATTGATTTGACTTAAAGGAAACACCGCAATATTGAATTCTAAATTTGAATACGTTGTACTACGGTTTTCAATAGGCATGATCACGAACCTAACATAATGAATGCTAAAAATGCATTAACCTAACATAATTTTCTTATTCAATATCATCCAAGCAAGTCGTGTTTAGGGTGACGTGTTTAGCACTGCCACCTGCCTTCGTTTTCGATAGTGTCGCCCTTACACCCTGTGTACTTATATAGATATAATCCCAAACATCGTATACAAAAATTATTCATAAGTAAGGAAGTCAACATTGTGTAATCGAGTGAATTAAGACAACTTAAGGCGATGACATCAATTTACGATTTTTGTGCTTTGAATTTAAAAGAAGTGCATTAATTCCTTGGCATCATGTTTACATTTGACACTTTACGGTCCACAGCACATTGTTTAACAATGACCTTTCAAAACCCACTCTTTATCATTTTCATAAGTTTTGTAAGCCATTTGAACTTTTGTACCTACAGGCGACATGGCACATCAAACGTAGCAGTTCGACTTTATTACCGCCCTTACCCCGTACGTAATACATTCGACTTTCGTAGTGCAACTATTTCACTTTGTGCTCTCATCTGTTAATAAAATAAAAAGCTATATTTTGTTCATATATTTATTTTTTCATTTTCAATTAATCATAGAAATAGGCAGCATATCATATGTGATTTATACTCTAAATTGTAGAATTTACCAAAGTTTATAGTTACGGTTAACATAATTATCTTATAATTAAAGTAACACCTTATATTTTATATTATGGGTAAGTAAGGATGTAGATATATATTTTTAAGTCTTCAATTTAATTTTTGGTCATTTGCGTACCGAAAAGAAATACTTAGGTAGTTAAAAGGTCTATCAAAATGAAAATAAAGGTAGGACCAATAATTTTAATTTTCATGAAACTTACTTGAAAAAAATGCATTTATTTGTTGTTTTTTATCGAGCAGCATTAATTACCTCGGCGTTACTATTCATTTCAGGAACATAATGCATACTTATTAGTAATATAACAAATGCGAAGGCAGCTCTGTCTGTATGTCACGTTTTCACTCCTAAATCGCTTAACCGATTTAGATGAAATTTGACATGAAGATAAAAGATTACCCTTTGGTGCGATAGCCAAAATTTTGATGGTATTCTCAACATTACAAAGTTGTAGTGTACTCAAGTTAATTTCACTTCGCGATTGCCAACAAATAAACCTACAATGCAATGGTTATTGGAATAGAATGGACTCCAATACAGTGTGAAGTTATAATTGCACCTCTTGCACCACCATTGAGCTTCTCGTGTTCCTTGTGCTACGCGTGCTGTGGCTAAAAGAGCACAATAAGAACAATATTAACAATTGCCGTTCAAAGAAAACTGATCGCAGCAAAGCCTATATAATTAGATGCACCTAAATTTATAACGTATCGGTATTCTAAGCATACGATTTTTTTATCTTTAGATTTACATTATGCATAACGAAAATCGTCATGTTAAGATGATTACCTACTCAGGTAAAAGACCATTCTCAAATCAATTACCTATTACTAACTTAAGCTATGACTAGATACATGTATAGTGATACGTTCACTGACTTTAGTAAACCAAACAAACAAAAACTTATCAGTTACATCCGAGATATAACTACTGCAAAAGGACATTGTTTTAGTTCAAAAATTTCACTATTTTTAATTTAGTTGTAGGAGCAAATCTGGTCATTATTCGAGATTAATACGCGTGGAACAACTATAAAGTGCAAAATTATTAACGCAGTTATCACATTCTTTTTAATCAAATGTAATTGTAGGCATATCCAAGCAAAAAAATAATAAGAGACTTAGTAAGCCTCACAGCAAAATCAAATCCGCACATCATGATTAGAAAACTGTTAATAAACAATACACAGGGAATGAACAATTTGGGAATAACACTTAAATCTATATTCAATACATAATATTACATAACAGTAAGAAGTCTTCGACGACGTCTTTACTAATGATCATTAGTTGAGCAGTGTTTTATCCCTTTTTCAATACTGGAATGTCATTCGAGCGAAAGTGACAAAACACTGTATAACTATGTAAGGCTTTTTCAATGATTTTTAGTCCTAATCTGCAGGTAAAGACCACAGCGTGTAAAGACCTAGGTACTACTTACTCTATTTAATATAATTATGTATATCTATATAGCATAGATTATTACAGCACGCCTATTGGTTGCCTTTTGTTACTATTTTGATTTTTTGGTTGATTCAAAAATATACGGAAGTCATATATTACAAGTCTCATTTATTTTTGTATGAAAATATCTATTTAGATACTCAATTACTTAAGGTAATTATGTAAATAGAAAAAAACTTTTTTCATATTATACTTTACTCATATAAATAAAGGGTCCTGGGACTCCGGGGTGAACTCAATATTTTAAAAACTGCTTTATAAAAAATTGGTCACATTTCCAAAACTAAGTAACTAAGTACTTGAATGAAAAGGGATTTGAAGTTGACGTTGAATTTTTGTGTTCTCGTTTCTGATTCTTTCTGAGACATGCAGATTTTACAGGTGTAGGTAGATGACAAAACGAATTTATATAGGAAACCATAAAAATAAATTTCCAAAGTTAATCCCTCAGTGCAGCTTAGCGTTGTCGTTAGGCAGAGAGACCTGTCGGTTGGTCCGCTCGTCGGAGCTGATGGTTCGTGACAGGAAAGTGGAGGAAGTGCGCCCTGATGACGCCGCACCGTTCTTCTGCGCGTCCCCTTTCTCCAGTCCTGTCATATTAGTGTTAATTAGTTAAGTCATTCTATTAAAGCAAGCATATTTTAGTTTGAATAATGTAAAAAATAAGAGTGTTAGCCAATGTGTTAGCACTAGATTTCACCGCGCAATCACAGTCTTCTTGCATTAAAGACCTATTGAGAAATTAACATGGCCTTCCCGTAAATATAATTATTTATTAGGTAGGTAAGTACATATAATATTAAAATAATAAATATCATACCTGAAATTTGTGACAACACTCTTATTGGTACATTATAAAAAATTAAAATACTTAATTAATAATTTATTTATCGGGCGAATACAACAATTTGTCTCATTTTGTTACTTCAGTGTGTAGGTACAGTTGATAGCACACCGGGATTAAGTAACTATTTACATAACATTGGGATATCTTTAGGTACTTGTTGCTTGATATTATTATGGTGTGCTATTTACCGTAGATACAATTCTGTATTAGTATGACCATTAACCACAGTATTGGTTATGTAAAATGGGTGCTAAACATCAAGCTACTTTTTAGAAATGTGCAAATTGATATTAATAAAGAAAGTAAGGTGCAAGAACCTAACTCGTCTTTTAAGTATGAGTAATGTAATAAACAATGAATATCATTGCGTTGAAGTTATCAAATCTGATAGATAACAAATTTATAGATATCGACAAAGTCATAATAATCATAAAGTAATTATAAATAGAAGACTCATTAAATTATCTGTTGTATTATCGCTTGAAAGCTTAAAACGAAAAAATATAAAATATCAAAGCAATAGGATTTAAATACTTTTATCGGTCGCTTTAATAAAATAAAACTTAATAGAATAGCGATGACAGATAAATGGAGTTAATCATCTTAGAATCCTAATAATCCTTTTGCAACGATCAACTCTTTATAGTTTTTATAACCATAACCCATTTAAATTGAGATTTGACCTCGTTGTAATCCAACTATAATTTCAATAAACATTTTTAGTCTGGGACTGTACGCAGCACAGTCTGTCTCACCAAATCAACACAGTTATTTTTTTTGTGCTCCCCGTACACAAGGTTAGATCAATAACAGATATAAGTATTATTAAAACTGCTTACGCAAACTGCCTAAATAACTAAAAACATATAACATTTAACAATCTCGTGAGGCATATTTATTCAAAAATTCTTTTTCTTCGATCGCTTTAGTTTCTTGTCACTTTAAATAAAGCACAAGTGATTATTAAAGTTAAATATGTTAAGAAAGCGTTCGCAAACTAATAGATCGGCAAGAAACTACTACGTCCTATGTAGTGTTGGAAAATATTATTAATATGATAGACAGAGAAAATAAATTGTAATAATGTATACTTGGGTCGGTGGACTTCCTTGAGAAACCTGAAAAAGACGACGTTTTCTCAAAATCACAACGCTATTAAATACACCTTAGTTTTTAGCTCTACATTCTGAGTAAGTACATAACAAGATTATTGCAATTTTCTTAAAGACTTCTATTTTTCACAATAATAGTGCTTATAATTGTTTGATTCGGTTCTTACCCAGCCTCTTTCTGATGAGGTAGTAGAGCTTGGGTTTGAATACTAGGATAATGAATATGAAGACTCCTTGCAGCTCATTCACCATGTCGAGGATATTGAAAATCCAGGGTACTTTATAGTCTGGATTGGCGAACACCGTCGAGAGCAACTCCGATATCCACCCGGCCCCCATCACCACCCATAGTTTGCCGGTGAGAGCCAAACTGAACAGATAAATAGTAAAAATGAGGAATTAGAAATATCTTCATACAAAGATTGTTTATTTATTCTACAAAGAAGCATACGTTTAAAATTTGCACTTTGTAATTGCGAAACCTGGATTTATTAGTAATTTGATGTGTAATTTAAATGAATAAAATGTGTTAATTGGCTATCATAGGATATGGAACATCTTTCATGCACATAATGAACTTAATTTGAACTAACCAATCAACGTGCAACATTCGATCTCAGTATCTATTAAAAATCTTTATAAAAAGAGTATTGTTTTACCTGCAATAGATTTGATTATTTGCGATACTTATACCTGAATATAAACCTTATATTACATAAAAAACGGATCGTATAAATACAATGAGTCATCAAAATCATGCACAAGGTATTTTTATGGTTACTTCTTTTAACTTATACAGGATGGTGCTGTCAATACACATAAATTGAAACATGGGCTATATTAGTTCATAGAAATGGTTTGCCACTTTCAAATAGGTACATCTTATTCTTTTGACAATTTTGACATTTCTATGAAATATGGCAGCCAATGTTATATTATTTCATACAAATGTCCAAAAAATTGAAATTATCAAATGAATACGATTTTTTTGAAAGTGGCAAATCGTTTCTTCGAACTAATATAGCCCATGTTTTAATTTATTTTCGTATTGACGGTACCACCCCGTATGTCCTTTTTTTTATTTCTTAAAAAAAACCTCATACGTTTATATTATAGTTTCGACCTTTCGTCATAACATTTTTTTTTTTTATACTACTAGATGACAAACAAGCTGACGGCCCACCTGATGGTAAGCGGTTACCGCCGCCTATAGACACCTGCAATAACAAGGAAAAATCACTTGATATTGCAGGTGCGCTGTCATCCTGGGGCCTAAGATGAAATGCCGTCCATGCCCAGAAATTACACTGGTTACCTTTCCCTTCAATCCGAAACACAGCGAACTGTTTCACGGCTGAAATAAGAAAGGCGGTGGTACCTACCCAGACGACCCTACATACGGGTCTACCACCTAGTAAGTTCATAATTCGTCACCGGAATTATCCAGCTCAAACTTTACTAAAAAAAAATTGGCCATTAACACAAACTTCGTAAGCGTTATGTCAATGATCTAAACAGGCCAGATAGTGCTTGTTATTGTGTTGAACTTACTTGGCCTTATCGACGCGGAAGTGCCTCTTGGCGCGGTCTCCCACAGAGCCCGCCTGCAACCTGTGGACCTCGGACTTGACACGAGCGCAGTGACGAGCCGTCAACACCCACAGGACAAAATTCACCACCGACACCAGACCCATTGGGATCACGAAGAATATGTAGTGTGGCCAATCTGATGCCGTGTTTTGTACTGTAAAGAAGAAATGTTGTGTTTCTACTCATTCTGCATTTTAATCAAATCAAATTTAAAATCATTTACTTAAAGATTTTTACAAGAGTTTGTTTTTGTAAATAGAAATTAATTATTATAATGATAAACTTTTATAAAATTAATGTAACTAGTTAAAATAACCACCATACGAGTAGAAGCTAGAAATATATCGCAGCTTCTAATTACTAAGTCGTAGGTAGGTAAGTATATAGGTAAGTTTTTCTTTTGACAAGAACTCGCTATACTACATCAGCATTCAGTTCGATACGAACTTGATTGGATAACCTTGGGTATAACCTAAAGCACAATACAATTGCAAGTCATGCCGCGTGCGTACGCTATTTTTTAAAATGTACGCATCTCATATCTTGGATTCTCCTAAGGGAAAGACTGGAAATAGCTTCTTTAAACTATAAGTAAACTAAGCTTTAACATTTTATTGGGCACATTTTATTCTTTATTTCACACCAATTATAATTTGGTGTGTGTTTTAATTTAAGTAGGTAAACTCACTGCATAATGGACATACCGGAAAGATACTCTGACGAACGCGGAGGCAGAGGCTGTTTATATATTTTTGCCCGCATAATACAAATGAAGTACACAGACGGAAAAACCTACTGGGAAATATGTTAAGAACGTAGCATGTGTTTCACAATTAGGAATGTATACACTGCACCCACCAGTTTCTATGGTCGAATAATATTATGTAACTGTATATTTTGAGTGTTTGCCTAGTCCTTGCTTTTTATTTACGGGATAATTAAGATCTAGATAGGAACTCGAAATATACATAAGATACCTGATCATACATTGCTATCATTTAGAGATCGATAACTATCACATTATAGTCATCTAAGCCTAGGTACATATATATGTAACGATAAACACAATCAATCATTTTTGCCACTCGATAAACATAAATTATCATCCATAAATCAAGTAGATCTGTAGGCTCTTGTTGATCGTTAAAACTCTGTCGAGAGACAACATCGCTCGTTAAAATCGTTCAAATTTATAAGCACTTCATGATTGAAATAGATTGTAAATATATTCACGTCAGGTCGAGTATTTTTTTTGTCTAATCAAACCTTGTGAAAACTAATAGCGCATAATTGGATAGTTTAGAACTTATATCAACAAAATTGACATGGTGAAAGCCTTGTATCTAAGTAAGTACTTACATGAACCAAACCAGCACATCCCATTACCAATGTTGGCGTCGAGCACAGGCGTCAGCGGGAACCTGTCCAACAGGTAAGTGACCAGGGTTAAGGTCAGTGAGATGCCCCACGCGTTCAAGGAGTACCACAGGAAACGTTTCCTTCCTGCGCTGCGTTTGTGGAGAGGTTGCACAGTCCGGACGCTTCTACAGAAAACAAATACTTTTTTATAAAGGATACGAATGTTCATGAGCTAATTTTTATTCTCATGTGTGTGATTAAGCTTTAAGAACAAATTTTTAGTCATTTATTAATGGAAGACTACTGATTACGTAAACAAGGTATAAGTGCGATTAAATACATAAAGTCTAAAGTCTCCGCATATTAGAAAAAATATATAGTAAAAGATGGAGACAGTTAAAGAAACAAGATTGTCAATAAAATAAAACTAGTATAATATTAATGTTACTATACCTACATAGCTACACATTGCTGACCATTTAAAATGTTAAATAGTTTCAAGTTACTCGCCTATAAAATACTTAGACGATATTATATTTTATCTGTATTATTCCTCATAGAGAACGGATCCAAGTCGCACTCTTGTGCCTTACTGCTAAGTAGATTTCACGCTCGCCAAAGAAAGAAATTTTGTTTGTGATTAGATGACACGAGTGGTTATTTTATAAGAAGTCTAAACCTACATAGGAGTGAGGTAGCATAGATTTGGTTGTGAATAATTTTGAGTAGTAATAATAAATCTGCAATTGCGCGTCTATAAGTTTGCACGAAAAATATGGGCAGTCGAAAGTTCAGTTGTCATTTACTAACTTAAGTTAATACCTTGCCAAAAATTAAGTTTCATAGAGGTATGCACTATTTTGTTGAGATATTTGTTTTTTTTAATCAAATAAACTGTAATTACACCTCGCTAAATTTTGGTTACCTACAACTAAGGTAACCGAAGTAGTTTGGTCAAATATTTTTTTCAGTGTGAGTATAATCACGAAATTTTATATTAATAATAATGTATCGGAAGGCAGTGATGTGTCCATGTCTACATGCCATCTTCTCTGCCGCTTTGATCGAGACGATCTATGAAATGAATCGAAAATATCTTTATTCAATCATTCAATTAGCAAGCATTTTCTAAGAAGCTGTTTTGAATGAATACCACGAAAAAATAGTGTTAACAAACAATATCATAGTTTCAGTCTGTCATGTCTAATAACACCGGCTACGGGCGGCTATATGTGTGTCAATGGTGAAAAAGAATTATTATTACCATTAAGCGAGGTTATATATTGTGTGTACTCATAATTTCAACGGAAAATCCAGCCCAAAAAGTTATTATCTATAGTTCTACGGCTACAAAGATACTATAACACAAACAAATACCACATGGATATCGAAAGCTAAGTTATAAAAGTCACAGTAAGCCCAGAGGTACGTTTACCTGCAGTGCGGGAACGAGTTTAGAAGAAATCCATACTATTATTATAAATGCGAAAGTGTGTCTGTCTGTCTGTTACCTCTTCACGCTTAAACCGCTAAACCGATTTGGATTAGTGGATGGTAAAGAGATAGTTTGAGTCCCGAGAAAGGACATAGGAAAGTTTTTATCCCAGATGTCATGTCTTACGAGGGTGATCAATAACCGCAGAACCGATTTAGATGAATGGAGATAGTTTGAGACACTTAGAAGGACATAAAATTGACGCCAAAAAGAATTTTATGACCTTTTAAGTTAAAACACTGCTGAACTGTTTTTTTTCTCTCACTCATAATTATTTCAAATGAGAAAGACGAACCATGATTATCAGTGTAGTAAATAAAAACACAAAAAAGGAAAAAAGTAATTAAAATTAAGTACATAGGTACTTATCTCCTAAGAATGTATTTTTTGGAGTTGGTGCTTCTCTTTCGATTGTTTCTGTTAACGCTTAGGTAAAATATTACCATTATTTACTTTTTTGTGTTTTGAAGTCGATTTTTTTAAAATTTCCATATATTTAAGTGATTTCCTAAGGTCAAAGCTAGATGGGTGACCGTCAGCACTATCGACTATATGTTGGTTGAAATACATAATATTGTTTCATATTATCGTAGTGTACCACTGATAAAATGTTACCTAACTCCACACATCGTTACGGTAACCGTTACCTTCCATCATCAGTTCATTCGAATAACACGATAGAATACAACTATTCGTTAATACTTTCCTACAATAGAGAAAGAATTATCTTCCAACTCCTAACCGTTAAGGAGTTGTACCTTCCATCACAAGCTCATCAACATAAGATGGTGACTGACAATAGAAAATACTTGAATAGCTTTGGAAAAAAGCAAAACATGTCTTACGTGCCTATAAAGTTTAAGGTACCTATGCCCTCGATT
Source organism: Nymphula nitidulata (assembly GCA_947347705.1). Classification (NCBI taxonomy): domain Eukaryota; kingdom Metazoa; phylum Arthropoda; class Insecta; order Lepidoptera; family Crambidae; genus Nymphula; species Nymphula nitidulata. The sequence goes on along the minus strand of OX374618.1, from coordinate 16,077,194 downwards.
TCCCTGAGATCCCATAATCAGATCCTGACTTGGTGACAATGGGACCACCTCAGGAGTATACTCTATCGAATAAAAAAATAATTTTGAAAATCGGTTCACAATTGACTTTCGGTCAATTGTGAACCGATTTTCAAATACAAAAAAAAACGTACAGTGGAACATAGAACCTCCTTATTTTTTGAAGTCGGTTAAAAAACCACAGACCAGGATAAAACCTCTTTTACTGTTATGTGGTAAGAAAGTACCTATCTAAAGAAAAGCATGTGCCATTGTTAACAACTAAACTAAGCAGTGATGTCTATGATTAATATTTTTGTGTCTCAATAATAACATTGAATATTTTAATGTTAGACAAAATATTTCATTTTATACTAGCGATAATTTATTGATTTTATTATAAACATTACAATAAATTGCGTAACAATAAGATCTTTATGATGCCTAATATAGCCTAAATTTTAATAATAATTACAATGATTATTATTATGTAAAAATTCTCTATCATCTTATAATGTCGGTATTAATTACACGATCCTTGTTTTAGGGCTATAATATCTAGTTTAAAGCTTTTCACAAAGTATAATGTGATTAAGCATCGCCGTCGTTTTTAATAAACTAAACGAATTCACCAATTATTTGGTTTAGTTCTTTTATCATCAATTAATTAAGGTGTGCTTGGCGCCCACATGTATACTACAATGCTAATGATTGTTTCAATAAAATGCCTTGCCCACGATAGTAGGAAATCCCGAGCATAGTACCCAATAATTAAAAGACATGTTAGCTGAAAGCTTTTAATCTAATATGATACACTGAAGCGACTTTTTAATTAACATTATCTTATCTTTGGAAGTGCAATTTTGATAAAGTAATTAAATTTTGATGAGCATGCGTTGATTGAACGCCGAATAATTAGTAATATGGCTAAATAAAAGAAATACTGAGATAAGATTTTGTTTGTATAGTAAAAGTACTACCGGAATGTAATTATGATTAATAATTATATGTAGGTATATAATTACAGTAAACAGTAAATATAATTATATTAGCATTTCATTCTCGACTGAAATGGCTACCCATTCGTCAGCGTGGATATATTTTTGTGAACTCCTTATAGCCTATTATTTGTTCCTAGTTCTCCTTCCTACTTGAAAGAACGCTTTCATTTTTTGCATTCCTTCCACGAATGCTCGCTTTGATCTAACGACCATCTTGCCTGGCTGTTCCCTTCTTTTTGCTCTGGTTTCATGTCGGACTCTCCAAGAACAGGACCCTTTTTAAGAAGGAATTGCGTGAATATTTCTTTTAATCACATATGTATCGTACTAGTATGTTATTTCATCTTCTCTTTCATATTGCATTGCATCATGAGTTCATGTGTGTTTCATGTTGCTTTCATTTTGATTTGTTTTTATTTGCATGTTACTTATGATTATGATACTTATATGTAAGAATTTTTGTAACATATTTATATTATATTTATAAATTTAGTTTATAATGTAGCTATAGCTGTTTTAACTTTGTTTTTTTTTATACAACTAGATGACAAACGAGCTGACGGCCCACCTGATGGTAAGTGGTTACCGCCGCCTATAGACACCTGTAATAACATGGAAAAATCTCTTGATATTGCAGGTGCGTTGTCATCCTGGGGCCTAAGATGAAATGCCGTCCATGTTTAAGTTTAATTTATTCAAAAATATATTTTTTAAATTGTTTTGCACCATTTTTTGGGTTTTCTGCTTGGCACCTGGTTGATTGGTACATAAAGCCACTAGGCGTTAAGTCCACCATTTGTATCTACATAATACATATATAAATAAATAAATTATAGTAAACTCCTCATGTGTTTCTCTCGCGTTGGAACCCCTGTGGCCAGCAATGGGACGTTTATAGGCTGGTGATTATGATGATGATTATGATGATAATAAAAATGACTATTTTTCACATACATTTACAGTTCGTAATAAATGTATAGATACCGTATTTAGGCAGTACGCAACGAAGCTTTACTGTGTGGGCAGAGATGATAACAAAAATGATTAATTATGTAATTAATTGTGCATATTTCGTCTCACTTTTCGACTCGCTGCTTACTGAATTTTGTGAGCTATTTATTCTACTAATATTATAAATACGAAAGTTTGGATGTTTGTTACTCAAGTACACCAAAACATCTGAACGAATCGGGATAGCACATAGGTAATTATTTATGAAAAATGAACGGTTCCAGTGAGATAGAACGGAAATTCACGCGGATGAAGTCAAATAATTACCACGAATGAAGAAATAGGTACTCGGGCTCATAAATTGAATAAGGAAATAATTGGTACCAACAGCGAGCGACGTACTATAATTTGATTAAATAACTGTATATCGAAGAAAAGTCAGGAATAATATTATTACCCACGGTAATTTTGACTCCCTGACTGCGATAGCACATTAACCTTACAGAAGATAATAATAATAACAATAATATTCATACACTCACACATATTATCTAGCTCAAAGTAAGCATCATTAAGAGCTTGTGTTATGGATACTAGACAACGGATAAATATTGATAGTAAAATGTATATAAATATAAGAAATATACTAAATAAACATATAAACATCCATGACTCTTAAACAAATGCTCGTACTCATCATACAAACATTTGCTCCTACCGGGATTCGAACCCGGGACCTCTTGACCGAGTAGCCTGCATAGCTAGGGGTACAGACCGCTCGACCACCGGCTCAACCTCAGCCTGTCGATTCTGTAACAAAACTCGCACCTCACTTCGCAAGTCACTTCGAATTCAACTGTCAAATAGAGCAAATTTTCATACATTTTTTGCTCTATTTGACAGTTGAATTCGAAGTGACTTGCGAAGTGAGGTGCGAGATTCGTTACAGAATCGCACCCCAGATCATAGAAAGAAGGGCTCAACCGACCGACCGGTCAAAAGATCGCAGCTAAAAAACTTCGTCTTAAGTGCTTACATAATATATTATTGCTTGTGTCTGTACAGATGGTAATCTAGGAAAAGATTTCACTAGAGACAATTATCCAAACAAATAACGTAAACGCGTAGGTAGTATTTCGGCAACAGTAAAATTAGCTCTCATAATCATTAAGTTACATGCGGATATTCTTAATCACGTTCCAATGGCGAAGCTCTCGGTTAAGAAACAAAAGAAACTTTGAGCTTTATTGAGTTTAACGATCGGAGCTTGATTGAACGTTTACGACAGCTTAACGACTTCCATTAATCGATTTTCACTTCCTCGAACGAAAGACACTACTAATATACGCAATATACATAATAAAATCCATCTTGCAATTTTGATTACATCCTCTCTGTACAATTGCAACATTTATAGGATGCTAACACCAATTAAATGTTTTAGAATGGTTTTAAAAACAATCAAAAGACTGCAAATTAACACTTGACCACGAGGATTATGGTTAATAATATGACGTCATCATTGTGAGGTACGCAAAAAGATATGGATTACCTTCATTCATATATACGTTTAGAAAATCTGTAACAGTAGGTACGTATTACGTTCGATGTTAATCGAAGAGTAATGTTACTCGTATCTTGTGATATTCTGCAATGACGGCGACACTATAGATAATTTTAATTAAAGATCTAACTAGCGTGTTGTAACCCATTCCCTGTTAACTTGTGTGTAACCACGTAAGTGGGCACTTCAAATAAACTGTGATATTGTAAACATTGCGAGCGCGTAACATTTACCATACGTTAATATCATAATTGTAAACATCGTTTCAATGCTTACTGATTTGCACAACTCGTTGAATGCTTTTATAAAATGATCGTTAAATTCACAATTGGGACATGGAAAGTCAGGTCGCGCTTTTCTTTACTTTGTTTAGTTAAGTATTGACTTATTTAATAACTAAATATTATAAAAGAAATATTTTGTCTTTTTTCTGAATATTTCTCAAAATATGTTTCAAACAAACATACAATGTTAACAATAAAATTTATGAATGTGATACTAACGCAGCCATCTGTAATTGCCCTCCAATTAGTAAAGTACCTACCCAAACAAAATATAATGGCGTTGCTATAGACCAAACGTTAGCGTAGAAGTTTCATATTGGATAAGAAAATTTATTACGTTGCATTATTTCAATAAATTTAACTAGAAAATTCGACTTTAAAGAATGTGTTGAATGAAATAGAGGTTGCCTTGATTGAGTCAGTCATTATGTACTTAATGTGTCTTGGCATAAGTTTAACCGAAACCTTGGTATTTTCAAAACACTCGTTAGTAAATTCGATATTATTAACCGACTTCAAAACAGGAGGAGGTTATCAATTCGTCTGTATGTTTTTTTTATGTTTGTTACCTCAGAACTTTTGACTGGGTGAACCGATATTGATGATTCTTTTTTTGTTCGATGCGGAATAGTTTTCATTTGGTCCCATAAAATTTTGTTTGAAAATCCATTGGGTAGTTTGGTTTTAAAATCAAAAAAACTGGAAAAATTAAGTCGTCTATGTATGCGAAGTTGCGGATATTTGCTTACCTATGAATTTTTAGTGAAATGATAAGATAGTAGAAAACAATATAAGTTGACGGTCACCCATCTAGCTTTGACTTTCAAAAGTTATCACTAAAAATCGTGATAAAAAAAAATTAAACAAAAATTAAAACCGACTCCGATTCCGAAAAATAACAACTTCTAAAAGACGTGCTTCATAAGCTACTAATTCAACTTGGTAGCTGCTCCAACCATTGAGTAATCGAGGACCCAAGAAAATACCTTGAATTACTTCTGACATTTATTATTTAACTTAGAAGCTAACTTCTACAAAACAAAAATTAAAAATGACCCCAAAAAACTGAAAAGGATAAAATAATTAAATTTTAGTAGGTACTTATCCCCAAGAAACATAATTTTGGAGTCGGTGCTTCACTATCTATGGTTTCTGGAAACAACTTAGCACCAACTCCAAAAATATGTTCCTAGGGGATGAGTACCTACTCAAATTTAATTATTTTATCCTTTTCAGTTTTTTGGGGTCATTTTTAATTTTTGTTTTGTAGAAGTTAGCTTCTAAGTTAAATAATAAATGTCAGAAGTAATTCAAGGTATTTTCTTGGGTCCTCGATTACTCAATGGTTGGAGCAGCTACCAAGTTGAATTAGTAGCTTATGAAGCACGTCTTTTTAGAAGTTGTTATTTTTCGGAATTTTAGATACCGAATAAATCTCCAAAAAAAGAATTGTTTAAATTGTTTCTGTCATTACAATTTTTATAAAATTTGTATCGAGTTTAAGTATGTAGTTTATACGCAGTATCATATCACTCACTATTCTTAAGAACATAGTAACACTAACAATAACATAACACAATTCACTAACATAATTCATTTTGTGTTTAAGCTAGATATTTGGGACAAAAAGTTCAACATGGGCTCTATTTCGCTCGCGTGTTGTCTCTACAAACACATTCCACCGAGACACTGCCCAATTAGCCCCGCCCACATTACAGCTAATACGAAAAGTGTCATTTTCAATCCTGTCAGTTTTTATTACAATTCTTTTGTTATGCCCATTAATTAATTCCTTTTGACAACGTCATTCTCTTGTAGCGAGCTAAAACTTAAACAGACATTTGAGTTGACATCATACCATGGGCGTGACATAGAACGTACTACATTATGGGTCCATAATTAATATTCGGCTTTAATTTTAATATAAAAAAGGTATATGTCCAATGCCAAGATTTGTCATAAAAATAACAGTTTTTTTTGTAAATGTAAACAAGGACAATACAGATTGTGCTTATTAACATTTGCATTGATGATTTTATGTGCAGGTTAAATTATTAAATCAGGTGATAAATGGTGGTTAAAAATTTATTGCTTACCACTTATTCCATAACTTTCCAATTAAAGAGTAAGGACAGGATCGTAAGTGTCGGAGTATGACGTTACGTTAGATGTTTATTATTCATATCTTTATGGCGCAATAAAAGTTAAAAGTGTGTAATGTAATCTTATTGTTCTTACTGAGCTTTAGCCTAAGGAAACATCCTTCAATCTACATTAATATGCTAATTTGTTATTCTCAACAGTGGTAGGATATAGTAGTGTTGCCACTCGAATTTAGAACGTGAAAATAAAAGCCTTATGATTTTCACATGGCGGGCAACGTGAGTTGTAAATAATATCATCATTGGGCCACTTTTGTTATAAAAATTATCATTAAAAATCTTTCATCCTCATTTTCTTGACAAAATTATATGTGTTTAGAATTTTCTTTTAAGTATAGAATGCTACCAGAAAAATTCTTTATCTATACCTAAGATTAAACACTTCGTAATTCAATTTACCAAAAAAAACACAGATGAGTTAGTAATAGGAAAATCTTTATAACTCTTTAAAAATTATAACTTCAGTCGATTAATAGTAAAATTATGTTTAAAATAGATAGATAGGCATATCTAGAGACTAAAAGCTCAAATATGGACAATGTTTACTTCTCCGTTATATCTATACTTAGACGTTGAGCATTCTGTGCATATACCATAATACTGATTTAAAGTAAATACTTTGTGGGAGTAAACGTTTGCCTACATTGTGACAGTCATTTCTCACTCATCAATTATCATAGAACTTATTGAAAGGCGACGTAAATTTCATTCAATGCATTTCGCTCTTAATCGTATTAGATCTAAGAAAACTTCTTGAGATAATATAACGCAATCCGTGCATGATATCATGGCATCGTCATCATCATCATCTCCAGCAAATATACGGCACAGGCCTTTATACATGGGAGAAACACATGCGGAGTTTTAGCCATTACACCACCACACTAACCAAATGCGGGTTGGTATGGTAAAGCGGTTGCAGTAACAACCGGGACCAGGGATTAAAATCAAGTGATTTTATTTAAAAAAACCATGATTTAAATCAGTACTTTTTTACTGCAAACAACGCCGTAGTTATTATTTTAATTTTTGTTAAATATTACAAAATGGAAGTGTTTTTTTAATAAATGAATGACTTAATAAAAGAACTAATTTGTTACTTTAACAAAAAATATGTTGTTTTTTTTTAACAAATAACTGACTTTCATACTGAAAACGATCAGATAATTTAAAAAATCTGATTAAAATCAAATAAATCCGATTTAAATCAAATTAATCTTTTTTTTTTATAATAATCATGGTTGATAAAAAAAATTATGAACCCAGACCGGGACCAAAGACTTAACGTGCCTCCCAAAGCATGGAGGAGCTTGAGACTACAAACATTGATTTACCCATCCCGGGATCGACCAGGGCGCGAAATGAATGTATTTTTATGTTAAGGTCATCATAATATGTGGTCCACGATTGTTAGGGGTGGATAGGTAGACTTTCCGTTCAGCGTCAAAAAGGTTGTCCACTACTACAGTACTAAAATACACATAATTACTTTTACATGTGCATTTAATATTATTATTTTCTAAGGACTCATCATTTAATATTGTGCAATAGGTACCCAATTGCTTATAACAAACTTTTGTACGTTTAACAATATTAAAACGTGCACGATAAAATCGTCAGACCAAATGTAAGTATATGAGTAGGTACCTATTCTTATTTGTGAATCATTGATTCCCGGAAAGATTGGATACATCAATAACCATATACTTACGCATGCCTTACGTATGATTAGCCGATTAGACAAAGATATTAGCGCAGCAAACATTAGACTTGTCGATAATTTATTAGACTAAGGGTGGGTAGCACAGAAATGGATTGTATGAGCATCTATAGCGATACTTTCATAGAATAATATTTTTTATCGATGTATCGGTCATTTTGATTAATTAAATTTAATTATTTTTTTAAATTTAGTTTTCCTAAACTCTAACTAGTTTCATTTTATTCTGTAATTAATTCAAAATATATATTTACTACAACTAAAGCTTATGTTTAACTTTTTTTTAGAATCTTTATTAATGGCTCAATTCCTTATTAACAGGTTACTATTCTTTTGTTATAAAAACACATATCTTTTTGTTACTATAAAATATTTCATGTCTTCATGCGTCATATAATAATTACCATATAATATATATTCGTTGGATCCGAAACATTGATTTATCTTTTCAAGTAAAATCAGTGCGCCCTCTACGTCATGCCAAAGTTGACTATCGTCAACAAAGTAACAAAAATTATATGCGAACGTAATACGTGAGTTGCGGCACCGTGCCGCAATTCGCGTGACAAGAATACTCTTTGCAATTACGTAGGTAAATTTTAACTCATTGATTCGTCATTTCCTAATTCATATTCTAATAGACTCTAAGCTTTTGCAATTAATTCTGTTTCGATTTAAATATTTATTTTTTACAGAAATCTGTTGAAACAGAGCAATTGGAGATAATTATGTCATACATGGCGTGATAATAATATTTTGAACTTTGCTAAAGTTCATTGTGATTAAAATAAATAGGTAAGTATTTCTAGAGACTTAAAAGCTCAAATATGGACAATGTTTACTTCTCCGTTATGTTATATCTATAGCTAGACGTTGAGTATTCTGTGCAAATACCATAATACTGATTTAAAGTAAACAGTTTGTAGAAGTAAACGTTTACCCACATTGTGACATACAAGCTGCGGTATGTGCTCTTCGCTCAAATATAGATATTTACAACATGTTCGAGAATCGTTGCGTTCCGCTAATACTTGCCGGTACCAAGATATTTGATCAATTATAAGATTACATGAATGATAGTAGCATGCGAATACCACAAAAATTCAATAGAAAATTTTATTCATATAAAATTTTATTTATTTAAATTGAATACCTAGTAAAACATAGTAAAGCAGGTAACGTTATTTATCATGGGTGTTGAAAAGATAAGCGTTTGGGTGTTCTATATATTCTATTTATAGACATTTAGCCTCTAAGCTTCCTCGGTATTAAATTGGATATTTTATAAATATAGATTATCTGTATTACAATATGTTGATAATTTAAAGGCGTGCGCACAAGCAATCGAACGGTAAGGCAGGGTAACACGGTACGCTTCTCACATTCTGTTTATTTACCAAAGGGGAAGATTAGTCATGAATGTACCTATCTCGAACATTTGCCGTTGAATACGCTAAATACAAATTTCTTTAAAAATACGTAAGAATTTCCACCGTGCTCTATAAAATTAGGTGAACATATTCCGACGAAGTAGACCTTTGTAGCATAGGTATAAAAAAATATATTTTTTTAAAAATATATTATAAAAAAATTATAATTTATAAAAATATATTTTTTTATAAACAATAGTTTTATTCAATGAAAAAGTTGTAACCGAAGTAATTTCAATGAATTATTCAAAGACCATATGCATCCAGTGTACAGAACTAAAAATCTTTGAGAAAAAACATTATCTCCTGTCTCAAAGATTGGATTGAAACAATTAATAGTGATTATTATGGGTACCTTCTATATTTATGATTCTTTATTTGTGTATCTATTTTGAAAACTATTTATATAGCCCAATAACTGTTATGTTGTTAGTATTTCGTTGCCAATTGTGTCAAGTGATTTATTTCGAACTATTTTGATTCATACATAAAACATTGCGCACTAAGTAAACATATTTCAATTAGGATAAACAAAATATTTTCAGTTTTTGTTTAGTTTTTTTTTTGTAGAGTACCGATATATTTAACAATAGAACTGCTTTGGGCACTAGAATCTTCAACACCAACATATATTTGTCCCAGGGCTAGGCACAGGCCCCATAGGAAGGGAGTTTGGTCCTTAACACCACCACACTGTCCCAATGGGCACATGAATAAAATGCATAAATTAGACTATTATAATTTTGTGATTAATGGAAGTTACATGTAAGTTAGATTACATACTAGATATTTAATGTGTGTGACTAGTCAATACATTCGATATAGATTAGGCAACTAGAACGATTATGGGCAACACAGATAAAATCCCTTTTACTCGTAATAAACCTACTCCCATGTCTCATGAATCATAATTATATGATACATAACAATATTTTTTATATTATGTCTAGTTCGTGAACAGGGTCATTATTTATAGGTGAACAAGCGAAATGCAAAAACAAATTTAGTGTGAAATGTTCTATAAAATTACGTGAATGAATTCGGAGGAAATGGCTTATAATTCGTAATTTTTAAAAATTACTTTTACTCAACGAAAAGTTTATAATCGATGACATTTCGAAGAATGCACTCAACAAAGAAAGACATGTAGAATTATGCATCCAGTACTTATTATTACATAAAACTTTAATGTAGATAGATTTACTAACAGTTTTCTGTTATATGAAACTGACTAGCTTTGAAAATAATTTTCATTAATAAAGTCTCTTCTCCTTTTTCTTCTTCTTGCATCCATTATTCCTAATAACCCATAAACCAACGTCAATAATGGTCATGAATTGTTAAGGTTCGCATTCATGGCCGTGATGTCATCGGCGTCCATATTTATGAATCGCAATTTATACCTATAGGGAGCTGTCATCTTAACATTCATAATATAAACAAACTCTGTTATAATGAGTAATCTCAGTAAAATCAAATAAAAGCGAATTTAGGAATTTGGTACTAACCGAAAAACAGATAGACTTGAAGCAATTTATATGGTTATCCCAAGTCCTCGATAGCTTGTCACAGAGCAGTCACCCGGATTGTCAAAGGTCTCGGGTTCAAGTCACGTCCCCGGGACATGATTTTTTCTACTTCTGATATTTTTCCAAAATAAGCGAAGTATAATGAAAGTGTTTGTGCTATTTAAAGATAATTAAAATACTTTCCTCAAAAACTGATTTTGATTGCATTCGCTAATAGATTACAGGAGGCGTCATCACACACGTTCATTGCACGTAAGGCCTCATTAGGCCATATTGGTAAAATATCAGTAAAGTTTGGATGAGAACTCACCCAAATGTCCGCCAGATGTCGAGGCACATGACGTTGAGCCAGGCGAAGGCACCCACGAAGCCGAAGTAGATCCCGTACCCTGCACAAACAAAGCATCCGCGTTAATTGATTCACTCCGAGTGGTCGACTCTGATTAAACTCGTTCATTCTCACCTCCGCTACGCCTGCATGAAATTACAGTACTCAAAAGTGACACACATTGTATGTTCCTTTTCATTTTACACACTTTAAATAATCAAAGTTTACACATGTAAACCAAATATTACTATTGGAAACACTTTATTCTTTCCCATGAATAATTTGTGGTATCTTCTTGGTCTACATTTACTCATAAAGAAAAAAATCTATTGTTTAGTATTTACTTAGTTCTATTAAAGATTAACCCTGATTCTGTTGTATTATTTGCCAAACTAAAATTAGAACCAGTGCGTCTGTTTGCTTCTAATTTAATAAAAACAAAACGAAGTAGTGAAATGTTAAGTCTGTGTGGGTGATTTAACACGTTTTAACAGTACGTTAAAATAATGGCGACTAAATTGTCAGTTCTATGTATTTTGGAACTTTCCAACTTTAAAGTGCTGTATATTAGTGGATTGCCTAACATTAAAAACCACTGTAGAAATCTATTCTACTAAGTAAATCCAGTTAGTGTGGAAATCAGTATTAGTTCTGAGTGATTTCTCAGCAACGTCGCTATAGGTGTGTATACCTTTTGTTTTCAGTAAAAAAGCTGTTGTACTGTTTCGTTATGCACTGATTATCTAAAATGCACAGACAACCCCTAAAAAAATCCCCTTTCATTATCATTATCTTACAGGGAATTGCAACAGAGATGAATTACCTAGTGCAGCGCAGAGATTGCTATCTGCGACCATTTTGTACTGCACTCGCGCCAGACAGGCATACGCCAACAGCATGGTGCTGACATGACAAATGAGGTTCAGTCCATGCAGGTTGCGTAACTCCGGCAGCGAGCAGTACACCACCAGCGTCAGGGCCAGGCATATCGCCGAGATGCAGTTCAACTGTAAAACATTCCCATATTAAAATTTTTAAAAATAACATTTTACATCAAAAGACCATAAATAATAATTTATGTTCGTTCGTTCTTTATTAGGATAGGCATTTTACTATTAATACTAGGCAGGTTTACTTGCCTTAAAAAATCAGAAATATATTATCTGTCCCAAGTTCCAAACAAACATAATTTGGTATAATCGAGCTAGATAAGTGGTATGAGAAAATTATCACTATTATTTAATTTGTTTTATCTCAATTTCCACAAAATAATTCCTACATATACTAGCACCACAAAATTTTGGTGCGGTTTTTTTGTAAGTTAGGGCGTTTCTTCTAAAAAGTTTTCAGCTATAATGTGTATTACGCTTCTACCAAAGGATGTAGCGGAATAATATCGTGGGGTCGCTCCTGTTTTCGACCACTTAACTAATTTGGCTTACGCTGTCTAAGCCTTACCAGTCACGTCAAAATATTGCACTAGGGAATTAAACGTCTTGAAAAGGCTTCCGGAAAGTCCGGAATAGCATACGTCCCTCTCTTATGGTTGAATTACAGTGATCATTTTAAAAACTTTTCGACAAAAGCGAGTTCATTCATAAATCACACCATAGCCATAAAACAAAAGATGCACATTATCCCCCGTATTCATAAAAACAAGTGAATTTATATGAGGCTTATAAAGTGTTTTGTTTCTCTCTCTCGTATGAGAAAGGAAAAAGATAAAACTTATTTTAGCAGTGTTTTATCTAAAATAGGTTTACTAAGCGTTTATGAATATGGGAGTAAGTCTATTATTTTATTTTTTATTAAAATTAGAAGAAATTGAGTGGTTTTTGGTGGTGGAGTAATAAAATAAAAACATATGTAAAAGTCGGCTTACCACAAAGGAAACTCTAAAGTCTTTGAGGTTTGGTGGCTTGATCAAGCACAGGACTGTGACCAACTCCACCTCGTCCTTGCAGGCGCGCGTGTCCATGGTTTCCATGCAGTAATCATTGTTGACGCCCAGCGCCCAGTGCAACCGCCCGTCCGGCGTCAGCGAGTGGCGGTCTACCGGCAGCGAGTTGTTCAGCGCTACCTTCCCGTCCTTGCAGAATAATTGCGAACGAAAGCCCATCACATCTAAACATAAAATTATGTAACCTATATCATTTTACTCTTGATAAATATAAAACATTATCCATACTAATATTATAAATGCAATAGCAATTCGGTCTATCTGTCTGATTGTTACGTTTCACTCCTTAGCTGATAAACACTAGTATTCGATAAAAAAAAATTGTATCTGCCCGCGGCTCCTCCCACGTAGATGTCGGTTATCGTGCCTATGTCCCTTCTCAGGAGGTGATCTATCTCCATGCTAAATTTCATCTAAATCAGTTAGGAGTGAAACGTACCATCACACAGACAGACTGTCAATAAAATAACGTCACTAAAGTGACTCTATTTTCTATTGACTGAGATGACGTCCAGAACTATTGAAGTTTAGACATCATTTATTTATACCTAAGGTTATATAGTTGACGTAGTATTCGAGTTGCAACTATTCTAGCGCGATCGACTCTATCTAGAGTTTGGTACATACTCTACGATAATTAACTATTTTTAATAATTTTTTTAAAGACTTTCCATTCGAAACCGAAGTTTAAAATTTCAATATAATAAGAACTCTCTTGGATGTCAGTGGGGGATAATATGGACATGGAGAGAATTCCAAATGACGCCTCCTCTCATTTTGTATTTGAAAAAAGACAAACATACTATAAACTAGTAGTAGTAGTAGTGTAGTGTACTATAAACCTCCAATTTCCATATTTATACATAATGACTGGCTTATGTAACTATGACTAAAGGATAAATGGATCCGTTTACCTATTATTACAATATTACATTGTTAGTATCTTAGAATATCTGTTTCAACGACAAAAGTTTACCTCCTCCCGGATCACTTTGATATTATAACAAGAACTGACACGTGTGACTGCTTTCTTACGAAATTGTGTCGGTATCTATTTAAGATCAGTGAAATTTGTATTTCGTTTACTACTTTACCAGTTGTTTATAGAATTCCTGAGTTAATGATAACATATTTTCAAAACGCACATACACATCTTGTATTAATTTTCGTTATTTATTAATTTTAATGCGATATATTTTTTAAGCGCGTAAGCTCATGGCGGATTGCTATGACACATCTACTTAAAAACATAATATAAAATTGAAAATTTTAAGTAACCCCGGCCTCACCAGCTTATTGCGAATATTCTTTTATAAATCGCTCTATATGCTTTAGGTTTCTAAAAAATTGTGGATCCCGCAGACTATTTAATGGTACAGGATCAGCTCAAGGTTAGCATGTCTTGGAAATGTCGCAGCCGTCTGGTTAAATTAGCCATTCAACTGGACGCCTAGGCCGTTGATTAATCGCCGGCATCCAATGAAACAGCTGAAGGATAACTAGCCAAGTCATTATGCGCAACGTTTATCCAAATAGCTAAACGTCATGTCAGCCGTCTGATTAAATTAGCCATTCAATTGGATGCATAGACAGGTCGTTTAAATCGAAGAGCTTTTTTTGTAAATTTTTTGAGTGATTGGTAGGCTCAAAGTAATTTTTATGACCACACTGAAAAAAATGACAGATGAACTTTCGACTACCTGTAGTGCAAAAAAGTGACTTCATAACTTAGGGTAACACGTCCAAAAAAAAAAGTTGCTTGTAATAGATGCACCGTCTTGCTAATTCAAATAAACTTTAATAACACCTCGCCAAATTTGGGTGAAACTAATGTAACCGAACTTAGAACTGAAATCGTTTTGATTATAAGTGGTCACAAAAAAATAACCTACCAATACACCAAAACTCTTCAGTATATAGGTACAAGACGATCCGCCTAGGCGTCTAATTGAGCCGGCTTTCAATACTTCATGTAGTTACACGTTGACTGAGTCTAATTCAATTAACTATCGGCCTAGGCATTTAATTGGATGAAGGCGTTTAACTTAAGGGCTAGACATCCAATTAGGCGGCGAATTTAACCAGATGATGTCGACAGAAATACCACTAAAGTAATACTAAACCAAATTATAAATCAATCGGATCTGTGAAAGTTAGTACGGCTCTTTTATCAAATAGATAATGAGCTGATAGTCATCAAACGCCTAAACAGATTTTCATAAATTATAGATAAGATCCATGTCAATTACGTCAGCTTTCAAACAAAAAATCCGAATCGAAATCGGTTCATTCGTTTAGGAGCTACGATGCCACAGACAGACACACAGATACACAACAGACACGTGAAATTTATAACACCCTACTTTTTGCGTCAAAAGTTAAAAAGTAAAAAATTCAAAAGTTTTAAATAACTTACTCGTGTCTGCGTGGCTGTTTTTATAACGTTGTAGGTTTCGAGTAATAATTATTGATCTAATGATTTTAAGTACTTATTTATTCACGTCACATATTACCTAGATTTTGAATTTTACTCAGGTTAACTTTTTTTTTTTTTATACAACTAGATGACAAACAAGCTGACGGCCCACCTGGTGGTAAGCGGTTACCGCCGCCTATATACACCTGCCTAATAACAAGGAAAAGCACTTGATACTGCAGGTGCGTTGTCATCCTGAGGCCTAAGATGAAATGCCGTCCATGCCCAGTAATTACACTGGCTACCTTTCCCTTCAATCCGAAACACAGCGAACTGTTTCACGGCTGAAATAAGAAAGGCGGTGGTACCTACCCAGGCGACCCTACATATGGGTCTACCACCTAGTTAAAACTTGTTTTTCTTTATCAAACCTGTTGATCTTATTTTAAATATATACCTATGTATAGTTCACGGTAAAAATACAAATCAGAAAACGTCGTCTGGAAAGTCCAGAAGCCAATATTTTTAATGATACATTTTAATTAAAACTCGAAGTAGATATAATAATAATATTCATACACTCACACCTATTATCTAGCCCAAAGTAAGCATCCTTAAGAGCTTGTGTTATGGATACTAGATAACGGATAAATATTGATAATAATATGTATATAAATATTAGAAATGTACTAAATAAACATATAAACATCCATGACTCGTAAACAAATGCTTGTACTCATCATACAAACATTTGCTCCGACCGGGATTCGAACCCGGGACCTCTTGACCGAGTAGCCTGCATAGCAAGGGGTACAGACCGTTCGACCAGCAGGTCGTCAAATATATAGTTGGTTCCATAAGAAATCACGACCAACAGAGGCTTTAATTTTAATCCGGGGATTAAATAAGGGAATGGTTACATATATATTTACTTGACTTGAAAATAGCATATTAATTTATTCGAAAACAAAAACAATATATATTGATTTATTAGTTTGTAATTTATATATGTCAGAAATTCATTATGAATGTTTCCGACTATGGCAAGACTATGGAATCTAGACCTTGTCTTGCTTAAAGAGGCACCAAAAATGAATTTATATAAGTATTACCTACTAAAATAGCATGTTCTTGCTTGGGGCATGGAAAGAACCTAATTTCACAATGAACTTCGACACTTTCTGATTTCTTGTCATTCGTTCAAAATAATATAATATAAGCGCCTGAGGCTTCACAAAGCAGTTGCTTTGAGTTTGTTTGTTGTCGAAGCAGGGGTCGATGTTTCGTTTCCATACCTAGGTGTGCGATGTCTTGCTTACTCGGCTCTCTCTCCGTATATTGTGTCCTTATCGTTTCGCGGATTGCACTTTTATAAAGAACTAACGGCGACGTTTCGTAATTTGGTCTACCCACGGCCACGGTATTATAAAGCGGTTTCACGGAATCCCTCAATCCAGAAGCTTTCTAAATTTTAATGTTACGAGACGATCCCTACAATACGGCAAGTCGTTAAACGTTTAGTAAGTCTAGTTAAATTAACTATCAGGCTAGGCATTTGATTGGGTGCCGGCGTTCAATCAACAGGCTAGGCACCCAATTGACCGACGAATTTGCCCAGATGGCGGCGACATATTATATATACCGAAGCTAAACTCGGCGCCTTCGTCGTTGGTCGTTTATACAATAGTTCACGAATGAACTAAAAGCTTATTCGATATGCACAGTCGGCTCCTCGAGATTTCCTCCACTCGACTGTGGCTCGACTCAACCTCAAGGATAAAATCGGTATGCAGAACTCAAAAAACTATCCTCGACTTGAGCAAATTCCTCAGTTGAGTCGAGTAATGAACTGTCAAACTCAAGGTATGTCGCGATCTACCTTAAGGTCTCCTCAAAGCTTGTTGACAGTGCTTTTCACGTTACTTCTGAGGATATTTCAAGTTTTATTAGCGTAATGAATGATTTCCATGATTTTATTGACTAACTTTCAAGTGAGTATATGTATTAGATACAACTTTATTAATTTACCTAGATATTATGATGCAAATATAAATAAGTAAACCTACAGTGGTGTTTAATATATAAGTACTTTATGATTACGCCTTTTCCATTTCACTAAAAACTTGCCTCCCGGCCATAATAATTTTCATACTGAACGCCAAAAACGAATGAAATCAAATAAATCAAAATAAAGCATTGCAGTCGACAGTTGAGTTGAATGACAAATAATGGCAGAACTGAAAGATACCTCACAGAAGTAGAACACAATCTCAGAGGAAGACGACAGACCACAGATGAAAAAAGTGAACCATAAACATATTCTCTACACTTCGCCAATATAATAATAAGAAATTTCGTGACGTCATTCCTTCACTCAACCTCAACTCGACGTTACTGGAGGATAAAGCCGTAACTGAACATACCGATTTCAAGGATGTTTTTAAGATTTCCTTGAGGTGACTTCGACTAAGGTCGAGTGGAGGCGGTTACGATGAAACTTCTCTGCATATCGGTGTTAGTTGAAAGTCTAAAGTGCCCCGCCAAATGAGAAAAAGAGTCTCCCATGAATTCCATTTGGACGTCTCGGGCAAAAAACCAACGCTAAAACAGAACGGGGTCAATTCCCGCCCCAGGGCATGACATGATATTTCTAGTCTAGTTATTTTTCTAATATCTTACAAACATTCATCATAATGTTAATATTAAGAAAAAATTTTATTTGAGTAGTTTATATTTTTCGAGGAATCCTTCGGGGATTTTTCGGGGATTTCATATGACTAATACTTGGAAAGAATCAATATTCTACTTTCAATTCAGTGATATTCACTTTAAACTGTCAAACAAGTTAGTGAATCACTGAAAAGACCCTTCGTCTACGGTTATTTGTGATTTTAAGTTTTATTCCCAAATGATTTAATTAATAGGTAGGTACATGCAACACTTTTCACACCAGTCATTCAAAAACGCAAACTTATTTAGGTAGTTACCAATTACTGGGGATTTTTACTTAAAGTTTTCCTCATAATATATCATTTCTTCATTGACAGTCAATTAGACATGTCTATCCGCCGAATAGCAATATTAATTTTCTTATTAAAGTATCTCTAGTTTTATTTTCATAAATAGGTAGGTAATTAAGGTGACTAGAAGTGACCATTGTTAATTTTTTTGCAAGTGTAATGTTTGATCATTTTAGATAAATTACTTTATCGGAAATGATTAGATATTAGAGGACTGTTGTGATATCCATCTAAAGTGAATATTTCATTGCAGACTTAAGTATATTTGTCATACTGAATTGTGAAAAAATATTACTGATTATTTAATCCTGGATATATTTGAGCTATTCTTATATTGGGTGGCTTTTTCAACCATCAAAATAAACAACTTTCTCTATGGAGGCTGTTTATTATAGCCGTCTCAAACACCTCATATAATTTGGAAACAACATAATAAAACATCCATATGCATTGTATATCTTACCCCCAATTCTGGATTCACTCCTTAATGTATCCATATGCTTTGATAAGTTGAAAAGGACGCTATCATCAGTGTTTGGCACGCATTTACTGGCAGGTTTGCCGCAGCGGTGCGGCAGATAGTGCTCGCCTACTGGGCAGCACTTCCTCATGCAGAAAGCGTCGAATGTATCACAGCTACGAGTACACACCCGGGCCACCAGAAACCCAGTCGAAAACTCCTGGTCCATGCACCAGTTACCCTTTGCAAGCTTACTATCGCTTTTGCCATCTTTCTTTACAGTCAAAGTACTGCCATCTAATTCAAATGTAAATATTCCTTCTTTTAACTCCACGGCAAACTCTTCTAACTTACAATGCAAACCATTCTCGATTTCATATATATCAGCCGGGTCCAGTGGCAATCGCTCTAAGAAGGATTCTTCATTAGCATTTTCAACATTTCTACATGAATGAAATTCCGTATCATAAAATTGACCTCTCGGACAACATTTCCTTATATTGATAGCACGAAACTGCGTTTCCGATGAAAGCTCAGTATCGTTACATTTTAAAGCTACAGTTTTTGTTACAGCATTTTGAACTGATCCGTTTATGATTTCTAAAATCATTCTATCATAACATATATTTTCATCCGTTGATTGCATTTCCATTCTTCTTAATTCGATTATTTCTAAATCACAATCCTCAGGCACGCCATGCTCTAAAGCAACACTTTCATCAACAACGAGAGGAGAATTCTGATTAGTAAAATTTTGACCACTTATCATAAAAACACTCTCCACACATTTAAAGTTGTCTTTCGATGTTATTACATCGGCTCCGGTTAATTTTATAAGACTTTGACCCTTTGGGCAACACTTTCGGAAAACTTTTGAACGTTCACTAACAGCACCAGCACCAGCACTGAGAATAAGCACGCAAGAAATTGTAAAGGACCACATGTTTGGGTAAACTCCGAATAACTGCTTGTTATAATACTAGGCACGCTCACAACAGGTGGCAATCGTCGATCGGCGAGATGTGCATTTTTTACGTGAGGCTAGGGACGTCCGAGGCCACTGGCCGGCGGCTGCGGAGTGAGCCGGCCGGAATGCCTCTGATCACCGTCGGTGGCGGGTGCTGCGCCCTTGAAGCCAGCCACGCACCAAGCACCCCGCGCCTCCTACACTTATTTACACGCGCTTTGTTGTGATTTCCAAAAATCTTGTTGAAGAGGCTCCAAAAATGACTATCGATTCTTCAACACTTATTAATTGATCCACAAGTTTGTAAATGTAGGTAATTTATTGGACTCTTTATTTATTACTAAATAGCAAAATTTTAAGAAAACACAGCAACAAAATTGAATAATACCTAAAGGATTGCGGTCTCAATCGTAATCACACACTGATTATTATCAGTGTTGTATGATTACGACGACAAAGAAAACGATTGATAGAAATGATAAGCAATAAAGCTACGTTTGATTGGGTACGCAGAAATCGACAGTAGATAAGTTAGTACATTTAGTACGTTGGTAAACACGAAGACTCCATTACTACCAACTCCATTTTTAGACTACAGGGGTGACACATAAGCGTACGCTCCGCCTGATATAAAGCCTATAAACGCTCGTAAAACCCAAGAGAAAGCGTTATTAATGTCACTAGAGCTCATAGAGAAAACTATAAATTAGGAGCAAGGGAACTAGCCTCCTATGTTGTCAAGCTTTAAGTTGGAAGCAGGGGAACTAGCCTCCTATGTTGTCAAGCTATAAGTCGGGAGCAGGGGAACTAGCCTCCTATGTTGTCAAGCTATAAGTCGGGAGCAGGGGAACTAGCCTCCTATGTTTTCAAGTTATAAGTTGGGAGCAAGGGAACTAGCTTCTATGTTGTCAAGAAAACGGAATCTTTTGATTTTTACAAGCTGTACGCTTACAATGCGGAAGTAGTAGCCTTGATATTCCAAGCGTCTATAGGCTACGGTAATCGCTTACCATCAGGCGGGTCGTATGAATGTTAGCCAATCTGCCACCCTTATTTTATAAAAATAAATGTGGTCTAGTTTTTTAACATAGATTCGCTTCGCAACATACAACCTCAGAAATTAAAATATTCTACAGTTCTTTTTAACAAGACATCAAAGTATTTGGCCACAATTCTAAATTTTCGCCCGATTTTCAAATGCGTGTTTTCCAAGCATACTCAATGTAACTGGCTGAATGGATAACTTTAAGAAAAAAATTAGTTGTGTCTTTAATTGAACATGTTTTGCTAAGATCTTTGGTTTTCCATGTGACTACCGTCAACCATTGAAAAAAAGAAAAATAAAAGTAAGTCGATTTCGTAGCAAGCGAAAAATTCATGTGTAATTTATTATACAGGTTGTCCCACAAAGCATGTACCAGGGGAAATGTCGTATTTAAGCCCCTGTGTATGTTCAGCTAAATTGAATAGTTTTAGCTTATTAATTAGATGATGTTATTTGCTGTTATTACGATTTGACATAGAAAAACAAATGCCTAACTTCTGAACTGTTAATGCTAGAGTTGCCATTATTTTTATAAACGTAGATTTTAGCACAAAAAGTTCGGAAATTAACAAAATAATTAATTATTTCATGAATTTTGGTAATGCCTCTGTAACGTAAACAGGCTAAATTAAAAAACTTGTACTAAAAGTTACTGGATGAGTATTTTACCAACTTACTTATATAGTTAGTTTGCAGTTGCAGCTTTTACCTATAGCTTCTTTATCAAAATATCGAGTGAAACTGAACAAGAGAATTCTTGTTTTTTCGAATTCATTTGCCCATTTGCCTAGAGACTCTATCTCGGCAAAAGCTTAAAAACAACAAGAATAGTTCTAATAAGCATTTATTACCATATAATCCCACAAAATTAATGTTCAATATGATGGCCTCTACAGGCCTAATATGAGACGTTTTCCAAGTTCACAAATTAATCTGTCAAGCGGCGTTATAACTCTGAAGGACTATGACAATTTAAAAATCAATTGTGTCTAGAATCTGATGCTTGACGGATAAAGCTTGTTTCATGCCCATAAGAATGTTTGCCTCGAGAATTTTTCTGATGTACCTATTATTATCTTCTGTAATTGGCAATATGTTTAATAATATTCTGATGTACCTATTATCTTTAAGTGCTGTGGATTTTTTGTAAAACCAATATATAAAAATAAAAAATAAATGTTCTCTCAGACCAAATGAAAGGTTCAAACAAACAAAAACAAATAGAAACTAGCTTCGTGTTTCGGATTTCACTATTTCATTCGAAGTTTCAGATTTCTTTTTCATGCTATCCCCCTTATTCTAAACTGTCAAAAGACGGATTCGATTCGAAAAGTCACATTCCATCTTGCTCTGATGGCAAAGGGGGTACTATACTATTAAAACTTAAGCTGCTTACCGAATAGTTTGTTGTGCCTTTCTTAATTTTCATAATTCTTCTCTTGTTGCATATTCCTCATGGACCTTGTGGTGTACTCACCGGACACCACAAGGTCCATGAGGAATATACAATATTTACTATAAATATTGTTATTTTATTATTTTTAAATAAACAAAACTCATGTGTAAATTGTCCATACAGACAAAAAAAAATACAGGTGCTTAGACATTTATTTTCCGAGGTTGAAAAAGTCTTCCGAAATACAGTCGTCGGTCACCCACCTAATTTAGCAATTTACGCTACCTATTATGTTTATGCCCATGTAGTTCTCCGATCGTCCGATCAGATCTTGGATGGTGCAGAGCACTCTGTAGTCTAGATGTGAACCGGACTGTATTCCTGCACGCGTAGCACAAAGAACACGAAAAGCTCGAGAAACGGTTGTCTACACCGTAATGTCATTTTTGTCGGGCTAAGGTAAGGTGAGGCCCGACAAAAATTCATTTCGACGCATACTGCCAGAAACGCAAATTAATGACATTACGGTGTAGACAAAACCGTTTCTCGAGCTTCTCGTGTTCCTTGTGGTACGCGTGCTGCAAGGGTACTTAGCACTGTGCACCTGAATTGCCTCCAGTGGTGACATGTCTTACCCTGTATTCCGTATTCTCTGCTTCATGGAACTGTAGCGGATTTATCGAAACTCGTTTAGGGGCTAGACTCTTAGGAATGAAAGCGTTTATTAATTTTTTTCGCTTTTCTGTTTCTTTTTGCACTTATTAAGTAACAACAGAATAATCAAAACCTTTTTTTATAAAACGGCTAAAAATATGATATTTTTATACTTACTCTTGATTGCACTTCAAAATTATAAGTCTAAAACAGTTACGCAATGCACTGCATATTTTAAAAAAATATTTAAAAATATAATTGTCAGGTAAATAAAAGAGAGATGTATTATGTATTCAACAGTTGTATTGTCATATTTTACAGTTACCTAACACATATTTTTACATATAAGGTTAAAACTAAATTTTAAGTGACTTGTTTACTTGGCACATAAGTTACTTAGCTCATTTGTTAACAATGTTTTAAAATAAAGTAAAGCTGTCACCTGAGACTCACATTACTTAAATAGGTACATTGGTGTTTTACAGCATATAAAACGACTGGAATTCCTTCAAAAACTACTTTCAAATACTTAAAGCATATCAATATATACTAACTCCCTGTAGGATGGCTTAATTAATCTGCAAGGTGAAGTGAACCTTACTGTATTCCTACAAGGGTACTTAGCACTATGCACCCACATAAATCAGACACAATAAATTTCATGATATCGTACAGTCAAGCCTCATTCCAGTTAGTATCAAAATCTCAAAAATAAAAATAACATAAATTTCTTAAATATTTTTATACATTTATACCTTAAAAAAGGACGTTATCAATTCCACCCTATGTTATATTATATACTTTATACAGTATACAGTTATTTACTTTATACAGTTATATACTTAATATTGTCAGAATTGCACAGTTTTTGTATATGGTAGTCGATATCAGCTTCTGAACATGGGTGCCAAATTTTATGAGTGTATGTATATGTTTTTATATTTGTAAGTTTGCCCGCGACTATCTCAAAAACTATAGGTCGTATTTCAAAAATTCTTTTTTGTTGGTCTCGATACAGTCCAACTTAGGAAACTGTGGAAGTTCTATCAAAATCGGTTCAAAGGCTTTTGAGATAGAGAGTTAAGTGTGTATCAGTTACTACTAACAAAAACCACAAACAAAACGTGTCGTTGGCTTTGTAGGAAGGGATACCATGAGGCCTTAGCTAAACAAAATTTAAAAAAAAAGAAATAAAAAAAAGTATAAAAAGGTATTTTTTGAAGTTGGTGCTAAACTGTTTACAGAAACCATAGAAAGTGAAGCACCGACTCCAAAAAATACCTTTTAAGAGATAAGTTCTCTTTAGTGTTTTGATGTCGGTTAAATATTTTTTATTTACACTAAACAGTGTTTTGTTCCTCATACAATACAAAATAGTCATTTTATAAGTACCTAAAGCAAATTAAACTGTACATAGGCACACTCTGTTGTAAAAAGATTACGAATATCCAGTCGTTTTTTATTCTTGTAAGTTACAACTCCCGTTCACTCACACAAACGGGAAGAGAAGTTACACAATAATAAAATAAAGACATGCTTAAAACGAATTCGCTTTCCTACCCCATTTTGTTCATTGAGACATAAAGTACAGAGAACAAGACCATCCATCGCAAGTGTTCCCTTCAAGTGTGGCGATCGCGCTACACTTTGCTCAGACGCTTGCTAGCGCTGCTAGAACAAATGCGTAAGGAGTAAGGACCCAAATGAAAATCACGGCGCTTACGACCTTTTGGTCACTAAAAAAAACTACATATACTTAATGTAGTTTTTTTTAGTGACCAAAAGGTGTGGAGTGGTGCCGTCAATACGAAAATAAATTTAAACATGGGCTATATACCATTGGCTCTCCATTAAATGTCATTAAATTATCAAAGAAAAGATGTTATTGAAAGTGGCAAACCATTACTATGAACTAATATAGCCCATGTTTTAATTTGTTGTCGTATTAACGGCACCATCCTGTATCTTTTCAAAATGGAACATGCCATTTGTATGCGACAGCGTCTTTATACTTTTTATTTCAATGATTTTGTTTGCCATTGTTTCTTGAACATATTTAGGTCTAATTTCTCTTTAATTCAAATATTCCACGCACTTGTCTCATTAGACATCTTTTGAGTCAAAATGTTTTCAGAAATGAGAATAATTGCTCAATTTCCTTGTTGAGTTAATGACAACCACAACTCTTAACGACCATATTTTTGTACTTGCGTAGAATCACATTAGAGTCATCCGTGTAGTATAGTACAGAAATTGGTGACAACTTGATTGGAGCGCAAGAGGGCTTCGGTACCTGGGCAAAGAAATAACATACAATTTTTGTACACACAAAGGAAGCAACAATTTACATATAAATAAGGACAACAGAGTATCTACACAGGAACTGCTTATTCCTAAAAGATCTCTTCCCGCATATCTACTAGGGGAATTAAAGAATAAAGGCATAAAGAATAATGGTGCGTTAGTGGTAATGTGAATAATGTTATAATGCATGTTTTAACATGCATGACATGCATTTACGCATGATATTGCAGCATTCAGATTATCAAAACAAAACCGGGTGAAGGCATTTTAACCCCCGACGAAAAAAAGGGGTGTTATAAGTTTGACGTGCGTATCTGTGTATCTGTCTGTCTGTGGCATGGTAGCTCCTTAACTGGACTGATTTTGAATTGGTTTTTTTTGTTTGAAAGCTGACGTGACTAGGATAGTTCTTAGCTATAATTTATGAAGATCAGTTCAGGCGTTTGATGGCTATCAGCTAATTTTCTATAGAATAAAAGGGTTTTAATATGATTGATCTGAAATTTGGTGTACTGTCACTTCGGTGCCATTCCCATGACATACTAACCTTGAGCTGATCCTATACTATCAAAAAGATCTTTTGATGGTATAGGATTTAATAGTAATTCTTCAGAAACTTCAGCAGATATAGCGTGTTTAAGCTCATAAGAATAGTCTCAATGAGATGGTGTTAGATATATCTATCCGGTTTGGACTGTAGGTAAATAGAAAAATATCTATACTAGACAGAAAGCCATAACCTGGGGCAGGAACGGAACCCGCGACCTTTCAAAATCCGGGTGACTGCACCGACCACACAGCTTCCAAGGATTTTGGATAACTTTATGAATTTCTTCCAGTCTATCGTTTCTGCGTTATATAGCTATATTCGCTTTATTTGGGCGTTTCTTCATAAAAATATTATGAGCCAACTAACCTAGCTGGAATGGTATATTTGTAAAAATACTCATCTGCGTGTTTAAATATGATAATTTAATAATTTTAACATTGTAAGGGTCAAACCGTATAGTATGTTGGCAACAAGATATCCAAAATTAAACAGCTGCCTCTATCGGGAATTGAACCCGGAATCCTCAGGTTTAGCAGAAAGGCGTACTAACTGACCACTCGGCCAGAGGGCCGTCATAAGTAAAAACTATTATGTATAGTCACGTGCAACAAGATAAAACATCTTTTACCATCAGTAACTCTTATTTTTTTTATACAACTAGACGACCAAACAAGCTGACGGCCCATTTGATGGTAAGTGGTTACCGCCGCCTATAGACACCTGCAATAATAAGGAAAAATCACTTGATATTGCAGATGCGTTGTCATCCTGAGGCCTAAGATGTAATGCCGTCCGTATTGCCAAAAAAATAAGGCACGAAAGAGATACAAAATGTACTTATACCTACTTACATTTTATCGCACGTGACTGTATTTGGTGAATGTTAAAAATACTGATTTATCTGCTTGGCAGGTAGCCGTCGTCTGGTATACAGAATATTCAATTAACACATTTTTGTTTACTTATTTAAATACAATGGTCAATTCTATCAATTTTCTTTCGAAATAGCTACATTAATAATTACCTGAGTGGGGTTCAGCAAGTGGACTAAAGTCTGCACAATAGCGTGATTAGTGGCATTCTTATGCGCGTTCAAAGGGAAGTTGCATTCGCCACTGCAGTAAAATGCGCCGTACCCATTGGGAGCAATAATCCAATCCTAAACAGACAATACAATAGGAACATTTTATTCATCATCGTTTTAAATAACCATCAAATTTTCTTGGATATAATTTAAAACACTCTTCTTGGTTTTGAATGTGGTTTTAAAATGTTTTTTAAAGACTAGTTACTAGTCTTTAAATCATTTTAAAATAGACATTTAAGGTAAAAAAAAACATAAAAGTTAGAGCCATAACATTTAGGTAAGCTTAAGTGTAGACATACAAAGTTCAGAAAGCTCGTTTTTACTATTTGCTTATATATGAATATAGGGAACTCACCTGCCACTCCAGATCCTTGAAACTAACGTATAACGTTTGAATTTCACAACTTCTAGTTGTCCAATGGGCAGTATCTGAAGACAATAAAGATATATACTAATTATTCTTATTATTAAATAAAGATATATTCAAATTCAAAACTTTATTGCAAACTAAGTTTCTATTTTGATGGTGGTATTTAGTATAGAAAAATATATAATTAATGTATACAACGGAGTACTATCTTTTTTTTTTCAAGACATCTGCTGGCAAAAATACAGCCCCAATTATTACTAGTGATATTTATTAACAATTTCATGGTCAATCGTCACTTATGAATTCATGATCTATAAGGCAGAATAGAGAAATATATAAAACCCGATATTTCACCTTCAATTTTATCTATTTTAAGGGGAGGTCAAATAAAACTGTCAAATAATAGATACAGTCGACAGCACGTCGACTGTGCCGCCCTTACTCTACTATGTATTACCTACACTTGATATGTTGTCGTATTTAGGTAGGTACATAGATAACTGATTTCAAAACAAATTGTAATTATCGACTACCTGTTAGTGGATTTTTTAAATAGTTGTCGGAATATGAACGCCAACGCCTCGCCTCTCGCTTGTGACGTGCACCAGCGTCCGAGGTGTCCAACTTAGGCCCACTTTTGAAGAACGCCACTAAAAACGGCTGTTTTCCTTCAACCACAACACCACGGGGCTCCTCTAATCCAATTTCTTCAGGTTTGACATGTCGTTCTGAAAACAAAACGATCTTTTAATGAATTAATTGTTATGGGTCTTACTTATAGTATTATAACTACTGTATGAAAAGAAATAAAAAAACGTTTATTAGATGCAGAAATACCAAATAAAAACATAGTAATAAAATATGACAAAACTGAAACTTATCATATCAAGTTACTTAGTATTTTGTCCATTGCCTACATTATATCAAGCGAAAAAATCTAAAATCATGAACTTATATCATTTTTCCTTGCTAGCTTTGCAAACTACTCAATATTACCTTTCACATGGCTTCAAACATTTATGACCCCAGAATAAAATAATGTAGTATCAATAGTATGGGATTTCATACATTTAATTGGCTATTCGATGAGATGGCCCATCATTCATCAATCGTAACCGATCGGTTAATTCGCTCTTCAATCATTTGGCATTGCAGTAATGGGTTTCGGAAAAAGTCTCAAAAATGGGTACATAGGTACTAATTTGAGTAACTTTGAATAAACTTTTATTGAAATTGTTCTCTTCATGCGCCTTGTTTTAAAATTTTTGAAGTTTTACATCGTATGATGATAATCTGATTAAAAGTTACCCAACCCAAATGATATAAAGAAAAATAAAGAAAGAAAGCGTGAAGATGAAGATGATGATTGATGAATGCTAACTTTTTAATGTGCAGATTCGTTGAATTTTTTATCAATTCCTTGTGTTGGGATAAGATAGAAACTTCAATCTACAACATTTTTAATTAAAGTCAACGTTATGATTATTATAACTCTTAATTCTACGATACGTAATTTGCAAATAAGTAGCAATAAAATCTGAGTCATGCTTTTCTTGACTGTTTCGTGTTGTTATGTGTGTGAAATCAATTTCGTATGTTCCACTTTAAATTGCGAAAATGTTTATTATGTATGAAATCATTTTACAAAGATAATAAATAATACCATTATCATTTCCTTGTCTATTTGACATTCGATACTGTTACAAATTATTGAGTACAAAGCCTACATAATTTTTATCAGTCGAGCTGACAAAATCGTCGCGCACTAGACAGCCCGGCTGCGGAAAGAGCGATGCCGCATTGTACTGGGTTTTGTTTCGACTATCTTTAGCAAATAATATATTCCCACTTTCGATATTTTGCATCCTTATCATCTTTTCAATAAGAGTCACTAACCTAGGTACATAATATGGGTCGTGATTGTATAGTGAGATTATCAACATGAAAGATATGGATAAGGCTTTAAATTCTGAACTTATCCTTCGTAAAAATAAAAATACAATGAACTTAGACAATAGACATCTAAAAATTCTTATATTCTCTTTGTTATTTCCGAATAACCAAAAAAATATATGAAAAATTTTACATAAAATAATCCAAAGAGATTTGTAAACTATTTTTCCGCTATATTTCATGAAAATTGGTCAATCTTAAATACTTAACATATATTATTATTATATTTTTCCGTGACGAAGATAAAATACAATGAACTTAGTTAATATACATCCAAAATTTTTTATCTTTGCTTGTTTTTTTTTACTAACGAAGAAAGTATAAAAAAAAAATAGGTATCATAACTTCAATTGCAATTTTCTTGTTCTATTGTAATTTTTATTCAAATATAATTAATAATGTTACTAACGTAGGTTTAAGTAAATTGTTACTAACAAATATGGATGTAAAAAAAAGGTCCGAAATAAATTATTATTATTATTATAACTAATAATAAAAATGGGAAAGTTAATGTGTTACGCTTTTATAACTAAACCACTGAACCCATTTAGATGAAATTTGGTATGGATAAGGAAATAGTTTAAGACTCTGAAAAGAACATAGGATAATTTTTTGAGAGTCAACCGACATTCACTAGGGGGGAGCCGCGGGCAAAAGCTTGCAATTAATAATCCAAAGAACTTTTAACAAGGAACTATTTTTCTGAAATATTTCATAAAAATCAGTCAATTTTCATAATCTTTTCTGACCCATGAGAGCTAATCCTGTGTTCATATGTGTAATGCGCAAAAGCATTAAGTACCTAATAATAATTATAACCTATATAAATTTGACAGTGTAGATTTGATAGTTTGGTGCATGGCTGGCCCCATACTATCCTGGAGCATTTTAATATTCTGAGGAAAATACAACCTCAACGGCAAAGCTTATCATCAATATCGGTAGGTAAATTATAACTGTATCCACACTAACCTGGTTGCGAGTGAGGGTGCATTGTTATGAAGAACCCGCGGTTGTCTGCCGGTGAGCGGAGCCAGGCGCCCAGCGCACTGGTCACGTTCAGCTCCAGCCAGCCCTCGGCTACTGCGCTGGTGTTCACTGAAGCTAACTCCTCCAGCTGCAACCCTCTGGCAACAGAAGTTAGAGGAATTTGCAGGTTAGAGAAGTAAATTTGCAGCGCGCGTGACTGTGTTTTTATACAGACTTCTAAGATATGTGCCTACGTCTTGTGTGAATCTTATATAGGTATATGCGTGTAGTAATTGACAAGTGTCATTATTTTTTTCTGAAATTATTGTTTTTTATTTTCTTTATTATGTGATTTAACTAAATAAGAAAAACTTGGTTTTAAAAAAATTGATTGTTTTAAGAAAGAAAGAAAGCGTTTATTGGCCTAAAAATAAAAATAATAGGTTATAACATTTAAAAAAAACATACAGACGAATTGATAACGTCCTCCATTTTTTGAAGTCAGTTAATAAATAAGAATAACAGGCCAACTAGGCCACTGCCTCAGCATAATGCCACAGCGACAAACGTCACTGTGGCGCTGGTCTTCTGGCTGGTTTTGTTTTTTTTTTAGATATTGTAATTACACACAAAATTTGACAAAAATTTACAAAGTTTGAACTTGGCCCTAAATATAGCTTAAATAAAAAAATAAATTAAATATGTATATATTTTTTTTTAATAAAATTTCCAAACATTAATAACAATGTTAAAAAAAATAAGAATGTATTAACATACCTAACTAATTAATTCTTCTGGACATAGCATATATATACCCCTTTATATATTGTAATATTGCATGTTGTGCTTGCATCAAGTAGGGTGCAATCAAGCAAGACTTTGATGTATTTTATTTAAGATTGTATCAAAGATTGTAACCAGTTTTGTGAGCCAAATAAAAAATAAAAAATAAATTACCCCAATTTTGGTAATAAGAAAACAATGGCTGATTTTCCCGGGGCGAGATAGATAACCTGTATTGTCTTGCTTATTGGAGTATGTTACGGCTCACCAGCACCACAACACGCATACAGTCGCACTCCCGCAATACGGAACGCGACTGACTGGTGACGTAGGCGCATGAGACAACCAACATTCCAGTCCATACACTACATAACCTAACCCAAAAATTTTTTGGAGTATACTGCGATCTCCTTACCCCATATTGTCGACGCTAAGTACCCGATGCGCGACAACAGTATACAGGCTGCCGGGCTCCGCCGGCTGCGCGGGTGCCTGGTGCAGCCGTAGTTCGGCAGACAGCAACGCTGACGCATCCCCCGGTGTCCCCGCCACCTCAAACCACACGTGTCTACCATGACCATGCCGTAGTGCGCCTAAGTGGTGTTCTGGAAATAAAATAATATCACATGACGTAAAATGAATGACGCAAAATTATTGTCCCAAAAGTTCGAAACCACTGAAACGATATACCTATTACAGAGTTGAAAGTAACTCTACCTATGGATTTCTTCTAGTTTTTCTGTTTTGGCGTTACAAACGTTTGTAACCTTTACAATATCCAAATTATTATATTTCAACATAATAAACCTATGTTACTAAAACACTGATCAACAATTTTTTTTTTATACAACTGGATGACAAACAAGCTGACGGCCCACCTGCCCCCTTATTCTCAATTGTCGGATCACGGATTCGATTCGAAAAGTCACATGCCGTCTCGCTTTGATTCACCGCGACAAAAAGTGACAGGTATAGAGTTTCCGAAATTCGAATACTTTCCGACAGTTGAGAATAAGGGGGCAGATGGTAAGCGGTTACCGCCGCCTATAGACACCTGCAATAACAAGGAAAAGTCACTTGATATTGCAGGTGCGTTGTCATCCTGGGGCCTAAGATGAAATGCCGTCCATGCCCAGTAATTGCACTGGCTACCTTTCCCTTCAATCCGAAACACAGCGAACTGTTTTACGGTTGAAATAAGAAAGGCGGTGGTACCTAACAGACGTTCCTACATACAGGTCTACCACCTAGTTGACCGGTATATAGGGTCGACATACAGGTCTACTAGGTGGTAGACCTAGTAGACCTGTATGTAGACCCTACAAAAAGACACACCATGTTTAGTAGTTTTTGTTTACATTCACACCTATTATCTAGCCCAAAGTAAGCATCATTAAGAGCTTATATTATGGATACTAGATAACGGAGAAATATTGATAAATAGTATGTAAATAAATACTAGCAATATACTTAATAAATATAGAAACATCCATGACAACAAATTGCTCGTACTCATCGTACAAACATTTGCTCCTACCGGGATTCAAACCCGGGACTCCTGAGCGAGTAGCCTATATAACAAGAGGTACAGACTGTTTAAACTGTTGTGCGTAAATTACTGTATTAAAAATATGTTGTGCGTAAAATACTGCATTAATATATAAATTGAATTAATACAACAATATAGATGTAATATTTTTTTAATGACAAGAGAAAAACAAAAGAAGAATATAAAAGAAAGTTAATATTAGCAAGTAGTTTGGTATACTGTAAGACTGTAACCTACAGTTTTTATTGCTTACAAAATTGCTCTCTGCAAGTAAAAAAATCAACAAATCGGTCATTCTTTAGTGAACAACATAAACTCTACATTTAACATTTTTATAAAGGGAATAACAATTATAACAACTTTTGATATAGCCCTTTTGTGAAGGCTACCGTCGTCAGCTGTTTTAACTCTACAACTCTGACTTTACCGTCTGAACCAACAACAGCTTTAGTGACCCTACCCAGAGGTCACTGCAAAAGCGACGTGCACATGTCTAAAAGTAGAACCATATTTTCAATTGCGTTGGGCAGGCTATTTTGCCATTTATATCTCTTTTGAAGATGCAAAAAATAGTCCTTAGACACCAAGCTTTCCAGAAATGCTGCCGAGTTTACTCGCAACACCGCCAGAATTTCAATCTATCACTGGAAACCTCTGACAAATCCGGCTGCGGAATAGACGTTAATGGTGAGCCTATCAAGAAATGACCCGGTGAAAATGGGATGGATCTTGAAAAATAGGACTGAAAGGTATAGTTTTATAGGGCTGAAAAGTATAGTTTATGTTTCCTACTATTCTCTTAAAATGATATTTTCCGATTTGACAGCTGCCTCCCACAATCCACCGTCTTTGGACTATACTCACGTCCATTTTCACTAACCATTTCCCAGGCTTAGGTGACTCTTAACGACATTTGTCTCTTTTCATCTCCTTTAGACAGACTGAGATAAAAATCGCTAAGAGACTCTAACGCTAATGTTAGTAAGCATAAGGAATGTAGTGAAGTTATGAAATTAGTTTGCTGATGAAGATGATATAAACTTGTTGTCGGCGCCCTTAAAGGTTTTTGCGTTATCGTAAATCGGTAGGTGATATGAAACGTTTTAGCGAAACTAGAAAGGCGCCTGAAGTCATATCACTGACCACTTCCAAATGAACGGCCTTGGTGGCAATGCACAAACACGGCAACATACCCTTTTGTCACCACACATCGTCTTAGACTTGATTGTTTTACATCAAAAGGGCCATGATAGTAGTCTACGCCCACCTTTTCGAAGACTCGAGATGGATTTACACGCTCCTTGGGCAAAACGCTCCCGTAAGTTTTTTACCACATTCAGCTCTATATTGACAACAAGTGATACATTTGTAAATTACATCTTTTTTAAGACGTATCGCATTAACAATGTAATACTTTTGTGACAGATTGTTTAATGTCAATTTAGAAGAATAAAAGAAAAGAATGCCTATATACCTAGTAGCATTAAGTCTGCCAAATTGCAATTAAAATTTAAAATTTAAATCATTTTGAGCATCAAAGTTTAAATAAGTCCCCCGTGTAATAATGTGAGATGCTCATTTAAAATAATTATCTTATTGAAATGACAATTTGGCAATATAATAGGAAACTTTTTTGAAAATGGAATATTTGCGTTTTGTCCTCTGCCCCATCAATAAATTAATGCATTTAATGATTTACAATACCTACATTTAATTGGTTTCTTATTTTACTGAACAGTTTATTTCATCTACAAAATAATGCTTTGAAGGCATTTAATGATTTTTTAGTTTCATGCGCAGACAAAAGGCCTTTATAAACTATATTTTACTTACAGATATTTATAAATCTCAAAACATAAGGCATAGTGCACTGCATTTTATAAGCACTAGAGTACACAGAGAAAAAAAGCTTAAGTTAGGTGTCTTAGGTCTAAGTTATTTGCAAGAATATTGAAATCCCTAAAAGTGATTGGCAACTTTATTTCTGACAAAAAGAAGTTATATTTATTACTACTATCACCTCAAATACATAAGTAATCAGGTCCATTCCACCACAAATTGTTTTTGTTAATATTCTGTGGATCAATACCTTATATTATTTTGTCCATGCCTTTAGATAGTATGTCGGCTGGATTAAGTGAAGTCGGTGTATAGCGCTAATTCATAGATTATGTTCAATTAGAAATATGATTTACTCTGTTACCTACATAAGCAGGCATTCGTCACCAATGTTTATTAAACTGTGCGTAATTACTGCATCAAAAATATGTTGTCCGTACAATACTGCATAAAATATAAATTAGAAAAAAAATTAAACAAAAATTAAAACCGACTTCAAAAAACTGAAAAGAATTTAAGTAGGTATTCATCCCGTAGAAACATATTTTTAGAGTCGGTGCTTTATTTTCTATTGTTTTTGGAAACCACTTAGCACCAACTTATATTGTTTCCTACTATCGTATCGTTTCACTAAAAAGTCATTGGAAAAGCAAAAATTCGCAATTTCGCTTATGTAGACGATTTCATAATTTCAGTTTTTTTTAATTTAAAACCAAAGTACCCAACTGTTTTTGATAAAATTTTTATTGGACCAAATGGCAGCTATTCCGCATCGAACAAAAAAACAATCACGTAAATCGGATCAGTAATCTCGGCGTAATCGGTGTACATACATAGGAAAAAAAAAACATACCAGCCGAAATGAGAACCTCCTCGTTATTGAAGTCGGTTAATTAGTTAATTAGGCCATTCGGCCAGCCGGTCGTCAAATTTAATAAGAACGAGTGTTTAATGTTTTAGTAAGAACGATTTATAAGATCGGTTTTATTTACCTATATATTAAAAGATTTCCATAGGTACACCAAGGCAAAACAAAAAACTTTTTAAAGTAACACCAAATAATTTAAAAGGCTATTACAAATCAAGTGTAAGTGCTAGAAATGTAGATATCTACAGTAGCAATTCACACTCGCCCGTCAGTTTATAATCGGTTCCAGTAACAATATGCATAGAAACTTCATAGAAAAGTTTTATTTGGGTTCGTGTGTATGCTGAATAACATTAGTCTGTTACACCTAATGGTACTTTCCTATTATGTATAAAGTATGTAAAAACAACGCTTGGTTGATGTTACTCGATAGGCAAAAGTTATCTGAAATTTATCAAAAAGGTCTAAATCTTTACAGCTTATACATAAAATTCTTAAATTCAAAAAGTCTCACATCCCCCTTAATGATAGCACTCCTTAATTTTCAAGCTAGAACATCGAGGTCATCTCGTGAGACAACTGCATTTTTTCTCCAAGTTAGTAGGTACCTCCATCACAATTTGCGTGACAAAGTCTGTCGACCTTGTCATGAACATGATATGAACCAAATCATCTAATAACTAATTAAACTTCATTTACTTAGTGGATGACAAATAAGTTGATTTTAACAATCTATGAAAAAAGAGGGTGGTTATAAGTTTGACGTGCCTGACTGTGTATCTGTGTGTCTGTCTGTGGCATCGTAGCTCCTAAGCGAATGAGCCGATTTTGATTCAGTTTTTTTTGTTTTTTTGTCAGTTTAGGACCTAAACTAAGTAGAATCGTTAATTCGTACTACGACGCTATCGATGCAGTTTAGGAACCAATACTGAACCGAGCGGAATATGAATCGCTTTTATAAAGATGGTGGTAAGGCCCCTGAATTAAAAATGAGATATTTCCTAATTTTTGATTTTAACATTATTATAAATGTTTGAAAAATTACTTAGTAATTAAAATAGAATAAAACTAGAAAAATTTCACGTCCTGAGGCAGGAATCAAACCCGAAAAAGCGCGAAAGGTCGCGGGTTCGATTCCTGCCTCAGGACGTGAAATTTTTCTAGTTTTATTCTATTTTAATTACTAATGAGATATTTGATAAATAAAACAATATAAACTTTTATTTACTTAACCGTGATCAATAAATAGTTGATCACAGTTAAGTGAGTAAATAAAAACTCACTTTATCAATCTTGGTGATTGAGTATTTTTATTAAAAATTTAATTAACACATTGTCACTGGCGTTACCCAATAATAATTAAATAAGAGAAACTTCGAAATAAAACAAAATATAACAATTTAATATCCCAAAAGTAGGTACATGCTGTCTATACCTTACTCAATATACTGAAATTAGTAGCATATAAAATCAACATATTGGTGAACAGATAAACGATTTATAACCAAAAATAAAATTCTAATTTGGGGGACTATAGTTGAATGACCCAATTATCAATGCAAAGAAAAAGCGTAATGAGGATGAAGGTTTTGAATTAAAATTCAAAAAAAGATGTTTTATTTTCAGAGATCTAAGACAACTAAATCCTTAGAGCATAATGGTCAAAGGGTAAATCACAAACTTTTTTCCATCGCAAATGTTGAAGTAGGTTTTCGCTACGAAGATTTGAGCGATATAATATCGTGAGATACGAAAAGAAATAGCTGTATTAAACAGGGTATAGTAAGATTTGAAAAATAACATATTTTTCAATTTTGTTTAAATCACAGCACAGGGCATTTGCTGAACTGGGCAGCATGGGTAAAATAAACAAAACACTGTATAATGGATTATGTTATGACTGCTTCATTTAACAAAATAAATTACCTGATTGACTCGTCAGCCTTGAAGTAGTTCATACAATCATGGATACAATACAACATACGAGTATATATAGATAAAGCAAAAATTAAAGCAAACGTGGGGCTACTGAGGAGTAACAGCTAGTCATCTGTAGCAGCCTTTTGAGGAGCATAACCTTGGAAATAATAATTCAGATGATAGACTACTCTGACTCTGATTGAAGGTTCGCTGTGTTTCGGATTAAAGGGAAAGTTTGCTAGTGTCTGCCTCGGGATGACAATGCACCTGCAATATCAAGTGATTGCAGATATCTATCTATAAGGGGCGGTAACGGCTCACCACCTGGTATGCCGTCTGTTTGTTTGTCATCTAGTTGTATAAAAAAAAACTAGGTGGTAGGCCCCTATGTAATGTAGCGTCGTCCGTGTATCAGTTCGCTAGGCTGTGTTTCGGATTGAAGGGAAAGGTAGGTAGCCAGTGTAATTTCTGCGCATGAGAGGCATTTTATCGTAGGCCTCGGGATGACAATCTTAGGCCTCGGATAACAATAACCTGCAATACCAAGTAATATTTTTTTCTTTGTTATTGTAAGTGATAGTAGGCGATGGTGACCACTTACCACCAGGTGGGTCGTCAGCTTGCTTAGTGCTTGGCATCTAGTTGTATAAAAAATTGGTCTTATCAATAAAAAAAAAATACCTATTGGATCATACTCGGAGTAGCTATTCGGTGTTGTTGTTTTGTTCTCCTCACACATGTCAAATGAGATGTTTCATATCCGGCCAGGTATAATATCTTCAGCATCTCAAAAAATTAGGAAAATTCTCCTCAATCCGCGAAAAATACTAATAATTCGTTATCATGCATAGTTTTTTTGTACAAAAAATGAATTTTTTACTTGATTTCACTGAGATTTCACCGTTATTTACTATGGAAATATGGCGGTCGACATAATATAGATTAAGTCAACTAAACGTCAATAAAGTGACATAAGCAAGCGCCATGATGAATATTTGGCTGGGGTGCAGTTTTTTCTGAAAAAAAATTGTTTTGTACCACGCGACAAAGCAAATAAAAAGAAAATGGACAATGGAACACTGCTCTGTTTATTTTTACGAATTTTTCAGTATAGTGTAGGTACATAGACCCGGCTGGGTCTCCATGCATTTTTGAAACATCTCTTTTCACATATAAAAATATGACAAACATAGGAAGATTATCGAAGAAATTTAATTCATATCAATAGGGGCAAATAGTTAAAATATATCAGAAACATTATAAGCAAGACCCGCACTGGGTCAGCGTGATGCTGTTACAGTTCAAAACAAACTCTTGTGCTTCGTGTAGAATGTTTAGTGATATTACCCATAATCGGGTACACTTCGTAGTCCTATGATAATTCTAGTCTGGGTCTAAAGCTCGTTTTCACTAACATTTGCTTACCGTTAAGAATCTCTAGAGATTTTTATCTCAGTATATACCTAATAATGAAGATAGAAAGAGACACGTGTCATTAATAAGCCTAGGGAATGGTTAGTGAAAACGGACATAAGGATTCTCTATAATCACGTCTATAGATATTCTAAATGTCTACAAAAGTTACTTGTATTATTAACAAGTTGTTGGCTTTAGGCTAATACTTGCTATATTACGGGTTGAAATCAACCATGATAATGTATTTATAGGAAATTACCATCTCTGCCTACGTAATTGTATCGGATAAGTGCGGTGTAAACAGCTCAGTGTTGCTATTAATAGAGTCGTTATTCAATACGCAGAACGGTGATTTAAACAAATGTTTTAATTGTATGCCAGCATAAGGGCGGACATAGGTCATGTACCTTATTAACTTAATTGACAATGACAGCATGAACCATTATAAAACCAGACAAGAAGCTCTTAACCCGTAAAAAATAAAGTTCATAATTAAATAATAACAGCAGCAATTACGACTTCCCACTGATAGATAAGGCAATTCTCATGCAAAATAACGAGATGTCGCATATCAGGTGCCGTCTGACGACAAGTCTTAGTAACCTTATACCCAATACAGGTGTGGTTATGATTAATATTTAGTTAGACCAACAGGTGTCTACTATCCCTATATCATTGATTATCCTGGTTTAGATTTTTACGTTTTTATTTTAAAAGCACTCTGAAGAATTTATTGTTTATTGGTTTTGTATGTTTGAAAAAGAAGCTGCATGCTTCTTTTCGGCAGCAATATTTACGTGTAAAAAACTACTTTTGCCATTTATTTGCCTGTTGTATTTTAACTGTGAATCATCATTCATCAAATCATCACATTATGATTTTTAATTATATTCAATGAGACACAAAAAACGATTCACATTATTTTAAGTACACATACATAACTACGATACAAACTTACCAATTAAAATGAATTAGTTATATAACTTAACTACTAATAATTATGAAATGTTTTTATTGCGTACAACCTCAGACCATAAGAACAACGTACAACTTAGTATAACAGGTATCTATCACTGTTAGCATCATCATCATCATTATAACTTACATTCTTTATTACTTAAAAACACCATAATAGAATTAAGTAATGTTTTATGAAAATAATAATGCTTATTAAATTAATTTAGGAGTTTAGAGAAATGCCTATTGTAACATTGAATGGAATATTAGTGAACTAGTATGTAATGTCACATACATACTAGTTCAGTTGCACAGTTATTATTTTATGATAACACTACTGAGTAGTAAACGATATTGCAATTCCAAGAACCTACATAATTTTAATTTTACATACATAACTGCATAATGTTAGTGTATGAAATGTACAGAGCGTTATCGTAAACACCGTTTCTTTAAAAAACACTTGATGACGAAAACGTTAGGAAAGAAGTTTCGACTCTTTCGACGCCTCGTCTTTCTTTTATGTCTATACTATTTCATCGGTCATTATCTTTTTTGTTTAAGTCGGCGCCGGTTTCAATCTGTGTGGTATGTACCTTTGTCGAGAGTTCGTGAGTCCCTGCTACTGAGTCATCGCTATTTACCTGCGTCTTGTGGCATTTTTGCCGACGAAAAACTTTTTTAACCGTTAAAAAAAAACGTTACTTTTGTTTCAGATTCCGAAAATCGAACGTTTTGATACTAAATGACCAGTCACGATATTCTTCTAAACACTTCGCTCCGGCTCCGCTTGCGTGTATGTAGGTGATAGCGCTCCGCGTCCTTTCTCAGGATGTAATATCTCTGTCTCCATGCCAAATTTCATCTAAATTGGTTCAGCAATTTAGGAACAAAAACGTAGCATACTGACAGATAGTCACTTTTGGATTTATAAAATTAGTATAGATGCCTATAACATAAATAATTTCTATTTAATGTGATACTTAAGACACATTAAGTAATGCGAAATGTTAATTTACAGGTAACTAAGTATAATTAAGTACCTACTTCTAATTACTTGGGTAGTACTTTCCAAACTTTATTTTTCTAGTAAATATTGAGATTTCATTTTTCGGAAATTACATAATTAGGGCTTTATAGTAATTAGGTAGGTTCTTACGACTACATAATAAACTTTCAAAAATATCCCTACTTTTTAAAAATATCTAACTTATGTTCCATGGGAAAACCAGTTATTAAAAAATTATTCAGTACTTACTTTTACTCTGGAATGTCATAATGAGATCACTCTCATCAATAGCTTGCTGCTCTTCTCCGCTGAGTGCCATCTCCGAGCTACGAGTGGGTCTCGCTTGCTCGATATGCTCCTCCGCCAGCTGTTTGTACACGTCCAGAAGGAAGCTAGGCGCCGACCGGTCCAACTGCGGTGCCCGGGCCCGTCTAGGCCGCTCTCCCAAACCCAACAACTCCAGAATCTCGTGCTCCACTACCAACCTCTCGTGACGCGTCATAGCGTGATGTATCATAGTTTGATCACCATTGTCTATATACAAGCCAGAGAGCAAAGCCTCCGCTAAAGTAAACACGAAGACTATAAACAAGAACGCGCATGACCACGACACCTTCGAACCGGCCATGTTCGCTGTCGGGTCGCCAGTCGAGTGCAGACTGGCGGGCGAGACGCGGAGGCGCGCGACGGGATCACCCGCGGAACCTGCCCACTCAAGGTAGGCCGCCGCCGCGCGCGCCGCCGTCGGCCACCTCCGACGCAACATTCCTCTCCTCCCCTCCCTGCCACGTACATACACAACAACGTAAACATTGACCAGTGCAAACGCAGTTTGCGTAAAATCATGTAGGTATAGGTACAATTAATTAAATTAAAGTAAGCATGATTTATCTATCTATATACAGGGTGGTGCCGTAATACGAAAATAAATTAAAACATGGGCTAACTATACTTTATTAGTTCATAGAAATGGTTTGCCGCTTTCAAATATGTTCATCTTATTCATTTGATAATGTAATGACATTTTTATGAAATAATATATCATTGGCTGAATTATTTCATAGAAATGTTATCAAATGAATAAGATGTTTTCGAAAGTGGCAATGGCAATAACCATTTCTATGAAATATTATAGCCCATGTTTTAATTTATGGTCGTATTGACGGCACCGCATTCTGTGCCTACATGTAACTGAAAATTACAGAGATAAACACAGTATGGCTAAAAAGGGAGTCTTCCGCTAGAGGCGATCTCTACCAGACAACCTCAAGGTAGGGAGTTTGCTCACAAATAAAAGTGGTAAGTGCGAAAAAGTGAAGATAAGTTTAAAGTTAAAAATTATATAACAATGCTCAAGAAATATACAGGGTGGTGCCGTCGATGCGACAATAAATTTAAACATGGGCTATATTAGTCCATAGAAATGGTTTGCCACTTTCAAAAATATCGCATTCAGAAGATAATTTTATGACATTTGTATGAAATAATGCTGCCAACGTTACACTATTCCATACAAATGTCATGAAATTATATACTTAAAGAATACGATATTTTTGAAAGTGGTAAACCATTTCTATGGACTAATATAGCCCAGGTTTAAATTTATTGTCGCATTGACGGCACCACCTTGTATAAATAACAATGATAATTTAATATACATAAAAATATATACACAATATATTTTATGTAGGTATATACTTAATATAGGTAAATAACAATATTCTCAATACAGTACTCTATGATCTGAGGGTAGGTACCTACTTACCAGAGAACCAATATGTGGTGAGCAAATCACACAGCCCTCACCGGGACTCAAAACCCAGGACCTTTGACTTAGTAGGCAGGAATAGATACATACCGGCAGACGGAATGGAATAATTGGATTAATTACGTTATATTCTAAGGTTGTTTACGAAAGCTTTACGAAAGCTAGGCCGGCTGGCAGACTGAGTATAACACAAGCTCTTATCTTACGGCCGAATACTGAATTCTTGAATTTCAAATCCCGCGTAGGTAGGTATATGCTAAGGAAGGAGTCTCGGAATAAGCTTTTAGGTATATGCTGTGGAAGGAGTCTCCAAGAATTGCTCGAGCGTGGATGATGGTTTTGGGTTGGATAATTGCTGTTAGGTATTTTATGAATATATTAGACCTAAACGAGTAATGTTTTCAACATGAATATAACTATAAAAATGCTTATTTTGGTATATGAAAAGAAATATTATTAAGAAAACGTAAAGTTAGACGGCAAAAGAAGCTGACAAACAATCTTTCACAAAGATAGATACTCAATAGGACGCATCATCGCAAACTAGGTATAGCAAAATAAGTACCAACGTAATATTGCTAGTGGTTTTTGTACAGGGACTATTGCGATGTTTGAAATATCAAAAATAGTGCTAAAGAAAACATGTTAAATGCTATACTTTGTATACTTACCTACGTTCATTATGCTAGGGAGAACCTAAAATGTATGTGAAACATATATTTGGGCACATATTTTGTTAAATCAAATGAGTAGGCAGGCATACCTATTGCACTGAAAGTATTCCGTGCTACTGACTATCTGAGAACTGCGTTCTATGTTCTATTATTGAGTCTATGGTTCTGCCAATTTCATTATATAAATAAATACCTATAATAATTTATGGTCAACATATTCAGAAAATAGTATTAGAAAAACGTATGTTACCGACTTAGAATAATAACGTAACGATAAAATCTTTTATCTGGTAAGTATAAACAGGATGGTGGTGCCGTCAATATTGTAACATGGACTATATAGGTATTAGCCCATAGAAATGGTTTCTCATTTTCAAAAACAGTAATAATTTCATGACATTTGTATGAAATAATATAACATTGGCTGCATTATTTTATAGAAATGTCATGAAATTATCGAATGAATATGATGTTTTTAAAAGAGGCAAACCATTTCTATGAACTAATACAGTGCATGTTTTAATTTATTGTCGTATTGACGGCGTAGTGCACCTGTTACAGTTGATGTGCTGTTGTCTGTACCTATATTTCGTCTTCTGTGAATGGAAGTAATTTAATCAACTACTAAAACTATTTTTTTTTATTGTCTAGTTTGTGGACAGGGAACCTGTCAAATTAATTACATACAAAATATTAATTTGTGAATTACCTAGCCCATAGTGGATATCAGTTACACATAATTAATGTTTGAAATATCTTAAGAAATATGTCTTGGAAAGGCCTTTCATGGTATCTTGTCGCTTAGCAGATAAAAAATAACTGTAAACGAATCAAATTGTCATTTTGTATAGGTTTGTCTCTTTCACTTGCTACCTTTCTTGCTCATCACTCATACAAAAATGACAATGGTTTGTTTAATAATTTTTTGAATAAATTTGGCCCAAGTATAGAAATGGTGTGACTCAACGGGAACAAAGGAGAAAAAGAATCTAGAGTGGTATGCGAACCCGCAACCATCCATAATCCAGCTGACAGGTCTATGCAGTGGTGTCGTCATTTTGTAGTCTGGTTTAGTTTTTCCTAAAAATATAAAGTATGAACACTCTCCTGCTTGTATAAAATAATGAATTTCCTTTATCACTTAAAAAATATTTATTATTGTAAATGAACTTAATTAACATTATTTATTATTGTAAAACTAACTTAATTAGGTACCTAACATTAATTATAATAATTCTTCACTTGACATATTTCTCCATAAACTTTTTATGGAACTCTGATCGCAGTGAGTCATTGATGAAGGTGTTGGGCTTCTTTTCTGGCTCAGATCGAGCACAGTTTT
Source organism: Nymphula nitidulata (assembly GCA_947347705.1). Taxonomy (NCBI): domain Eukaryota; kingdom Metazoa; phylum Arthropoda; class Insecta; order Lepidoptera; family Crambidae; genus Nymphula; species Nymphula nitidulata. Next base: position 16,032,952 of record OX374618.1, on the reverse strand, counting down.
TAAAAACTACATCATCATCCCATCTTCTCTTGACCTGTAAACAATAGAATTGCAATTTGAATAAATGAAACCTGATGCTTCCCGAAACATTTTATCACAAAATATATTTTTTTATAACAAAAGTGACTAAACATTTTCGTGTTAATGAATGTTTTCTAACGAAACATTCTCTAACGAAACAATTTGTTGCCACCACAATTGTTGTTGTTGTTGCCACCACAATTGTTGGGTTACAGGTTATTTACAGGGTAGTTGATGGGGGAACGCACAAAGTGGTGGTTACAAAATCTTAGCAAGTGTTCTTTATCATGTTTTGTCAGTGTGGAGACTTTGAAAACATTTAACAATAGTTAGCATAATACTTATTGTTGAAAAATCTTGTCATTTTATCTAAAAAAAATTAAACTCCTGTGTGGAAGCACCATTAGGTGGACAAGGCATTTACTGTTTGGGCTGTTAGGAAAAGTGGAGCAAAATTGTCTGTCACCAACTGGTACCCACGTCATGGTAAGCGAAGCAGAGGGTGGCAGCATCTCAGATAGAAGCACTTGAAGCTGAACGCAGGTCTATATTTGAGGAGCCCGCATCTCTTGATTGAGTATTTTGGAAATATCTGGATGAGGCCTTTGCCAGAAGGCACACTTAGCCAAAGGTCATGTTATACATACATTTGTATAATGAATTGTAACTTACTGAAACTATGTTTATGAGGTAATATAAATAAATACATATCTCAGAAAGATTTAAATTATAATATTCGAACAACCTTGAGCCTCTGCAATTGCGTCGCTAAGCTCCTTTTATCGGGTATATCACGGAAAGTGCTCTAAAGAGCTTTTTGACCTTATCCCACCTTCCTGCTCAGGAGCCCGCGTGCCGGTCTTTGGAGTCATCAATTCACTGTCTCCACCTCAACATGACGCACAAAGAAATTTAGTGCCTCTTTTCTTTGTCGTACTTCCAGAACTAGGATTTTTTTGCCAGGACATGTGTTCCCTCCTTTCTATAGCATGGATTCCTTACCCATGCTATAGAAAGGAGGAAACACATGTCGAGAGGCGTAAAAAAGCACCTTTTGGGCCGGCAAGATGGAGGCGGCTAGAGCAGTGTTTAAACTGCACTAGCTGCCTTCTCATATGGACTCTTCTTACCGATTCACATCAGGTGGTGTTAAGTGCTTTGTATAAAACAATAATAATCATTATAATACTGATTATTATTTATTTGATACGCTGGCAGCTTAAAGCTGATATGCACTTTTAGAAACTGCTTTTCTTTTTCTTAGATGAGTGTGTAGTCTATTTTTAAAACGTTTTACTGAGGGCGCATCAATCACTCTCTCTCTGATAACTTATTCCCTTCCTCCACTTCGCGGTTAGGCAAGAAGTGCTTCCTTGGATTTTTTTTCGCAGTTTAGCTAATTTAATCGAGTGTACTCTGACGTTTTGATTTAGGTTAATTGTGAACATGTTTACAAGCTCAGAAGGTAGAACCACATAAGATCTTGTAGGTCTCAATTAAATTCCTTCTCTGTCTCCACTGTTCTAGTGTGGTAAGATTAATTGTAAACTTAACTAGGTATTAAGTTTGAGTAAAGAAGTAATGATAACGATAGAAACCAAATAAACAACCATGGGAAAGCTTTTTAGCACCGGCAACCTTACCATCCTGATGTATGGGTTAGATGGGCAGTGGCGAAATCTCAACAAATCCAATGGCAAATGTCAGTGCCGTAACGAACATAGCAATACAGGTAGGAAAATGGGCGACTTAGTCAATTAAAATATAATAAAATAGGCAACGAAACCACAAGAGGAGCAGACCACGAGGAGATGAAAGTGGAACATAATAGTAACTTTGTGGTACTCAAAAGACAGAAGGATGAAAGAAGGAAAACCTCTATAAATATGGAAAGACAACTTAGTAAAAGCAGCTGGAAACCCTAGACAAGCATGACAGACAGGAGAGGGATAATTGGAAGAGGTCAATAGGGGCAGTACAAACTGAAAACTTTCTAGTTTTAATCGTCCATAATAATAAATGCGAAAGTAACTGTTTGTCTGCAGGTTATGTTTTCTCTCCTAAGTCACTAAACTTATTTAGATGCTTTCATCTAAATCAGTTCAGCGGCTTAGGAGAGAAATGAGAAATGAAAAATGTAATCTATCTTCATGCCTTTGCATTGAGATAGATTACATTCTGAGAAAGGATTAGGCCACTTTTGGCGCGATAACCGACATCCACACGGGCGGAGTCGAGGGCGGCTTATTAGAATATTTATGAATTTATAACTTTGAATGTTCAGATTACTAGACTGTTTTTCTGTAAAAATTCAATATACAGACAACAGCACATCAGGTGTAACAGTTCCACTACGAGAGCCGCCTCTATCACGAACGTAGTAAGGTCAGTCTCAACGCCATACTGTTACGCTTGATGTGCTGTCAGCTTGACGTTCACCACAATCAGTTCTATCAGTTGCACCAATTGATACTATAGGTATCCAGAATTTGATTTTAAATGCTGGAGATCAAAGTTAACAGCAGAAACTGGTTAAAGGGTTTTGGTGTCTCTTAAACCTAATTGTGATTAATATGTGAATTACTCTCCAACCAGAAGCAAGAAACCAAGTTTGTAATTAAAATTAAAACGGAGAGGTTTCAAAAATGTCTGTGTACACAATACTAACAAAGAGGCAAAAATATGCAGATGGGATTTAAAAATTCAGTTTCTTTTAAATTTCTTTCTTTCTTGGTACAAAACAATAATTTTTAGAGAAAAAATATCAACACAGCCAAATATTCATCATGGCGCATATGCTACTTTGGAGACATTTAGTTGATTTTTATGTCGCCCGCCATATAGCATATATCCAAATTGAATATTGGTGAAATCGACATAACATTATGGTTTTGTACAAGTGAACTATAAATGAAAACAAATTATTAGTATCTTTCCCGAATTTAAGAACTTTTCTTGATTTAAATAATAACTACCTTTAAGTCATTCTTTTGTCCAGCTGCAGAATAATTTAACAGTGGATTTCCAGACAAAATATTTTCCATTCGAATTCTTTCTTCTTCCTGTTTTTTTTCAGCATCCTAAAATCAAATAATTATAATTAATATAATATTCTTACACTAACACCTTTTATCTAGTTCAAATCAAGCATCAACCTGTAAAAGCCAACAATTCCAGACACAATTGTTTTTAATTTCTATAAGATCACCGAGTGTATTTTGCGGCTTGAAAGACCTCGAGCATGTGTTATGGATTCTAAACAAGGGACAAATAAGGATAATATTTTGTACCAATATGAAAATACTTAATGGAAATAAACTAAATAAACCCAATAAACATAACGGAGGAGCTCGGTGGCGTATTGGTTTGAGCGCTCTGGTTTCGATCACGAAAACAAAGCAACTTTCGCCATGGTCGGTCCCTGGATGGGTCAATCAAATTTATAATCTTGAGTTCCTCCGTGCTTCGGCCTTCCGAAGCACGCACGTTAAGCCGTTAGTCCCGGTTGTTACTGCAACCACTTTAACCCACCAACCCGCATTGGGCCAGGTGGTGGTGTTATGGCCCAAACTCCTCATGTGTTTCTGCCATGTAGGAAAGCCTGTGCCCAGCAGTGGGACGTATATAGGCTGGTGATTATTTTTAAATAAACACAAAAACATCCATTTTTTTTAATTTATTGGTTCACAAAACTGGTTACAATAATTATATTCTACTATGCACATACTTGTGTAGGAAGGCCTGTGCCCAGCAGTGGGACGTATATAGGCTGATGATGATGATTATTATGATGCACATACTTCTAAATACATTTAGTCAATTGTACCCTTCTAGATGTGAACACAGCATGCAATTTTTTATATCAACATTATACTACTGGTTAGTGGAGTCAGGTAAACAAGAAAAATTAACTTTATGATATAGATTTCTGAAGTTGGTTTCTGAATGAGGCTACAGAACTAGTCTTAAATACATCGATGTCTGATCTTAGTACATTAGCTGAAGAATCAGGGGCATCTATGTAACCGTGTATTAGCTTGTGCAGAAACATGAGGTCAGTTAGCGGATAAAGACTGTAACTTATAATGAGCACGGCGTTCCACATAGGATTTAGTCCGGTCAATTTAGACATTCGAAGCTACATAAATTCCCACCAAGCTGAAAATCACTAAGATTGTTTAAAATATGATTAAAAATAAAATTCCCCATCTTTCTCCTGTATGGATTTTTTTTTATTTAAGGTCAAAGAAAAAAAAAAGTTTTTTGCGATTTTCAGCAAAACGGTAAGTTTTATCATAAAAATACTTCAAACAAAAATTGTAGATCATAAAATTATCTACAAAAAATGTATCAATATTTTTTCCCTACGGGCCACCATTTTTGAGATATAACGATTCAAAAAGTTGTAAAAGTTGTAATCGTCATAATAATTGCACACGTTTCCACGCCACCTATGAGGCTATGAGGTAGTGTGTACTCAGCGCGTTTTTTTTTTAACGTGGTTTCCCCAGTAGGTCTATTACACGGGTCCGTTGTGATCCTGTTTAAATTGAAACTATTGCAAAATAATGGATATTAGCACAGATTGAAAAGATAAACGCAATTTATGTTAAAAAAAAGTAGTGAAATTTAATTGTCCGAGTCGTAACTTTCAAATTCTTCTTCTTGATCTTGTTCTTGTTCGTCTTGTTTTTCTTCTTCTTGATCTTGATCTTCTTGTTCTTCATCCTGAGTACATGTAAACTGCGCTTATAGCGATGTATCGCATATCGCCTCGTTGGAATCAAACGGATCCTCCACTGTTGGTGATTCAATATTAGAGCACTACCGGCCTTGACAATGTGTACATGCCAGGGAACAAAAAAGTCCGACTTTTTTGCAACCACATTTAGCACTGCACCCCTTTTTGCAGTTGCAAAAAATTGTATTCAGCAGTTTTTCCGACGCAGGTGGAAGTAAAGTTTGGACTGGTTCTAATGAATTGTTAACCAACTTCCAACCCCAGTCTGTAGGGTCTAGCTGATAACCAAGCCACACTTGAACTTGGTAATATACCCGAAAAAGATGTTGATGAGCAGCAACTGAGGTTGGAGGAAGACAAGCTAATTGTACTTGTTTTTTACTTTTGATATTTTTAACGAAACATGCATACTTATCTAAGCAGGTTGTTTTTTTAGAGCTCCGTACATAGAAAGAAGAAAGCGAATGCCTTTAGTGATAATTTCTTGTCGAGTTAACTAAATTTTGTTTAAATTGTTGTTGTTGTTGTTAGTTTGTTTTTTTAAACTATTTTTTTTTTTCGAAATTTAAATCATTCGTATTTTATAGATAATTTTTACATTATTGTGTCGGTGTTAATACTAGTTTTCATCAGTTGTCTTTTAATTTACTAACTTGAGTATAATAAATACACTCTACAACTAAATACAATATTACGGGTTTCATTTTACCTGATATTCTTATAGTTAAAAGTTAAAACTTATGTATTGGGTTGGGGAAAAAGTGTTTTCACATTATAATATGTATGAACTTGTAATAAAATCTCTTTGGGTGTACTATTTGTATCTGGCTGGTTTTGGTATCATTAAAAATTTCGATTTTACAAAAGATAATTCCAAATTAAAATTAGAAAATGTGTGTTTTTCATTTGTTATTCGTACTGTCAATATGGGTGAATCTAATGAAGAAATTCGATACATTTTAAAATTTTACTACAAAAGAGGTAAAAATGCAACGCAAGCCGCGAAAAAAATTTGCGATGTTTATGGACCTGGTGCAGTATCTGTGAGAGTAGCACAAATTTGGTTTAAGCGTTTTCAATCCGGAAATTTTGATGTCAAACAAGCGTTTTCAATCCGGAAATTTTGATGTCAAAGATGCACGTCGCTCTGGTTGCCCTGTTACGGATAAAATTGATGCCATTTTTTAAAAACTGGAGCAAGATCGTCATATCAGTAGTTACGACGTAGCTGTAGAGCTGGGAATTGACCACAAAACAGTTTTGGCGCATTTAAAAAAAAAGGGTACACAAAAAAGCTCGATATTTGGCTCACTAAAAGAAACCTAATGAACCGTGTACTCATTTGTGATTCTTTATTACGACGTATTGAAACCGAACCATTTGTGAAGAAGCTGATAACTGGTGATGAAAAGTGGATCACGTACGACAAGAACGTGCGAAAAAGGTCGTGGTCAAAGGCTGGTCAGGCTTTACAGACTGTGGCGAAAGCCGGGTTAACTCGCAACAAGGTGATGCTGTGTGTATGGTGGGATTGGAAGGGCATTATTCATTATGAGCTGTTACCACCAGGCAGGACCATCGATTCTGAACTCTACTGCGAACAACTGATGAGATTAAAGCAAGAAGTTGAGAGAAAGCGGCCGGAATTAATCAACAGAAGGGGTGTGGTTTTTCATCATGATAACGCTAGACCTCACACATCTTTAGACACTCAGCAAAAATTAAGAGAGATTGGCTGGGAGGTGTTAATGAATCCGCCGTATAGTCCTGACCTTGCACCTTCAGATTTCTACCTGTTTCGCTCTCTTCAGAATTCTCTAGGCAGTGTCAGGTTAACATCACGCACGAGAGGACTGCCAAAACCACTTGTCGCGGTATTTTAAACAGAAGTCCCAAAATTTCTATAGCAATGGGATCATGTCCCTACCTACAAGATGGCAAAAAGTTATTGAACAAAATGGTACCTACATACTTTAGTTCAATTTAAATAAACTATATTAAAAAATGTCTTAAATTTTCTTAAAAAATGCGAAGAAACTTTTTCCCCAACCTATTATATTTTATATTATAAGTGTAAGTTACAATGACTGATAGAAAAATATTTTAACTTATATTACAACTATAGAGTTGTATATACGTGGCGTATTCGTGCATATTATGACGATTACAACTTTTACAACTTTTGAATCGTTATATTTCAAAAACGGCGGCTCGTGGGAAAAAAAGTATTGATACATTTTTTGTAGATAATTTTATGATCTACAATTTTTGTCTGAAGTATTTTTATGATAAAACTTACCGTTTTGCTGAAATTCGCGAAAAAACTATTTTTTTGACCTTTGACCTTGAATATTATTTTTCCCATACAGGGGAAAGATAGGCAACTTTCAAATTTGATTTTTAATCTTAAGTTTAACAATCCTACTGATTTTCAGCTTGGTGGGAATTATTATAGCTTTACTCATTTTTAGGTCTAATTTGACCGGACTAATTTATTTTTTTTGCATTTGTTATCTTGAAAAGCTAAATGGTAAAGAAAACGCCTTTGTATTCTCTCTATTCTATCTATATGGACTTGGTAAACTGGGCTCCATACATTGCTGCAATATTCAAGAATGCTGCGTACTAAAGTTTTGTATATTAAATTGGTTAAGTCTGGTTGCTTATATATTTTCATATGTCTGTTGATAAGGCCGGAAAGTTAACTGGCTCTCTTGGTAATGTTTTCGATATGAGACCTAAAATTAAATGATGAGTCCAATATAACACCTAAATCTCGCACTACGGCTACCTCTTTTATATGGGTTTGGTCAATGTAGTATGTAAAATTATATGTAATTTTTCTTCGTGTAAATTTAAAGAAATAACATTTATCTTGGTTTAAAATCATACAGTTTTCCTTGGACCAAATGTGTATTCTATTTAAATCAGACTGTATTATTTGGGTGTCTGCGTTACTATTCACAGCGCAGTAAATTTTCAGTCAATATGTTGTATGTCATTGATGAAACTAAAAAGAATAACGGTCCTAAATGTGATCCTTGTTTGACTCCTGAGGGTACCGCAAAGGCTGAAGACTTATGACCGAGTATATATACTAATTGAGATCTATTACTTATATACGACTCGCACCACCTCAATAACGATCCATGAATACCTATTTTAGAAAGTTTTTTTAAAAGATAACCATGACCCACCAGATGAAACGCCTTTTTAAAATCTGTGTAAACGGCGTGTACATCACCGCCTTTATCAATTGTGTCTACTATATCACATATATAGTCAACTAGGTTACTATTTGTGGATTTTCTTGGTAAAAATCCGTGTTGGTTGGGTGTTACTTGGTTTCGAAAGTGCGACATTATTTTTTATAACAAGTGATTCCAAGACTTTGCCACATGCTGATAATATAGATATTGGTCGATACTGTGACACATGTGGTTAAAGAAGAATGTTTATTTCTCATTAGAATTACAAATTCACTTACTGAGAAACTTAAATTATTTCAACATAAAAAAAGAAGAAGCGCACGAACAATTAATATTCGATACAATATTTATATAAAACTAATGTCGGTAGTTTTACAAAACGGTACGACCAGCGGCGGATGAACAAGTTAACAATGAATGCAAACATGGATGCACGATTCGGTTTAGAGTATTAGATGCGGCAATGACATATTCCAAAAAAGCAATTAATATTCTTCTAGGTTATTTGTTTTTACGAGATTGCAATTATTTATTGTTTTAGGTTTTTTTTATATATTCTTAGCCACTTTAGTAATAAACTACTGTATTATAAGGTTTCTACTTTCAATATAAATGATATGTTCCTTATTTATCGTTTATTTTACTTTGATAACGATTATTATTACTTATTTATTCATTAAATTTCTATAAGTATTTTTTCTGTGATGTTAAATTTATTTCCTTTGTAACATATATTTTAAGCAATCGTTTGTAAGATGTCATTGATTTAGCGTTTTTTATCGATTCCGGCAATTTATTATAAAGTAATACTCCATCGTATTGTATATTTTTTTTGCCATAATTTGTTCTATGCTGGCGGCACATCATCCAGTCTACCACCCTTATGAATAGGAGTTATATGCGCTACTTTCCATGCTTCGAGAAAAGTGCTATTTGAAAGCGAGTCATTAAATATTAAAGTCAAAGGAAAACTTAAACAACTAGCACAGTTTTTTAAAAATAATGGTGGTAATACGTCTGGTCCTGGGCCATTGCTAGAGTCAAGTGATTTCAAACATCTCAATACCTCTTCTTCTGAAACTGCGCACCCACTTAATGAAGCTACATTTGATGTACCGTTGACTCTTGAGGATGATTGCACAGCATTCAAATGTCTATTTTGGTTATATACGCTTTGAAAATGCTGAGAGAATAAATTATATATTTGTTGACCTCCTACAGCTGGCACATTGCTTAAGGACATTTCGTTTGGAATATATGAACTGTTTGATTTCATATCTTTTAAATTTTTCCAAAAGTATTTAGGTTTAGATTTTAAATTGCCAGCAGCTTGCTTTTTAAAGTTGACGTAGCAGTCTCTAATAATTTTATCACAATTACTACGAATTATATTGTATTGCAGTTTATCTATTAAATTACCGTATCTTTTATAACTAGAGTGATGTCTTTTTTTTTACGGAGAGCTTTTAACAGAGGCGATTCATATCGACGTGGCTAAAGGGGATTATGGTCGGATATAATTGGTTTTAAGGTACTGTAAAATATGTCTACCATTTGATTCGTCGAGACAGTTTCCGTAAACAACGCGATCTAATCGACTTTTTTCAATTTTGCATTTACTGATTTATAATCGCATTTATAGAAATTATAACGGCATTCGCGACTTTGTTTGACAGACTTTTCACGATGTTTCTCAATACCGATAACAATTGGTGGATGATATAAATCTGGCTTAACTAAGAAGTTGTCGGCTTTTGACATTTATTTCTGAATAACGGTCTGATAGCACCAAATCTAGTATGCGCAGATTCTCGTTACGCACAAAGTTATACTGGTAAAGCCCACAGTAAGCTAAGGTATCGAGAAAGTCGTTACCCACATTACTATTGCTTGAAAAATGAGGTGTTAAGTAAGAAGTGTTCTCTTTCTGAATCCAGTCAATATCACTCATATTAAAATCCCCGACAGTTAAAAACACTGAGTTAGGAGATGAGTTCCTTTGAGTAACAAGAGTGACATTTTTAAGAAAGATATCTAAGCATTCCTGATTAATAGGAGGAGGAATATACGCAGCCAAAATGTTAATAGAAAAGTTTCCAATATTCAATTGAATACATAGATCTTCACATATTGATTCGTTGGAAGTGATACGCAGTGCTTCGAGTGTTTTGAGAGTTGCAACTAGAACTCCGCCGCCGTCCTTTTTTGTTTTACATTTAGATGTGGAAGATCTATCGCGGCGAAACACGTTATACCGTTGGTCGAACAGTTCATGATCATACACCGAATCATTCAGCCAAGACTCTGTTACTATCACAACATCATAATCATTTTGTAAATAGATACGTAAATTTCCTCTGTTTTAGTTTTTAAGCCTCTTACATTTTGGTAAAAGAATTTAAGACTCATAAACAAAAACTAGACTATTAAAACAGCTAAAAGCAAGTATGGAAAAATAATTTGAGACACTGAATCTACTTATTATAATTTTTTCAAACAGCCTGTGTTTTTAATTAGTATCGGACCCGAACTGAAAATCTTAACCGATGCCAGTATATTATCTCGTGTACGCTGGCTGGTGAATTTGACTATTATGTTTCGAAGAGGCTTTGAATCAGGATTGATTTTAGCCACTCTATGAATAGTCGTTATTTCACTTTCGTTTAAGTTATAAGACACTGTCTTAGCTACTTGATTAATTACTATTCTCAGCCTTTTTCTCCGGAACCCATTGAATCTCGATGTTGGCTTCGCGTGCTTGTTGTTCTATTTGTAGAACTCTTAAGTTAATTTCAGTCAATTGGCAACATAGCGTACAGTTGTCTGTCTTTAATTCCGCTATTATTGAGTTGACTATTAAGGTATTTTTTTTCATGGTGAGCCGCTGATAAAAACTGAAGAGAATTCACAACACCATCCAGTTCTGAACGCAAAATCGAGGCTCAGACCTTTTACCTCGCTCTGAACCTCAGGCAAAACAGAATCAAACTTATTCAAGCTGGATTGTTGATTTTCTAATTTTTTTAGAATTTCTTCACGAAAATTGCGAATTTCCTGGAGGATATGATCCGAACTAGAAGGAGGTGTCGCTTGTAAATTCGCGTTTGTCTTCCCGTGTACCGGCGTAATAGTATTGTCACCGGCTTTTGGCCTAGCGGCCATACAAGCAGGGCAAATCCATTTCGAGCGAGATGAGACTGCTTCATTAAATTTCACACATTCCTGGTGATAGCAATGTTGACTATCGGAAGCACAGCACTTTATTCGCTTTAACATGACCAATATATTTGAGTTGCAAGCTGAACTGCAATCAATTTGTTGCAATAACTACATTAGCGAAGACTGTCAAAAAATATTTAATAATATGTACCTAATAGTCATGTCGGATTACAGGGGGTGCTGGATTAGCCAGGGGCTGGATTACCAGGAGTCCACTGTATTATGTTTCTTTTTGCACCACCATTTTATATTCTCCAATGCCTTTTCCCAGTTGACTGGTAGAGGCTTAGGCATTAAGTTCACCCATTGTACTTTTTATATATTTTAAATAAAAATATATATAATATATATGTATGTATCCGAGTGATGTATAATAAAGACGTATTAATAAATAAGCAGATAATGATCAGACAGTAATAATAGGAGGTACTCAAAAATTGGTACAAACATTAATAGGGATATCAATATAAATTTCATTCAAAACAATACTCACATTATAATAAAAAATATATTAAGAGCTTAAATAATACTACTGTTAGGAATATTATAAATATTATAAGACAGCGCTAACTTCATAGCAAACTTAAATAAAAATGGAATATACTAAATTAATCTGCGGTGTTATGTATACCTCTGGAGGTCTATGATAATTGAAAAATCAATTGTCTGGAATCTGATGCTTCAGGGGTTAAATATACATTTACAAGCAAGATTATTCTTATGTTATGTTAGATCAATGTGTGGGGTATGGTTATTACACTACCTAAAGATAAAAGTACATTTATTACATGAATTAGAGAGTGCTAAACTTCAAGCATATTGATGTACAGAAAGATAACATCACTAAATTGATTGTAATAAATATCCCAACATATGTCCGAAATAACAAAATATAGCCATTTTAACAGTATCAGTATCATACTTTCAACTATACATTCAGCAGTATACATTACACAATACATTCTGCACATTCTGCAGTTTTATTTTAGAAATTGATGACAATAATTTTTGCTTTACAAACCACTTTACCTTTTTTGCTTGCTCCAAAGCACGTTCTTTTTTAATTTTATTCAGTTCTGCCAATAGAGCGGCAGTATCATCATCAGAGTCACCAGAGTCAGAGGAATCTCCTTCTAATGGGTCATCTGCGTCAAGGCTAGCTGCTGGCACTTGGTCAATTTTTGCCCTTTTTACAATTGGCTCATTTGGTCGTCTGGCACTGGACCCTTTACTTTCTTTCTCCCTATCTTCTAATTCCTTACGAAAATCGCGTGACCTCAATTCCTCAGTGGTACCCTGTCCTTGCTCTCTATACAAACATTTAACAGAAATAAATATCTAGCTACGATTAAACATTATTCCACCCTTACCTAAAACAACAAGAAATTGATAACCAAACTAGGAAGATAAGTTCATATTTACCTGTATTTTAGTTTAGTATGACCTGGCAGATCCCTGCTAGAATATTGTCGAGAAATAGCACTTAAATCCTTTTCTCCTCGGCCCTGACCACCTCTAGCGGGATCAAACGTTGGTCTTGCAGCAGTGGTCATTTTTAATAGATGTAAGAAGTTGTAATTCTTTGAAGCAAAACACAGAATAATAAGCACGAAGTGTGATTCACAGATTAGAAAGAGTATATGGAGTATGTCTAAAGACTAAAGAGTGTGATTGTAAATATAAGGCGTAGATAATAATAATCACCAATCTTTGATATTTAAAATCTGTAATCTGAATCTGTCTGCTGTCTGTGATGATGTGAAAAAGAAAGACTATGCTATGACGATTAACACAGATTAGAAAGAATAAACGAATAATCCTCCTCTCTCATTGGAAAAAAAGACCAAGATGAAAAATGAACATAGACCATAAAATAATGCACAGACTACCTAAGGAATCACATCACAGATAAGAAAGAGTATGTCTAAAGAAGGGTATACAAATTAAAATGAGCAAGAAATACTAGGGATGTTAAAAAATAATTGATTTTTATTAAAGTAGATTATTAGTTTTATTAAAAAGATATTTTATAATCGATTTTTATTGAATATTAACACAATATTAATATTTTATCAGGTTATGGCCCCAGGTAACGGTTCTATGATATATAATTAAATAGGAATTTTGATCGGTGATTATTTTCACGAAGATGCAGGCGCCTACGTTTAGTAAGTTGACCGGCCAGGCGAATTACGGAACTTGGTCGTTTGCAATGAAAATGTATCTGACGGAGTGCGAACTTTTAGACTGCATTACGATGGAGACGGTGAATGAGGATGACAAAAAGCGTGATGCTAAGACACGATCTAAATTATTTTTGATGTGTTCCGAAAGCTACCCATTGATTATAAATGCAGAAACACCAAAAGAGTCGTGGGATTGTCCACAGAAAGCTTATGCAGATAGTGGGCTAACCCGCAGACTCGGTCTTCTTCAAAAGTTATTCCGTATTCGATTAAGCAACTCGAATGAGCATATTGTAGCGAAGTCCAAGCGACACAACAGGCGTTGATAGCCATTAAAATAGGTCTTGACGATGATTTTGTTGAAATCATAATGCTGGCTGGATTACCAGATGAGTACAACCCATTAGTGTTGGCCCTAGAGCATTCTGATAATAGGATATCCACGAATTCAGTGATTGTTGCTTTATTGAAAGAATATCAACGTAAACAAGGACGGGAACCATATAGTAGGACACTTGATACAGCTAGGAGTGTCAGTGGTCAAACCGAAAAGCAAATTGTTTGTCACTTTTGTAAAAAAGGGTCACTTTAAATGGCAATTTTAGCGGGCGGCTAAACTCAGTTTTGACTTTTATCTCAGGGTTTTGTTAGAGTTTTTATAAAATAAGTTAGACGGCACATTGATTGCTTGGTAAGACTCTTTTATTCTCTGTTGTTCTTACATTGGTAATTGGTGTAAAGAAAATCAGAAAGACAACATAATATTTACGTCAGGACCACTTGTGATTTTATCGAAACTGCGAACATGTATTTATACAATACAAGTTCGCAGTTTCGATAAAATTTCAAGATGGCGGTTATATCCAATGATTTTTGACAGTTCAAAGCGATAAATGGCTTTATCATACCGCGTTTCGGTGGTCATACTAGGCGGGCAAGAGTATCAATGTTTATTTATCTACTCTATGGCCCTAATTCTGGAGAACACATGCTAACGCCGCGTTTACATTTATCTGATGCCTTCTGACGTGACGCGTCAGAACGGAAATCGGTTTCATATTATTACTATGTTTAGATTTACATAAATCTGTCGTGACGTGTCGTCAGATACGACAGATTATATAAATCTAACCTTAGTAATGATATGAAACCGATTCCCGTTCTGACGCGTCACGTCAGAAGGCATCAGATAAATGTAAGCGCGGCGTAAGTCTAAATTTAAGTTCAGTGGATTTCTTTCTCTCGAAATGTATACGAAAAGGATGACTCTTAAAATTTAACATTTAGAAACGTGCGTTCAATTTTCGATCTTATTGAACGAGATAAAATGCAGTGTTTAGGAGGCACCTCCGTACAATTTGCGATCTTATTGAACGAGATAAAATGCAGTGTTTAGTTAGGAGGCACCTCCGTACATGCCGTCTAAAATTGTCTATGGTTTCTTTGAAATCTATCAAAATTTAAGTGACAGCTCTAAACAGATTCTTGCTATCTTTTTCCTATGACTAATTGCGAGAAAGAGATATACTGGGCCTAATTCTGGGAACACACTTTAATTCTAAATTTAAGTACAGTATATCTCTTTCTCGCAATAAGTAATAGGAAAAGGATAGCAAGAATCTGTTTAGAACTGTCACTTAAATTTAGATAGATTTCAAAGAAACCATAGACAATTTAGCCGGCATGTACGGAGGTGCCTCCTAAACACTGCATTTTATCACGTTCATTAAGGTCGAAAATTGAACGCACGTATCGAAATGTCAAATTATATGACAGCCATCCTTGTCGTATTCCTTTTGATAGAAAGAAATGCACTGAACTTAAATTTAGACTTAGCATGTGTTCACGAGAATTAGGGCCACTGTCCTTAAGTTTAGAATTAAAGTGTGTTCCTAGAATTAGGCCCTATATCTTTCTCTGTTCATTGTCCATGTAATGGGAAGGTAAAGGGAACTCATGCCTATCATGTTTTAAGTATTTCTTCGTTTAATTAATGCATTGAAATGCTGGTGTTACACACTTCAATGCATCTTGGGAGAATTTTACGCCTAATGTATGATGTTATTTGATGAGGTACATCACCACAAAAAAGTTCTCAACGTCTTTCACACACCCTAATCACTTTTATTTTAATAATATTTTAGTTGTACGTCAACACAAATATTTGATTCATAAAATTACATCAATTTATTATACAGAGTTTAAATTATTACAGTTTGAATTATTAAATAAAAATCTTGACTGACACCACCAAATTCCACCAAACACTACTCTATAAGTATGCAGTCTGTGGAAATTATTTAATCTGTGGTGGAATTGTCAATCTTTCTAATCTGTGAACCTTGTCGTTTAGCGTGCTTGCTTCTTGGGATTTTTCGTTTTGGAAACTCAATCTAGTTAAATTTCACTTTATTTTAGATAAGCAACTACCTGATAAAGTTTTTAATTTTGCGGGCGCTTATATCGAAAGGTTTGTTTAATTTTTACTCTCCTAAGTTATGAGTTATCCTAGCAATTTTATCTGCTTAGACTTGTACGCCATTTTGTGTAACGATGCTAATACTACATCGTGAAAATTTTACTTTCTTTGAAAATTCCTGTTTTATGTTGATGTTTCCTATTTTAAGATGCAATGCAACCTAATGTAATAAATAACTCATCTAGGTTTTTGATTCTATGTTATTTTTTCTTGTCAGTCTAAGGAAATAATTTATTTGACTAGTATTACTTAATTGTAAGTAATTATTTTTATTTGTTGTATTAATGTGGCTCCACAATTTATATTATCTGCCCTAAATACACTATTTATTGAGCTAGTAAACAGTTAGTTACAGCTTCCTTTTATATGTTTAGTGATTGGAGTTGGTGAATTGATTGAAAGTCAATGATCTGAATCATATGTATAAATATAGGCATTGCTCCCTAATATCGATTTGTTAATTTTTAAAAATTTACAGCAATTATTTCTTACTGGTTTATTCCCATATTTACCTTTACTAGCAAGGAACATTACAAAATTGTCTTACTATAAATTTTTAGTTAGGGCACTACTTTAGTGTTGAAAATAAAATATTAGTATTGAAATGTATTGTAAGAATTATAAATAAAGAAAGAAAATTATACAAAACATAGTATACTCCAGGCAGGAATCAAAGCCGCGTCTCCTGGTGTCCGGCCAGACACGATAACCTATGCCACTGGAGCATTAGGTGTAACCTACCAATTTCTTCACTGCTTTCTACTCTTTTATTTAAAAGTTTTTACAGCAAACTTTATCTCACCACTCATTGAAGTAAAAGAGTAGAAAGTGGTAAAGAAATTGGTAGGTTACACCTTGTGTTAGTGGCGTAGCAGTTATCTCAGCCAGCAGGACTGCAGGAGATGCAGGTTCGATTCAATTCTGCAGCATACAATATTTTCATAGTTTTCTTTCATTATTTGTATTTCTTAAAATAAAGTAGGCATTGTAAATGCACGAAATCAAACAAAAATTTTTATCCAATAAAAATTTTTGTTTGATTTTGTGCATTTACAATGCCTACTTTATTTTGGGTACTTTAAATTTTGAGGAAAAATGTTTAAGATGTGTCATGCTATCTATGAGCATTTAGAATGCAAGTACGAAAATCAATCTACCTACATACAATCACAGCTTAGAATGTATCATAGGTAAATTTGATACCTTTACTTACACTTTATGTATTTGAAAATTAGTCCAAGTTTGGGTCAGAGTGTTGGATTTAAGACCCTACATTCATAGCCTAGCCATTGTTATATATACTTAAATATTTGTTTTCTGGGTAAATTAGTCCCAAACCAGACACTATGTTAGTAATTGATTGAGGATAATATTACATAGAAAATACCTTGGAAGTTATTAATATTCATTTTGATAGCAGCATTACGTCTAACCAACATGTCTACAGAGTCAATTCATAATTTGCAGGGATAATGGCTGAAGACTTCGATGTAGAAGCCATGTTAGAGGCTCCTTACAATAAATCTGTAAGTATTTTCACTTTACAAAAATATCTTACTTTTAAATGTTTTTGAGAGCTTTATTATGAAATTGGAAAATTAGAACATAATTATATATAATACCAATCTTAGGGATATAATTATTGTAGTATAAGTTATAAATATATCAAAATTCAGAATTTTATAGAATATTTTATATTTCTTTGTTTTAACTTTAAAATTAAAAATGGCTAATCATAGATTTGAAGTTGTAAATAAATTTATCTGTAGTTATTGTATTTTTTAATTAAAATAGTGTCATTTGATTCATAAAACATAACCATTTAATGGAATTACATGATAGATATATATTTGTAAAATAATTATGCAGTAGGCCCTTGCTGCTCAAAGATGTTATGTCATAAATTGCCAAAAATTTACATAATAAACATTTCATCTTTGAACAGTTTATGGTTGAAATTGTAAAACAAAACTACATTTGAGAATCATTTCTTATATTTATAGAACTTTGTGGTAATAGTCCAGCATACTTCACCAACCTGAACAAACAGAGAGGTATCCACTACTATACTTACATATTTATTTTTTATTTTTCTACATTTTTAAATAACATTGGAATAATAGAAAAAAAACTAGTGTCCAAATTTTATCAATATTTGAAAACAAAAGACCATGCGCTGATGGGTCGTAAATCTTTTGCAGAAGTATCCCTGTGTGATGTTAGCGCTGTGTGCGTCCTTTGTCAGTGATTTTTTGACCGGTAAGTGTAGTCCAGGGCAGCGAGACTGGCAACCATCTCTCTGACTAAAGCTGACAAAACAACAGCCATCTTCAGTAGCATAAGCAAAGTAATAATCTAACATTTGTGTTGGATCATTAATGATGTGATCATGATATTTTGTAATAATTATATGTTCATGATCATGTCAATGATGGGATGACACAGATGTTTATAATATTTATATTACAAAACTAATGCAATTTTTATTTATTCACTCGGCGTGTGTTGCTGTTGGCGCTGCTTCTACCTTGTGCTTTGTGTGACAGGATAACACTTCCTCTTCAAAGCATCGATCGGACAAGTATTCTGATAAGCACAAAGAAAAAGACAGAGATGGCAATCGAAGGTAAGAACTATTTTTAAGAAAATTAAATGTTACATATAAATTCTTAAAGTTAACAAAGTAAAACCAACATAGAATTCTATATTATCGTTATTTTTTTAATTTTTAGTGGGAATAAGCATTTTTTTTATTGTAGACAGTTATTACACATTAAAAAAAATATTAGGTCCTTTCCTTTAAGTTGCTGTTTTAAAAGGTTAGGGAAAAATATTTTTTTATTTTATAAGAACAGAACAATAGTTTTAGCTGGCTACAAAACTAGGTTTAGTTTGCTAAATATAGGTAGGTGTGACCGTACTTTCGTGTCCCAGAAAAACTTACATTATTTTTGGTGACTTGTCACACACCAAAATGTTACTACTGTCGCAATAGAGATGTAAATCGATGACTTTTCTGGTAGTAACTATATACTTCAGTAAAATCATTTTCTTTCGCATTAATCCGCATTTCGCCACAGTCTGTGGTGCTTGTCCGTATTCAGATCATGATAAAAATAACAATTTCTTATAAGATACTAAAAAAGTAAACAAAAATATTAAGGTA
This sequence comes from Nymphula nitidulata, assembly GCA_947347705.1. Classification (NCBI taxonomy): domain Eukaryota; kingdom Metazoa; phylum Arthropoda; class Insecta; order Lepidoptera; family Crambidae; genus Nymphula; species Nymphula nitidulata. The sequence goes on along the minus strand of OX374618.1, from coordinate 16,013,931 downwards.
TTGAGTAAGGTTAATAGTATGTATAAATTTTAGTTGCTGAGCTAGCTGCAGTGACCTGTTTCCCTGACAGTGTTGACGTGCCAATCACCTGAACTCACGACACCATGGCTAAACCGAAATCCTAACCACCTTTTCACAAAATATATCCTAAAGTTCCGGCTTAGAACTCTCTTTCTGCCTTTATTTAAAAATACGTACCTACTATTGTAATCGTAATGGCAATAGGCCTCATCTGAAGTTTATTGATTGTCCGTTGCTGCTTTTCAAAACAAGGATCAATAGCGTTAAAGTAAAATAGCAGTAAAGAGATGTCCCAAATATGTATAGAGACCCGGTCCTATGCACAACTATACTGAAAAATATGCAAAAGTCCTCCCCCAGAAATATCCAAGTTGATCGGTCCTGCGCTGCCCGCATCCATCCTCTTCCCGCAACCCTCACCAGATCGTCGGTCCTACGGAAGACGCAGCGTAGGTAGGCCGCCACTTGAGGACCTTTCCGCCCTAACGGCCGTCAGTCCTTGCAAAGTGGCCTGCCCACTGCTACTTGAGGCTCCAATTCTTTGGACTGTGTCGGCGTCCTTAGTTCTCCTGCGGATGTCATCTTTTCTTATTGGGTCACGCAGGGAAACCCCGAGCATAGCCCTTTCCATTGACTTTGAGCCTTCTTATGAGGCCCATTGTAAGCGGACACATCTCAGTTCCGTAAGTCATCACTGGCAACACACACCAATTAAAGACCTTCGTCTTGAGACACTGCCGAGAATATGCTGCGAAGCTTCCCGAACGCTGCACAGCTGAGTTGAATCCGTCCATGCAAGCTGGACTGACCAAGTTGGACAATTTGTCCCAGCTAATGTTCGTCAACAACTTCTAACCCTCACAGGAGTGGGTGTGACATGGGAATTAGACATAGTTTTCGTCTTATCCGTGTTCATTTTAAGACCCACTTGTCGGGAGACGCCACAGAGGTCTTCGAGCATTACGACCAAGTCTTCCAGGGTCTTAGCCATGACTACGATATCATCAGTAAAACGAAGGTGAGTCATGCACTCGCCGTTTATGTTGATGCCTAGTTCTCTCTAGTCCAAATTAGATATTGTCTTCTGAAGTTGTGGCGTGGAGAACACGGAAACGTTTGTCTTTTATAGAAGACCGTGGCGGTAAAAAGGTTAAAACGGAAAAAAAAAAAATGATTTTTCGCCCGGGTATTCTTCGCACCCCTGTCCCGCTAAAGGGACGTCGGACACTCGGGGCATTATTATTTGGGACTTATCCAATACAGCTAGCTGCTAGGGCTGCTGTAGACTCTTCCAGTCGGTTTCCCGACCAGGTGTATGGTTATTCCGCCATTTCTCGGTCGCCAGAGCCTCGTCCGTTATCTAGCAGGCAGCACCACGACAAATCCTGCCGCCACGGCCCGGGCGCGTGCAGGTAAGGTTAACAGTTGGGCCGGATCAGATGTTAGATTCCGCTCTCCCCTTACTATCCCATAAACGTCAGATGAAGCCTATTGCCACTACCATTGATTTACGTAGGTAATTAGTTGGCTGATCCACGTTTTACAATAATAAGGCCTTTAAACTTCGTCATGTCTGTGACACTAAATAAATTGTATTTGGTCATATAATATTTGTTTACCTTCTAGGGTACAGTCGAATGAAAATTCATAAAACTCCATTTATGTTAACAGTGTCAGCTCAAAATTTATTTGTCCACGATAAATAATGACAGTTAAATTTACGATGGTTTCTTTTGCAGGCGTAGCAGATCAAGAGAAAGAAGAAGGTCACGCGATAAAGACGTCCGTCGCTCAAGAGACAGAGATGATAGAAGAAATAGAGATGATAGAAGAGATAGAGATCGCGAAAGGGACAAAGATCGTAGGGATAAGGACAAAGATCGCAGTCACAAAGACCGCGATAAAGAGAAGGAACGCGAACGTGATAGGGAGAAGAAGCGAACCAGCAAAGACAGAGAACGTAGTAAAGAAAGAGAACGTAGTCGTGAGAAACATACTCACAAAAGAGAGAAAAGTAAAGAACAAGAAAAAGACAACGAATATAGATCAAAATCCCGAGGGATTGAACCAAAGTTAGATGATTTGCCTCCTGAAGAGCGGGATCTACGCACTGTGTTTTGTATGCAATTGTCACAACGCATTAGAGCTAAAGATTTAGAAGAATTTTTCTCGTCTGTGGGCAAAGTGAGAGATGTTAGACTAATTACTTGCAACAAGACAAGAAGATTTAAGGGAATTGCTTATATTGAGTTTAAAGATGCTGAATCAGTACCTTTGGTTAGTTGATGATTTAATAATAAAATATCACAGTAAATAAACAACCCTTTATCATAAATAACAATAAATTTACATAATTGTAATTTGATTGGTTTTTAATGAGTGCATGAACTAGATATAATTAATTTTACATATCATTTTCAGGCTTTGGGATTAACAGGACAGAAATTATTAGGAGTTCCTATCATAGTTCAACATACACAAGCAGAGAAAAATCGTGTTGGAAACACACTGCCTAATTTAGCTCCAAAAGCAAGTAATGGACCAACTAGGCTGTATGTTGGTTCCTTACATTTCAATATCACTGAAGATATGTTGAGAGGAATCTTTGAGCCATTCGGAAAAATAGATCATATTCAACTTATGACTGACCCTGAGACCAGCAAAAGTAAAGGCTATGGTTTCCTTACGGTATGTAACACACCTGTAGAAAATATTTGATTAGCATAAGCATTGCAACTTTTTATATTTAATAACTAAAATTGTGTTTTGCTATTCCAGTTCCACCATGCAGCTGATGCTAAGAAAGCCATGGAACAACTTAATGGTTTTGAATTAGCTGGTAGACCAATGAAAGTAGGCAATGTAACTGAACGCACAGATGGAGGGTCTAGCACTCGTTTTGATGCTGATGAATTAGACCGGGCTGGAGTTGACTTGGGTGCTACAGGCAGACTACAACTCATGTTCAAATTAGCCGAGGGGACAGGTCTTCAGGTTTGTAATATCATCAAGACTTTAAGATTTCATGAATATCATTAATACAATTTACTAACAACAATATTCATCATTTTCAGATTCCACCGGCAGCTGCTTCAGTATTAATGGGAGCAGGTTCCGCATTAGCTAATCCACAACCTCAAGTGGCCCCGCCAATCGCCACGCAATGTTTTATGCTTAACAACATGTTCGATCCTGCCTCGTGAGTCTTAGTATTTTTTTATTTTGTGATAATTGAACTTTATCAATATTTAGAATATACCTAAAACATTAATAATTTTATTTCAGCGAATCTAATCCAAATTGGGACATTGAAATCCGAGACGACGTGATCAGCGAATGCAATAAACATGGTGGCGTGTTACACGTTTATGTGGATAAGGCGTCGCCCCAAGGCAATGTGTATTGTAAATGCCCCACTATAGCGACCGCTGTGGCGTCTGTCAACACGCTGCACGGCCGATGGTTTGCGGGACGAGTTATCACGGCCGCGTATGTGCCTCTCGTCAATTACCATTCCTTGTTTCCAGATGCGATGACTGCTCTCACGCTACTCTTACCAACCAGACAGCGATAATTATTAAAAATAACACCTATGACGGAATAAAAGGCATTTAGACATGAAGAAAACCATTTAATTTAAGGAAATTGTGTGTATACTGTTTTATTATTAGATTACGATCTAGCAATACATTATTTCTAAATAATAAAATTTTAGTTCATTAAATACGACGCTATATTATTTTATAATAGTTAGTCCTACAGTGATTCTCCTCACGGAGGGAATGATTTATTATGAATACTTTAACTTAACCAACAAAAGAGTTTGACTAATATTTAAAATTCTTTAGTAGTTCAACTGTTACACTTGATGTGCAGCCATGTGTTCATTGCTCAAAATTAATTTAGGCATAAAATAAAAAATATTTCAGCTGTCTACACTCGCCAGCACCTTAAATTTCGTGGTCGGTGGGATCTATACACGGATGTTCGGATTCCCAAGTGAGTTTTGTCTCGCTGTTATCTCGTCTGTGAGCTTCCTACACATATACACCGCAACTCTCCTGTCAGTCATTATTAAAAACTATTTTCCCCGTTTCTTCCAGCTCCTGCTGCGCTCTCCTACTGATAGGAGTTCGAGGACATATTATTCTCCTCCTACCGTAGAAGCACGAAAAACTCATATATCCTGGTGCTCATACTCAATCAGAAAAATGAGACCTACTAAGTCCAATATCCATCCGGCTTTATCCATTTCGCATCGGTAGGTACAGACAGCATGTCAAGTGTAACACTACGAAAGCCGCCTCTATTACTAACGCAGTAAGGGTGGTCTCAAGGTCTCTTACGCTTGACGGCAATACATCAAGTGTAAAAGCCAGAATTATATTTGTCTGACGTGTCGTGTTATGATGCTGTCTGACGTGACGGCTACCGTTCACATCTCTTATGTCGCGTCTATTGAAGATATTTTTGAATCAAAACATTTCACGAAGTTTTTCTACGAATCTGCCGACTCCGCTTCTGAGAGATGTTTTTTTTAATACAACTAAAAGCTGACGGCCCACCTGGTGGAAAGCGGTTACCGCCGCCTATAGACGAATATTTAATGTTGATGCTGGCACATCTTAGAAAAACGAAGGAGAAATGAGAATATTGTATTGCTGACGGAACACAATATCTTCTACTCCTTTTTCTTTCTCATTTCTTATTTTACTTATAGGTAGATAATAAATAGCTAAAGTGACATCCTCGGACACTACCTCGTAAAAGAGCTTTAGAACGATCCCATAAACTTTATCGATTAGTATTTTTATCAGTAACTTCAATCAGGTCGTCCATACTATAGGTGTACAAGTAAACCGGTGTATAAATATACCGATATTGCAACAAAAATCTGACGAGACAGCACAACACTGGCGCATGCATACTTGTCTGACGCGACAGCTCCACCGCCCCCGTGACTCCCCCATCACCGACGCTCTGATGCGATCGGGATCGCTGCTGATACGACAGAACTTGCATCACGACACGTCACGACAGATAAATCTGACCATAGTAAGAAAGAAAGAATTTTTTTATTTATTAAATAGGCCACAAAGAAGCACTTTTAAATTATGAAATTAAAAATATGAAACTGATTCCGTTCTGTCGCGTCATGACAGGAAGTCGTCAGACAAATGTAAATCCGGCTTAACAGTTACACTACAAAAACCGCCTCTATCACAAACGCAATAAGGGCGATCTGAAGGTCAAACTGTTACACTTTATACAGCACATAAAGTGTAACAGTTTGACCTTCAGATCTTCAGATCAGATCAGTCTTTGGCAGCCTCTTTATGTGGCCGTTTTGACAGGGCTAATTGTTTATTTATTGTTACAAATTTTTCACAAACTTATTACATGAGAAAGACTACAATCTGTTTAATCTTTGAAATAACCAACTTAAACCAACAATAGGTTTCTTATTTTTAATATACGGCGAGCTGGTAAGGGTTATGATTCATAATTTCAAACGTAACTGCAAAATTGACTTTAACCTCTCATTCTCTCTCTAATACAAAAGCCCAATAAATGTATAAGAGAGAGAATGAGAGGTTCAAGTCAATTTTGCAGTTACGTTTGAAATTATGAATCATAACCCTTACCAGCTCGCCGTATATTAAACACATGTAAATTACAAAACTTAATATTAAATTGTGTAATAATTCAATGCTACCTGTAATTTTCTGATAAAAAGTACCTACTTATTCGCGTAATAATATTCGCTGGATCTTCTTTTGAAACTTAGGCGATACCTTTGAACATCGCACGAGAGATGAGTGAATGATAATTAGAAATGTACCTACTCATTGCTAGGAAAATAATTAAAGCGACAATCAGTGGCACATGCTTGATTATTTGTTAACGAACTAATTTTTTTAAGAAATATGAGAATAATTCCAGTATCCTATGAGCTCTTAGGACTGAAACTGCGTTGAACAGGCGCCAGCGACGGGCACCCGATGCGCGTCTATGCGCATGTACACTTGGGGCCTACGACGATATGATCCTCCTCATTGACTTGGGCGGTGTCGCGAACCCGATTCGGAACGAAAATGACTTGTCATAGTTTGTGCCATTGTGTTGGCAGTATGTAAAACAAATTAAAGATTGGTATTATTAGCAATTAGGTAAGTGTTTGATTCACAGATTAGAAAGAGTATGTCTAAAGGTTTGATTCAAGTTTTTAGACGAAGCAGAGTAAGTACACGGGGCAATAAAATATTTAATTCGCAAATTCTAGATTCCCCATTTGCGACAGGCGGGTTCCGTGGGAACGAGACGGATCCGTGTAGCCATTCGTAGCGAAGACCGGTTTCGCATTGTCGCTAATACAATTTGAATGGTCTTCCGTATCGATGTAAAGTTTAATGTATGTATCTATAAAGCCGCGCGGATTTTTGCTTAACGCAGTTTCAGCCCTTAGGGTTTTAAATATTCGTCCGTTTGCATATAAAACGGAAAAAAGGAAGGATTTTTTCTATAGAGACAAATATTAAAGTTACGGTGTTAAATCTTCATCCGTTGCAAAACGAAAAAAGGAGGGGGGAGATTTTTTCTATCGAGATAATGGTTTCCATTCATATTTGGCTCTCGTAAAATAACATATTGATTAGTCCGAATATTATTTATTGAGATAAAATATATATGTATAAATAATATACAGATAGTATTATTTTAACACAAGAACAACAGTAGTAGGAAATAAAAATACTGAGTATTCACAAGGTATCGCCTTGTGTAACTAATTAATGAAAATACCTATTATTACGTTGACATGAATACGACATACTCTTGCTCGATATTTTGCTAGTTGGGACTAGTCAGTCTCGGTATTAACAATTACAATTTAAATAATAAAAGTTACACGGCTTTTATCCAATCAATTTCAAGTGTTGCAGGACCTTTTTGTTTGATAGGCTGATACACTCCTCCATACACCTGTATCCCCAAACTTGATACTTGGGATAAATCCAAGGTTTCGTTATTATTTACTTTTTTGCCCCTATAATAAGCTTTAAAATCCGTAAACAACAAGTTTCGAACTGCAAATTCGTCCTTTGGCGCCTGAAAAGTAAAAAATGAGAGTGTAGTGTAGTGATATTGGTAAAGCCGAAATAGGGTACATCCTGTGTTTGCGATATGTTATAGCATTATCATAAAAATACGGATATTTTAAAAAAATAATCCATATTTTTCGCCAAAATTTTTATTTTCAATGTATCGATATTAAAAAATTTTCCAGTGTATCAAATTCGATATTTTTAAGAGCTCCGTCGACACAACATCGTGTATCCTACCACTCCAACCAATCTCGATCTCTGAGATTAGAAACAACTAAATAGCCTATGTGGGGCTCAGTTCCCTTCGCTTCGATCTTAGAGACTTTCTAGTGTTTCACCTCTTTGTAGTCTGTATTTTGAATAATAAAACCGCCAGATGTGTTTCCCATTTTTCAAGCTTCGAATATTAAATATTCGAAACCTGAAAAATGAAATACACATCTGGTATTGAAAAAAAATATTTTTTTTTATTCGTTTATAACTAAATCTTATAACATTTATTTGCAAAGACCACGAGATCTTGAAAAATATGAAGAATACAATTTGTGATCTACCTGCCCCCCTGGCAAGATGCCTCTAGTCTCGATAAGCGCTATCGTCCGCCTGCTCTAGGATGGCTTAGGCTGTAAATATTTTATTCGTGATATTTTTATTTCTATTATGTAAGTAGTAGGTACGCTTACACATTTTTTCTGTAGCCACTTTATCTAATTTTGCAACTATTTTAACTAAAAATTACCATCATCAAAAAAATAGCAAACAATTTTACAAGTACGTAACTATAGGTACCTACCTAATAAATAATACTTAGGTTGTAGTAACCTAACTATTATTTAAATCTGTGCCTTTAGTCTTAGAACATAAGAACGAGTCTTTATTGTGCCTCTATGAATGGAAGAAAATTACTTGGTTCTAACTTTTTGTTAATTTTCATAATATATTTAGATATTTACCTGGAAAATTTGTTCGAATGAATAATTGGGCTCATCGTTTAGATCCTTATGCCTCAAAACTATTTTGAAACCATTATATTGTCCTTGACTTCTGCATTGTATTTGGAGCATAGTTTTCCCTGTGAGATTGTATCTACTGATAGCTCGTATACCAGCAAATCCTGCACCATTAGGTTGCGGGTTGAGAAGAGCGAAAAAAATGGCTCTTCGGAAACCTAGATTTTGATGAAGAACGAGGACAGCTTTCGACATTCCCACATCACGAACTGTGTCAGATTGTTCTTGCCAAAAGTCCACATCGTCATTATCATTGAAGTTGAATAAATAGGGATCGCACCCCATAGAGCTGGAAAAAAAATTGAAGATAATTTTCGAACCTAAAATTGTACTTACGCTTACAGAATTAGGAGCGATCTGCCCCCACGACTTTCTAAAAACATTCAAAACAAACATAGTACCTGTCTGTCACTTCCGGTAGGTAGGGTACATCAAAGAGTACCCTGTGTACCCTATTATCTAATCTGTGGTACAGTCGACCACAGAAGTACCTTAACACTTTAGTGCCATGTCGCACCGACTATTGCGCTCGTACCTAATAGTGCTACCGTAGGGATGTCGGAAGTGAAAAATAATATCGATATTTATTAAAATATCAATATCGACTTCGATATATCGAGGAAAAACTATCGATATATCGATCAATTTTCAAGATTTTACGTTTTTAAAATAACAGTGTATTTAGGTCAATATTAACAATAGTAATTTTTAACCGACTTCAAAAACGAGGAGGTTCTCAATTCAGCCGGTATGTTTTTTTTTTTTTTTTTTTTCTATGTATGTACACCGATTACGCCGAGATTACTGATCCTATTTACGTGATTCTTTTTTTGTTCGATGCGGAATAGCTGCCATTTGGTCCCATAAAAATTTTTTCAAAAACAGTTGGGTACTTTGGTTTTAAATATAAAAAAACTGAAATTATGAAGTCGTCTACATATGCGTAATTGCGAATTTTTAGTTTCCAAAGACTTTTTAGTGAAACGATACGATAGTAGGAAACAATACAATTTGACGGTCACCCATCTAGCTTTGACCGTAGAAAATTATCACTAAAAATCGTGAAAAAAAAATTTTAAACAAAAATTAAAACCGACTTCAAAAAACTGAAAAGGATAAAATAATTAAATTTAAGTAGGTATTCATCCCCTAGAAACATATTTTTGGAGTTGGTGCTAAGTGGTTTCCAAAAACAATAGAAAGTGAAGCACCGAATCCAAAAATATGTTTCTAGGGGATGAATACCTACTTAAATTTAATTATTTTATCCTTTTCAGTTTTTTGAAGTCGGTTTTAATTTTTGTTTAAAATTTTTATACAAAATATACATTATTTTAAAGTACAATAATTTCAATAAAAATGAAGATATTTTAGTATTGTCTTACATTTTCGCGAGCACTACACATTTGAAATAAAACCAATTTACCGGATTTAACTCACGTTTAATTAGCGTTTAAGTAATCGAAACGTCGGGTGAATAATAATAATGTAACATCTAATTAAACGCGAGTTAAATCCGGTAAATTGGTTTTATTTCAAATGAAGATATTTTGATTAATATTCATTTTCATTAGGCAATAATCATCATCATCATTGGCATCATTAATTCCATAACAAGAATGTGTCGGCTTAACAACGAGATATCTTGTAGCTAACTTCGTACGGATATTTTTAAACCAAGTTATGGAATATTTAAGGTGGTTAAGCAATAATTTAGTGGATATATCTGCGACTCTCATTCCGCTTAAAATTGGCTTTCGTTTTTTTTGATGTTGATTATCATATTTTTTTTAAATAATTAGCGGTTTTATTTAACTGCAAAATCTTTAATATTATGTGTCAACATAAGTAGGATTTCAATCTAGTACACCTAATTATTATCACGTAACTTGTTTGATTGTTTTCTGAATTGTTTACTAAAATTAAGAAAAAAAGATTAGGAACGTAATTGTTATTATGAAGTTTCGGAGTATTACAAAATAACATTTAACTTGAAATGTTTGTTCACAATGTGACGTATTATTTACCGCGCTAAAAAAACATTGTGTTTGTAGTGATCAAAATGCAATAGTGTACCTTTTTGTTTTTTGGTTGAATGCGTCTTCTTTGTATGTGTCTCAGTAACATTTTAATGGCGTATTAATATGTCAAAAAGGACTTCGTGTTTGGAACAAGGTATAGTCAATTGTCATAGACAATTGGGAACCAACACATAGGAGTGACTTAGAAAAAAATGGCGGAAAATAACATACATTTCTATGTTGTACTACACTGAGGAGAATGGGAATTCACTAATATCACAAAAACTAATGCAGAGACAATAGATTTGTAAGCTACTATTAGTTAAAATTACAACCGCCAGATGTCATGACCTAACACAGTTACTTTTTTCCGTTCGTTCCTATACAGTTTTGGATTTTAGTGACTTTAGTTAGATATATAAAAAAATATATCGTTTTTGACACAAATTTTGATATTGGATATTTTGTATTGATATATCGGATCAAAATATGTGGGCTAAATATATCGATATATTGAATTAAAAATATCGATACATACATCAATATATCGATACTTTTTCAACAAGCCTATGCTACCGTACCGTACTAATATTGATGCCATAGTTATTCTGACATGGTACTAAAGTGTTCGGCTACTTTTGTGGTTGACCGTACCGGCAACACGGGATGCGAAATTGAATTGGAATCTAAACCGTAATATTACGATTTCGAACCTTTGTGATAACGGGTGCAAGTGTAAGCCTTCTCAAATAACCTATTTGGCAGAGATCATGCTTAGCATGCTTTCACTAATTAGCGACATTTGTCACACCAGTAGGTGTCGATCTCGAGTCGATATGAGTAGGGCTTGGTATTCGAATATTCGTATTATTCGAATATTCGCCTCATTTCATATTCGAATATTATTGAGAGTAGTATTCGAATATTCCGAATTTTTCGAATAATGATATTTCATAATAAAAATCAACACAACTATGAATGAATTTACCAAAAACGACAGATGATATACATAGAAGTAGGCGACGAAGCGTTACTTTTTGAGTTAATTGAAAAACTACTTGAGTTAACTGTAAAATAAAACTTGATTTAATTTTGTTTCTGTCAGTTTCAAGAGAAACATCTATTACAACAAAATTTTCAAAAGAAACTTCTAAACTCAAGCAGCAACGATGTCAATATCCATCTGCTACTTCGTCAGAGCATCGGGAAATTTACAAACTGGTTCAACATGACCTCCGAAATGATAATTCACGCTCCTTATAAAGAGCAATTGAGCAGAACATGGGGTCAAAAGTGTTCGTCCAGTCCTTAGGACGTAGGAGTAGGGAGACCACCTGACGAAGTTGACCATTGGTGGGAGCGTTGTTGTATTGTATCTAGGCCGGAGATTCTTTGGGAAATTGAAAACTTCCACAGTAAATTATACCCGTCGCATGCATCTTGACCAGAACCAAAATATGAGAATTCTACTAGATCAACACTAACACACCACTTCAATGAGAGCCTGCCGGAAACCAAGTAGTCAGCCTAGACGAAATTGAGATAGGTCTTAGACAACTAAAAACGGAAAACACGGAGAAGATGGAATCGCGGCGGAACTTCAAAGCTGGTGGGTGAGCACTGCTGAAGGAGCTCCAAAAAATGTTTAATTCTGTCGTCTTTTATAGGAGAACTCTAGAATTGTGGGATAGGAGTGTGGTTGCCCTCTCCTTTAAAAAGGCGACAAGACGCTGCTGAACAACTACCATCCAATTTTACTCCTCAGCCTCCGCTACAAGCTATTTTCGAGAGTCCTATCAAATAGAAATGCGCGAAGATTCGAAGAATTCCAGTCCCCAGAACAATCTGGGTTCCGGAGAAAATATGGCACTATAGATTATTTTGACTCCATCAAGACCTGGGCGGTTCTAGAATCTTTGATGCAATGCCAAGTTGATATATCTTAGTGAGTAAATGCTTTCACGATTTAAAAACTGTGATCATCCAAGTACAGAAGCAGCAGAGTTACCTATTTCCCATGTTCACAAGTGCATCAGAGGATTGAAAAACTACAACATACTGTATTGTAACAGTTACAAATAAAGAAAGAAAATAATGAAAAATATATTGCCCGCCTGGCATTATCCCGCCTGGAGCAATATATTTTTTCATCGTTTTCTTTCTTTATTTGTAATTGTTACAATAAAGTAGGTGTTTAAACGCATCAAAAACATTAAAATGTGATTACAAGATACTGAATTGGTACGGAAGGAGTATTAACATTAATGGCAAGAGAGATTTGCAGATGAAGTCGTCGTTATAGCCGGAACACTGCAGGATCTGCAACAGATATTGCACGACCTAGCTAGCTGACTTATCTCAACGTATGTCTCTGGATGAACTTGGTGCTGTGGCGTGGACACTCACGGTAGAGCTGGTGCACCAGTTTTAAGTCGCTCCGCGATCTATAGAGAGGGCTTTGCTTGAAAGTTCACTGAAGGATCGAATTCACAGCAGAGAATCAACAGCCTACGAATGTATAAGCAGAAGTAGCAGCGGGGCGGCTTTGTTAGTGGCCGTCAGTAACTGGATCAGGCTAGCCAAAGATCGAGCCAAGTGATGTTCATATGGAGTGACCTGATGATGATAAGAATGGTGAATAAATGTTTAAAAAACTTAGTTTTTCTTTTCAAATCAGTGATATTCCACTTTGATGTCAGAGAATTTTATAAAATCAACGAATTATGTGCTATATTTAGGTGATGATGATGTATTTTGTTCCTTAGATAAAAAGTATTCGAAATATTCGTATTATTCGAATAAAATTTTTGGGACTATTCTAAATATTCGAATAGTAAAAATGGCCGAATATTACAAGCCCTAGATATGAGACAAGATAAAGATATTTTTATTTGCAAAAACATCCTTAGTTTTAACTTCATTGTGTATGTACCTTAAAATCACATAAATACTCAGTGAAAACGGGCATAAGAAGATCAAATATCCATTTGGATTATTAGCAGTGAGGTATGGTTGTTATTATGAAGCTCCGAAACTAACATACCTATTATAATATTTAATCCTATACTAATAATCCCAAATAATTAAGTACACTTCCGTAACCGTAACTGAAATCGGTAAAATATTATAATAATTAGTACCTATACCTATCCGTTTATTTGACTTTAAATTGTTTTTTGTTATATTTCACTCTCTCTGTGAAACAATATCATTAAGATTAATTATTTTTCAACGATTTTATTAACTTGCCCTGTTTTTGTTTGTTTATAATCAATAATTTGTTATTTAATACCCCTACTCATACTTAAATCATTAAGATTATGGTTAATTATTTATTCAACGATTTCTTTAGCTTGCCCTGTTTGTTTATAATAAATCATGTGTTATTTATTACCTTGGTAACCCTACTCATATATAAAAAGCAGTAGGTAGCTAGCTACTCAATTTATATAAATTGATTAAAATTAACTACTTGCCTGTATATAAAAAGGAAACTCAAAAAAAGTGTAATGAACAAAAAATTACTATTAAAAGAAGCCATAGTAAATAAAACTTCTTTAGGATTAAAAATAAATGTTATGGAAAATAAATTGTCCAGCACAACACAAGGCACATACAAATATGACGATTGCGCTGAACGTTTGACATTCTTATCATCGTTATAATGATGTTAATGACGCACGTAATCTTGCCTACGCCGACTTGAACACAGCAGCATGCTATTTGATAAATACATAGTGTATCAGCAGGGGCAAGAGTGTCGTTTGCATAAAATTAAATTAATAATGTATTTTTTCTTAAATTTCTGCGAAAGGTTATATTTTGTAGTAACGTACGTACCTAACTATACTTATAAAAAAAAAATTTTGTATACATACATATTGTGAAGGTTCTCAAGTTACCTACTTCAAAACTAACTTAAAATAAAATAAATTAATAAAAACTTTAAAATGGTATGACTGCTGCTATCTACCTCGAAAGTGGAACATCGTTTTGTTACTGTAAATCGAAATAGTAGGACCCAAAGAGTAATGTAAATAGGGGAAGTAGGACCTTGCTTGACTACGTTTGTTGCGGTTGTAAATATGTACATAGTTTAATTTTGACGTTTACCCGGTAAGTTAATGTGTCTCATAAATAGACACCCGGGAGCATAGACTAGAGATATAAACTGCTCGGGAGCATAAAAGTCAATAACAATAACCTAATCAGAAATAAAAGTAGCCGCACCCGGCATGCTTTGCAATGCCCGTAAAAAGAAAACTGTTAGATTTTGTATTATAAAAGAAAACTAACAATTAAATAAATAATAATGAAAAATAATTAGTTAGGTAGTTACGAAGGAAAGAAATAATTACTTATTATTGTCTTCGAAACTAGTTCCGATAGCAATTGATTTTCTTCTGTGGTAACTGGTTTCTAAACAATCATTATACCTGCTTTTCTCGAAACTGCTTTCGAGTTTTAAAATTTGTTTTCAAAAACGGCCGAAAGGGTTCTTTGCTCGTAGGTATATGTAATTACCTCTACCTAGTAAGTAGACACCTAACTATTACTACGCAATAAGTATTGTATAAATACGCGTTAACTAAGTACCTGCATAAATTGTAAAATAAAATAATAATGTAGGCAATGTACTAATAGGTTAGACTTTAGAGTGTGGTATCAATATGCAGATGACTCAGTCAATGCATGTTAGTACGTTACCTACCATAGGGTACGGTACTATTGTCAGTTGTGCCAAGGATGATATAAGTATTTGGTCCATGGTTGTGCTAATAAAAAGCGTTCAACAAAATATCTAGCATAAATTATACGTAAAGAGCACTAAAAACGTAGAGCAGTAACTCTTCCGGCTTACAGGATCGACGTTTTCGTTGTTCACAGCGGTAGACGTAAAAGGGCGTTTATTTAACCCAGTTCCTATACACTATCCTTCTGGTATGAGCACGAGGACATAATTATTATTCCTCGGTCTCCTACCCTTCAGTAGAGGTACCTAGGTACTCTATTGAAAATAAAAGAAACCGAAGTCGTAGGATAGGTATTTGTAAAAATACTCGTTTCGGATGTTGAATGAAATAGAACATTACGACATTGTAGGGTAGACGTTAGGCGTAATTATAACGCAAATACAGATAGACTAGAAGAATTTCACAAGGTTATCCCAAGTCCTGGGTAGGTACCTCAGATGATTAGAGCAGTCGCCCGGATTGCGAAAGGTCGCGAGTTCGATCACCGTCTCAGGACGTGAAATTTTTCTTGTTTAGATATTTTTAAGTAAATAAATTTTTCACTTCGAATTGGTAATTCAAGTCTTTATAGTGTCTTATTGAAACAGTTTTAAAGTCCTGTCCTGTTGAGATCACTAAGTAGGTCTTTAAATGTGTCATGTCATACATAACTTTATAACCTGATCTAGCAAATATTACGTGCTCATTAGTGTAATTAACTATAATTACACTAATAAGCACGCAATATTTGCTAGAAGTGGAAGTTTGAAAAAAAAAAAAAAAAATTCTGGCTTTGTAAATAGCAACCGGTTTCAAATTTAAAGATAAGTAATTGTACGTGTTTTATTTTAAGTCGAAACTAGGCACCAATTAGTTCACAACTAGTACCGCAAATTGTGAAGTGAAATAAAAAATAATATTTTCTCACTAAAGGTTGCGAATTAAAGTTAATTTAATTGTAAATAAATAATTATTTTAATTACGCAGTTAATTAAGTTCAAATTTTGCATATATGAATTATAACTCTGTCGAAGTGCTCTAAATCATTATTGCTTTTTTTAAATGCTTTTTCTGCACTAACGTTGAGATCAAAAATGTAAGACAATAGATACTATATTTTTATTGAAAAACTGTCCTCATACCGCAATACGTGCTTTACTTTTACTTACTTAAGTACCTACCATTTGTTATTAATAAAAATGAGCGGCTTCGGCATGTAAAAAAATGAGCATTGTTCAGAACCTTAAATATCCACAGGCCGTTCTGAATATGGATGATTGATTAATATGGAGCAGTAAAAAAAATATCAGCTTTTTTATTGTTTTTTGACCGTGATATAATCCCGTCGCCCATGGCAGCGGGCGGCGCCTACGGAGGCGGCCTCGGCATGTGAATAAAATATAAATATTGTTTGATCGCCCATGGGCGGCGTCGGCAATATGCGGGTTACTGAAAACGACTCACAAAAAGACCATCTGTATGTTATTGATTTGGTGTAATTGGTAGGTTCAAGGTTATTTTTTATGACCACTTCTTACCAAATTCTTTACTTCTTACCAAATTTCTTACCAAACTATTAATTATTATTATTGTTGTTTTATATCGCAGCTTTTTACAGCTGGCTTAAACTGAATTTACGGGCTTTTGCCAAGTAAAAGCAGTGTGTGGTGTGATATAGCTGATATGAAATGTTTTGTTGAACTGGGAGTATTTCACTATCATCAATGTTCATGAATTTTCGTGACGTCACGTTCATCAATTATTATTATTATTATGAATGCTTACTTTATCTCGGTATGTAGCCGGTTTATAAGAGTAACACGGGCCTGATCCAAGTGTTACCCATTGTTAAATATTTGGTGTGTTGACATAAATTGGCGGTGGGATGTCTGAGTTATGTAATGAGTAGGGAATCTGTATTTGTGTCTTCAATTTGTAAAAATTTTCTAACTATTCTACATGTATTGAGAATTACCGCTTTTTGTAATATTATTACCAAAACGATTTTTGTTATAGTGGTCATAAAAAAATAACTTGACCTACTAATCACTCATATAGTCACATAAAGCTTTTTGATAAACGACTTGCCTAGGCGTCCAATTGAACGGCTGATTTAACCAGGCGGCTGACATGACGTTCATGAAATCTGGTTATACGTTACGCTTAATGACTTGGCTAGTTGTCCTTAAGCCGTTTCATTGGATTCCGGCGTTCAATCAAAGGCCTAAGCGTCCAGTTTTGTGGCTAATTCAATTAACCACACGACTGCTACATATGCATAGAGTGACAGTGTTAAACTATTGCAGGTGTATTGCAGGTGCAAAGGCGGCGGCAACCATTGAACACCGGGTGATCATATAATTGCTTAAAAAACTACTACATGTGGTGAGAGAGACTGCATGTCATCATCTCATTTGGTCTCGTATCATTTTCGTGGTTTTCGGAGTCCCGATTCTGAATACAACATCAATTTCAAGATCAAGATGGCGGACGCCACTTTCTTATAAAAAATCATTATGGATATCATTTTTGTGATTTTCGAGGGTCCCGATTCTGAATATAACATCAATTTCGAGACCCAAGATGGTGGACGCGACTTTTATTTATAAAGAATTGATATGGGTCATGTTCGTGGTTTACAGGAGCCCTGATTCCGAAAACAACATCTATTTCGAGATTAAAGATGGCGGTCGGTAAGGTAAGGTGGTTCCGATTTTTTAATATAAAATCAATATTTTTGTGGTTTTGGGGGTCCTTATTCTGAATACAAGAGCTAAAATAATAATAATAATAATATTGGTAATACCACGAAAATCATAGCTATGTTGATTTTAAATTAAAAAGTCGCAGCTGCCGTCTTCTGATCACACACACACAGAGAGACACACACACACACACGCACGCACACACACACACACGCACGCACACACACACACACATACACACACAGAGAGAGAGACACACACACACACATACACACACACACACGCACGCACGCAAATAATAATAAAATATGAAAGTACCACAATGCATTTCAGATAAAGCAAATCTTGTTTGTAATTTGAGCTCATACATTTAAACAAGCTTGAACTTTAAAAAGGAGATTTTAATCGAGAGCTATGTGAATTCCAATTGAGGAGATGAAAATGACAGAAAAAGTACAACAGGTTATGTATTCAAAACATTTGATAATAAATAGTACTATTTTGTGGGATTCACGAAACCAAAATTCTGTTGCTGACTCTTCTAAGAAGCTGTATATGGCTATGGCTTTATTTGAGGCAGTAAGAGAAGCAGTCGGATTAAATATTTGTCAAACAGCATTTCAATCCAAATAAGTGTGCCCATAATTATTTTTAGGATAATAAGTTGCTTATGTATTGCTAATAATCCTGTTAACCATGAAAGAGTTAAGTACATAGATATCAAATACAAATGGTATTCTCTAATAAAGTCATATAAAGCTAGAATTTATTTCTAAGTGATACCCTCCATGATGTAATTTAAAGATAGTTTAAGTCTATTGTAATATTTAATTTATGTTTCTTTTGTTTTCTATTGTAATGCTTAATAATATGTAAAAAGATTGTACCTACCTACAAATGTTTTCCTACTTAATTGGTAGTAGTAACTTTAATATAATAATACTATAACAAAGAGGATACAATCACTACGATAATATAACTGCAGACTTGTACTTTTTTAAAGGGAGACTGTTAGACTATGAGCAAAAAGTTCTTAGTCTACGTCGATGGCATGCTTCATGCTTTTGATAAAATAAACTGATATTCAATCAGTGCAATTGTGGAGGAAGTAAAGGAAAACTTCCTCCAGAGGCATCTTCCATTATGAGATGGAAGAATCCAACCTTGGTGACTAATTATATTTACCTAGCTATTGTTGAACCAATGTTAAAGTGCAAAGAGTAAACTAAACATTTTGCTTATTTATTTCTGACTCCGTGAGGCGTAAACACAAATCCCTTATATAGTTATTTTTGCTTATTTATTTGTGACTCCGTAAGGCGTAAACACAGATAACTTTTAGGGTTAATCAAAGTGTAAACATACAAGCCGTGTTTTTCCGCAATGACACTGGGACTGGGAATCTATCTTATCTGGGACTGGGAATCATTGGGTGTCTTTAGACATACTCTTTCTAATCTGTGATTGGGTGGGATTGACTTGACATTTAGTGCCATTGTATTTTTTTTGTTATTTCTTCCTATACAGGGGACGCAAAGGGAACTAATGCCCATACAGCCATATCTTAAGAATTTCTTTATTTCTTTTATTGCGTTAAAATGCTGGCGTAGCACATTTCAATGCTTCTTGGGAGTATTTGACACGAAATATATGATCACTTTATGTGCTACTTGATGAGGTGGATAACCACAAAAAAGTTCTTAACGTATTTCACACCATATCACTTTTATTCTAATAATCTTTTTGTTGCACGTCAACACAAATACTTGAATAATAAAACTAAGCCACTTTTATAACTCAATGGGCCTAATTCTGGAGGCACACTCAAAGTTTAAATTTAAGTACAGTATATCTCTTTCTCACAATATGTTATAAGAATGAGATCACAAGAATTTATTTAGAGCTGTCATCTAAATTTAGACAGATTTCATACGAACCATAGACAATTTTAAACGGCATGTACGGAGGTGCCTCCTAAACACTGCATTTTATCACTTTCAATAAGGTCGAAAGGTCGCTGTCATAAAATTTGACATTTAGAAACATGCATTCAATGTTTCTAAATGTCAAATTTTATGACAGCGATCCTTTTCTCATTCATATTGAGAGAAGGAGGTAGACTGAACTTAATTTTAATCTTAGCATATGTTCTCCAGAATTAGGCCTAATGTTCGCTCCGACACAATTTATAATAATTGTAATAAAATCTTGACTAACACCATAAAAGCCCGCCAAACTCCCTATAAAGAAAAGGCAAAGGGAACTAATGCCCATGCAGCCATGTCATTAGTATTTCTTTATTTCTTCTTTTATTGCATTAAAATGCTGGTGTAACACACTTTAATGCTTCTTGGGAGAATTTGACACGAAATATATGATGACAGTCACTTAATGTGCTACTCGATAAGGTGGATAACCACAAAAAAGTTCTCATCGTATTTCACACCATTATCACTTTTATTCTAATAATCATTTAGTTGCATGTCAATACAAACACTTGAATAATAAAAGTACGCCACTTTTGTAACACAATGTTCGCTCCGACACAATTTTTAATTATTGTAATAAAAATCTTGACTGACGCCACAAAAACCCACCAAAAACCACACTTTTTTTTTGTTAATTCTCCCTATAAAAGGAAGGCAAAGGAAACTAATGCCCATACAGCCATGTCTTCAGTATTTCTTTATTTCTTCTTTTATTGCATTAAAATGCTGGCGTAACACATTTCAATGCTTCTTGGGAGTATTTGACACGAATTATATGATGACAGTCACTTTATTTGCTACTTGATGAGGTGGATAACCACAAACATCACTTTTGTTCTAATAATCTTTTAGTTGCACGTCAACACAAACACTTGAATAATAAAACTACACCGCTTTTATAACTCAATGTTCGCTCTGACACAATTTTTTATTATTGTAATAAAAAATTTTACTGACACCACAAAAACACGCCAAACACTCCGACATTTAACATTAGTTGTTAAGTCTGACCCTCAGAACAATAAATAAATTAGAGTGATCAGTATTAATAACGTTTTGGAGATTAAGAAAGACAAAGGTTACGTTCCGAAATCTAATAATTCAAAACTGCCTCTGTTCTAAAATTACCTCCATTAAATAAAGATCTATGTATACGATTAAATTAATATATTAAAGTAAATTAACCAACCTAGTAGGTTAAGGTCAGAAAACCGAAATATGGGTTATAGCTCTGTAATTTAAAACTTACTATCCTTAAGTCAAACATCCCAAATTACACTTTAAAGCAGATTATAGTCATTTGGAAAGGTGTATGTACTCAGTTCACGCCGTAATCGAAGGTTGATTGTCGCATCGAAATTCTCATAAATGCAGTCAATCACGGTTCAGTGATGAACAAGCAATGGTTTATGGTAAATTGAAAGAAGTTTTAAAATCCCAAAACGCTAAACTAACTCGAATATCAAACTAAATACTCAAAACAATAATTTCCACAACAAGCCTTTTTGAAGAACCGCCTGCTGTACGCATTCGAGAAAACCTCTGCAGGGAGGTCATTTCACAAACTGAGCGTAAGTACCTACTTGGGAGAAAGTTTCTCTTAGCCGTAAAGTACGCGACCACTTTGGTTGGTTGGTATTAGTTAATATTAAGTTTAAGCTAATAAAGGGTGTCTCAGCGCCGATTTTAAAATTTAAACACGAATATCTCGGCAACCAGCTGGGCTAGCGGGAGGGAAGCGGTAGCGTTCGGAAGGTGATTAGTGCGGATTTTTTAGTCGCTAGGTATGTTGCAGTGATCTTGCGCACACCGCGCATACGCAGTGCAGGCGTATTTTTGCAACGAGTTTTCGTTGAGTGAAGCACTTCGCAAGTTTTGTAAGGTGCCATAGAATAGAGCGACAGGATGTTTACTGAATCATTCAACTGGCCCTCGTAACTAATTTTTTTGAAAGGCGGAATTGAAAGTAATTACAAAACTTGCGAAGTGCTTCACTCAACGAAAACTCGTTGCAAAAATACGCCTTCACTAATCACAAATTAATGCTTTAGTGCGACTTGAACGGTTTTTTTTTTTGTTAGAGAGAAAAAGATGCACAAAACTTTTAACAGTTAGCGTGTATTCTCCAGAATTAGGGCCATTTCAAACTAAACATTTTTCCATCTCTAGCTTTATTATAATCGTCAGTCGTCATATATGTTTACAACTGGGGTAAGATTTGTGATCTGGGCTTTAGTATAATTAGAGGCCTATTTTTAAATCCATGTTCTTCTTACCTACCTATTATAGGTATATTTTTCCATTTAGGGGTTAACTGGCTCATTAGACCATAACTTAGGCCTAAGATTGGCTCACGATGACTGTGTACGGTCAGCAACAAAAGTCGATATACCAGAAACGAGACACAATTAAATTTTAATTGTCTATGACTCTTATATCATACATTTTATGACGTTATGGATTAACACTAGTTCCATGCCACACTACGTCATTCACAGTGTTCATAGAAATTGTCAAGGGAATGCCAATATTCTCCAATATTTGACGACCGGCTGGGCGTGTGGTCTATGCCCCTTGCTACACAGGCTACTCGGTCAGGGGTCCCGGGTTCGAATCCCGGTGGAATCAAATGTTTGTATGATGAGTACTAGCATTTTATCACAAGTCATGGATGTTTATATGTTTATTTAGTATATTGCGAATATACATATTATTATTATTTTTTTCCGTTATCTAGTATCCATATCAAAAGCTCTTACTTTGGGCTAATGGAAGAATAGGTAGTTTATGAATTGAAATTAAATTGATAGTAATAATAATACATTTTATTTCCCACCACCACTTGAGCTGACGCTCCGTTTTAAAAATCCAATATTTCTCAAATAACGTACTATAAATGGAGTTGCTGTTAAAGTAATGCCTATCCTTATTGGAGCAAAACATTTATGAACAGCGTATGCTATAACAAATGTCCCTGCGTTTGATGCAGCCACTTTAGACAGTGTCCCTTCGCCAATATTAAAATATTTTAAAAACTCCACTAAATCGACTCCACTGAAAATAAAAACAAAATATGTTAAGCGTAAACATAGATTATACCTACTTGCAAAGGATTTAATGTAATAATGTATGTCAACAGGCTTAGACTATGCTGCCTATTGCTAGAGTTACGTTGTTAACGCACAGGTAGGTACTATTATAAACTTGGTGGAAAACAAACATGGTACAGTACTTTTATCTCACGAAGCGACGCGCGCTTTACTTGTGGTAACCTAGTATACAAACACGCTGTGAATGTGTGGGTAAGCCAGGCAAAGGGGAGCTTTCAGTTCAGTGTAATCCGAGACACTGGCGAAGTAAGACGTGTTTGTTGGATCTGTCTGTATTCAAGCGAGGTTTCAAGTAGCTACAGTATGGAAAGATTGGAAAGCAAACTACGAAAAGACGACCATCTATTGTCATATTGTCAATTTTTGAATAAATTGTTTACTTAGCTAAATTAATTTTTTGACAAAAGTTGTATAATTATTTTTTGTATCATCTTTATTTAGGGCCTTTAGGGCATTTAGGGCCTAGTAACCTGTGGCACAGGTTCCTCTGGAACCTATTTCAGGTACTAGACTCTTCACAAGGTAATTGTAATTTAAGATCTTTATAGAAGTAAGAAGACTATTGTGAAGAGTAAATAAATGGTTTTTATTATTATTATTATTATTATATTATTTATTTTTATTAACAAAATAAAGCATAGAAAAAATCCAAAGCGAGATGTTTGAACAAAAGTTTTCAAAATGCTGAAAGTAAAGAACTAGATTATGATTTCGAAATTACTATAAAATTACAAGACGATTCAGATGAAATTCGAGTGATTCTGATATAGCACAAGTAACACGGTCTTATTTTATTCTGTTCATAATGAACCTTCACGATAGCATGATTTATTTTTATTTAAGTACTTATCTATATTTATTTTATAATATTCATAGGTTACTAAACTTAAAGAAAATAAGTTATACAGATTCATATCTACATTTGACAATAATAAAATTACAATACCTAATTTCCATCTGTTAAAATTTATATGCTAACGCCACTCATATTCACGCACACATTCGCAGCGTGTTTACACTTGGTTACCACAAGTAAAGCGCTTGTCAGTAAGCGGTTACCGTAGCCTATAGGACTCTACTCACGAGTTGCCCACCATGTAAAAATCAAGAGAAAGCGTTATGTTGACATTGACAGAATTGGAGACAAAGGGCTCCTAGCTCCCAACATAAAGCTTTCTTAATGAGATCTTGCGACCTATAGTCGCGGGAAAACAACACTACATTGCTGCTGTTAATTGTTATTCAGCTGCGATCTTATGTAAGTTAGAGGTGCTATCCCAGTCTTGCGCTCAATATACGAGTGCTAATTAAACACTATATCAGCCCAGGGAGGGATAATGCCTAGTCATCAAATTTTTGGTGACTCCTTAAGCTTTTTGGTTCTTACTAGCCCGCCGCGCGGGCGCCGGAGTCCTCTCGACAATAGAATGTCTATGCTGTCTGGTTTGTGTATACCACACATAGAGATTAAATAAATGATATCATATCATACAAGTGGTAACGATATTAATGCGAAGACAATAATTGTGTTGTTATCGATTCACTGTATCATCATCATGCACAAAGAAGTTAAATAACTCGTTTCTTTGGTAGCACATGCGTTCCCTCCTTACGTGAAAAGGCATCTTAATAGGCTGGCAAGGTGGAAGTGGCTATAAAAATGTGTTTTAAGCTGCAATAGCTGTTTTTCCTTATGTTCTCGTCTTACCACTTCACATTATACTTGACATGCTTTGTTTTAATAAATAAACTATGTTAATGCTGCATTAACTGTCTTCGCATGTCGACTTTTCTTGCTGCTTATCATCAAGTAGTGTAGGGTCATTTCATAAGAATAATAGTGAAAAAAAAAACTTTGTGTTGAGTTTGTCTCTAGGGACATAGGGACACACTATTTTTTTTATTTTTTAAACCTTGCGTTAGTACTGATACCATTCTGTAACATTCAAATTATAACTATTCATTTATTTTTAACTAAGATATTGTCTTGAAATTGGGCTCCTATGTAAAATATTGGGCTATTAAATTTTATTTCATTGTCGGTCATACTTTACAGTGACACCGTATGAGGGCAATGGCCTGTGAATATGTTAATCTGCCTATTACCACTACTATGTTCCAATCACCCCAAAACATAATTTAGCATAAGCTTAAACATAATTTATATGTATTTAGCTTGTCTTAATTTGCCAAAACAGGTAAACATGCATTAAATATAATTAATGAATCTTAAACTTTTATGTTGATAAAATAGGAAATATATCATATCCATAGTGTAAAGGAATTAATATGTACCAGTTTGTTTACACAACTGCACAGCAATTTAAGACAAAACTATACAAATGAGAGTTAGTCATGTATGTCACGTATGAATACCATAATTAGTAACATACCTAGAAATGAGGAGGTAACAGCCCCCTAAAGACATTATAGAAATAGCAACATGGAACACAATTACTGTTGAACCATAGTCTTTAACTGCTTTCTTCAATTTCTCTTTGGAATTCAATGGAGGAGTCGTCTCTGTACTCATGTTCCTTTGTCCGATGATAACAGCTATGCTTTGAAAAAAATAATTTAATTTATTATTTTTATTCGATTTAGTAAATTGATGAACATTGTACCTAAACTAGCTAAAATAAAAATATCTATTATGACATCAATAACAAAACTCACAACCCATGTCAAATAGATGTTTTTATCACCATCTGAATAGAAACAAAAGAATAAGTGGGTGGTGTGTGAAATCTAGAAGTTTAATTATATTCCAGAAAAGTCAAAATACCATTGCATACCTAACACAAAATAATATATTAGGAAATTAATACAATTGTGTTCCAAAATCACTACCTTATATTTGCCTATTTTTTCATGTATTCAATAAAAACATCAACATTCAAACCATTTTTTTTTAAATCTTGGATGCTTTAGTAATTAAAATTAAAAGCAATATATTTTATTCTGCATTTTATTTCAAATGAAGGTTTACCCACTCGCTGCAGCAAACGCCGATCGGCGTTAAACGTAATATGCTCATAACTTTGCCAAATAAAATCATAAAAAAGAATGGTTCAAATATGTGTCTATGTACAGACGACAGCACATCAAGTGTAACAGTTGCACTACGAAAGCCGCCTCTATTACGGGTGCCGTAAGGGCGGTCTCAAGGTCAAGCTGTTACGCTTGATGTGCTGTCGACTGTACATTTGTTTGTTGGTGGGCCTGATACTGAAGTAGAAGGAAACTCTTTAATTGCGCTATATCTGACAGATAATAAAACATTTAGAAAGGTGTGTTAAATTTCTGACCTTCACTATTCGGTTTGATGTAGATTGAAGCACCTTCGAACATTGGGCCTAGTTCTGGGAACACACTTTAATTCTAAATTTAAGAACAGTATATCTCTTTCTCGCAATAAGTAATAGAAAAAAGATAGCAAGAATCTGTTTAGAGCTGTCACTTAAATTTAGATAGATTTCATAGAAACCACAGACAATTTTAGACGGCATGTACGGAGGTGCCTCCTAAACACTGCATTTTATGACGTTCAATAAGGTCGAAAATTGAACGCACGTTTCTAAATGTCAAATTATATGACAGCTATCCTTTTCGTATTCCTTTTGATAGAAAGAAATGCACTGAACTTAAATTTAGACTTAGCATGTGTTTACCAGAATTAGGGCCATTGTCTAAGGTTTCTAAAGCTGTCTAATTTGATTGTTCTAATCTTTACTATCTTTTTCCTGCACAAGATTGAGAGAAAGGGATAATTTATGTGCTACTAAATTATATATTTAGAGCGTGTTTTCAGAATTGGGCCCACTATTACATATATAATACTATGTATTCATGTTTTTACTTGTAATGATACCAATGAATTATATGTTAAGTAAAAAGAAGCAGTTATGAATTCACCTTTGATTACATAATAAAAAAAAAACGTAAGTTGTGTGGTTGGCGGCATATGGCAAACTTAAACCATATTAACAAGATGGCACATGGACAAAATTAATGATGTCTTTGTAATTAATGCGTTCACATGCATAGTTAGTAAATTACAAGTTGATACATTAATATGTAGTATTATTGGAAATAAAGAAAGAAAAAGATGAAAAAATTATATGCTCCAGGCGGGAATCGAACCCGCGTCTCCTGATGTCCGACCAGACGCGATTACCACTACGCCACCGGGGCAACGTTTTTATGGCAACTTTCATCTCACCACTCATTGAAGTTAACACCTCTACCGAAAGAATACTTTACAAGCCTTTTTAATGTTTTTGATGCGTTTATACACCTACTTTATTGTAACAATTACAAATAAAGAAAGAAAACGATAAAAAAAATTATATGTATTCTTTCGGATCATTACAGGTGTTAACTTCAATAAGTGGTGTGATAAATATTGCTATAAAAACGTTAAAAAAAAGGGTAGAAAGCAGTGAAGAAATTAGTAGGTTATACCTAGTAGTGATAATCGCGTTTGGCCGGACATCGGAAGACGCGGGTTCGATTCCCGCCTGAAGCATATAATTTTTCCATCGTTTTCTTTCTGTATTTGTAATTGTTACAATAAAGTATCTTATTAGTATTATTGGTTTGATGAATTTTGTAATATTAATTAAGCCATTTTTTGAAAATTTTAATGCTACATAAGATTTTTATAACGTGTTTTAGTTGATATCACGTATTAATGAGACCATATAAAAGAATACAATAGCATATAATTTTTGAAATTATTATTATTCACTATCAGTTTACACACAAAATAATTCCACAAATATAAGATTTTATACCTAAATCATCTTTACTTCAAGAATAGACTAGTACAGGGATGGCGAATCTTTACGTTTCGGGCGTGCCATTCTTCTAAGGAAATGTCAAATCAATTTTTACTTTGTGATTATTGGTAAAATAATACTAATAAATGCTATCAATTGACGTAGGGAGGGATCACTCGCGTTCGCCTGTTATATTATACCTACTTCACACTGTTTTTCATAGTGAATAATGAATTTTATGATCAGTGACGGGCCCAAAATATTGTGTTGCGTGCCATTGGTTCGCCATCCCTGGACTAGTAATATTTTGATTGAACGTGTTAAATGGCGCGGGGCAGCGGCCAAAGACAATGTAATCACATAATCACAATAGCGGCGTGCGTACAGCGGCGGCGACGAGAAAAAAAAATCAATCAAAGCAATAAAATAAAATTGAGTGCTAAAAAGGAGCATTTCGATTAGGTTAAATTTTGTGCTTAGTACAATAAGTATTAGTGGATCTTATCACTAAAAAATAAGGGACTACGTTAGTAAACATTGACTGTCCCGAATAACATTATAATTTTATCTTTACAATTACCTTTTTGAACTTTTTAATTAAATTTTTGGAAAACATAATTCAATTTTTTAAATTCAATGCTAATTACAAATAATTATCATTAAAATTAGTTTAGATTTTCTGTTTATCGTTTATGTCGTTTCAATTAATAACTTACTGTTACTTATGATAATACAGAAAAAAAAATACCATCCGAGCTACCAAGGACTTGGGATAAACCTGCGAAATTCGGAATACTTACTTTACGTTGGCATAATGTATTCACTCCTAATATATTTTGGCATAAGTATAACTTAGATCAATGTAATTACCCATTATTACAATTTGCATAGTGATTTTAGTCATAATGTAAAGTCGCTTAACAATATTTTAGCATACAGTTTAAAATGAATAATGTAATAAAATGCAATAATTTTTTACGAGATCAAAGCTGTTCGCGGAAGCCCGACACGGCTGTGGGAGGTTAGAAATCTAAGAGACACCGCACATATACAATTTCAAGTTGGCCAACTATCGAACAACTAAATTGCGTGCTTTCATAGGCCGCATACTTCGTCGACAGTTAAAAAAAAAAAAAATTGGCATTAGACGTGGTGGACTGTGTTGCTAGCGCGGTGAAGTCTGCGATAAAATGCGGAAAAACAACGCACTTCGTAACTTAATAAAAAGAAGACGAAAACAGAACAAAACAATTAGGGTGCATCCGATATTAAGTGACAGATTAGAGCGTGGGAAACATCATACCTTACATTCTAAACTGAGATGTTACCCAGATAAGTTTTTTAAGGGCTTGCCTTTTTTGGACTTCGCCGATCAGCAGTTCTATTTTTTCATTTGTTACAAGAAGAGAATGCAGAGACCGACTGGCTGCGGCGGCTGCGTGCCCGTCGGCAAAAATCCAAGCGTGGGGAAATCACGCGCACGGGTCTGGTCACACTGCATCTTACCGTGCGACTGACCAACTAAGTTGTTATAGTGTGCGGGCTATCGGCCGATAGTTGGCCAACTATTTAGTTAAACGACTTAGGGCCGATTTTTCAATGCTCAGATAAACAGTCAGATAGGGTTTATTCGATAGATAGCAAAAAAGTGGGTTTTGCAAGCGTCAGATAGACTTTATTCGACGAATAATTCACTTAACTGAAGAATAAATCTATCTGCCCCTTCGACGGCCAGATAACCGCTTATTCTATAGATAAATTATGCTTGTGCTTTCTCAAAACATGTTAGAAAACACATGTAAAATGGTATACAGTAGAATTCCGTCGTAGATTCAGACTTACTAAAGAATCGGTGCAATATTTGCAAACTTTTGTAAAAGATAAATTATGTAAGTAATGAAATCACAAAAAATACATATTTAATTTTGTTTCTGAAACTACTGCATTCCTCCTACAGCTGCCAATCACTGATTCTTTGCCCTATGAGTTTTTATATCACTGCTCCTATATAGTTTGGCGGTATTAATAATTCCACTTCATGTCGTATTATAAAAAAAAATAGGTACTGTTGCAATTACATCTTTGAGGAAAAAATTGAATTCTGACAATTTTTTCATTTCCATGAGGAAGCATAAATGAGCTAAGGTTTCTTGATTGATATCAGCTATAGATTGCACTTACATGTTAAGTTTCAAATAAAATACCACAGAACTTGATGTATGTATGAATGTCGAATGAAATAAGATGCCAGATGCTTGCTTGTTTTTGACAATAGATGTGAAGTAAACAGCAAACAAAGAAATTGTCTGTCCCGCTCTAACCTTAGTGTCCTCTATAAATTTGTCTCAACCACCTGAAGCTGGCGTTATTATTGAAGACCTAAACGGTCAGATAGTTATTCTTAGGATAAATGTTGATTGAAAAATTGACAGTCACTTATCGGACGAATAAACAGTGTAATAACTTTATTCCTTAGGTAGCTATTTGTAGTTTTATCAGGGGATTGAAAAATCGGCCCTTAGTTGATATAATGTGCGGGCTATCATAAGATTCTATGCCTATTAGACATTCTGCGATTTAGTTGGCCAACTTAAAATTGTATATGTGCGGTGGCTCTAAGGCGATTTTTTTTTCTTTTTTTACACGACTCCCGCTTTATGGTTGGTTGGCAGGTACCTATAAGATGTTTATGCCTGTATTCATTATGGTTTTGTACTATTATGTTTTTTCCAAATATGGCTTAGTACATTATGCTTTAATATGATTATGCCTATAGACACCTGCAATAACAAGGAAAAAATCACTTGATATTGCAGGAGCGTTGTCGTCCTGAGGCCTAAGATGAAAAAGCCCAGAAATTACACTGGCTAGCTTTCCCTTCAATATGAAACACAGCGAACTGTTTCACGGCTGAAATAGAAAAGGCGATGGTACCTACCCAGACGACCCTACATACGAGCCTACCACCTAGTAAAAAGTAAGTTTTTAGTGCATCTAAATCCATCGTTAAATCTATGCATGACTATTGAACTTGAAAAAAAGTATTATGATACCTTTATAAGGATGACATTATTGCAATTATATAATAAAACGTTAGCTTTTGCGATTTCGTCTGCGTATAATTTGTTTATCGCGAAAAGTATTCCAATCGCTAATTGGGCATATATTATATTTTTATAATTAAGATAAATCCTATGGTCGCAACGCTAGCAACTTTAGACCTATGGTCTCCATACAATTTTTGGTTTGTATAGTGATATACAATCGAAATAACAAAATAAATTTTTTTACAAAAAAACTAATATCTCCAAATCTATTAAGATTTTAAAATTTTTTTCAATACTATCAATACAATAATCAATACAATAATACTATATCTAGCAGCTGCCCCCCCTAGATAACCAAAAATCTAAAAATGTAGCCAAGAAAACTTCAACGAATTCACAAAGTATTATAAAGTAATATTGTATAGACAGTTTTAAAATAAAACTGACAAGAATTTCATATTATTGTGGTCTAGAAAATTAACAAAACCCCCGGAACTTATGTTTTTATTAACTGTCGTACATTATTTTTGTTTGATATTTGTTAGGTGAGGTGTTATCCGTGAGGTGTTATCCCTAGGTGTAAGGGGTCCCGGATAACACCTCACGGGATCCAAGCCAACCTCACCTGCACGTGGTGCACCCTGCTGTTCAACAGACGAGGCTCTGGCGCTCCCCACCAACCCGCACTGATGGCCAGCTGGGGGCCAGCGTGGTGGGAGACAGCCCACAACCCCCCAATTATGACCTCACAAAACTACACAAGGCCCCAAGTGCCGATGACGGGCGTTTGCGAGGCGCCGGGACCAGAGGTACCAAGAATCCCCGGGTGGTGAAGACATCCCGTCAGACGACCTTGGCCCTGGCAACTTATAACACACGCACATTGCGGACGGAGGAGAAGCTGCTGGAACTAGAGGAGGAATTGAGCAGGATTCGCTGGAGTATAGTCGGACTATCTGAAGTCCGACGAGAGGGCGAGGACACGATGGTCATGAAATCCGGCAACCTGCTCTATTTCCGGGAGGGCAAAGATCTGTCCCAAGGTGGTGTCGGGTTTATTGTCCACAAGTCTCTCGTGAACAACGTTGTACAAATCGGAAGTGTGTCGAATAGGGTGGCGTACCTTATAATCAGAATCACCAAACGGTATTCGTTGAGGGTCATACAGGTATACGCCCCGACCTCGACTCACCCCGACGAGGAAGTAGAAGTAATGTATGAGGATATCTCTCGGGCAATACATACTTCCAAAACTCACTACACCGTTGTCATGGGAGACTTCAACGCAAGGCTGGGCAAACGTGGCGATGATGAGTTGAAAGTGGGACAATTTGGAGCTGGAATCCGGAACTTTAGAGGTCAAAAAAAACGGCCGCATACGAAAATGGACCTGGAAAAGTCCGGATGGCGCAACGAAAAATGAGATAGACTTCATCATGTAGACTAAGACTCGGATATTCAATGATGTCTCAGTGATCAATTCGTTTAACACGGGGAGTGATCACGGAATGGTACGAGGCACATTGAATCTCAACGTGAAATTCGAGAGGTATCGACTGATGAAGTCTACGCTCTGCCCTGCAGCTTTCCAGATCCAAAATCCCGAACTCTTTCAGCTCGAACTGCAAAATCGCTTCAATTGCCCGGAGGACTGCACAGATGTGGATTAGTACAACGACAGGTTCGTGAAATCTGTTCTTACGGCGGGTTCAGGGCTCTTAAAACCCAGCCGTAATAAAAGAGGTAAAAAAATCTCTGCGCCAACTTTAAAGCTCATGAAGGAAAGACGTGCACTGCAGTCTTCCGAAGACGCTCGTCGGCAACTCAACAAACAGATCTCCAAGTCATTGACCCGCGACATACGCCACTTTAATACAGAATGTATTAGAGAGGCAATCGAGCGGAACAAAGGCTCCAAAGTGTTCGCCCGAGATCTGTCGATAGGACAGAGTTTGCTGACGAAGCTGAAAACGGAGGATGGCAGATTCGTTACATCCCGACCTGAGCTCTTGGCCGAGATTGAAAACTTCTATGGACAGCTTTACGCGACATCACGCACACCTGTCACTAAGGCCACCGATCCAAGAGTCAAATTAACCCGACATTACACGGAAGATATCCCGGACGTCAGCTCGTACGCGATTAGTGTAGCTCTCAAACATCTTAAGAACGACAAGGCACCGGGCGGCGATGGAGTTACAGCAGAGTTCTGAAAGCAGGTGGACGACCGGTCCTGAAAGTTCTTCAGAGGCTATTTAACTCTATCATGCTCGAGGGTAAAACACCAAAGGCATGGCACAGGGGCGTGGTGGCACTTTTCTTAAAAAAGGGTAACAAGACCCTATTGAAGAACTACAGACCCATCACGCTCCTGAGTCATGTCTACAAGTTGTTTTCGAGGGTTATTACGAATCGTCTCGCACGCAGGTTTGACGACTTCCAGCCTCCCGAACAAGGTTTCCGAAAAGGGTTTAGTACCTTAGACCACATACATACGCTGCGGCAGGTTGTACAGAAGACCGAAGAGTACAACCTGCCATTATGCTTAGCGTTTGTGGACTATGAGAAAGCCTTCGATTCTGTCGAGACCTGGGCCGTGCTTCAGTCACTCCAGAGATGCCAAATAGACTATCGGTACATCCAAGTGCTGCAGTCACTGTACGAAAACGCCACTATGTCAGTCCGCCTCCAGGACCAAAACTCGAAACCAATACGACTTCAGCGGGGTGTGAGACAGGGCGATGTAATATCTCCGAAACTGTTCACTGCCGGGTTGGCGGTTGTTTTTAAGCTTTTGGACTGGAGGGGTCTTGGCATCAACATAAACGGCGAGTACATGACTCACCTTCGTTTTGCTGATGATATCGTAGTCATGGCTAAAAACCTGGAAGACTTGGGCACAATGCTAGACGACCTCTGTAGAGTCTCCCAACCAGTGGGTCTTAAAATGAACATGGATAAGACGAAAATCTTGTCGAATTCCCATGTCGTACCCACTCTTGTGAAGGTTGGAAGCTCTACACTGGAAGTTGTTGACTAACTTGGTAGGTCCAACTTCCAGAAAGAGGTCAATCGACGGATCCAACTCGGCTGGGCAGCGTTCGGGAAGCTACGCAGCATATTCTCGGCACAACTACCGCAGTGTCTCAAGACGAAAGTCTTTAATTCGTGTGTGTTGCCAGTGATGACATACGGAACCGAGACGTGGCCGCTTACAATGGGCTTGATACAAAGGCTCAAGGTCACCCAAAGAGCAATGGAGAGGGCTATGCTTGGTGTTTCTCTGCGTGATCGAATCAGAAATGATGAGATCCGCAGGAGAACTAAGGTCGCTGACATAGCCCAAAAAATTGCGAGTCTCAAGTGGCAGTGGGCAGGTCACATTGCGAGGAGGACTGACGGCCGTTGTCCCCGAATGGCGGCCGCGTACCGGGAGACGCAGCGTTGGTAGGCCCCCCACAAGGTGGACCGATGATCTGGTAAGGGTCGCGGGAAGCCGTTGGATGAGGGCAGCGCAGGACCGATCGGTTTGGAGATCCTTGGGGGAGGCCTATGCCCAGCAGTGAGCGTCTCTCGGCTGATATGATGATGATGATGATGATGATACTTCTAATATTTTAATAACAATGGTGTCAAGAGCTCCTGAAGCTCTATACATTTAACTTTGAACCGTTCTTATTACAATCACCATACAGTAGAGGTAATGCGCGGTTACTCTCACTACAAATGTAAAGCTTCGATCATACTCTTGAGTCTTTACTGTACCTATTTTTTTTATTTTTATACCACCAAGGTGGCAATCAAGATACTCTTGAGTCTTTACTGTACCTATTTTTTTTATTTTTATACCACTAAGGTGGCAATCAAGTATACGGCCCACCTGATTGTAAGCGGTCACCGTAGCTTATTGACGCTTGCAATTGTAACACCAGGGGTAGGTATCACTTTCGCGTTGTCGTATAAAAACCTTTTCAAGTCCTTTTTGAAGAACCCCATGGACACTTTTTATTATTCAACTAGATGACAAACAAGCTGACAGCCCACCTGGTAGTAAGTGGTTGCCGTAGACTATAGAAACCTGCAACAACAAGTAAAAAAAACACTTGTTATTGCAGGTGCGTTGTCATCCGGAGGCCTAAGATCAAATGCCTTCCATGCCCAGTAACTACACAGGCTACCTCTCCCTTCAATCCGAAACACAGCGAACTGTTTCATGGCTGAAATAAGAAAGGCGGTGATACTTGTTCGAGAGAACCTCTGTAGGGAGCTCATTCCACAGCCTGAGTGGCGTAATCGGGAGAAACTTTCTCTAAAACCGTATAAGTACGCGACCACTGTGGTCCCAACGTGTGAGGATGAAATTCCCTGCCGATGGCGAGCGGTGCGAGGACAGAATAAGGCCTTGGGCATCATGTCGAATAATTCCGCAGAACACAACTCGTCATGCAAACGGTAGAACGAACATAGGGAGGCAAAATCTCTCCTTTGATTAACAAGGAGTGGGGCGGTTACGCCTATCGCTGAGCCCGGGGGGAGCCTGACGATTTTGTGGGACTCCCGGGCAAACAATTCCACCCTTCCCACAAATCTACCGCTAAAACCCTCTTCCATCATTATGGGACGACACGCGAACAAACAAGCAGTCAACCCTGCCACTCTGTGGTCATCCTGCACAACTGCGAGCCTCTTCCAACTCCACTGTATTCATATTTGACGGGCCGTGTTATACGGCTGTAAGCCCCCATGACCTTCCACCTACAGCACCACTACAATAGGAGAAGCAAGTGGACGTTACGCCTTCTTCTTACCCGTGGCCGTCTGCGACTGATCGGGTCAGCTAAGGGCCACACCTCTCTGACCGGCTCCGCAGTCTTCTATTTCATATGGCGCCTAACTTGAGACATATACCACACCAAGCTACTTGGATGCCAGCTTGACTTTATCCTCTAAAATTAAAGAACGTCACTATGGATATCCCGAATTCTCGATATTTTTAGACATCGAAAGGGGTGTGCTAAGAAAATTTGGAGCCACAGTGAATAGGGGTTTATTTAACGGTAAACGCGCAGACTTCAGTGGGGTTCAATCAACTATACCTAGTCGCACCCAATTAGAGACTCGATTAGAGAACTGTCGATTTCAGACACAAGTCGATCGCAACTTTCTTATTAGGGGTATTGGGCACGAGCCGCATACTAGGTGTCGCCAGTACTGTCATCCGCATAACAATGCAGTCTGTCAATAGACAGTTTATCATTGATATGTATCAGAAACTGTTGGAGACAGCACCTAGCTTTGTGGGACGCCAGTATTGATGTCCATGCTATCCGAGAAACTGCCGTCAACGGCTCTTATGCACCTTCTGCACAAAAAGCTAGCGACGTATTTGCAAAGCCCTCAGGCACCCCGTAAGTTGGTATATCTGTGCAGCGAAGGCACAGATTTACCAACTAACTTATATCTAGACTAACAATAAACACAGGCTCGCTTCCTCAATGGAGCACTCACAGGACATTTTGCCACCAATTACATGCTCCACAAAATGCAAATATCCCCTGTACAACCTTGTCGGGCATGTGGTGAAGGCCAGGAATCGAGATGGAACATCTGTTGTGTCAATGCGATGACCTGGCTAGGATCAGAATGAGTCTTCTGGAAGTGGCGTATCCAAGTCCAGAAGACTATAGGCTCTTTCTCCCCAAAGATATAGTGAAGCTTATGGCAGCTATATTCAGGACGTGGGAGGAGTAAAGGCAGCGGTGGCACAAAAGATCCCGAAGGGTCGAAGTGCATCGTGGCATAGTCACGGCCCAATTATAAGGTAAGATAAGATGTCTCACCTTGACTTTCAATGGCAAAGGCCCAACGGTGTGTAAAGTATATTAGAAGATGACCAGTAAACTGACTGCTGCGAATGCCGTATTGTTGACGGTCGCTAATTATTTCATATTTTTCTCATTCTCATTTGTTCTTTCTTTTTCTCATTTCTCTTTTTTTTCTTTTGGTGCAGGCATCTATAGGCAACTATAACCACTTACCACCAGGTGGGCCGTCAGCATGTTTGTCATCTAGTTGTATTAAAAAAAAGTTCTCCATTTTAGTAACTTGCCACTTTAAATATCCTATAAATCTAGTATCATAAAACTAAAGTTTTTATACCTATACAGGTATAATTGCACCAACCCAATTTAGTACACAGAAAGCATATGCAGATTTTAACCCATTCGCTACCGCTGCGACAAACGCCGATCGGCGTTGAACGTAATATCTTTGTCAAAAATTACAGGAAATGACAGTTATGGAAAAATGATGAATTCAGTAAAAAAAATTTCAATGCGGACGCACGATTTTGGGAGTTTTGCAGGGTGGAGAGGGAGAGGAGGGTCCTCTCTATCCCCAAACTCATCCCCTCAGAACAATTGCATATTTTCAGAGATATACATGATCGAAATTTGAGGTTAGGAATTCAGAAAAGTTTCATTTTTGCAAACTTCCAGAAAACCTACTAAAATAATATTTTTTCACCAAAAATGACATTTACTGCAAAAAAAATTGCTGCTTCTGGTGTTTACTTATGAATTGGCCATAAAAATGTACAAATCCATTTCTCGTTATGGATAATTTATTTCAAAGTGCGGCTCACGCCGATCGGCGTTATGTCTGAGAAACGGTCCGCACTCAGCTAATACTAGCAATTTTTGTCGCCGCATTAAATGGGTTCAAAATCAAAATGACTTATTGCGATAAATAGGGTTTTTACATTGGTGGTAAAAAATAATATTTAAGTGGCTTATGCCTATATAGCCGTAAACTACAGCATGCAAAAAAAATATACATTAGAAATGACAATAGAACTACAAAGTTGTTGAAATTATTTACATATAACAAACCAACTTTAGGTCCCACATCAGTATATCGAATATAAAAGTCAGTTGGTTCTACTTCTATGCTATAAAAATTCGTCAATTGAGTAGAAGTTATAGCTAGCAACCATTTTCGGAGAGCACTTCTAAATTTATTCTGCGGTAGTTGCTTTATGTGGGTGGGTATATGATTGTATATAGTTATGCCCTTTCCATAGCAGTTTTTTTAAAACCTTTTTGTTTTGAGAAGTGTGTTTAACACTAATCTGTTTTGGGTTTCTTTTGTTTCTGTCATTGATATCCTTAGTTATATAGACAGCTATATATTCATTAACATAAGAACCCATCACGAGAACATAGAGACAAGGTAATGGCAATATTTTCAGTTGTTGAAAATAAGGTCTGCAG
Organism: Nymphula nitidulata; assembly: GCA_947347705.1. Taxonomy (NCBI): domain Eukaryota; kingdom Metazoa; phylum Arthropoda; class Insecta; order Lepidoptera; family Crambidae; genus Nymphula; species Nymphula nitidulata. The sequence continues at coordinate 15,976,141 of OX374618.1, read as the reverse complement.
GAAATGTCAGGCGGGATGTTACAGATAGTGCATATAATAGCAAGGTTAATAAATTAACACATACGACTAGAATATAAAAATAAAGGTTTTTGAAATATGTTAGATATTTAAATTAATTTAAAGTGTAGATTCGGTTTATCAATCCAAATTTCTAGAAAATTCATCATGAAGTTGTTGTCAATAAACAATTTGTTTTTTTTTTTTTTATACAACTAGATGACAAACAAGCTGACGGCCCACCTGGTGGTAAGCGGTTACCGCCGCCTATAGGCACCTGCAATAACAAGGAAAAGCACATGATATTGCAGGTGTGTTGTCATCCTGAGGCCTAAGATGAAATGCGGTCCATGCCCAGTAATTACACTGGCTACCTTTCCCTTCAATGCGAAACACAGCGAACTGTTTCACGGCTGAAATAAGAAAGGCGGTGGTACCTACCCAGGCGACCCTACATATGGGTCTACCACCTAGTAGTAGTGATTGGATAAAGAATGTTTTACAGCCAAACAAGACAGTAAACATGTGTGTAATTTCAATAAAAACAAGGAAAAAATTTTAAGTGTAAAAAAATACTTTATGAATAATATGTGCACTTATAAGTTACATACCCGAATTACGACCTTTGTTCCGATATTCATTTCTCAGCGTCAAATAATGAGCGCTTTGTAAATGGTCCGCCAGATATTTATAACCCTGGCCCCACTGTGAACCTGGCATGTTTAAATGTGTATGATTTCCGCTAAAAGGACTTGGAACATTGCTCTGCATCGAAGAAGATAGACTGACAGCACCCCTACAGTCATATTTATTGATATGTGGGTCTACTTGTACAGTTATATCAATTTTAGAAAAACTTGTATTTTGTTTTTCGTAATAGGAGCTAATGACCGGTCCTGAAATATCCCTGGTTCGCAGTGGTGAAAATCTAGACATTTCTGAGGAGTTTATATCAATAACATTAGTAGGCAACTTCAGTGCGACTTGAGGGTATTTCATAGTAGAGGTGATATGAAACGTTTTGTCCAAAAAGCTGGCATCTGGACCTGCGAAAGAAATTTTGGTTATATTTCATAAACGTTTGCTCCACGGATTTATAATTTACTTAAAATATATACTTACTGAAAAACGTATTTGCAAAATTATATTTTTGTCCATATAAGTAAACGTTCGATCTTGAATATATTTTATACATCTTAATAAACTAGGTTCATAAATTCTGTATCAAAATCAAGACTAAGAGGGTTTACATAAATTATAAATTTTGGAAAGACTGATATTGTTGGGTGCAAATAATGACAAATAATTACCACAGATTACTAATTTAAATTTATTACAAATGGGAAACAGTTATGACAAAGAAATAATGTTCTTTGTCGCATAAAGATGGCTGCCTCTTAAGTGTGGTTTGTAACTCTCTATGTGCATCTGTTGTCGATATAAAATTTAAAAACTTTGGATGAAGGTGCAAAGATAGGTTTATTATAAATGAAAAAAAAATATACAAGATTCTTCTTTATTAAGTCAGTTTACGTGGCTAATTTCAAAAGAACTTATAAATTACAACGTGACAACCAAATATCGTTTGACTAAAAAATATTTTAGCTCCGACTAGCTAAAACTCGATTTTGAATTACCTTGTATATTACAGTCTTAAGTGATATTTTACCTGTAAATTATTCCGAGAGTTTTAAAGTAATTTTATAGATTTTGATGTGTTTTTTCCTAATTTCAACTTTGTCACCTTTTATTTTTACTCGTGCCATTATACTGGAAAAGTTGCGGCTAAAAGTAAGTATTTGACAGTATCTTGTTTCTGAATAATTTCACGATAAAAATATTTATTTCCAAAAGAAATAAGACAAAGAACCCTACAAATTTTGTCATTACCTTTTTTCCGTTAAATCTTTAGCTCTGGCGTACGGGCGCCGCAAAGTGTAGTTCAACATGCATTTTGGGCAAAAAAACTTATTTAAACTTATTTTTACACACTACCTTGAGATAAAAAAGCGCCACGATTTTTTTTGAAGGCATACTGGGGATATCTCGATTTAAACATACGCCGCTTACTATTTCTAAAGGTGGTAAGGAAATTAGATTTTTGTCCAAACGTACGTATACTTCCAGGCATTTGTACACCAAAACTGTTGATTTTACGGAAAAGAAGGTTATAAATATATTTTCTCTAGTATTTTATTTTATGTAGGTAATTCAAAACTCCGTAATAACGTTCGAGGCAATCTATTTTTTTAGAAACAAATGACTGTATATTAGTAATAAAACTACAGAGGCAGATCATTACTTTGAAAGAAAATGTTTTGATTTAATTTATAGTATTAGCCTTATCTATCTTTTACAATTATTCTAAATTTGAGTAACTTAGGGTGAAAAAAAACATTTTAGTACAAACTATTTTTATGCGTTTCTGAACAAAATTAATTAATTAATATATATACGACACTGTTTCAGTGGCCTTTTTTCCGTAATATCGGAACCTAACCAAAAATTGATGATAAAAAAGTTTTCGAGAGTTATTACGAATCGTCTCGCACGCAGGTTTGACGACTTCCAGCCTCCCGAACAAGCCGGATTTCAAAAAGGCTTTAGTACCATAGACCTCATACATACGCTGCAGCAGGTTATAAATAAGACCGAAAAGTACAACCTGCCATTATGTTTAGCGCTTATGGACTATGAGAAAGCCTTCGATTCTGTCGAGACCTTGGCCGTGCTTCAGTCACTTCAGAGATGCCAAATAGACTATCGGTACATCAAAGTGCTGCAGTCACTGTACGAAAACACCACTATGTCAGTCCGCCTTCAGGACCAAAACTCAGAACCAATACGTCTTCAGCGAGGTGTGATACAGGGCGATGTTATATCGCCGAAACTGTTCACTGTCGCGTTGGGGGATGTGTTTAAGCTTTTGGACTGGAGAGGACTTGCATCAACATAAACGGCGAGTGAAAACATGACTCACCTTCGTTTTGCAGATAATATCGTAGTCATGGCTAAAAACCTGGAAGACTTGGGCACAATGCTTGACGACCTCTGTAAAGTCTCCCAACACCCACTTGTTGGTCTTAATAAACATGGATAAGACGAAAATAATGTCGAATTCCCATGTCGTACCCACTCCTGTAAAGGTTGGAAGCTCTACACTGGAAGTTGTTGACGTATTTGTTTACCTGGGACAAATAGTCCAACTTGGTAAGTCCAACTTCCAGAAAGAGGTCAATAGACGGATCCAACTCGGCTGGGCAGCGTTCGGGAAGCTTCGCAGCATATTCTCGGCCCAACTACCGCAGTGTCTCAAGACGAAAGTCTTTAATTCGTGTGTGTTGCCAGTGATGACTTACGGAACTGAGACGTGGCCGCTTACAATGGGCCTCATAAGAAGGCTCAATGTCATCCAAAGGGCAATGGAGAGGGCTATGCTCGGGGTTTCTCTGCGTGATCGAATCAGAATTGATGAGATCCGCAGGAGAACTAAGGTCGCTGACATAGCCCGAAGAATTGCAAGCCTCAAGTGGCAGTGGGCAGGCCACATTGCAAGGAGGACTGACGGCCGTTGTGGCGAAAAAGTCCTCGAGTGGCGGCTGCGTACCGGAAGACGCAGCGTTGGTAGGCCTCCTACAAGGTGGACCGACGATCTGGTGAGGGCCGCGGGAAGCCGATGTATGCGGACAGCGCAGAACCGATCGGTATGGATATCTTTGGGGAGGCCTATGCCAAGGGCGTCTCTCGGCTGAAATGATGATGATGATGATATCTTTATAATTTTTTATCATCAATTTTATGAGCAGCAACCGATGATCGACGTTATGCTATGCAAGAAATCTTCTCATCACATCTGCGGACGTTCGTGTTCAATGATCTAATTTTTTTCTTTAACAAATCACACTTTCTAGATAGATATTTAATTTTGTCATTTTGTTTCCGAATCTGAAATATAAAAATAAATGGGGATTAGTTACCACTCATTTCGTTATGACATGCAAAACGTCAATCTAAGGCTCCGCGCAAACGAGCTCCCGGTGGTTGTTACGCTCCACTTAGTTTGGTGGCCAAATAGCGCAAGTGGCTATCATTCACCTAAAAGGTTTGCCTTAAATATGACCAAGTTCAAATAACAAGCAATCCTATTATACGAAGTTAATAAAACTAATTAAGTGGTAGGCCCGTACGTAGAGTCCTCTGGGTAGTTAAAGAAGCATTCAATACATTGGTATTATAGGCTTACTTACTTATTTATTATAAATGGCTTATTTGTACAACTTAAACCTAACCAACATTTGCACACCATTATTTTGGTGAAATATATTCGATACACACTTAATATATTATTGAACTCCATCTTATTCTTCTTTTCATCGATACTTCAAGATCGTAAAGTCCGCACTATGTTATTGTGTGTGACCGCACATGTACCACGTGACTTGTCGCAAACTGGCTTCAAAGGTACTTGCTAATGACGTCACAGAAAAGAACTGCCAAAAGAAGTACTAAGAGAAAAGAAGTAAATGCAACATATGCTTTGTTAAAAAGAGACAACATGACGTTGGACGTTTTTATGTCGATATGATAGATATTTCTATACTTACGATATGTATAGAACATTAAAGCATCTCCATATAATCCTTCCTCATTGGGAAACAGCCCTTGCTTGATAGACCTATTCGATAGTGGATGACAGCCGAACATTGATTAGTGACGTCGTAAGCTATCGACAAGGGTTGCGGTCCGTACACCTCTGAAAGTAACTATCAGCGCGCTCAAATGAGTCCCGCAAAGGTGTAAGCGCGCTAATATTAACCGGGATATGGAGCCGCGTGACGTCATTGATGACATCAAAGCACACTTACACCGCTAATGCTCCCGAGGAAAATCACTGTAACCGTCAAACCGCGATTTATTTATTAATTTTAGGTTATTTATGGTAAGCGGAATTGTTGGTGTCCAGAAAAGAGAAGTTGTATTGTAATTAAAAATTCACAAACACAAAAGTAAGTACTCAGATCACACTGTTTTAGATTCGAATACTGAAATGCAATAGTATTGATGTGACAATTGACATTTGACCGGTTGACACGCTATAACTTTGGTCCGAAATCGTGAGTACGCTGAAAGCTCTGTAATTTGTTTTGGACCGCAGTCGATATCGGTACAAATCGATACCTAAATACAAAAACCAAAAAGCACGAAGTTAAGGTCACATACCTTTAATTACTATCAGAATTTTAAAATGTGAAATATTATCAATTTTCTAAAAATAATTCATTTAAATATGACTTCGATATTTATTTTTATGAATTCACCTAACATGTTTTATTTATTCTGTGGTAACACTGAATTCAACTTGTCCAATGCAATGAGGAAGGATTTTATGGAAATGGTCTGATGTTCTATACATATCGTGAGTTTATCTATCATATCGACATAAAAAGGTCAAACGCCATGTTGTTTCTTTTTAACCAAGTAAATGTTGCATTTGGAAAGAGGGATAAATATTACTTGTTGATTAATTCTTTTGCTGTGACGTCATTTGCATGTACCTTTGAAGCCAGTATGCGCCAAGTCACGTGGTACATTTGCTGTCACACAATAGCACAGTGCGGACCAAAAAGTGTTCTGTGGTGCGGACTTTACGATCTTCAAGTATCGATAGAATAAATATTTTTTTATTTGCTAAAATATAATAAATGAATGTGAAGGTACTTATGATGGAGTTAAATAACTGGTCATAAAACAATAACATTGAACCTACCAATCACTCAAACAGTCACACAAAAGCTCTTCGATTTAAATGACCTGCCGAGGCGTCCAATTGAATGGCTTATTTAAACCAGAAGGCTGATATGACGTTCAGCCATCTGGTTAAACGTTGCGCTCAAAGACTTGGCTAGTTGTACTTCAGCCGTTTGATTGGATGCTGGCATTCAATCAACGGGGTAGAACTAGAACCAAGTGTAGGTTCTTTCTGCTCCGTCTTGCAATATACTGATGACCTAATCTTATATGTTGCATCTGAGTCTATTGAAGAGGCTTCACTTAGACAAAACCGTGCACTATTTTACTTAGACGATTTTTTGTCAGATAATGGGCTGTCACTATCTGTCCCAAAAGAAATTTAGTAGTGTTTACTAGAAAGAGAAGGCTCCCTGATTTTAATATCGGTTTACTGTTGTTGTAGACTGACCATTAAAACCGATTTGCTAGGTTATAACCATCATGCAAACCCTATTGTGTAATGTGCATGCGGATTGAGTGATCCTATCTTCAATCTTTACAATAATCGACGAGGATTTAGTAAATGTGGGTGTACACACCACATTGTGGCCCTTATTTTGTTTTGGCTAGTATATATATAATTGCTCTTATATTAGCAAAATGTCTTCATTAATATCATTTACATACATATCATACATATCTGGTTTCGAGACGAAAAACAAAGCAACTTTCGCCATGATCGATCCTGGGATGGCTCAATCAAAGTTTGTTATCTCGAGCTCCTCCGTGCTTCGGAAGGCACGTTAAGCCGTTGGTCCCGGTTGTTCCTGCAACCGCTTAAACCCACCAGCGTGATGGTGTTATGGCCCACACTCCTCATGTGTTTCTCCCATGTAGGAAGGCCTGTGCCCAGCAATGGGACTTATATAGGCTGGTGATGATGATGACATACATACCTTATCATATTTTATGCATTTAAGTTGTAGAACTATAAAAAAAAAAACTTGGATTATATTTTCCGTAATTAGTATGATAAAATTACGTAACCAATAGAGGTGAGTTGTCACCAAAGATTAATGTTATACAGGGGGACGCTCTCGAAAACGAAGGAAGGTGGCAGTGCTGGTCACCCTAAACACGCGACTTGTTAAGGCGATACTTTGAAAAAAATGCCTTTTTTGATATTATACTATCGGACTCTTAGAAATTTTACAAATCTATTAATAAGATATGCATTTCTTCATATCTTTATCTAGATTTGTGTAGAGCCAGAAACACGATTTAATGACTTTGCCTCGATACATTTATTTTTTGAAATGACCTCTTAAATATGGGAAATTTAAAGATTATTGTGAGATGAGAAAAGCTAGTCTATAGAAAATTGGTTTAATAAGTTGACATCATGAATATTTAGAATCGTGTAGGAGTATTTTGCTGTAATCCTCGTAGTTTTTTTTATCGAATTATTTATGTTTTGTCGCTTACGTCGAAATTTTTGTGTGACCCGATAGCTTCTGGGCGCAGAGTATTCACGACTTTAAGAGGCTGATAATTGCTAATTGAGCCTTACTTAAAACTTTTTTTAGCACAATCTGTTGAAATAAACGCAGTGAAAAAAAAATATGTTACTCTTGGACATATTTCTAATAATATGCATGTCCCCAAAACACATTATAATCAAAATCTTTGTATAAAAAAATGCCAAAGTCACCCATCAAAATCAGCTTGCAGAACAAATTCTGCGTTATATGTCAAAGGTTTTTTTCTGATTTTCAGGGAACAAACTTGTTATATTAAATTTTATAATATTGATGTTTCACAATTTCAAATAAGTAGCTAGTTTTTTAGTAAATCAATTTATTCTGAATTCTTCAGCCGATTTCAATAGCGACTCGCGCCACTATCCATTCTTCTCTTTCATTTGTAGAGGAAACGACAGTGATCGCCGAGGCGTGCTGCTAGGTGGACCTGTGTCGCTTCTATGCTCGCGGTTCTTAATTAAATCAGTCTGCGTCTGTTTTAATTTGCAAATATCAAATAGACAATTATATTTTAGGTTTTAGTGATTACTATGTGAGTGTATTATAGGTAGTAGATAGACAAAAATGAGTAAATAATTTCGTAATTTTTATTGTGAAAATTTTATTTCATTAATAATATTATTTATGAAATAAAATTTTTTTTGTATAAATATTATTTTGGACTATGGAAAACCAAGAAAAAGGTCTAAAAAGAGTCAAAAACCACTCGTATAGGGGTAAATAACACAGTAATAACCTGATAATTTTTTCTTTAGATAGCTAATTTTATCTAATTTTAGGAACTATCAAAAACTCCATAATCATCTCGAAAGTTGTACCTATTTAGATTCACAGTCACAGATTGTAGTTGTAAAGTAAGTTTATTTTTACTAAAAGGGAAATGTATAAGTATATTGTGATATTTAGATAGTTAACTTCGAAGTGAAAAAATTTATCGCAATTGTTTAGGGTTTGAGATGCTCGACTTACTATCCGAGAGGTAGGGGTTCAATCCTTCAATGGTTCACAACTTTTTTTTTTATTATATGTATTTTTTATTTCTTATTTTGTTTTTTGTTTTTTTAAAACAAATAAGAAAGTAAAAAAAAAAAAAAAAAAAACGATTAAACTATAAATACAAAAAATATTTTTTGTATCAAATCAAATCAATTTTTTTTTACTTATGCTTTTTTTTTATTTTTTATCAGATTTTTATGTATGTTTATTTTTAGTTCTTTGTTGTTTATATTTCTTATTTTTTAATTCTTTATTAATATATTTTATATTTTTTTATTATTCTTTGTTTATCTAATAATGCATAAGGAAAGTAAAAAAAACTTATGTATTTATATGTATTACATAATACAAAGATAAATTTCAACAAAGTTTTTTTATAGAACCATAAAATAAGTTTGATTTATTTCATAGACCTACGTGATTGTCAGACACGACAGTCTTAAAAATAATCAAGATATCGAATGGTTCGTTTTTGTTCTTTTTAATATTAGTTTTTCCGGTTACAAAATGTGATTCATGAGGAAACAACAGGCACAGTTAATTTTAGATTATTAAATGCATACAACGCTAAATTAGCTTAAGCCTAGCCTAGGCTTAAAGGTTCTTTTATATGTAAATTTTAAAACCAGAACTTTTATCATATGCTATAAAAGAGATGTTTCAAAAATGTATTTAGACCCGGCCAGGTCTATACACAGTTTACTGAAAAATAGCTAAAAAATTGTAGAACGGTGTTCAATTGTCCATTCCAATCCACGGTGTTGAGTATTCTATATTTCAACTTTTGTACCGGCAAACTATGCATGATTCAAATATGTCCTCTTTCCACTATATTATTGTAGCACAAATTAGCTCTCAGCATTAAGGTAGTTGACAACTTTATTTTTATTTCATAAATAAGAAGTTTATAACTCATAAAGAAATATTGCAAAAGAAATAGTAAGTATGTCTAAGATCAATACTTTCACAGATGTAGTGGCATGTTGATATGTTGCGGCGTAACATCCAAAAACGCTCCATAGAAAATCTACCGAACAGGTGACGTCACATGTTCCCATATTACTAAGAAATGTATGGGCATACTGACAAAATTAATAATAACTATGTATTAAGTATGTTTTTATTAATAGTTGTTGCTTTAATTGATGTTAGCGATCTAATTACATTATCATTTTTGATAAATTTTGAAAAAAAAACTTTTTTTTTATTTCGAAAAGGGTCTAATTTAACAATATTTCATATCTTTTAAGTTTGAATTGTTTTTATGGGTAGTGGTAGCATATATTTTCCGATTTTGTAAAAATTAGCGCCAATTTTAAACTTAGGCAACATCTCAATTCATGTTTATTATAATTTTTGTTTCTGTACCTAATCTGTGAGCAATGTTGTTAGGATTACATTTAAATGTACTATTTATTATTTATATTGTTTAGCTTAAACATACTGCAACACTGTTTATCATCATTATCATCACTAGCCTTTATACGTTATATAAGCCTTCCTACATGGAAGAAACATATGATACACGTGATGAGTTTGGGCAATAACACTACCACGCTAGCCCAGTGCGAGTTGGTGGGGTAAAGAGGTTGTAACAACAACCGGGACCAACGGTGACCCATCCCGGGATCGACCATGGCGAAAGATGCTTTATTTTCGTAGTTGAAATCAGAGAGCTCAATCTACTACGCCACCGAAACATATAAGTAGTCTTCAAAACATATAGTTTTCAAGAAATGAACAAATCCGTATCAGAACTTCGGATCTTGAGGTAAATATAACATGAACGCTGGCACATAAATAAAGATAATCACATACTTATCCTACAGAAAGAAATCTAGAAAAAAATCTAACATGTTTCAAATTTCAATATACTCTAGACTGTTTCAGATGAGTATTTATTAGAATACATAATTTTTCAATTTCGTATATCATTTCAAAGATTACTATTCCAGAATTTTAACAATTGAATTTCTTGATTAACCTAATAACCAATCATTACTGTTTGATACAATCGAATAAAGTTTCATACGTTTCATAGAAAGTATATTTCATAATAATATTATTATTTTCCATTTTTGAGGTGCTCGGTGGCGTAATGGTTTGAGCGCTCTGGTTTCGATCACGAAAACAAAGCAACTTTCGCCATGGTTGGTCCCGGCATGGGTCAATCAAATTTATAATCTCGAGCTCCTCCGTGCTTCGGAAGGCACGTTAAGCCGTTGGTCCCGGTTGTTACTGCAACCGTCTTAACCCACCAACCCGCATTGGGCCATCGTGGTGCTGTTATGGCCCAATCTCCTCATGTGTTTCTCCCATGTAGGAAGGCCTGTGCCCAGCAGTGGGACGTATATAGGCTGATGATGATGGTTATTATTTTATCGACAAAACTCTGTATCGAAACATGAATAAATATTAAACAGCACACATTTTAATATATCATCAATCATCGCATTCCTGTGATGACTAAAAAGCTGTTGTAGTCAGTTCTATATATTTACCATTAATTTAAAAATACCACATATTTTTTATAAAAGTGTTTAGTTTTTTATTGCTCATTTCTATTTTAATAATGGTCTATGGAATAAAGCACGTGGAGCACGCCATCTAGTGGCATTTTTTTTAGCTTGGCGCTTTTGAGGTTGTATTAGTTACGCGGCTTGTCGGTGTAGTATTGTGGAGCCACGTTATCGGAAATATTAATGGGCGGGGCCTCGAAATTCATTTTCTCAAGGTCGTTGGCGTTTATCAGCCTCTTAATGTTATAAAAATTAAGTGTAATTGCGTAGGAGCGCTCTCACAGACTCAGTGCTGCGACAGCTCCCACCGACGTCTGACCTATGTCAGTTTAGCGAGCCATCCGTAAAAACGGCCGACTATTTAATTTTGCTAACTGCGATATTTGATTAAACATAGTTGTAGATAAGGCTCAAGAGACGCTTAAGTCAGTGTGTAAATTTATTAGTTATATATTGTAGTAGTTTAATAATAGCGTTTAATCATTTTGTAAATATTTAAGATCATGGGGAGAAAGAAATCATCAGTAGGTACCTAATACCGAAATTGAACTAAAAATAACTTTGTAAGGTACCTATATGCTCGTAAAATGTTGGAGGGAAAAAAATAAGTAACTAAAGTAAAAATAAGTAACATTGACATTATTTTATTAGATGACCAATAATGAATAAAATCAGTCAATTGCTCCAAAAGTACAGACGACAGCACATCGAGCGTTACAGTTTGATCTTGAGATCGCTCTTATTCGGTTCGCAATAGAGACGGCTATCGTAGTGCAACTGTAACACTTGATGTTCTGTCGTAAGTTGGTACAATAAATAAAATACACATATATTCAACCAAATGGAACAGTTCTTTTCTTTTTAGTGAGTTCGTTGTTCAGTTCATTGTAATAAAACTTTATTGGTGCATATGGAATGATGTTATAATTGGTAAAAATGTTGCTTTATAAAATTAAAATCAATACATTAGTGCGAAAAATAAATCGGCGACTGACGAAAGCCCGTAGAACAGACACCGCCAGTGGAGTCGCTACTTGACGTAGATTTTAAATATTTTTTTATTTTATATTCTTATATTTTTGGATTTGGTGCTTACAACTTAGCAGCAACTCCAAAACATGTTTCTAGGGAATAAGTACTTACTTAAATTTTATTATCTTATCCTTATTAGTATTTTGAAGTCGGTTTGAATTTTTGTTTAATTTTTTTTTCACATATTTTATTGATATTTTTCTAAGGTTAAAGCTAGATGAGTGACCGTCAGTATATATTATTTTCTACTATCATATCGTTTCACTAAAAAGCCATAAGAAAGCAATAAAAATCATAGAAAAGCAAAAATTTTGCAGACATAGACTTTATCATTACAGTTATTTTGATTTAAGAACCAAACAGAACCAAATTACACAATCGTTTTTTTTAAATTATGAGACCAAATGGCAACTATTCTGCACCGAACAAAAAAAGGATGACGTAAATCGTATGACATAAATTGTGTTTGTGATAGAGGCGGCTTTCGAAGTGCAACTGTTATACTTGATGTGCTGTCATCTATTCGTGAAAAACACCTTCTCTAATACGGTAAAAAATAGATAATTATTCTCTAATCTGAAACTAAGAATTTTCGTGAACAGAGCAATTATATATTTATAAAGGATATATTTTTCGATTTCAGAGTCATTCCTATAGTTTTTGATATTAGTAGTAATATATTGGTCATGCTAACAAGTTATCGTTCGGTCACCGACGCGAACTCACTCGTTCGTTGCAATGCTCAATATCTTGAGAATATTATATAGAAATATAAAAAGGGTCTTAGCTCAGTTTCTGGTTCTGCCCACACCGTGGGATGTGGACATAGCACTGATATTCTGCTACAACCTGAGGTTTTTAGAGAATAAATAAAATTGCCAAACGTACTTAAGAAAAGTGTTTTAAAAAAAAGTGATATAACATAAAATATTTGAATGTGTGTTCGCATGTTGCTGTAAATGTTATAATAAACCTATATATGATTTGGTACTGTATTGAATGTATTAATAAATATGTGTTTGTCAACAATTGTTTAAGAACAAATTATTATTTACATTTATGTAGGTATACGGAATGAAACATTCAAATGGCAAAATCCGCCACCAAGTACCCGTTGGCAATACCTATTCGTTGTTTATCTAGAAGAAATGATTTCACGTGTTTTTTAAAACAAAATTTTGAGGTCATTAGTCTTGTAGGCGGCGGTATGTTATTCGAACATTTGGTGGCAAGGTAGCGGAAACTGCCAGCGAACGCAACTGACTTGTGTGGGTGACATTCTAAAATATTTCTGCAAGTTCTAGTGCCGTATCTGTCATGAAAAGGAGATGTACCGATGTAACTTAGAGAAGAGATATGTTGGCTTCTTATACTTCACAACGACAAACACCAAACAAGCGAGGTATAAATGTTTCCGGGAACACGTATTCAGCATCAAAGCACAGTTCAGATACGGTGAGATGTGATTTCTAGGAGGTACCTTGAAACAAAAGCGATAACGAGCGTTTTGCACTCTTTAAACTAGGCGGCGAGTTTTTGACCGAAACCGTGCTCCGTACACCAGATCTCCATAATTAGCTTTGGCAAAATTAATGACTCATACAATGTTATACGTACTTTTTCACTGAGTAGATTTCTTAAGGCGATAGAAACAAGACTTGACTACGTTAACTATATGGGTTTCAAAACGTCAATACGTCAAACGTTATACCCAGATTTCTGGCTTCATTTACTCGTTCAATACTATGCCCATGGATCTCAACAATAGGGTTACACTATAAGGTTTTAGCTACTTGGTGCTTGGAACTAGAAGTGTGCGCCGAGCCCCAATTTTCCGGCGGCGGCGCGCCGACCATTCATGGTGGCGACGCCGCGCCGGCGTGGCCCTATGTTTTGCCGTCATTTTAAGAGGTTTCATTAGCCAGGGTATTCATACAAATTATCAAGTCCAAATTTTTCGAAAAAGAGTATAAGAACTAAATTAGAGCGAGTAAAAAATAGAAGTGGAATAAAAAAGTTTATTACTTGAAATGCTATCAAAACTGCATCTCAGCATTAGTTAGAATTAGAATTATAGATATAGACCCATCGCGCTCCTGAGTCATGTTTACAAGCTGTATTTGAGAGTTACAACGAATCGTCTCGCACGCAGATTTGACGACTTCCAGCCTCCCGAACAAGCCGGATTCCGAAAAGGCTTTAGTACCATAGACCACATACATACGCTTCGGCAGGTTATACTGAAGGCCGAAGAGTACAACCTGCCATTATGCTTAGCGTTCGTGTACTATGAGCAAGCCTTCGATTCTGTCGAGACCTGGGCCGTGCTTCGGTCACTCCAGAGATGCCAACTATAGACTATCGGTACATCCAAGTGCTGCAGTCACTGTACGAAAACGCCACTATGTCAGTCCGCCTTCAGGACCAAAACTCGGAACCAATACGTCTTCAGCGAGGTGTGAGACAGGGCGATGATATATCGCCGAAACTGTTTACTGCCGCGTTGGAGGATGTGTTTAAGGTTTTGGACTGATGATATCTTAGCCATGGCTACAAACCTGGGAGACTTAGGCACTATGCTCGACGACCTCTGTAAAGGTCCCCCAACAAGTGGGTCAAAAATGAACATGGATTAGACGAAAATTATGTCGAATTCCCATGTCGTACCCACTCCTGTAAAGGTTGGAAGCTCTTCACTGGAAGTTGTTGACGAATATAATTTACCTGGGACAAATAGTCTAACTTGGTAACTCCAACTTCCAGAAAGAGGTCAATCGACGTATCCAACTCGGCTGGGCAGCGTTCGGAAAGCTTTACAAGCTGGCCGCCACCAGCATGCCGCCCGCCATATGGAGAGTAGTGGCGTCATTCCTGAGAGGTCGTAGCTTCTTCGTTTCGGTTCGTTCGCGCTTTCCCAGGCCCGCCCGATCCTAGCACGAGTGCCCCAAGGAAACTGCCTGTCGCCGTGCCTGTACGCCGCCTACACCAACGACATCCCCACCCTGCAAAACCACTTCCGGGAGGGTGAGCGGGACGTGGTGTTGGCGCTGTTTGCAGACGACAGTGCGTACTTCGCTTCGTCGCGCAGAGATATCGACGCCCCAAGACGTCCCACGCCCCGCGACATCTTGTCGCCGCCTGTGGCGGAGAGGGAGATGTCATCGCCATCACCTCTAGCTGGAGCCCCGCGACGAAGTAACCTACCCCGATTGAAACTGTGTATCGTGTACGGCTCCCAGCACGCCACAGGACCCTCACCCCTGTGCGCGAAGCTCGCTATACACGAAACGCCACCCACCGGATTGACCCGTGCCCAAGTGTGCGCCCATGAGGCTGCGTGCGACGAGCACCCCCTTGGACTGATACCCGACTGCCTTGAACTGAGCGGGCGAGGACTCGCGATATTCGCCGAGGTATCGCTACCACCACCTGCATCACCACCTGCAGGTGGCACCATAGACCCCCTTCCCCTACCCCAAAGCTCCCCTGGCAGAAGTGTAAGCCGCGGCCCGCTCGCAGGCGCTCAACGGGCCTTGACCAACGTCAAATCACCTGTGGGGCTGAGGGTTTCGTCTCCTAAGCCGGAGTCGTAGCATAGGGGCAAAGAGGGGGCCATCGCCGAAGGCCATGTCCGATTACCGAGATGCTGCTCGGGCAAAGAGCTTTCGCTCGAAGCCCGCAACCCCGCCAATAATCGAGAAGAAAACCAGACAGACGACACGGGAAGCTTCGCAGCATATTCTCGGCCCAACTACCGCAGTGTCTCAAGACGAAAGTCTTTAATTCGTGTGTGTTGCCAGTTATGTATGACTTACGGAACTGAAACGTGGCCGCTTACAATGGGCCTCATAAGAAAGCTCAATGGCACCCAAAGGGCAATGAAGAGGGCTATGCTCCGGGTTTCTCTGCGTGATCGAAACAGAAATGATGAGATCCGCAGGAGATCTAAGGTTACCGACATAGCCCGAAGAATTGCGAGTCTCAAGTAGCAGTAGGCAGGCCACATTGCAAGGAGAACTGACGGCCGTTAGGGCGGAAAGGTCCTCGAGTGGCGGCCACGTACAGGGAGACGCGGCGTTGGTCTCCATGTACGTGGCCTCCCACAAGTTGGACCGATGATCTGGTAAGGGTCGCGGGAAGCCGATGGATGCGGACAGCGCAGAACCGATCGGTATGGAGATCATTGGGGGAGGCCTATGTCCAGCAGTGGGAGTCTCTCGGCTGAAATGATAATGATGAATACATAATTGCATGAAAATAATTTATCATGGATTGGACATTGTCATGGATGAAAATAATTTAATCCACGCGTAGTGAACTTAGTCGCGATTTTTTAGCAGTGACAGTTAGTCCTGCTATAGGAAAAACTCGCTGATTTGGCGTGCTAGAGTGGCAGGAATTGCCAATATAGCCCTTGTGAGTTTGCTTAAAAGCACAACACAAAAGCTTGCAAAAACAGAAGCTTGACTTGATCTTAGCGTCGTATAAAACAGAGATTAAAAACTGTTTAAATTTAGTCTTATTAAATGTAGTCATTTTCTATGCGCACTATCATTCATTTTCGATCGCATGAAATGAGCCGATAAGAATGGACGATCGTGCGAGCCAGCGGCTGTTCGTTGCTTCCCCTTCCCCGCCCCCGGCGCGCCGAGCCGCCGTCGCGGCGGCGGCGGCGCGGGCCGAGAGCGGCGCGCATGTCTACTTGGAACCAAGAATCAAGTACTTTGATTTATTGGGATTGAGGACTAGACTATTCCGCTTAGCCCAGTATGCAACACTGTTGAGGTCCTCATTCAACTTTGACATGACTACATCATACTCGCGGGGGTTGGCTGCTAAATACATCTGTATATCATCAGCATATAACTTTTAGCTACAATTTTTAATTACTCTGGTGACATCGGCGCTATTTATAGTAAAACGCAGAGGACCAAGAATGGAAACCTGGGGTACACTACGTAGCAAAGGTTTTGATGCAGATAGTGAGTAGGATCCATCCTCATTAAAAAGCCTGACTGCTGGTAATGATTTTTTAGATAGCAATTGAACCACGATAGAGATACAGAGTCGACACCATAATAATGTAGCTTGGCTAAAAGAAGAGGCACATTTGTACAGTCAAACGCGCGGGAATAATCCAAGAGTACCATACAACATCAAGCAAAGTAGTAACTGTACCCGACCCTCTACGAAAACCAGATCGAGCACATGACAAAATATTGTTTTTTTCGACAAAACTACTAAGCTGGTTATTATAGACTGCTTTTTCTAAAACTTTCGACACATAAGGCAGAATACTTATAGGGCCAAGGTCCTTAAGGTCATGGGGGTCTTTTACCTTAGGCAGAGGTGTTACCAGGGCTGACTTTCAAATGCTTGCTTGGGACCTCTGCTGTTAGTATATACCTGTTTATAATTTCGGTAATAACTTTAAGAGACTGTGGGAGTGTTAACAGAAGCATACCCCTGCTAATACCATTGTTTCCGAAAGCGGCACCAAATTGTCTCCGGGAACATTAACAAAATGATTATCTATTTTTTAGTGTCATTAAAAAAATTGGGGAGACAGTCATACTTCGAAGAATCTGGTAATATACTACTTTTTAAATTTTTCCAAAGCGCTATAGGATTATTGTGCTTAGAATTAATGTGATAATTGTAATAGGCTTGTTGTTCATTGGAAATACTATTTTTAACAATTTTTTATATTTTAATATAATATTGTTTATTACTGTCTGTTTTATTGTGTCTATACTTTTCATGGGCTGAATTACGAGAATCAATCATAATTTTTATGACGTCAGTAATCCAAGGCAAAGATTTATCAGATTTTAATTTGTCAGTTTTTAAAGGCGCATGCTTATCAGTTTTAAAATAATATTATTAAAGGTACATTAATATTTTTATAGGTCTATACCTAATTGTCCGTAGAGGGATTTTGTCACGTTAAACACACAGCGTAAAGTTTACCATCGCATGCCCGAGAGATCCCGTAATATTTGTGACAGAAATATTACGAACAGGGGCATTTGTACACACAGCGTCAATCAAAGTCTTATTTTCCAAAGAATAGTAGTTGAATAGTATATGAAATTCGGTTCCCAAATAGAGAATAAAAAAGAGAGTACCTAAACCTATTTGGAATCACTCACTTTCGCGACCTCACTCGTTTCAATATCTTTAAATTTTAAATAAGCATTCTGTATCACCTTTCGAGATATTTCAATAGAGATTTCTGTGAGGCCGCGTCGGCGACTGAAACAGGCTTATTGAACTAGAATGCCATATATTTTACTACTCACATTAACGAGTATTTTAGCCCCCATCCGGCCCAAGCACGTCTTTCTGAATTATTTAAAAGACTGTATGTATCTATAGGTAATATAAGGAGCTAAAATAAACTTACACTTCCAATGTTCAAAGGTTGATTAAAGGTGCTGATTAAAACAAAAATTGTGAAAATTTTAAATACTTATGACAACAATTTAATTATTCATGTTCTGCAAATGAAATTTAATATAAAATATTTAGTGGCAAATATTGCTATTGAGACTCCATGCGTCCCGTAACCCGTTATAAGAATACGGTCGGTCGACTAGCCGGAACGCGCGATGTATCTAAGAGGGGGTGCTCTCCGCGCGCGGCCGTGTACTAGCTTAGACTCCGCCCTTTGCGGTTTGATTTATTTTCAGAGTATCGCCTTAACACCTGTAATTCAAATCATGATTTTTCATAATTTTCTTTATTTGTAATTGTTACAATAAGGTTGTGAAGATATTACAATTTGTATAAATTATTATCTTATTTTTATATTTTCATAGAAATGGTTTGCCACTTTCGAAAACTTCATTTGTTTGATGATTTCTTGACATTTGTATGAAATAATATAACATTGGCTGCATTGTTTTAAAGATATGCCATGAAATTATCAAATGAATAAGATGTTTTTGAAAGTAGCAAACCATTTCTATGAATTAATACAGCATGTTTCAATTTACCGTCGTATTGACGGCAACATCCTGTGTATATTCTTATACCACACCTTAGTTCGGTTTGAAGACAAGGCGAATTATAATTATAACGTCTCTCCTTGACGTTGAACATGTTTTTAATAGGGGAAGCTTTTGCTCAGGGGACCGTTCCGAGCACAGAACATAGAGAGTAGTTAGAAGGCGTAAGTGGGCGGGACGCGCGCGCCGCGCATAAGAGTAAACACTTTTATCCAGTACTTTTGACGATTCGACGCGCTCAGTAGTTCGCTAATCAATGCAGAGCAATATTATGCCAAAACTTTTTTTTTTTTTTTTTTTATACAACTAGATGACAAACAAGCTGACGGCCCACCTGGTGGTAAGCAGTTACCGCCGCCTATAGACACCTGCAATAACAAAGAAAAGCACTTGATATTGCAGGTGCGTGGAAAAATGCCTCTTTGTGCTACTTTAACACGCTGGAAGCAAAGTTATACTTATAATCTTACTCATTGAGACATTTCTTATCATCGCTTAGTACATTTTTACTGTAAAATAGTGAAAAACATTAAATTAAAACGACGCCATGCCAAAAATATACTTTGCTGGCTGTGTACGTCGTTAATAAAAGTGGCTTTGTATTTAGCCCGCAATGTATGCTTTTTGGGGTAAATTAAAAGAGTTGCCAGCACGTCACACTTATTTTCCACAAATGAGTCAAAAATATATTAATGTTTAATTTAATTAGAAAATATTACAACAAAATATTATGATGTCAAATTATTGCATAGTAACTATTTCCTTATAACAAAACTCTTTGATGTTACTCGTTTTTTTCACTTGTGCCAAGTATGTAAACAAAACAAACTGACATCAATTTCGTAAATGTTGAACAATCCGCTAATTCAACGTAAGACACCTTACACTTTATTATCACGTCTTATTTTGCTACGTAAATAACTATGAAATATTTACAAAAATACGAAATATTTGCCATCACAGACTACGTTAAGATAAGGACTACGTTTTGCCATTAAATAAAAATAAAGCACTGAAAAAATGAGGTTATGTACTAGTTTTTGCTGTTCATATATTATCTCTATTATAGAACACAAGGAAGGAACGCCCATACAGCCATATCTTAAGTATTTTCTGTCATTCTACAAATATTGCATTGAAATGCTAGTGCAATGCAACACATTTCAATGCAATTCTTAGTGTCTTTCTCAGTGTCTTCACATCAAATTCACTTATATTACAATGATCTTCCAATGGTATGTAATGTAAACACAAACACTTCTACTACCACTTCTTCACAAAACTACTTATACCAATTTTATAACACAATGTTGGCTCAGACAGATTTTTGTATTTATTGTAATAAAAATCTTGACTGATATGACAGCATTAAATCTCGCCAAAAACTCCAAATATGAAAATATGACGCTAGTTTTCATGATGCTAGTTTTCATGATGCCACTTATTGAGGTAGATAGCCACGATGAATTTCACAACGCGAAAATGAATGAATGAATTTCACTATACGTGAAAACTGGATAATTGGGACATTAAGGGATCTGCGAATTGGTCTCGCTTAATAAGGTATACCACTTCCCCAGTATCTCACATAAACATAAATAAATATCTGTCTACATATACAGAGGGTACTATTAATAGAGGTGATAATAAAGGTTATTTCAGTTAGAAAGGTGCGATTATGAAATAAAAAATGTATTTTGTAAACATTTGAAATAAAACCAATTAGCCAGATTTAACTTGCGTTTATTTAGATCTTACATTATTATTATACACCCGACGTTTCGATAACTTTTCAGCAATGTAAGTATTCAGTTACTTTAGATTTCAATCCATAAACAAAACGGAAATTAATATGCGTAGTGTAAGTTAGAAAGGTGATGAATTGATGTTATCTCAGTAAAAGAGGTAAAATACACTAGCTGTCTCAATTATAGAGGTAACTATGACGATAAAATTGAAAGAATTAATCCCAAATATAGTGGATTGCATTGTCTAGCTGTATAGGTTTATCACTTATGCAGGTCCCACTTGACCAAGTTAGCTTTTATTTTAATGATTTTTCACATCGCACGTCATTCACAAAACTATATCTATTTCACACAACACAAGGTTACAAACGTTCGTTCAGACACAATGTTCTAATTATAAAAATCTTGACGCACCTCATGAAATAGCAAAAAAAAACTCTCCAATAATAAGGTTAGCTTTTTATGTAACAAAAACCATAGTGACATAAATAAATGAGATGTGGACAAGTCTCTTTATTCTGGAAAGCCTCGAATCCCAGATTATGTAATTTTTTATTGTCATATAGTCTTACGCAGCTTGACAAATGAAACTGTAATCGCAGCGAATTAAGTGCCCAAAAGATAACAACTCAATCCTTTCAAAAATCTAACTGAATATGAACTGCAATGGATTCTTAGGGAACCTATCTCCCTCACAATTATAGATCTTAGTTTGCATCAATTACCAAAAACGATTTCAATAAGAACACCTATTGTAAAGAAAAAAAATTTTTTATTCCTATTACTATTATTACAACATAAAATTTAAATAGTTCTTTCATTCGTTTAAGTCACTATTAAATACATCAACGAACCCAAAATTTCCCACCAAATTGCATTTTATTTTTATTCTGGTAACACTGCAATATATGTGCACAAACAAATTCAATCTTTATGCTGTGGAAATATGGCCTGTATTTAAATGGTCTGTTTTTCACTTGGTACATTTTTGTACCGATTTTCAGGAACCAATCGCGTAATGGTTTTTTATGTAGTAAAATACGAACTTATCATTAACATGTGTGCGAGAGGCGACACTGGTTCTGGTACTAACGTCGCTTGATACTACTTCTAACCTCTCTCTTATGTTCTGTGGTTCCGAGCCTACACTCCAAACACTCAGAGTTGTTTTTTTTTGTCTTGCTCTAAGGCGTGTCAACGACTCAAGTTGTTTTTATAACCTCATTTTTCGACAAGGACTTCCATCATTATCTAAAGGCTTCAATTCCGCATTAAATTTTCTGTATTAAGTCTGCATTTAAACTTTAATTCACAAAGAAAGACACACACAGAAAGTAAACTTAAAAAAATTTTGAAGTCGGTTTTAATTTTTGTTTAAAATTTTTTTTCACAATTTTTAGTGATAACTTTCTAAGGTCGAAGCTAGATGGGTGACCGTCAACTTATATTGTTTCCTACTATCGTATCGTTTCACTAAAAAGTCATAGGAAAGCAAAAATTCGCCATGTGGGATACGTAGGCGACTTAATAATTTTGTTTTTTATTTATTTAAAACCAAACTTCCCAACTGATTTTGAAAAAAAATTTATAAGACCAAATGGCAGCTATTCCGCATCGAACAAAAAAAGAATCACGTAAATCGGATCAGTAATCTCGGCGTAATCGGTGTACATACATACAAAGAAAAAAAATATGTAGACGACTTACTAATTTCAGTTTTTTTTTATTTATAAAAACCAAACTACTGAACTAATTTTGAATCAACGCTTGTCATCATTATATTCATTTTGTAAAATGTGTGCTAAAATGAACGCCAAACAAGAAATTGAAGTTGGATAATACGTGCATTTTCAAAGCTGGGGGTAAAAATTTATGAAGAGGGCTATCTCTTATGTATGTAAAATAAAGTAAAATTGCTATCAGACTATTTAATTTTTAATTGAATTTATTTAACAAAACGTCCTTAAATATACAACAAAAATAAAGATAAAATTTTACATCTACTTACACCATTGTATCTCACTCAATAAATATTTTACAAAAACTTTAAATCTGCTATCAGAGCAATATGGTCAGAAGGAAAAACAACACTGGGTAATGCAGTATTTGCTTGAAGCTCTTCAAGACTCGGTAAAGGCACCACCTTAAATTAAGAATTAATATAAGAAACGCAGGAAGAGTAATTAATAATAGGCAGGTACTGCTATTTTTTTTTCAACTAAATAAAAAACAAGCTAACGGCCCGCTTGGTGGTGAGTAACTTCGCAAATATTGAAAGTGAAACTTAACTAGTGTACCAAAGTACCGAAATTTAAATTTCAATGAATTCGGTTTGATCGGTAAATCAGTTTACGCGCCGGTCTTTACCTACCTGTTCAACATGGAGTGTTGTTTTATCAAAAAATATATAATCCAAGCACTCTGCAAAGCCTGCAGTGAAATTTGTGAATGGCGGTGTACCACAAGCACTCTCTAGTGAACAATCTTGTTGTAAGCTCAAATTACAAACTTCTTCTTCTTCTTCTGTAATTAACATTAAAATCTTTATTAAATACATACCTTCTAGCTACTAACCTACTTAGAGGCGTGTCAACACAGGAGACAATTCTGGTGCCTAGTGCTAGTGCACATAAGTACCCTTGTACCTAGGGTTACCTTCCGTCCGGATTTGTTCCGACATGTCCGGACTTTTTGCCTTTTGTCCGGACTTTGTCCGGCTTTTTAATTTGTCTGGATTTTTTTACCCCACGACCTCCCCCCTCGCGATGCGAGCGTCTGCTATCACGCGTACCATACCACTGTAACGAAGTGGGTGATGTTTGCATTTTGTGACTAAAATGTCCGGACTTTTACAGAGATGTCCAGCTTTTTGTCAGGACTTTTCAAATTTTCAAATGGTAACCCTGCTTGTACCCTACTACCGTCAGGTCCACTAGCCTTGTTCACGCCCAAACTGCAGAGTGCACAGCGTACGTCTTTTAAGTGAATCGTGATCGATAACAACAAAGGCGACGAAACAAAGCTTCGCTTCGCTTTTAGCTCGTTTCATACGAACCGTTTATAAAGAAATAAAAATCTTTCCTCCAAATTTTGAACTACCGCACGTAGTTATGTACCTACCTGACATAAGTGTATGGCTTCTGTCTACTTAGTATGCACGTTCAATATTATTTAAAGAAAATGTAGTCTACTATTATTAAAAACGTTTGCCGTCGGCGACAAGCCACGATCGCGTGTAGCGTGAATACCTACTTACAAAACGCGATTCCAATGGCATTGCCACTATGCCATGACTTTTATGTAACAACGCCATGCCAGCAACTTTTGATGTAAATTATTTAATAATAACTTTATTGTAAATTTTGAGTAGGATTGTACATCTCTCATTTAAAAGCTGTCACTGTCAACGAAATGTCTATGATAAATGAACACTAACAGCTACCATTAGCTACATTAATTTGAACTATTGAGCTGCAAGCAAGTTCAAAACAAATAAATATTTATCATAATGATTAGATTCCAGACTGTTTTTTTATTATTGATGTTCCAAGGTTCGATTTAAAACTAAGAAAGAATTTTTACTACTTACTAGATGTCCAATCAGGCAATGTATTTGGAGCAATCCCTGTGGTATATAGTTGATATATACCACATGAGGGTACACTATTAAAATCACCACATATTATTAGTGATATCCTTTTACCTGGAAACTAACGAAAGAAGAACAAAATGTTTATTTAGAAGTATCAAAAATTAAAAAACAACAACAAACATTATTCTGAATTAATTTATTACCTTCTCCTTTAATGCTTTGCGTAGATCATTTAACCAATAAATAAAAATTCCACCTTGTAATAGTCTGATGTGGTCTGCATCAGGGTGAAAATACAAATGAGTGTTACCCACTATTATTAATTCATTTGGATTATCTTTACACTGCAAATATGTTGCACTTGCTACTGTTGATCTGTCTAAGAGTCTTTTTAATAGTGGTGTGTTATCTTTGATTCCCTCCCATATCGCTTGGAGGCAAGTTTTATTTTGTAATGCTTCTGATAACACAATATATTCATCTCCTAAAATTCTTAAAAGAAAGAAATTTACTTTGTCAATTAGTTATAGTAGGTACAGTAGCGATAATTTATAATTTTACAAAATATTATTAATACTTACTCAAATCTATCATCCCTGAAAAATAAGGACAGACCTTCAGCAACTGTTTTCCCTTTTTTATAAAAAACACCTTTTAAGCCTTCATTTTGCAATAATGGCTCCAAGTAATTGTTGAATATTTTTAGGTCTACTTCTTGCAGGCATATTATGTCAGCATTATACCCTGTATAAAATAATAACAGTTAAACGAACTCTGTTTTGTTAAGTACTTCACACCTTTTTTACCCCCGACGAAAAAAGAGGAGTGTTATGACTTTGTCGTATCGGTCTGTGGTATCGTAACTCCTAAACGAATGGATCGATTTTGATTCGTTTTATTGTTAGAAAGATGACGTAATCCAGATGGTTCTTAGCTAAAGCTTATGAAGATTGTTCAGGCGTGTGGTGACTATTAGCTCATTTCCTACTTGACAAAAGGTCTTACTAACTTTTACAGATCCGGTTGATTTCAAATTTGGTTTACTGATACTTCGGTGGTATTTCTAAAACATGCTAATCTTGAGCAAATAGTCTGCAGGATGCTCAATTTTGTCTGTTCTATTATTAATATCTGTTCTATTTTATTTAATTAACTAATTGCCATTATGTATTGATAAACTTTGTTACAAGTGCAATAAAAAGTATATATATATCTATGTACCTTAATTTGGTACACATAATCTTCAACTATAATTATGAGACACGTAAAATGTGATACATTCACATTTTTTCACAATAATCTCTCAGAGTCAAATAGAGTTTCGAAAACCCGTTTTACGAAGAATTTCGCTATTGATTTGTCAGTTTGTATATTCTATTGAGTGAGATGGGAGGAAGACCGCTTTATAATGTTTGCCTTATAATGTCTGAAAAAACATGTCAATTGTTCCTGTACGTGTCACGCGAGCGAAGCCGAGGGCAGAAGCTAGTTTTGCATTCTAATATTATAAATTTTAAATAACTAATTTTTTTAAAAAATAAACATAAACTTAAATACCTTTTCATTTTATGATCGATGTCAAAACCGATATTGCATAAAAATATAGTTATTTATTGCCACTATTTTTTCCGTCTCTCTATGAAGCAGCCTAACTGTGCGGTGATGACGTCGACTACCAATTATTTATTAACCTGTTAATGGAATCGAGTTTGTTACGTAGAGAATTTGTGTTAAGGTTACAAAGTAAGAGAATATAAAAAAGTATAGCACCCCGCCGCCGCTGCGGTCTGTCGGGCAGCTCTAACTTGCAGTTACGGTCAACAATCGCAAGATATTTTGGAATGCTATAAATTTTTAACAACAATTTAACCAAAGTCTACTTTATATACTACAAAAATAATATACGGAATATAAACTTACGTAACACAACCTAAGCAGGCTGATTTGCTAACTTATTTCGACAGTCTTTAGGTAAGCTCTAAAGTCTTCACTATAGTTATGATCACTTTGATAACATTGCTTTAAAATATAGTTACGTTTATCGACTAATACTAGTCGTACACGCCTTGTCAAAGTTTTGCAATAACATGATATGTAAGTAAAGTTTATGAAAATTAAATTTATTGATATTTTAATTCTAACTGTATGTATATTAGTGTACTTTAAAGTATATTTAATTTCCCAGAATATGATATCCCCATTTGCTTTTATTTAATACAAAAATAGTATGATTTTGCACTCTCACGGAGCATCTTACATCATTTCGGCTTGTGTGCCCATGATCAACTGCGAGTGAACTCCAGCAAAATCTGAAATACTTAGCTTTGAAATCTTAAGGAGCCTTATTTGGTGCACATTTATAAGCTATATTTTGTTGACAGATAGATCCATCGGTTAAAAAACATTTGCAACGCACAAAATTGAAAGAGAGAGAACTTTTGAGCGACAAACACAAAAATTCACTTTTTTGAGCATGGCCGAGGTCAAGAGGTATCACGCCACAGAAAGGATATCTGGTCGCAGATTAATCTGTGAACCGTGCAAGCTTGATGCCTCGCCTCGCCCTCAGAGCCTAGGGGATCTATAGGTACTGCCACACTGCTGTTTAAAAATGTTTACAAACAAGAAGAAGAAGAAGAAGAAGATTGTTACATTTTGTTAGGAATTGTTTTTTAAATGTTTTAAGTGCTCCTACACTGATGGAAAATGTTTACAAACATTTATAACAATTTGAAATTATTTAGCAACATAACATTTGGCCTGGATTATGTTTACAAACAAATGATAACAAATGTTTTATTTTGTTACAATTTGTTAACTAGTTTACAAATGTTTACTAACGTTTGTAAACATTTTTAAACAGCAGTGTGGCAGCACCTCATGATTGAGGAACCTCCAAACAACATATTATATTTCAAATAAACTTACCAACCAATTCCTTTATTATAAGCAATTTTCTATAGTCAATATGCAACGCATATGGTGGGCAGTATGGGTGCAGTGATGTGCGAGTAAAATCCGAGTCACAATATAGGTCAGCTAATATATTGTATGTCACACACCGGAAACTGCAAAATAATTAAATGTGTATTAAGCAAATATGTAGAAAGTTTTCAACATATTTGCTCAAAAAATGCATTTACGAAGCCTGTATGCATAGTTCGAAAGTTATTATAAGTATTACGCACCATACAGCGGAGCGTGCGGACAATAGGTACTCACACCGTACCTTTTTTACCGCACGCTCTGTTTGTATAGCACCGTGCGTATTAAATAAGCTAAATTATCGAACCTCCTTGGAAGCGTTCTAGCTCATTATTTTCATTTTAATACTAAACTTACTAAAGAGAAAATTAAACAAAAGATATAAATTTAATTTGCAACGCGCAAGTGGCGCCATTTTCATATTACGAATGTCATAGATTATTGCAACTTTAACAAAATGTACAATGTATTTAAAAGAACCCTTCAGTGGTTTTTTCAGAATTGAGAGACGACTTGATTTATTATCAGGGGTTTCTAACGATAAAAAAATAGGCACCTTAGATTCAGTAATAATTTACTGCAGCCTAGTGTATCGGCAAAAGAGGAAAAAAATCAGAAAACTACCTAAACTACGGCGATAAACCTCTTAACACCGCCATTTAGAAATTACATGCTTCGGTACAGCGCCATCTATTGCGCACAAATGGAACTTATCATCCTATAACACCAAACATTAAAATAAATATTATTGTACTATTTTCTCGCAAATATGCGTGCGGATATTGCTTGTTACAAACTCGTGACTATGGTAAGCCCTCGATTTCGTCTCAACCTTACATTTGTCTACTCGTTTGTAGAAACCACGGAGTACTTAACCAGTGGAGAGCGCATAGATGCATTCCTCCTTAGAAACACAGGTCACAGCTTAGCGGTGCGGGGGCGACGAGGCATTGGCTTCGCTGATTGGTCAGTTCAATTACACGTGTTTTTGTAGGGAGCAGGGAGACCAAAAATATTATCGACTATCGATAAAAACTATAAGTCAACTTTGGTGCGAGGGAATTTCTAGTGTAATTAAACAACATAATAACTTAGTACGATATTAATGAATGAACGTAAGAAAGAAAGAAAAAATATTTTATTTAAATAGGCCACAAAGAAACACTTTTAAATCGTCAAAAAACCACATTGTTACAACTATCACAAAAAATATATTAACTAACAACGTCATAGTCTCTGTCTGTCTGTCATGTCTGAATTTACACCGGTTCCAAAAGTTGAACTACCGAGAAGATTCCGGCAACAAACTCATGTAGTCACTCTTTTCAAATATTAAATTACAATGTTTTTTTAAAAAATATAACTTTTAGCAGCGCAGTGCCGCCCAGCGAAAAAAAATAATAATATTAGAAGAAAATGTATATCAACGTACCAACAAAGTAGGTACCCAATGTCAAAAGTATTATCGTCATTTTCAAGCTATCTGATAATGCACAATCACAATATAGGTATACAGTGGTTAATAGTCATAATACTCGTAAATAAACATATAAAACATTTTGGAATTTTAATGTGTCCACGCATTAACATCTAAATATTCTTGGACCTTATAGTAGCCTTTTTTCATTAAAGTTTGTTTGACATATAACTTAAGTTTGTGAAAAGGCAGTTCAGTTACATTTGGTGCGACTTTGTTGTAAATGTGTATACATTTCCCATGAATGAGCGTCTTGTCTTGTGAAGTCTAAAACTTGGAACAGCAAGTTTATTTTTATATCTAGTGTTTAAGTTATGAATATCACTATGTTTTGAAAAGGTATGTTTATATTTGTGAACATAAATTATGTTCTCATATATACAGAATGTAAAAAATCTACGCGCCCTGGAGGGGAACTACTTTAAATCCTTTAGTTATCTCATTTTACTGAAAGGAAACATTCCTTTATTTTTGAAAAGACACAAAACTGCATTCAAAGATCTTTTAAAACTTGCTAATCTCACCTGGGAATCGAACCAACTAAAAATTAAAACAGTAAACCCCCGCTATTTTTTTATACGAATAGGTAGGATTATTGTGCAGGATAAAATTTGTCTAGCAAACACACTAATATGTTGTACGTGATACATATGAAATTGAATATTTATTACAAGTTTTTTATTAACTCCCTAGTACCTAGTACTGTAATGTTCATTTGTAACAAGTAAACCATACGTTAATTTTATTTTCTCTCTAACATCCAAAGATATTGTATGAAATACAGGTTTGCTAATGTTATTTATGTCTTAGTACCTTATTGAAGACTTCGATAAGAAAATCATTAAATTGTAATAATAAATTTATGCACAATTCGTTCTTAAACTAGGCAATCTGAGGAAAAGTTAAAAATGGAACGCATTTTAAATGCAACGCGGGGCAATTTGAAATTAGAACGACAACTTTCAACATTTTTAAAATCGTTAAAAATGTTGAATGTATTCGATCGTAAATAATTGATGTTACTTTTCAATTTTTTTATTCCAAATACCAAATGTTTATTACACAAATTTTATCCTGAACATTAATCCTACCGATTCGTATAAAAAAATAGCGACGGTTTACTTTTTTAATTTTTAGTTGGTTCGATTCCCGGGTGAGACAAGCGACTTTTAGAAGATCTTTAAATGCAGTTTTGTTTCTTTTCAAAAATAAAAGAATGTTTCCTTTCAGTAAAATGAGCTAACTAAAGGATTTAAAGTAGTTCCCTTCCAGGGCCCATAGATTTTTTCTACCCTGTATATATGAGAACATAATTTATGTTCACAAATATAAACATACCTTTTCAAAACATAGTGATATAATTATAAGTTAAACACTAGATATAAAAATAAACTTGCTGTTCCAAGTTTTAGATATTGAGAAGCAACGGTCAAAATATTAATTTCTTTAAATAAATCCCTTAGTGAATCACATGGCTTGAGTCTGTAAATAGAAATAAAAATTATATTAATCAAATTAGAATTTAGATTTGAATAATACGAAAATACCAAATTATCGATACCAAGAAGAAAGTGCACGTAACAGCACTATCTTGAGAGAAAGAGATAAATGCATAGTACATTAAACCTAGGAAAGAGAGAGAGGGGTAGAAAGACATCAACGCGTGCCAATTTTATATTTATTAAAAAGAATTTATTTTTGTGAAAATTATTTTGTACGAATTTCATCTAAATAATACTTACCTGTGGAAGGTTATTCCATCTTTTTTGTAATTTGAAGTAGAACTCGACATCCCACACCATTTAATAGCACAACTGGCCATTTTTACCGTATTTTGACTCTTTAAATAATATTTTACGTCACTGTGTGATACCCGCGGCAGCTAGAAGCACTCTGAAGCCGAAATCGGCACATAAACTCGTTTTAGCATATGCTTAGTGAGAAGATTGCCCCCGCAAGCGCAGTCAATTGGTTATATAGTCTTTGGTAGAAACCAACTTACCACACTAGTATCATAAATAACTATTTTGTTTGAATTAACTAGATTATATCTCACTTGAAATCATAAGAGGGTCAATCTGAATGTACTTAGAAAATCAAAAACTGAGCAAACTGGCAAGTTATTACTTTCATTATATCTTTTCAAAATAGGGAGAAAAGCACTTTGCCAAACGTCCTTATGCAGCTACTGCTTCCTCGGGGTCCATAAAAAGTATTCCAATAAGTTTTTCCTTTTATTTTCGGGAATAAATAAAAATCGCAAGGTGCGAGGTCTGGGCAATAATAATAATAATATTCATACACCACGCTTTGTGGCTCTCTTCACTTTAATTGGCAACTCCTCGGAAGGGAACACCCACTGAGCAGACTGCCTTTTGGTTTAGATAGGGCTTCATCATGAAAGGCCAATCGAAGTAACTCTCTTGTTGACTTAAATGACATCGAACGTCATGAAAAATCATTGCACAAAAATTTTCTCGGTCGTCGTTCGTTCGTTGTTTCGTTCGTGTTTTTTCGTTAATGAATTTAAATTCATGTTAATTTTTTTTTTAATACAAAGCACGACAAATGACTCAACACCACCTGGTGTGAAGCGGTAAGAAGAGTCCATATGCTGACTTGACTAAGACAGACTTGAGTCAATTTGCCGCTAAATAATAAAACAAATGTCAAATTAATGTAATACCCTTAAACATACTTAAAGTCGGGCCGAATCCAAAACTCCCGTATGACGTATGTCAATTTGACAATATAGTGATGTATCCATGCACAACCTATACACGTATCGCTGCGACTATTTGATACTCAGTACGTATGTAATAACAGAATTTTTTTGTTTAAATAGTTATTTATAGGTAAAAATAAACAAATCCAAATAAACATGCCTCGGCTAACCGAGGCATGTGAGAAAGTGGCGACGGTGGTGGTGTGACTCTCCTAAAAGAGTCTTGATTTTTTTAGTGGTGGTAGTGGTTTTAGCACCATTACACTGGCCAGCTACTTTTAGAGACACAAGTAATTTCGCTCTATTCGGTAATCGTTTCGAGTATAGTACCCGTAAACATGGTTCCTAATGGCACCAGTATCAAAATTGTTGGCATCCAACATTGTTGACTTTTTTCCACTTTTACGAGGCGAGTGCAATTTATTTTTTTCATTGTCCGATGGCCTGGACTTTTATTTATTTATTTGGTATACAGTTCATTGCGCAATCCCAAGTGCTTCAGGAACTCGACCTTGCACACGATTTACTGGTAACAAAGGTCCGCCATTTTGGGATTCGCGTTCAAAATAATTTTGCAAATTTATTATCAGCTCATGACTATTGTTAAAGTTAAAGTTTTTCCACGTGTGCGCTTTCACATATTGGACCAAAACAAAACAACGAGTCCTATTATAAAAAAGATCAAAGTCTTATTTAGCGGCAAGGTTAACGTATATTAAGCAGGAACAAAAAAAAAACAAAAAAGCCGGGTCACACACAACAAGAATTTCCAAAGCGTAGTAGTCTGTGTACACGATAACGAGCAACGAGCGAGAAAACAAAATGGCAACGGCACCAGCACCGCCCCTCGCCCCCTGTGCGAGCCGAGGAGTTGGGATGGCAAGCTTTCTATAGACCGTAGAAAGAAAAACTTCAAAAACCACTTTTTACATTATGCGTTTAAATAAAAAAAGCGCAAATGAAATTATAAGATAGGCCTACTATTATTTTCCATGTTTGCTGGACATGGCCATGTGATATCTGAGGTAACATTACTAGAAATAAAGATAAAATATACCCGAACGCCATAACCTTGCTAGAGCGTATTACAGAAATCGTAATAAAATGTTTTCTTGCATGTGAAACAATTTTAATACTGGGAATACATTTTTTTGTTTTATGTTTACGATTAGCTATTTGTTTCGTTTGTTGATTGAATTGATTGCGGAGATAAACTATAAATGAATTTCGATTTGAAATGATTACGCAGTGCCAAGGTACAACCTTGGCACTGCGTAATCATATTTATATGACAGTTCAACAATAATAGATAGCTACAAGGCTATCTATTATTGTTGAACTGTCATACGGGAGTTTAGGATTCGGCCCAACTATAGTATTGCCATAAATACTGAAACAAAGAAAAAAAAATCTATTACAAATAACATTTATTACTTTTAAAGTGTGTTACTTTAATACATAAATATAAAACAATTTAAACTATTAAAAGTTTATTCGAAGTGGTCTCCGTTGGCTGCAACTGCAATACAGTCCTTTAAGCGTTGAGGCCAGTTATCAATAGAAGCACGCACTCTTTCCATGGGAAAATTCTTCACTGCCAATCGTACGGATTGTTTTAGGGACTCCAAATTATCATGGCGCTTAGAGCAAGCCGTACTCTCTAAAACTGACCATAAATCATAATCCAGCGGAGTAAGATCGGGACTAGACGACGGCCTGTCTTCAGCTCTGATGAAGTCCGAAACGATCGTTTCCATCCAAGACTGCGTAGACCGAGCTTTAGGGCCCGGCGCCGAGTCTTGCTGGAAGGACCATTCTTGGTTATTAAACATGGTGTTGTTAAGGGGCTTCACTACCTTCTCAAGAATGTTATCTTGATACACTTGTGCCGATGATTTGATACCTTTTTCACAAAAGTATGGCTCAGTCACTCCTTCATAGCTAATACCCCACCAAACCATCACTGTATTCGGATAGTACCCAAGTTGCACTCTGTCGACTGATTGGGAAGCTTCCTTAGAGCTGAGAGCATAAATACGGTTTGTTTGTTAATATGTTGCTGAATTGTAAAAATTTTCTCATCCGTAAACAAAATTTTTCTGTGAAATATTGTACAATGTATTGGCGCCAAAATGAGAAAACTCAATGAACAATCATATAAAAATGACAGATTCCAGATTCAAATGTAATATTTTGTTTATATTTTTATTTATAACAGTATTTATGGCCAGACTAATTATAAATAAAAACGAATCCCTGTTTCCCTTGGTCACGCCTTAACTTGAGAACGACTTGACCGATTTCATTCATCTTTTTTTTAAGTAGTAGGTAATACTTTGTAGAAGTTTCTTACGGAAAGAAAAATTAAAAATATTGCGTCCAGAAAACATATCGACTACTTTAACTTCACTGAATTTAGAAGACAGCTCTTTTTTTAACATAAGTTCGCTGGGACAGCTTGTTTAAAGATCTTTATTTAATAGTATTTGTAAAGACTAGTATTTAATAATATTTGTAAGGAGTTCCATTTTCTATAAACTTATTTTTTTATTGTATTGTTTAAAAGTAACCAGTGATAGAAAATCTCTCTTATCATAAATAAAGTATGAAAGTTTTCTTTTAGGCTTTAAAGTCTTTTCGTATTTTGTCCTTTGTAAGAATCAGCATGGATTCCGCGAATAAATGCGAGAGAGGTTTATGTTGTTGTTAGCTCCCACATAGTGCGGAATGGGCTGCACGATTAGAGCCTACGTGCACAACGACCAATGAGGTACTAATTTGAGTAGGTACATAATTTTTGTTTCAATCGAAACGAAATGTCTCAATTTTGATTGCGTTCCTGTCAAATCATGTGAAAATCACAGCAGCGCCTCTTGCAATTGATATCAATATGATTCCTTTTTATTGAGGCTTACACTAATAAGGGTACTGTGCCCCTAGTTATGTTTTAATTCTATCGAAACGTCTCGATCTGAACGCAACCACGGACGTGGTCCGTGGTTCAGTGCCACTAATGTAAGTTTCAATCGAATCGAAATGACGAAGATAAAAAGTGGTTTCTAACAATTCATAACAGAGACGCTGCCAGATTTGGCAGGTGTATAACCATTGACTAGAGACTTAGTTCACGGTTATAGGAAGGAGAATTCCAAGTTCTGGAAGTACGACAAAGAAACGAGTTACTCAATTTCTATGTACGTGATGTTTACAAGTGTAAGACAGTTAACTGATGACTCCGAAGACCGGCACGCGTGATCCTGAGTAGGAAGGGGGAAAGTGGGATAAGTTCAAAAATCTCTTCAGAGCACTCTCCGTGATATAGCCGATAGAAGGCGCTAAGCGACGAAATGTCTCGACGCATTTGCAGAGGCTCAAGGTTGTTCGTGACCTCTACATCGCCATCGATACGGACAGCACGACGCAATCTGTCCGGGGCATCGAGGAGGTACTTGGCGGAGCTATCCCACAAGTGCGAGCAATATTCCACGCAAGAACGGACCTGAGTTTTGTAAAGCAGGCATAATGGTCAGGCGTGAGAGCTTCCGTGAAGTTGTTTTGATCACAGTTTCGATGTAGTTCCTGGAATTCAGATCGCAACATCT
This sequence comes from Nymphula nitidulata, assembly GCA_947347705.1. Classification (NCBI taxonomy): domain Eukaryota; kingdom Metazoa; phylum Arthropoda; class Insecta; order Lepidoptera; family Crambidae; genus Nymphula; species Nymphula nitidulata. The sequence continues at coordinate 15,941,187 of OX374618.1, read as the reverse complement.
CTCCATGCCGACCAAGTTTAGGGTGCCCTGTGCCTCAAGAGTGGTGCCCTGAAGAGCACCTGACGCGCACACCTGTGTTTTCTTAGCATAAAAATATACCACAATCATCATCATGAAATTTATTACGGATTTTATCTGATACCTACCTACTATATTTTTTAGAATTCTTATCCGGAGGTACGACCGTAACTACATAAACCGTACTGTATAATGATTTAGCTAATGAATTATATAACATTAATTTAACTATATAGGGGTTCCGTTCTTGAGTATTATAATGTTTGCTAAGAATTATCTCACTTTATTGCAGACATACTCAATATGGTTACTCCAATTGAATTTACTATCAATTTACAATCCAAGGTATGTTTGAGTATTGACGATATCGATACTAGGGCAACTACACGTCGTGTTTATGGGGTGAGTGGAGACATCTGTGGTCATGAACCAAAATGCTTTTAAACCTATCATCTTTAATATAAGAAGACTTAATTACCAGCCTTTTAGTTTTAGAGGAGTTCAAGACCAGCCCAGCATCGTGGCACCATTTCGTGAGAGTAGTAAGTCCGACTGTAGCAGATCACAAGCCTTCCTAGGGTCCTTGTCTGCGGCTACCAAGCATGTGTCATCCGCAAACTGGTAACATGAACAATGATTAATGCAATAGTGCATGTCGTTGACGTATGACAGAAAGTGCAAGGGGCCCAGCACAGGTCCTTGAGCTGTACCCTCCTTCATAGCTACAGGTTCGATGTATGTGTCATTAATCTTCACAAAGAACTTCCTATTTTGCAAATAGTTTTCACACCATCTAAGGAGTGGTCTACATATCCCACATGCATTTAACTTTGTTAAAAGCTGCCTATGGTCTAGAGTCTAGGGTATCAAACGCTCACGAGAAATCAATGAATAGGACAAGGACATGCCTTATATCACTTAGGTATTCATTGACCTCCTGTAAACTTCATTATTGTCTTCGTTAATAGATCATTTCCACAGATTTTATGTCTATCTTCTATTCCCATACATTTTATGTCAGACACTCTGATATTATCATAGCCTGGAGCCTTTTGGCAATTCAAATTCTTTGTTATTTTATTGATGTTTGTACCAGTAGCTTTTTGGAATTATAAACTAGAATTTTACTGGACGAGAAAACTTTCTTGGGCTTATAAGTTTCACACTACAGTTGGGGATTATCAAAGTCATCTTAAGTCTTATTGATTATTTAGTAAGATCAGTAAATATGGAAGTGTACTTAGACGAATTAAGTGGATATAACTTAATTTAGTCTCAAAATAACTAGGCCTTTCGTACATACTAATTATATACCTATTTGCACGGAATAAACGATTATGATTATGATATTTTTTCTATGGCAGATTGGCAATTAAAAAATTCCTACATAGGTAATTTAATAAATATCTATTTTAATTAAATCTGTTATTTAGACATCATCTAAACAAACAGCGTGACTAATAACATAAAATGGTTAAAACAAAAACTGTAATCAGTACCCAGTGTATGCACAGAAAAAACAACATCAAAAATGTACTTTGTATTTTGAAACCCTGTCTGGTGCATTATTTTATGCACAGAGACTAGTCCTTCATATGAATGAAATAAACTTAAAGCAACAACCCTACACAATTAGGTTAATTACCCACATGCGGTTGGCCAGCACAGAGGCTCAGTTGGCTTACTTCTTTCCTTTTACTATGCTAGGGGTACAGCTCTCAAATTAATATTATTAAAGTGCTTTCTAATAACTCATAACAGAGGCGCTGCTGTGGTTTTCATAATTTGTAAGAAATTAATACGATTTGACAGCTGAATATGATGATGAAAAAGGTAATCAATTAAAGCTTATGCAGGGGGTACAGACTACAGACAGAGAAAATTAAGGTTCCGGCTACGGGAATTGCTCACGTTGAAATAAATGATGTGAGGAACATGTAACATAGACCCACAACTAAATAAAAATTTAGGTTTTCGGTGTTCTATTTTTTTTAGGCTTGCTATGGCAAGATTGCATGCCTGTTGGTTGAATATGGTCCGGACTATTAATTAATTATTCTTTCTTGTATATGTATCTACCCATATTTGCAAATAAATGATTTTGAATTTGAACAGTAAGAGTGTATCCTCAAACTAGATAATATAACTATAGCTAGATGAAAATAAGGATATTTAGTATAAGAGTTATGACTTATCTAGTCATAACTATGCTGTCTTAATTTGCCAAGGGGTCTTATGACAATAAAATACCAAATGTGTCTAGAATCTGTGGCTTGAAAAGTGAAATGTAAATAAGGCAGAAGTAGAATATATTTCTACTTACTACTTATTTATTTGTATTTACTATGTGGTCTCTCCTAATTTTTTTGTTTGGTGTCCGACAGGGTCCACAATTGTCTAACACTCAGAACACAATATTTTTGCTAGACCATCAAATGAAACAAAGATCTATCTTTGTTTGGTCTAGCATAAATATTACATAATTAATTACACACAATAATAATATTAATCATCCATAGGTACCTGTCTTTTAATTTTGATGAAGTAAACATTTGCCTGATTTCAAATGGGCATTTTCCTGGACCAGCTTCAATTACATTTTTTGATATTGCTTCTACTGCTGGGCCATAAGTATCACAATTTCCTGAAAGATGTCTAAGGTTCAGAACTGTGAATAGCAATGATGAATCCGAAAGCCACATACTTATAAATTATGTATAAATTAGTGGTAGCCTTAGATAGTGTCACACTACCCATTTTGACAAATCAATTCATTTTACAAATTAATAAATGGATAAATAAATTCATAAGTGGCTCATGGAGCACTGTGTGTGAGGTGTGTATGATTGTACTAATTGGAGCAAAACAGTGTCATACATGAATCTATCTGAGGATGCCTCTTATTCATATGTGGCTTGGCTTGTCACAATTTTACCTGGTATACACTCAAGTTTAAGTTTCATTCCTATGTCTTGAGTTTTTGGGACATACTTAAATCTGTCACCTATCAATTCCCATTTAATATTTATTTCATTTATGACTTTTCCTTTATCATTTATTGATAAACCTCTATACCATTGGAAATGGCTTGAATCTTTTTTAGCATATTGAATAACAAAATTTTCAGGGTATACTGGAAACCCTACAAGAATACACTGTGGCAAATTTATGCTTAACACCCAAGGTGAATTAAATATTGCTTCATATACTTGGTCATTAATTTTTATGAACACTGGTTCTTTTGCAGCAAATAAATCCAAACAAGAAGACTGGTCGTTAAAAGAACAATCATTGAAATTGTGAAACTCAACACACACTTTCAAATTTTCAGCTGGGGATTTTCTTTTGTTATTCTTATCTAAGGCTTTTTGAACATTAGTACCAATTCGTGTAAATAATGTTTGAATAGATTCGGCAGGCTTCCGACTAAGATTAAACTGTCTCACGGAATTCTTTATTTTATGTAGGAATGTAATGTCTATTTTGTCTTCTTCCTGCACATGTCTAAAATAACATTTCTCCAAATTCATAGTTTTTGTTTTTGATAATATATTTAGAGAATAAAGTCTACAAGTAACAGGAGAAAATGTACGAATCATAGGTAGAAATATTATTCATTTAAAAAGTCTGTGATTGTGATTAATTAATGTCTTCAAATCATTTAAAACACAGATTCACACTCAAAGATTTAATCAAAGAGAATATAAAACCACAGATTAGAAAGAGTTTATGAGATTTAATGATGTATGTACCTACGGTTTGACTAGTTATAGTTATCTATCTGTGACCTACGGTACCTACTATTCTACCTTCGTTATTTAAAAAAAAACTCCCAAGTCCCAACCAAAGTCACAGATCACTAATCAGAATCACAGATTAGAAAGAATATGTCTATAATTATAGTCCCAAAGTCCAAAGCTCCAAAGCGAGGAAAATGCTCTCAAAGTTGTAGACCACAGATTACTGATAAATGTATTGAAATAATAAAGAAATTGCCTGAAATACTAGGCTTTAATTTACTAAAATCCTACATGACACTTTACGTAATTGAATGACAATCATATAATAAAGACATGAGAATATACAACATTGACACAATAAGGAGTCTATCGCAGATCACTAATGAGTATCATATTATTCTCCATCACTTTGTTTAAAGACTGTAGTCTTGGAAATGGGCCGGTAGCCTCCTTGACCGTTCTGATCTTCTCAAAGAGACCTCTGGCTGTTGCCGAGCCGATGGCAATGTAATTTCTGCCTCAGGCGAAGGATCAATGTTCTGAGCCGCAGGTTCGGGGGAATCAATAAATCTTGTAGGAAGTAGCTCAAGTTGAGGCGATGGAACGTCTAGATTATGGATGCCGGGGGTCTCTTCAGATTCAGTCTCTTGAATCCTTTCTCCTTCATCTCCAATCGGAGCTAAATGCCGATTTGATACTGTTGTCTCTCGGCCATCCTTCAGTCTTACAATTGAGTAGTCGGGATTCACCTCGATTACTTCGGCTTCTTCCACTAAAGGCAGGTACTTGTTTGGTCTAGCACAACGTTTGACGAGGACCTGCCCTGCGCTTGTTAGCCAAGTCGGTATGGTACTGCCGTTTGGAGATTTTCGTGAGTGTTTGAACATTCTTTCATGCGGCGAGCAGTTAATTGGGGTACACAGCAGAGAACGAATGGAATGTAGAGCGTTATCAAGGACTTTCTCCCAACTCTCTATTGGTAAGTTGTGTGTCCGTAAACCTAACTGTACCGCTTTCCACAATGTAGAGTTAAGTTTTTCGACTTGCCCGTTTCCCTGCGGGTTATACGCTGTTGTTCTGCTCGTGGCGATGCCGCGGGAATGTAGATATTCTTTCACTTCAGCAGATAGAAAAGCGGTTCCTCGATCTGAATGTATGTAACTGGGCATACCAAATACCATGAAGAGGTTATTTAGATGCTTTATAACTGTTTTCGAACTCATATCTGAACATGGGAAGGCAAAAGGAAACCTGGAATATTCGTCAATAATGGTAAGTATGTAACGATTGTTCGTATTGGTTGGGACAGGACCCTTAAAATCGACGCTCAAACGTTCGAACGGCGCTATGGCTTTAATAAGTTCCGGAAGTGGCCTGGCATTTTTGAAGAATCTTGGTTTCAATTCAGCGCAAATCCGACAATTGTTTGTCATCGTCCTAACTTCATCGATTGTGTAGGCTAGGTTTTTTGTTTTCAGCCAGTGATGCATCCTCGTGACTCCTGGATGGCATAAGTTTTCATGCAAGCTATTGAGTCTTGCGAGTCGTGACGAGTTGTCCATGCTGGCACATACCCTTGACAAGGCGTCAGCCACGTAGTTTCTTTGTCCGGGTCTATAAACGATATCATACATGTAGGGAGCCAGCTCTAAACGCCACCGCTGTATTTTCTCATTTTTTATTTTGCTTGAGTGTTTCGAATTGAACATAAATGCTACCGATTTCTGGTCCGTGATTAATTTGAATGGCTTGCCGATTAGAAAATGGCGCCACTTCTTAAGCGATTCGACAATGGCATAGGCTTCCTTCTCGATCGCAGAGTGATTACGTTCGCTTTTGTTTAAGGTTCTTGAATAAAACGCAACAGGTCTGGAGTCCTGTGAGAGTGTAGCAGCGATTGAGTGCTCCGAAGCATCCGTTTCTACTGTAAATGGCATTTTGTCATCTATTGCATGTATGGAAGATTTAGCAATCACGGACTTCAAGTCTTCGAAAGATTTCATGGCTTCCGCGTCTAATGGGAAGGAGGCAGTGTGAGCAAGGGCGTGTACTCTCTTTGAAAAGTGTGGCACCCATTTTGAATAATGCGCGAACATACCAAGTGTTCTCCTCAGCGCGGCTGTATCTCCTGGTGGAGGTAGATTGAGTAACGGTTGTAGCCGGTCACTGTCCGGTTTGACAATATGATTTTCGATCGAGTACCCCAGTATCTTTAAGGATTTTTGGTTAAATTTGCTCTTCTCTTTGTTAAGCGTCAAACCGTATTTGTCGGCTGCCTGTAGAAAACGGTCCAGGTTCTTATCATGTTCTTCTTCTGAATTCCCGCAAACGGTGATGTCATCCAAATACGCGTAGGTCCCCATTAAGTCCTCCTTTCTAATCACCCAGTCGATAGTTCTCTGGAAACTAGATACACCGTTTGTTACTCCAAAGGGAATTCTACAAAATTGATACAAGTTACCAGCCGCTTCAAACGCTGTATAAGGACGTTCATGTGTAAGGATCGGGATCTGATGATACGCGCTCTGGAGGTCGATAGCGCTGAAGATGCAATACTTTGAAACTTTCTTCACTATTTCTTCAATGTTTGGCAACGGGTACGCATCTAAGAGTGTGTATTTGTTTATTGTTAAAGAGTAATCTATCACCATACGCTTTTTATGATTTGCGTTTTTAGTTATTAGCACTTGTGCTCGCCAAGGTGATTGACTTTCCTCGATTATGCCTTGTTCAAGCAACTTCTTAATTTCCCCACTAATAAACTCCTGGTCCTCTACACTGTACTTGCGTGAACGTATGGCAATTGGTTTACAATCAGGAGACACATTGGCAAATAGGGACGTGGCAGTAGATGCCGCTTGTGCTGCCAGGAAATTGGTAAAGGTGCGTTTCCAATGCTCCCATTCGGGTCCCGCGGAGCTTAGCGAAGAATCACCATCAAAGCGATCCGGTCTCAGAAACTTTTCCATTTTCCTTTTTATTTTTAGTGCGGCCCAGAACATTGATCCTTCGCCTGAGGCAGAAATTACATTGCCATCGGCTCGGCAACAGCCAGAGGTCTCTTTGAGAAGATCAGAACGGTCAAGGAGGCTACCGGCCCATTTCCAAGACTACAGTCTTTAAACAAAGTGATGGAGAATAATATGATACTCATTAGTGATCTGCGATAGACTCCTTATTGTGTCAATGTTGTATATTCTCATGTCTTTATTATATGATTGTCATTCAATTACGTAAAGTGTCATGTAGGATTTTAGTAAATTAAATTGAAATAATAAAGAAATTGCCTGAAATACTAGGCTTTAATTTACTAAAATCCTACATGACACTTTACGTAATTGAATGACAATCATATAATAAAGACATGAGAATATACAACATTGACACAATAAGGAGTCTATCGCAGATCACTAATGAGTATCATATTATGTATCTATCTACGATACGATTGTATAAAGATAGCTTGCTAGTAATATCTGGATCTGTGGACTAAGTTGATTCAGTGGGCCTAATCTGAAGACACACTTGTAGGGCACTCTAATTCTAAATTACTGGGCATGGTAGGCATTACATCTTAGGCCTCAGGATGACACTGCACCTTAGGGATGATCGATATTCATCGATGTTGAATAAACATCGACAACTTTGTGAAACCATAGACAATTTTAAACGCCATGTACGGAGGTGCCTCCTAAACACTGCATTTTATCACGTTCATTAAGGTCGAAAATTCAACACACGTTTCTAAATGTCAAATTATATGACAGCCATCCTTTTCGTATTCCTTTTGATAGAAAGAAATGCACTGAACTTAAATTTAGACTAAGCATGTGTTCACCAGAATTAGGGCCACTGTACTTAAATTTAGAATTAGAGTGGGCCTAATTCTGGGAACACACTTTAATTCTAAATTTAAGTACAGTATATCTCTTTCTCGCAATTAGTCATAGGAAAAAGATAGCAAGAAGAAACCATAGACAATTTTAGACGGCATGTATACGGAGGTGCCTCCTAAACTCTGCATTTTAGCACGTTCAATAAGGTCGAAAATTGAACGCACCTTTCTAAATGTCAATTTATATGACAGCCATCCTTTTCTTTTTCTCTCAAAATGTTGAGAGAAAGAAATAGACTTAACTTAAATTTAAACTTAGCATGTGTTCGCCAGAATTAGGGCCATTGTGTCTTCAGGGCCTAGACAAGATGCCATTTGACAATCGCTATCGCTATCACTAAATAGAAAATGTATAGGAATTGACTTTTTAAATCGAAACTCAATCGAGGGCTAATGTCAAATACCATAAATTTTCCTCTTATCGATAGCGATAGTGATTATCGAAAGGCATTTTGTCTAGGCCCTTCAGGCCCATTGCCCAGTGCCACGACGGTTCATTCATTCACGGTGTGAAAAAGTATTCTGTCTGTGGTAAGAATCGTGCATAATTTATACTGGTAACATTTACCGAAGACTACGTGTCAATTCATTTGTACGCGTTGCCAGCCAACACGTCAAATTAAAGTTGCAATGAACTATAGTTCGACTTGTAAGTTTTAGTATTCTCATTAGACCAATACCTACAGACTTACTTAAATCATCAATAAACTGCAAATTAAACTTAATACGATTCCTTAGTATACTACAATGGTAAGTGAAAAATGTATTCCTAACGTACAATAAATGTAATACACTAATTTTGTGCTACTATGAATATTTTTTAAAATTTTAGCCTCCTTCACCAAGTTCTACATCTGTCGGAGCTGGAAGTCGTTCCCCAAGCAAAGTCACTGCAGCTCCTCGCACTTCGAGTGGTAGTACAGTACGGCAACGTAAAACAACTACAACAACTACTGCAGCCAGAAATCGCAGCACAGGCGCAGGCTCTGGTGGAATGTGGCGCTTCTATACTGATGATTCTCCGGGTGTTAAAGTGTAAGTTATTGCCATAGACATTTTTGTATCTAATAATACAGGAATTAGGTTCAATAATATTATAGTTTTTAAAATGTTTAATATTATAATTTTACATTACAGAGGTCCAGTACCAGTCTTGGTGATGTCCCTGTTGTTTATTGCGTCCGTGTTTATGCTTCATATTTGGGGAAAATATACACGGGCATAAAATATTTAGCGATTTAAATTAAGTAATTACTTTGGATTTGAGCGAGTGAATGTATGATGCACTACTTTTGTATTTGGATATAGATAATATGTAATGTTAATAATGTTATTCTGAGTAAATTAAGTTAAAATATGTATTTATTTATTCATTGTTTACTTTGATCCCAGTACAAAAAAGGGTAAATAGAAAAATATTTAAATGAAAAAGTCATTTAATGGGCAGTTAGTGGTTTGAGCGCTCTTCGATCACGAAAACAAAACAACTTTCGCCATGGTTGGTCCCTGGATGGGTCAATCAAATTTATAATCTTGAGCTCCTCCGTGCTTCGGAAGGCACGTTAAGCCGTTGGTCCCGGTTGTTACTGCAACCGCTTTAACCCACCAACCCGCATTGGGCCAGCGTGGTGGTGTTATGGCCCAAACTCCTCATGTGCTTCTGCCATGTAGGAAGGCCTGTGCTCAGCAGTGGTACGTATATAGACTGGTGATGATGATGATGCACTGACCACTGAACTAAAAAGGACTTGGGATAACCCTAAGATTTTTTTCTAGTTTTTCTGTTTTTGTGATATATAACCAAACATTTTGCTCTATGAAGTCAAAATTATCCTAATTATTTAAACACTCAAATGAGATAAAATGTAAAAGTATAATGAAGAAAATATGAGTAAATAATTTATAAATAATTATCAAAACTTGATTATAGTTCCTAGCAACCTGATTAATATATTTGTCACTATTAACCAAAGATTACTTTCTAAAAAGAGTGAAATTAAAAGTACTTAAACTAGAAAAAAAACACTTGTTTGGGTGTTAAAATAAAATATTTTGACATTGTGAGATTTTTTTTGTATACCACTATGGTGACCCACTTGATGGTAAGTGGTTTTTGTAGCCTATGGACACTTGCAACACCACTATCACAGAAACGATAGAAAGTGAAGCCAGCTGAATTTTTTTTTGTGTTTTGAAGTTTGTTTAATTTTTGCAAGTTATTTTTTATAGTATACACTACAGGATGGTGCCGTCATACGACAATAAATTAAAACATGGGCTATATTAGTTCATACAAATGGTTTGCCATTTTCGAAAACATTTTATATAATTTCATGACATTTCTATGAAAAGATGCAGCCAATGTTATATTATTTCATAATATTGTCTTATTAACGGCACGCAAGCTGACAACCCACCTGCACGCGTAGCACAAAGAACAAGAGAAGCTCTAGAAACGGTTTTGTCCGTTTTGTCTACACCGACAAAAATGACATTACTACATTATACCGCGGCCACGGGAATGGGCCGGCGCCGGCAGCAGCAACCACTGCGCGATCATGACGAGGCGCTGCCAGGCCGAGATGATGTCGTGGCCAGGCCGAGATGATATCATAAATGCGTGTGCTATAAAAAAACTGTGATGATATCTAATAGGATATTTATTGAAATCAAATGATGCCAAGAACAATTTGGTTCAAAATTAAATACCTACTTATGATGAATAATATATTTATTTTGTTTAAAAACAATATTATGTTTACAAAAATACCTTCGCAGATAATGCATTATTTTAAAACAAATTTAATTACCAAAAAAGGGCTATAGTCATTGAGTACATTATATACAACGGAAAGGTTGTTTATAATTAAAATATAATAAAACTAGAAAAATTTCGCGTTTGAGGCAGAAATCGAACCCGCGACCTTTCGCAATCCGGGCGACTGCTCTGACCACTGAGCCACCCCGGACTTGGGTCGCGGGTTCCATTCCTGCCTCAGGACGTGAAACTTTTCTAGTTTTATTATATTTTAATTACTAAGTAATTTTTCAAACATTTATAATAATGTTAAAATAAAAAATTAAGAAGGTTGTTTACACTCACGGTTACTTAAAGTGAGTGTACCTTCAAATCAAGATAGACATTTGCTGTCGCGAACTATTTTTTAGACCTTTTAAAGGAGAACAAACCCTATACATGATTTGTGCGATACTTGCGTCCTTTTTGGTCGTGGATTTTTAAATCCATCTAATCCTAACTAATATTATAAATGCGAAAGTGAGTTTGTTTGTTACGCGTTCACGCCTACACCTCTAACTTTATGTAGCGATAACCGACATCCACGCGGGCGGAGCCGCGGGCAGAAGCTAGTATTATTATAAATGCGAAAGAAAATCTGTTACGTTTTCAATCCCAAGCTGCTGAACCGATTTAGATTAAATTTGGCATGGAGATAGATTACATCCTGAGAAAGGACAAGGTTATCTGTTATTGGCACGATAAACAACATCCACGCGGGCAGAGGCGCGGGCTATATATACTAGTCTTTCTATACCTATACTTGAATTTACTATATGGCTTTCATAGCATAAGTGTAAGTACCTTAATGAACTATCCATTCTAAGTTTTCAAAAAGTATTTTACTAGGTAGTAGGCCCGTAAACAGTTCATTGTTTCAGATTGAAGGGAAAAGTAGCCAGTGTAATTACTTGGCATGGACGGCATTTCATGTTAGGCTTCAGGATGACAACGCACCGCCAATATCAAGTGATTTTGCCTTGATATTGCAGGTGTTTTTAGGCGACGGTAACCGCTTACTACGAGGTGGGCCGTCAGCTTGTTTGTCATCTAGTTGTATAAATAAACAAATAAAAAAGTATGCCGGACCGTAATTTAGGCCGCTTACTCTGAACATACCTATTTATATGTTTTTGTCATGGCTCTGACAAAAGGTCAAACAAGCAGACTAAAATGGCTTCAATCACCACAAATCTACTGCTTCTTGACTTTAACGGAAAGCAAACTTCTTCGTTTGGGTGTTTAAATAGAATATTTCGATATTATGAGGGTAAACCTTCAATATGATGATCGTAGGGGTAGATGCAAATACAAATAGACTGCCCTATTTAGTAGGTCCTCCCGATCCACCCGAATGCTTTTTTACAGTGTGTAAACAGGCACTCTCACGACAAGGAAGGCGTGGTGGTTTGTATGGAAGAGCTGTTTTATTTCGCGATTTAAAATTTATTTATAATAAATCATGTTTCAGGATGATCAGAACTGCCATCTGCCTTCGTTTATGAAAGTGCCGCCTTACACCCTGTATTAGAAAGTAAAGCTTTTTAGACGCTAACTCGATCTACTCCCATAAAGATCTGCAGTAACTGGGTAATCCTACTTAGACGACCGGCTGGCCGAGTGGTCTGTGCCCCTTGCTATACAGGGCTACACCGTCAGACGACAGGCGTCCCGGGTTCGAATCCCGGTAGGAGAAAATGTTTGTATGACGAGTACGAGCATTTTTTTTTGTTTTGTTTACGAGTCATAGATGTTTATATGTTTATTTAGTATATTTCTAATATAGATATAAATGCTAGCTGACCCGGAAAACGTTTAACAAAAGGTCCAAAAAATAAAATAGATAGTACCTAGTCGTCGATTCTCAGACCTACTGAATCTTATCTTATCTTATATACCTATGTATAAAATTCTCGACTCACAGTTTTATGTTACCTTACTCCTCCGAAACGGCTTGACCGATTTTCATGAAATTTTATATGTATATTTAGTAGGACTGAGAATCGGCTACTATCTATTTTTTTTTCTTTTTGTACATTTTTTATGGTCATTTTTTTTGCGGGGTCAGGTAGTGTACCTAAATAAAATGTCATAAAAATCGGTCTAGCCGTTTCGGAGGAGACGGTAACTAAATTTGTGACAAGAGAAATTTATGAATCATTCCCTCTGCGTCGACTCTCTTTACGTCGACTCTCGCTACGGTGAATATTAGATTATTATCATTATTTCTCCGTTATCCTCCGTTTTCGCCACCGGCAGGGAGTTCATCCTCACAAATTGGAACCAAAGTGGTCGCGTACTGTACATACATACATGAAGTTGCATCGCGCAGCATTGAGCAGCTGGGCAACTGCCGTCCATGCCGCGTTGTATCGCCGCACCATTCCATAATTTTGATAGAGCGCGTTATGAATGATTAAATGAATTTGAGTTTGAACCGACTCGTGTTGAAAGCGCGAACTAGAAGTTTGGCGCATACCCTACTAGGTATAGTCCCAGAGCCAGCTGACATAACTACTATGATACGCCTTTTAACTTTCAAATATTTTTTATTAAAAAAATACCGTTAAAGAAAATAAAAAGAGGGTAAACTAAATGCAGGTATTTTACGGTACAATCATAATAATTAAAGTACTTAATTATGTAGTGATATTAAGGCCCATATTATAATTCCTGTATCTGATTTTAGTTGAATCAATATTAATTGGTGGTGAGAACTTTTTGGATATAGTCTTATAATTTTGGAAACCCTTGGTAGAAACGATTTAGACTAAAGAGTTAGGAATTTTAGAATAATTACGTTGCCTCTTGTGTGTGATGTGACGTGTGAGGAAAAAAATTTAACGCATCGTGCGTTAAATTTTAAATCGCTTTAGTTTCATATGGATACATTTTTTTTATATAATTAAGTTAATGTTCGAGCTGGGGCGGATGTTGAGAACTTTCGTTACTAACTTGTAACATTATTTCTTTTTCTGGTTTGTTTACTTTGTCATTAAATAATAGGTTGGGGAAAAAGTATCTTCGCATTTTTTAAGAAAATTTAAAATATTTTTTAATATAGTTTATTTACATTTAACTAAAGTATGTAGGTACCATTTTGTTCGATAACTTTTTGCCATCTTGTAGGTAGGGACATGATCCCATTGCTATAGAAATTTTGGGGCTTCTGATCAAAACACCGCGACAAGTGGTTTTGGCAGTCCTCTCGTGATGTTAACCTGACACTGCCTAGAGTATTCTGAAGAGAGCGAAACAGGTGGAAATCTGAAGGTGCAAGGTCAGGACTATACGGCGGATGCATTAACACCTAACAGCCAAACTCTCTTACTCTTAATTTTTTCTGAGTGGGTAAAGATGTGTGAGGTCTGGCGTTATCATGATGAAAAACCACACCCCTTCTGTTGATTAATTCCGGCCGCTTTCTCTCAACTTCTTGCTTTAATCTCATCAGTTGTTCGCAGTAGAGTTCAGTATCGATGGTCCTGCCTGGTGGTAACAGCTCATAATGAATAATGCCCTTCCAATCCCACCACACACACAGCATCACCTTGTTGCGAGTTAACCCGGGTTTCGCCACAGTCTTACCAAGTCTACAAAAAACAGTACACTGAAACGTCTAGATATTCTAGCTTGCGTTAATGATATTGAAATGTTAAATTTTTCGGATATCCTTAATAATGAGAACGCTGAGAATGCCGCTAATATTCTGGTACATAAACTATCTACTATAGTTGAAACTAATACTCATACTATATATATCCCTAGCAGAAAGCGCATATCCAAGCCCTGGATTACTCCAGGATTGCTTCGTTGTATCCGGCATAGAGATAAACTGTATCGCAAAACAAAAAAATATCCAAATAATCATATACTGCATATTTCTTACAAAAGGTACAAAAACTTTTGTAATAACTTGTTAAAAAAAATTAAAAAAGAGTATGAGAGTTCAGAATTCAATAAACATAAGAAAGATCCGAAAAAAGTGTGGAATCTCATTAAAAATGTCACTAATCTCAAGCAAACTAACTCTACTTCGCACTGCGAAGAATTACTATCGGGATTCGATGATCCGTTAATTGCTGTATCTATGGTAAATAAATTCTTTGCTACTGTTGGTGAAAAATTGGCTTCAAATATCATTAATAAAAATCCGGTGGTATCTTCTTACCGTACTCTCGATGTATGCAATGACCCTTAATCAAATTCGATGGTTTTGTTGCATGTACATGAGACTGAAGTTGAGAATCAAATATTAGGTCTGAAACAGGATTGTGCAACAGGCTGCGATAATGTTCCAAATAAATTAATAAAGGAAGCAAGACATGTGCTTATTCCGGTCTTAACGCACTTGTATAACCTGTCTCTCGTCTGGTATCTTTCCTACAGTGTTTAAAAAGGCAATTGTCCATCCTATTTTTAAAAGTGGAGATCGATGCAGTATCACGAATTACAGACCAATTTCCGTTCTCTCTGGACTATCAAAAATTTTTGAAAAACTTCTTAAAGATAAATTGATTAATTACTTACACTCTGAAAACTTCTTAGCTCCAAATCAATTTGGCTTTAGGTCCGGAAAATCGACAGAAGACGCGGTCTTGGAACTAACTAGTACAGTAGTTGACAAACTCAATAATAAACTGAATCCACTGTGTCTTTTTTTAGACATTTCTAAAGCATTTGATACTGTATCAGTTCCTATACTTCTCGCAAAGCTAGAACGGTTGGGTGTTAGAGGTATCGTACTCGAATTGTTCAGGAGTTACTTGCGTGAGCGAACACAGTGTGTTCGAATCGCTAATTATACTAGCAGTGAAGAATCCATTGAATATGGCGTACCACAAGGCAGTGTTCATGGTCCGACCTTATTTTTGATTTACATTAACGACCTATGTCAACTAAGTCTCCCAAACTGTAAAATCATCACGTATGCTGATGATACAGCAATTGATGATGATAACGCATGGGGTGAATTGGGATGAGGCTAGGTATTTCGCTGAGTCGGCACTAAGAGCAGTTATGCTGTGGTTATCAAATAATGTTCTCACAATTAACCTAAATAAAACTAAATTTATCACCTCTGCGCCAAAAATGTCTTCACAGCCTGACCCTATTTTTAGTTTAACTGTACACAATAATTGTAGCGTGTCCTCAAACTTTGCTTGCTCTTGCCTTCGGGTTTCACGCACAAAAAGCATTAGGTATTTGGGTGTCACTGTTGATAGTTTGATGCAATGGTCTGAGTATATTCGCTCAATTACAGTGCGAGTCAGGAAACTCATTTTTGTTTTTAGTAGGTTACGTGTTTTTGTTGATCTCGCTACTCTCAGAACTACATACTTTGCCCTGGCGCAGTCGATTTTGTCGTATTGTATAACGATCTGGGGTGGCGCCGGGAAGACTAAGATGTTGGAACTTGAAAGGGCGCAGAGAGCTATCCTGAAGGTTATGGCCTTTAAGCCCATTAGATACCCAACCATTTCAATTTATTCTTTTTGGGAAGTTCTTTCTGTCCGTAAATTATTCATCCAACAAGTAGTCTTACGCAAACATGTGAACCTCTCCTATGACCCTTCAATTTTGGAAAATAGGAGAAGGAAATATAAAATCTGCCAAATTCCAAAGTTTAGAATAATACTGATAAAACACCATTATGACTTCATTTCTCCAATTTTATATAATAAAGTAAATAAAGAGTTAAATATTTATCCTCTTTCAAAACATAAGTGTAAGGTTATTCTGAGTAAATGGCTTCTTGAACTTGAATATGATATTGGGGAATCTTTGATTAAATGAGTGGACTTATGTTTAATATATTATTTATTATATGCACACACAAATAATTAAATATACACACACACAAACACAATCTCACAACCACACCCACACACCTACACACACATGCACCCACACACACACACACACACATATACTTACTCCTAATTTTCGTATTGTTATGTTATATAAAAATTATGCTTATTTTGTGTTTCTGATCATGTCTTGAATAGCTATAATGAGGTGGGCGTTAATAACTGTGACACAGTCACTGACTTCTACAGTTGTTAACGCAAAAATGTATTTGTAAAATTGTCATGATTTGAAATAAAGTTTTATTTATTATTTATTAGTCTGTGAAGTCTGACCGGCCTTTGACCACGACCTTTTTCGCACGTTCTTGTCGTACGTGATCCACTTTACATCACCAGTTATCAACTTCTTCAAAAATGGTTCGGTTTCATTACGTCGTAATAAAGAATCACAAATGAGTACACGGTTTATTAGGTTTCTTTCAGTGAGGTCGTGGGGTACCCAAATATCGAGCTTTTTTATGTACCCATTTTTTAAAAAATGCGCTAAAACTGTTTTGTGGTCAATTCCCAGTTCTTCAGCTACGTCGTAACTACTGATATGCCGATCTTGCTCCAATTTTATCAGTAATAGGGCGACCAGAGCGACGTGCATCTTTGACATCAAAATTTCCGGATTGAAAACGCTTAAACCAAATTTGTGCTACTCTCACAGACACTGCACTAGGCCCATAAACATCGCATTTTTTTTCGCGGCTTGCGTTGCATTTTTACCTTTTTTGTAGTAAAATTTTAAAATGTATCGAATTTCTTCATTACATTCACTCATCTTACAGTACTAAAAACAAATGAAAAACTCACATTTTCCTAATTTGAATTTGGAATTATCTTTTTAAAAATCTAAACTTTTAATGATACCAAAACCAGCCAGATACAAATAGTACAGCCAAAGAGATTTTATTACAAGTTCATACATACTATAATGCGAAAAGACTTTTTCCCCAACCTAATATGTGATACAATTTATTGGTCATCATGCTTGGTTGGCGCACATACATGATTGAAAAAATTGAAATTGAAAAATCTTTATTGAGTATCTTTTACATAATAGCATCACAAATGGCTGGAGTCTCCTTTTAAGTATAATACCTGTGTTAGGAGACCCCGCTCTTTCCTAAAATTACAAAAGATACGTTGTATCACATTGTGTATATCCTACAGTAACACAATAACAAAGTTATGTCTTAAACGGTAACAATTGCCAAAACATCAAACAGCAACAATAATTTTCAAAGACAATAGATATTTTCAGTCTTCCCGTGACGCTCGTAAAGATCGCTCGCTGTAAAGCAATCGAAACGTCCGGTGTATAATAATAATGCAACATCAAATTTATTAACATGTAACATATAATGAGGAACTGTTACTGTCTGTTACTAAACTAGGAGCTAAAATGAACTGTATTGTATTATTGCTGTCGTGTGTGTGTGTGTGTGTGTGTGTGTGTGTGTGTGTGCGTGCGTGTGTTTGTGTGTTTGTGTGTCTGTGTGTGTGTGTTACTGTGTATGAAATATATGTAAAAGGTAATGAATTATGTAGTGTGTATTTGTGAGCGAAAATTCATAAGCTCAGTGAATTTAATTAAGAAATTATGAATTTATGAATTTAAACTACTAAAATTAGTTGCTATAAGATAAGGTTCTCCACTTCATTGTAGCTTTTACCTTGAAGCCAGTTCTTAAGTGTGTTTTTACATTTATGTGTCGTTGTTGGGTGAAACTTAAGAGTTTTATTTATTTTGTTATAAATATGAGCTGATTGTCCTGTGAATTGTCTCCTGGCATAGGCAGATTTAAAGTGGGCTACGGGTGCAACATTTGATATCATTCTTTTATTGGGGTTGTAGGGAAGTTTTTTATGTAGTTTTAAAATCGCGTGTAGAATGTAAAGTTTCCTTACTGATAGTAGGCCACACTGGGAATATAGACTGTCAGTTGGAAAACGATAAGGCTTAAAGTAAATTACTTTAAGCAAAGATCTTTGCGCGCGTTCTAGTTCTAGAAATTTGATTTTGGTGGCTCCACCCCAGATTGCGATACAGTAGTGAATGATTGATTGGGCTAGCGATATATATATTTGTTTTATTAAGTCTGCGTCGGCAACGTATCTCAGAGTCTTAAAAATCCAAGAAAGTTTACGAATTCTGCCACCCAATAAGTCAATATGTGCATACCAAGTAAGGCGCTGGTCAACCATTACTCCAAGATACCTAGTTTTAGATATTTTTTCTAAACTATAACATGAGCAATTATGGTTAGTGACATTGTTACATGAATGAATTTTTAATAGATAGTCTGAATTAGGCTGAGTATTGATATATTTTGTAAAACATATATAATTAGTCTTAGAGGCGTTAAGTGTCAATAAGTTGTTATCCAGCCAACGAGCTATTTGGGCCAGACCTTCTTGAGAGAATCTATATACTTCGTCCCATGTTGAACCAGAAAAAACTACAGCGGTGTCATCTGCATACGAAAAAATTTTTCCATTTGGAATATCTAAGTTACAGAGGTTATTAATGTAAATTAAGAAAAGCGTTGGACCCAACACACTCCCCTGGGGCACGCCATATTTTATATCTACGAGCTCGCTGACATAGTTACCAACTTTAACACTCTGTTTACGATCACGCAAATAGTCACACAGCAACGCCAGGGGAGTACCCCTGACGCCCATTGATTCCAGTCTGCGCATAAGGGTGGGGGCAGAGACTGTATCGAAGGCCTTTTTAAGGTCTAGAAAAACTGTAATACACTTTTTATTTTTATCAACATTTCCAGAAATATGACATGTTAAAGCAGTTACAGCATCCTCTGTAGAAATTCCTCGCCTAAAGCCAAATTGGGAGTCGGATATCAATTGATATTTGTTTAAGAAGGTAATTAATCTGTTGTTTATAATTTTTTCTAATATTTTTGAAAGAACTGGGAGAACTGAGATGGGCCTGTAGTTACTGGATTCGTCTCTGTCGCCACCCTTATGCACAGGAGTGACAATGGCATGTTTGAGCACCGTAGGAAAGATGCCCTGTCTTATACAAAGGTTGGCCAAATGAGCAATTACGGGGGCTATTTCTTTGCCCACATGTTTCAGAAATTTGGTTTGTATACCATCCCAGCCCGCAGCACTATTAGCTTTTAATCCCATTAATATTACGTAGACCTCACCTGGGTCGGTTTCTAATAAAACAAATGATGAGGAGGCCGGCTGTGAATCAAAAGATCTATCAATGAGTGTATTCAAATTTGATTGACGCGTTATTATACTATCAGCTAAGGATCTACCAATATTTGCAAAATAATTATTGACGTTATCTACGGATTCTTTGGGAGTTGATTTAGAGTTAAGGAGTTCTATATTATTTGATTTCATTACTTTACGGTGTGTGATGTTATCAATGGATTTCCAAAGTAACCTGGGATTCTTTTTATTTTTAAGTAGTTGATCTCTATCATAGTTCCGTTTTATTTTTTTTATCAAAGCATTGCAATGATTGCGATAACGCCTGTATGTTATTTTTAGAATTTCATTTTTTGGGTCACGTTTTAGTTTTTTTTGCATGTCGTTTCTGTTTCTGATGCAACGCAGAATCCCTATTGTAATCCATGGCTTTATGATGCGATTTTTACATGGAATTGTTGTGGTTATTGTGCTTGTCAAGATACATTGCCTCAAATCATGTATTAATAAGTCAGCAAGAATGGTGGGGTTAGTATGTGTCAGCATGTCAAGAAGATCCAATCTTTTAACGGCTTCAATTGCTTTTAAAAGATCGAGGGAGGTCCTTATTTTATAGGAGTTTATTTTATGTTTTATATAGGATAGTTTTAGAAAAATCATGTTGTGGTCAGTAATAGTTGTATTTAAAACGTATATAGATGCTGAATTTTTAGTTTTATTTAGTCTTAAGATGAAATGATCTAAACAATTTTTGTCCCTAGTCGGTAGGGTATGCCCTGGTAGCAAACCATGCGTTGCTAGCATGTTTAAGTAGTTAAATTTATTTTTACGTTCGGTTGTCTGTATATTGTCGTCGTTAATTATATTTATATTAATATCTCCCGTAACAACTATAGTTTTATATGTTTTTAAATTATTTAGGTGATTATCTAGTGAATATATAAAGCTATCTCCATTGGGATTTGATGGTGAGCGATAAATCCCAAGGATAATGAGGTCATTCATAGTAATCTGGAGACATGAGGCATCCGAAAGTATGATCTCGGTAACTTTAACTTTACAATCCGTTTTTACATAAACTACAACGCCGTCAGACCGATTTAAATGATTTGTTGTTGTAAATGATGTATAATTATTTAATATTGGTATGTCCTTTTTTTGATCAATTCGACATTCAGTCAAAACTATCACGTCTACCAGAAAGTCAAACTGAGACAATGTAAGACAAATATCATCGAAATTACTGTAGATACTTCTTATGTTTTGAGAAATAATTGTAAGTTCTGTATTAAGTATTTTACCTACCAATAATGGAAAATTAATAACATCACATAAAATAGAGGACGCAATTTCCATTTTATCAATCTCTGATACGGTATTTAATAAGCTATCCATGTAAAAATTTTGTTAAATATTTCAAGATATTGCACACAGTTAGTTTATAAAAAGAAGGGGTTATTTGACAATTAAGGACATTTTCACAGGGCACTTTCTTAATTTCCGTATAAAAAGTAATAGTTAATGGCTGTTCACATTTTTCAACGAGGTTATTTTGCCTAAACAAAGCAAACACGCTACAATTGTCGAGTCTGTACTTGAGACAGTAGTTTTTTTGTGTATATGTTAGTTTATAATATAATATAGGAGTGTAATAAGTGAATAAATATATTTTGTACAAATGTAAAGTAACAATAAATATTAAGTGTCTGTATTTACAAAACCTTACCTTTAAGCAACGTTTAAGAGTATCAAGTACCTGTGCAAAATAAGGCAAACGTACATTGTGGTGACTAATTAAAACGATATTTATAACAAACACAGTATATATAGTTACAGGTAAGACCTGCACTATTTTGTCACTGCATAGTCACGTTTGTTGCATAAGACTATGTACTTGAGCTTCATTCCTCAACAGAATAATAGGGGAATCGGTTGTCCTCCGTACGTAGACACGCCCGTACGATGTCCAGCAATATTTGTATGATTTTGTTTTAGCGAGATCGCGGGCAAGGAAATGTAGTCTAGCTCCCTTAGACGTCAGTTGTTCTGATACGTATATCGGAGTTTCCTCCCTTGTTTTGAAGCCCAGGTGTTTGGCTCGCAGCTTCTCTTTGTTTTTAATATTATGCGCCTTGCACTTTTGTAAAAACGCGGATTTCAGAATGGCCGAACTTGTTTCCACTATAATTGGGGAATTCTTGGTGGTTTCTCTCTTAGTTCGCACTCTATATATGTCACTGATCTCCTTTTCAGTTAAGGAGCAATCTATCGTTTTTGATAAGTGCAAGACCATTTTTACTAAGTCATCTTTGTTTTCTTTGGGTTCAATTTGTGGCACATTCTTGATTTCAAAGTTACCTTTTTGGTTTTCTCTTCTAACGTCCTCCAGTTTATCCTCCAGTAAAGTTATATACTCCTTGTCCTTTTTGTTCTCACTCTCCAAATGTTCTATCCGTTTTTTAAATTCTTCGTTTTGTGCAGCTAAGAATGATAACGAATGTTCTATGTTTTCATTTGTCTTTTTGATGTCTTGAAGGACTGGATTAACTGTCTTAAATTCATTTTGCATCATTGTTTGGAAGGCTGACATCATGTCTTGTTTAAACTTTTCAAAATTTTCTTCTTCCAAGTCACCTCTGCATCTTTTATTCCGGAAAGCAACATAGTTAGGGGGCGTAGTATCCCGCTCTGCTGCTGCCTGATAAATACTGGAGTCAGATTGCGTTCTATTCATGTCGCATTCCATCTTGTATATACAGAAGCGTTCGTTTACTATAATAAACGGTACCGCCTCTTGAATATGCAGCGATGTCGTAGCTCACAGATGAGGCGATCGTAGTCCTATTCGTAGATCGTAGCAGATCGTAGCGCGCTATTGTCTCGTCGTTCACCGTGCGAGAACGGGCCAAAAAATCGCAATTGTCACACTTACACTTGAGGTAAGCGGGGGACGCGGCCAGCAATGAGGGATCCGCGATAGATGGAATATTACTGAGCCGATTCACACAATAACGGATTTAATTAGCAATAAGTAAGACAGTTTATTGCATGCGTTATAATTTGAATTTGGAATAAAAAAGCGCGACACGTCCGCTCACAAGCAAGTCTCGGACGAAAGAGGAAGAGATGATGCTCAAGGTAAGTAGGTATTTTAAATACTGGCTCACAATCATAAGGAGACTATAACTTGTCTAAATAAATAAAATTTGGAATCTAGTAGGTACTTTGGTTTTATTTAAGTATGAAGTTAATTAATAAAAATAAAGTATAAAAATACTCTTTATTGATTTTCACATTGATTACTAAAATAAAGAGTTCAAATACATTAAGTAAAAAATAATCTTAATAATAATGAGACATTATATTTACATCATCAGCCTTATATTAAAAACATTTAAAATAAAAGAGAAAATAAAGCTACTAAAGTTGTGATGACACTAAAAAATCTCAGACATAAGCTTCTACTCTCCTGCCCTTAATTCTATCAAAAAATTGACGCCAGGAAACTAATGTTTTACCTGACCAGATCCAAAAACTAGAAGTAATTCCAACTATCATTGTCATTAAATACTTAATCATAAATACTTCAAACTTGGGTCGTTCCATGTCATTATTTGTAAATGGGCATGGGATTGAATATAATGGATTAGAACATTTATCTCTGTGCCAAGTCACCATCCAAATATCAAAATTTGCTTGTTCATAAAATAGACAAGCAATCACTATCAATGCAGGCACAGTATACAGTACCCCAAATACACCAATACGAATCATTAATTTCTCTAATTTGTCAGTTTTAGTACCATCATGTTTCATTACAGTTCTAATTCGAAACAAGGATACAAATCCAGCCAGTAAAAATATAGTACCTAAAACTAAGTAGACACATAATGGAGCCAACACGAAACCACGCAGTGCCTCAGCATCCCATAGTCCAACATAGCAGACCCCTGACAAAACATCCCCTGAAAAGAAAAAGACATAAAATGTTGATTTCAAACATTTATTATAATATTATTTTGGACCCTGACCAACCTGCTGTCACCAGTGTGGCGTTTCATCAACAATAGAACATCATTGCATCTGGTTTGTGGGTACTTTATTTATTAATAGGTAATATCATAATAAATATTGGATAATTGTCTTCAATTATCCAATATTAATTACCATATTACTAGCAGGTGAAAGTCCAAAAAAGGTGACAAGATCACCAAAAAAAAATTAATGGTCAGCAATAAATCTTAAAATCATTGATATGGTGAGCATTTAGAATTTTATCTTAATTTTACTACTTTCAACATATTTTGTTTAAAGTTTTGTAGACAATAGTAAATGTTAATAAGCTTTCTATGGAGGTTTTCTTACAAGTACAGCATGGGATTGTACAAAGATTGTAGAGGCTAAAGTAAACACTTACCTGATGGCAAGTGTTTAAATTTAAAATGTATAAAAATAAGAATATGTAAGATATGTTTAAAAAAAAAACTGGTTGGTATCCAATTAATCCCATGTCTTTACTAAATTTATAACATAAAATTAAATGTTCTATATATTTTCTCACCATCAACTTTTCCCATGGCCAATATTGATATTGTCTTTATGGCAGGAACAGCCCAGGCAGCTAAATGGAAATATTGAGAATTGGCTTCAATAGCCTCATGACCCCACTTCAAGCCAGCAGCTAAAAACCATGTCAGTGTCAATACCACCCACCATATACTGGAAGCCATACCAAAAAAATATACAACCATAAAGAGTATTGTGCATGGTTCATGTTTTGTGCCCTGAGTAATTATTGATATGTTTGGTAGTCTTGTTCCACTAATGGTTGATGGGAATGGGCCCTGACAACTAATGCTGTCCCCTGCACTCCAACCCATTACATATGCTGCAGCAACCATCAAGTAACATACAGACAGGAATATTATTGGTCTTTCAGGGTACTTGAATCTGTCTGTATCTATGAGAAATGTTAAAACAGTAAATAAGCAACTTATAGTGCACAATGTAGCCCAAATTCCAATCCATAGTCTTGAAAAAGTTTTCTCTTCTAATGTGAAAAACATTTCATTGCATGGGGCACCACAATCAAGTTCAACTTTATCACCAACTTTTAGTGAGTACTGTAAATCTAAATTTTTAGGGACTTTAAAATGAACAGGACACACAAAACCATAATCTTTTGCCTTATGTAGTTTGGCAAGATCCCTTTCAATATTAGATTTGAAATCAACTTTTGGTAATTTTGGTTCACTGGGTTTTTTAGATTCATGACTGACATTATTGTCTCCAACACAAATAACATTGTCATCAATAGCTAATTTTTCTGGAAATCTTGCACAATCCAAATATTCTGGCCAGGGAGATCCATAATCATTCATGAGTTGGTCACAGTTACGTTTTGCAGATTCACATAAGTGGCGGCATGGCGGTATCGGCGAATCCAATATTGTGCAGACTGGTGCGTACACTGAACACAAAAAGAACTTTATATCTGGTGAACAATTCCTTTTGATGAGGGGAGTAAACTGGTGAATTTCAGGGCCAGCTTCTTCCTGCTTGGCATGATTAAGTATGTTTGGGAAAATGGTTTGATTGTATCTTATTTGTTGACAGACAGAAATGGTAATCGGTTCACATCGCCCATGGTGAGGTAAAGTATCTCCTTGATAAACAGTAACACGCGAAGTCTCACATAATACTATTAAATAAAAAACTTTCAAGACAAACGAAAACCACGCTCTTCCCATTGTGTATTCATAGATATGATATTATATTAGTATTTATGTAATTGATCACATTGTTTAATTGATAGCAGAATTAAATCTTATCTTTGTCGGATAAAAAATCCATGTAAAATTGTAAATTACTGTAAAAATATAAACAAACTAGAAAAACGTAGAAATCACAGATTAGAAAGAGTATGTAGAAATCACAACCCGAACCACAGATTGCTACAGGGTTTTTTCTTTTTTTTTTGTTCATTCTCCCTGTAATGGGAAGGCAAAGAAAACCAATGCCCATATAACCACGTCTTCATGTTTCCCTATTTCTTTCTGGCGTAACATATTTCAATGCTTTTTGGGAGTATTTGACACGAAATATATGAGCACAGTCACTTTATGTGCTACTTGAGGAGGTGGATAACCACAAAAAAGTTCTCATCGTATTTCATACCATAATTACTTTTATTGTAATAACCTTTTAGTTGTACATACGTCAACACAAACACTTTGTATATAAAACAACACCACTTTTATACACAAAGTTCGCTCTGACACAATTTTCAATTATTAAAATAAAAATCTTGACCGGCGCCATTAAAATCCGCCAAACACTCTTTTTTTTAAATTAATTCTCTAATAATAAATATTGGGAAGGCTAAGGTTACAAATGGATCGGATGAATCGGAAGCAATAAATACGGTTCATTTATACACAAAAAAATATTTCAATTCACGCCTCCATCCTCGTCAATCCTGACTATTTCCAACAATGTCATCATATATTTCGTGTCAAATACTCCCAAGAAGCATTAAAATGGCGTTACGCCATCATTTTAATGGAATAAATGAAGAGATAAAAAATACTAAAGAGATTGCTGTATGGACATTAGTTTCCGTTGCCTTCCCATTGTAGGGAGAATGAACCAAAAAAAAATATAATTTATAAGCAAAGGCGGCACTTTCATACTGGCCAACTTTCAACCAAACATTGTAGGGATTATGTGCCAAACTCAGAAATATTTATATATTTTATTTATATATATACTACCAATATAATCAAAAGCAACTTCGTTTTGACAATATACTAGGGATGAGTTACCTTGCCATGCTTGTTTATCGATATCGATAAATCGGCGATGACACATAAGAAAAATTAAAATTGTAACAAAAGTTTACCTTTCCGGGTCAAGCGGTAATCTGGCCTAAAAAATGTCAGAAATACTTATTTTTTTACGTTTAATATTGCATATTTCACTTTTCCAAAGATTTGCCATATATAGTACTACCACTACGCCTATAGTTTATCACTAACGCAGAATTTGTCTTAACAACAAATTATATGGCGGGCTAGTAGAATTGACAGGTTGACTAACATTCAATCAATCAATCAAATAGAAATAGATTTTAATAGATAGTTTACGTCCGATTAATAGATAGTATAATACGTCCGATTATCATGATGGTAAAAATTCCTATGAGCTCGGTGGCCTAGTGGTTTGAAGTTGAACACTCGGGTTTCGATTACGGAAACAATGCAACTGTCGCCATGGCCTATCCCAGGATGGGTCAATCAAAACAAAACTATAGTAATTAGAATATTATTTATTTAATAAGTTAGGCATCCATTTAAATAAATTATGACATACTTAAAAAACGAAGTATCAAGACTATTTATTCCTTGCGAAATAAGTGTTTACAGCTAAAGATTTTTTAAAATTGCCGCTCTTTCTCAGTGACACGATTCACTGGCCAGCAATTCAGCGGCCTCCTTGGAGTAATATTATTCTATGCTGGCCAGAGTCTAAGTGTCGACGGCCTGACATTTTCCAGTACTCAAAGTAGGGATGATCGATATTAGAAAAACATCGATGTTGACATCGATGTTAACATCGAATCAAAAGTATCGATGTACGATAAATATCAATTGAAATACATCGATACTTCTAAAACATCGATGTTTTTCGGTAACAAATCAAACTGTCTATTATATTTATGAAATGTGTTTATTATTATTATTGCATTCACAAAAGTTTACGAAAACAATTAAGTAAATTATATTTAGTATATTAATAACAGTTTTTTTAGGCACACTTTGTAAAAAAAATAACTTTGATAGGTTTTATCAGTGTCATCTAGTGGAATATAGTTGAACTTGATAGTCATCTGATAATGACTATCCAACATTTAGTTGAAGCTAGTATCTAGTTGACGTTTTGATATTTTATTCTTAATACATCGATGTGTCGATAATATCGAAGTCAACCTATCGATGTAAAAACATCGATGTTTTCCAGTTAAACATCGATGTTTATTCAACATCGATGAATATCGATCATCCCTAACTCAAAGTACTCTGTGCCTGACATGTTCTCTCTCTGTCATGTACCATATATTATCTCTAATCTATGGTCATGTCTGTGATTGTTCTGTCTGTCTGTTGTCAATTGTCATTACTCTTTGGTTCTAAGATTTAAACATATTCTTTGACTAAAGTCAATAAAAATGGATTTAACGTACGAAAATTTAGAAATTTTGAAGCCAATAAGCATTAAAGGAAATGCTGAAAATATTACCCCATATAAAATAGCAGTAGTTGCTTTTATACGGGAATACGGACTTTTAAAAATAGAAGGTAAGTTCAGTAAACTATACGTAAACATGAAGGGCTTTAAAGTATTATTCATTTATATCACCAACATATGTACGTCCTACTGCGGATCGACCTTTCTACATGGGAGAAAAACAAGAAGAGTTCACACGCTTCACCCATCACCACCACGCTAGCCTAATGCTGGCGTTGGTAGTTCAGCACGGAGAAGCTCGATGTATTCTCGAGATTTTCCTTCCTTTTCTGATCCATCCCAGGAACAACCATGTATAAAGCACTATAAACTTTCATGGTTATTATTTACATTAGAATTAGAGTTATATTCGGGATATTTACCAAGTAATTTCATTGTTGGTAGTTCACGATATTTCGGCGCAGTTGCATGCGCCATGATCACATGATGAAATCACATGGTAATATCCCGAATATAACTAATTCAGACCATGGATAATGTGTGAAACCAGACCACTGAAACCACCATGCCACCAAGTTCCTCACTCAAACCACTACACCACTAAGCTCCAGTATTATTTTTATTATTCAATTTATGAACTTACACATATCTTATTAGTGTGTAGTGCAGTAGCACATAAAAAGTAGAATGAAAAAGAAAACATCCATCCACAAATTATTTATATCTCCAGTCTTCCAGTGCCCATGATCACTGTAAACTATAAAATAAGAATATAGCATCTAATGACGAGCTTGGTGGCATGGTGGTGTAAATCCCAAGCTTCTCATGTGTTTCTCCCATATAGGTAGGCCTGTGCTCAGCTGTTGGACATATATAGCCTAAACAACTAGGTCAAGTGTAATAGATGTACTACGAAAGCCCCCTGTATGACAAACAGAATAAGGGTGGTCTTAAGGTCTGTTACACTTGATGTGCTCTCAACTGTACTCATACAGACAATTTTTTAGTAAGGGCCATAATTTTTTAACCTATTTCAGAAAAACAAAAGATTGATTGTGTGGTTGCACCTAAATACAGAAAGGACTTTTGTATCCTTGCTTTGAAGTTAATTCAGGTAAGAGTTTTATAATCCAGAAAGCTTGTTATCTAAAAATCAATTTCCTTAGAGTGTATTTTATTATAAAAAAATATATGTATTTTCAACAAAAAAATTTTTTTTGTAAAGTTATAGTTTATGTGTAATAGACTGGGCTAGTTATTTAAAGACATAATCATCATAGTCACCAGCGCATAAAAAAACAATTTCCAGTTAATTACCCACCCTCAAACAGATTTTTCTGTGAGAGACAGGTCTTTTGAGTATACAGTATAACTACCAATATTATTACATTAGTTTCTAAAAGTAAGACTTGAATGTGTTAATAAAAAACTGTGATTGTATTGTTTCAGTGTCCTGATATGCACTATAGTGACTTAGAATCTCTTCTTATAAATGATAAATACAACTTATTGAATGTCCATCTACAAAACTTTTGTGTGCGTCTTCAAAATATTTATGTAAATGGAATTAGTGCCCTAATGGACTGTATTACTTCTACTGTTGACAAGCTTATGATAGAACAAAATGAAACAAATCCATGTGTTATTACAAGGTATAGTGTTTTAGGTAAGGTAAAGTTCTTATGGGTATATTTTTATCAAAACTCCTGAATTTGATAAATATTTTTATAAGTACAGTGTGTAAAAAGCTCCCGTCTGACCCAACAAACCTTACTCATTATTGAAAATCTGTTACTTATATCTGTGTGATTACATTGTGGGAATAAGTAAACAAACAACAGTGATGACTACACTAAGCAACTACTAAGTATGACCAAGGATTATTGAAGTCTGTGACATTTCTATTGAGAGTGTTATTCATACAAGAATCTAGATATTTTCTCCCAATAATATGAAGTTTTAGAGAAGAGTGCTCCCTTTTGCCACATGTTTCAAAATAAATTACTTCAATTTTATTGTTAATAAAAAACATGTTTTATGTGATACTTTTAAACAGCTGATAAGCTCTTATCGGGTCAGTCAGGGTTTCTTCACACACTGTATGTAAAGATGTCCCATCAGGTTGACTCACATAAAAGTGTCTGGCCCCACTATTAGGGGCAGAAGAATAATAACTGGATAATGTTGAGGTGTGATGGAGAGGAGTGCAGCAGGAATAAGGCACCAATTCAATTCAATTCAATTCAATTCATTTAATCATTATCATAGGTATACAAGCTGTGATTGTTTAGAATTTATGAGATCTCCATGATAGACCTTTAAGGCATATGATATATTTGATATTTTCTCTTTTCATGCAAATTTAAAGTTTATTATATAAATTTAAATGTCAAAATTGGAATTACTTAAAAATGTCAGGCAAAACTTACACAATGTTAGTCAAGGTCAAATCAAATCAAAATTAAAACTAAATTCAAATCAGAATTTAAATTAAATCAGCAATAAATAAAAATTAAAATAAAATTCAAATCAGATCAAAATTAAATAACACAAAATTTAAATTAAATTACAATAAAATATTCAAGATGAGCAAGCACCAGGTCTATGCATTAATATCCGTAAAATATTCGTTGATATGGTAATAACATTTATCTATTAACAATTTTGATAAATTAAGTTTTAAATGATATAAATCACAGTTCTTTAACTGGTCAGGTAACTTATTATAAATTCTAGGGCCCATTTCAATTACACTTTTGCTCATAAGAGCAGTTTTGCATATGTTATTGCTAAGTTCAAAGTTCCTTGGGCGAAGTCTGTTATGTCGTGGGAGCTTTACGTCAAATAAATCAGGATTGGACTTAATAAAAATACATGTTTCTAAGATATAAAGACACGGCAATGTTAAAAGTTTTAAAGATTGGAAGTATGGTCGGCAGCTGTCTGCGGGCTTTAATCCACAAATAGCTCTCACACATCGCTTTTGAGCTCTAAGCAATATATCTCTGTATGAGCAATTACCCCAAAAAATCACACCGTATCTCAGGGTGGAGGCGACAAAGCCATGGTAAGCAGTCAAAACTGTGCTCCGATCTGCCACCTTTGCCAATTTATAAAGAGCAAATGAAATTTTGTAAAGCTTTTTTGTGATTTCTATAGAATGTGATTCCCATGACATGCCACTATCAATATGAAGTCCTAAGAATTTAGTAACATTTGTTTCTTTTATTGTTTCGTTTTCATAGGCAATATTTAATTTAGGATATATTTTTCTTTGTGTGAACTGTATATAATTTGTTTTGTCTAAATTTACTTTTAAATTATTTGACTCGAGCCATTTGATTATATTTTTAACAGTAGTGTTAATATTACTTTCATATTCTGAGACTTCGTCACACTCTATAAAAACAGTGCTGTCATCGGCAAACAAAATCATTGGATACTTACTGGCATTTATTATATCATTGATATAAATGATAAATAGTAAAGGACCCAAAACACTGCCCTGCGGAACACCACATTTAACCATTCTGTGGCTGGATTCATATTTAGTTTCTTGTTTTGAGGACATGCATATTTGAGTCAGCTCGGTAACTTGTAACCTCTCTTTTAGATATGAATTGATAAGTTTCTGAGCATTGCCACGGATACCATAGCGATCTAATTTTCCTAGAAGTTCTCTATGATTTACGTGATCAAAAGCTTTCGTTATATCCATAAATATGGCACATGACGGCATTCTATTGTCGAGACTTCGAACAGCTCTATTTACCAACTCATATATAGCTGTATTAATTGAGAAATTTTTCCGAAAGCCCTTCTGCGCTTTATTTAGAATTTTATGTTTCTCTAAGAAATTGTAAATAATATCATGAAGTATTCTCTCAAAGACCTTTGAAAGCACTGATAACAAAGCTATTGGACGATAGTTTTTGACGCTTTCCTTATCGCCCTTTTTATATAGGGGCTTCACTATCGCTGGTTTTAAATTATCAGGGTAAGTTCCTGTGCTGAAACTTAAGTTTATGATGTGACTTAAGGGGAGTGCTATTGAGCCACCCACTAATTTAACGACCCTTGTACAAATATCGTCGAAACCAACACTATCTGTGTTTTTCAGACGTTTAATTACCTGGTGTACCGTATCAGGTGTTACGGGTCCTAGAAATATTGTTTTAAAATTATTTTTTATATTCTCAAAATGTATTTGTGAATTATGATTATTACTTTTATTATTATTAGTATTATTATGAATGTCATCTATGAAAAAATTATTAAAAATATTAGCAATCTCAACAGGATGTGTTATATATTCATTATCTACTTTTATTATTGAAATTGGTTCCTTAGGCATATTATTTTTTGATTGGTTGATAACAGACCAGGTTGCTTTAGTTTTATTTTTTGCTGATCTGATATATTTATCGTTTTGTGAACGCTGTGTCAGTCTTATTATTTTCCTAAGTCTTTTTGTGTATTCTTTTAGAGCTGATCTAGTTTCCTTGATCTTGATAAATCTACAGTGCCATAACAATTTTCTCTTCTTTATAAAACATGCTTTTAATCCTATTGTAATCCATTTTTGTTTTGATTTTAATGTTTTTCTAATAAATATGTAGGGAAAGCACAGGTCATAAAAGCATTTAAAGATATTCATGAAAGTGTCGTAGGCTTGATTGGGGTCATCGCAAGCTAACGTGTCGTAAAAAGTTAAGCTTTCTATACAACTATTAAATTTCTGAAGATTTTCCCAACTGAAATCCCGACGCTTAACATACCATGAATTTATAGCACATGTCTTTTTCACAGGGCATTTTAAAAGTTGTGCTGTATGATCAGAAAGACCAGTTTCAATAACTTCGCCCTTGGATCCCCTCATGTTGTGAGCAAAGTTGTCAAGACATGTTCCACTTACAATTCGAGTTGGTTCTCTAATTGCTAGTTTTAAGTTACGACCTAGTAAATGAAATTTAAGCTCTCGACTTTTGAGATTGTCTTTCATTAAGTCAATATTCAAATCACCACATATGGCAGTCTTTTTATTATTACTATCAATCACGGTATTAAAGATTTTTTCAAGAATTGCATGAAACATGTCCAGACTTGATTTACTTGTATTAGGTACTCTGTATATACATACGACAACCAAATTATGATCAATAAGTTCTATCGCACAAGTTTCAGTTACACAGTCTATAGAAAAATTGCTAACGGCATCTATTGGTTTGAATTGTAGTCCTTTTCGTACTAAAATGCAAGATCCCCCTCGTTTTTTATTTCTAGAATAACTTGCTGCCAATACAAAGTTCGGTATACACAAAAATTCTTCAACTTCGGGTGTCATGTTATGCTCGGTCACGCATATGATATCTATTGCTTTGTTTTGTCCCTTGAGTTCATCTAAAAGTACCACGAGCTCATCACTTTTATTAAGAAGTCCCGATATGTTCTGGTGAAGGATGTTTACGTAATTATAAAAGAAAAAACTGGTTTTTCTGTGAATCGTCTTCTACATCTTCGTTGTTTTCATCATATTCACTACATCCATTAGAAATTTCAACCTTTAGAATCAATTTTGCAACATTTTCTAGTATATTCCGCACACCGCTGTTCTTAATTTTACCATGAGCTGCAGAAAACATATCGAAAGTCAGAGTTTTGTTTGCGTCAATTAGAAACCCGTACTTATGGGTCTGTATATCGGAATAGAGTATGTTATTAATACCAAATAATATCACTTAATATTTATCTATGATATAACATAAAGGCACACTGGAACAAGATAAAATATGCTATAAAACTGAACACATAAAACACTGAATAAACTGATAATAGGCTTATATAAAATTAAGAAAGGTACTTACAAAGTGCTTTGAGATTGGTAATAATCATGTAATTTCCATTGTTTGCTTATGGACTTTCCAGACTGTATGATATATTATAATATTAACTTATGATTACCCATGCAAAGCTCTATGGTGAGTGTCGAGTCGCTGGTATGGGGAAACATCTCCTTTTACAGTCAGCAATATAATGAAATACCGAGAAGAAAACTGAAACTAACACCAAAATTTGAATTTGAATGATTTGATTTGATTTTGAATTTCTTTTGAATATTTCTAGTAAACTTGGAAACCATATAAGAGGTGCAACTGCCTACCCTTGTCCAAAGGGACATCAAATTTTGCACCAGCAGTTTTGTAGAAAATAAAAATTTATCAATTCTTTTATTTCCTATTTATTTAATTTCAGGTTTCTATTTAAGGAGAATATTACTACACTTAGACCGACTCACATTCACGCAAGTGGTCTCTTTGTATAAGTCATTTTGCTTATATTATGAACGCGGACGGCCTGGTCTGATGGTGAGATCTTTGAGCAAAGAGGTTTGTTAAATTTTAAATTAAATATATTTTTGTATAAGTAAATAATTAAAAAATTTTTTTTGACTATATCTGTTAAGGAGTCTTTTGGCATAATGTGCTTGTATGTTTATGTGATATCCTTGAATGACCTGTGTAGGTGATATCAGCTCTGCAAGGCTTGGATTTATTGATAAAAAAATGATATTAACATATTTAAATTTTCCATTTCGTAGAAACTAAATAATGTGGAACCACAGATTGCAACAGCATCCACATCACCAGCAGTACCTGATGAACCTAAACCACATGAATGGTCTATGAAATCTATATTTGTAGTTAAGGATAAGTAAGTATATTTTTATGAATTATGTATATAAGTTTGTACTTTTGTACATTAATGACTACCCTTACCTACTCCGTTTATAGTCGGCCCGAACTGGCTGTTATAGAGTACTTTGCGCATTTTTTGTTTAGAAGTAAGCCATTGATAAAGACCGTTTTGAATAAATTAAAAAAAATCTAAAATATTATTTCAGCCTTTTTGAGGGTCACAAATGGTCCAGAAAACAAGCTGAACTTTTTACAGCTCAACAAGCTAATTTATTGCAAATAAATGAGAAAAAAGCATTATCGCCAAGACATTTACAAAGATCGATTATCCAGATAGTAAATGATGTACCAGATTACCCTGATATAGTGAGTATGATTTTAATATTTTATTCAATCAATAATCTGCTGACGATCTACTCGATTTATATCGGATCTCAATGTCTATCACGCAACTTTATGTAGTCAGGTGTTCATCATTTCTTTAGAACCTAAAAATATTGATGCATATTCCCCATTACACGAGGTCTTAACAAAGGAGTAAGTAGTATTTAATAAACAAATCCCGATAACATTACAATATGAACCCCTTCACAATAGTCATATTTATTAAGCAAAATTATAGTGTGTAATATAGTATATATTTTCAGCACTTCCTTAGTTTCATGAACTGCATACGAATGAGGGAGTTTTGTGGGGCTCAGGATTCTCTGCACAATTGCTTTGATCAGACCGTTTTCAGTGTAGCTGGAAATAACAATATTAGTAATGAGGGAAACAAAAACTTCCGTTATGCTGCACTTAATCGAGCCGCCATGCATACACAGTTTGGTCATAAGTAAGTAATAAAGTAAAGTATGAAATGGTTATATTTAACTTTGGTACATTTATGTGAATCTTATTGAATGTCAATCTTAAGCCATCCGTTCGTAAATCTACCGTGGGGTTGTGTTCTGAGTAGAGTGGGCTAGAAACTCGGCAAAGTTTGTCCCACCCTTCATTAAATGGTGTCGACGTTGCGGCTAACGCCATCTAAATGGCCTCTCTTCCAGTCACGTCTAACTCCCTGGAGAGATCTTAGCATAATTATTCAATTTACTCTATGGTTGCGCTGCCTAATTCAATGTCACTAAACTCGATAGACCCCCAGCGGCCAACGGCCGTCAGTCCTCCAATGTGGCCTGCCCACTGCCACTTGAGACTCGCAATTCTTTGGGCTATGTCAGCGACCTTGTTCTCCTGCGGATTAATAATAAATCTAAAATAATAAACACCTTCGTTACATAGAAATAAATCTGCCTCTACACACATGGCAATCATAGCTTCAAAAATTTTAAAATTCATAGTCAGTAAACAACGTTTTATTAATTGTGGCTAAGTAGGTTTCAGTTTAAAGTACTTTAAAGAAAAAGCGCGGGAAACGTTAAACTTGGCGGTTTATTTTTTTGGTCTTAAATTAATATTTATTATTCTAAATGTAATTGTATCAGTTAAGTATTGTACAGTACCTATCTTTAATTTTCTTTTTGTCTTAATTATATATTACTTCAATTTATTGGTAAGTTCTTTATTAATATATATATTCTGGTATGTTTGACCCTGACGACCCTGGGGGCTCAGGCCCCCAGGTGTCGAACATTGTTACTATAGATTATAATTACTCGGGAATGGAGACAGAGGGTTCCCTTCTTGATACTACTGATTGCTCAGATTCAAACAAAACAAGTAGTAAACGCAGGAGAACCTCTACAAAGATCTGTAAAAGTTGCAAGAAAAAAAAGAGAAGGCATCATAAGTCTTCTACTAATTGTGATCTGGATTGCAAATGTGCACTTGTTTCTAATGCTTGTATCATTAATAATGAAAATATTAAAAGGTCCCCTCTACATCAGCATCCAATAACATACAAAGTGTAACTAACACTAATTCCACCTTACATGTACCAATCGGCAGATTACTTTATCATGCATCAGATGCTACCCCATACACAGTTCATGTACAAAGGATACAGTTAAACCCTAATGACAACTCCTCCATTCATCCAATTTCATTCAGGTACTTCCTAAAGAAAAATAATATCAAAAATATTTTGAATGGCAGTTTGAAACGAATTGGTAGAAACAGAATTATGCTTTCTTTTACCCATTTTGAAGATGCCAATGCTTTTATAAATAATTCTGCATTAAAAATAAATAATTATAAGGCATTTATTCCCGTAAATAATGTTACTCGTATGGGTGTAGTGAGAGGGGTACCAGTTGATTGGTCTGAAGAAGAAATTTTAGGAAATATCTCTGTTCCTATGGGGTGTGGTTCCATTTTAAAAATTAGAAGGTTAAATAAAAAACAAGTTGTTGATGGTAAATCTAATTTTATTCCTATAGAAACAGTGGTATTGACATTTGATGGGCAAGTTCTGCCAAAAAGGGTGTTCATGTGCTACAATTCCTTACCTGTAGATCTTTACATTTTCCCTACAATACAATGTTTTCAGTGCTGCAGATATGGGCATATAAAATCTCAATGTAGATCTTCCCCTCGTTGTTTTAAGTGTGGCAATGGCCATTCTGGTGATAGTTGTACTATTGATGATGAAGATGTTACATGTTACCTTTGTTCTGGCTCACACTATGCTACCAATCGTAAATGTCCTGAATTTCTTAGGCAGAAATGCATAAAGGAGTCCATGGCAAAAAATTGTATAACTTATTCTGAAGCCCTTAAATTACATCCTTCTATCTCCAAATCCTATGCTGATGTTTTATCAACACCTAAATCTGTCCATCCTTCTCAGTTTAGCTATAATAGTAATACAAATGATGACAATTTTATTAAATCTTATAAAAAACTGTTTTTGCTAAACCAAAGTCTCCTGTGAAGCTTAGTGAGGGATATGATAAAGTAGCTCATGCTAAGTTGACTAAAGAATATGATATTCCTTTACCATCCGTTGGGGGTGGTTATGATCACAATGCTCTTGAAAATTTGACGACTCGCGATCTAATAATATTTCTTATTAATTCTCTCTCTCAATCTCCTCAGATATTGTCTTTACCGTCCAACGCTGCTTTCAAAGGTTCTTTATTAAACTCAGTTAGTGGACAGTCAGTCTCTGATAATCCAGAGGAATTATCAAAGCAATCAAATTAATAATTTTATAATTAGCATTATTTTTGGAAAATATTTAAACTTGTAAAAAATTAATTAAATTTTACTACCACAGATTACTTTTTATATCATAACCTGTGCTACTTTTTTACAAAGATATAATTTTTTTTGCCATTAACTGTTGTGGTGCTGATGTAGTGGTGTTATTTTTTTCGTTTTCTTTTCGTTTTGATTACAGATTTTTGTTGCCTACGTCAACTAAGAATACATTTGTATTCCTCTTCCGACTTCCATAATATTTTATAATAATCTATCTATGAATTATATATTATCTTATTAATTATATATTACCTACTTTCCTGTTACTTGTATTACTTTCCTGATCCGATTTTTTGAAAATTACGTCCCATATCACACCTTTCATATTTCCTACCCGTTTCCCTACCTTTATAACCCTTGTTGTGGCAGATGCACAAACCGTGCGAGCCAAATTAGAGAGAGAAAAAAAAAAAAAAGTACTTTAAAGCTGTGTAAATGGTTGAAGAGCGTTAACGTCGCACGGCTTTTCATACATACTCTCCACACTCTCCAGTCGAAAATATTGGAAATGA
The DNA here is from genome assembly GCA_947347705.1 of Nymphula nitidulata. NCBI lineage: Eukaryota > Metazoa > Arthropoda > Insecta > Lepidoptera > Crambidae > Nymphula > Nymphula nitidulata. The sequence goes on along the minus strand of OX374618.1, from coordinate 15,903,032 downwards.
ACAAACCGATTCTAACAAGACTTGCCATGCGTAAGCAAGACAGACTAGTCTGAAAAGTTGTCAGAGGATTTTTAAAAACATTTAACTACAGGGTTACTTTCAAGGCTGTGCGCAAAATAAAAAAAATATTCGAATGTTCTTTAAAAATAAAAAGAGACTTATTTTTTGTTTTACCAAACAAACTTCACTGGAAAATATCCACAGGACAGCGGTAATCATAGTCACCGTGTTAGGTACCTATCTACTTTTCCTTGTGCTTGTTTCTTATTTTTCTTGATGGAAACAGACTTTTGTTTGACATCAAATGTCAGCGGTCAGTTTTCGTGACAAAAAATAATGTCGTATTTAAATTTCCGTTTAATTACGTGTTACACTTCTGGACTACATTTGATTTGCTTATTTGTTGACTCTTGCTACATTTTCAGAACTGTGACAGTGATTTCCAACGCAAAATTTATAAAAAGTGTTGTGATCCAAATTGTGAGACATCTCTGTAAGTTACAGTTGCTCTTTTTCATCTCATTCCCGTTATTCACGATATAACAGCCACATGAATTAACATGAATTATTTTATTATTATTACCAATGTCAAAAAACTTTTTAGAGTTTATAAATAATTTATAATAAGTATTTTGTTTGTTACGCTAAAATTTCAATAATTTTCCTAACAAATAGTTGACCGAAACAAATTAGCAATAAAATTGAAAATCTCGTGTGAAAAATTTTTGTTAACGAGGGAACAGTTTGCAAACACGGTAACAGATGCCACTTAATTCACAAACTGTTGACTAATATCTGTATCTTAGCATAATTATTCAATCTACTCTATGGTTGCGCTGCCCAATTCAATGTCACAAAACCCGCGCCGCGCCGCGCTTGTCAACCCTGCGCCGCACCGCGCTTGTCAACCCCGCGCTTCCTCTAATCTACCCCTTTCACTACCAAACGTAGAGTGACAAGCTTACTTGAATTTTGTAGTGGATAAAATAAGAAAATATACATGTTATTTTGTTCTTGAAATAAGTTGTATTAACGATACTTATTATAGGGAATAAAAAGCGCACAGTCTCCGACGTAACCTTGTATAATACTGTTTTTCGAGAAATCCTCTGACAAAATACGTTTCAAATTATCGCGATCGCGGCCCAGGTCGGTGGCGATGGAGAGCGTGAAGGAAGCGCTGTCCGCGGCGCAGGTGGCGGCGGACGGCGGGTGCCTCGCGCACGCGGCCACGTGGGGCGCGCTGGCGGGCGGGCGCGCGCGGCGGGCGGCGCTGCTGGCGCGGGTGCCGCGAGCGCCGCGCGTCGCCGCCGCCGCCGCGCAGCTCATGGCCCAGCACGCCGCCGTCAACGGCGCCAAGCCCGCAGAGGTCTTCCAGGTCTGCCCTCCCGCCTCACACTGGCCCTTCTCACATCCACTTGTGTAACGTAGGGTGGCATGGAGGGTCCAATAAATAACAGCACCGGAATACGTCACTTTATACTATATTTATATATTATTTAAAATAAACGTAGAAAAAGTACGTTACACTGGCGCCCAACCTGGGGCGCCAGTGTAACGTATAGTGGAATGAAGGGTCCAATAAATAAAAGCACCGGAATACGTAATTTTTTTAGTATATTTATGATTGGTCCAATAAATCACAGCACCGGAATACGTCACTTTTTAGTATATTATTATGATTTAAAATAAAGGTAGAAAAAGGCGCCCCAAGTTGGGCGCCAGTGTAACGTATATTGGTATGGAAGGTCCAAGAAATAACAGCACCAGAATACGTTACTTTATAGTATATTTATGATTTAAAATGAAGGTAGAAAAAGGCGCCCCACATTGGGCGCCAGTGTAACGTATGATGGTATGGTAGGTCCAATAAATAACAGCACCTGAATACGTCACTTTATAGTATATTTATGTAGTAAAATAAAAGCAGAAAAAGGTGACCTACGTTGGGCGCCAGTGTAACGTATGGTGGTATGAAGAGTCCAATAAATAAGAGCAATGGAATACGTCACTTTATAGTACATTTATGATTTAAAATAAAGGTAGAAAAGGCGCCTTACGTTGGGCGCCACTGTAACGTATGGTGGTATGGAGTCCAATAAATAAGAGCACTGGAAATGTCACTTTATAGTATATTTATGTAGTAAAATAAAAGTAGAAAAAGGCGCCCTAAGTCGCATGGCGAGCGTCGGCGTAAACGCTCGTTACAGGTTGTGCGTCTTGTCGCGACGATATTGTATCGTAAAGATGACATCGAATACGTTAAAATGTAAAACATGTAATATAGTGATTGATGAAATGTTATCTTATATACAAAATAAGATATCAGTTATTGACGAAGACACTTTGTTGATAGAATAAAATTAAGCTCTCGATGAGTACAATAGGCATCAGTAAGGTTCATAATGCTACAACTGACTTCAATTTGGGGACGCTGTTACCCATTGTCCTTTGATGTACTGTCACTTTAGTGACATTCCCATGACATACTAACCTTGAGCTGATCATATACCATCAAAAAGTCTGCAGGATGCTTAATACTTTAGAAACTTACAGCAGATATAGCGTGTTTGGGCTCATAAGAATAGTCTCAATGAGATGGTGTTTAGATAGATGATTAATGAGACATAATTTTTCAATTTTTATTATTGATATCAGCTTAGTTAGTATGTAATATGACTAAGGTTGGATTTTTGAGACGGGACGACAGAATAGCTACCTTAACCGTTATAATTACAGGAAAACTGTCCTAGGAGACCATTCATTACTTTTTTTACTCTCACCATTAAGGTGACAATCAAGCATACGGACCACCTGATGGTAAGCGGTTATAGTAGCCTATGAACCCTCTAACACCAGAGGTATCACTTGCGCATTGCCGAGTTTAAGATATTCTGAACTGCAGTCATAGATTTTAGAAAAAAATGGGACAGCCCACCAAAAATTATTCTTATGGCAATCGATCCTATATAAAAATATGTACTATGCGTAACTTTAGGAGCTTCCTTTCATTGAGTGTGAGAAGGGCCTTAAACCTTGTGCTGATAATGTTTCCCTGTCTATATCTGCCGGATTTAGTCTATTATAAAAAATTCACAGATCATTACCAAAGGCGACTCTATTAACTACCTACACTCGATGACTGACTTGACGATGGCGGGTCTGGCGAATCAAGCGGCGCTTTGGGCTTTATACGGGAAGACAGAGATGGCGTCTGTGAGTTGTCAGCTGCTTCTTAATTTAAACACGAGTGAGTATATACCTACGAATGCGATACGAATTATATAGATAAATATTTAATTTGCAAAGTCCGTTTTAGTTATAATAACTAATATTTAAGAAACGTATTTGAAAAACCTACATTTTCACTTGTAGGAAACTCCTATTCTAGTCTACTTTTTGGCTTTGGCAGTATTCGGAAATTGTATAGGTGGTATTGTGTTAGAGTGCGGCCCCGGCGGCGGCGGCGGCACGTGGCACTGGACTGAGGCGTGCGGCACGGCGGCGGCGGGCGCGGCGTGCGGCGCGGCGTGGCGCGGCCACTACCCGCTGGCCGCCGCGCTCGTCGCGCACCTCGCGCCGCACCCCGCGCTGCCCGCCCAACACCACGCCACCTACGCGCTACTGGCAGGTAACTACACAATTAGATGACAAGCCAGCTGACGGAAAGGGAAAGATCACGTGGCATTGTAGGTGCGGCGACATACGCCACCTATGCGCTACTGGCAGGTAACTAGATGACAAGCTAGGTGACAGCAACGAAAAGATCGCGTGGCATTGCAGGTGCGGCGACATACGCCACATACGCGCTACTGACAGGTAACTAGATGACAAGCTAGGTGACGGCAACGAAAATGTCACGTGGCATTGCAGGTGCGTCGTATACACCACCTACGCTTCTGGCAGGTAACTAGTTGACAAGCGAGGTGAAGGCAACGAAAAGATCACATGGCATTGCAGGTGCGTCGTTGACGCCACCTACGCGCTACTGGCAGGTAACTACACAACTAGATGACAAGTCAGCTGACGGAAAGGGAAATATCACGTGACATTGCAGGTGCGTCGTTTACGCCACCTACGCGCTACTGACAGGTAAATTAACAGCTTTATTTACACAACTAGATGACAAACTACCTGACAGCTCACCTAGTGGTAAGTCGTCTATAGACACCTGCAATAACCAAAAAAAGGTCACTTGGTATTTCGGGGGCGTTGTCGTCCTCAGGCCTGAGATGAAATGCCTCTCAGTATAATAAGAGCTACATAGGGAAATGTAGCTGCGAAACTGATCTGTTTTATGGCCGAAAAGGCGGTGGCATCTACCAAGACGACCCTAGTGAAAACTCGTAAAGGTGAAACCACTTGGTGAAAGCTCGCCCGTGTCCTACAAATCAACGATTTTGATGCGTACTTAGTGCACCCGGTTCACTATCGGATTTTGAGACCGTCCCTGCGGCACACTATCTGTCAGTAAGCCCTTTCCAATCGTTTCATAGCGTCATTTTTCCGATTTCAATTTTATACATTTTTTCGCTACTTAGTCCATGCGGTGCCAGCGGCCCACTATCTGTGAGTAGTCTCTGCCAGTGGATACCTTTATAGTACAAAAATACAAAATATTTTATTCATTCACTTAAACCTCTTTGTTACAACATTTTGGTGACACACCTATTAAGTAAAAAAAATACCTGTATCAGGTAGTCACCGCCCTTTCAGACCGTGGTAGCTAACTTAAGGTAAGTTAATACACAAAAATACAGACAGATCTAGATTTCATTTTTTTTTTTTTTTTTTTACAAACTTGTATATACTATGATTAATATTGAAACCAAATTAAGTAGTTAAACTTTTATATAAACTTAAATAATTTTAAAAAGTGTGTGTGTGTATATGTGTGTGTGTGTGTGTGTGTGTGTGTGTGTGTGTGTGTGTGTGTGTGTGTGTGTGTGTGTGTGTGTTTATTGTTCGTTATAAATGCCAAAATATTTTAATGTCATCATTTTCAGTATCTAACATATATTATGTATATATTAGTTTAAAAGGTAATTCTATTTTAAAAGATTTTCAGTAGCCAGATAACTGAGCGTTTTTAACCAACATACAAGTTCTTTTTTGCAATGGTACGATGTCAGTGGATAAATATTCAGCTTTTTGTTTATTTTATTGTATAAAAATCCCGCCTGTCTAGCAAATTGTCTCCCAGCAAACGCTGATTTAGAGGATGTAGTAGGAGCAACTTTATCTTTTCTTCTTCTATTTAGTATTTTTGGATCATAGACTAAACTTTTGTGTACTTTTATTATAGTAAATAAAACGTATAATTTTCTTACAGTAAGCAGGTCTGCGTATATATATAGATCTTCAGTGGGGGATTGATATGGTAAAAAATACATAACCTTCAGTAGCCGTCTTTGCGTTCTTTCTACTTCCAGGAATTTCGTTTTAGTGGCGCTTCCCCATATTGAGATGCCGTAACAAAGGACTGATTGAGCTAGGGCTATATATATTTTATTTATAAGTTCTTTACTTGTGACATGTCTAAGCTTTTTAAAAACCCATATTAGTGTTCTAATTCTATTCATTAGCTTATCTATATGTAAGTGCCACGACAGATGCGAGTCTATAACAACTCCCAGGTATCGAGTTGAGTAAACTCGTTCTATAGGGAGGCAAGAACATGTTCCTAGCTGGGAATTGTCACAGTTGTGCATCTTAATTTTAAAGGTGTTATCTGGTTGGGTTCGTTTATTCGGAGTAAAACACATGTAGTTGGTTTTGTCAAAATTAAGTGTCAGTAGATTTGTACTTAGCCATTGCTTAATTCTGTTAAGTCCTTTCTCAGTTAAACTCTGTACTTCATCCCATGATTTACCAAAAAATACAATGGCTGTGTCATCCGCGTAAGATATTATTTTTGAATTCGGGATTTTGATGTTACACAGCTCATTTATATATAGCAAAAACAGGGTTGGACCGAGAACACTGCCCTGAGGGACACCATATGCTTTTGTTTCTACCAAATTGCTTATTTCATTTTGTATTTTTACCTGCTGTTTTCTGCCCTGCAGATAATTAGTAAAAAGTGCAAGAGGGACGCCCCTAATACCATAATTTTCAAGGCGACGTACAAGAGTGGGGACCGAAATAGTGTCGAATGCTTTTTTAAGATCTATAAATACTGTAAGACACTTATCACCTCTATCAGCATGTTCTATTATTGATGATGTCATAGCTATTATTGCATCTTCAGTTGACATTCCATGTCTAAATCCGAATTGTGAGTCAGAAAGGATTTCAAATTTATTCATATAATTTACTAATCTGATATTAATTATTTTTTCTATTATTTTTGAAATGGATGTGAGGACCGATATAGGGCGATAGTTGCTGATTTGTTTTCTGTCACCACCCTTGTACACAGGTGTTATAATTGATCGTTTTAGAGCTGTGGGGAATATACCATGCTTAAAGCAAGCATTCACTAGATGACAGATAATTGGTACTACTAAATTATGAGCTATTTTTAAAAACTTCGTCGATATACCATCCCACCCTGGTGCGCTGTCTGATTTAAGACTCATGAGGACTCTATATACTTCCTCATAGTCAGTATCTAGCATGACAAAAGATGTAGCTTGGGTTTCTAAACTATTGTTATTAGTTGGGAGATAAGGAGTACTTGACATAGAATCTGTTTCCCCATGGGATATTGAAGGAATTCTTGTTTTACATAGATTCGGCACGTGTTCTGCCTTTATTTTGCTTGCTAGGATGCTCCCGACCTCTGAGAAGTACGTGTTAATTTCGTTTAGGGATTCATACGCGGAGGGCTTTATTTTAATTAAATCATCACTACCACTTTTTTTAGGTTTGTAATTTACTATATTATTTATAGAGTTCCATAACGTTTTAGAGTTCTTTTTTGATTTTTCGAGTTGTTCTCTTTCATAATTACGTTTCAGCTTTTTAATCAAATTATTTATATAGTTTCGGTATCTCCTGTAAGTAATTTTTAAAATTTCATTTCCTGGGTCTGCTCGTAGAGTTTTTTGCAATTTGTTTCTATTTTTTATGCACTTTAGAATACCGGAAGTGATCCATGGTTTACTTATCCTCTTGCTTCTACTGATCTTTATGGTTTTTGTGTTTGTATCAATGGCTTTTTTTATTACATTTATTATTTTGTCAGTTATTTCATTTGGATCTTTATATTGTATTATTGAATTTAGGTCTGATTTTGCTAGGGTGTCTACGGCTTGATCATAGTCTACTACAATTTTGTTTTTTATGTAATTTCTATTTAAGTCAATAACATTGGCTAGGTTTAACAACACTAAAGAGTGGTCAGTAACAGTAGTTTCAAGAACGGTGATGCATGCTGCTTTGTAACTGGTCTCAAGCCTCAACATAAAATGATCAAGGCAGCTGGATCCTCTTGTAGGAAAGGTATGGCCAGTTAAAATTCCGTGAAATGATAGCATGTCTAGATAGTTTAGTCGGTTATTACGATTCTGTGAATTCTGTGAAGGAGCATTTGGTTCTAGTACGAGGTTTATGTTAATATCTCCGGTGATTAAGATGTTTTTAAAACTGACCAATGTGTTAAGATGTTCGTGCAGTGAATTAATAAATGTGTCGGCATTCACATTTGATGGGGAACGATATATGCCTATAATTACTATGTTGTTAATTATAATTTGTAAACAAGAGGCATGCTGGAGGAAGATTTCTTCTACTCGTGCTTTAAGGGGATTTTTTATGTACACAACTACTCCATCGGCTTGGTTAATGTGGTTAGTGGTCACAAATGATTTGTAGTCTGTGAGTTCAGGTACAGGTTTGTTAGGATGTAAACGACACTCTGTTAAAATTTGTATATCAGTTTCAAAATTAAGTTGCGACAACGTTATTTGTAGATCATCCAAATTATTGTAAACGCTTCTAATATTTTGTGTAAATATAGTTATGTCAGAAATGTTCCTTCGCATATGTTTTGATAGTTCACCAATTTCACATTTTATTGCTTTTGCGATTTCAAATTGGTCTATTTCATGTAATTGTTTCAATGTACTATTCATTAATATTAAGTAATTTTAAATAAGTTATTTCTATTTGTTCTTCATGTTTTTTACAAATTTTAAAATATAATTGAGTATGGCATAGGATAAATAATAAGCACGAAAATATTAAGGTATTGAATTTAGCATGTAGTGTGTTATGTGTTTGTGTGAATTTAGAAATAGTACTGAACAAATGAATTGTATTAGCGATTGCATATGTGTGTTTGTGTGTGCGGTTAGTGTAAAATGTAATAAAGAGTTGAAACTTACTACTACTTAATATGATCAGGAATAGCATCTGTAGCTGAATAAAATAATGATAAATAGTTGCTAGTCATGCTTCTAGTAACAAATGATGTACTTGTGATTCACTTCTGATTTGAATTATAGGTGAGTTCTCTTCTCTTCTAACATAGATCTTCCCAAAGCTGGTCCAGCAAAATTTATATGCTTTTGATTTCGCTAAGTCTCTCGCCAAAAAGAATAAACGAGAGCCCTTAGGTGTTAATTGTTCTGAAACGAATATGGGTGTATCTTCATTTTTAGTACATCCCAATAGTTTAGCGCTTAATTTTTCTTTCCTTTTTGTATTATATGATTTACACATCTTTAAAAAGTCATTTTTCATGAGTGCAGAAGAAGTTTCCACAACAATAGGTGTATTTATGCTTCCCTTATTACTCTTTACTCTATAAATGTCTTTTATGTCGGACTTAGTCATATTGTAACCAACATTTTTTGATAAAGTCATGACCATATTTATAAGTGAGGATTTGCTTTCTTCTTTAATTTTTGGGACGTTTTTAATTTCAATATTTTGCTTTCTTCGGTCTCGTTGCAGTTCTTCAATTTTTTCTTCCAAAATTATTATGTTTTCTCTGTCTTGTTTAGCTTGTGATTCGAATAGTTCAACTTTCTTCTTTAATTCTTCGTTTTGACTTGTGAGAAATGCAAGAGAATTCTCGATGTTTCGATTTGTTTGTTGAATTTCTATGAGTGTGGGGTTGATTTTATTAAGCTCACTACCCTGTGACGCTATCATAGATTGAAACATTAGTTTTATTTCTTCTCGTAATAACTCTAATTCCTCACCGCAGTCGCAATCTCTTTTTCTCTTTATGAGTCGCTGGGTGCTATAATTAGTTGGAGTTGTTAGTTCAATTGCGGTTCTACCAGAAAAGTTTATGTTGGAATCCGATAGAGATTTATCCAATTTTCCGTCCATATTACTAGGGTACTATGAGAGCTAAGGAGGTTGACCAAGTTCAAAACTTCGCAATGTATATTGCCCAAAGTTACGATTCGGACGCAGCAATGTATTCGTAACAATTTAAATGTCGCAAATATGGCCGTCCTTGATATTTCGTGATTGGCATATAGTATACTATTAGGTTGGGGAAAAAAAATTCACCGACATAATCCGTCGTAGATTTGTAGGACTTGGGCGGGAATGCGCCTTACTTTTCCTTTCTCTTTCTTTAAACGTTTTTTTATTTGGCTTCATATGGTTTATCATTGGCCACAACATTATAAAAGGATGACTAAACATATACCATTTGTTCATAGGTAAATGGGAGGAAGCAGAAATGAGCATACGTCAGTTAGCATCATTCGACAGATGGGAGAGTCAGTTATTGAAAGCTGAAATGTATTTTCTAAAAGGTGACTCAACAGACGCATTGGAATCTCTTCACGATATTTTAGATTATTGTAAAACTGAGGATGATAGTCTCCATTTTATGTCACTGAAATTAAAAGCCATGTTGCTAATGTCACAAGTGCAACATTCTTACAGCAGTATTCAATCAACAAATATTATGCTCTTGAACGAAGCATTGTCTTTGGCGAAGAAATATCATTTGCACTATTTAGCTGTTACGGCGGAAATGCACATCGCTAATGTCCAACTCCATATGGGATGCGCAAAGAATGCTCTTCTACTAGCAAGAAGAGTATTGCCTTCAATAATGGCGCACGGAAGTTCGTACGATATGGGAAGAGGTAAGAAACAATATTTTTTGGAGATAGCATGTTGTGTGCCTACTTACATAGTATAGCTTCTGCAAATTAGAGCGCGCCATACCATGACCATGCCATAAATCCTATCAGACACGGAAAAGAAAATTGATAATACTGTGTGAGTTTGCTCTGTCATAGTACGGTCGGTGACAGGTTGATCTAGTGGGCGTGGTTTCATATCAATTTATACGAAGGATTTTTTTGTTGGTGTCGCTGCGGTTTTTATCGTGGCATGAGTGAGGTGTAATTTGCAGATGCCTTGACGAACTGTATATTAAGTTTATATATTGTAAGTAAATAAGTATTACAAATTTATTTCTGATATTTTTTACAATTAATCTAATTTTACTTTTCAGCCCTTTTGCTATATACGAAGTGCCGAATAGCTTGTGCACCTGTGTGTGGCGAACCGCGTATGCAAGTATTACAATCGTGTAGTGAAGGGCTGGACGCTGTTAAAAAACACTTTTCGAAAATTGGTGCACATGCCAGGCTACTGCAGACCTGGTATTTACAGGTAATATTTATTATAAAGTAAACAAACGCTACATCTAGTTAAATCGGTTCATTTTTTCTCATGTTAGCCTCTTTATTTCAGGCCCAGTTATACAATGACATCGGAAACCACGCTGCAAGAAATCAATGTGCTTGGATGTATCGGCAACTTGAATTACAAAATCCTATAGAGGCAACAAATGCGTTGCTCATTATGTACTGATTAAAGTAATTTCTCCCATAAGATTTTTTATTTAAAACAGTTTATACTAGCACCGAGAAAGGATGTTTGTAGAGTAAAGGTTTCTCCACAAGACCCGCAGCCCAATTCACGTAAATACTATAAATTTAAAAATCGTTGAAGTTCAGAAGTCGTTCAATCGTAGTCCTACCCAAATTTGGTATTCTCATGTTGCTCGGCTACATTTCAATAGGACGACACATCGATAGGATCGGAACTAAACTGCATTTGAACGACTTGTCAACTACGAAACAAAAAGAATGCCAGTAAAATATATCTATTTTCTACCAAAAGCTTCAAATACATTTTATACTCTAAATACAGTTATTTACGATAAATAAATACAACAAAATCAAACAATATTGGTCTTATCATACAATGAACGTAATATGAGAATTTATTTAGAGAAAGTAAGACAATTCTCAACATAAAAGACAAAACACGTGTCTATGACAAGAAATATCTATGGATATTAAAACAATCAATTGTCATTGCTTTGAAAGTTTTTACGCGCGTTTCATTCAAAGTTCTTGCATCGATTAAGAAAATTTTAAGTTTTTTGCAAAAATAATAAAATTGAGCCAAAAACCAGTATCTATAAAACAAATTGAAATGTTAATAGAGTTCATGGAGCGGCACAGGGACTTCGCCTTAGGTCGCGTACGCTCAAAAGAGGGGCGGGCGCTGTCCCAAAAGTTGTGGTCGGAGATAACACAATCATTAAATGCACAAACTTTAAGTGGTTATTGGTCGGCCAAAAAATGGAATAAAGTGAGTGAGTCGCTTATAATTTGTTTGTTTTTTTTAAAATTTTTTTAGTTTTACAACGACTACAAATGTAGGTTAAAGCAAAAGGTCCGTAAAATAGCACAGAGCTAGCGACAGACTGATGGAGGACCAGCAGATGCTCCACCACTGTCTACGCTTGAGGAACGGCTCTGTGCTATTATAGCACCAGATAAATTTGAGCCTTTACCGGTTCAACAGAACCCTCTTTTGTTAGTACCTATTATATGCCTTCTATTTTATTTTACCCTTATTTCTGTATTTGTTCGTAATTTGTTAGGTAAGCATTTTGTGTGATAGTATCTAATTTTGTATAATTTATATTTTTCAGAAAAGAGCATCAGTCCTACGAAATGGACGGTATTAACTATAATATTATGTAATATCTTCTTCGCATTTCATTTTCTGCTTCATCCAGCATTATATACGCTAATCAGAGGATCATTTTTGTTTATAACTACAATAAACGCACTTTAAAAACTACTCGCGCACCGCAACTATGAACTTTTGTTCGACGACACTTAGATCGGTACATTTGACGTTTAGTCGTTGGAATCCGATTGAAAGAAATGTCTTTTTTTAGCAGAATATCTCATTGTTGACGTTTCAGGTGCGATTTTAAAACGATTGATTAGCTGAATACGGTTCGACGATAGTTCAACGACATTGGGATTGTGCGACTTCAAAATCGGTGTATTTCACGTACGTGAATACGAAAATGGTTTCAACGACTAAATCGCTGCGATATCGCTACGGTTTTAATTACGTGAATTGGGCTACCGATATTATGGTCTCTTAGAAACTGTTTGTACCCAAAGGGTAAAAAGGGACCCTTTTACTAAGGCTCCGCTGTCCGTCTGTTCGTCTGTCACCAGGCTGTATCTCATGAACCATGATAGTTAGTTGAAATTTTCACCGTTGATGTATTTCTGTTGCCGCTATAACAGAATAAAATAAATGTTTAAGGGGGCTCCCATACAACAAACGTGATATTTTTGCTTGTTTTTGCTCGATAGTTGTTGCGTACTCCTTAGAGACCGTTTTTGTATACTTTTTAATTTGTATTCTTTTACTTTTGATATTACGTTGTTATTCTGTTGTCATGGTGTCATTCGTTTTGTTTGCTTACTCGTTTAATACTGTTATTGTGATTTCGCTTTAAAATATATTCATTACCATCAAGTTTTGCTGCTTTCAATCATCTTAAACTCCTTTTCATTGGTCCTTCTCCCATAAAATTCAGCTACCTAGATTTTCGTTCATTTATTTTTTCACGTAAGTAATTTTACTTTCATTACAGTTCGTCGCTTAGTTTCCGTAATAATCATGTTTACTAGATCAAAAGCACGCAAATCTACATCAGTCACCGACATTACGACTAGCACCAAACCCATCGCACCTCAAGCATCAGATCATGCACTGCCAGTATCCAGGTCCATTGGCTCTGAAGTTTCAGTGTCGTCAACTTCAACGATTAAAGCTAGAAAAGCCGCGGCCGAAGCACTCGTTAGGCGCCGTCAGCTCGAGCGCGAGCAGCAACTCGCCGAAGAAGAACGGCAGAAGGCGCGACAACTCGCCGAGGAAGAACGGCAGAAGACGCGACAACTCGCCGAGGAAGAACGGCAGAAGACGCGACAACTCGCCGAGCTTCAAAAGCAAGTCGAGGAGTGTGAATTGCAGGCAGAGCTGGCCGCGATCGAGGCGGAGGGCAGCCGAAGCAGTCGCCATGGCTCCGAACGCTCTCAGCGGTCACGAAGGACAGAGGCATGGGTTCAAAACGCGGTTCGTAGTTCACCTTTCATTTTTCAAAATGCTTTGGAAGGCACAATTTTGTCCGAGACACGGCAGTCTCCCGGGGGCATTGACCTTTCTAAGCCTAATGTTTATATTCCCGTACAGGCCACAAACACGTCTGAGGTTGCGGCACGCATTTCGCCACCTCCTCACATAGACATTGACCTGTGTGGATCTCACTCTAACAAGCTATTACAAGCAGTGGCAGACACGGCGGCAGCAGCGAAAACTCTCGCAACCGCCCAAAATCATTCTTTCGTTCATTCAAAGAAAATCATCGAACCGACACCTTTCTCAGGAGAAACAACTCAGTGGCTACAGTTCAAACGTTTATTTGAAACTACAAAAGCTTCTTTTTCTCCCCTAGAGAACGTTGCACGTTTGCAGCAAGCTCTCCGTGGACAAGCACGCGAGGCCGTGGCAGCTCTTCTCGTCTCAGCCCACGAGCCTGACGAAATAATATACGTGCTGGAGCAGAACTTCGCGCGCCCGGAGATGATTGTTTTTAAAGAGGTCGCCGCTATGAAGTCGTTGCCTCGTTTGGGTAATGATTTACGCGAACTAGGTACGTTCGCAACAAAGGTTCGTAACAGTTTGTCTACAATACAGATGTTAAACCACATGGAATACTTATTCTCGCCTGAACTTTACCACACAATTTTGGGAAAGCTCAATCCTACCATAAAGATGAGGTGGACGGATTTTGCGACCGAAAATGTCACACCAGGTCGTCCTAAACTAGAGTTTCTGTCCGCTTTTCTCATGCGCGAGTTCGACAGGCACGTAAAGTACGGACTGTCACCAGAACACACTTCGTTGGTACAGCTTTCTAACTCGTCGCACGAGAGACAACATAAGCGAGAGTACATACACGCTGTTACGCAACCTAAAAATAATTTCGCTTATAAAAATAGGTCGGGTAACAACGAACCTACCGCTTCTTTTGGAAATGTTAATTTAAAAAATTGCTTGTTTTGTACCAAAATGCACGTTTTACAAGTGTGTCCTGATTTTAAAACACTATCTGTAGACGACAGGTGGCAATGGCAACGTGAAGCAAAGGTGTGTTATAGGTGCCTACGCCGTAAGGCACACAAGTGGAAAACGTGCAAAGTTAACCCTTGCGGTGTCGACGGTTGCACACTACACCACCATCCTTTGTTTCACGGCGGCCAGTGGCCAAACAACAGTCATGTCACAGTCAACAATACTTCAGACAGTGAGAACAACATTCCGTCAACGTCGACTCCTAAGTGTAGGTCACAAGAGGAAAAAGTAATCGTCTCGACTACATCTACAGACACAGTTCCGCAACACATCTCGTCGCACATGGGTCCCACCGCGTTACTCAAAGTCGTACCTGTTACCGTATTCGGTCCGTCAGGCAGTTACGACACGTACGCTTTGCTCGACGACGGCAGCACTGCCACTCTTATAGATGCCAGTGTTGCTGCGCGTGTCGGGGCAACGGGGCCTCGACAACAGATCAGTGTGAATGGCGTAGGTGGTCTTACCAAGGATGTTAACATAGCCTATGTTGACTTCAAAATAAAGGGTAGGTACACGGAAGAAATATTTGACGTGAAGCGCGCTAGAGCCTTACAGTCATTGGCTCTGCACACACAAGCTATTCGCAAACAAAATATTCTTTCTTATAGGCACTTACAAGATTTAGCCGACTATCTTGTATATGACAATGCCACTCCCATGGTACTTATTGGTGCAGAGCATTGGCATCTGTCTATTAATCATGTAGTACGCAAAGGCACTCGTAACGAGCCCGTGGCTTGCCTCACTGCATTAGGTTGGACACTTTACGGGTTGTCATTGAGTACTACGAAACGTATACAGTTTGTCAATCATACCACTTTTATAGCAAAGGAGCTCGAAACCGAAAATAGTGATTTAGAATTTCTTATTAAGGAACAATATAAATTAGACTCAATAGGAATTTGTAAGTATGATACATTACTGAATAAGCAAGATAAACGCGCTTTAGACATTTTAGAGACCACAACATTGCGCTTAGCAACTGGTCGTTTTGAGGTAGGCTTACCTTGGCGCGATGATATAAAACGGATACCAGATAGTTATCCACAAGCTTTGTCTCGTCTCCTTAGCCTAGAAAGGCGCATGCGCCGCGAACCAGAATTTACAGATGCTTACAAAAAGTTTATTAAAAATATGATGGATAAGGGCTATACGGAAGAATGTCCTCCAAATTCATATTATAGTAAACAGGAACATATAAATTCTAAATTAACTCGTTTATATTTACCACATTTTGGCATTTACCATCCCCAAAAACGTAAGCTCCGTGTTGTTCACGACGCTGCCGCCTTGAACGAAGGGGTCAGTCTGAACTCTTTGCTGCTTCCGGGCCCTGATCTCCTCCAAAACCTTCTCCACATCCTCTTTAGGTTTAGGGAAGGTCGCGTGGCTCTAACTGCTGACATTAAGGAAATGTTTCCCCAAATTCGTATCAGGCAAGCAGATAGAGACGCCCTACGATTTCTTTGGAGGGATGGGGATCAGAAGCAACCTGTCAGGGAGTACAGAATGACATCCGTCATTTTTGGCGCCTCCTCAAGCCCCTTTACTGCACTGTTTATTAAGAACAAAAATGCGAAAGATCACGAGCAGCAGTTCCCAGCTGCAGTAAGGGCGATTGTGGAAGACCATTATATGGATGATTATCTAGGCTCTCATGACGATGTGGATAAAGCTGCTCAAATAGCCAGAGACATAGCCACTGTACACGGGTCAGCATGCTTCGAAATGCGAGGATGGATCTCAAACAATTTCGCTGCGTTGAGACTTATCCCTGCTGAACTGCGTGCTGACAAGCCTACAGAGGTTAATCTAGGTGATTCTTCAACCATTATAAGGGCGTTAGGAATAGCCTGGGATCCTAACACTGATACTCTAGGGTTCCGAACGGGTTTGGGTGAAAGCGCTCCTACTAATCTTACCAAACGCAAGGTAATTTCACACTTAATGCGTGTATATGATCCCTTAGGGTTGCTAGGGCCAATCACAGTAAAGGGTCGTATACTTTTTCAACAAACCTGGAGATCCAATATAGGTTGGGATACGGAGCTGTCGTCGGCAGATTCCGCAAAGTGGTCAGAATGGTTCCAAGAACTTTCGAGAGTATCGACAATAAGGATTCCCCGTTGGTATGCCAAAGCTAGCGATGCAGAGCCATTTTGTCGTGAGCTGCACATCTTTGCTGACGCAAGCGAATCCGCTTACGCCTGTGTAGCATATTGGCGGCTCTTGTACGCTAATGGATCTGTAAGGTTAGCACTCATCGCTAGCAAGGCTAGGGTCACACCGCTTAAACCAGTTTCGATTCCACGTTTGGAACTTCAGGCCGCTTTGATAGGGTCTCGCCTCGCCGTAGCCATCAAGGAGAGTCATGTGAAAAAACCAACACGGACATATTGTTGGACCGACTCCACCACTGTCCTTGGCTGGTTACGCAGCGATGCGCGGACGTTCAAGCCTTTCGTTGCCCACCGGATCGGTGAAATTTCTGAAAATTCTGCCGTAAAAGATTGGAGGTGGGTACCGACAGACATGAACGTGGCTGACGACGCGACTCGCCTACGGTCAATTTCTTTGAACCCATCAAGCAGGTGGTTCATCGGACCCTCGTTTCTTCTTCTCTCTCCCGAGGACTGGCCTGCAGAGCCATCCATAGAGCTCCCGCCGGTTCGGGGAAAGAGCGAATTAAAACATAAGCCTTCTGAAGCGGTGGGGGTTCTAACAGATCGCGTTAACCTGTCTACCGCGGTTACAGCAGACTGCTCAAAGTTTAGCAGCTGGCTGCGCTTGGTACGCGCTACCGCACGCGTCCACCAAGCGGCTTATACTTTTCGGCAACTTATTCAAAATTCTTTGTCTTCTAACCACAATCACCGTCCACAAAATACGTCCACCACCACCCCTACTCTGATCCCGCTTGGTGTAGAATTTATGAAAGCTGCAGAAAGGAACATCTTGTTGAAAACTCAGATGGAAAGTTTTGCCGAAGAATACCGCTGCATCTTAGACGCAAAACCGATATCTATGAAAAGTCGACTTGCCAAGTTGTCGCCTACTCTTGGAGATGATAAGCTCCTACGCTTAGCAGGGAGGATCGGAGCCGCAGAGGATGTGAGCCAAAACCTCAAGACTCCGGTGCTTTTGGACGGCTGTCACCCCGTAGTCAGATTGTTGGTGCACCATTACCATGTGAAGATGGGTCATGCAAATCACGAAGCGGTCATAAATGAGCTACGGCAGCAGTACTGGCTTCTACGGCTACGAAACACTGTCAGATCAGTAGCGCACCGATGTTTAATTTGCCGTATACATAAGACTCTTCCACAAACACCACCGACTGGCGATCTTCCGTCACAGCGTATGGCACATCATAGTCGCTGCTTCACGTTCACGGGCCTAGATTACTTTGGTCCCATCACGGTGACGATTGGCCGAAGGCATGAAAAGCGATATGTCGCCTTGTTTACATGCATGACCTCAAGGGCGGTTCACTTAGAGCTGGTACATTCGCTCTCGGCAGACTCAGCGATTGCTGCTATCCGCAGATTTATAGCGAGAAGAGGTGCTCCCACAACCATACTTTCGGACAATGGTACGGCCTTTGTTGGGGCAAATAGATTGTTGCAGGACTTCTACACAAACAACGGAATCAGTTGGAGTTTCATACCACCTGCTGCTCCAAATTTTGGTGGCTGCTGGGAAAGACTCGTCCGCTCAGTTAAAGTTGCCCTCAAAGTTACGCTGAAAGACCGTTCACCCAAGGAGGAGACACTCCATACACTTTTAGCAGAAGCGGAAGCAATAGTTAACTCACGCCCATTGACGTACGTTTCTGTCGACCCTAGCGACCAAGAGACACTGACGCCCTTTCAGTTCCTGATTGGCTCATCCTCAACAAACGTGCTCCCTGCAACCTTTGACGATGACGTCTTATTTGGGCGAGCTGAGTGGAGGAAGGCGTTGCGGCTCGCAGATTTATTTTGGACTCGATGGGTCAAAGAGGTGCTTCCGGTAATGCAGCCACGTCAAATACCCCGCCAAGGCCAAGCAAACCAGATTGCCATTGGAGACCTCGTCCTTGTGGTCGACGGCGGCCTACCAAGAGGAGTGTGGCCTAGAGGGCGGGTTTCAGCAACACACCCGGGGCGTGATGGTGTGGTAAGGGTGGTAGACGTATCCACTGCGGCAGGTACGCTGCGTCGTCCCCTCAGCAAGCTGGTCAGGCTCAATGTTACTTCAAATTAGTGCTTGCACAAAGGGGGAGGATGTTGCGTACTCCTTAGAGACCGTTTTTGTATACTTTTTAATTTGTATTCTTTTACTTTTGATATTACGTTGTTATTCTGTTGTCATGGTGTCATTCGTTTTGTTTGCTTACTCGTTTAATACTGTTATTGTGATTTCGCTTTAAAATATATTCATTACCATCAAGTTTTGCTGCTTTCAATCATCTTAAACTCCTTTTCAATAGTGATAACGGCAACAGGTAGACGCATGTTTATAGATAATGGTACGAAAACCTTCGTGCGCGAGTCCGACTCGCACTTGGCCGGTTTTTTTCATTTTTCTTTTGACGAATGTGTAGCTTCCGATTTTAAAGTGAATGGAAGATCAATGAACCGCACTCGTGTTTACACGAATGTGTCGTCATGCACCGATTGCTGTTGAGTGCCCACCAGACAGTAAATATTTAACAAAAAATATTTAATTTGACCTGTAACCATACGAAACGGAGTATTGTTCTATAATTACCGTTTCGTGACTAAACTAAAAATCAATGCATCGCTTACACGAGTTTGCAAGGTGCAAGGACCTTTATTCAAAAATGTTGAAATAAAATAAAACGTTATAAAAAATTGTCATGCACAACTTGATTCTAGTAAGGACATGTTAGTCTCGTCAGTAGATTCTAGCCTTACTGAAGGCTTGCATCAGTTCTCAGCAGACGAACTTGAAAGAGAATTAACAAACTGAAATTGACCCACATTACATGCAGAAATCGGTGTAGATATGTGCAGTTCAAGTAGTCAAAGAGAAACATGTTTGCATTAAGAAGTGTTTATTGCAATTTCACTTAATACAGCTTATCATTTAAAAGTGCTTTTTCTACTATTTCAGACATAGTTAATTTGATATCTCTACACAGAACATCGGCAACTAGAACTTTAGAATCAGGTTGGGTATCAGAATAGACATAAGCCCCTTCTCCTAATATGTTCGTGTCATTCCAGCAATGACCAAGAGCAGCTTGCGATTCGCAAATTCTTCCAAGTTGCAGCAATAAAGAAGTAATGTCTTCTAGTAAGGATGGGAACGCTATGCAAATTCTCACCAGAGATTTCAGAACTGGTTGGAATAGTTCCAAACGCAGATCACTCGGCAAAACTGATAGAAGTGTAGACAAAGTATTCACGCATAATCTTGCTATTGACATCGCTTTCGGTAGAGCGTATTGAATAGATAAATGTGATACCAGATCAACAGCAAATATTTGCTTTTCAAGTGATGCTTGGCTTAAAAGTTCAGGAATGAAATCCAAGCAGATATGCATTGAAGGAATGCCTTGTACGGTAACAGGAAGTAGCTCTCGCGGATATCCCTGAAAGTGAACTAGCTTCGCCAATGATGGTTCTGATATAAATATTTGATGTAGGAATGAGCAAATTATACTTCTCACCTCTCGCAAGGACCACATCAACTCTGGTTTACTTTTATCCTCTGTGGTTTCTAGACAAGCTTCTAACAAAATTTGTAGCGCCGCGCTTTCTTGAGCAGCTACTAAGGCATTTTTCAATTCTTCCCGTTCCGAGTCCGATGTCAATTGGCCACTTTTTTCCAATAATGGTTTATCAAGTAAGTGCCGACTGAGTTGGCTTCGAGAGGCAGCTAAACTAGCTTCTAATATTCTTAGAATTATTTTCAAAATTGGGCCACATCTAAATACCCTTATGTCACAACGTAGCACTTGCAATGGATCAACCAGTACATTTTCTTGTGTAACTGTTACATTACGGGCATTGCCATTTATATCTAGCAAGGCGTTAATTGTCATTATCCAGAGACAACGCGGCAAAACAGTATTGAGACGTAACCAAACCTCTCGATATAATTCTTGAATATGTCGAGGCACTTGATCACCTAAAACATTTTTGAAATACCGAACAAATATCTCTGCAAACGGCCATATATCAGTAGGATTTTTGCTAAGCATGGCCTTCAATATTTTTCCCGTTTTGTATGGATTCTCTTCAATACTTTGAAAAGCTTCATTTATGGAGGTTTCAGAGAGCTCAACATCGACGTGATGACGGCAAGAATCGCCAAACACTTGATCGTCCATCCAGTCATCTACAAGTGACAACTGCGGAAAATGGGTTGCCAGTAAACGTAGAAGAGGACTAAATAAGCCTCCGTAACTCATTTGGTCTTTTTGTGCTTGATGTAACAGATATTTTATAGGCAGTTCGGACAAAAATGCTGCAGAGTAACTTTTTACTTTTCTACCATTAGCAATAAGTGTTGCTGCATTTGCTAGTCTTACGTCTTCATATAGCAGCAGATAGTAAATCAAAAGCAATTGAGATGCCAATGTTGGTTTTTCAATATCAATTTCGATTGATGTTTCACCGTTATCAATTTCCATGGGTGAAAAGGGCTTTTTCTGAACGTCAAAATTGGCACCAAATATAGAATTCCTAAATACTTTTCTTATCTCTTCCTCTGTGATCGGTTTGTTTACATACTCACTTGATCCTTTGTTATTAATAACAAGAATGGAATTGACATAAACTTCTACTAGGGCGGGCATAACAGGATGCAAAGGCGCAATACAGTTACAGATCTGTCTATAAATCCAATTTTTTATCGGGACTTTATGTTTTGAGAACGCTCGAGATTTAAGCAATTGGTGGATACAATGTACAGGTAAATATCCAAGTATATTGCTATTCAGATTTGCAGTTACTGGTACTTTTACGGCGTGTGCTGTTACGACCTGTGAAAAACAAAGTCAGTAATTACGCTCTTTACTTTAAAATATTCAAGTATACCTACCTACCTACATCAATAAACTCAATCCAGTGTCGTGTTATATAAAAAAAAACATACCGGCCGAATTGAGAACCTCCTCGTTTTTGAAGTCGGTTAAAAATTAAATGAGCTTCTGGATTGTCCTAACAAAATATTACTTGTAATAAATAAATATTCGCATGGAAACCACGATCAAAAAAATGCTTTTTTATTTTTTTTTATTCAAAGAATTAGAAAAAGGTACGAATCATTATTAAAAAAAAAAAATATTACAACCGGCAACCGCCCAGTACAATAATTTCGTGAATTTCGGCATTTTACCGTGCTAGCCCGCATTGCCAACAATGGCAACCCGCATTAGGTCAGCGTGGTAGTGTTATGGCAAACTCCTCATGTGCAACTCCCATGTAGGAAGGCCTGTGCCCAGCAGTGAAACATATACAAGGCTGGTGATGCTGACCGTGCGAGCGCTCAGGTGAACATCCGCTGCCTCATCTATCGTGTACTCCCGGGAGTACACTAGCAGGCATAATAACCCGCGACCATCAGCAGATTATTTAGATGTTAGTTGTTCCCATTCAACTTGAGGTTGGCTCTCTATTTTTTATTTATTTAGACAAAAGCGTTAGTTTTATTAACATATTTAGATAAAATATTATGCTGCTACTTAATACTGGTTCAAGTTTCGTATGAGACGGGTGTTATAAAAAAAAATCAGTTACAAGTACAAGAAACTGTATAAAACATAGAAACTGTTACAAAGACGATGAGATACAAAGATGATGTTGATTACAAACTTATGGGCGAAAATAGACATACCTGTTCAGTAAATATTTCTTGAGTAAAAGCCTGCTTGATGCGCGCTAGGCCGTTGGGTCGCACTGGCACTCGCATGCCGAGTGTAGCACACACGAGTTCACCCACCGCCGCTAGTTGACCCGAATGAAAATGGATAGCTATCAACAGCAGCATTTCACCAAAAGATGCAGTTGCTTCAGAATTACTGAAAAAAAATTTTTTTTTCAGGGTCTGGATATTAGCCCAAATGTTGCAAACAAAATGTTGAGCAAACTCAAGTCGAAAATATTGGGAATGAAGAAACCGATTCTTACAAGACTTAATGCTTAAGTAAGTCAGGCTAGTCTAAATAGTTAACAGAGGATTTTTCGAAAAACAGTCATATTGTTAAGTAATAGATAAAGACAATACGACCGGCTGGTCCAGTGGTCTGTACCCCTTGCTATACTATAGGGTTCGAATCCCGGTAGGAGCAAATGTTTGTATGATGAGTATGAGGATTTGTTTACGAGTCATGGATGTTTATATGTTTATTTAGTATATTTCTAATATTTATATACATATTACTATCATTATTTCTCCATTATCTATTATCCATATCACAAGCTCTTAATGATGCTTACTTTGGGCTAGATAATAGTGTATAAATATTATTATTTTTAATATTATTACAAGTAATAAACTCATTAAGATTGAAATGTAAACTTAAATTTTTATCTCTCTATTAGATAAATGAAGTGCCCTTGAAGGGTGTCACGTGCTCAATGTTTTGAAAGAATCTTTTTCCACCCTAATGTACCATGTGACAAGCAATAAATAAATAAATAGCTATTTTTAGCTTTTCATACAAATCAAAAATCGCCTAAAATCTCTTCATTATTGGACTTTTTGATCCTTTGATCCTCTGACAACTTTTTAGATATCACATCAGCCATAGCAGCATAGCAGTCATCAATGATCACTTTTATCAAGTGATTATCCAAAAAAGTATCCAAGAAGGAAGCTTGCCCTTTGAGGCATGCCAAAACAAAACCTCCTTTGTGATATCATCAACCAAGCACCTGATATAGCTCCATGACATTAGATTTTTTTTTGTTTTGAGTTAAAATTAGGGGGTTTGAAACAACAGAAACATCAATAAAATTAACTAAGGCAACTAAACACAATAATTCAATAATTGTAAGTGGTGAGGACAACTTTGAAGTGAAGAGAACAAGATAGATATAATTACTTATTAGTTTTGTTCTGCCATTCTAAACAATTTTAAAAATGTATAACGGAACAATTACCTTTCAAAGTAAGCCTCTTCTTTAACAAGCCATTGCACCCATTCTATAGCCCTCTTCTCATGTTCTGGCGCAGCTGAATAGTAAAAAAAAAACAATGTTTGTAAAAATGTCTTGCAAAAATCAGAAAAGTTAAGTTCTAGTATTACACACTGTAATTTTAGTAGTTGTTTATCTGCACCAGAACGATTAACTGTCAAACATGTAAGGTAAAAATAATTTTATCTCAATTTAAATAGTCAACATTTCAATAGTATTACTGGTATTACCATGACTAAATATTTCGCTGCGGACGGAAAAACAACCGCTATAATTCCAGTATGAAAGTCAACTTACCCATTAGGGAGGGACAGGCCAGGAGCATACAAAGACTTAAAGAAACAAACCGAACTCCAGCCGGTGTGGGTGGTGGTTTTTGTGTTACCAACCTCAATAGGCCAGCTACTTCATCATCTTGAAATTTAATTCCTGCTATGCCTCTAAGAGCACAATAAAGTCGTAATAATGCAGAGGCCCCCACTCCTGCAGTGGCATTTTTTAGTCTATTCAAAAGTTCTTGCCGCAATTTTGTGAGTGCTGCATGACCATCACCCTTAGCTCTCTTATGTGAATTCCGCAAAAACGTTGCAAACCATGCTCTTGTTGTTTGGTCTGAACCTAATAATAAACCAGACATAAAAGGTACCTGTAAGAATTTTTTTTTGTAATAAATAATGTTGAATTTTTTAATTCATGATTTATTATTATAAGTGAGTTTACCAAATCATCTTGGTGATGAGTAAGAGTAAGGTTTATGATGAGTGATGGCAATCGAGATGCAAATGCAGCCTTAGATCTGACAGCAGCAGCGATATGGGGGCAAGCATCACACAGAGTTGCAAGTGCTTTTGTTCGCACTCCCCCTTCTTCACCTCTTTCAGCGTTCATTACCAATGACTCTGCCACTGTTAAAAAGAAACTCAGATGTATCTCTATACAGTGAAGAATTATGCAATCACATAAAATAGTTTGAAAAATTATATGTACACTCCAATTTACCTTCTTGTAAAGTATCAGGCATATTAGCTACAATCCATGATATGATAATGGGACCTTTATTGACATGAAGTAGTACTTCAACAATATCACATATATTTAACAAATTTGGTAACTCTGCTAGACTTATACACATAACATCGGTGATCTCTTCCAAATATACATCATTATCAAATAACTCTGATGGTTTAATACTGCATTCTGAATTGGAATTCTTATTTTGATTGTATTCAGTAAGCTGTGCTTGCATCTGCAGTATTTCGGAAAGAACAAGTCTAACTCTACGTGCAGAATCTGATTGTTCAAAGTCACTGGCAATTGCATTAACTATGTTAGGAACTAAGAATGACTCAGTGGACTGTGAACCACTCTTCTGTCTGGAACAAGAATTAAGAAAACAAAAGTAATAAATTTACTTTGAAAATCACTTCCTAATTTATCATTACATTAATGAAATTATGAATATTAAAATAGTAACTGTCAACACAGCAGTCATATAAACTATATGTATTTTTATATTCAAAATATTTTATTATTCTATTGCCTGTTTCTCAGGAAATGTCTCCAATGTTAAAGTAAGTAATATTTATCTCCCTTAGATAGAAGGGATAAAATCCATAAGAGACACTTTAATCTGTTATCATGCCATTACTTACATTAACACTAGAAAGATAATCTATTCTTTGTATCTGTTCTAAGCAGCTGTCTCAGATTACTCAGTCATTGGCCTTAGCTACAATAAATGGTTGTTTCACAAGGATAAATCCCTTCTATACCTAGATAAAGATATGCCTACACCAATCAAGATATATGAGTATCTTTTGTGTGACATTTATGCTTGCAGATAAGTTCATATAAAATGTGATTGATTTAAAAAAAAACATTTTTAGCTATATAATAGAACTGTATAGTATTTTTGTTATGAAAAACACAAAAAAATACAATTTGATAGGTTAGTAATAAAAATTCCTCCAAAATAAGTGAAGATTATTTTGATAAAGCTTTTTGAGAACTGTATATTTTGTTTCCTAATTTTCAAATAAATAAGTATATTCATAAAATTTGTGTTTTGTTCCATTCAATATAACAAAAACTGAAATTCAATATTCTAAACATTGCTAAAAAGTTATTTTTTTAATAAATAAACCCTCATAACAGTGCATATGTCTCCAAGACCTAATTATGATTATCTTTAACACCATTGATATGATTATCTTTCTAGGGTTAAAAATGATAAGCTATAACATTGAGTAATAATGTAATATGCCTTATGAGAGACTTGAAATACTTATTTTACCAATTTAATTTTTAAAATAACAAACAAAAAAAAAATAGACTACTTTGACTATGTGTTCTAAGTAACATAGTTCAGGTGATGAGAACAGATACTTCTTGAAAACTAAGTTTAACTATGGGTGTCTTTCTGATGTCGGATATTCAAGATAAACTTCTCCTTCCACCTTATGTTTGTGTATAGAATTCAAATTTTCATTAATTTTTACAGTATTTTTTTTAAAATACTTACCTCATTTGCTGTTCTTTCTTGAGATCTACCTCCAGTGCATGAAATTCTATTGATAGTAAAGACACAATAAAGTTTACTAAGTCAATTCCTGATAGCAAAGTTAGGATATCTTTCTTGGCGTCTGTACAGTACTTGGTAGTATCCATTGGTGCTATTAAAGCCATACGAACGAGACATGGTATAATGGGTCTTATTTCTTCAGCAGAACAATTTACAAGACCTTCAATATCAACATTTTTAATGGCTTTAAAGACATGGGGTTGTACAGGTTTCATAAAAATCACATCCATATTTTACAAAGTGGTTGCTGGAATTAAAATAGAAAAAGAACTTCGATATAAGCCCATAAAATCTACATGTTGTTTAAATAGACTTATGAACAAGGTCTACGTACATAATTAATAAAATTTACTTTTGTTTATATACACTTTTAAGTAGCAAACAGTGGTAAATAAATCTGCTTCATAGGTATTCACTTTGACTTGAGACCACTATGTGCAAAGAGAAGAATGAACATACCTATAAAATCTTCAAAGGAAACATAATATTAAAATGTGGCTTTAAATAATTTGAATTTTATTGATGAAGCCAAAGAGAATATAAAACGCTACGCTAGAAGAGACGGGACTTCAAGGAAAAAAAAATTCTATAGAACGTGCACGCCAGACTCATACCAATATAATAAAAATTCAGCCAACAGTCTGGCAACAATAATGCCAACATAAGCAATAAAATAGGGATGTGCTTAGTAGGGATTAGTAGAGATACAGTTTAGATTTTTATCGATAGTTATAGGTGTTTGAAATTAATAAACAATGGTACTTGAAAAACTTTTATTTAGTATAATATACAATATATCAAGCTTGACTACTATGACAACATGGTAGGTTGTTAGGTTGACGGTAGGCGTGTGAATCGTCCTGGATCGGCCATCAACACCGATTTGGATTCCGACTACACCAAAAATATGTCGCGATTTTGTTGTCGATTGGTACATACACCAAATCCTTCCCTGTCAATTGAACCCACTGTTTACATCTGCGAAAAAAATAAAGTGGTTTATTTAATGGGCACGACATCGATAGGGAAATAAAATTGTACAGACAGCACTATTTTTTACTTAGGTCGGTAGGTAAATATTACTTTTATGTACAGAAATTTGTACTAAAATCACTATTTAAACAATAATAGCTTTAGAATAGAACTAATTAACAGTCATTGGTACTTACCGATCATCATTGAGAGGAAATTCAGACATAATATGTTCGTTTTACATTGGCCGCCGGCGTGTCTTTAAATTACATATTTCTTAACTTATTCGTTTACTCATTTAGTTCACTTCACATCACACACAATCCTTTTTGGGTCAAGCTTATTTCTTGAGGCAAAACACTCATAAGCTGTAGACAATAACGTTTGGAAACAAATAATTTCGTTCCAGTTACGTTGACCTTAATCTTATTTTATCATTAAATTGTATTGCACACCCTTCTTCAAGATATTGTTTATTATGAGTTAAATTATAATTATTATTATTATAACTATAAAATGTTCATATACTTATTAAAAAGATGGACAATAACAGCTAATGAGTTTCTTGCTGGTTCTTCTTAGTAAAAGCTACAACTTCAGTCAACTTTTAGAACCAGTGGTAGAATAATTAGTTACTAATGATTTTGTTGCACTAATGATTGCCCTTAGTTAACTTTTCGATTGTTTCAAGGAATTGGTAGCACCATGACTACTTTATGGAATCTTCATACTTACATAAGATCGCACTATGCCTACTTTTTTACTTTTCTCGCAGGTATATCGCAACGTGTCACCTTTTTAAGAAATTGAGTATCGTGATCAACAAGTACTTCTTATGCCAACGTTGAGTAAATTATTTTTATTTTGTTATGCAAATCGTACACCTACAAAGTGCTGAGTAACATGTGTGCTTAATTCCTTTTTTAAATATCGTATTATTGTATGCCTTTACACCATCATCATCATCATCACCAGCCTATACACGTCTCACTGCTGTGCACAGGCCTTCCTACATGGAAGAAACACATGAGCAGTTTGGGCCATAACACCACCACGCTGGCCTAATGCGGGTTGGTGGGTTAAAGCGGTTGCAGGAACAACCGGGACCAACGGCTTAACGTGCCTTCCGAAGCACGGAGGAGCTCGAGATAACAAACTTTGATTGACCCATCCCAGGATCAACCATGGCGAAAGTTGCTTTGTTTTTCGTATCGAAACCAGAGCGCTCAAACCAATACGCCACCGAGCTCCTCCCTTTACACCATATTTGAATAATAATATCAGCTTTTCGAAATATTGTAGATATTTGTAGGTACGATATAATAATATTCTGTTTTACTGTGACGACCGCCGGGATCGTCTTAGGGCGTAGCTCCTACAACTTCTGAATGAAACGCAGACAGACTTTGATATTTCCTCTATTATGGTAACAACACTCACTATACAGTTGGCGCGGCGGTCGTGGAAGAAGTGTGTCAAACATCGTTGTTTGACGTCAGCTCGCGAATCGCGTTCCTAACTTGAAATGACGACAAAATCTATGTGCCAGTGGCGAAAGAGTATCGAGTCCACCACAGTACCTATCTAGATAAAAGTATTTTTACTTTTCAGATATTGGGATCAAATTGCCAGTTCAGTCGCTTATAAGAGACAGAATTGAGTATAAGTACGCTGAGAAATGAAACAGTCTCGTTATATTTTTACAAATTACAATAAAATAGAATAAAAATATTTTATTCAGTGTTTCACAAAGAACCTTCAAATGTTAACTGAAAACTGCAATAAATCAATTATTTTTATACGCGTGGTTCTATTTTTTTATTTGCAACTGAATTTAAGTGGTGATTATGCTAGCTAAGCGTAATCGCCGATTTAACGATATCGATAAACAAGCATGGTGAGGTGAGTCATATCCTAGTATATTGTGAAGACGAAGTTGCTTTTGAATATGTTGGTACTATGAAATATTTCTGAGGTTGGCACAAAATCCCTACATGGGCCACTAGGAAAGTGCCTACTCTTCTTACGTAGTGAGTGATTGTATCCTCTTTGGTCTGTTAGTCTGTGCCATAGTTATACGACTCGAGCCCATTTTTACTCGACAGACATCGATAACTCGAATTCGAGTAAACTCTAGTAACTGCCTTTTACTCGCAACTCGAGTTCAGCTGTAAATGAAGCCTCTTTCTAATCTGTGATATGAAGGGAATGAAGTATTTGTGTATACCGGCTACCAGTCTAGCGCAAGTTCGTAAGAAGAAAAAATTGTATGAAACGTGCACGCTCAGTAATGGCGGTATAATCCGCCTCAATCCCAAAGAAGGCATTAACCATACAATCAATATGGTGGTCGACGCTCTTCATAAACAGGTGATTTATATCTGTCATCTGTCTCTGTCGCTGTTGTCTTGTTTTCAAAACGTTTGACATTTCATTTAATTGTGTTGGAGAATTTTCTAAAATCAGAAGTTAATGTAAATTATTATTAAAAACGAGTGTTTTGCCTCAAGAAATAAGCTTGACCCAAAAAGGATTGTGTGTGATGTGAAGTGAACTAAATGAGTAAACGAATAGGTTAAGAAATATGTAATTTAAAGACACGCCAGCGGCCAATGTAAAACGAACATATTATGTCTGAATTTCCTCTCAATGATGATCGGTAAGTACCAATGACTGTTAATTAGTTCTATTCTAAAGCTATTATTGTTTAAATAGTGATTTTAGTACAAATTTCTGTACATAAAAGTAATATTTACCTACCGACCTAAGTAAAAAATAGTGCTGTCTGTACAATTTTATTTCCCTATCGATGTCGTGCCCATTAAATAAACCACTTTATTTTTTTCGCAGATGTAAACAGTGGGTTCAATTGACAGGGAAGGATTTGGTGTATGTACCAATCGACAACAAAATCGCGACATATTTTTGGTGTAGTCGGAATCCAAATCGGTGTTGATGGCCGATCCAGGACGATTCACACGCCTACAGGCTGATTTACACTTCCATAAGTACAGTAGCGAGTTAACTTGCGGTCTTGGCGAGTTAAGTTCAAATTCCCGTCTAAACAATATTAAGAACTTAACTCGCCAAGACCGCAAGTTAACTCGCTACTGTACTTATGCAAGTGTAAATCAGCCTTACCGTCAACCTAACAACCTACCATGTTGTCATAGTAGTCAAGCTTGATATATTGTATATTATACTGAATAAAAGTTTTTCAAGTACCATTGTATATTAATTTCAAACACCTATAACTATCGATAAAAATCTAAAGTATATCTCTAATCCCTACTAAGCACATCCCTATTTTATTGCTTATGTTGGCATTATTGTTGCCAGACTGTTGGCTGAATTTTTATTATATTGGTATGAGTCTGGCGTGCACGTTCTATAGAATTTTTTTTTCCTTGAAGTCCCGTCTCTTCTAGCGTAGCGTTTTATATTCTCTTTGCCGGCTACATCAGTCGCAGCAAAGCGGGTTTTTTCTTTATAACCAAAGAAGAAACAAACTGGATGCTAAAAAATTAGATGAAATTATTTACCTCAGTAGTTGTAAGTTTTAATTATGCAGTTTTGTAAGAAAAACTTTTAAAAGAATTAAAATGATTATTTATAATAAATTTTATTATTTAAAGGTTTTGTTTAAAAAGTTAGATGATAAGTCTTATTTTATGTTGATCCTGAAGAAGTAGATTTTTTATAAATCTGTTATAATGAGTATTTTACTGAAATTGTATGAAAACCTTTTATTTTAAAAAAAATATGTTTCATAGGTCCTAGTACTTATAGTAACATAAATAGTGCAACATTACCGAGCTTATACAGTCAGCAGCATATCAGGTTATCACAAAGTGCACAATTTTCCCAAACGATTTTGCGCTTAATACTGCACAAGTTTAAGGTTGAAAATCAATTGGAGAATTTTGTCAGTTTTGGGTAGTCTGATCTGCGGTCGTCTGTACCTAATTTTTTATAAAATACTTTTTTAATTTCCAGTATTTGTTCCACTGATTGTGACAGGTAACTCTTCTCGAATGAGCCTTCTGTTGGAATGACTCGAGAACCACTCGAACACCACTCGTGTTCGAGTGAAATAAACACCTCAAGTGATCCGAATGAATACTTTTACAAGTATTTTTTACAAGTATTCATTGGCATTTTTTTTCTGGAGTATACAGAATGGTGCCGTCAATACGACAATATAAATTGAAACATGCGCTATATTAGTTCATAGAAATGGTTTGTCACTTAAACATTGTCGTATTGTCGGCATCACCTGTATAATTTTTTCATCGTTTTCTTTCTTTATTTGTGATTGTAACAATAACTTCATTCAAAGATTTTTAACAGTCTGACTTTAACCTGAGCTGGGAATCGAACCCGCCAAATGTAGAAAATAAACATCGTGTATTATTATTGTGATATGGTATCACTGGTGGGCCGTCAGATTGTATGCCATCTAATTGCATATAAATAAAAACAATTTATTGGAGGAATTGGCAGCAGAAGATGCGCCCGCTTCCTTCGCAGATTAATGATATAGTTAATAGGTTGGGGAAAAAAATTCTTCGCATTTTTAAGAAAATTAAAACATTTTTTAATATAGTTTATTTACATTTAACTAAAGTATGTAGGTACCATTTTGTTCGATAAATTTTTGCCATCTTGTAGGTAGGGACATGTGATCCTATTGCTATAGAAATTTTGGGGCTTCTGATCAAAATACCGCGACAAGTGGTTTTGGCAGTCCTCTCGTGATGTTAACCTGACAGTGCTTAGAGAATTCTGAAGAGAGCGAAACAGGTGGAAATCTGAAGTTGCAAGGTCAGGACTATACGGCGGATGCATTAACACCTCCCAGCCAAACTCTCTTAATTTTTGCTGAGTGGCTAAAGAGGTCTAGCGTTATCATGATGAAAAACCACACCCATTCTGTTGATTAATTCCGGCCGCTTTCTCTCAACTTCTTGCTTTAACCTCATCAGTTGTTTGCAGTAGAGTTCAGAATCGATGGTCCTGCCTGGTGGTAACAGCTCATAATGAATAATGCCCTTCCAATCCCACCACACACACAGGATCACCTTGTTGCGAGTTAACCCGGGTTTCGCCACAGTCTGTGAAGCCTGACCGGCCTTTGACCACGACCTTTTTCGCACGTTCTTGTCGTACGTGATCCACTTTTCATCACCAGTTATCAGCTTCTTAAAAAATAATTCGGTTTCATTACGTCGTAATAAAGTACACGGTTCATTAGGTTTCTTTCAGTAAGTTCGTGGGGTACCCAAATATCGAGCTTTTTTGTGTACCCATTTTTTTTTAAATGCGCCAAAACTGTTTTGTGGTCAATTCCCAGTTCTTCAGCTACGTCGTAATTACTGATATGCCGATCTTGCTCCAGTTTTTCAAAAATGGCATCAATTTTATCCGTAATAGGGCGACCAGAGCGACGTGCATCTTTGACATCAAAATTTCCGAATTGAAAACGCTTAGACCAAATTTGTGCTACTCTCACAGACACTGCACTAGGTCCATAAACATCGCAAATTTTTTTTCGCGGCTTGCGCTGCATTTTACCTTTTTTGTAGTAAAATTTTAAAATGTATCGAATTTCTTCATTAGACTCACTCATCTTGACAGTACGAAAAACAAATGAAAAACACACATTTTCCTATTTTGAATATGGAATTATCTTTTTTAAAATCTAAACTTTTAATGATACCAAAACCAGCCAGATACAAATAGTACAGCCAAAGAGATTTGATTACAAGTTCATACATACTATAATGCGAAAAGACTTTTTCCCCTACCTAATAATAATATGTATCTACGATAGCTTCCTTCGTTGCCGAACGCGAAATAAGTCATCGTTTAATGTTCATGTTTACACGTTTCAATGGTCAATTCAATGTTCAATATTGATTGAATCGCATTGAAAGTTAACTTTGAATTTCAGCTTTTAATGACATTGAACAATCATATTGAAACGTATTTAGACGTGTCAATGCCATTGAAGCAATGATATTGAAAGCAATATTGAACGGAAATTGAACCGTGTGATATCAGCTTAACCGGACTGGCACTTCTCCACGTCCATAAAAACATTGAAGAAGATGAAGTGACAACATGTTTCAGGAGAAGACGTAAAAGAAAAAAATATTTTGTTGTTTAATATAGGTAGGTATTTTTAAGTACAGTTCTTACATTAATTAATAAAATACCTACTTTTTACGTGAAGCCCCCCCCATGGCGCCAAACCTGGATCCGCCCTTGTTTCACCGCCCCATCCCCTGGGTCAGTAAGGTCAAATATCTGTGTGTCACCCTAGATCTTACATTATTGTTTGCACCTCACAACAAATCAGTTCGCGACCGAGCCTTCGGGCGACTTTGCCACCTCCTGGGGAAGGGAAACAATTAAGACAACAATTTACAAAGCTGTTGTACGCCCCATTGTGAACTACGCTAGCTACGTCGAACAAGTGCGAAGACCCGGCGGTCTACACTCGTCGCGCTATACCAGGTACAGACATGTGCCTTTTTTTATACAACTAGATGACAAACAAGCTGACGGCCCACCTGGTGGTAAGCGGTTACCGCCGCCTATAGACACCTGCAATAACAAGGAAAAGTCACTTGATATTGCCTGGGCGCTTCTCTTTCATACCTCCACAATACGACTCACCTGAGCCAAGGTCCGAGCCTTTAGAGGCACCCTCAGGTTTGTCGCTCCCTCATGGCTCGAGCGCCCTGGAGACTCGTAAGAATCAGCGGCACACCTCCCCGGAGGTGATGCTAGGCGATAAGAAATCCTCCAGAGGCGAATTCGCCCCTCAAGGCTTGACGACTCACCAAGGTTCTCGCATCCTTATCTTATCTTACTGTGGGGTCATGACTAAGTCACATTGCACTTTGACCCATTGGGATCTTTTGTGCCTCTCCTGCGATTACTCTTCCTGTGTCCAGAATATAGATGCCATTAACCTTACTATAGCTTTAGGCAGAAAGAGCCTGTAGTCTTAGGCTTTGGATATGCCACTTCCAGAAGGCTCATTCTGGTTCTAGCCAGGGCATCACAATGACACAAGAGATGCATCATTGAATCCTGGCATTCACCACATGCTCGACAAAGATGTGTTGGGGAGAGTTGCATTTTATGTAGCATGTGGTTAAGTAGCAAAATGCCCTGTGAGCGCCCCAATCAAGAAGCGAGCTTTAGTTCTACCGTTTGCATAGATGTATTTACTCCATTTTCCTTCCTCCTCCCCTAAGAAGGATTTCTACTAGGTGGTAGCCCCGTATGTAGGGTCGTCTGGGTAGGTACCACCGCCTTTCTTATTTCAGCCGTGAAACAGTTCGCTGTGTTTCGGATTGAAGGGAAAGGTAGCCAGTGTAATTACTGGGCATGGACGGCATTTCATCTTAGGCCTCAGGATGACAACGCACCTGCAATATCAAGTGATTGTCCCTTGTTATTGCAGGTGTCTATAGGCGGCGGTTACCGCTTACCATCAGGTGGGCCGTCAGCTTGTTTGTCATCTAGTAGTATAAAAAAATAATTGGAGTGTTTTAATCCTGGTATTTTATTCCACTCAGATTTATGTCTGTTTTTGACATGCTCTTTAATGGCTGTGTTTATAAAACTTTGTGAAGGTGCTAGAAAGGGCTCGGGAACCACGTAAGTGTTTTCTGAGCCCTTCCTTGCCAATTCATCAGCCTTCTCATTGGCTATCACTCCCACATGGCCGGGCACCCAGATCAGTTCTACCCTGTTATGACTACCAAGCATGTTAAGAGCTTGTACAACATTCAGGACCAGATCTGACTTGATGCGCGGTGAGCTATGTACCTTGAGAGCTGCTTGTCTGTCACTAAGAATGTATATGTATATTGTTTTATTCTTAGTCCGTTGTTCTATAATTTTCATTTCACATAGGTTAATAGCATACGTCTCCGCTTGGAAAACAGTTGCTTAATTGCCCATGCTTTGATATAGTTGTATATCTTTATTATAGACACCAGCTCCCGTTCCTCACCTGCTCACCAACATAAGATGGTTACTGACAGTAGCAAATACTTGAATAGCTTTGGAAAAAAGTCAAACATGTCATACATGCCTATAAAATTTGGGTATGCCCTCGATTTCCCTGGGATCCCATCATCAAATTCTTACTTAGTAACAGTGGGACCACCTCAGAAGTATACTATCGAATAAAAAAAGAATTTCGAAAATCGGTTCACAATTGACCCAGAAATCGATGAACATTACAATAAAAAATACATACAGTGAAACATATTATAACCTCCTTCTTTTTTGAAGTCGGTTATTAATGAACACACGTCCTCTTAGTTGTCATTGAAAACTTTATTTTGCAACCAACAACGTTGCAAATCTACTGATTTCCATCGGTTTGGATATCCTTGAAGGAGGCAAATGCCCAGCAGTGGGCGTCTCTCTGCTGAAATGATGATGATGATGATGAACGTTGCAAAAGAACGCGTCATTATCAAAGACAACTGACATCTTCAGTCTTTTCGTGACCACATCACCACAATCGCTGTAAGGTAATCGAAACGTCGGGTTTATAATAATTATGCAAACTTATTATTAACTTATTAAATCCGAGTTAAACCCAGTAAAGTTTTATTTGTGCTTGGAAAATGGAATTTCGTTTGACTGCCCCGCCTGGGTCAAATAATTACTGTAATGCAAGTTCCACTTTTCAACGCAATCTGATTCTGAATCTCCTCTTTTGTTTTGTGGCACACAAATTAGTAAGCAGAATTTAACAAGTTAAGGCAAGCCTTCAACGCAATTTTCTTGCTGTCTTTGATGAAATAACTTATCTTAGCATAGGTACTTTCTTTCTGAGCTGTTATAGTTTTCCGATTTGACTTAAGTCGGATTTATAGTTTTCGGACACCCTCTGGTCCATGCACGTAAGATTATGCCTAACAATAGCTTTTTATTCTCCATTTAAGTAAAAACTACAAGATAAATCATGGCACTTACAATTTTTACCTGTTTTTTTTTCAGGTACGTTTTTTCAGGCAATGATTAAGTATTTTTTG
This sequence comes from Nymphula nitidulata, assembly GCA_947347705.1. Lineage (NCBI taxonomy): Eukaryota > Metazoa > Arthropoda > Insecta > Lepidoptera > Crambidae > Nymphula > Nymphula nitidulata. The sequence continues at coordinate 15,866,814 of OX374618.1, read as the reverse complement.
TTCTCAAATATTTTGTAAAAAAATATTATTTTTTATTCTCCACCAAATAAGAAGTTTGCTTTTTTGGCAAAATTAAAACATAGTCCAGGAATGACTTGGCGAACACAAACATTATTTTGTCAATGATGTCTTTGAAATAAAAAGTAGCATCTAAGTACTATCTGGAAAACCTCTATATTATCTTTTCGTCTCTCACTAGCTCACCGGCATTCACATGCAATAGAAAATCAATTGATAAAAAGAGAAAAGATGAATGCAGTGTTTAAACAATATAAGTAGAGATGAATATGTGTAAAGTGAGGAAAAGTGATACTTACCTGTTCCAGAGATTTATTTAAGAAAGATTCTATGTTAGGCTAGTTCCCTGTGGAGTTGCGTCGCTTCGCAGAGAGGGAGGAAGAATACTGATGGAAAAAAGGAAATACTTATGCTCATTTTCACTAACATTTGCTTAGCGTTAGGGGTCTCTTAGCGATTTTTATCTCAGTCTATCTAAAGGAGGTAGAAAGAGACAATAGTGAAAACGGACATTAACATGATTTACATTTTATTCTAAATGTGAAAAAAAGCGCGAAAAACAAAGTACACGACACTTCTGAAGATATTTTTTTATCAACATAAATAAAATAAGAGTATTTTTAGTAATATCTAGACTAGAAAAATTTCTGGAAACCGAGCCCGGGAGATCGTTCCGGTTTTCTTATACTTACAATATTGTAATTTGAACTTATATGTCTAAAATAAAAACAAAAATTTGTAAGAAATTGTGTAATGACATGTCACGATGATAGTGTGCGGGTAGTTTTTTATCCATAAAGAGGAGTAATCTAAACTAGCAAAAAGTCTACCTTTTATACTTACCTAACCTAAAAGTTGGTCGAATCGTTGGATGCTTATAGCGAAGTAGAGTCGCTAATGCCTAACGAAAATAAATGTAGATTAAGATTATTATTATATAACCTATATAAAATACTAACCAACCACCAACCAATGATTTCAAAGTAATATACAGGTCAATGGCTAGCACTAAAAATGTTTCACAGTTCTGTCATTCACCTGTTTAACAAGAAATATTGTATCTCACTTCGATTTTACTTCAAAATTATCGTTTTTCATGTGTACTAAATGTGATTTGCAAATATATTTTTTTAGCTTATAATATAGAAATATTTTTTTATTAAGTTTTAAAGAGCCAGTAACAAGCCTCCAAGACCTTTGAAAAACACTAGACTATGACCAGACTAATTTAATTTGTGATTTCCTAAGGTTAGATTGAATAGTCGATGTCATCAAGTTTATTTATTTCTGAATACTATTATAGCAAATATAATATCTCCTTTATTCTAAAAAAGAATATAGTTTAGTTTTTATAGATTAAAATTTAAAAAAAGTTATGGTTGTATCTCGAAACCATATAGTAGGTATGGTTTATTTAGAGTTTCAGGTGTATGTTGGAGTGTTCTAGCAATAAAATAAAAACAGTAGCAGGTAGTCAAGCAGTTATTAGAAAATCTACTTTTTAAATCAAAATTCAGAAACGATATATTTATTTAATAAGTTCAACATCGCTACGGAACTTTTAGATAAGGTTTTTTTTAAAAGATTTGATTGCGTTTTATCTGACCTGACATTGTTTTTTCTTTTCACAATCAATGTTTTAAAACGAAATTCCTACAAAAAAGATTTTCCAAATTTCCAACTAGACGTTAAATAACGTAAATTACTTATTATCGAGCAACCATAATAAGTAATTTTCGTTATTTAACGTCTATACCTATTCTTAGTCACTGTTTTCCTGTTTTAGTTAGGGTTTTCCTAGTTTAAAACTTTTGTTATTAAACGAAATTATACAACTAGATGACCAAATAGCTGATGGCCCACCTGGTGGTAAGTGGTTGCTGTCGCCTATAGACCTACAATAACAAGGAAAAAATCACTTCGTATTGCAAGTGCGTAGTCATCTTGAGGCCTAAGATGGAATGCCTTCCATGTCCAGTGATTACACTGGCTACCATTTCCTTGAATCCTATTTCAATATAGAGCAAAGTTGAAAATGATAACATTAAAAGATCTATTACTCTTAGGTTGGAATCACCATCTTTATTACTCTCGTTGTATTAATATGTCATCTTTTATGTTTTGCAGTATCTTATCTTTTATCATTTTAGGGTTTTCTTTAAATTCACAATTCAGTGATTGTGTTTTTGATATAGTTATGAATTCAATCAATGACTGACCCTACTAAATTATTAGTTTATTACTTGTATCTTTTAATAAGTAGGTACTTCATTGTAGTTATTTCAGGGACCGGAGAATGAATGGAGCATTTTATGAAAGCACAGTTCCTGATCATTATGATTTTACAAAGTTGGTCAAATCTCTGAAAACCAACATCATATAATAAATCACCATATACCTACATGCTTACTGTTCCCGGTGTATTAAATTGCTCTATGTTACTGACTGAATATTGCAGATATTTGTTAAAGTTTCCTCATCAACATTATGTCATAAAGCAATCGAGAAATAGTTTTTGACGATTTACCATAACGTATGCAGTCTAGAAACGTAATCGATGTAGTGAATCGGGCGGGAGCGTCGCAATGAGGCTCGCGCGGCTGTTCGTGCGGCGGCGCGCCGATGTCACTGACACTGTAAAATTTGTATAAGAAGGACGGCTTCTTGAAAAAGGTATACAAAATAGTACAAATTTAATTTAGGTTGAAAATGAAAGATCCATATACGGCCACAGCAAGATAGCAACACAGTTTATAATGTAGCGCTCATAGAACAAAGTAGGTACGCCGGTTAATTACTGGAGATTGTTGGTTTCAAAGCCCAAAAATCATAATACCTAAGAGTGAAATAATAAAAAACATAAGAATTGGTAACCTTCTGTCACTAGTTACTTGAGTATAATGATAGAAGGTATGTGTTATTAATTAATTTTATTTAGTTCGGAGTTGACATTCTGCGAGTTCAATAATCGGTGGGCGTCCGAGGCGACGGCGGGCGGCAATGGCGGGCGGCCGCGGCAGTCGCGCGGCAGCACGTGCGCGCACCGCCTCCGCGCTAGCGCTACAGCCCGCTACCCGCGCCCCACAAACCCTCGTTCAATATTCGGGGACATCACAGTTTAATAATTACAACATAATGTTCTTCTTCCACTAAAACCCTTTTATCAAAGAACGCAGCGTATTTTCTTGACTCAACATTTGTCTTATTAGCGGTTTTTCAATTTATGGGTCAATAGTGACTCTTACGAAGATCGCTTACATCATCTTACCGTAAATTCGGCGGGAAAACTCATCACATAATTTATCACGGTAAAAATCAAACGATTTTATTTTAGAAAACATTTTTGAAACTTGTGGACGCCATTATATTAATGATTGATTTGAGAGTGCATCGGTCAATAACTATCTAGCAAAGTGAAGGTCGGATGTAACGACTGTCAAAATTGGTGAATCTGTGCAGTCATATTTTGATACCTTATGTTACAAAAAATGAAATACATTGGTGAAATACATTCCCATGGGATTTTTATGACTCACATTATCTTTATTACATCCTTGTAAAATTTGGTGAAATTTGAAAGCGGTTTCGTGTATGCCTATATGATTTTATTAATTTTACACTTCAAAGAAATATTGTTAGTTAAAAAATAACAAGTAAGACTATAATGACTATAATGACCTCTTTTACAAAAATCATTACCCTTCATCACTAAGACTGTCTGTAGTTTATCGTGCGTAATTATGTGCGTGGAATAATTTGAAAAGCTACGAAGTTATCTAGTTAATAGTAAACCTAAGGTAGAGAGAATTGACCAAAATGTTTTATTCAAGTTCGGTGACATACGAAGTCACGTCTTTTTCCTAAGTAATCTATCAACTGTCAGCTTAAGAATCCCGTGAAATAAGGGAAATGTGCCGCCACAATGATTTAGAAGTTTATAGGTGCTAAAGTTTGTAGTTTAATCTTTGATCTACGACACATTAGATATAATACAATAGATTTTCAATTGTGTGTCACCGGCAGGCCGTTAGCAAAGACTATGATAGATAACATATGTATATTGGTGGCTTAAAAGGCTGTATACGTGATTTTGCCGGTTTCGCTGATAACGTACCGTGATTTTATAGACGTGATCTTACAGTCAAAATAATATACTTCTATAAGTTTTAATGCATAATATAAAAGTTCATTTTAATTATGCTCCTACGTATGAGCTACTTTTTTAATTTTATTGTTTATTATTGATGCGATATTTAGGTTGTTTTAAAAGATTATTTTGCCATAACTTATTATAATTATTATATTTTTTCAAGAAATAGTTAGATTTTTAACTGAAATATGTTTCTGTCATTTTATTTCTATGAAAGAGAGTTCTAAGTAGCTGAAATCTAAAGCAATACTTTGCCAAAGCAAATGCCATTTTCTCTAAAATTGGACTAAGATTAATGATTTTTTACTCCAATATTTTATATCGAAGTGACAAAAAATATTGATACATTGTATAGAAAACTTTCACAATAATATATTGTTATTTTCTCATACCATTTAGATGTCTAAACGATTCGTAAATAGGTGATTACATTAGTAATTGCATAAGTCAATGGGTGATATACTCTAAACAGCAAATACTTACAAAACAATTACAGGTTTGAGGTAGATAAATCAATACTAAACAATAAAAATTAAAAAGTAAGTCGCTCATACATTACATCATATTCGAAGTGAGCCTTTATATTCAAAGTCTAAGTACTTTATTGCTGTCATGTGTTAGTAATGATGTAGAATATAATATTTTTGATACAAAGTGATGACCGTTTATATTAAGCATTAAATCATAACATAAGAAATGCAGTTTATTAACTTTCAGACCACTTCTGTAAAATCAAATCGGGAAAATATCGCTGAAATTAAACATTCATAAATGTGAAATAAAATAATCACTTAAATACCTAACAACACATATTATTTAGTATATCGTCATGATAAAATATTACTTGGACGTAAAACATACAGGCTGATAGGGGGACGCTCTCGGAAACGAAAGCAGGTGGCAGTGTTCGTCACCCTAAACACGATTTGTTGAAAAATTAATTTGAAATCACGAAAAAAATATCAGCTGTTCCATACAATCAGGCTGTGTAGATACTACAATTTATATGAAACCGCTGATTTTTTTTCCGGGATTTCAAATTTATTTTAAGCAAGTCATGTTCAGGGTGACCAGCACTTTCACTTGCCGTCGTATTCGAGAGTGTCCCCCTAACAACCTGTGTAAAGACCATATTTTATTTTTATTCGGGGTGAAGTTCGTAAAAAAATATAAAATATTGAAATGGTTGTCAATAGTCCCGTCATATAAGGGGTTTTACTTTGGAATCGGTGATAGTTGTATAAATCTTTATTTTGACACTCTAAAACTTGTTTCAAAACCTACTTATCGTGGGGTGGTCGCGTGTAAGGTCAAAGGTAAAAAAAGATGTTTTGCAAATATTTTGAAAATATCTCGTTTGCTATCGGTTTTATGATATTATTTATGATATTAAATTCACTACAAATTACGTTTGATTTTTTTTTACATTTGAACCATTTTTGAGATAGAGGGCAAAGAGTATCATTCGGGGTCAACTTCGGCGGCTACCGTAGCCGTGATTAAATACACGCCGTACAAAGTCGATAAATTATGGATAAACATAAACTTACTGCGTGCAGATTCAAAATGATTTTTTAAAAATGAGGATTAGCATCAAAACTTTTGGAACTTTTTTAAAGAATTGTTGATATGTTAGGGTACGCCCAATTAAAATGGGTAAATCTTCAGGAGAAGATCTTCAGAGATAGAGGAAACATCAATCAATAGCTGTTTCAATGATAAGAACATCCGCATCATCTCTGGCTAAGAGGTTTTCTTTATTATTTCGATTTAATAGGAATTTTCGTTGGGCAATTCAAATAATTTAGAATTAAAGATTTAATAATAATTTATAGACTTTGTACGGCGTGTTTTTAATCGGGACTGCTGGTTGACTTCTAATGATACGCTAAAATAGTTACTGCGCTCTCTGCCCTCTATCTCAAAACTGCTTCAGGACAAAAAAAAAACGAAAAAAGTTGTAGAGAATTGAATCCAAATACTTACAAAACAAACATACATACATACTTGCAAAAAATAGATTTTTTGAACTTTGACCTTAGATATCTGTAGTCGCGGCAACCCTACGATTAATAGGTTTTGAGACAAGTTTTAGAGTGTCAAAATAAAGGTTTGTACATGTTTATAGGGCAAGTATTTCGGAATTGGAAATAGTCGGCTGACTATCTCTAATACCGAGATACTTGCCCTATTTTGACTAATATAACTGGACATTTACATCTACACTTGGTATGTTTTCTATAAAACTGAAGACAATTATACGACATAGCTACGGTAATGAGTAAAAATTAGTGAAACAAATATCTCATCAGTGTATATTGAGTTTGACGGTCACTCTAGAACCTCAACGATTGTCAATATTGAAATGAGTATATACGTTGGTTCATCTGGGAACAAAACAAGTTGTCGGCTTGTATAGACGGCCCGGTTAATGAATGGGTATGGGAACAATGTTTCAGCGTGTAATTTATTCATTACACAGGCGTCCTCGATTAGGCCATCGTCGCTAACGGAAAGTCTCCGCTGATGAACTCTGACGTGCATACACACAGCCACCGAAGATTACCGCCAGACCGTCCGCTCGACCGCGTGAAATTCCTACTAGGTATCTACGAAATTAAATCGTCACATGTCTTGTTAAAATTAAATAATAACTATAGCACCAGATGGAGACCTTAACAGGTGTCCATTGAAATACGATGCAATCATTTAAGTTCATTTCATTGCATTTCCAATATTCTTTTTTAGAGTTGTTGTAACCTGTCATATAGAAAATAAATTAATTTAAACAAAATATACTGAGTGAAGTGTTGGTTGTCTTGTAAAAAACCACTACGAATAGTGCTTAAAATGTATGATCTATAAATGGGTAACATCGATAAAAATCCTATCTTGTAAATAAACAATGAAAACAATCAGAAAAGTGCACTTGTGACGATATTAGAATTGTAGTGACATTTTTTCCGTGAAAAATGTTACTAAAGGAATCTTAAAAATCATGGAGAAATCGACACAGAAGAAGACGTTGAATAAAATATGGGCCTGCTTAGTACCGCCCTGGGGGTTCAAAGACCTGGAGGAAGAGAAGTTGTACTCAGCGTATATGCAGCGCCAGCGGCAACGCGCTGTGCCGCGGTTGCTTGCTGCCGGAGTGCTCCTGCAAATATTTACTATAATAGTCCCTGGAGAGAGGAATCTGCTGTTCGCTTATTCTTCCGTTGCGATAGCACTGCTAATCGACCTGACTTTGGCTGTGATTCACGTTTTTATAAAGCCTGCTCGACCAGTCCTAAACCACGTAGCATGGTTCGTCGTTTGTACTCAACACTTGGTCAGTGTGTCCCGTCGGCTCGGAGATGCGTATAACGAGCTGCTTGGATGGGCATTCATGCTACAGTATTTCACCCTTGCCACCATGCCGTTCAATTACCTACTGTTAATGCTATATGCCGCATTTATAGGCTTCGGGTATCTCTTGGTGCAATATTACAATGCCTCTACTTCAGAGAGTCGATTACCGGAAGATTTTCTATATCAGGTAAAATCATAATACCGACGACGTCTATATCTTTATTAGTACAAACTCTGAGTGTAAGTTGTATATTAAGCCTAAATAAGGCGTCAAGCCAATGGAGATATTAAGGAAATAAAAAAACACTTTGTACAAATGGTTGCTTACTTTTGTATATAATTTGATAATCATATCTTTCGGAAGGCTCAAAACTCGCACTCAGGGTACAGTAATCAATTTTTAATTTTCAATATGCCTTTCTACAAACAGAATTTTTTCTACAGCAATCTTCAAACGCTCTATTTATCTTTGGGGCTTCGTTGTTTGGCTCAATATCATACATTCTTGGAGAAAAAATGCAACGCTTATCGTTTAAAGAGACAAAAAGAAGTTTGCGCGACAAATTAACAATAGAACAACAAAGCAAAGAGCAGGTATATGATGTCTTGAAATAACACAGTGAAATCTATTAGGTGTACATAACATTATCTTCAATGATAAATAATAATTTTACATTTTAGGAGCGTTTATTACTCTCAGTGTTGCCGGAACATGTCGCTGTACAGATGAGACAGGATATAGGCTTAATCGACACGCAGTTCAAAAAAATTTATATGTCACGACATGAGAACGTCAGGTTTGTTAATTTCTGACTAAAAATGCATGATATTAGTTAAGTGAACATCGTAATAATCTTTCAGTAATGTTCATATTTTCTTCGCCAGTATTTTGTATGCAGACATTGTAGGATTCACGGCTATATCATCAACATATTCAGCTCAAGACCTCGTCGCAATATTAAACGAGCTGTTTGCACGATTTGACAGGCTCGCGGAGGTGAATATAATGAAAAGATATATAATAGATTGTCATTTAATGAAAATGAAATATTTACGTCTAATTACATTTCTTGTATTCACTCAGAAATATCAACAACTACGCATTAAAATTCTGGGCGATTGTTATTACTGCATTAGCGGAGCGCCGGTTGAGCGACCTGATCATGCAGTTCTCTGTGTACACATGGGCTTATCGATGGTCAAGGCTATTAAGTAAGTAGTTGACTTAGCCACTTTATTCTACTTGTAGGTACTAGCTATTAGTTAAAATCTTTTCAGACAAAAATATTGGTAGTAATTATCATAACCTTCCGGTAACATTTAAATAAACATTTATTGCAGACTTTACTAGAAATGCATAAAAAATACGATAATTCTTTTTTATAAATAAGGTGCCTGTAATAATTATGTTTTGATAAGTTAAAGCTGGTGAGTACATTCTATTTATACTGCGTTTGCTTAGATACGTGCAGCAAACGACTAATTCTCCTGTAGACATGCGCGTGGGCATCCATACAGGCGCGGTGCTGGCTGGCGTTCTGGGCCAGCGGCAGTGGCAGTTCGATGTGTACTCGCGAGATGTAGAGCTCGCGAATAAGATGGAGAGTAGCGGGATGGCTGGGTCAGTATGAATTACATTTCTTTACACTTTTGTTGAAAATTGTTTACATGTGGCGTGAGATTTATGTTAGGTGATACAGAGAAAAGCGGTAACCTATTACCGGTAGCATATTATATTTACTACGTAGACTTTTCCAGCCCTGTAAAAATTAAGAGGACTCGTTATTTTGACACCATATGCATTGGAGACTGTTTGAAGTTGTGGTGAAGTATCCGAACCCCTTTGGTGTGGAGGCAGCAGGTTGACAATGCTAGGATAGGAGCTAGGAGAAAGGGCTGATTGAATACTGACTAGAATATTTCAAAAATGTCTTTCAATATTATATATATAGATAATATAAAATTGAAACCACCATCTCATTGAGACTATTCTTATGAGCCCATACATGCTACATCTCTTGTAGCTTTGAATGATTGAGCATCCCGAAAACTATTTGATGATATAGCATCAGCTCAACGTAAGCGTGTCTCGGAAATACCACTGTAGTAATAGTAAACCAAATTTTAAATCAATCGGATCTGTGAAAGTTAGTAAGACCGCTGATAGTCATCAAACGCCTAAATAATCTTCATAGAATATAACTAACAATCATCTCGATCATTTCAGCTTTCAAACAAAAAAACAAATCAAAATCGGCGTATTCGTTTAGGAGCTACGATGCCGCAGACAGACACGTCAAACTTATAACACCTTTCTTTTTGCGTCGGGGGTCAAAACATACGGTAGACATATAGTAGCAGGGGGTCTTCCCCAGCTGCCAATATACCACTTCATTGGTGAGCTCTAGCAACCTTACTACCTGCAGGGACAGAACTCTACAAAGTCGTGTTGATGTACTTCCCCAGACGGGCGCTTGTAATACGAATGTACACCATGCTCTACCTCTCTTAAAAAAACTGTTGTTAGAAATAAAAGTTAAACGTGAGCACATATAATAAATATCAAGTGGGAACATTGTGCTTAAAACATAAAGAATACTTAGTAGTACACTACTAAAATGTTATTTGTCTACGGTGTACTATAAGGTTGTGGTTTCGCCACAGTCAGTGTCTCCTTGTTTTACTTGTAAAAATGTTGCTATCCCTACTTCTCAAAGAAAATTCTTTATATAAATCAAAAACTCTACAAATAACAAAAGAAAACTTATTGTATCTGTACCCCTAGCACGAACACTTTTAAATTTCGAATTTCCATCGTATTGAGTAGTTACGTTTGCTTTGACTGGCTTTTGTTTAAAATTTTAAGCGTGCGTGAACGATACTATTACGATTCGAAATTTAAAAATGTTCGTGCTAGGGGTACTGGTTTAGGAGTACTTCACAAATTGAACCCATTTAAATTAAAAAAATGTTAATTTGTGAAGTATCCATAAAACAAACACGATAGAACCGAAAATCATAATTATGACTTTAAATTGAACAATCACCAGAGAAATGAAAAAACTAATAAATGTTGGACTAGTTAATAAAGTGGGTTTTATTTAAAATACTTTCCTGTTAACTGTGTAGGATTCGAAGTAAAATTTTGTTTACCGGTGGTATTAGTGGCCTTAAAAAAATTGAAAAATAAATGAATAGGACAACTAACACCGCGGTCCATTTATAAAAAAAGTTCGGATCGGAGTTCAAATATTTTTCCAAGTATCTTTCAAACACACATGTAATAATAATGTTAAAAATAAAATTAATAAATTCATTATGTGTGTTAAACAGTCGAGTACATATTTCGGAGGTAACTCTGAGCTTCCTGAACCAAGAGTTTGAAGTGGAGCCAGCGTATGGCGAGCGTCGCGAGGAAATGCTGCGTCAGGCTGGAATCAAGACATACTTCATTGTACGGGTTCTCAAACCAGTGAGTAAAATTTTTATTTGCCTTAATTAGTTACGTAATTTTTAACGTTGAGGAGCTCGGTGGCGTAGTGGTTTGAACGCTCTGGTTTCGATAACGAAAACAAAGCAACTTTCGCCATGGTCGGTCCTGGGATGGGTCAATCAAATTTATAATCTCGAGCTCCTCCGTGCTTCGGAAGGCACGTTAAGCCGTTGGTCCCGGTTGTTACTGCAACCGCTTTAACCCACCAACCCGCACTGGGCCAGCGTGGTGGTGTTATGGCCCAAGCTCCTCATGTGTTTCTCCCATGTAGGAAGGCCTGTGCCCAGCAGTGGGACGTATATAGGCTGATGATGATGAGTTACGTAATTACAACATTACGGGAGCTTGAATAGTAGGTTCATACCTTCTGTTCTATTCCTCAAAAGTAAATCTCCTAGCTTTAAACTTATGTTTGTTGATCACTTTTTAACAATTGATTTATTAGATTTTTTTATACTTTTATGATTTTATTTGAACTACTTTCCTAAGTTACAATAGAACAATACATTACAATATATTTATGGATAGTGAATGTTTAAAAATTTACATTTCTCGCGTGTTTTATGCAAAAGGATAAAGCATTTTTTTAATGTTGTATGCTTTTTGCTTATGTATGCTTTTTATATAAACAGGTGCTATCGGATTATTCCTATTCATATGAGCTTGTTTTTAAGGTAGTATTGTCTGTTTGATTTGTTTATTGCAGTAATATTATAAGTTGGTAAATAATGAAGTGTGTATGCGTGCTCGGGTTCTATTTACTTAGGTATTGTTGAAGTTTTTTAGATTATTGATTATGTTGTTAATGTGTCTCAGCAACAGCTCAGTTGTTGTGGCCTTTTCAGTAATTTGGTCTAGATTATGTGGGTCGATATCCATAAGGTTACAGGCGGTTATGAGGTTATGTCTTGTTACGTTGAACCAAGGGCAGTTATAAAATAGATGGTGTAGTGTTTGTGTTTCAGCGGAGTCACAAAAACAAAGAGAGTCGGATATCATTGTACTTATTGCCAGTTGCTCTTCGGTTTTTACTAACTACGAAATGTTTTGTTCACTATCTAGTTTCGCGATGTTTAAATAAGATGTGTGATTTATGTAGACAGTCGTTAATATGATGAGATTAAATTTATTTTATTGGTAGGTTTCATTTTATTTATTTGTGTGTGTGATTGTACAGAGCGATAGTGTAGGTGAGAACGATAGAAGGAGAGAAATTAAGGATAACTTTGAACAAAAGCACTGCTTCTTTTTATAAAAATATATTTGTTTTATGGAAATGTAGAAATAATTTTAAACAAAGTGTGTAAAAAACAAATTGAAAGAAAAAAAATTGCTAAATCCTAAAATAACAATTCCCTAATTAAATCAATTATTGAATTGAAAATTTTATGATACTGACCATATTCTTAATTTTTGATTTTAACATTATTATAAACATTTATAATAATGTAAAAATCAAAAATTAAAAAATTAAGAATATTTGAAAGCACTGCCCCAACTTAACCGAATCGTTGGTATTTGTAAAAATACTCGTTTCGGATGTTGAAATAGAATATTTCGACATTGTAGGGTGGACGTTAGCTCATAAACGCAAATACAGATAGACTAGAAGAATTTCACAGGGATATCCCAAGTCCTGGGTGGCTCAGTGGTCAGAGCAGTCGCCCGGATTGCGAAAGGTCGCGGGTTCGATTCCTGCCTCAGGACGTGAAATTTTTCTAGTTTTATTATATTTTAATATACTGACCATATTTAATCCAAACTAAATAAACAATAATTTATATAAATCAACATCAGCAAGCTCTTTATTTATATGAACTTATACTCAGTTCTATAAAAACGTCATATTTTATCGCTACTACCGCTTCGACGAATACTTAGTTTATGAAAAAAAAAACGGCAAACGAAACAATTCCAGCTTCTACAGGGGGATTCTAGAAATGTTATGTATAATAATAATAATAATAATTTTTATTAATTTATTCAGAAAGAAAATTTCATAACAAAATAGTTTAAAATAGTTACAATATACAGTATACAGGGTGTTAGGGGGAAACTCTCGAAAACGAAAGCATACGGCAGTACTGGTCATCCTAAACACGATTTGTTAGAAAATAAATATGAAATCACGAATTAAAATCAGCTATTTCATAAAAATTGTAATATCTACATGACCTGTCTGTATAGAACAGCTGGTTTTTTACACGATTTCAGATTTATTTTCTAACAAGTCGTAGTTAGGGTCTACCTTCGTTTTCGAGAGCGTCAACACCCTGTTTAATAAGTATATTCTATAATGGACTATAAACATTATACTAAAATTTACAATCCGTGAGCAAGGGTGGACGGTTACCGCTTACCACCAGGTGGGCCGTCAGCTTGTTTGTCATCTAGTTGAAAAAAAATCTTTTCTCTATTAGGGTCATTCAACTATAGTCCCCCAAATTAGAATTTTATTTGTGGTTATAAATCGTTTATCTGTTCACAAAAAGGTATGTTGATTTTATATGCTACAAATTTCAATATATTAAGGAACGTGTGGACAGCATACTTTTTGGGATATGATTGTTTTATTTAATTTTATTTCGAAGTTTCTCTTATTTACTTACTATTGGGTAAAGCCAGTAAAAATGTGTTCATTAAATATACGCTAAAAAATTATTAATTACCAAGATTGAGAAACCCAAAATAGTTGATCACGGTTACCTATGTTATCTCATTTAAAATTCAGGTAACACAAGAGGTACAATTCAAGGTACTGAGACTGTTCAGAGATTATTTTAGCATATATCAGCTAAAATAATCTATGAATATCGCTGCTCCTCTAGATTAATGTAGTTTGGAGTGTTATTTAGTACTAAGTAACACTAACTAACTGACTAAATTGAAGCCGAAAAATAGTCAATTTGAGATAAAAAATCTGAATGTCTTGTAATAGTAAAAATCATAAAAAAAAATAGAGATGTCTTCTGATTATTTTTTACTGTTTTTGCCAAACCACACTGTATACCTCTACTAGTACCTACCCATGCCAAATTATAGCTTTCAAGTAATAGAGTCTCTACGCTAAGCTGCAAACAGAGATAAGTACTTTGTTGACTACGGAACCCTAAAAATCACTAGTAACTTTTACATGAGGAATTAAATTGTAAACTTAGCAAAAACATGTTAGACCTAAAATTTTTTTCGTCATTCGTCAAAGTGATTTTGAAGAAGATTGAAATAATAGACAAGTAATATTTTAATTATTTTTAAACATGCATGTATTAATATCACACTTTTCTTTTCAATGCAGATTTCTGATACAGGAAAATAGCCTTTTTAATAAAAAGTATACGACTTTTTAGTAGTAACTTTTAAGGGGGAAAATGATAACAACACCTTTTACCTATCAGCCGTTTACGTCAATGTCGACCGCAAGCCTGTTAGATGTACCCGAGAGCTTCGGGCTTAGAGCATTAAAAACTATTTTCGTAGAAGTATATCGATTAAACTACAAAAGACGACTTTGTTTGTATTATGATATATAGTTTGTGTTAGTCACTAATTAAAATAATTTCGATGGCAGCTGTTTTAAATATAGGCCCGTATTGTTGTAGTACCAGGGAGGTGAGGAGCGGAGTGCGCCCGAGGGTGAGGCGGCGGCGGAGGGTGGCGACGCGAGCGACTCGCTCTCCGACCTCAAAGACGACGACGAGGACTCGGTGAGTGCACTATATAGTGACGCTCGCCCCGCCCCACCGCCCGACTTCCCGCCAGCCTAAATAAATCTAGGACACTGGGCCACTCGCCCAAGATATGCACTAGCCTATTTAGTTCTAGTCTAGCTACGTAAGACGGCTTCTGAACTATCATCCGAATTAATCTGCTCATTAGTATCGGGCACTCGACTTAAACCATGCTACTTGATCATGAGCGACCATATCGATATGTTGCTTTTGAATTACATAGAGACGCTTCGAAAATTATTCGTAGGTTCTATCGCCGCAAGACGAGATCCAGGACAGTGAGGGACAGAAAATACTCACGATGTTGCAAGAAGAACTAGTGAATAGAGACGATGACAAGTAAGTATATGTTACCTAATTACTAACTGGTATTGGTTTTGACGTCAATTAACTAAATTAGTTAGTCGTGTAATTTAGTGAGGTTTCTGCACTGAAAGAACAACGGTTAAGACGTAGCATGTAGAGTTTATATTCCGTGGCTAACGTCATCCGCTTTATTATATACCTACAGTTATAATAGGTTGTAGTTATACTATATAGTTATACTATTAATTTTAAAAGTTCTTAAATGACTTGAAACTAATAAAATTTCATTGACCGAAGTGAAAATGTTTTTTAAATATATTTATCATTTACCTAATGTAACTGTACCGAAGACATATCATTAACTCCATATTGACTTACAATTACAACATTATGATAGCTAAACTTTAAAAATATATATTGGTTTGAATACCTAATTTCTAAGGTACTTTTTAGATGTTATATAATATCAGACTAGGTAGGTACTAGGTTTTCTGCTAAAAGTCAATTCTTCTGTTATTGAAAAGTGTACCTACTACATGATTCGTAAATTACCGATATAATGTGGACTGATTGTATTAATCCTTTAACGTCATAAATGTATGACATTGACCGGTAAAAATTAATTGTGTCTCGTATGTCGGGCTTGGAAAGGTTAAAACTGCCTTCTGAATTGGTCAAGTCATATTTGTTAGTAAAACATTATCTATTGAAATAGCATATATTCTATGTGACCTTCTTTCTATAAAAGAATATTATTGAAATGTCTGCTTATACGCTTACAATGAAGGGGTGGTAGAATAGAGCTACTTTTAAAGACTTTTCTAAATGTTTCCCAAGCATACATACATACTTGCTCAAGACCAGTACTGTCGCTGTTGATTGGTCGATCGAGCTTTCGAGTAACACAATATGTGTGTGCAAGGAGCGTGAGACGTAGTTTGGGTTTATCTTTATGGTTGGCTTATTCCACAGAGAATTAGCGGACGCGACAACACTATGCCTGACATTCAAGTCCCAGGAGACGGAGGTGGCGTTCTACCGGCGCAGCGACATGTTCCCGCAGATTGTTATCGCACCGCCTATGATGATGCTGCCGTCGATGATGTCGATAGCCTGTTTCGCGCCGCAAGACTGGGCTATGCAGGCCGTCTACCTCGCGCTCCTACTCGAGACTGGCGTCGTCAACGTGGCCTTTTACGCGTGCTGTCGCTATGCTCAATATAAGGTGCACATATTTTTAACTTTATAAATTTGAACAGAATCGCAAGACAATGGAAAGTCTGTTATCGCGATCGGTAGGCAGCCTTCAAAGGGAATTCGCAATATAAGATTGTAAGTGTGCAATAACTTAATTTATGCGTAAAGAAGTTAAGTTAGCATAAGTGGTGTAAGGAAAACACGCTCCTATATGAAGGCAGATAGAGAAGTTCCTTATCATCCTAAGCACAGATTGTTAAAAAATATCGCGAAAAAAACAGATGTTTCATACAAACAGATCGTGTAGCAATTAAGTATGAAACAGCAGATTGTTTAGGATGACCAGCACTCCAGCAGCACACTGCCATCGGTTTGCATTTACATTACACCTGTATTTCTTTTAAAAAAACTTTTATGTAAACTTATTTCTCCTTTTTTCAGAAAAAGGAAATAAGCCCTTACTGGAAGCTAACGTGCGGCACCTTCAACATCGCTATGTTTGTTGCTGCTAATGTAGTGCCTTTGGTTTGTATTAAATAAAGTTTTTTGTTGGAAATTATTTTATATTATCTATTTATTTAACTAAGCATTACTAATTATTATTTTAGTTATTGTTGAAATACTTTTTAAATTGCCTCATTTTCAGATAATCTGCGGCAATTATGAGAGTGTACTAAAAGACGGGCTGCGTGAGGATGCGCCTGCGCACAGCGGCGCTCGTCGCTGCTTACATCCTTCATATTACTATCACGTAAGTGACTATTCAACTGTTTCTCAGACGAGCTATATTTTTTTAGATTAAAAAAAGCACTTAAAAGCTCCATACTCCATACATTTTGGAAACTTTATCTATTGATAAAAAAAAAACTATCTCTGAAAATCTTTCGGTAACCAACACAACAGTAAATTAATAAATAAAAATTATTTTAACAATTGTGAATTATATATTTATAATAAATGCCTTTGTTTCTGGCATAAAGGTACAGTTGACCGCACATCAAGCGTAACAGTTTGACCTTGAGATCGGCCCTTACTGCGTTCGCAATAGAGGCGGCTTTCGTAGTGAAACTTTTACACTTAACTTGCTCTCGTGTGTACAATCATTTGTCTGCTGAGAATATTTTTTTCTCAGTAGACAAATGATTGTACCTTATACATAAAACATGAAAATAAATGATAACCATTTTTTATCTAGCAATAATGAAATGGTTATCAAGCAATATAATGTTCATCATTATACTTATTGTTATTTTTTTTTTTAAATTGCATATAAGATGTGGGTAAAATATTGGTACTGAGTGAGTACTACCAATTACTATTTCTAATGTCTTTCCTAATTGTTACATGGTGATATTACATTCTTTAATAGCCTAAAAAAACTAACGCCAATATATCAAAAACACGTTTAGGTATGTACTTACACTAAACAATGGCAGCTGTCAGTGAGTAAAGCATTTTGATAGGCGTTTTTAGTTTTGAATGACTTTGTTTGAAATATTTACATTATTTGTAAATATTTCAATTCAAACATATACCTACTGTAAAAAAAATAGGTTATCATATTGAATTTCCTCAATGCTGGCGTGTCTTTTCTACGTTCACTTTATATTTACATACCTTTTTAAACCACAGTGATTCTCATAGCTTGAACACTAGGAACAAAAGATAACTTGTTGTTCCAAGTTTACAAGCTAAATCAAGTCCCAATTGACGAGAATATGTACGATTTTTTTTTATAATAATAAACAAATGTAGCTGAAGTGCGTATATTCTTTAAAGTGATAGTTGTGTTGTGTGTGGTGTAAGGGGTCCCGGATAACACCTCACGGGATCCAAGCCAACCTCACCTGCACGTGGTACACCCTGCTGTTCAACAGACGAGGCTCTGGCGCTCCCCACCAACCCGCACTGGGCCAGCGTGGTGGGAGACGGCCCACAACCCCCCAAATATGAACTCACAGAACGACACAAGGCCCCAAGTGCCCGGCGGTACCGGAGGCCGCGCCGGCGGTGACGGACGTTGGCGAGGCGCCGGTACCAGGGGTGCCAAGAATCCCCGGGTGGTGAAGATATCCCGTCAGACGACCTTAGCCCTGGCAACTTATAACACACGGACATTGCGGACCGAGGAGAAGCTGCTGGAACTAGAGGAAGAATTGAGCAGGATTCGCTGGAGTATAGTCAGACTATCTGAAGTCCGACGAGAGGGCGAGGACACGATGGTCTTGAAATCCGGCAACCTGCTCTATTTCCGGGAGGGCGAAGATCTGTCCCAAGGTGGTGTTGGGTTTATTGTCCACAAGTCTCTCGTGAACAACGTTGTACAAATCGGAAGTGTGTCGAATAGGGTGGCGTACCTTATACTCAGAATCACCAAACGGTATTCGTTGAAGGTCATACAGGTATACGCCCCGACCTCGACTCACCCCGACGAGGAAGTAGAAGTAATGTATGAGGATATCTCTCGGGCAATACATACTTCCAAAACTCACTACACCGTTGTCATGGGAGACTTCAACGCAAGGCTAGGCAAACGTGGCGATGATGAGTTGAAAGTGGGGCAATTTGGAGCTGGAATCCGGAACTTTAGAGGTCAAATGCTGGCCGACTATATGGAGAGGGAGGGACTCTTTATGATGAACTCCTTCTTCAAAAAACGGCCGCATCGAAAATGGACCTGGAAAAGTCCGGATGGCGCAACGAAGAATGAGATCGACTTCATCATGTCGACTAAGACTCGGATATTCAATGATGTCTCAGTGATCAATTCGTTTAACACGGGGAGTGATCACCGAATGGTACGAGGCACATTGAATCTCAACGTGAAATCCGAGAGGTATCGACTGATGAAGTCTACGCTCCGCCCTGCAGCTATCCAGATCCAAAACCCCGAACTCTTTCAGCTCGAACTGCGAAATCGCTTCAATTGCCTGGAGGACTGCACAGATGTGGACACGTACAACGACAGGTTCGTGGAAGCTGTTCTTACGGCGGGTTCAAGGCTCTTCAAACCCAGCCATAACAAAAGAGGTAAAAAAATCTCTGCGCCAACTTTAAAGCTCATGAAGGAAAGACGTGCACTGCAGTCTTCCGAAGACGCTCGTCGGCAACTCAACAAACAGATCTCCAAGTCATTTACCCGCGACATACGCCACTTTAATACAGAATGTATTAGAGAGGCAATCGAGCGGAACCAAGGCTCCAAAGTGTTCGCCCGAGATCTGTCGATAGGACAGAGTTTGCTGACGAAGCTGAAAACGGAGGATGGCAGATTCGTTACATCCCGACCTGAGCTCTTGGCCGAGATTGAAAACTTCTATGGACAGCTTTACGCGACATCACGCACACCTGTCACTAAGGCCACCGATCCAAGAGCCAAATTAACCCGACATTACACGGAAGATATCCCGGACGTCAGCCTGTACGAGATTAGTGTAGCTCTCAAACAACTTAAGAACGACAAGGCGCCGGGCGACGATGGAGTTACAGCCGAGCTTCTGAAAGCAGGTGGACGACCGGTCCTGAAAGCTCTTCAGAGGCTATTTAACTCCATCATGCTCGAGGGTAAAACGCCAAAGGCATGGCACAGGGGCGTGGTAGCACTCTTCTTCAAAAAGGGTGACAAGACTCTATTGAAGAACTACAGACCCATCACGCTCCTGAGTCATGTCTACAAGTTGTTTTCGAGGGTTGTTACGAATCGTCTCGCACGCAGGTTTGACGACTTCCAGCCTCCCGAACAAGCCGGTTTCCGAAAAGGCTTTAGTACCATAGACCACATACATACGCTGCGGCAGGTTATACAGAAGACCGAAGAGTACAACCTGCCATTATGCTTAGCGTTTGTGGACTATGAGAAAGCCTTCGATTCTGTCGAGACCTGGGCCGTGCTTCAGTCGCTCCAGAGATGCCAAATAGACTATCGGTACATCCAAGTGCTGCAGTCACTGTACGAAAACGCCACTATGTCAGTCCGCCTCCAGGACCAAGACTCGAAACCAATACCACTTCAGCGGGGTGTGAGACAGGGCGATGTTATATCTCCGAAACTGTTTACTGCCGCGTTGGAGGATGTTTTTAAGCTTTTGGACTGGAGAGGACTTGGCATCAACATAAACGGCGAGTACATGACTCACCTTCGTTTTGCTGATGATATCGTAGTCATGGCTAAAAACCTGGAAGACTTGGGCACAATGCTCGACGACCTCTGTAGAGTCTCCCAACAAGTGGGTCTTAAAATGAACATGGATAAGACGAAGATTATGTCGAATTCTCATGTCGTACCCACTCCTGTGAAGGTTGGAAGCTCTACACTGGAAGTTGTTGACAAATACATTTACCTGGGACAAATAGTCCAACTTGGTAGGTCCAACTTCCAGAAAGAGGTCAATCGACGGATCCAACTCGGCTGGGCAGCGTTCGGGAAGCTACGCAGCATATTCTCGGCACAACTACCGCAGTGTCTCAAGACGAAAGTCTTTAATTCGTGTGTGTTGCCAGTGATGACGTACGGAACCGAGACGTGGCCGCTTACAATGGGCCTTATACAAAGGCTCAAAGTCACCCAAAGAGCAATGGAGAGGGCTATGCTTGGTGTTTCTCTGCGTGATCGAATCAGAAATGATGAGATCCGCAGGAGAACTAAGGTCGCTGACATAGCCCAAAGAATTGCGAGTCTAAAGTGGCAGTGGGCAGGTCACATTGCGAGGAGGACTGACGGCCGTTGGGGCGGAAAGGTCCTCGAATGGCGGCCGCGCACCGGGAGACGCAGCGTTGGTAGGCCCCCCACAAGGTGGACCGATGATCTGGTAAGGGTCGCGGGAAGCCGTTGGATGAGGGCAGCGCAGGACCGATCGGTTTGGAGATCCTTGGGGGAGGCCTATGCCCAGCAGTGGGCGTCTCTCGGCTGATATGATGATAGTTGTGTCAAAAATATTATAGTATGCGTTGCGTTAAGTGGCTAATTTAACATCTCGTTAAATTAGCCACTTAATTGTACGCCTAGGCGGTTCGTTTTGTACAAACAGTTTTTGTGGGACTGTTTATATGATTAGTAGGTTCAAGGTTCTATTTTTATAACTACTTAAAACCGAAATCATTTGGTTCTAAGTGGTCATAAAAAACATTTCTTCATTTAGAGCTGACTAATTTGGTTATAAATAATCAGGTGGGCTTTATTAAAAAATACTGTATTTCATCCAGGTGGGTGCCGGTGCACTGTGCGGCAGTCTCTGGGTGACTCCTCTCGGTGGGTGCGCCCGCGCCGTGATGCAGCTCCTGGTGGTGGCGGCATACACTGTGCCCGCCATCTTGCACCCCGCGCTACTCGACCCGCGGCCCACACTCGACCGCGATCCTTACCGTCAGAACTACAACGTTTCCACCGACTATGACGAGAATTTTCTTTCTATACTGTGAGTATTTTTTTGTTTCCCTTGCAAACAAGATTTCTAGGAACACAAAGAAACGCCAGCTATACCCCGCGAGGTAGATAGTAGAGAATTGGTTAAAGGTGCAAAGCGTGAAGCTTTCACATTGCCATTACAATAAAGTCTCGTGAGTTATAATTAATAGCCTCTGTACGCGCAAAAGGTTTCCATGCGTAATTTCATCTAAATTGGTACAGCTTATGAGTAAAAAAGTAACAGAAAGACAGCTAGAGAGTACATTATTATAGAAGATTAATAAAATTATATTATACACATATTACTAGTGGTCGCCTGCGGCTCTGTCCACATGGGTGCCGGATATAGCTCCAAAAAGTATCATATACAGAATGGTGCCGACTACCGACAATACGACAATGAATTGAAACATGGGCAATATCAGTTCATAGAAATGGTTTGCCACTTTCAAAAACATCTTATTCATTTGATAATTTCATGACCTTTGTTTGAAATAATATAACTGCATTATTATATAGAAATGTCATGAAATTATCAAATTATTATTGATGTATATTTACTTTCGTATTTTATTCTTTTTTAGTTATCCAAATAAGTAGCACGTTATGGCTTACGTTATTTAGTTTTATTATTATCGAATGGAAATAATTAAAGTAACCTTTTTTTAGGTTATTTCCAGACTTTTTAAAGAAATGAAACGTTATGTTTTAAAAATAACAAACAATATCGATTATTTCTAAAAATATATGTACCTACTACAGGGACAACACATTGGTCATGTCAAAATTATATGAGCACCAGCAGTTTCCATTTGGAGAGACCAAATGGAAACTGCTGGTGCTCATATAATTTGCACGCAATAAGACGCGGTACCTCTTGACCTAACTTTACATTGTTTTAAAACCTAGTTTCTTTGCTAAATATTCTCTGATATTGCTTTGAAATGAAATGAAAATATCTTAATTCAAATAGCCACCAAGAAGCATTTTCGAATCGTCAAAAATCACATTCGTGTGACTACTTTAATCTATATACGCTCAGCTTCTGAATCTAACACGAAGCTTCCAGGCTTTCCACTCCGATCAACTAAACCGATAAACTGAAACGGATCAACTATGTTTTATTTCTAATGAATCAACCAATTAGTTATTCCGATAGGAATATTTATTATTATTCTTGTTTGTTCCCATCTACACAACTTTATCGAATGATATAAAACCTTTTCTATGGCCTTTTCACTGTCATATATTTTAAAGCACGGACACTACAAAATTAACGTAATGAGACGATAGCATAACATTATGTCTGAAGCCTCATTTCCTTCTCGTTCACTTTATTCTTACTTCCAACGTTTTCATTCATCCGTCTGTATAGAAGGATAAACCTACTGGCTTTGGAACAACTAGCGTGACCTACTTTATCACTGGAATGCTTGTTGAAGTACAGCATTGTCTGAAGGATGTTCAATTGAGTTTGAACAAAATAATATAATGGAATCTATTGTAGTAGCAAAAGGTGTTAATTGTATACCGTGACATGCGCTCTACGTCTGTCCTGAAATAATGCATGCTGCTGTTGATGGTAACGTCGTCTATAATTTCATTTTTGTGTTGGTCGATTAGCACGTTCTTAACAAATCTGCTTTTAAATGCTCTATAATACTTTTTACCGACAGTGATAAGCTCTCTACGGCTGTCTCGCAATAGATTCCTCCTCGGTTGACAGTATTAAATATTGCCATCGTCTCTTTTTATATTTTTATAGATTTCTCGAAATTGTCCCAATGAATTCCGGCCATCACTGATTTTTCAAACTTTTTTTTTGAAAATTCTAAAACAAAGTTTTAGCTGCCAAAAATAAAATCAAGGAGTTATCTTTTCGAAATTATTATTGAGTTCTTCAAATTTATACTACCTTGCTTTTGTATACGCGTGGTCCTGTATAGACTCCTATTACATAATTAGCAGCTTTGGTAAATTGTCCCTTGTGTCCCTCTCTCCAAGGTTCTAGCTTTCTTTACTTTCGTTGATTTTTACGACATGAATTATTCTCACTATTTTATTTATTTATTTCATGCTTATTTCTAGGGGAATCCTCATTCAATTTAGTAAACATTTTTTTTATGAGTAGTTAAACGATAGGTTTTTTGAGAAAATTAAAGATTGCAAACAACCAAAATTCTAAATATTTACACGCCATCTTATTACAATTAACAGTTCCTGACTCAAATTCCAATGTTTGTAATACAATTATTTTAATGGCATGCGTAGCTACCATGGTGTCAACAATTGACCATTGCAACAGATATATGTATATGATAGTATCGTTATTATTACAAGATTTAAAACTCTTTTGGAATGGGGCGCAAAATCTTAGTGAATACTTAAGCATTCACTTTTAATTGATTATTTGTTATTCATATTTTTACGACTTTAAGTTTTCATAAGATCCAACCTAAAACCTTGACAAAATCTACATCCTACATATCTATTGTTTTTACTGCACCCACATACCTCTGTCATTCGGGTGGTTGCTTAAGCTTATTTCCTAATAGATTGATGGGTGTGAAGGTGTAAATCTTTTGATGTGTTAATCAGGGCCAACAGTTCATATTGCACCAACGTGTACACATAGCGATTATACAAAAACAATGATATAGGAACGGAAACCTTTAAATGCAAAAGAAAATTTAGAAGAATACTGTTATGAGTCGAATATTATGGGCAGCAGCAGCTGAAATATGTAATACAAGCGCGTATTATATGTTTCAGCTGCGTTCTCAAGAACGAAAAATAAAACTAAAAGTATCGAAGCATTCAAAAGATAATAAGCAACTATTAGGAATTTTTTATTATTGCATTATTTAGATGATAAATTTTATTTTTGTTATTTAAGAATAAGTATAAATTAAAAAAATATTGTTCTTGGAATGGAGTTGACGTCTAACTGACGTCTAAAAGCTCAAACTGCGGCGAAGAAACTGGGCATCCTCAATAAGGTGAAGAAGTACTTTACTGCTGAACAGCTTCTTTCGCATAAAGCACAAGTCCGTTCGTGCATGGCGTATGTACTGTTCTCACCTGTAGGACGGTTCAGCCAAGTACCAACTCGCCACTCTGAATTCGGTGGAACGTAGAGTAGAGCCAAGAGGCTTATTAGTGACGAGAGATATGCGACGAGAGAGAGAGAGGCTACGGACGGTGGGGACTCAGCTTCATAGCCTGTACCACTGCCCGTCGTAATAATAATAATAATAATAATCATACACTCACACCTACTATCTAGTCCAAAGTAAGCATCATTAAGAGCTTGTGTTATGGATACTAGATAACGGATAAATAATGATAATATGTATATAAATACTAGAAATATACTAAATAAACATATAAACATCAATGACTCGTAAGCAAATGCTCGTACTCATCATACAAACATTCCGGGATTCGAAACCGGAACCTCTTGACCGAGTAGCCTGTATAGTAAGGGGTACAGATCGCTCGACCAGCCGGCCGTAAGGTGCTTGCTTGTCGGTCTTCTACAGAATGTGTACCTACTTCGGAGAGTGTGCTCAGGAGATTCATGAGATTATCCCGTCTAGCCCATTTCACCAGGGGACTACCAGACATTCAGTGGGCTACCACCCACACCTGATTGATATACCAAATATCCGCACTAAGCAGCTACGGCACGGCCAGAGAGTGGTATGCACTTTCTGCTTGTTTATTCCCTACTGCTTAGGTATAACCTGAATTCCTCAAAGTTGGATTAAAAAGGCACCTTTTGTGTAAGCTCGCTACGTCATTACTCCTCTCGAAGCAAGAGTTGGATCAAGAACTAGACCATTTTAAATAAAATACAAAATAAGACGAGTAGGTAATTATAAAAAATTGTCTTGTTGCAGGTCTCAAATTCATACAGTACGGAACATCATACAGTTGTTTTTTCTAACGATTGCTCTGCTAATATTTCATCGATTTGTAAGTATATAGCCCATTTAAATTCGATAATTTCAAAACTTATGTTAAAGAGTTTCAGTAATCTTCCGAATAGTTTATGGTGCTATTTATAAGTGGTGTTTACTTTCAGACCGAGTCTCTGGAGCGGGCGCGGCATTCGCGCGGTGAACGCATGCATGCGCAGGTACGTGCCACGTGTGTTTATTCAAATTTTCAAATAAACCAAAGGTACTTGCTTAATTTACTAATTATGTCAATAGCAGATTTTCTAAAGGAAACACAAACTTTTTCCGTAGATACTCCCAATCCATTCTTATTTTAAAAGCCATACTTATACAAATCTACTATTCACGTTATAAGCACCTGATTAATTAATTATAGTAAGTACTTCACTTCTCAATCAATGTTTGAATATTATCTACTTATTATCGTTGTTTTAAGCTTGATTTTGCTAAGAACCTGTGAATGATGTAATTACATGTAATCAAATATGGAGGTTCCTGAGCGTAGCGAGGGTTTCAAAGGCACGAGACGCAGAATATCTTTGCTTTGATTGATAAACATAATCTTATTGTAACAATTACAAATAAAGAAGGAAAACTATGAAAAAATTCAATGTTCCGAGCGAGAATTTTTCATCGTTTTCTTTTTTTATTATTAATTGTTACGATCAAAAACAACAAGAACGCATCAAAAACATTAAATGTGATTAAAATAGCTTTTCGCACCTTAACTGGAAGTTTTGTAAAAGTAGTTGTCTTTCGGACCACTAGAAGAGGTGTTAGCTTTAATGAGTAGTGACATAAACGTTGTTATAAAAACGTTAAAAAAGGGTAGAAATTATTAGGTTACACCTAGTGCTCCGGTGGCGTAGTGGTAATCGCGTCTGGCCGGACATAAGTAGATTTCCAGATAGAACATATATTTTTTCATCATTTATTTCTTTCTTTGTAATTTTTAATACAATAAAGAAGCGTTTAAATACATCAAAAACATTAAAATTAAATCTTTCCGAGGTTTTGCGGTAAAAAATATTTTAATTAGACCTTTGTATACGTATATTAAGTATTGGGAACTTAACCTTAGATTCAGCATTAATGTTTCTATATTTAATTTATCATCATCATCACCAGCCTATATACGTCCCACTGCTGGGCACAGGCCTTACTACATAGAAGAAACACATGAGGAGTTTGGGCCTTTACACCACCACGCTGCCTGGCCTAATGCGGGTTGGGCTAAAGCGGTTGCAGTAACAACCAGGACCAACGGCTTAACGTGCCTTCCGAAGCACGGAGGAGCTCGAGATTAGAAATTTTGGCTAACTCATCCCGGGATCAACCATGGCGAAAGTTGCTTTGTTTTCGTAATTGAAAGAGCACTCAAACTACGCCACCGAGCTCCTCCTTATCTCTCCTCGATTTAATTCAAAATTTATGCTTCTACGCAAAATAATGTAGGCGGCGCAAGCAGCGGACTTGCGTCGTCGGAACCAGGCGCTGGTGCACAACGTGCTGCCGCCGCACGTGGCGCGCCACTTCATGGGCGCGCGCCATCACCACCGCGACCTCTACAGTCAGAGCTACGCCGAAGTCGGTGTGCTATTCGCCTCCATGCCCAACTTCTCAGGTACCGACCTCGTAAATTCCAACTTTTGCCAGTTCATGATTATTTTCACTAATGAAAGTAAGAATAGCTACAGGATGGTGCTGTCAATACGACAATACATTTTACAACGAAAATTTCAAAAACCTCTTAATCATTTGATAATTTCATAATTATTTTTTAATTTACCTACCGTCGTATTGACGACACCACCCTGTATGAGCTCTCAAAATAATCAACGCCTTTTCACGTCGACTCTACCATGAATACGATGCAAAACTACTTATATGATATTTGAAGATATTAGTATACTGTCTCATAAATATTTTTTGTTAGATATAACGTCAAAGGCTCTATGTACAATATTAATTTTATAGTAATTTTATGGTAAACATAGATACACATATCAAAAAGACTATCCTGAATGTTTTTTAATATCACGAAGTTATTTTTTTATTAAGATGGTGGCATACTTAATTGAAAACTCTTCAAGCTATATCAAATATTAACTTGTAGCTTGGTAAATAGTGCTTTTGTATATCTCTATAGTTATAGATTGATGTTTTCAAGCCCTGCGTTTTAATAAATCTGAAAATAGTCCGAGGACATGATTGATCTGTTTATAAGAAAGATACATTTTTTTTATACTAAAAAAGGAGAATTTTTTACACAGCTATTGTTATCAATAGTATTGTATAGCACTTTTTCATAACACCCTTGTCTTGGAAGGTGTTCAAGTACCATGTAGCCTCTATGCAATATTAACATCTCCAAATTAAATCATGAAAATATTTGACTGAACCTGAAATACGGCATTACATATAACTCATTTGTTGATTTTATGATCCGTTACAGAGTTTTACTCGGAAGAAACAGTTAACAATCAAGGCCTGGAATGTTTACGGTTTCTCAACGAAGTTATATCAGACTTCGATTTGGTAATTTTTATTTTTACTTTTGTATATTTCGTTATTGCATGTATATGTAGAATAGTAGATGGACAATTAATCATATTACATAAAACATCTTAAATAATATGACAAGTACTGTGTTCATCAACATTATCATGGTGGCCTCTAAAGTAGTTACCACTATATATTAAACAATTCCGCGTTGAATCATCGGATTCCTAAAAGCATATGACTCTTATTGCCATCAAAATAAAGATTAACGAAATTTTAAGATTTTTCATAAACTGAATCACATAAAAATCTGGTGGTAAAGATGGAATTTCTTGCTTTCTTGTTTAAAAGATTGAAAAATCTTTTCTCTCAATTTAATTGTGTTTTTATTTGTGTTTTAAGCTTATAACGAATTCAGTTGTTCAGTTATATAATAACTTAATATAATTTTTTAAATTAATTATTAGTCATGACCTTAATTATGTTTTCAGCTGTTGGAAGATGCAAAATTTTGCAAGGATATAATAAAGATAAAAACGATAAGCTCGACATATATGGCGGCATCAGGCCTGAATCCGACGCGACAGATGCAGGTACATAAGCATGGTTATTTAAAGATTCCAGCTGATTATGAAAACAAATTGAATTGTTTTATCCCTAATTAATTCAACCAAAAGTCAAAAATACAACAAAAAAATTGAAAGTTTAAAAGTCCTCGATACTAAAACATTAGTTCTAATGATTTTTTATACAGGCTGAGCTAGGTATTACTTACATCTCACACAGTAGTTTACAAATATTGAACTAACCTATAGTGCAAAAATATTTGATACGTGTAATAATAATAATAATAATATTTATTAGGTACGCTAACTATGTTACATTATTATTGCTTTGCTACTTATTTAACTCGCGATAGGTAATATTTTATGGAATAAAATGTGACAGAGAATCTTAAGATATGTCATTTTATTGCATTATATATTAGCAAACATAATTTGGGTCAAATAAAAATTAACAGAAATCTAGAAAGTGATACCTAGTTTCAAAATATAATTTGAGTTCTGTATATTACTTGTAGTACATACCTACACAGATTGTACAGATTTTTCAAGGTGGATAGGATGGTACAGTGAAATCGAATGATTCATAGGCGTTGAAGTCTTTGAATTAACGAAACACAATGAACTCAGTAAATTATTAATCAATCGACGTAACCTTTGTGTCAAATGTTGTAAGTAGTTATTGGTTAAATTATTTTTTTGGAACTTGGAAAATTTTGTCAGACATAAATGTTAGATAAGATACCCGTTATTATTTCGACATTGAATTTTTGTGCCTATATTAAAATAATATTAAGATTACAGCGGTATAATAATCGGATAAAATTATTCAAATTAATATAAAAGTGTAAACGATACCTAGTATAAGATGACATTTACACAATTTTATCATACGTACGTTTTATGTGCCATTAGAGTATGTTTTCGATGAGCTAAATATTTTTTTAATCTATGGAAATGAAAATGAGAAAGTTTCAGTCAAAGGAAAAATAAGTTAGGTATTTTAAATTCCAATTCCAGCAATATTTAGCACTTTTTGCCACTCTCAGACGACAGACTGGTCAGGATTTAATCTGATGGCTGAAACGACATTCAGTCATCTGGTTAGACGTTGCGCTCAATAGCTTGGTGGTCCTTCAGCTGTTTCATTGGAAGTCGGCGTTTAATCTACGGCCGAGGCGTCCAATTAAGTGGATAATGTAACCAGATGGCTACGACCCAAACTTACATTGCTGTTTAACGAAACTGAACGAAACGCTCGCGCTTGTGGGATGGCTCCGACAGTACCTCCTCGATGCACTGGACAGATAGCAGCGTCGTTATGAGATTCTCTAAAGTCAGCAGCCCATTCGTGGTTGTGGCAGCGTTGTCCATACTTTTTGGCGTTTGTTTGGCAACTGTTGGCGACACAAAAAATAATCGAAAAATATCGACTGTACTTCATGTCGTTTTTCTAAAACAGCGATAAACAGACACAGCCAAGAGATCGACGTCCGAATCACACTGCTGTCCGTATCATTGTAAATGTAGAGGCCACGAACAGCCTCTAAAATTTCGTCGTGTCTGCGTAGTGTCGTTTAGCCATCTATCGGCTTCAGGAAGCTTTTCGACCTTAGTCCACCTTCTCCCTTTCTACTTAAGAGCACGCGTGTCGGTCTTTGGGAGTCATCAATTCACTGTTTCCACCTCAAAATCACGCACAAAAAAGTTTAGTAACTCGTTTCTTTATCGTTTTAACCTTATGGGCCGGCAAAGAGGGTGCGGTTAGAACAGTACGTTTCAAGTTGCACTATTAGCTGTTTTCGCATATGGGCTCTGCTTACCGCTTCACATCGGGTGGTGTTGAGTCATTCGTCGTGCTTTGTATAAAAAAACGTTTACTGTTTGACATCACTGTACATACGTAAAAACACCGGATATTTTATCTACCAGTACTTTTGCATTAGCGAATAAGGGGGCTGAAAGTCTATTCTAGTTCATTATTGGTGTGATCGGATTCATAGTACCGATAGATTATAGGAGGATATTAGAGAAGGTCCTTTAACTGAACTCTCAAATACAGATAACATTAGTGTAGATTATAATGTAATAATTTTGACAGTAAAATAGAGAGACTTGAAGAAATTCCTAAGGTTTTCTCAAGTCCTCGATATATTCTTCAGTGGTTTGAGCAGTCAGCCGTAGGTACTGTGAAATTAGTTTTTGTTCTCTTTATACAATCTAGTCTATACATTTTCCTGTACATATTATTTATTCTCATTTTAATTAAACGTGACAGCCATGAACATACATATCGACAGGAGGTACCTTTGCGACAAAAGGAGGGTTTCTCCTGGTTTTGATAAGACATTCCTATTGGTTCTCGCTTGATCTAAGCAAGATGCAAAAATATGCAATATGACTTAGATTTACGGCTTTCTTTACACGCTCTGCAAGTGTATGTAGTGAATAGTTAGATTTTATAGATTCTCATAACATTCGTAAAAATTAATTGTTTATGTGAGTGTAATGTTTAACACTAGCCGTCAGATGGCGTGCTGGTCCGATGGGCGCATCTAGCGTGCCTTGTGGAATTCGCGTTGGAGCTGCAGCGGGTGCTGGCAGCCATCAACGAGCAGTCTTTCAACCACTTTGTGCTGCGAATGGGCGTCAATCACGGGCCCATCACCGCCGGTGTCATCGGCGCCCGCAAGCCGCACTACGACATATGGGGCAACACAGTCAACGTTGCCTCGCGCATGGAGAGCACCGGCAAGGCTGGATGCATACAGGTTAATTATATTGTTATTTTTGACGGCCGTCTGATTGAGTAGTCCTTTCCACTAAACCACTGGTCCCGGGTCCGAATCCTGGTAAAAGCAGAAGTTTTTATGATGAGTACGGACAATTGTTCTTGCCGGACTTCATCTCCAGTCAGCAGCTTAGGAGTGAAAACTTAATAGAAACTCAATGGACAGACACTATCACATTTGTAATATTGGCACGGTAATTTTATGTCTCATTACCGTGATATTAGTATGGATATTTATATCTATATTTCTCCGTTAGGGTATCCATAGCACAAGCTCGAAAGAAGTCTAATTTGGATAAGATAACAGGTATGGGTGTAAAAATACAGTAGGTGTTTGTGGGGTAAGATATAACTCTAAGTAATAACATCATGATTGTGCGTAATCTCTAGTATGAGTTCTACGTTAAACGTCACGGATATTTGTATGTTTAGTTTGTTTATTTCTATTATTTATTTGCTATATTTCTCCGTTATCTACCAATGATTAATTCATCAACTCTGTGTATCAACTCGTCTAACACACGCTCTTAAAATGCTTAATTTGGGCTTAATAAGTAGGTGTCAGTGTAATAATAATATTACACATTGTATTATATCTCAGTAATATGAAAAGGTAGGTACGGTCAGCAACAGTCAATTAACACTTTAGCACCTACCATGTCACACTACGTCACAGTGTTTATACAAATTGTCAAGTGCATGCCAATTACGTTATTATGAAAAGATACTAGTGTTAACCTAACAACAATTTACAAATTTAAAATGCACATTAACATTTGACAAATTTAAAATGCACATTCTGCACGCAAAAAAATGCACATTCTAATGTCCAAAGGTTACTATACTATTAACGATTATATAAATGACAAAAATGCTTGGTTGTAACTTATAATGTCATATAGTTATTTCCACCAATTGCATTTCATTGATTTTGTGGTTGCTGGAAGATGTCATGCTCTCTATAAGTTACTGCAGTGGTGGCGTCGTGTGCCGGATTTCTCCGTTCCCTATAATATGGTTGAGCGGAGCGATGGCTGGCACATGCGTCATACCTGTGAACAGGTGCCACTAGTGGAAATGGTCATCTCTAAGCTTCCTTGATTTTTGATGGAACATTATAAGCTTACGTAGATCCAGACAAGACAGAAAGACAAACATTATGACATTGTTAGTTGATATTATATATGTGATAGAAATAAGGGTCTTTTGACGATTCGAAAGTGCTTCTTGGGGGGCCTAATTGAATTAAGATATTTTCATTTTCATTCTCAACCTGCTTTTGTTGCTGACTGTACCGAATATAGCTCAATCAAGATTCTTTTGTTTGTCAGGTGACGGAAGAAACATGTCATATCCTGGAGAAATTTGGGTACTACTTTGAACAGCGCGGACTGGTGGCGGTGAAGGGCAAGGGCCAGCTCATGACGTATTACCTGCAAGGCAAGCGCAACACCCTCGAGGCCGGTGACACACAAGATGTAAGAACTGTATAGGTAAATGTGATAACGGTTCACTTTGGACTCGCACGACCACGCTAGATACTGCATGACGCATGACGGGTTGTATAAGTTTACTCTGTGCCGACACTATGTTAATTGCTTTTGAATCCTAGTAACTGTGCGTTATAACAGCACGAGATGTTAATAGCTAATCCTGCTGTGGTCGTACGAATCAAAAATTTATGTAAAAGAGTCGTTTTTACGTAACATGTCACAGTAGTTGTGTCACTCTCTAATAGGGAAGTTGACAACTTTTTATTTATTTCCTAAATAAGAAGTTTATAACTCATAAAGAAATATTTCAAAACAGTAGTATATCTAAGATCGTATGACTGAGATCAATAGTTTCACAGATATGGTGGTATGTGTGATGTGTTGCCGCGCATCGTCCAAAAACACTCCATAGAAAATCTACGGAACATGTGACGTCACATGTTTCGATATTACTAAGAAATGTATGGGCATATTGACATAATTATTAATTTATTAATAACTATGTATTATGTATGTTCTTATTCATAGTTCAATATCTAAATAGAAAAAGTGTAACTTTTATTTTTCAATACGTCTGGGTTCGATTCCCGAGCTGACGTTTTTTTTAAAGGTATTAATGCAGTTTTTCTTATTATTAAAATCGATGACATAGTTAGTTACTATAAGAATAGATTTTCGCATGTCTTATAGTTTCAGACTTTCCCATACTGACCGTTCTTAATGCGCCACCCTGTATATAAAACCTGATTCAAATAAAACCTTAGAACTTGAGGATATTAATCAGTCCTTCGAATAGGGTCGCAAACCACTTAAAGCCCAGGCACGATATTTTATACGCCCTTGGCGAATCTAAAAGTGAAGCTTAGATTTATGTATGCTCCTAATATGAGAAGAAAAATAAATGAAACAAGTAAGATTATAGTAGCTGGGGTTAGTAAGGCATCGTTGCAGAACTGATAGAAAATCTGTCTGAGCTCAACACAGAAATTGCTGCACTTTATAGAATCTATATACGAGACACGCCATTATAAGATGGAAGGTATTGGGAGTAGCCTCAAAATTAATATCAAAGCCCAAGTCCTAACTTCATAACCAGCATAGATTTAAAAGATGCTTGTTTTGCTATCTATACCAATACATTCATCAAGTATAAACAAATGGTACTTATCCTAGTCAATTAATCGGGTAACTGTTTTTCTGGAATATAAAACATAATATTAGTAATTAAACATTTTTACAAACTGTTGGAAAATATCAAGTAGGTAACAATGAGTTTTTAAACAAACGAAATATTGACTTTTACTACCATGCCATGCCATGTCCTTCATGAACGGAGAACAGATAAAACCTAATAAACAGATGGGTTTTTGAGCCTTACTACTAAGTACTACGTCGGCCCAGTACGGGTTGGTATGTCAACGTGGTTGCAATATCGAAGTTTTAATCATTCTGAAGAAATGGCAGCTCACGTTGAAAGTTTTGCATGATTTCAAAACCGCAGTGACTCACTGAAAGTTATTACAGCAGACATAATGTTGCTTTTTGCTTTAGCCACCACAACCTATCCAATATGACAATGTCAATCTGATGTTGAAACTATAGTTATCTCATTATTTTAACCGACGTCAGTAGCGCTAACTCTCATGACCATTAATTTAAACATGTTTTAAGAAAGTTATAAAATTTAGCATTCTTTGTCGTTATAACAGTACATGTTCATTAATTACTTTCTAAATATTATTTTTACTCTAGGAAAGGGGGGGGGGGGGATA
The DNA here is from genome assembly GCA_947347705.1 of Nymphula nitidulata. NCBI lineage: Eukaryota > Metazoa > Arthropoda > Insecta > Lepidoptera > Crambidae > Nymphula > Nymphula nitidulata. The sequence goes on along the minus strand of OX374618.1, from coordinate 15,832,084 downwards.
GAAATATCTATTAAATTATTGAATTATATATTACTAGCGATTAAAATACTAAGAATATGTATAAATTCGTAGTATTTAGATCTATCCGCAACTAGTTACCAAAGCAAAATTGTCATACTTACGTGTTCATATGCCATTGCTTTTGTGACAAGATGATGACACTTATCGGCCTTATATACGCCTTGATTTTAATAAACTCCGGATGAAAAAAGAAGAGGAAACATAACAAGATCGAAGATTACATTGTATTATGACAAGTGTTTCGCTCCGGACAGTCTACCCGGACAGGCCGATTGCCATGTCGCCCTGGATGGATAGGCCGCTCGGATCGGACTTGAACCTCCGCTGCAATATTTGAATGAAAACGTTTACAGGCTTAAAATAAAATTATTTATTCAAATTCGCAATGCACCGTTTATAATACGTCAGGCACACCAATCCGGAGTGAATAATAAAAAAAACTTGACTGGAAAAAAAATAATTTGTTGTTTCTCAGATTTTTTTCCCTTGGCTTCAATGCACTTTTTAATACGAAAAAACAAATGAAAAAAAATTAAGTCATGCCCACGGTGGGAAGTCCGCGGACTTTATTAAAAATTCGGAAGGTTTACGAAATGTAAATTAACCTACGATATGGGCAATATTAGAATGCTACAAACCAATACTACTTATTTTTTTTACAAAAATACTTTATTATAATAGCGTTTTAGTAAATAATTGGACTCAAAGAACAATGATTTAAATTGTAAGAATAAATCAGGTTCACTTAAAAATTGATTGCAAGTAATTCTAACATCAGTGTTTAATTTCCCTGTAAAATATGTAATAGTTTATCGTATGCAGTGATAAAAAAGCTATTAAAAGTATATGTAAAAGTCTAAGATACATAGCAATCTTTTTTCTTCAAAACCGTGGGAAAATTACTCAATATTTAACCAAAATGTTGTTATAAAGGTACCTGCCACCGCCTCCCCCCGGTTGATATTTAGCATTAATGAATATTTAGAATCCTAGGATCAATATCAAATCATTTTTAGCTGCCAGTTTTTGCAATTTTTAAAGTAAGTACCATATTAACTGAGGACCTAATTTTCTTAGAAATAATAGTTTTATAAAAAAACATTCCTTACGTGGGTTTGTCGTTATTCAATTCTTCTTAATTTTTGATTTTAACATTATTATAGATGTTTGAAAAATTACTTAGTAATTAAAATAATATAAAACTAGAAAAATTTCACGTCCTGAGGCGGGAATCTAACCCGCGATCTTTCGCAATCCGGGCGACTGCTCTAACCGCTGAGCCACCCAGGACTTGGGATATCTCTGTGAAATTCTTCTAGTCTATCTTTTTTCTATCAATTCTTTATTCTGTAATGTTAAAATCAAAAATTAAGAATATTTGAAAGCACTGCCCCAACTTAACCGAATCGTAGGTATTTGTAAAAATACTCGTTTTCGGCTGTTGAAATAGAACATTTCGACATTGTAGGGTGGACGTTAGCTCATAAACGCAAATGATATAGACTAGAAGAATTTCACAGGGATATCCCAAGTCCTAGGTGGCTCAGCGGTTAGAGCAGTCGCCCGGATTGCGAAAGATCTCGGGTCCGATTCCCGCCTCAGGACGTGAAATTTTTCTAGTTTTATATTATTTTAATTACTGTTCAATTCTTAGTACCATATATAGAAATGGATAAAAAGATGATTTACTTGTCATTTGAGTGTAGATCTTATCAAAGAAATTTCATGAAATCACAAAATTATTGCTACTTTCAGCATTTCTTATGCGGAGTTAGTTGAAATCATAATTACAAGTAATCTGAAAGCCCACAAGTGCATTGAATTAATTTAATTGAAGTACTCAGATATACAAGATGAAGTTTTTAATATAATTTATAAAGATTTGAGTCGACACTTCTTTCCTAAATTTACGAAAAATGACAAAATGCAAAACGGACTAAGAAATATTTCGATGCTAAAAATGAAGATTGGCTTAAATATTTTTCTGTATCAAGTGCTGCGTTATCATCCGGAACATCACAGAGTCAAGTATGTACCAATTTTTTTGACATGTTAACTTTAATTTGTTTTTAATAATATATACCAAGTACGTTTTTATTGCATCTTGCACACCTTTAGGTAATAAAATATAAAACAATTAGCTATCACTCTGTACTCATTCGAAATCCTTATTTTTGTTTTTTTTATTCAGGGTGTAGCTGAAGAACCAAGTTCATCAAAAGTCTAAGGCCTGGTGGCCCGGAAAAGTCGTTTGAAGAGTGCTGCGATCGCACCAAGCGTAAAAAAGTGAAAAGTTTATGTGAAACATATCCATAAGAATTAATAACCAAGGCTGATGGTAAATTTGAAGGAAGTTGGTATTTCCCAATACGGTACATTAAGTACTTATGCATGGCAGTAATGTAGGTAATATCTGCAGCAATGTTACCCATTGGAATGTTGACCAAGGAAGCCCGAGAAGCTCGTAATAAGGATTAAAGAAATTACAGGCTATAATATTCCCGAGAGAGTGGTAATGTATATGTGAAGAACATGTTTTTAGTTTCTTCAGATCCATATAGTATAAATAATATGCGAAAGCTACCAAAATAAGAACATTTGGCTCTCCATGAAGACGCAAAACTTCTATTAAAATAAAATAAAAAAACATTAAATCTATCACTTTATACTTTCATGGTTATTTTTTTAAATCACATGGTAAATATCCCGTATATAACTCTAATTCAAATATTAAATCTAATGTTTTAAGTGTTTTAAGTATAGGTACACCGTGTTCCTGAGGATATACATAACTTTGAATAATACTTCTATAGCTCTTGTTAAACATATCGTACAAAGGAAGTAGTAGTTTAAATAGCATAGTTATTAAGTTATTGGTAATTTAAGTTAAACCAATTTAATTGTGTTGTGCAATGAGAAAGAGTCTTTATCTGTGAGATGTTGCCACTTTGTGCACTTTGCCATAATGTCATAGTTTCAAAAGTCAAAATTTTAAAAAACATTGTTTTCGTCAAGAAAAGTTTAGAAAAGTTTATGTTGACATGTGGACCAAAGTTTCAAATGCGACGTTGCCAGCTCAGGTACAGAGTAATACATATTAGATAAATTACATCTAAGCATTTATTTTGTATGAAAATAAAAAATGTTTAAGAAATTGGAATTCATAAAAGTGTCCATAGTAAAAAATGATCAATTTAATAGTCTGAATAACATGGCGAAGTTAATGTATAACCTCAGGAACACAATGTATAATAAAAATAGTAAATATATAAAATGTGTATTATTTTGTATTAAGTATTATTAAGTAATAGTTCAGTAAACAAAAGTCAGAAATTTACGGTCCTAATTAATGTTTTTTAATTAATTCCGCACCGCTATATATAGCATGCTTTTTAAAACTCGAAAACATACTTTTTAAAGGGAAAAATGTAGATATTATGGGTCATCCTGCGTGGACAATCTCTACCTGGCAGTAGGTATGCAACTTCTTTCTGTTTTAAAAAATCAAGAATTATTTTCGTGTTTAACCATTTTCGTAATCAGAAGAGGTTAAAAAGCATGTTTCCGAGGTCGCCACGAAGGAGTGGTATAAATATTTTTAAAATTGGTATATGGGCATAAAAATGTGCATTGAATTATTCCCAAGGGAAAATATTTTGAGAAACAATAAATTATTTCTGATGAATATCTACTTTTTTATTGTATGAAAAATAATAAAATACTTCTGAATAAATAAAAACTTTTTGTGAAAATTGTAGACAATACTCTTATCTTAATGGTTATCAGAGAAAACGCTTAGCTACGCTTGAATTATATTGGTAGAAATTTAATGTAACAAAAAATATTTTATCTACTCTCATGTCTTATAATTTTTAACGATCGGCTGGCGGTTCGAATCCCGGTGGGAGCAAATGTTTGTATGATATGAGTACGAGCATTTATTCACGAGTCATGGATGTTTATATGTTTATTTAGAATATTTATATACATATTATTATCATTATTTCTCCGTTATCTAGTATCCAAAACAAGCTCTTAATGATGCTTACTTTGAGCTAGATAATAAGTGTGAGTGTATGAATATTATTATTATTTATTATAATCGCAAAGGTGAACATATATTGACATACTTTTGAAGACAGATAATTAAAATGAAAATTAGAAGTAACTTGTAACTTAATGACCATTATAGCATTGATTTGACTCATTATATTACAGCTATTTTCCTTGAAAAATAACAAATCTATGGCAAACCGCCAAAGTGATCAGAAGACACTTGGAAATCCTAATCGACAATATATGAATAGAACCTAAATCTTTATGCGGGCGCAGCATGTTTAAATTCTGTGGCGCAGCGATAGCTTATGTCTAAGTAATGTATTAAATATGGGATGTAAATTTGGCGCCATTTTTCCGTGTTTATCAATATAAATTTATTAAAATGTATGAAGTTAGTAGTGACTTATTTGTATGAGTGTAGATCTTTATCTACACTCATACAAATAATATACACACACATAATATACACATAGCTTGGTATAAAAACACTCGCGTGATACTATTAAAAAACTAGCAAAGGATCTTTTTAAACACCCGCTCGTATTTTAATAATCTCCATTATGTGATAGTGACATATCACTAATATGACGGGCTTCCTCTGATAGATTTTCATAATAATAGTAATTTGTTATACAAGAGTGAAAAATTGCTTTTTAACCGCGTGCTCAATTTTGATGATCGAGCAAGCGAAGGATTCTAATTTATGAATCACTCGCTGCGCTCGTGCTGAGCGTTAGCGAGGGAATCAAAAGAGCACGAGGTGAAAAATCTTTGCACTCGAGTGCAACACATATCTTTTCATCCCACCTCAACGAGGAAATGACTCAATGCAAAAAAAAGCATTTGCGCATTATTAACAGTTTCAGTGAATTCTGTTGGCGTCAAATAAACTTTCCTCGACGCTAGAATCACTCATTTTAGGTTTTTTACTTGTTTTCAAGTTTTTTGTTTTAAACCTATGGTTCTAACAAATATGTCGTGAAAAGAAAATGGCGCGCGCAAAGCAAATTAAACAAAACGTACACCAAGAAGGAGGAGACCGAGTTTTCAACAAGTTAAAAAAGGTTGTATGATAAATTCGGCACCATGGAGGTAGAAGTAAAGAGGTCTAATGATGTTTTGAATTTACAAACTTAGTGCACACGATGTTCTAAATTCAATTTTACTTTATCCTCTAGCGGATAAAAACGGCTTTTGCACTCAGATATCCAAGAGCAAAAATACTCTTTCCGAGATGGGGGGATGAAAAGTATATTTTCCTAAAAGAAAAACTAATCAGGGAAAAATATTTAGTTTCATTATTTGTTCTTGTAGGAGGACGTGGGCAGCAAGATAAATACCATTGATGGTTTATAATAAATTTAAATGTAGCAGACAATTAATAAAGTTTGCACATAGCCGCCATTAGATTGCCAGAGACAATTTATAAACATAAAAATAAACATATTGTTGATGTTGCCAGCAAGTAATAAATATTTCTTAATTGAAGAAACTAATTATGTGCTTTAGGAGTAGTACATCTTTTCTAAAAATTAAGTGAAAAGTTAATTTGATTAATTCAGAATAAATTTTTAAAAATCGATAATCACACTGACTGCTTATACGCTCTCAAATATGGCTCATGGCATATTGAACAATACACACATCTTAGTAAAATAAGTATTATCATGGGAATAACATACTTAATGGGCTCTAAAAAGTGCAGATTTTTATTCTAAGTGCGTAAACACTCTTGATGCGTATATTCTCTGTCCAATTTTTAAAGTTCATGGTCTTTATTCGTTATTATGAGTAAGTATGTCTAGATTAAGGAGGACTCCTCATGTAATCTTCCCATGTAGGAAGGATTGTGCCCAGCAGTGGGACGTATATAGGCTGGTAATGATGTTTAGATTAGATAAACAAGTACATATACAATTTTCATATTTAAGTATTAATGTAGAAATTACTTTTTATGACCAAAATTATGCAAATATTTAAGAAAGCAATCAAAATTTTTCATATTTGAAAAGGGCAATAATTGACTTCTAATTAGTAATTACGGACAAATCTTTTCAAAATTACCGACGTCATTTCTACTAATTTTACCTACTCCAAATTACGCTAATAATAAGAAAATTACATAATTAACCTGTAGGTAGCCTGTTTTACAACTATTCAATAATTATTAAAATTAACTTGCGTACTTTCTATCAAAACTATGAACTTTTGACGATATTATAAAAATGTTAACTATTTTGTTTTTGAATCTATTATAGATTTTATTTACCTAACTGCATTCTCTTCATACTTATGAAATTTCAAATGCAAAAATCTGCAACCAAATACATTTGCTCAGCTTTATATAGAAGTGTACGTACTAGGGATGGATCAATCAACAATTTGTAAACTCTAGCTCCTCCATGCTTTGGAAAGCACGTAAAGCCGTTGGCCCCGGTTGTAATTGTAACCGCTTTAACCCACCAACCCACATTGTCCAGCGTGGTGGTGCTATGGGCCAAACTCCTCATGTGTTTCTCCCATGTGTTCTACGTATATACTACTTAGTCTGGCCATAAATACTGTTACAATTAAAAATAAACAAAATATTACATTTGAATTTGGAATCTGTCATTTATATGATTGTTCGTTGACTTATTTTGGCACCAATGCATTGTACAATATTTTGCGATATTAAAATGGAGTGGGGTCATAAAGAGAACCGAATCGCTGTGATTGCATTACACAAAATACGCTTGGTATTAGTAAAATGTTTGTGTACCGGGCTATTAATAGGTACAATGAGACCTCCTCTGTTTGTAACAGAAAACCGTCCACGTAGTGTTCGTACGAAAAAGGTAGCCAAAGCAGTAAGGGAAAGAATTCGAAGAAATCTTGTCTGAAAGCAAAAGATTTTAACTCGGGAGATGAAGATAGCACCTAGAACCATGTCGCGTATTTTAAAAGATGACTTAGGACTTGCAGCCTATAAGAGACGTACTGGTCATTTCTTAACTGATAATTTAAAAAAGAATAGGGTGGTAAAATCGAAACAACTACTGAAGCGGTACGCAAAGGGAGGTCACAGAAAAATTTGTGAAACATTTTAACAAACATAATAAAAAATTAAAATTTTAAGTAACTCCCGGCGTCATTAATCATCTATCTAACACCATCTCATTAAGACTACTTATTCATTAGAGCTCAAACACGCTATATTTGCTGTAAGTTTCTGAAGAATTAAGTATTTCGCGGACTTTTTGATGGTATAGGATCAGCTTAAGGATAGTATGTCATGGGAATGTCACCGAAGTGACAGTACACGAAGTTTCAAATCAATCGGGTGTTTAGAAGTTAGTAAAACCCTATTATCATGAACAAAATGAGCTGATAGTCATCAAACGCCTGAACTGATCTTCATAAATTATAGCTAAGAACCATCGTAGGCACATCAGCTTTCAAACAAAAAGAAACGAATCAAAATCGGTCCATTCGTTTAGGCGCTACGATGCCACAGACAGACACACAGATTCACAGATACACTGACAGACACGTCAAACTTATAACACCCCTTTTTTCGTCAAGGGTTAAAAATGACCGTATTTATGCTCAACGCTCTAAAGAAGCTTCCCAATTAGTCAACAGAGTGCAACGTGGGCACTATCCGACTTCAGTGATGGTTTGGTCCCCACCAAACCATCACTGAAGTCGGATAGACCCATCCGGTCCGGTCGGTCCGGTCTCATGGAAAAAATTAACCATTTAAAAGACATTAGCGATACGCGTATGTATATTAAGAGTAGTTACCATGTAAATTATAGGTATATACTTACATCATATCTTAGTAAGTAATGTATTTACCAAATAATGATAACCGATGAAATCTCTTGCTTGATTGGTGTATAACATAACTCGAGTGCTGCCTGCCGCGCTACTCTCAAAGGGTAATCAATAACTCTCGGTTCATTAGTCACGATTAGTAAATTTCTTGCCATTCGTTCTTTTGGTGGCCACTCGAATGAAATTGGAAAAATATACCGTGACTTTGGGCTTGCGCTTTGAGCGTAGCACCGCTGCTCTCTAACTGTGTTCACATTGAGTCAATGTTAAGGTCGCTTACAATATTTACTTTAGAATAATTATGTAAAATATACCTCATAACCTTTTAAGAGATATATAAATCTTTGGGATTGGCCATAGTTCAAGGACAAGTATTTACTTTGAGCGACGGGCGCCTTATTTGTTCTTTGTGTTGACTCTATCGTTTTAATATAGCTTTTGTCTTGTTTTTCCAAATTCCATTTTACATTATATAATTCATATTTACATGATATATGTATATATAATATATGGGCATATACAGGGTGATGCTGTCAATACGACAATAAATTGAAACATGGACTATATTAGTTCATAGAAATGGATTGCCACTTTCAAAAACATTTTATTCATTTGATAATTTCATGACCTTTTTATGAAATAATATAACATTGGCTGCATTATTTCATAGAATTGTTTTGAAATTATCAAATGTTTTTGAAAGTGGGAAACTATTTCTATGAACTAATATAGCCCATATTTTAATTTATTGTCGTATTGACGGCACCACCTGTTTAATATGTTGTAAATTAACTTCATGACAAACGAAAGATAACAACCATTGCGGAGCCACGAGAACGCATAGAGCTGCAGTTCTTAATAAACAACAAGTCAGGGTCAAAAAGTCATTTGATCCCTATTGCAAGAGACAGAACATATCTGACTGGTACATTTAATCGGGGAAAGTATTTCGTAAGTTTATAGTTGTAAATCATATCTCTTCTGTTGTCCTGTTTGTACCGCTCTGTATACGATTAAGCATTTAACAGGTGACAGAGAAATCCTCTTCCCGACATTTTATCGGCTTTCTGAGAAAGAGAAAAATCTGTACTTGCATTTTAAAATGTTACTAAAATGCAAAAATGCAACGAAAGCCATGAACTGAATCTTCTGATTCAATAAACTGTATTAGTTTTATATTTAATGCGATATCAGTAAGATAATGATTAAAAATCTTTGAAGATGCAGATGCAGTTGTGAAAAAAGGCCGTAGTTAATTATAATTATTATTGTTAATATGTATCTACGATATTAGTCGTAACTAACTACTAATAAGAAGTTAAAGCACTGCTGAAAAATTGGGCATTGACCACAAAACTCTGAACTCATTTACATTTAAATAAGCTTGGATATACAAAAAAACATCGTATCGATACTTGAGTACCGCCTCATTTGTGATTGTCTAAACCCAAACGTTTTATAAAGGATTGACCACAGGTAGAAAAGATAGTGGTCATAGTACGGTCAAGCTGTGATCTTTACCGACAGGCAAAACCATCCATTGAGAGCTCCATTGTTAATAGCTGATGAAACCAAACAGCTGGAAAAGATTAAACAGTAGCTTAACAAGATATCCTGATAATGCCAGACCAACACACTCAGAGAGCCTTAGATTTCCTCTTGCGGTCTCTTCAGAATTTTGATAACTTGAGGTTGATCACATTTTAAAGACAAATCTATAATTTTCTAATTAAACGTAATTCAACTTTGATAAAAATTAACTTGAACTTTTCTATGAAATACGCCTAAACTTTTCCCTGGCCTAATGTTAGGCTCAAAAAACGAAAACGCTCATAATTACGGTCAATAGCCTTGAACTGTTACTATTAATTGTCTTGTACAGACGACAGCACATCAAATGTTGCACTACGGAAGTCGACTCTATTACGAACGGAGTAAGGTCGGTTTCAATTTCAAGGTCATACAGGTTACTCTTGATGTACTGTCGACTCTACATTATTAGAAATAAGTCTATTATATTATTATAGATTATTGAATAGATCTTATAAGTTACACTATATAGCCCGTGTGTTCCCAATAGACCCGGTGGAGTAATCCCATGATGGGACTACTGGTATTTTTTCCCCCAGAGGCAGAGGTTCCATTATCTGGACTACTGGTAATTTTAATCCCAGAGGTTCCACTGACTGGAGTAGTGATGATGTAATGGAAACTGTTTGCGGTAACCTTGCTTACTGATAAAAGCAAACTAAATTCGTAATTGCTTACTATAAGTCAATTATGACAATAATTGATTTGTTACATTAAAACTGTTAGTATATAGTAGGTATCTATGTGTTTCATTTCATAGTTCGTAAGTAGATATAAACCCTTTTTTTTTAATTTTCAAAAACAAACAAAGCCGGGTCGACAATGTAGGCCAAATTTGTTCCTGAACCTCTGGGAAAAAATACCAGTAGTCCGATCATGGGACTACTCCACTGGCACTACTGGGACTACACGTAGATCGTGCCAAGTAAGAACTATGTTTTATTGGAAAATTTCATTGACTGCTTTTAAATTATTTTGATCGGGTTAAAATTACCGTATTTGACAAAGCTTCCTTCGCAGGTGGGGGGCCCATCGGTGGAGGCAGCCGCCAGTGATGCGCTGCTAGCCAACGGGAACGCCTCTACACCTAAACAGCGTACACCGCACCGGCACACCAGCTTTGACGCTGACCAACCACTGTTGCAGACATAACTGATTATAAGCACAATATAGTTGAATGGCAAAAACATTACAATCTGGTGAATTAAGTAAAGGAATAGAAAATCAAATCCAAATTTTAAACTGTTTACTTCGTAAAAGATTAAGTTAGGGGATCTATGTGTGTGTGGTGACGGAAACTGTTGACGAATTTTATAAAATCTAAATTACTGTACTAAATCCTGATAGTCTTCTAGTACAGATAGACGTGAAATAATGAGGTTCAATCAATTACCGGAAGCCAAAAATGGGAATTTAAAAAATATACCAACTGAACCTGAATGGAGACAACCAGAAAATACTGATTATTCTAGGCATGAATATTTATATTTTAGTAACTATCGCTTAAGTGTGCTGTCGCCAACGATTCGTAAATAGCCAGTATCCTGCAGACATATGTACCTAAAGAGTAGTAATTTCATTTTATAATCCTACAAAAAATACGTATTAATTGATAATTTAAACAATTTTTAGTAAATTAAAATTTCATAAATAGAGTAACATCAAAATATATAAATCAGACAGTCAATAAATAATACCGTAACCAGAAAATGACTGCCCAAGAGCGTCAGACACATATTATTTTCTGTTGTACTAAACGTAGTGTTATATTCTCTTTGTTGTACTGTTTTTATGGCACAATTTTTTTATTCTCCACTCACGGCGCGGTAAGTGAAAAAAACACACTTTTTCATACAAGAGTATGCGAGGAAGAACGACTGAATTAGAATAAACGGGCCCCAAGTTACTATTGTAGTTTAAAATCTCTTTGGAAATTGACAGATATATATTAGGATAACAGGTGCGGATATCGTCTGACTTAAAACCAGACGTGACAAAACCATCACAGTTCTGTTTTTGCCATTTAACCAAATGAAACTTTTTATTTTGTATTTAAAAATATTTGATAATATTATTACTTTCGTAATTATTTTATGGATATATTAATTACACAAAACAAGTACAAATTATGTACCTATAATGTTCGATAACAGTCTTTACTGCAGCATTCAATATAAATAATTTTTCTTGTTATTGAAAATTTCCTACATAAATACTGTGGATGTTTTTTTTACATTTTTACTGAATCTGCATACAGGATAATTATTTGGCGCAGCATTGTTTACACAATAATCGCTCTTCATAAGTGGCCACGCATAGTTACCCATATTATTTTAAGTCACAATTTAAAAAAGCATCCCATTATATTTAGGGTAGATTTTGTAATGCTCTGATCATAAGCGAATACTTTGATCTTTTTATAGATTGTCCATAGGTTGACTGTCAACTAGTCAAACTTACTCTCTGGATAACTTTTGTTGATTGAAAAATCGGCGCTTAGGAATATTTTCCGAACTAATAATAATAAATTTCACACTCGCGCCAATTACCGCGACCAATACATATTTTATTTTTTAAAAGATGGCGCCGGCGGGCTGGCGATTAAAGGTTAAAAGATTTCTTGCAACTATTATATAGAAATCTATGGACTTAAATAATCCTACGAACCTGAGTGTGTGTTTATGTTTATCTCACAACTACCTGCCTCTACCGAGGCTCGAACAAGGAAGAGAGAGTCACTGACCATTCCACTAGTTCGTCGTCATAATTATTAATTTTCGTATTCGTTATACTGTACTACAGAAGTATATAAGTGGATTGTTTGTTTTTTAGTTATTATTACTATAGAGGCAGATTCATTGAGTTGAGTCCTTAGAATATTCTTTCAGTATGAATATATTTTCCGTAGTTACCTACTGCTATTACTAAGAAAAAACCTGTTTTGTATTTTGTGAAGTAGGTACCCACAAACCAGACAAAATAGTCAAGTAATGTAGAAGACACGCCGGCAGTCAATATATACTGTATCCTTTATAAAAGATGGAGATTAGGATTTTGAAATACAAACCCTCATGGCATTTAAATTTTTAATACAATAAATTAAAGAGCATAAAACAAACGCATATTTGGTATGGGAAAATACAATATGTTAAAGCACAATAAAATTGACGTGAACAAATATAAACCCGACATTAGCAAATGTCTTGAATCCTCCAGAACAGCTGTGTTTCGATTGCAAACGTATTATAAATGTACGGATAATCCCTGTTTTCTCACTGTTAATATTGAAATCACTTCAATTGAGATGCTTAGTTACCTTACTAGGATAGCATGGCAGCTCGCAACTACTCTCTATAATAATATACATTAATTGCAATATCATCTCTATGTTGTAGAGTTCCTGTATATTATTTGATATTGTTTTGCTCCCTTAGAACATTTATTCCCTTGCAGTATTGAATTAAATTAAGCACAACCTGTTAAAAATGTAAAACTACATACATTTTTAACAATATTAACATAGTTATACATAATTATTTCGACGTAAGTTTTTATATTAGATATTGTTAGTAAAACAATATTGTATTATTTGTCTTATATATTAGTATTTCACTTTTTTTCCTCGTGCTGAAATCAACGAAAATCTATAGAAAAATCCATTGAATAAAGATCATCAAAGATACCGTATAAAGTAAATACGCTTATAACTTTAATTTATAAAGGAATATAATAAACTGAGCAACTAAAAAATACTAAGTGCGCACCTAAATAATCTGTTTTGCTCGACTATTCAACGATTTGTTGCAAAAAACAGGTTATTTAGGTGCGCACTTAGTATTTTTGTTGGTTAGGTTAGGTTAGTATGATGCTCAGTTAAATACAAGCCATTTATAAATAACGGACTATGGATGCCTTGTTAATAACGTGCATAAAAAATGTAACACCATTTTAGTGTTTCTCTATAAAATAGGGTTCGGCATTTTTGTTGTAGGGTGTTATAATTAGGTCTGCATATTTTGTAGATAGGGTAATTATAAATAATATAATGGATATTATTTTGTAAGTTAACATTGAGTTATAATGTTATTTACATATGATTTTACAATTTCTTATTATTTGTCTGACGTGTTAGTTTTATGTGTATAATTTTTATCTCAAATACTTGCTACACAATTAAGTCATATAAATTGCATATCGCATGCAAGGATACAACATAATTATTCACTATTCAGTGATATGAAGGATAGCTATGGACATTGGAGCATTTCACAGTAGCATGAATTACACGAAGGAGATTACCATTAGTCAGGGGTTTTTTGGTCTTTTGTAGATTATTGACCTTCCGGACTCTTAGGCTTAAGGCACAATTTGACAGAAATAAAAAGGTTATGAATGATCAAAATTTTAAATATTTTCATAAATCAAAATAATGTTTAAATAAAGTAAAAATGAAACATATCGATCCTAAAAATCTTTGAATAAATCCAGCGACATAGGCTTCGTGAATTTTCAAATATTTCAATAGTGACCCTTACATACTTACTTACTGGAGTAGGGGTAGAAGCTTATTAAAATTTTTAAAATGACGATAACTATTCGTGATGCTCTTATCGTGGTGTTTTTGATGTCTTCTAGTTATCTTTTGAGTAATAAATAATAAGAAAGTGAACGTTGCCTCATGTTTGCATAAGACCACTTATGTTTATACTTGTGACGTGATTAAAAATGTCATGAGGTCATCCTCTCCTTTAGACATAAATAACAAAAGTAATAAACTTAAACTTAATAATAGCTACGTATTCTTACAAATACTCATTTAATGAGAAAATGTAGATGGTAGTTATACATTTTTCAGTATGTGTATTTAGTATTTTAAAAGGGAAAAAGTGTCTTGACGTTAGTTCTATGGTCGATGTTAATATAGCCAATTAAAATATTAAGAGAAAGAAAGTGAAAGTAGTTCCATTAACTACTATGTCAATATGTGGGCTACACAATAACCACGAATTGACCTATAGGTTTGTCCTATTTAGTGGTGTACTATATATCTACTATTTAGCAATCGGATAATTATGGATTTCGACTTCAGATTTACTCTATCACCCATTAAATACAAATTGTCGATGCAAGTAAACATAATAGATAACGCAGCTATATGAAGCAAAAGTTAAAATCTGAAATGTAAAGAAAGGCCTATTTGATCCGTAAATATAATGATGATTATATCTACTTCTTCTTCTTTCTTTTCTTTATTTGTAATTGTTATATCTACATAGTTACATAACCAGTCAAATTTAGTTGTAACAGTTGTAGATGTAGAACATTATGATTGGCATAGAACTTGTCGAGCTATTTTTGTGACATAGAACTAGCATTGCATTTATAATTATGTTTTGACGTACACGAATTTATTTTACCTATTCATAATATTGAAACATCTCATTATATAATTCTGCGGTTTGCGAATAAATCTAAAGTTACTGTTGGTGTCTTGGTGTTGGTTGCCTCATCTGTACATCGTAACAAGTAGCTGTATTGTGATATTGATTGTTAGGAGTTTGATATTTGTTACATTCATTGTCGCTGCATTTCACTATCTCACGTTAGGAAAAATAAAAAAACGAGTACTTTTAGTCATTCGTAGTTTTTCAATTTTAGTTAATAAATTACAAGCTGAGCTTTTGTAAGTCGCCTAGCGTATGTTTAGTTTATGTTAACATTAGCCTATGTATATTATACGTACGTGTATAATTCAGGACAGTACTAGATGTATTAGCAAATTAAAATAGTTGAATTATTGTAGGTTACTGTATGTCACTCAATTTAGATATAAATATTAATGAAAATTTTGAGATTAAAAATATTTTAATTGGAATAAAATGTATTGATGTAGGACTTTCAGTGGTGATATTATGTCTATAGTTCGATATAGATCTATGTAGTAAATAATTTTATTTTTTCTCTTAGTGATAAATATCTTCCTGTGATTTGTGAACTAATAAATAATTTTATACATGTGTTAGCTCAATAATCTGAAGGTTGAAACTGTCTTGGCTATAATTTTATTAATAAAGCAATATCTACAATTATTGTATTATTTAATTATAATGATTAGTGATATGTTTTATTCATAGTAAATATTAATAACATCAGTTAAATCGATAAAATGTCGACAGTGGGCACATCTCTGTCACTTACTTCCGGACGATAAGTATAAACTTGTGCAAGCGTAGATGCGTATATCTAAATAAACAAATGATCATATAGTTGAATGAATATTTCACATATTACCAAAGTAATTAAAAATAATGTTTTCTAATCCAAGTTATCTACTTCATTCAAAAAGTAAGAATTATTAATGCATATTGTTAAAAAAATATCGCAATTTGTACGCACGCAAGGTGAATATCTTATAGTATATAAGTCAATGCATATCTTCCACTATGTGTCAGAATTAGGCATTCACAGCGGCTGTATTATAATACTAATCTGGCCCCGACTAAAATAAATGAAAAAAGGCTTCGACCTTTTCTGTAACAGGCTGGCAAGAGGGACCTGCATCTTTATCATTGGAATTCCTAAATTGAAAACGCTTGAATCAAGTAAGTGCTCCAGCTTCTTACTAACACCACTTAAAAAA
Organism: Nymphula nitidulata; assembly: GCA_947347705.1. Taxonomy (NCBI): domain Eukaryota; kingdom Metazoa; phylum Arthropoda; class Insecta; order Lepidoptera; family Crambidae; genus Nymphula; species Nymphula nitidulata. The sequence goes on along the minus strand of OX374618.1, from coordinate 15,815,955 downwards.
CTGTACATTTTTTAAATATTGTTTATACTAAATAAGAAAATACTTCCTCCTCTGCCTATTTTACCCATGTGAAGTCATTGCAAAAAGTCAAATCACAACCTATTGTCAAACTACTTAAAAACATGTCTTTAAATTATTATTATTTTCTCATGTCAAACTTTTATGAGTTCTTCTATCATACGCGTTCCGGAGTTAGTCAGGGATCTACTCGCCGTCCATCACTTTTTATTTTGATGCTACATGACCTTCCGGCTGTGGTCAAATATGCTAGATGTTTGTTATACTGCGCCGCGACCTGAAATTGATTCTCGAAGTTGACTTCATGGATGATTGTTCAAGACTCCATCGTAATAATATTAATACTGTGTTTCAATAGAGCGCAGCCACAGAGCGTGGCAAACAAGATAGAGTTTGACACGTCGAAATTTCATGCAATGTGATCACCAAATAGAGTATTGCTATGATCTTAACGGTGATCTCATACCCAGATCCAGTAAAATTAAAGACTTGGGGGGTCACTTTCGTTCGACCGCAAACTCACATCAAAGCACAAATTGTTTTATGTTCCTTTATGTAGAACCGTTGCGCATGCCAACTCCCCCATTCCGAGTATGCTAGCTCTTCCGGACTCTATACCTGACTGTGATGAGTTTGATGATGGATTAATTAATTAAATAAATGAACGAATGAGTACCCGTACACACACACACTTCACGCTAATCGCTATGGAGATTTTCATCGAAAACGTCACAGGAACATTTTGTTTTAATTACGATCTGAGATATTTATTTATTTAGCTCTAACCAACAACCGTTGAAGTCCAAAGTAGGGATGTTATGGATATGAAATTTCGGATCTGGATACGGATACGGATATAGGAATAATATTTTACCGGTTTCGGTTACGGTTACGGATATGAAATTATTTCGGATTATCCGCTAGTTCAATAATATAATATTTAGTGATGAAATTGGAAAAGATTTGGGCCTTATGTTAAAAAAAAAAAATTGGGACAAAGTGTAACAAATTACTGTAGTCCGGGCTCATCTTACAATAATATTATGGATAAAATATCCAAACATAACTTGACTAAAAGTGATAGTTTGATTATTTTAATTGGAAACAGAGGTAGTGTAAACAAAAAATCGCTTCAAAACTATCTTGACTATTTAAATAGATTAAATGTGAAAAAAATTGTTATGTTTACATTACCCTACTGTTACAGTTTGCCACAGGAAGAAAATAACATTAGTATATTTCAAATATTTATAATTATACATATTATTTTCAATAATAATCCGTTATCTACAATCCATAACACAAGCTCTTAATGATGCTTACTTTGGGCTAGATAATAGGCGTGAGTGTATGAATATTATTATTATTATTATTAGGTATAAATTAAATTTAGTACTCTCCAACATGGCATATTATAGTAAGAAAATACAAGTTATTGATTACAATAAATTGACCAAATTTAAAAAATTCATTTTAATTGACTAAAGATAGAATAAATCTAACTAAGTATTTTAGAAGACAAATAGCTGAATTGCTAAGCTATAATTTTTTAACTTTAGCCAGAAATTTGGCTATTCAAACCTCTGCTTCTATTGAGTAGACTTTTATTAAAACTTTTAGTAAACTTTTATTATTAAGCAATTTAGATTGACTAATGATAGTGTTTTGGAATCTATTCCAATACATTTAAATTAGATAATAGGACAACAGAGAAAGTCTCTGGCAAAGTTAAAACAACAGAAAAGTCTAATTATTCAAATATTGTTGACCAAAATGTACAGGGCTTTTCTGGCAAAGATCTAGAAATTAGTTTATTTTTGCAGACCATGGAAGTGCATGTGTTATATCTTACAGAACATTGGTTTAAAAAAATGAAATTCTGACCTGTATTGAAAACTATAATATTGTAAGTGCTTTTACAAGAGAATCTACTATTAGAGGTGGATCTTTAATATTATTATTAAATAATATAAAATATAAAGAACGACCAGATGTTGTTCGTCACTCTATTGAGCGAACTATTGAAATTTCCTGCATAGAACTCGAGCAACATATTGTTTTATGTGTATACAGACCTCCCTCTGGAAACTATGATCTATTTGAGGCTTCAATGGAAAACTTTTTAAATATAATAAGTGGCAATAACAAGAAGATAGTTGTATGTGGTGACTTCAATATAAACATTTTGGTATCATGTTCGTACTCAGAAAGGTTCCTTAATTTATCCAGATGTTTTAATCTTCTCCATACTTTCTTTGAACCTACTAGAATTACACCAATATCAGCTACCTGCTTGGATAATATTTTTTGTAACTGTGATGTACTTGAACAATCAATTATATATTGTATAAATTCAGATTCAAATCGCTATTGAGCACCATCATGTTAACCAAATAAAAAAAGTAACTTATAGGCCTATTACAGATAGTCGCTTGAGGAATTTGAAAATAATGTAATGAATAGAATTCACTGTCTAAAAGAAACCGATGATCCCAATAAGTTGTTTATTTGATAATTTAAATATTGAATTCAAGAATGTTTTAAAAAAAAAGCTTTAAAGTCAGTTCTAAAAGGAAGTTTAGTGATTGGGCAACTCCGGGTAGTTATATAAGTAGAAGAAAATTATTTGAACTATACTATCAGAAGTCGACTTCCACTGATCCATTTGATATAGATTATGTCAGAAAGTACTCCAAAATCTTTAAAAAGGTTTGTAATACTGCCTAAGCGAACTTTTTGAGTAAAGAAATTAAGAAATCTGATAATAAAATAAAATCCACTTGGAAAGTTATAAATCAAGAAAGTGGTAAATCAAAAGTTACTAATAGGCGTTTTAAAATTAATGTCAATGGCAAAACAATAGAAACAGATGATGGAGTTGCAAATACCTTCGAGAATTTTTTTTCCAATATACCTATTAAAATTACAAAAGAATTGAATTCGTGTACTAAGCGCGCACTTGCTCTCATAAATACGAATGTTCATAAGTGCAATATTCCTTTCAATTTCCATGAAATTAACGTTAATACGATCATAGAAGCTTTCAAGTCTTTGAATATGAAAAAGACTGAGGATTTATCGGGCTTTTCTGTTAGTGTTATAAATTCTATAATAAATGTTATATCTCCTCAATCAACTATCGTTTATATTTAATAAATGTATTGATGATGGTGTATTTCCCAATCAAATAAAATTAAGTAAAATAATACCTTTGTTTAAGGCGGGAGATAGCAATGACCCTACAAATTTCCGTACCATTTCTATTTTGCCGACTCTTAGCAAAATTTTTGAAAAAAATATTCATAACCAATTGCTTTCTCATTTTACGAGAAATGAATTGCTTCACAATAGACAGGTCGGATTTACTAAAAGAAAAAATACTACAGGCGCGGGAATTGCACTTATAAAACACATATTTGATGCTTGGGAAAATCGGCAGGATGCTCTAGGTATCTTCTGCGACTTGTCCAAGGCGTTTGACTGTGCTGATCATCAAACATTATTGGGTAAGTTATAGCATCAATAAACTCATTAAAACTTATTGAATCCTATTTGGCCAATAGAATTCAAAAAGTTGTTATAAACAAAACTTAGAAGTTTCAGAGAAGTAGTGCTGCCTCCTTTAGGTGAAAAGTTTTTACTGCATTGTTTACATTTTGCAGAATCTACATTAATTTCATTGTAACAATCACAAATAGGTAGGCGGTATAAACGCGCGAAATCAAACATTTTAAATGTGATTACATTATTTCATCGAAAATGTCCAGATTAAACTAGACTTTTTTTATATAAAGCACGACAAATGACTCAACACCACCTGATGTAAAGCGGTAAAAAGAGTCCATTTGCGAAGACAGCTAGTGCAGTTCAGACACTGCTCTAGCTGCCTCTACCTTGCCGGCCCAAAAGGTGCTTTTTCACGTCTCTTTTGAAGGAACACATGTTATAGGAAGGAGGAAACACATGTGTGATGCTGAGGTGGAGACAGTGAATAGACGACTCCGAAGACCGGCACGCGTGCTCCTGAGTAGAAAGGGGGAAGGTGGAATAAGGTCAAAAAGCTCTTCAGAGCACTCTCCGCGATATAGCTAATAGAAGGCACTAAGCGTCGCAACGTCTCGACGCAATTGCAGAGGCTCAAGGTTGTTCGCGACGTCTACGTCGCCAACGATACGGACAGCACGATGCTGCAATCTGTCCAGGGCATCGAAGAGGGTTTTACTTAGGACACATTTTGCCTTTTGCCAAGATTATAACAATCTACTTACATTATAACAAACACTTCGAAACTAAGTAAAAAGGCACTCGTAAATAATAAGTTTTAATGTTTTCACATCCACAATCACAAAATAAATCATAACAAACAATGCAAATTGTAAGAGACACACTTGGCTGTGTGACATGTGCCGCCTCAGTTGTGACAAAACCAAACAAATACCGCTCGTAACTTGTTATTTATATTAGACTCCGCCTATATCCGAAACTATATCGGTTACGGTTACGAATATTTTTTTATTTCGGATATCCGATAGTTTCGGTTACGGTTACGGAGCTCCCTAGTCCAAAGCCCCGTAAGCTTTCCGAAACTCAAACTTCGAATTGGCTACATTGGCTGCATTATTCCATACAAATGTCATGAAATTATCAAACGAATAAGATGTTTTTGTAAGTGGCAAACTATTTTTATGAACTAATATAGTCCATGTTTTAATTTATTGTCGTATTGACGGCACCACCCCGTATAAGTACCTACTAAATAAAAATACAATGACAATCCCTGTACCTACATTCTGACAGGTGATGGAACTCGCTGACTCTCGCTGAGAGCAGTTATCTTCAAAAGAAGATGAAGAGAACAGTATAGATAAATCATCTTCTGGTTTATGATTTCGCATCTTTCGGAATATTATTTTTATATTTAATTAATATGTACAAAAGCAGCTTTTATTTTCTGTATTGTGTTATTCCTTTGTAAGTAGGTACTTATTTATTTAATGATTAGTTTTATGTGTTTATTTTTATTTCCTTTTTACATCTATCGTGTTCACAACAGTCTGCATTTATACGATGCGTAGTGTTTTAATTTCATTATTTAAATTTTTGTGTTACTGAATTACAAAGTAACTATTAATTTGTCAAAAGGAGCTATATGACAATTAAGAACATAATAAGTCTGGAATCTGTGGTTAATAAATCCCGTACTATAGCTCTAACTTTTCCGATTGAGTAGATTTAACTTTATGATGCAATATTGAAATAATTCCCTACCTGTTACATATTTATGTCATAAATGAACACGGTAATGGTTACTTGCAGCAATGTTAATTAGTCGTTAGTAAAATACTTACCTGCTTAGTAATCGATGAATGAAAATAAGTAATTATAGATTAATAGTTAGATATTTTTATTTATGTAATATATTGTAATCTTGTATGTATCTACACGAGTTTGTTACCGAAATCTTCCCAGTAGTTTAACTTTTGGAACCAGTGTACGAGTTCTGACATGACAGACAGGCAGACAGACAGAAAGAAAAACATAATGACATTGTTACTTACCTTTTTTGTGATATACATACATTATCATGGTATTCAATTGCCTATTTGAATAAATATATTTCTGATTTTTATTTTGATTTCAGAATATTCACAGACTCACTAGTAATTTCGGCATTTTTATTTTTCAAACTGTTTTTGAGCAGAATTTAAAATAGCCATGATTTTTGTTACAGCATTGCTTTACACAATGGAGTAGGTATCATGCAAGATTTACGCCATTAACTTATTAGTAGCTTGTACAGCTATGGCATTTCGTAATAAGCGAATTCTTTGTATCCTCGATTATAAGTTAAATTAATTCATTAAATAATCTGTCCATTGTGCAAATTAATACCATTAGCTGCGTGATGGGGGCATTAAGATGACAGCTTTATATCATAGAAATTTTAATGAACATGTATTTAACTAGTACTAGGAAAAACAAAACCCTCTACATAAATAGTAAGGTTCACCAAATAATCTCTTAAAAATACTTCACAACTATGGAAATTACTTTGAATTCTATATTGAATTTTCGCTCATATTAATATGGAGCTAGTTATGCCAAAATGATCCAACCCACAATGTCGTCAATTTTGAGATATCAATGCCAAACTATATGAAATGGACACTATTTTCATGTGACAAAGACTCGTTTTCGTATCTTTTTCCTAAGATGAGTTATACTATTATACCAACCCAAAACTAAGTAATTAAAAAAAACATTGTGCAAAAATAATACAAGCTAATACCTTTTTTTTTATGGAAAAGCTTTTATAGCTACTCAGCCGTGATAAAGGGCCACTGTTGGGTTATGTGAGACTCTCCAACTGGCATACTCACTAAAAACCTTTCTTCTTCTTCCTACCTCGCTGCCCAGCGACGCGACCACACGGAACTTGGTAGGCGTCCGCGTGGCCGCTTGCAGCTAGCCTCAGCAGGCCACCACAAAAGGTTAGGGATATCCCGGAAGAAAATAGGATATCCCTACCACACCGGATGGCGATGCAGACGATGGAGCATACAAGCTACTACCTACTGACTCGGTTCGCCTGACACACCTACTTGCAACTAATTCGCTATTAGTGAATGATTTAATAGCTACCTACCGAATTTAAAATATTTAAGTGCGAATTTTTGTTAATTTTTATTTTACAGAAAATATTAAACTTTCAAATTATTCAATTACCAATTTTTGGTTATTAACTTTTTGGTTGTTAATTCTATAGGCTTAGAAATCCTACCCATCCTATGGCGAAAGCTAATATTGCTGAATGATTTAGATGCCATAAAAATATTTCCAATTTATATAAATATAAATCAATACTTGTATACTTATAAGAATATCTAAACTAGAAAAAACATCAAACATTTATAATAATGTTAAAATTAAAATTAAAAACAATACTTGTATGTTTATCCTCTTTGCATTGGAAAACCATTCATCAGATTATGATGAAAATTTGGTGGTGGGCACCCCCGCGAAAGTTCTTGGATCAAAAACAGGATTTTAAATTCTATCTCCTTTCAGCAGGCATTTTAAAGCATGCTGGGTGCAGCTTGTGTACATATTATAAAACAAAACATGTTTGTTTAGATTGAGGAGCCTCATTTCGCATCTTTAAAGTCTTAATACAGTTATTTAGTAGTAGCTTAAAAAATTATGTAGCCTGAATTTTGTGAATAATCCTGGATTATGTAGTAGAATACTTCAAAAGTTAAATGAACATAAAGGTGGCTCCTGATTGAGGAGCCACCTCAGAACTAGGAATATTATGGATGAATATTTATCAATATTTGGTATGATTCTTTAGTATTTGAGAATAAATAGTACACAAAATCTGAACTCGGTAGGGCTGAAACCAAACAACCTACAACACTTTATATGTGGCTCCACAGACCAAACTTCGACGAGTACATTTTTCCAAGGAAACAAAAGTTCAATCAACTCTAAACTTCCGTATCATTTTGTAGTATGTATATTTGATTGTAGGACAATATTCAGTAACTATAATGAGTGGATTTAGAGATACGGCACATTTTAACTGGCTCCTCAAACGAGATGCTTCGGTAAATAGATTTGACTGTATCTGCTTAAGTTTATAACGAGATTTAAAACAGAAAACAGGTTTATTTTGTAGCAAATCCTACTAAATGTACATACAGGCCTGCCTTGTAGAAAACCTATATTTAACAAGATATTCACTTTTCACAATTTCCTAAGAAATTATTTTGAGGGGTGTCCATGAATAAATATTTTTTTTTATCATTTTTTCATTTTATTAAACTGATAACACAAAATTCACAATTATTTATAACTAGCTTTCGCCCTCGATTTCGTCCGCGTGAAAATTGTTTGATAAACGAACAAAATCAAACATGTAAATGTAATTAGTTAAGTTTATAAATGCTAAGTAATGAAAATAATATAAAACTAGAAAAATTTCACGTCCTGAGGCGGGAATCGAACACGCGATCTTTCGCAATCCGGGCTCTAACCACTTAGCCACCCAGGACTTGGAATATCCCTATAAAATTCTTCTAGTCTATCTGTATTTGCGTTTATGAGATAACGTCCACCCTACAATGTTTTATATTATTTTTTTAAATTTTTCAAACATTTAAAATAGTGTTGAAATCAAAAATTAAGAATATTTATAAATGCTTGTAAAAGTATTTTTTCGAATCACAAATCTTTTTTCTGTTTTAAATCTCGTTATAAACTCAAGCAGATACAGATAAATATTCATCCATAATATTCCTAGTTCTGAGGTGGCTCCTCGAACTAAACGTTTAGATTGAGGAGCCACCTGTATGTTTATTTAACTTTTGAAGTATTCCACTACAAAATCAAGGATCGGGGCTACATAATTTTGTAAGCTACTACTAAATAACTGTATTAAGACTTTTAAGATGCGAAATGTGGCTCCTCAATCTAAACATACATAAACAAAACAACATTTCAGCTCACAAATTATTGAACCCCTCGACTTTATTGTGCACATCATCATCATCACCAGCCTATATACGTCCCACTGCTGGGCAGAGGCCTTCTTACATGGGAGAAACAAATGGGGAGTTTGGGCCATAACACCACCACGCTGGCCCAATGTGCGTTGGTGGGTTAAAGCGGTTGCAGAAGCAACCGGGACCAACGTGCAACGGCTTAACGTGCCTTCCGAAGCACGGAGGAGCTCAAGATAACAAACTTTGATTGACCCATCCCAGGATCGACCGTAGTGAAAGTTGCTTTGTTTTTCGTATCGAAACCAGAACTTATTATGCACACTAAGCACTATTTAACTAATTACTGTGTCTTGATAAGTTGTAAGTAATTACTATTAACCCCCTTCATGCACTCAAGCAGGATTAATGGTGCTTCGTAACCTGTTAACGCTGAAGAATCGCTTAACACGCTCAGCTCAAGCTTTGTTTTGGTCACTGATCCAACCTTACTTGCAATGTAAGTTAGGTTAGAGTAGAATCTTAAGAAATTTTTTTAACCCGTCAAGCATTAGATTCCAGACACAATTGATTTTTCAATGGTCATAAACTTCCAGAGGTATAACGCTGCTTGACAGATTACAATACTACTCCAGCAACACATCAGGCAAAAGAAAAACAAATGGTTTTGATATTCAATAAATCCGATGAATTAAAAACCAGACAAAAATGTATGACTTTATTTATGGATTTTATTTCATTTCACACAAGCGTAAATGTTTTTATACAAGTTTTAGTTGAAAAGCGATTGAAAAGCTCATAGTAATACTCGCATGCGCTTCAGCCTGAACTGTGTACCAGTGCCCCTATGCAATGGGCGCTGCTACTGCTAGTCTGAAATAAAATTTCAAGGTTGTTGAAAGGGTAATGTCAAATTACTTAATGAAATATTTTGTAAATATGAATTTTTATTTGAATACTATGTTTGGTTGTACTGTTTGTACATGACTGAAAATGAAAATATTTTAGAATTTCCACACGACGACTAGGAAAACCTTTAAAGACGCCTTTAACACGAAGGTATTACTATGCGTTTGTCTACCCTATAAAAAGCGTTATGTTGCTTACGTAGAATGCCAGTCTCTCAGGTCCCAAGATAAAATTAAATAATCTTAACAATAATGTACCCATCACAGAATAGGAACTAAATCCTTTAGTATTAATGTTTTGGCTTGCAGTATAAGCCTTAGAGGACTTATAAGATAAGTAGCAAAAAAACGAGGACTTATGATAAGTAACTGTAATATTTATGATTTGTATTTTATTTATGCATTTGTTTGGCCTGAATGTTGTTCCAACTTGAATTTTCTGTCCCAATAATTATCTTTCCATTATAACTTTTTAAGTTGTATGGATTTTACAAATTGTACGCCAACCACACGCGGGGAGACTTTGTGAATTACATGCCAAGTTGTGTTATTCACAAAATATTACTTAATTTAACGATTTTATTAATTGATTTTGATTATAAGTATCAAGCAATTTTTACTAGCACTAGTTGCGATGCTATATGGAGAAGAGAATATATAGTGACTATGGCTAGTAAAGTGTTGTTTTTAAAATGCCAGGTTCGAACGATAAGTCCAGATATACAAAATCTGATAAAGTTAAAAACTTTGATACGGAAACTGAATGAAAACTGATACTGATACCAACTTGATCGGTAGTATGAAAAAAAAAGAATATGAGCCGTTATAATTGCGAGAGATATTATATACCCATTATTTATTTCTTTTAAAAATATTAATTACGAATTTAAGTTTAATTTCTCCCGGTGTATTTATTCTAATTACTTAAAACTGGCTTTTCATGCACAACAGTAATTTTTTCAATAATGTAATTTTTAAGATCAATTTTATGAAAAATAATGAAACCATTAGTTACTTCATAACATAATTTTAACTTAATAGGTTTTAGTGCTCGTTTTCTGCAACAGAGTCTATTATACCATGGGAAAACTTAGAATTAAAACATCTGGTGTGCGATTCTGTAACGAATCTCGCACCTCACTTCGCAAGTCACTTCAAATTCAACTGTCAAATAGAGCAAAAAATGTATGAAAATTTGCTCTATTTGACAGTTGAAATTCGAAGTAAGTTGCAAAGTGAGGTGCGAGTTTTGTTAAAGAATCGACAGGCTGATTATGGCAAATGTTTGAATAATTAAATAAGTCAACATATAGGGTACCTACTTAGAAGATTACAAACCATTTAACTTCTTTAATTCTTTCTTTTCCTCTGGTATTATACATTACGTTTAACTTAGTTTAACAACAACTTCCCGTAAAACAATTAGTTCCCGTTTTGTGATGGCTACCTACGTTATATTCAAAAAGTTGTATTCTACTATATACTAATATTATAAAGCTGAAGAGTTTGTTTGTTTGTTTAGTTGAACGTGCTAATCTCAGGAACTACTGATTCAAATTGAAAAATTCTTTTTGTGTTGGATAGTCCATTTATCGAGGTATTTTAAAGGCTATATAACATCACGCTACTACCAATAGGAGCTGAGCATTAGTTAAAAGTGTTGCAAAAACGGGGAAAAAATATTCATTTTCAGAGCTTTCGTTGCGTACGCTGCGTAAACGGTTAAAGTTACTTTTAAATCATTGCAGGAATTGTTCTCCTTTAAATGTTCTAATAAAAAGTCTGCGGCAGTATGCTGTCTATTCTTTGAAATTGAGTCTCTAGAACCACTTTTTGGTAATCAAATTTGTTCTAAAATAATGTACTATCTGCGAAGGTATTTTTGTAAACATGATATTATTTCTTATCGAAATAAATACGTTATTCACCACAAGTATTTAATTTTAAGTAAAATTGTTCTTGACATCATTTGATTTCAATGAATATCTTAAGAGATATCATAGTTTTAAAATATCATGCACGGATTTACCTATGATTTTAAAGGCGGGCGGGCGCGGGCGGGGCGATCAATGCATTAATTGCAAAGGTATTTTATAAGCATGATTTAAATCCTTAGCCTACCTACCCCACTGTTGTTATTTTCCGATATCCACGCGAACGAAGTCGCGAGCACAGCTAGTGTAAATCTATTCGGAATGCAGGCGTTTTTGAAATAACTGACTCTTAAAACACAGCGTGGATATTAATTAATCATTATAGGCCAAATATAAAAATAATAATAATAAAATTCATACACTCACACATATTACCTAGCCCAAAGTAAGCATCATTAAGAGCTTGTGTTATGGATACTAGATAACGGAGAAATAATGATAATAATATGTATATAAATATTAGAAATATACTAAAATAAAAATATAAACATCCATGACTGGTAAACAAATGCTCGTACTCATCATACAAACATTTGTTCCTACCGGGATTCGAACCCGGGACCTCTTGACCGAGTAGCCTGGGGTACAGACCACTCGGCCAGCCGGTCGCCGAAGCAAGCGAAGCAATTATATGCAAGTCATTTACATATTTCTGAACGTTTTCCTTCCACTTGCTAGTAGAGTAGATAACATTTTCTGCTTAAGGAATTTAAGTGAGGCAAGTGGGGACAATCAGCAGCGTTGGCGTTGCTGTGGCGGTGGCAGAGAGGAGCTGTTCCCGATGCTGCAGGTGATTCACAGCTGATGAGTGTGCAGGCAGAGGTGCAGCGGTGTGAGGGCGGGGCGGGCGGGGCGTAGATTGAGGCCACTATTTAACCGCTCGTCGGCCGCGCAACGACCTGTTGTGATCCCGTCATGGCGCGCTACGCCCGTGTCGCTACTCTGGCCGCGTGCCTCTTGTTCGCCTGCGGTGAGTCCTAACCTTTATCTTACGCCTCTAAAGGCCGTCCATCTCGCGACGTCACGGGTGACGCGATGTCACATCCGTCCATCTGCTACAATTCAGTGATTGCGTCAATATCGAGTGTGAACAGTGAAGTTGCCCGAAGCTCTGCCGTTGCGAGATAGACAGTGTCTCTGCAAAGTTTACAAATGAATGCAACCAAGTACGATTGCCAAAGGATATCGACTCGTCGCTGCTCGAACGTTCCAAGGATACTGTGTTGAACTGGCAAGTATCGAGCCTTAGATGTATGTGCCTGTGCAGTGTGAAATTACTGTTTTCCAGCTCTTTCTTCGTTCCGATGTTTAAATTCAGGAAACGTTATGCTGTAAAGTAACTATGTAATATGTATTTATTACTAAGTTGTGCAACACACCATGGCACATTTGTATAAGGCAAGATAACTGTCAGCTGTTTTCTTAATTGAGTTTCGTGTTTTCTCACTTAATGTTTATGAGACCAGTTTGTATTTATTGACGGATAATCATGTTAGTACTTGACTATCATCATAATAAATCATAAGAGGATATTTGGGCGATATTTAGCTTGTAGTTTGAATAAGTTCAAAGTTTAATATTTGGTAAAACAACTGTTTGGCACCTGTGGTGGGTGCGCACTGTCGAACTTTCACATTCGCTCCGCGTTGCAGCAGTATGTTGCGTGCCGTTGACGTCACGCTCCCTGCCGTCAGTCGTCGCGGCCGACGGCGGGCGCCCGGCGGCAGGCGGCCGACTCGCCGCCTACAAATAACTTAACTCTATCAACATAATTTTATGCAGGAATCTAGATGAAGTTAATAATCTGGATAATCATATCAATTTACTAAGCTTATATCACTATAGAGTCAAAATGTGCCTACTTAGTAAATTCTACAATCTTTATTTATTTGCCGACCACATTGAGCACTTTTATTTTGGGTAGGTAAGTAGGTAACAACAAATAGCCGAAATGATTATACAGATTTTAAGACGTACCTAGTACAATTTCTTATTGCAATCATAGATTGATGTATCTACGAGTTATAAACACTATTTAGCTTACTACACTACTTAATTTTAGAATGTTGGCAACAGTTTGAATTTTCAATTTACAACTTATATTTTATTGTAATTAATTCCAATGAATGAAAGGAACCTAACACTACATCTCATTAGTGGACCTTGACTAGTTAAACATACCTATTATAGTGACAAGAGAGGTGAGACATAGTAGTACCTATTTTCTGCGCCTTAAAAAAGATTGCAAACAAATAACACTATTTTGTTGTGTTTTTCGGTAGTAATTGAAAGAGCTTAAATGAAGTGTTGTGCTGGGGGCGTAAAAGACTTATGTCCTATTCTTTCTACATAACTTTCATAACTTTTAATTACATAAACAAAGTAGGCAATGCTTAAATATGACTCACCCTTGGTGTATCATGTTTCTATAGTTTACCGTATACGCTTTTACTTAGGCGGGTAGAATGTTGATTACCACCCTTGCTGTACAAAAAAACCACCAACAGCCTATATAGTCACGTTCCAATGCTGAGCACTGGCCTTCCTGCGTGGTAGCAACACATGCGGATAAAAAAATATCAGAAAATAAATAATTCATCAAATTATTCATTCAATAGTAGTGTCAATACAGCTAATAGACGATGGAATCATGGAAATAATCACCTAGTAGCTCCGTTCTAGTTCATTCGGAACTTTGTTACAATAGGTAATTGCACAAAGTGCATTACACAGTGCACATTACGTGATTCATCCAATTCCAGTAGTTAGGTTCAAGTATCACGCTAGTGAAATTTTTTAGTAAACAACTCACTAAGCCGGTCCTAATTGAATGGTAATAGTACTATTCGAACTTACGATGACTTCAATAAAAATACCTACTTATGTATTTTGCCTCATTCGGTGAGCATTATATTTTAAAGGATTTCTGTCCTGCACGGTAGCACATCATAAAACTTGTCTGAATAATAATTATGTAGGTATCATTAATTTAAACTGTAAATGTGTATAACATAGATATCCTTATAATAAAAAAGTGTTGAAATATTAATATTCAGCGAAATTTTATGCTTTACTATTAATGATGACTCGTTGTCCTTGACTCATCTAATTTGGCAATTCATATTACCTGTTAAAAGTAAAACGAAAGACTACATAATTTAAACATAATTACCTAATAAATACCTAATGAGGAGACACTCGGTCACATAAAATTAGGTAATAACTACAAATGGAAATTGGATTTCAACAAAGCGTTTATCTTATTCCTTATATATTATTTTGTAATTTTTTTGGATCAAATAAAAAAATCTAAATATTTTCGAATATAGATATAGTTTTTCATAAAGTTTGTACAATATAACTAGAATTATTTAACTCGTGTTCAAATGAATTAGAGCTTGACTTGCTTACGACAAATATAACACATACTCACGAATATCCATTTTAACATTATTGAGTAAACGTGATGGTATATTTTTTATTCCATAATTATTTCATGCTCGTATAAATCACTGGTGTAGGAAATATTAATTTTAAAAATCTGAATGAACTGTTGAATTATACAAATAAGTACATATTATTATTTTGTAAAGTACTACGAGCAGGATTGGATTTTTTTATAAATTTTAACGAATATAACATTCGTAAAATGTAAGCCTAAATCATTTTAAGTAATGAATGTTTAAAACTTAGATACCCCAAATATTACATCTCAAAAAACAAATATTACAACTACTACCTGACAAACGATCAACAGATAACTGTGACACCATAATATGGCTTCCTTTTTTGGATAAAGGCTGGCTAGATAAAGCTCTTGGTGCTCATAAGAGTCAAACTTGCTACGACGAGGCAAGCCTCAACAAATAAACGCTTGGTCTCTACTCATAAAATGCAAAATCTAATGACTGATGTGTTCAGTGAAATCACGTCTTGTAATTTGTGAAGTACCTACAAACCGGGCACTATTGGTTGTCTATTTGTTTCTATTGGTTTCTTATTATAGTTTAGACGCGAGCACTTACAAAGAAAAATGATCCTTTAGTTTTATGGAAGACGTTAACGTTAGTCATACAGTTTTTATTGTAAAACTAGTACGGGCGTTCAACTGCATTTATCGTACAATTACATTTTAAAACGAATAGTTTATAAAATGGTAGCTTGGTTGTATTAACTGATTATGTAAAATTATGATCAAAAAATGTTATTGATATATTATTATTATCGTTGAAAGGTATCGGTTGGCTGTTAAGGGACTACGTTAACTGAAAATAAACTGTGAGCTATTAACTATCACCCACTTTTCCATAAAACTTGATCGATTTCTTATTGCGTTTCCGACAACTTTTGCCGCATTGCTTACGCTTTGAGTTGGAAAGTTAACGCTATAGCTAGGTCAAACTGTTAAGAAACAGCCTTAAAATAATCTAATAGAAGTCACGATAAATCGTTTTTTATAAAGCTAAATATCTGATCGATATTATTATTTTATGACAAAAAAAGAAAGATATATCAGTACCTTGGTGCTGTTATCATACATTTATTTTAACGTTTTGTTTTTATATAACAAGAATGGCAAACAATTGTTTGACCCGCCTGATAGTAATTACCGTAGTATGTAGACGCTCGTAGCAAATTGGGCACCACTCACGCGTTGCCTACCCTGTATAAATCTTGGCACGTTGACAGCATCAGAGTCCATCAGTTCCCCTGCTCCCAACACAAAGCTTTGGAAATTATTATTTTTTACAGTTGTGAGATATATTTAATAAGAGGTTGAAATATTACACTGCCAAAGAATGCATTTAGTAACCTTGACCTCAATATCACATTAAGCATGCACATTCTTAAAGTCGCAACCCGTATTGAGTAATTGTTTTGAATACTCACTTCTTAAATACAGCATTCGGGTGTGCTTATTACGCTTGCAAAATCTTTTGAAAAATTTTGTTTTGGTTTAAAGCAGTTCATTGGCATACCGGTTCAATTAAATGTTTCACTTTGACGACAAAAAGTGAATTCTTTTCGCTTATTTAACTTGTTTGTAACTCAACAGCAATACATCTACCTAATAGTGTCAGGCACTATTGTTTGCGGTTTTCGCAACCACGCTCTTACTCATTCGACGCCTATAATCTTACAAGTTACATTCTAACAACAAATACAAATACTAGCACAATTGGGTTTAGTTTCACAGAATAAATAATATTTTCATTAGAAAAAATCTTTTGTTGGACAGAGTTCAAAGACGGGGCATTCAAATATTCAAGGCTAGGTTTGTTATTTCTATCCCGTTTATTCTATTTGACAAAATATATTTGATTTTTGATATATTTGTTATAAAATTAAGAAATTGATGTCAATTTCGTATTTTTATAACACATAATCTGTAAAGTAGGTGTCACATATCAGACATAATAGATTTTAGATTGTGAGGCTGGCAAGGAACGCGACACGTTTAATTATTTTAACATCTTTGAAAAATTGTACAAACAATCATTCAATCAAAGCAAAACAAAGTTCAATAATTGTTACATTTACTACAATTATAATTCATATAGTAAGTACCTACCCATTCAAAATGTTCTTGGCTGTTATTTTTAATTATGGCTCAATTACCTTTTACTTACTTATATACGATTGTGGTTTATTAATTTAATAGAGGCAGGTATGGAAGTTTTCCCGTTAGTGGTGGCCGTGGTCGTAGTGAACAGACTTAAAGAAGGAAAGTACAGATGTGGCGCTGAATATAGATGAGGCCGGTCGACGCCCGCGCCGCGCCGCATACTGACACCCGTGCTGTCATCATTCGTATTCTGTCACCATCTACGCCAATGTGAAAAGTCACTTTCAATGTCGATTAATGCTGTTTTGTACCGCTATAATACTGTTTTAAAATTCAAGATCTATAATAAATCCATACAATATTAGGGTACATAAAATGACAGAATTACAAAACATACTTAGATCATTTCATCATCGTCATATCAGTCAAAGGACGTCCACTACTGAACATAGGCCTCCCTCGTAGATTTCCACAAGGACCGGTCAGACGCGACCTGCTTCCAACGCGATGATAATTTATTTAAAAGTAAATACCGCCATTTATGCTAGGTATTTATTAAACTACCTCAAAAAGCATATATTTATTACTAAACATGTTACACTGGTTGCTGAATAATTGTGATGATTGGAATTCAAAAAGACTACACTTTATTAAGTCGGTAGTTGTGATATAAATCAATGTCATATTACAAAAGAAATGTCAATATATAGTCTTCTTTTTTTTACTTCTCAATAAGTTTATAGATTGATTCTCATGAGAATGCATTGCGTATGTCTTCATCACATGTGCGATAACAGCTTACAAAAACCTGGCGGGCTGTCAACTCGGGGTCGCAGACGTGCGAACCGCGCTCGATCCCATTACCGCAAAGCCGCATTGCTACATTTGACATATAGCGGATATAAAAAACTTACATAATGCACTTACACGAAGTTATGAAATTACTAAAGATTTAATGCCGTCTGGTCGTGGAGAGTAAAAGACATCAACGCGCTACTTATAGCTACGAAATGAAGGATGCTACGAAATACTGTTGATAAAAAATCTATCATACTGAAACTGTTTTCTGTCGGTTAAGTTTCTTATTTTTTGTGAAAAAATAATCTGAATGTAATTTATATAATATAATTAATAAAATTCATCGAATTTAATTTTAATTAATAATAAATAAATACATCATAGACAAGCAACACGAACGAGTTGATGATGACAAGATTATACTTCTTTTTGCATTTACATATTCACTAAATTTTGTAACTGTAGTTTAAATTTGAAACATCCAAATTTAAATATAAATTACTGTTGCTTCAACTGAAAGGTCACAAAATATAAATCGTAACAACTATAAAGACCACGTGATATATCCGGGTCAAAGAGAACCAGTTCTTGTTTGCAACCCAGACCGATGGATGCCTATCACTAGACTCGTGATTTTGGAATATCATTAATAAAATTACTCTTTATTTAAAGCGATCGACTTGAATATATTTATGAGCTTTCAACGGTATAGGTAAGGTGTCTGTAATAGCAAAATTTATACGCCTTCGAGAATATGAAATCACGAAATAAATAACAGCTTCGACTTTCTTAGGAATAAGAAGATTAAGAATCAAATTATGATCACGGAAGAGATTCGCAGAAGAGACTAAAGTCAAAAGCTTACACATGACACCTTAAGACTTTAAAGTAGAATAACTAAATAGTGTTAGCTAATCTACGAATGGAAAATACTGTCATGCGTAATAATATTTTTATAGTATAATGAGAGGTAGCTCTCATAATACCATAAAAATATTATTTTATACATTTATAATAGTTTTGGAGATATTTTAATAAATTAAGAATAAATATCCTTACTCTAAGGTCGAAACACAATACAGATTCATGCGTTGAATCATCTGAGCCAAACTTTCATATATTCTTTCAAAAAAGTTTGTTTAAAGAAATAAAAATTTAATTGAATTCAATCATGCTGTTTATTGGAACTGTTTCAGCAACAGCAGTTGTGTTTAGAAAAAAAATCTACATAAATTTTTGTGCGTGGTGTGTCTCACGGCCTGAAGCACTCCATGCGTGAGGCTGTGAGACAGATAATGATGCAAGAAGTCGCTCGACGGTTTCCTTGTGTTACGTGCGCGCAGCTGCCGTGCCGCCCGCACTAGGCGCATTAGCGACTTGCATATAGTTTTTAACTATCTATTGGCAAGACGTGTAATTAATTGGTAAAAATATGTAGTGCAACTTGTGATCGATAACGTCGCCTTGAAAAACTTCATAAAATTATACAACCCACAATAACCAGAATAGAATTTGGTTAATTTTAATACATTACAGTCAAAAACTAGTGTGTTTATAGAGTGATTTGTAAATAGGTGTAAATTCAATTTTCCTGAATTACAATTCAAGGAAATCAACTATTCCATAACCTTTTAATATTATAATAATTTCAACAGCCTTGCCTGAACACAAAGGCATCAAATGCCATGCATAATGTACAGTTTAGCATAGACAGAAGAACATAGAAAGAGTCGTCCTTGTTGCCCAAGCGCTGACATTTCGACGCGAGTCAAATGTCATATGCGCTTACCCCGCCTTTGATATTTGAAAACGTTTTCA
This sequence comes from Nymphula nitidulata, assembly GCA_947347705.1. Taxonomy (NCBI): domain Eukaryota; kingdom Metazoa; phylum Arthropoda; class Insecta; order Lepidoptera; family Crambidae; genus Nymphula; species Nymphula nitidulata. Next base: position 15,796,412 of record OX374618.1, on the reverse strand, counting down.
AGCAATATTTTAGATCTAATGAAAAAACTATAATTAGAAGGAAGTAATAACATTTTAAATAAATTATGCTAATATATTAAACAATTTTATATTAGCTCCCAGGAAACGTGCATGAAGTACCCAGATTTCCTGATCTATAATCCTTTCTCCTCCAAGCTATTTTACTGGCCGAGGCTGTCGACCAGACGGTATGAATGAATTTTTATGTTTTTGTGCAGCGGTAACCGAAGGGCACAGATGGCGGCGGCAAGCGGACGATTCGCCCAAGAAAGATGACAGCCTGGAACAAGAACTATGCAAGGACAAGGACGCCGGAGAATGGTTCCGGCTAGTGGCCGGCGAGGACGACAACTGTCGCGACGTCATCCAGTGCACCGCCTCGGTAACTTATCAACACTCTCTCTTACACTCATGACCTTACTCGTTACTTTGTCTAGTTATGCCAATAAAAGGCGCTACGCACGGCACGCGCTACTGTCGGCGATACCTACTTTAATCATTCTATAACATCACCAAAATGCTTATCTCTTTGCATAGATATTTTATTAATATCGTCTAGCGAGGATTTCAAAGAAATCAATCAGTTTAGTATTTAATAGCAAAATATTATTTCTTAAAAATACGAATTGTATTTACAAGATTGATTCCTTTATAATGAATTTAAGACGAGCAGTACATTATTTGACGCATACTTGACCTTGCTGCTTAACCATTCACATCTTTTTTTAGCACTCACGTTTCTACCTATTTTACAAGCTACGTTGGACGTTTGAAGATTATAATCTTAATCTAGAATTTTTAAAAACATCAGAACATGTACTGAATACATAATATTCAGTGTGATTGTGTTTTTTTCGTAAAACCCGGAATCAGTTTGCTAGCTTATTAGGCAAGGCAGGTATGTCATTTGCAAACTGTCTGTTACGGTGGAGTATTTTACGTGCAGGAACAATAATTAATGAGCTGCTGATTCTGGTATTCTTTCAATGTAATACTATACAGCGTGTAAGGGTAACGCTCTCGTAAAAGAAGGCACATGCCTACTGCTCATCCTAAAACTACTTGTGAAAAAAAATACAAAATCACGAAAAAAATCAGCTTTTAAATACAAACAGGTGAAAAAGCAATTACAATTTGGTATAAAACAGCACATATTTTCCGCGAATTTTTTTTTTTAATAAGTCTTGCTTAGGGTCACCAACACTGCCATCTTACCCTTATATCGGTGTATAATTATAACTTTCTGACGCAGGGTATTCAAGCTATTCGTTGCCCAGCTGGGTTGTACTTCGACATTGAGAAACAAACTTGCGACTGGAAGGCCGCCGTCAAAAACTGCAAGCTCAAGAACAAGGAGCGTAAGGTGAAGCCATTGCTGTACACCGAAGAGCCCCTGTGCCAGGACGGCTTCCTGGCCTGCGGAGACTCCACCTGCATAGAGAGGGGCCTTTTCTGTAACGGCGAGAAGGACTGTGCCGACGGATCTGATGAAAATTCTTGCGGTAAGTACCTAAACCTAGACCGTTGTAATCTCCGATAAATGAGAGAATTAATTAGGACTCGCCACTAAATTTCATATTTTCTATTTGAGTTGGATGCCATCTCGAAATCGTAAATTTTATATCTAAACTAGAAAAATTTCACGTCCTGAGGTGGGGATCGACAATTCACACATCCCGGACCCGCGACATTTCACAATCCGGGCGACTGCTCTGCACAGAGAGGGTCATTGTGAAAGGTCGCGGGTTTGATCTCCGCCTCAGGACGTGAAATTTTTATAGTTTAGATATTTTTGTAAGTAATTAAAATATAATAACAACAACACAACAACAACACATAACATTAATAACATAACAAATAACAACAAACAACAACAACAACATAACAACAACAAATATGTATATATTTATAATAATGTTAAAATCAAAAATTAAGAATATTTTTGTAAGTAAATAATTTTTCAATCATTTATAATCATGTTAAATTTTTCCTAAAACTTAGTTACTTTGTTTCATAAACGACTGAGATACAATATTTGTATTAATACCATACATCACACAACCACACCTAACAACATACGAAAGCCTGACGACTGACATAGAAAACTAGTATTTATTTACCTATAGACACTAGTATATTTTCATTTAACTATTATGTAAAGACATAATAACAGTTTAAATTGTGATAGTTTTTATGTAAAGAAGAAAAAATTTTGGATATTTCCAGCAATAAATTTCAGTGAGATTAAATATACATACAACAAAGGCATTAATGCAATAAAGGTACCTGCGCAAGCCGCAATCTTCCAAGGACTTTAATCCATATCCTTTGATTTATGTTTTGTACTCATGCAAGCTGACATTAGTGTTGTAATGTAAGTGTGACTCAGTTATTTAAAGAGTTTATATTTTTTATGGATGGAAGAATGTACATGATTTCATGTGTCAATTCAATATAGAATGTTGGGTATCTTTCTGAAAAATATGCGAGCCTACGTAGCCTTTTACACATATAGGGACTTATCTAAAATTAAAATTCGCAACTGAACTTGAACGGACTTTTCTAATTCTAAGAACTTGGCTTTTGAGGCGTGACGAACGAACTGCCTGAAATGCCAATCACGTGGCCTAAAAAATCTCACTGTCGCAACCAAACGTAAGCAAATAAGGTGCTAATTAATTTATAGAATTTATATTTATTACTAGCCATTCTTCCTATTAGAAGAATATTAAATAACATTATATATAAATTAAAAAAGTAAATGGTCCTGACAAAAACAGAGTTACCTAGTCGGTATTCAACATGTCAATCGTTTTCATTCTAAACAATACGCTTTTCTGTATGTATGACTTGAAAGTAATGTGAAGTCTACTTTGAATTGAAATTAAATTGTCTACACGTTTTGTTTACTAAAAACTATTTACTTGGTACTTAAGTCATGTAGCATTTTCTAAAAGCGGGTACATGCTACAGAAACTATATAAAGTGTTACATAATATGTTTACCTGTCTATTTCAACTGCGTAATATATCTATTATGGCTTACACAGCCCAATAAATGTTTGTACACGTGCGTGCACATTCGTTGCAAATATATCAAGTTTTACAGCAGTACCGAATCAAAAGTGAAATCAGCCGAGTGTCAGCTATGCCAAACGATTTGACTAAGCGAAAGTACCCATACTGGTTCCAAGTGCAACCCCACTCGTTTGTAAAATGCTTTTAAGCTTGCGCCTACCGCATATCATTACTAAATGAAAAATAATACTGAATTACTATTTTAACAAAACATTTTTTTATAATTTTCATAACTAGGCAAAGATAAAAAACTTAAGGTAGAAAACTCTTGAATGTCAAGGAAGAGCGTGTAGTTTGTGCTTGCCAATTAGGTAGGTATCTTGGCTACTAAAATGTAACAGTATGAGATTGTGATTTTTTTACATAAATTTTATAACTTAAACAGAAACACATAAGTGGACTAGTTTCTTTGTTGTAATTTTTTACCTTTATTAGATAGGTACCTCTTTCTAGAACGGAATTGGTTTTCTATAAATCTTTATTCCTTTGCCTGTATCTACAACTCGTTAATATTAATCAATAATAACTAATGAAAACTTATTTGTTGCAGACATTGACAATGACCCTAACAGGGCTCCTCCTTGTGACCCAACCCAATGTGTTCTGCCCGATTGCTTCTGCTCAGAGGACGGAACTGTTATCCCCGGCGACCTACCTGCCAAAGATGTACCCCAGATGATTACCATTACATTTGATGACGCCATCAACAACAATAACATTGAACTCTACAAAGAAATCTTCAACGGAAAACGTAAAAATCCGAATGGTTGTGACATTAAAGCTACTTTCTTCATTTCTCACAAGTACACCAACTATTCTGCCGTCCATGAGACACATCGCAAAGGACACGAGATCGCTGTTCACTCTATCACGTAAGACCTGATTTAGTTTGGTACAATAAGTAATACATGATAAGAACATATAAAATTACTAGCTGACTCCGCAAACGTTGTTTTGCCATTTAAAAAAAATGTGCCAAAAATAAAATAAAAAAATATTAGAAGCCGATTCTCAGACCTACTGAATAAACATATAAAATTTCATGTAAATCGGCCATGAAAAAAAAAATTGTCCAAAAAATTAAAATAAAATAGATGGTAACCGATTCTCAGACCTACTGAATATACATATAAAATTTCATGAAAATCGGTCAAGCCGTTTCGGAGGAGTATGGTAACTAAATTTGTGACACGAGAATTTTATTTGTAAGATTAACATTCAACTTTGCTTTCCACAGCCACAACGATGACGAGCGATTCTGGAGCAATGCAACTGTTGATGACTGGGGTAAGGAAATGGCAGGTATGAGAGTCATCATCGAGAAGTTCGCCAACATCACAGACAACAGCGTCGTTGGAGTGCGGGCCCCTTACCTCCGTGTGGGTGGTAATAACCAGTTTACTATGATGGAAGAGCAGGCCTTTTTATATGACAGCACAATCACCGCTCCCCTGTCCAATCCCCCCCTATGGCCCTACACTATGTACTTCAGAATGCCTCATCGCTGCCACGGAAACCTACAGAGTTGCCCGACTAGGAGTCACGCTGTCTGGGAAATGGTCATGAACGAGCTCGATCGTCGTGAAGACCCCACTAACGATGAGTACCTCCCCGGTTGTGCTATGGTTGACTCCTGTTCTAACATTTTGTCTGGAGATCAATTCTACAACTTCTTAAACCACAACTTCGACCGCCATTACGAACAAAATCGTGCACCCCTCGGTTTGTACTTCCACGCCGCATGGTTGAAAAATAACCCTGAATACCTAGAAGCTTTCTTATACTGGATTGATGAGATTCTGTCAAGCCACAACGATGTTTACTTTGTGACCATGACGCAAGTCATTCAATGGATCCAAAACCCACGCACTGTCTCAGAGGCTAAGAACTTCGAACCATGGAGGGAGAAGTGCGCAGTGGAGGGTATCCCCGCGTGTTGGGTTCCACACTCATGTAAGCTTACGTCCAAGGAGGTTCCCGGCGAAACTATCAATCTGCAAACGTGCGTCCGATGCCCCGTCAACTACCCATGGCTCAACGACCCCACGGGCGATGGTCATTATTAAAAGCGCCACGATCTCACGCTTTTAGCGCTGTAACTTAGTTGATAAAAATGCGGTTGTGAGGTTGCATGGCAACATATTTGGAGTTTGCATATTCATACAAATAGAACGTTGGTAGATTATATCAAACTTAAACCTGAATATGTTTCCCTGTAATTTCAAAGTGTACCGGGTCATAATCCCGCCCGTAGTCATAAGTACCTACTGTATGTAATATAGACTCACATAAATATTTAATAGGTCTATTTAATACTTTATGTGATTTTGTAATGTAAGTCTGTTTGAAAAATTTTAAAATACAAAACCTAAAAATCAATATTGTTTATCTCAATGCGTTCAATGTATCCTACCCTTAATCCTATCATCAGTCACAATTGTATACACCACACACGAATAGGACATTTATTTCTATGAAAATAATTAGAACCCACAATAATGGTTAATTTTGTAATAAAATTACCTATTCTTAATTTCATTTAACCAATGGTTGAAACATTTATAATTCATAGGGTTATCCCAAGTCCTTGTAGCTCTTAAGCTACTCGCGGGTTCGTTCCCCGCCCTAAGACATATTTTTTTTCTAGTTTAGATATTTTTCTAAGTAAAAACTGTCCAAGAGGTAGTATGCAAAGTTTCTAGACTATTCTACTTATTATTGCAATTCCAAACATAATTTAATGTAACATAAAAATACTGACAATAAATTAAAGTAGTTCTATCATATGGGAAGTTTTACTAATAGAAGGATTTTTTTAAAACTCTAAGAACTGCATTTAAAGATTTAAAAAAATCGCCTGGCTGAACCAGTTCTTATTTCTCACGCTGCCACCACCCTTCCATCAGACGGTCGTTGTACAGACGACAGCATTTCAAGTTGCACTACGAAAGCCGCCTCTATAGCAAACAGAATAAGGGCGGTCTCATTGTCAAATTTTTACGCTTGATGTGCTGTCGTCTGTACTTTACCCATACTAATAAAAGCAAAAAATTAAAGATGCGAGAGAAACTTTGTCTGTCTGTTACCTTTTCACGCTTAAGCCGCTGAACCAACTGAGATGGAATTTGGTTTGGAATTGTTTTAGTTTGGTTTGGTTTTTGGATGGAGACAGATTGAGATCCTGAGAAGGACATAGGATACTTTTTGGAGCGATAACCAATATTCAAGTGAGCGGGGCAGACACTAGTCTCTTTTAATTTTGTATATATGCTGTACCCGGCATGATTTGCAATGACCGTAAATAGAAAACTGTTAGGTTTTACAATAATAGAAAGGTTTTCTGAGGAGAACAAACATAAAAAAATGATTTTAATTTATATAGACTAGTGGTCCGATAGCCCGCGGCACCGCCCGGGTGGATGTCTGTTATTGGATCAAAAAGTATCCTATGTTAAGGGTCGACCGAGACAGGAGTTTCGTTCACGGTCGAGACTCAGACCGAGAATAAAGTAAAATCTTGGCCGAGACCGAGAATAGATAAATCGTGAAAAATGAAATTTTGCATAATATTGATAGTAATTAAAAATGCAAATTTTTGCATAATGTCAAAATCGACAGCTAACTTCCGCACTGACACCCAGCGAAGAACGTGAATCCCATATGTACAAGTGTCACGCTGTCACGGCTATGGCCAAAAATTTTAGCCGAGAACCGAGACCGAGTTATCGGTCGAACCTTATCTTATGTCCATTTCAGGTTCTCAAACAATCTCTATATAAAATTTCAACTAAATCGGTTCAGCGGTTTTAACGTGAAAAGGTAACAATCTCTTTCATTTCTCTAAGCGCATTTATGCCTCACGACGTTTCACACAAACTTTCAAGTCGAAAATAGTGAAAACGAACCAACCGATTCTAATAAAACTTTACATGCTCAATTATGCAAGTCAAGCTACACTAAAAAGTAATGAGAGGATTTATCAAAGAGTCTAATAAGAAAATAGTGGCGATTTTTTATTTGTATAAAAAGCTAAAAATTGCTCTTACTTAACATTAAAACCGTTTTTCATAAAATCCTCTAATAACGATTTTAACATTATTATAAATGTTTGAAAAATTACTTAGTGATTAAAATATATCTAAACTAGAAAAATTTCACGTCCTGAGAAATTTCCTCTAATAACTATTTACACTAGCCTGACTTGCATAAGTATGTACCTAGTCTTATAAAAATCGGTTTGTACATTTCCAACGACTTGAAAGTTGTTCGTTGTAGTTGTAAAGTCGACTTGAATGTAAAGACGAGCGGCGTAAATATTAATATTTAATTTAGGCTAGATAGTAGGTGTGACTGTAACAATAATGAATGTGTGTGTAAGTTTATGGGTACACAAAATTTTCCATTTCAAAAATCAGTGTTACAAAATGTTGTTAATTCAAAGCGTTGCTAAACTATGAAACATAGATATATTTCAACACCAGACTTAAAAGATATGACGTGATTGAATTTATCAAATGCCAAAAATATTGCAGATTTTCTGTAAAATAGCCTATATTTACACACACACACACAATAGTAGAATATATAATTTTATCTGGCGTCAAACTTTGTGAAAGCTTACGTTGATCAATTGATTTTTTATTAGGTACGATTGTGTATTAATCTTCATAAGATCGTCGAGAGGAACCAGTCTACAATTTACTCGTTAACATTACTACCTACTTCTATTTGGTTAAACATTATGTTGACTTGTCTGAATTCAACAGAGTCATTAGCCTTTGTATGGCCTTTTTGTTGTTGAACTTACTACTGGGGTAAGCATCCGGAATGTATCACGTGTGTATACTAAGATACATTTGTGTGTGTGTGAAAAATCTCGAAGTTTCGAGGGGGTATTGACCAAATGATTTACGCTTATATCGACGTATAGGTATTGCAAAATGCAAAGTAACCATAAACATAACCCTCTAAATTATAATGGACAGGTACCTACTTTAGACGGTTAACATGAAATAAAGGTGTTTATTTAGTGATCAGCATCTCAAAATCACAGTCTTCAAACTACATCAATAAATTAATTAAGCAATAAACGACAAACCATGTCTACAATTGCATTGTTTTGTCATTTTGAAATAAAAACTCCTAAACCGACAAGGAAGAGATCCCCGAAGGAAGAAGTTCTAAAAAGTTTCCTAATATAAGTAGGTAAGTAAAGACGGCTGCAACACGTCAGTTGGAAAATTACTTTTATCACGACAAATGTCAAAGTGTTTCACGGTCTAAAAAAGTGTGAACATTTCAAATATTGTGTTACAATTCCATTTATTTATAACCATTCTCAATTACCTCAACCAGTCTACCAATACGCTATGACCATAGTGTATAACGAAGAATTTAAGGAGGCAGGGCAAACTTTTATAAATTCATTGAAAAAAAAGGTACACAGAATACACACTATCGGACTTCATTCTCTTCAGTTATCCACGATGCAATCCCCAAATCAAAAATTGACAGATTGCTTTTTAAAGCAACGTAGGTGCCTTATTGACATGTTGGCGGGAGCATAGTATAAAGAATAACATACATAGGAAAGCCAAAAATATACACCTCAGTCTACCGGCCCCACGTTCGCCTGAGAAATTATCGAAACACTTACCAGCCCTCGGGCTCATATTCCGACTGGCTCTATGGTGATGAGCTACCGACTACATATTATCTTGACCTTGCGACGCAGTTCCGCCACCATTCCTTCTTTATTTCTTATACTGTGGTGATGGCATGACAAATCTGTGACGAGACAATAGATGGCAAACGCAATCAACACGCTGTCCTCCTGACGCCAGTGGGCGGTCGTTGCACATCACCCAGTCATCTGCATATCATCAGCCACAACAAGCTTTCCATTTTGTGTCGCAACATGCATACTTCAACCAAGAGTAATTGACAATCAAAAAGAGTTGTATTGTTAGCAACATCTAAATAAATAGAGAGTTTGAACTTTGATAAGTGGCGATATTAGGAGGTGGACGCACTGCAAGCCCGAGATAGTGAAAGTGGTGAAAGTTCTCAGTTACATTCCACAATTGTATTTGCAACACTCTTTGTTAACACTATTTGGATGGGATGTTTACGTCCAAGTGTCACCAATTTAGAGCATTCAACTACTGCACTACGGACATCTATAATTATAAGAAAATCCATTAAACTATAACTTGTAAAGAACCAATATACAGGATGGTGCCGTCAATACACAAAAAATTAAAACAAGGGCACTTATAAAAACATCGTATTCGTTTGATAATTTTATGACATTTGTATGAAAAAATATAACATTGGCTGCATTATTTCATAGAAATGTCATGAAATTATCAAACGAATAAGATGTTTTTGAAAGTGGCAAACCATTTCTTTGAACTAACATAGGCTATGTTTTAATTTATTGTCGTATTGACGACACCACCCTGTATATTTTTCAGAACCATAATTTCATTCTAACTAAAACGTGACCAAACACTGTGTCCACTATACAGAATGTAAAATACTAATGGATAAACATTGGTATTTGACAATGTTATTAAAAATCTTTTGATTGCTATATTAATTTAACTAATATTTCCTTTGTTCCTAAGTCCCAACGAGTCAGACCCTTAGCAGTTACTCGTTGGGAGAAATATACAAAAAAAAATCTTTAAGGAACAAGCATGCGCATTATTATATTTGTTCCCTACACCCCAAATGCAGGAGTGTGACTTGTTGGGAAAGAAATACCCTATCCAGTTACACTGTATGTATATATATGTACAAAATTTTCTCACTCTGTAACAAAAGCACCCACATCTATGTACCGTTCGTATATTACAATATTTTCCTGTGTGCCTAAAATAAAACTCGTTTGATCAAGGATAATACATATGGTTTTTGTCCGCCTGTGAAAATTCTGAGAATTTCGATCGACTTGCGTCGTTGTTTACAAATATTACAACCCAACTGTCTTACAAACTATGAAATGTTTTTAAAACTACAGGTAGTGAAAAAAGCCACGATTAAAAAAACTACGCCAGAAAAATTGTTTACAATAAGCGTACTAAGCTCAGCTTAACATACTTGATTCAATTACTAACATTGTTTATCTCACTGAGAAGCTTACATTATTATACAGAATGGTGCCGTCAATACGACAATACATTAAAACATAGACTATATATTAGTTTATAGAAATGAACTAATATATAGTCTAGTAAAATTTCTATGAAATTGTATTTGAAAGTTCTGAACCATTTCTATGAACGTATATAGCCCATGTTTCAATTTATTGTCGTATTGACGGCACCACTCTGAATAAGTTTTAACTGATATTCAATTCATAGCGGTCATTAGGTTGTTTACGCCGTATCTTTGAAATGTATACCTACTACCTGTCACCATTCGCCCGATAAAGGACATTACCATGACATTTTCTTCCGTATTATGCAAGTTATTTTAATTCTACACAATATTTCAAAATCTATTTGAATACATTATTAGTATCAAAGATTGCCAATTAGGAATAAATTCTACGATAAAGTTCTTGCTAGAAAACTATCAAATTAGATAACTGTTTCAAAAAGTCATCACGACTTCCTAGGCACTTGTATGGATATGAGTAACCAACACTGATTGTAGACAATTACGGCGAACGGCCTTCGTAATAAGTGATGTATTTACTTACTTGTACAGTTGAAGTTGTAGAGATATCGGTTCCAGCGTGCTATACTGCCTGGTTAACCAGCTATCTATAGTTATGTATGCATTGTGGCAAGTGAAAGGAAATATCTTGTAGGATCCTTGACTTATGCGCGCCTACTCGACGCGACATCGGCCGCGTGCTGCGATGTAGCTCAAAGTGCATCAAGAAAGTTCATGACTTATAATAACTAAATAAAAATAACAATATAATATAGTAGGACGTGATTTGACTTAAAGCAAATGAAAATAAATGAATGATCTACAGCTATAAATAAATTGTAGCATTAAATTTGCCAATTGTTTGCTGTAAAAAGTAGTTCATTACTTACCATAAACTATAATACGTAATTCCATTCAGGCCGAATGTGCACGTAACAAAAATGTAAGCAATCGACAGTTTAAATGCTAAATGTTCAGCACCTTACGCAATCTATAACGCATCTCGTGAAAGTGCAAATGTAAGAGCTGCCTAACTAAGGTAATCAAATCAATAGACTTTAAGAAAAGTGATTAAAATGTATTAAAACTACACTCTACAGTTTTAAAATTCGAATTATGATCTCTAAGGTGAACATTTATTATCATAATTTTGAACACAGATAATCAAAATGAAAATTAAAAACCAACCTGTAACATAATGACCATTTATAGCATTGGTTCGACTCATTATTTATGGGAATCTACAAAAAATATTATCGTGGTCATCAATAATAATAATTGGTAAGTAAACAAATTGTTAATTTGTCGGTATTTTGACGATCAATTATAATTTTAAGGTTATTTATGTTACAGCTATTTTTCTTAGAAAAAAACAAACCTATGGCATAATTGTTTCAGACAGCCAAGGTGAGTTACTGCTTGACACTTGAAAAACCTAATCGACACTAGAACCTCCTTGATGCACGCGGCATGTATTCTGTGGCGCAGCGATAACATAAATTATTTTGTGTATTAAATCCCACATTTAGATTTAGCGCCATTTTTTCTGTATTTATCAATATCAATTTATAAAAATGTGTGATGTTAGTAGTGCCTTATTTGTATGAATGTAGATAACGTAGTGTATGTAAGTAACTGCACATAACTTAGTACTAAAACACTCGCGTGATACTAATAAACACCCGCTCGTCATTTAATAACCTCTTTTATGTGACATAAACCACTAATATACATCATGAGAAAATTAATATTTTAATAATAAAGTATGTACAAAATTGCTTGCATTTAACAGATTTTGTTTTGATTGTTGTTATTAAGGAAGTGCATTAATTACACAGAGCATTTTTGGTGCACGCGGTCTTTATGGCACGTTTAAGTTGTTTTTTCAAGTGATTTAAAAAAGGAAGACATTTTCAATTCAACTATTTTTCGTGTGATCCGACAATTCATTTTGTTTAAAAGGATTTTTTTACTGGTAGGTAGGTAGGTAGGTTTGGTGGTAGGTAGTAACTGGTAAGATCTTCGTAGATAGAGAACGTAATATGGTAATACTCCTCAACAAATACCTAAAAGTCGAGCGATAGTATAAATAACAACCAGTTGACCAGTCAATAATGCTGACGGTCACCCATCTAGTTCACAATTTCCGAGGTCTTGGAAATTCATCACTGAAAATTGTGAATTTTGGAATGTAACCTGTCAAGATATACATTCCAGATACAATTGGTTTTTAAATGTCGTATAGGTACTCCCGAAATTCCGTCGCGGCCAATGCGGCTTAATGAATAATTATCATCATCATCATCATCACCAGCGTATATACGTCCCACTGCTGGGCACAGGCCTTTCTACATGAGAAGAAGACATGAGGAGCTTAGGCCATAGCACCACCACGCTAGCCCAATGCGGGTTGGTGGATTAAAGTGGTTGCAGTAACAACCGGAACCAACGGCTTAACGTATCTTCCGAAGCATAGAGGAGCTCGAGATAGCAAAGTTTGATTGACCCATCCTGGGACCGACCATGGCGAAAGTTGCTTTGTTTTTGTAATCGAAACCAGAGCGCTCAAACCACTACGCCACCGAGCTCCTCAACGAATTATACTTAACACTAAAAAGGCAAAACTAATTCAAATATACCTACTTAATGTACTTACCTAAATATTTTTAAAAACTTGGTGCTAGGCTGTTTCCAAAAACAATAGAAACAGAAGCACACTCTAGAAAAAACACCTTTCAATTTGTTAAGTATTTACATTCAATTATTTTTGTATTTTTAGTTTTTTGAAGTCAGTTTTTATCAGCACAAATACGATAGGTTTACCAATAATGGAATTTTAACAAAATGATTTTCATTGTGCGTGACGCCGCTGGCACCGGCGCGGCGCCTGGCGGTGCAGCGGGCGCCACCGACGCTGCCGAGGGGTGGCCCATGGAGGTAAACAGTAGAAACATGTTAAAAATAACTAAATCCTTTGACAAGACATTCATCACCAGCCTATATACGTCCCACTGCTGGGCAGAGGCCTTCCTACATGGCAGAAACACATGAGGAGTTTGGGCCATAACACCACCACGCTGGCCCACTGCGGGTTGGTGGGTTAAAGCGGTTGCAGTAACAACCGGAACCAACGGCTTAACGTGCCTTCCGAAGCACGGAGAAGCTCAAGATTATAAATTTGATTGACCCATCCAGGGACCAACCATGGCGAAAGTTGCTTTGTTTTCGTGATCGAAACCAGAGCGCTCAAAACACTACGCCACCGAGCTCCTCACGAGGACAAGACATTATAACAGCTAAAAATCGAATAATTAGGAAATAAACAATAAATTGACATTTATAGAATCACAAAAACTGGAAATTAAACGATAATACTCATGCACGTATGTACTGTTTGCATGGAAATGAATTTCGATATAGCAGACCGGGGGATAGCTGGTACTTTTGTTTTTCATTAAAAATGGTAAAGATGGTCAAGCGGTCAGCGGTCAGGAGGTCGACCTCGAGCGAGCTCTCTCGCAGCCCGCCTTGACGCGCCCGCCAGTCCTAGCAAGCCTCAGTCCACGTATATTACATAACCGGAAATACCCGGATATCACACAAGGTCGCTCATCGTTCACTAGCAATCGGTTGCAGTTTACTTGGTTGCTTAATCCAACTTTTATTTAATTTATTGCTGTCGTAAATATTACATAGATCATGTTGCCAATAATAAAAGTTTGTCTCTAATAAATATATCGGTGAAAATCTTTTATTATTGGCAACATGGTTTCTCCGGTTCTGGTCGACACCAACGTTAGTATGTTAGATGTGGCTTTTAGCTAAAGTGTCATCAATAACTCTAACGAGCACAGGTGATTGCACCTAACCTTGAGTAGGGTTATTTTTAAATATTGTTTTATGCGTCATTGCAAATTCCTCTGTTTTTCTTCATAATAACTGAACCAACTTCAAAAAGGAGAAGGTTATCATCATTCCCACATATTGCTTTTTTTTCATATTTAAATGAACTTAAAGCACTTAAGTACCTAATCATAATCTATTATAAATGTATTTTTAAAAGGCTGTTTCCAGAAAAATGAAAAGCGAAGCACCGATTACTAAATATACCTTCATATTAGAGATATTATATTATGTAGATACGAGGACGACCCTGAAAGTTTTTAGAATTGGTTACTTGTAAACAATACAGTAAAAAAGTTATAAATTATGAAAATGGATCTCTGACAATATTATTGAGTATACAGGGTGGTAATTTCATGACTTTTGTATGAAATAATATAACATTGGCTGTATCATTTCATATAAATGTTATGTGAATGAAATAATGTATATTACCTACATTCATTTGTCATTTGTTTTACTATTTGGATTTTTTATGACTTTCGATGTTATTTAAGTCAACAACAAAGTTATGATAGAGTTCGATTGGTCTTTCATGATGACGCTTCATCTCGTGCCACTGTTTACCACTGGTTTAATGTGTTTAAACGTCGTCCCACCAATCTTACCGAAGATCTGCATGAGGGTCGGCCTTCTACTGCGACGACTAAAGACAATAACATCAGTATTGTGCGGCGTATGATAGAGACCAAAAGAACAAAAGAGTGACCTATCAGCAGATTTGGACAAGCTTAGGCATCGGTATGAGTGAAGTGCACAAAATCCTAATGAATAGTTAGCGGTCAGGAAGCTTTGTGCGCGGTGGATACTCCTCTACCTCATAATATGACCGAGGCTCAAAAACTTCGTCATGTTGATTGGTGCCGTGAAATGGTTCAAAGATTTAACGGAGGTGACTCAAATGCTGTGTACAACTCAAAATGTGTGTGTATGCTTAGGGTGACGAAAGCTGGATTTACTGTTATGATTCCGAAACCAAAAAACAGTCTGCTCAGTGAGTGTTTGCTTCCGAGGAGTTGCCAACTAAAGTGAATAGAGGATGAAGCGTGGGAAAAAAGATGGTGACCTCGTTCTTCGGAAGGCCAGGTCACTACGCGATAATTGTTTTAGAGGATAGAAAGACAGTTACTGCAGAATTGTACACTAATAGTTGTTTGCCACTTATCTTGGAAAAGTTCGGGAGATACGACCTCTCAGTAGGATCCTTCTTCACCACGACAACGCTTCGTTACACGCCGCCAGGCGAACAATCGACTATTCGGAGACGTCAGACGTAGAACTCTCACCCAATGCGGTGGAAGATGAAATTGAAGCAATAGCGACGTACCTTCTGAATCTGGACCAAAATACCTAACCGATGCTAGTAAAAATTTGTTCAGCAAACTTAAGAGAAAATGTTTTCATTTTTATTTTTAACATTATTATAAATGTTTTAAAATATATTTACATTTGAAATTATCTAAAGTAGAAAAATTTCACGTCCTGGGGCGGGGATAACCCGCGACCTTTCACAATCCGGGTGACTGCTCTAGCCATCTGAGCTACCAAGAACTTGGGATAACTCTCTAAGATTCTTATAGTCTATCTGTATTTGCGTTTTAGGCTAACGTTTACCCCACAATGTCGAAATATTCTATCAAAACATCCGCCTAACGAGTATACAAATACCTAACGATTCGGTTATGTTGGGCATTACTTTTTATAAGTAAACATAAAAGAATCATGGCATAGTGGTATTTACCTACCTCTCGAACTTTCATTGCCAGACTTGAGTAGCACTTTACGAAAATCGCAGTTAAATAACATACATTATTAACATTACTTTGCAGTATTCTGTTCCTACGGTGAGTAAGATTAAGCCGCCTCTGTTGTCTAGTGGTGAAAACCTACTTCAGATCTAAAGGTCCAGGATTCGATTCCGTGGACGCAGAAATTTTCTGCTTTGTTTAGTTAGTGGTAGGACTTTTCTAAGTCCGCCTGAGTAGCTACCACCGTCTTACCTAAGTCTGCCGCCATAACAATAACGTTAACAGCAATATTTTGTTACGTCAGTTGGAAGTAAGGTAGCCAGTTCCTCTGTTAAATCCGGGTGTAGGTCGCTTCTATTACCTTGTTATCATCACTTACCATCAGGTGAGATGAAGGTCGAGAGCTACCCTGTTAACAATAATAATAAAAACGTAACCAGAGCTCATTTATAAAACGTTATGTTGGGAGGGGTCTCGTCTCCTATGCTGATGATTTCTCTTGTTTTTAACCCCCGACAGAAAAGAGGGGTGTTATAAATTTGACGTGTCTGTCTGTGTATCTGTGCGACTGTGTATTTGTCTATGGCATCGTAGCACCTAAACAAATGGACCGATTTTGATCTGTTTTTTTGAAAGGGATGGTTTATAGTTATAATTTATTAAGATCAGTTCAGGCATTTGATGACTATCAACTCATTTTCTGCATGATAAAAGGGTTTCATTAACTTTCACAGATCCGAATGATTTGAAATTTAGTGTATTGTCACTTCGGTGACATTCCCATGACATACTAACCTTAAGCTCATCATATACCATCATAAAGTCGGCGGAATCCTTAATTATTTAGAAACTTACAGCAGATATGGCGTGTTTTTGCTCATAAGAATAGTCTCAATGAGCTGCTGTTAGATAGATGATTAATGAGGCCGGGATTTACTTACAAATTTTAATTTTATATTATTTATGTGACAGGCAGTACGTGAGTAGTGCCCAAGGTACTACGAACGTCTAGAGTAAGAGCCGGATAGATACCTACCCCACTTTTAGAAAATGCTCTATTACTTAAAAATAAATTATCTACTAACAATTAAAAACATTTCGCATGTTACTAACTTTGGCACTCGACGTGATTTAACAAGTTATCAATCTTGAATCTTGATTAAACATTACTAATTACTATCACCTATTTTAATAGGTAGGTACCTACTACCAGCCAGAAATCTATCCACATTACATTTGTAGTGACATCTTTGTGAATACATTAGCATTTTCAAGAAATCGTTAAATATAAATTATAATATCCAATTCGTTAATTAATTATATCATAAATTACTACACCATATTAGGTAAGTATATACTTACAAGCTAGCGGTCCTAAACGTTCCTCGTAACAGTTTACAACATAGATAGAAAGAAAGACAGATACTGTCTTCCCAAACTGTTCTGGTACTGTTTTACCTTTCACTTACAGATAATATTTGTTACTAACCCTAGATTATTATCATAGAATCGACAATGCTACTTTCACGTTATATCTATTTAAATAAAAATGAATGTTTGTATATTTGTCCTCTATACGTTCGAATTCATTGATCAGATTAATATTATTATCATCAGGTATTGTAAAGCATTCCGGTGCTGCTAGCTTTAAGTAAATAATAGCTATAAAGCAAAGTATTTTTCATTAAAAGCTAAGAAAGGAGTACCTATTCGTTTCAAATAAGTTTTCAGCAGACTTCAAAAAAAGAGGAGGTTATAAATTCCCCATTTGACACGTATTTTTTTATTGCATAAAAAGAACTCGATCTTTTTTGCTATTATGATAGCGCGAGTCTTGTACAAATGAAAAAAAGGAACCTTATAGGAGATAATGGTACTTCACGTCCGCCACGTTGGATTTCAAAATCGTTGTTGTTTTTGTAATTAGCAACCCAATAAACTAAACAAATAATACCCATGTTTATTTTTAGACTTTATCACTCCATTTTCCCCATTTAGGCTTGTATTCTGAAAAATCTGCAATACGTGTTTACTCATTTATCGACAGGAGTACCTACTCCTGTGAAGTATCGAATAAAATAGTGTAACTTATCTTGTTACCACATACAACCTTTGTGAGTCCAAAGCTTCCCCACTTTAGGGGATGATTTTTGAAAAATTCTTTCTTAGCACCCCTAGATCTCATAAGGAACCCGTGTGCCAAAAGAATCCTACCCCACCAGCCAGCGGTTAAGGCTGTGCGTTGATATGTCAGTCAGTCAGTTTTCCTTTTTACATTAGGTATTTAGATTTCAATAGAACTTTAATGACTCTTAGAACTTATATGTTTCTTACGTTCATTTCGTTTCTTTTATTAATCTAAACTATTAACCTATACTTTAACTACAAATATTGCCATAATTTCATTTTTAAAATATTTCAACAATCAAAAGCTGCGCGGACAGCGCCATCTATCAGAGCCCAGTTATTCATTTTAACGTAAGAAAATCTTTGTTACTAAATGAAAAGCTAAACTATTAATTTGTTAATAATACACTACCGAATTTCATTTATGTGCTATTTTATATTGTGCATAACAAAATTCGGGCTTACTACAAAACCCTGTACAAAATAAATGAATGTATGAATAATAAACCCATTTATAATACAATAATAATTTTATTTCTCCAAGTAGTTACATTACATCGCTAGTGGCCGGGGTCTCCTTTTAAGCATATGAGTGCTTGTGCCAGGAGACCTGGCTCTTCCAATTGTGTACGTTTTTACATGTATAGGATGAAAAAAAAACTGTTCCAAGGGTTATCTAAAACAATTGTAAATTGTAACATAAGATAAAATTAAATTCATTAACTATGTTAATAAACAAAAATTAGATTATGTGCCGCGAATTGTAGAGTATGTATGTGTAGAAAGAAGGGTGTATGTTGTGTTGAATGTTGTGTTGTGGGTATTTCCAAAATGCAAGTACAGTCTACAGCACATCAAGTGTAACAATTCGACCTTTCGAAAGTTCTTACTTCTTTAATAATAGAGGTGACTTTCGTAGTGCAACTGTTAAAAATGATATGCTGTCATCTGTACAATATTAATCTAAAATATAAAATTTCCTCTAAAATATAGTTCCTAATGCACTTCGTTTGCTGATGGATATCACTATTACTCAATACAAAAAATATATAGTATTTTTTTCGATCCGTTGTAATAGTGCTGTATCGTCTTTCCACCTTTGACACTGACATAAAATCAAACAGGTTTCATTTAACGAAAGTGTGTCCACTGGACAAGTATGCAAAAGAATACATATTACAAAATAAATAATTGTTTTTTAATGTATTATGTAAAATAGTCATTTAAGTATTTTATTATATTTCTGTATAAAAAATTAAGCAAACTTATTTATCAGGTGTTAGTTAACTATGTAATGTATAAATAGTTGACCTAATTTGATTTTTTTTTAAAGGATCACCTTTTGGGTCATTTCGAAATGTTAACAGTCAAACGTGTCCATCAGCACAAAGTAACTCAATAGTAAGTATGTATTAAAGTATGTATGTATATGATACATTATAATTTTATGCAATAATAACGATAAGCACAATATTTGATAATCATATATCAATTATAATTTACAGGGTGGTGCCGGTGGCAGCATTACTTCATACAAATGTCATGAAATTATCAAATGAATACGATATTTTTGAAAGTGGCAAACAATTTCTATGGACTGATATAGCCCATATTTAAATTTATTGTCGCATTGACGGCACCACCCTGTATACCTATGGTTCGACACTAGATGTTTCTAGAAAACGCTGCTTTGGTTATTTTTTTGATAAAGAAACCTAAAGAGTTGGTTATTATGTAACTTAAAGTAAGAAATACTTATAATTTTATTTCAATAAATGTCACATGTCTTGTCCGATTTGATAAATATAATTCATATAAACTAAGAAACAAAAACCATTTCATAACCAATTGTACAAACTTGTACTGCCAATGCATTTGCATAAATATGGAAATTGTACCAATGTGTCCAAAGGCATTATTTCATAGAAATGTTATGAAGTAATTAAAATATAATTTCACGTCCCATTATCGTCACGTATAATTTCACATTTCACGTCCTGAGGCAGGACGTGAAATTTTTCTAGTTTTATTATATTTTAATTACTAAATAATTTTTCAAACATTTATAATAATGTTAAAATCAAAAATTAAGAAATGTTATGAAGTTATCAAATAAATAAAAAGTGCGTTTTTTGAGTAAAAGTGTGTACCTACAGTGTTTGCAGCATCAAATCAGGTTGTAATATTATTTCATTGCTGATTTAGCTAATTACCTACTTGTTAGTTTTCCTTGTGATATGGTGGTATGTTATAATTTCCTTTAATAAATAATTCTAATTGTTAACTCGTGTTTAACTATACTAACGAAATGTCTTGGCTTATAATAGTACTTACCTCCTAAAATGTATTTTTTGGAGTTGGTGCTAAGCTGTTTCAAGAGACAATAGAAAGTGAAGCACCAACTCCAAAAAATACATTTTAGGAGGTAAGTACCTAGGTACTGAAATTTAATATTTTTTTCCTTTTTAGTATTTTTGAAGTTTGTTTTATTTTTGTTAAAAAAAAATCACATTTTTAAGTGATTTCCTAAGGTCAAAGCAAGATGGGTGACCGTCAGCACTATCGACTTGTCTCTCTCTCTCTGGCTTTGGTTGAAATACATAGTGAAAGAATTATCTTCTAACTCCTAACCGTTAAGGAGTTGTACCTTCCATCCCAGCTCATCAACATGAAATAATGACTAACAGAAGCAAATACTTGAATAGCTTTGGAAAAAAGTAAAACATGTCATACGTGCCTATTAAACTTAAGGTTTGCCCTCTATTTCCCTAGGATCCCATCATCAGATCCTGACTTGGTGACAATGGGACCACCTCAGGAGTATATTCTATCAAATAAAAAAAGAATTTTGAAAATCGGTTCACATTTGACAGAGAAATCGGTGAACATACATACAAAAAAAATACATACAGTGGAAAATGATATAACCTCC
Organism: Nymphula nitidulata; assembly: GCA_947347705.1. Classification (NCBI taxonomy): domain Eukaryota; kingdom Metazoa; phylum Arthropoda; class Insecta; order Lepidoptera; family Crambidae; genus Nymphula; species Nymphula nitidulata. The sequence goes on along the minus strand of OX374618.1, from coordinate 15,775,461 downwards.
TTCTTTTTGAAGTCGGTTAAAAATGAACATATTTTATTTCATGCAAAATAAGGAGATCCAATTCTCATAGTACGCAATATTATGGTAAACTAAAAATATTTAGATAAAACAAAATTCGAACATTATGGTTATAGCAAACGTGTTATGGATGATGATTTTCGGACAAACAATTTTAAGAGAAGAAATGGAGTACCATATTAGCAAATTGCAGATTTTAAAAGGGCGTTTTAATTATTTAACATAATAAAGCAATATAAATTCTGCTTTACGGTACCTAGACCAAAGTCTACAGATTTTTGGCACGTGGAATATTGATTTCAAGGTGATTCCTTTGCATATCGGTTGATTCGTACTGGGATTAATTTCATGGTTTTAGCAATAGTAATTAATGGTAAGGGGTTAAATACTTCTTACATATGGGTATGATTTTTTGTTGAGGATCGTGGTATAATCCACATTAACGGATGCACTGGCCACTATAGTTTATTGCGATGTATTCTTTGTGTTGTCATATAGTTTGAATTGGGTAACTATGTAAACAGGGATTACTTGTTAGTACACAAAATAAAGAACTTCTGGCGATTCACGGTGTTTCAGGTTATGGGCCCAGGCAGTATTTTTATCAAAAATAGTCGTAAATAGTTTATTTTTCAAGCATAATGGCACAATCTACAAGGATAGAGTTGTTAGATAAAGAAAATTATGAAACTTGGAAAATACAAGTCCAGGCTTTACTAGTGAAAGCTGATTCATGGAGCTATGTAAGCGGCAGAACTGCGAGGCCAGAAGTGAGTAGCAGAGACGAAGGTTCGATCGTTAAATGGATTGCGGCAGACGAACAGGCAAAAGCAGATTTGGTGCTATCAATCAGTCCAAGTGAGCTTAAGCATATTAGAGGATGCGATACATCACGTGACATGTGGTTGAAGCTAGAATCAGTTTATGCGTCAAAAGGTCCTGCACGTAAGGCAATTTTATTAAAACAGTTAACTCTATGCCGTATGCAAGAGGGCGAGGATGTTAGAGAGCACCTATCTAAATTTATAGGAGCAGTAGACAAGCTCAACGATATAGGTATACAAATTCATGATGATTTGCTATCAATTTTGTTGCTGTACAGTCTACCTGCGAGCTATGAGAATTTCAGATGTGCAATGGAATCCCGCGATGAGTTACCTAAGGTCGATGTTCTAAAGATTAAGATTTTAGAGGAGGATAGCTCACGCCGTCAATCTAATATTCTTGAGGTACAAGGAGCTATGTATGTGAAAGGAAATGGACCAAAAGGGAAGAAATTCTTGTCAAAGAAAACTAAGCATGAGAGTAGTACTCCCAACACCAATGAAGGTTTTAAATACAAATGTTTTAAATGTCACGATGTAGGTCATAAAGCTAGTGAATGTCGTATAAAGAAAAACAACCAAGATTCTAGGTGTGCAACTGTAGAAAAAGTAGAAGATATTTTTGAAGTTTTTAATTGTAATCAATCTTTTAATAATTTTCAGAATAATTTTATTTTAGATAGCGGTTGTACATCACATCTTTGTAACAAGAGGGAACGATTTGGTAAAGACTTTGTACATTACGATGCGAAATTAAATCTAGCGAGTAATCTGTCGACAAGTGTCAAAGGTAAGGGCAATATAACTCTTTATGCTTCAAATGATCAATCCAAAGGTCAGATCAAATTTCAAAACACTTTATTGGTCCCTGATTTGAGAAGTAATTTGGTTTCCGTGGCTAAAATTACTGATACTGGTCACGATGTCATTTTCAAAAGAGATATCGCCCTTGTTATCGACAAACAGGGTTTGGTTAAAATGACTGCAGATCGCGTGGGGAATTTATATCGTGTGAGAGAAATGAAAGATCCGATGAATGTAGCTTTGAATGCTGAAAATGTAGATTTACGTTTGTGGCATGAGCGCATGGGACATTTGAACGCGAGAGATCTTAAAAAGTTACTAAATGCTTATGAAATTGACGTAAAGACAGATGAGATGAATGCGTTGTATGACTGTGACATTTGTGCGAAAGGGAAGATGACTACGTTACCGTTTTCAAAAACAAATGGTCCATGTAATACAAAACTTTTGATTGTACATTCGGATGTGGTGGGTCCGATGAGAACACAATCACTTGGTGGAGCTAAATATTTTGTTACTTTTATAGATGACTGTACTCGTTGGTGTGAAGTCTATCTTTTAAGTAAGAAAAGCGAAGTATTAAACGCCTTTAAAACATATAAGGCTTATGTTGAAAACCAAACAGGCATGAAGATAAAATCTCTTCAATCGGACAATGGTGGTGAATATTGCAACAAGGAATTCGACGAATTGGTACGAGCTGAAGGTATTCAACGTCGATTAACGGTGGCACACACACCTCAAATGAATTCTGTCAGCGAACGCATGAACCGTACACTTACCGAGATGGCGCGATGTATGTTGTTATCTTCAGGATTGAGTACAGGTTTTTGGGCTGATGCTGTTGTGACTGCTTGTCATATTAGAAATCGTTGTCCGACGAGTAGCTTAAATGGTGACACTCCATATGAAAGGTGGTATGGAAAACCAGAGAACCTTGATTATATTAGAAGTTTTGGTTCAAAATGTTTCGTCTTGGACAAAACGCCTAATAAAAGTAAGTTCGTGGCAAGAGCACGTGAAGGTATTATGGTTGGATATCCAAGAATGTCCAAGGGATATCGAGTGTGGATACCACAAGAGCATAAGGTTGTCATTGCAAGAGATGTCAAATTTCAAGAAAATGCTTTAATGAAAACTGTCATTGAATCTGCAATATCAGAAAATAAATCTGAGATTCAGAAGAAGTTTGTGGAAATAGAGACCACCGAGAATATTTCTAGTAATAAAGAAATAGATAATGTTTCTAACAGTAGAGATAATAATATAGAAGCAGATGAAAATGTTATAGAGTTATTACCAATGGAAAACAATACTGTAAATAATGAAAACATCAGCAGCGAACCTATTTCGATATTGAAACGTGGTCCAGGTAGACCGAAATTACAAAAGGGTCAACGAGGTAGGCCAAAAAGGGTCTTCAATATGATCAGAGTAGAGGAGCCACTTACGACAGCTGATGAGATTATTACAAGTGATCAACTAATTGAAGAAACGCGAGATGAAATAGAACATTTAGCTGCTGCAATAGAAATTTCATTAGATGATGCGATGTCTAGTGATGAACGTCAGGGCTGGATGGATGCTATTGTCTCCGAAGTAAAAAGTCTTGTCAAAAATGAAACTTTTGAAATTGTGAAAAAACCCGTTGATCGTCAAATTGTTGGATGTAGATATGTTTTAGTTAATAAGTGCAATGTCGATGGATCTGTGAAGAAGAAAGCACGACTGGTAGCAAAGGGCTATAGCCAGAAATATGGCGTAGACTACTACAAAACTTTTGCACCTGTGGCCAGACTTCAAACAATTAGATTGTTGAGCGCAATCGCTGCGGAGATGGATATGGATATTCATCAGATGGACGTGAACACAGCATATTTGAATGGTTTTCTTGATGAGGAAGTGTATATGAAAATTCCTGACTTGATGGAAGATACTTTACGTAAGCTTATTGATCAAGAAAATGATAATTTAATTGTAGGACAGCGTGCCAGAAAGATGTTGAATAATATTCATGCAGGAGGAAACGCTTGTATCTTAAAGAGATCATTGTATGGATTAAAACAATCGGGTCGTCAATGGTATTTACGGTTGGATGAAAAACTAAAAGCGATGGGTATGCAACCTACGATAAATGAACCTTGTCTATACTTCAAGAAAAATGCGGATGACAGAATGCTTTTTGTGACAGTATACGTCGACGATATTTTGATTGCTTGTCAAGATAATCAATGGATTATTCAATTCAAGAAAGATTTATCAACAGAATTTGAACTTAAGGATTTTGGACCCGCAAAATGTTGTCTGGGTATTGAAATAGACAAAAACGTTAGTGGTATAAGACTATCGCAAAGGAAGTATGTAAATAGTATTCTAAAAAGGTTCAGTATGGGTGATTGTAATCCCGTTTCAACACCGATGGATACTGGAACAAAATTCGATATCAGTATGAAAGCAAGTGGAAATGAGAAATGGCCTTATCGTGAGTTGATTGGAGCTCTTATGTATTTAAGTGTTGGGACAAGACCTGATATTTCTAATACTGTTTCTAAGCTTGCACAGTTTACTGAAAATCCATGTAAAGTACATTGGTTGTGTGCTAAAAGAGTTCTTCGATATCTAAAGAAGACCATTGATTATTGTTTATATTACAGAAAAACAGGACAATCAGTTCAAGGTTTTTGTGATGCTGATTGGGGTAACTGCAGTATAGATAGACGGTCATATTCTGGATACGGATTTATACTTGGAGGTGCAGCTATTTCTTGGAAGTCACAGAAGCAGAGGACCGTAGCGACATCTACAACAGAGGCTGAATATGTAAGTTTGGCTGAGGCAATGAAAGAAGCTGTGTACCTGAATAGTTTAATGAATGAGATTGGTATGATAGGGCTGTCCAAAATAGAAATGCATGTCGATAACAGAGGTGCGCTTTGTCTCGCCGAAGATCCGGTTTTCCATAGTAGGAGTAAACACATTGACATAAAATATCATTTCATGCGTAATGTGTTGAAGGATAAGAATATTACTTTGAGACATTTGTCGACAGATTCAATGATAGCCGACATCTTTACCAAGTCCTTACCTAGTGCTAAACATTTAAAATGTGTTGATGGCTTAGGGTTAGTGCACTTAGGTTAATGCAGATTATGAGGGGCGTGTTGAGGATCGTGGTATAATCCACATTAACGGATGCACTGGCCACTATAGTTTATTGCGATGTATTCTTTGTGTTGTCATATAGTTTGAATTGGGTAACTATGTAAACAGGGATTACTTGTTAGTACACAAAATAAAGAACTTCTGGCGATTCACGGTGTTTCATTTTTTAGTTTTTGTAACAATTTGTTGTATGTGATCATCAATCACCAAGCACGAAAAAATATCATCTACGCTGCGATCGGGCTGCTAAAAGTTCCTTTTATTTCCTTTTTCATTTAAACCTACACTATTTTCTCAATACTCTAAAATGTAGATTAATGCGTTAAGTCATTATGAACTGTTACAAAATAACATGTTGTAACATAACTTGCACTAAATCAACCAATTTAACATGGTGATTATTTCAAAAATATTGAATGCCTATTTTGGCGATCACGCAATATTATGTATGTAACTAAATTTTGCTCTCTATATTTCCGTAAACATTTTCATTCAATCGCTCACTATTATATATTACAAAGCGATCACATAAAATTATTAATAATTTTATTCAGTTATCTATGTTAACGAAAACCTAATAATATGGGTTGGTTATACTTAATCAATCATTTTTCCCCCGTATCTCGAGCGCCCTGAAGACGCTGATGCTTGTCGATTATCTTATCTAAGGCTTCAGGACTCACCCAGGTTCTCGCCTCTTTAAAACCCGGGTAAATGTTGTAAAGGCCATCTGCGGCCAATAGCAATAGTACCTACGTCCCAAAATAATATCTGCAAGACGCCATCAGCGCCGTAGGGCTGGTTAGGTCCGACAGGTTAATCAACACTTATTACAACTTATTCCCATAGTATTTTGATATACGATTTATCTTGTAAAAAAAAGAAATTAAAAAAAAATTAAAGTAGGTACTTATAGTTAGATAAATTAAATTTATGGCAAGTAGGTATTGGTAACTCGATATTATTTAAATTGGACTAAGACCATAAGAAATCACTCCTGCAAATGTTTATTACAATGTTATTGAATTGACTAAACCTTTAGCAATAACCACAAAATCTTTCATTAATTCAATAAAATATACGTATAATACGGTAGTTGACAACTACTTTTATTACATTAATAAGAAGTTTAGAACTCATACAGAAATATTGCGATAGAAATAGTATGTTTAAAATCAATAGTTTCACAGATACAATGAATTTTTTGATATGTTGCAGCGCATTGTCTGAAAATGCTCCATATAAAATCTGCGGAAATAAATCTGCAGATAACGTCACATGTTGCTATATTACTAAAAATGTATGGGCATATTGACAAAATTGATAATAACTATGTAATATGTATGTTTTTATTTATAGTTGTCATAATAATAGTTGTTTAAATTGATGTAAGCAATCTAATATTAATAAATTGTAAAAAAGAATATACTATTTTATACATTTTGTAAGCCATACAACTTCAACAATATCACATAAAAACTATTCAAACTTAAAAAGTTTGAATGGTTTTTATTGGTAACAGTAGCGTATATTTTCCGAATTTGTGAAAAATTGCGAAATGTTCAAACTTACGCAACATCATTATTTATTATCATCATCATCATCATCACCAGTCTAAAAGATGTCCCACTGCTGGGCACAGGCCTACCTGCATGGGAAAAACACATTAGGAGTTTGGGCCATAACACCGCCACGCGGGCCCAATGCGGGTTGGTGGGTTAAATCGGTCGCAGATCAACCGGGACCAACGGCGTAACGTGCCTTCACGAATGAGCTACAGAATTTGTGATTGGCGCATCCCGAAAGTTGCTTTGGTTTCGTAATCGAAACCTAAGCGCTCAAAAAACTACGACACCGAGGTCTTCCCTATCCCTATGGATGTTACTTAATTAATTATTGAAATAGTTAAATAAATGCTACTATTTAACTACTTCATATATTTCTTTGAATTGCATTATAAGTATTATAAACTGTACCTACATTCGTAATTAGGTAAATCCTCAATAGTATAACATTTAATAGATAACAAAATTAAAAGTAGTACCTAATAATTGGTTATTTACTAAATGTAATTCTAGTGCTAATGAGTTCATTACCACCAAAATTTAAAATCAAACTGTAACAATTGTTTTGCAATAATGATAATGACTAATATACATAATACCTCAAAATTCTCAATTTAGGAGAAAGTGAGAATTGCATGTTGTCGAATTAATCGAAAGGTACTAATAGACTACGTCAAAACCATAAGTATTCAATTAACTAATACCTAATAATAGTTTTGGTCGACTCCTATTAACGTGATGAGGTGGTTAATAAAAGCTGTGTCGATGGTGAATGATTTACACCGTCGGGAGTCGTAGTCGGTATAGGACGACAGAGTCTGGTAGCGCGCTGGGAGTTGCCGCGCCCTGCCGACTTGTATAAATAGGTGAAGAGGGGCAACGGAGACCTCTTGCACTTTCTTGGCGGCGCGCGACGCAACGACCAGTCCTCGCCGAGCGCCATGGCTCGACACGCGTATTTGTGTCTTGGTGTGCTGCTGCTCGCCTACCATAGTGAGTACACCACTTTATTTCCACATTCTGCACGATGAAAAATAGCGAATAATATATTTTTTTGTTTTATTTCAATATAAATTAATTACAGCTTCCAAAACAAAGTGATATTTTTTTTACAAAATAGTTGAAACTATATCAAAATACTAAAATAAAATAAAAAGGAAACTGCTTCGTATTATCTTACGATATAGCGTTAGTTACAAATAAATAACGTTCGAATGATGCATAATTACTTTGGCAAGTTTGTATCACTTTTATTTGTTGAAGGTGAATTTTATTATAAAAAATAGGTAGTAGGTACTTGTGTTTACAAAAAACTCAATACACAGAAGCTTAAAAAGCAACAATGAAATATAGCCGGCTTGTGCGTGCTGTGTCTACTAGTACGGGCTGACCTCGATTTCTTTTTAACATTTCAACTTTCAATGCCGACATCAAACAAATCGGCTATAGAATGTAACCCTAACTTGAGTCACTTCTGCTGTAAGTCTTAGTATATAGCTATTTATAGACTTATGTATATTAGTTATGCCAATATCATGAATAGTTGGCAACCGACGAAGTATTTTCAGGCGGGCGAGTGGGTGCTTTCTGTTTAAGAGAATCTCGATAAAATCTTAGTTTTGTAATAAACACAATAATTAAACAGGACAAGCACACTAACTCGTATGGCATTCGACATCGTCACTATGAAACGGTACTACATTCCTTCACTCACTGTGTTGTAATAGCTGCTTACGTTGAGTTGGGTTACCTAATAAATATGCTTGTACCGAAAATTTTCATATTTTTCTTTTGCGGTGTTATATAATTATGGTATAATTAAGCAGTTGGTAATACTTAAAAAAATTCTATTTTTTTCTTCATGTCTTTAAGTTATTCATGATCTACTTTTTTTTTAAATATTGTCGATGTCAACGGGGCATAAACTCAACAACTTTTCAACAAACAAATTAAATTTTATTTTCATGTACTTTGATAATTTAAAAAAAAACTTTAAATACAAATCGAAGTTGTGAATTAAATCACACAGTCGCTGTAACGTCCACGATGATATAATCTGTTGAATGAATTGAGATATTCGACGAACTTTTAGACAGACAAATAATATTTTGAACGTGTACAGTTAACAGTGAGGTGCGAGTGAAGAGACAAGACGAGGACGGTGGCGAAGATGCAACCCCGGAGCAGCTCTGCGACGGCCGGCCTGCCGACGAGTACTTCCGCCTCACCACTGAAGGCGACTGCCGCGATGTTGTCAGGTAACCATCGCAGTGTTGACTGAGCCGGAACTACGCCAATTCCACCTAAATTCGTAGTAGCCTAACAAAAACTATCTTACTATTTTACAATTAACTACATTAGAACAATCAAGATAGTTTCTATAGAGGTGTCCTACCTTATGACTTCTTTTTATCCTGATCATTACATTATTCTTTTAACTTAATGTGACAAGTCTCAGTATTACAAACTCACCGATCCTTGAAAGTGAAACCTACCAAACTAGTTTTCTCGTTGCGATATCTAATACCAGTTATTTGGTCTTTCATAATTTTACTAAGTTTTCAAGAACAACTTGAACAACTATAATTAGATATATTTCCTATTATTTTATATTAATTATCACGAAGGATATGGCAAAGTTTTACTTTGCCTAAACTTTACTTACAGTTAATCATTGACTCTATTATAACTTGCAGCTGTAAAAATAGACCTGATAAAATATAAATATATATATAAAATCCTTGATTAACAAAACTACAGGACCTGAGACCGATTAATGTGTAGCAATATACATATGTCGAAGATTTCAAGAAAGTTGGTAGATGGCGACTATATTTATGATCTAGAAATTAACAATAATATACTTAAAACTATTGAGGCCATCAGGGTTTAGAAAATGATGCAGTAACCTATACCGACATATGTCAACAACGTCACTAGACGTTATTGATTACATTTCATAAGCTCAAGAAATAGTTACTCCTCTTCTTTCTCGATTTTTCTCGTGCCTTCGATTCAATAGATAAATACAAGTCTCCAGTTCTGTCAAGGCTTTCTTGATAAGATTCTTATATTTGCAAGTTACCTATGTCCTATGTAGACCTTCACAGCATAATTTCTCAGGGCTCACTAATTTTTCAGATACTCCTAAATATAGCATTGAGTTTCTCAGGGACTTGCATCTGTATTTCCAGTGCAAGCCGCAAAATACTATTGCTATTTTTTTTTTAATATTCGCATTTGCATTTTGTAGCTATGTTATGTCGGAATCCTTGGATTAATTGGAATATTTTAAAATTGTTGCATAAGCAAGATACGTCATTAATTTTATGAGATTAGGATTGAATGGAAAATTATTTATAAATTAGTCATAGACAGAAAGACAATTACCGTCACAAACTGTTTTCGTAGGTTTATAATTAATTTATTATATATTTACTAAATAGTTTTCCATTCAATTCTAATCTGAGAAAATTAAAGACGTCGCAAACGCAGCAATTTTAAATATTCATATAAAAGACTTCAACGCGTTGCTACAATTAAAGCTTAGTTTGTAAAAAAAAGAGTAATTTTGTATGTTTCTTTGATAGTTTTTAAATTATATTTATCATTAGATATAATAAATTTATTTTATATTAAGCAAATAACATTTAATTAATTACATTAAAATTCAATTACATACACTGTGTTTGATTAATTGATACTTACACCATGTTTTAATGTCATGGACATCTATTTGGTCTTACGAGGCACTTTAACCAAAATATTCAGAGTTTATCTTTTTGAGATTATAATATTCCCAGTAATTACACAGCGTACTTGCAATGTAATCTATAAATTTCACATATAAAACCTATTTTTTTGTAATTCAAAAGAAAATGCAACAAACTGAATCAGAATTTTTAAAATAGCTAGTGCTTAGTTCATTATTATATTGCACCAAACTTTTAAACGATTTTAACAAAACAGTAGATATTAAGGAATATTTAAATAAATTAAAAATAAACCAAAATTCAAGTCATATTTGTTTGTAGCAATGAGGTATGATTTATTTATGAAGAACTATTGTCAAGCGGACACATTCGTGTCCGTGAGTGGACAATCACTAACGTGTCTCGAATACTAAGGAAGGTAACATACTGCCTGCGTAATCATATACATACACAGTCCTGTTTATGTATGTTATTACCCAGGCATAGCCAGAGCTCATTGTTATTAGTTAAAAGAAAGGTCTTATGTCTATGAGAAGCCTAATTTGCATTTATATTAATATACTCAGATTTTTCTTGCTAGAATTGGCTTACCCATAAGTTGAGTTATTACATTTTGAAAAATTTTAGTCTAGTTATAAAATAAGTTTATTGTGATGGTAACATTGGGGAAAGATTGATCATGTAGAAATCATAAGCTGAAAGCGTCGCTGTATACAGGTGTGACAAGGGCGGAGAAGACGGAGGGACCCGTCTAGCCTCAGTGCGGTGCCCTGGTGGACTTGCCTTCGATATCGACCGCCAAACCTGTGACTGGAAAACACACGTTAAGAATTGCGATAAATTAGAAAGTAAGTTTCGTGTATCATAGGAAGTGGTCATGCGGAGGGCTCAACTTCCTCAGCGGAGTCGACCAGATGTAGTACAAAGATTAACTGCAGCCTACCGCAAGTCCACTTCCTTCTTTATAACATTTTATTTAATTGCATTTCTTGTCAATGCAGGTGCACTAGGTCAGGTCTTAAACAGATCACTTGCCCGTCTGGACTGGCTTTCGATCTCGATAAACAAACCTGCGACTGGAAGGGTAAAGTGAACAACTGTGACAAACTCGAGAGTAAGTGCCGAAACAGAAGCTATTCGCGCGAGCGAACAACTAGGCTTGGGTGAAGGGGCCACGTGTCGCACAGTAGTTAGGACTATTGCATGAGGCCCCGGCCGGACGCAGGCAGCGGCTCGGACTGGACCGGTCCCTCAGTTACGCATTAACATTCTTCAACACTGTACGATTTCTTAATAAAAGATATACATATATAAATGGTTCTATATAACATGGAACAAATAAATCAACAACTTTCTGTTTACAAAGAGGTTCACAATTCCTTGCTGAAAGTACCCATATCTTTGTATGTCGTAAAGAATATGTATGAGAGATAAATATGAAGCAATGTTGATGCGCTAGGCTATATTTAAAGTGTCGAGCGAAATGCTTTAACCCGACCGAAATGTTCAAATGAACTATGTCAAAGATACTTTGCAAGTTCAATTTAGGAACACCGAGCACAGCAGGTGTAAATATTATCGGCCTTTTCACATAAACACTATACATTCTTCTATAAAATACTAAAACACTGCTTGGAAGCTTCATTTATCTTTTGACTTTCAGTAGTTTCAATAACAACTAACTTGTAGTGAATGGAAAATTTATTTAATAACATTTTATTATTAACATGTTCACATTATCTATTCTACTCAATTAACCATCACCAGAATGGAATTATATTGTATTATACACACACGCTTATAACCTACTATTTAGTAGATTAATGGACTTAAGGTCTACCATAATTAAGTGCACTCATATTCTTTTTCTTTTCAGTCTGTGTTAAATTCAGTAAAATAAGTTATATATTTGAAACATAATGTTGGACTTTTAACTATTAAGTTTTGTTTCCGAAAATTTTAATACTTCAGACACTGAATTTTGCACTGACTTTCATTATTATAAATATCACTGAGTTATTTTCAAAAAAGATTCTCACTATCCTATTGACCAAAAGAAAAGCGTTTTCCCATCTGACCTCTGTCGTAATCAATTACTGTGACAACTTTATTTTTTACCTTCTTTTTAATAAATGTATCTTCCTCTGTAATAACTTCACTGCCACTTATATCTCTAATTATCCTCATGAAAACGTGGCTATATTCTTTTCATATACCTGTCCCTTCTTCCTTTTAATAGTTTTCTTAATACCTACTTAACTATGTCGTCCTGTCACGCTTCGCCGAGTCTACTTCACTTGATTCTTATCTCTTATCTCAAATCTCTGAACACTCTTACAACCAGATAGTTACACAGTGCAAGCACTTGAAGCCAGTGGATTGTCATGCCAGTCACCTGCAAATGATATCACATTAAAAGTACCTACCTAACTGTGTACATACACAACTCTAATATTTTACAATAACGGATAATATATGTTTTCAGAACCCAGAAAAGTTTTGCCAATCCTGAAAACGGATGAGCCAATCTGCCCTGAAGGAAAATTAGCATGTGGCAGTGGTGACTGCATAGAAAAAGAACTTTTCTGCAATGGAAAACCTGACTGCAAAGATGAATCTGACGAAAACGCATGTAGTAAGTATATGCTTTTTTGTGAAATATCAATTAAGCAAAATATTTAGGTGACAATTTTTGCTGCCAATTCAAACAAAATTTAAAATCACTTTTTCATTTGCAGCCGTAGAATTGGACCCCAACAGAGCCCCTGACTGCGACCCCAAGCAATGTACGTTGCCCGACTGCTTCTGTTCCGCTGATGGCACCCGTATTCCAGGTGGAATAGAACCAAATCAAGTACCTCAAATGATCACTATCACTTTCAACGGAGCCGTGAACGTCGACAACATTGACCTGTATGATCAAATTTTCAATGGAAACCTTCACAATCCCAATGGTTGTCAAATCCGTGGAACGTTCTTTGTTTCGCACAAATATACTAATTACGCTGCTGTACAGGAGCTACACCGGAAAGGTCACGAAATCGCTGTATTCTCTATAACACACAAAGATGAGCCACAATACTGGACTAGTGGTAGTTATGATGACTGGCTCGCCGAGATGGCGGGGGCTCGCCTTATTCTTGAACGTTTTTCTAATCTCACTGACGCCTCCATCATTGGGGTCCGTGCTCCATATTTGAGAGTGGGTGGAAACAAACAATTTGAAATGATGGCTGACCAGTACTTTGTATACGACGCTTCAATCACAGCACCACTCGGTCGTGTACCCATCTGGCCCTACACTCTGTACTTCCGTATGCCTCATAAATGTAACGGTAATGCCCACAACTGCCCATCAAGAAGCCACCCTGTTTGGGAAATGGTTATGAACGAATTAGACAGAAGAGACGATCCCACTTTCGACGAGTCTCTACCAGGTTGTCATGTGGTTGACTCCTGTTCTAACATCCAAACCGGTGAACAATTCGCCCGACTTCTGCGTCACAACTTCAACCGCCACTACTCAACCAACCGTGCTCCTCTTGGTCTCCATTTCCATGCTTCGTGGCTCAAGTCAAAGAAAGAGTTCAGAGATGAGTTGATTAGATTTATTGAAGAAATGCTGGAGAAGAACGATGTCTACTTTGTATCTTTGCTGCAAGTAATTCAGTGGATGCAAAATCCTACAGAATTGTCTTCGCTAAGAGACTTCCAAGAATGGAAACAAGATAAATGTGACATTAAGGGTCAACCTTACTGCTCCTTGCCAAATGCCTGCCCCCTAACCACCCGGGAGCTGCCAGGAGAGACACTACGTTTGTTTACATGCATGGAATGCCCGAACAACTACCCTTGGATCTTAGACCCCACGGGAGAGGGCTTCAACGTTAAATAGTGATCTCTTTAAATTAAATTGAAAGACTGTAAACACATGTAAATAATACTCAATAATGTTATCAATTATTTACAAAAATGATTGTGAGGTAGACAATCATTTTTGTAACGACATCAATATTAGTAAATATTTTACCATTAGCATTGTTCTGTTCACCAAAATACTACTTTAATTACAACTATCCAACGAATACATGGTTGAACTATTCATTATAATAGTATACACTTACATATTTAGTTGATGTTTGAAACAGATGCAGATGAGTGTTGATACAAATGCAGCTGCCTTTACACTTTTAATACTAAATATAATTGTAGGTCTAATGTTTCAATAAGTATCTATAATTTAGGTTAACAATAAATTTGATAATTCGAATATTTGTTTGTTTATTAAAACAACTGATTTTGCTTTTATTAATCACATGAAAATGGCGAAGTAGGTATTCAGATTCTGTTCATAAGTTTATTAATATAGCCAAAAATTTTAATTTGGTTGTTCAGGTTTGTTCACACTACATTTTTTTTTTATATACAACTTGATGACAAACAAGCTGACGGCCCACCTGGTGGTAAGCGGTTACCACCGCCTATAGACACCTGCAATAACAAGGAAAATCACTTGTTATTGCAGGTGCGTTGTCATCCTGAGGCCTTAGATGAAATGCCGTTCATGCCCAGTAATTACACTGGCTACCTTACCTTTCCCTTCAATCCGAAACACAGCGAACTGTTTCACGGCTGAAATAAGAAAGGCGGTGGTACCTACCCAGGCGACCCTACATATGGGTCTACCACATAGAAACATTTTACATTTCCTTTCCTCTGGTGCGAATAAAAATTTTGGATATTGTTCTCGAATATGAATTTGGGACAGATTTTGTTACAACCTATTTCCATTTGAGTACCTACCTTACTTGTCTAGAACAGAAGTTACTGCCCATTTTGTGTGTCTCGACCACAGAACAGTAAAAAAGGTTCTTTTGTTTGTTTGTGGTTTCGACAGAGGTTTACTATTGTCCAACAGACATGCTACTTTAAGTAATAATAATAATAATGTTTATTCTCTCACCATAGTCAAAAAAATTACAAAGAAAAAAATATAACATAAAATACAATGTGGGTAGATTACACTAAAGTACACGTTCATTTAATGACACAGTAAAGTTAACGCTATGCAGTAAATCAATAGTGAGTTTGTGGACTATGGCGGGCTAATACCTGAATTAGGATAAATCCTGTATTTCAGTTTATTAACCCTCCACCCCATACAATGGTCTAGGCAAAGGAACACTTCTGTATTACCACTTATAGGCCTATACCTATACTATACCTATTAGGCTATATTTAGTTACATCATTACTTAGTTTATAATTTGACCGAATTCAAAGCAGTTGATATTTATGACATTCACAATACTAAAGTTACAATTATCCGTCTTAAATACATATATATCTATTTATTATTACTGATACATATATATTTATTTAAAGTCTGTATAGCCTTTCGTCGTCTACATACAGTGGCGGTAGGTCTAAGACCACCTCCATCGCTGCTGTTGGGGAGGATCTAAACTCTTAGTCTATATGTGACATCTGTGACATTCATAAATGAATGCATAACGTAAAGAACGTCAAAATCTTATTTTGTTTTTAACAGCCCAACCGTTTAGGTACTATAAATAATGCTAAATGTGCTGTATTGTATGACAAAGTCTGTTAATCACTTCTTTAATTTCAATAGGGCGTAAAGCATGTACTTTATTTTGTGTATTTTAATTACTAAGTAATTTTTCAAACATTTATTATAATGTTAAAATCAAAAATTAAGAATATTTGAAAGCACTGCCCCAACTTAACCGAATCGTAGGTATTTGTAAAAATACTCGTTTCGGATGTTGAAATAGAATATTTCGACATTGTAGGGTGGACGTTAGCTCATAAACGCAAATAAAAATAGACTAGAAGAATTTCACAGGGATATCCCAAGTCCTGGGTGGCTCAGTGGTCAGAGCAGTCGCCCGGATTGCGAAAGGTCGCGGGTTCGATTCCTGTCTCAGGACGTGAAATTTTTCTAGTTTTATTGTATTTTAATTACTAAGTAATTTTTCAAACATTTAGGTATTATAATGTTAAAATCAAAAATTAAGAATATTTGAAAGCACTGCCCCAACTTAACCGAATCGTAGGTATTTGTAAAAATACTCGTTTCGGATGTTGAAATAGAATATTTCGACATTGTAGGGTGGACGTTAGCTCATAAACGCAAATAAAAATAGACTAGAAGAATTTCACAGGGATATCCCAAGTCCTGGGTGGCTCAGTGGTCAGAGCAGTCGCCCGGATTGCGAAAGGTCGCGGGTTCGATTCCTGCCTCAGGACGTGAAATTTTTCTAGTTTTATTGTATTTTAATTACCACGTAAAGCACTCGTTTTTAAATTATGTGGTTTACTTCCATTAGAATAAGACCTTGGTTAAATTTTGCGGGTAGGTATTTGTTAACCCGTCAAGCCTGAGATTCCAGACACAACTGATTTTTCAATTGTCATAGCCCCCCGGTGGTATAACGCCGCTTGTCAGAAATGTCGATACAATCGCCACCTTACAACCTTAAACCCAAGACGAATAACATTATTTTATTCCTTACGTACCTACTAGGAACGTACCAACATTTAGTTTTTTCTCAAACCTATTAGTCAAAATCACAACAAATATGATTTGAACTCTATTGCTTTATGTTAATAGTTTTACAATACATGAATTGCACTGATACGATTTTGATGAAGTTGATTCAAAGTACCTACCTAATTCGAATGCTTTCAAACAACAAACACTTTAGTAGAATTCTTGCTAAAAACAATAATTATTAAGTGATTTGTGTTAGTAGAATACTGCAGTGTATGATATCGACCACCAAATGGCTGTTTAAGATAAATATTCAGTCACGAACACTCTCCCACTGTGGCCACACAATGTCCGATATCCGTATCAGGCATTGTGATGTTCGTGCGGAGCTTCAATCAATCGACGTCCGGAAAGCTAGTGTTTGCCGGAATCTTGGAGAAAGGCCAATGTGCAACCGGCTCCCAAAAAGGGAGACCATCTGACCCAGCTAAGTTAGTTAGGTCTGATGGTCTCCCTTTTTGCTACAGACATTTGCTCGTGACAGCCCAATAGCTGCAATGACATGCTTCCGTTAGGAAGAATTCATTGCGGATGACAGCACAGTGCATCGGGGATATTACAGTCGCCCAGGGGCTGGGTGCGCTGAAACCGAGAGAGAGAGAATCTTACATTCACTCAACGGGGTGTTTAACCTTATATCTGAATGGGGCTCTAATAATCTTGTTGAGTTCAATGCTAACAAAACACAGGTGTGCGCGTTCTCAGCCTAAATGTAGTCGTTCCTTCCCCTTTCCTCTAAGTATCTTGTTAAACAGATTAGTGTGTTTGTTGGACAAATTTCATCCTGAACAATAATCCTACTGATTCGTATAAATAATTGCGAGGGTTTACTTTTTTAATTTATAGTGGGTTTGATTTCTGGGGGAGACAAGCGACTTTTAGAAGATCTTTGAGTGTGGTTTTGTTTCTTTTCAAAAATAAAGGAATATTTCCTTTCAGTAAAATGAGCTAACTAATGGATTAAGTAGTTCCCCTCCAGGGCCCATAGATTTTTCCACCCTGTATATTGTCTACATCACTTTTTTATAACTTTGAAAACACAAGCATAATGAATTTAAATCTAAAAAAAAAACCTATTTTTGCTCTTGAGATAACAATGTAAGGATATGTCGGGCAACATAGAAGTGAATACGTCACCAGTGATATTTGGCTGTGTTGCTGTTTTTCTGTAAAAAATATTGTATTTGTACCAATAAATAAAGCATTAAAAAAGAAAATGGACTATTAAAAACTGTTCTGCATGTTTTTGCCTACTTTTAACCCCCGACTAAAAAGAGGGGTGTTATAAGTTTGACGTGTCTGTCTGTTGTATCGTAGCTCCTAAACGAATGGACCGATTTTGATTGTTTTTTTTGTTTGAAAGCTGACGTGACTAGGATGGTTCTTAGCTATAATTTATAAAGATCAGTTCAAAAGTTTGATGACTATCAGCTCATTTTCTACATGATAAAAGGGTTTTACTAACTTTCACTGATCCCATTGATTTGTTTGGTGTACTGTCACTTCGGTGACATTCCCATGACATACTTACCTTGGGCTGATCCAAAAAGTCTGCGGGGTCCCTAATTCTTCAGAAAATTACAGCAGATATTATAGCGTGTTTGGATTCTTATGAATAGTCTCAATGAGATGGTGTTAGACAGATGGGTAAGGCCGGGGGTTACCGAAAATTTTCAATTTTATATTTTAATTTTTCAATAAAGTGTGTATAGTATAGACCTAAGCCTCGATCGCGCTAATTCACATTGTATTTACCAAAGCAAATGTGAAACGTTCCCTTGCGCACAATTTGTGTTGCGCGAAAACCAACCAATTAGGTTTTTTTTCGGAACATACGTTGATATCTTTGATTATAATTATATTACATATTAATTAAGTTCAAATAACATCAATTAATAAAATAAAAACTTTCTAAATTGAGTAAAATATCGATCGGTTTTTGACAGCACCTAGATACAAATACGTTACTATAGCTACCATCTAAAGGAACGTATTTTCCGCTGTCGGTCACACGTTTTTGATTAAGTTAGTGCCTAAGCAACTTGTCAAAAATGTTTATAGGACAGCGGAAAATACGTTCCCATAGATGGTTGCCATAGTAACGTCTTTGTATCTAGGTGCTGTCATAAACTGATCGATATATTTACTAAATTTAGAAAGTTTTTATTTTATTAATTTATGTAATTTCAAGTTACGTACATAAATTATTAAAATAAAAACTTTCTAAATTTAGTAAATAATAGGTTGGGGAAAAAGTTTCTTCTCATTTTTTAAGAAAATTCAAAACATTTTTTAATATAGTTTATTTACATTTAACTAAAGTATGTAGGTACCATTTTGTTCGATAACTTTTTGCCATCTTGTAGGTAGGGACATGATCCCCTAGCTATAGAAATTTTGGGGCTTCTGATTAAAATACCGCGACAAGTGGTTTTGGCTGTCCTCTCGTGATGTTAACCAGACACTGCCTAGAGAATTCTAAAAAGAGCAAAACAGGTGGAAATCTGAAGGTACAAGGTCAGGACTATATGGCGGATGCATTAACACCTTCCAGCCAAACTCTCTTAATTTTTGCTGAGTGGCTAAAGATGTGTGAGGTCTAGCGTTATCATGATGAAAAACCACACCCCTTCTGTTGATTAATTCCGGCCGCTTTCTCTCAACTTCTTGCTTTAATCTCATCAGTTGTTCGCAGTAGAGTTCAGAATCGCTGGTCCTGCCTGGTGGTAACAGCTCATAATGAATAATGCCCTTCTAATCCCACCACACACACAGCATCACCTTGTTGCGAGTTAACCCGGGTTTCGCCACAGTCTATAAAGCCTGACCGGCCTTTGACCACGACCTTTTTCGCACGTTCTTGTCGCACGTCCACTTTTCATCAACAGTTATCAACTTCTTCAAAAATGGTTCGGTTTCAATACATCGTAATAAAGAATCACAAATGAGTACACGGTTTATTAGGTTTCTTTCAGTAAGCTCGTGGGGTACCCAAATATCGAGCTTTTTTGTGTACCCATTTTTTTTTAAATGCGCCAAAACTGTTTTGTGGTCAATTCCCAGTTCTTCAGCTACGTCGTAACTATTGATATGTCGATCTTGCTCCAGTTTTTCAAAAATGGCATCATTTTATCCGTAATAGGGCGACCAGAGCGACGTGCATCTTTGACATCAAAATTTCCGGATTGAAAACGCTTAAACCAAATTTGTGCTACTCTCACAGACACTGCACTAGGTCCAAAAACATCGCAAATTTTTTTCGCGGCTTGCGTTGCATTTTTACCTTTTTTGTAGAAAAATTTTAAAATGTATCGAATTTCTTCATTAGATTCACTCATCTTGACAGTACGAAAAATAAATGAAAAACACACATTTTCCTAATTTGAATTTGGAATTATCTTTTTTAAAATCTACACTTTTAATGATACCAAAACCAGCCAGATACAAATAGTACAGCCAAAGAGATTTTATTACAAGTTCATACATACAATAATGCGAAAAGACTTTTTCCTAACCTAATGTATCGATCAGTTTTTGACAGCACCTAGATACAAAGACGTTACTATGGCAACCATCTATGAGAACGTATTTTCCGCTGTCCTAAAAATATTTTTGACGTTTTATGAAAAGTTGCTTAGGCACTAACTTAATCAAAAACGTGCGACGGCAGCGGAAAATACGTTCCTTTAGATGGTTGCCATAGTAACGTATTAATATCTCGGTGCTGTCAAAAACCGATCGATATATTTACTCAACTTATATAGTTTTTATTTTATGAATTGATGTTATTTGAACTTAATTAATATGTAATTTAATTATAATCAAAGATATCAACGTATGTTCCGAAAAAAAACCTAATTGGTTGGTTTCGCGCAACACAAATTGTGCGCAAGGCAACGTTTCACATTTGCTTTGGTAAATACAATGTAAATTAGCGCGATTGAGGCCCTGTACCTAGTGTGCCCAACACTGTTAAACGACATTATTAACTTCCAAATGGGTTAAGTTTGCACGTTTGTCTCGTAGACCAAGCAGAGCTATTATTATATGTTATTTTCACGGGTCGAAACGAAATACTGTCAAGACCACGGGTGAGGGATTATTATGAAGCACTGCTGAATCTTAGACTTTTAGACGAAGACACTACACCTTTAATGATAGGTATCATCAAGCAAGACCCTTTGCATCAAGACTCTGAAAGTGACTCTGATCAGAGGGAAGTGGCTGTTCATATAAGAATATGGATGATTTTGGGGAGATTGAATATGCCGCCTCTAGTCCTGTTTCCACCTTTGGAAATAACAACTCGTCCTCCTCGAAGTCGCACAGGTATCGCGAGGACATTCAATTTACATAGTGTAAGAGCACGTAATTGTTCATCGTAATCTACCTTTTCACGTGGTATAGTAATAATAATAATAACAATAATAATAATCATACACTCACACCTATTACCTAGCCCAAAGTACTAGCACTTTACGTTGGTAGATTACGATGAACAATTACGTGCTCTTACTATGGCATGGTATGGTATGGTATGGTACTAAACTTATAAAAAAAGTCTTACACTTCACGTTACAAAATCTACGAAGGTGCATTTGGTTTAAAATAAAGTAGAACCGAATGTTCTTAGTGAAATATCTATTATTGTCTAACTATCCGAAGTAGAAAATTTATTTACAGTTTTACAAACGTTGATAAGCTGTTATTGAGGTACAAAATGACGACTACTTATAGTTTGATCCTTAATTAGTGTTGTTTACTCTAAAAATGTGTACTTTAATTAGGAATATAGAAATTCTGTAGGCCGTGATTGCTCATATTCGTGATTTCTATTGACTCTATTATACCGGGTGTACAAAACAATTGGATATCTGATTTAGTGGGCTATTATATATCTAAAACACAACTGGTTTAAGGCGATACATTGTAAAATTCCCACTTTTTCATCCACCCACGGATCTGTATAGATAATAAGATATACTTTCCTTCATATCTTTATCTAGACACGAGTAGAACCAAAACCCGATAGAAAATTACTTTAAATAGTAGGTAGATATCTCTAATATTCAAAATCTTGTAGAGGCGTTTTTTTGTAATCATTATAGTTATTTTTAATAAAATAAATTGTTAATATTTGCTTATTTTATACGTGCGATGGAATTTTTGTCTTTTTTCTCCCACTTAGTGAGTCATATCTCTATCCCTATTAGCCCAGTCATATTAGGTAAAAAAGGGGTCAAACTCTTTATTGCACCAAACATAAAAACAAAATAAATGTATACAGTAGTATGCAAGGGAGGACTTATCCCTTGTCAACCTCGGAATGAAATGAAAATGAAATTTCTTTTATTTGCAAATATGGGTATTACATCATTTGGTGGTATAAAAAAATATATATTTAAGTGGCTATTTCCATATTCTGCCAATGGCGTGCAAATTTTATACAATTAGTTATAATTATCTATATAAATCTCAATTAAGAATATAATTATAGCAATAATTATAACAACAATAATAGAAACAATACTAGAATTTTAAAGTCATATTACAAAAAAATAATGTTAAATTAAGTACTGCAACCAAGTCAAACAATTAAGTACACATAAATGAAAAAATAATAATAATACTAATATTGATAATAATTTTGGTCAAATATAAATCTATGGAAATATATTTATGGAGAGATATTTTTCGCAAATATCTCTGTTTCTATTGCTTAAATGAGATTTGCACCTATTATAAAAGTTGTAGAGTATATAATTCTCTACAACTTTTGTTTCAACTTTTTTTTCATACGATCAACTGGTTTTGGGGTAGAGCGCGAACAGTGCGCAGCGTACAGTCATATATGTATGGGCTAATGTAAGGTCAAGTGTGAGTTACGGTTATCAGTACGTTGTATAAAGTCAATTATTTACTAAAAAAATTTAATTATTAAACAATGCCCATTATTTATGTACTAATTATTAATTATTAATAATTGAGTGTGAGTGCATAAAAAAATGACTTCATACAACGTAGTGATAACCGTAACTCACGCTTGACCTTGCATTAGCCCATGTGACTATACTCTTCTCGCTCTACCCCAAAAACGGTTGATTGTATGAAAAAAAGTTCAAACAAAAGTTGTAGATAATTTTATACTCTACAACTTTTATAATAGGTGAAAATCTCATTTAAGCAATAAAAACAGAGATATTTGCAAAAAAACGATTTTTATGACCTTTGACCTTCAATTTCTTAAGACGGTGACACGATAGCATTTGTGACTTTTGAGATTTTAGGATTTAGGACGACAAAACAAAGGTATATACCAATTTACAGCTTGTTATCTTTCATTCCGAGGTTGACCCCTAATATGATTGGGCTATTTAGGTCTCGTCGGAAACAACGTTTCGATAGATCGCCTTAACAGTATACGTTCATCGCATAGCTAATCAATAACAAAATTATAGTAAATAGAAGTTAAAATACGTCATGCGCTTCCCCTTAAAAAAAATCGTCAACGAATCGAAAACGAAACTACAAGTCGTTGACATGACATGCCTAGGCTAGGCAAGTACCTACGGCCTACGGGAACTACGGACGAACCTTCGCGCGTTTTCTTATTAATTTCTTTGTTAAAGGTACAAATTACATCGAAGATAAAAAGTTGAAATAATCCATTTTACAATTACCAGTAAATAATAGTTTTCACGAAGGCAACCGACCGCAACGAACTACACAACACAACACTCATAAAATCACTACTTAACAGTTAAATAAGTACCTACGGGCAGCACCGACTGTACCTACCATAGGTACCTATACCAAATGGTACTGCAGGCTGTAGATACGCGCGTGCGTAGGTACTTTCTATGATTAATTTATTAAAAATGTAGGTACACATCTAAAATAAAACGACAAACTAACCTCGTTAGATTCTTATCGTTTTCTTGATGGCAACTAAGCTGCTACAATATTACACGCAATGCACTACACGCATGATAACCCTTCCACAGTAGGATACATGCTCATCACCACGATGTCCGAAATAGTCTAAATACAAACGAAACGTTTCACAGGTGTCTCCGTTAGCCATTATGTAAGCTAAAACCATGTCCGTATCTAGATATTACTGAAATGGCAATTACGCATAATAAAATTTAATAAATTATAAAATAATTCGTCTCACAAACACAATAGAAAAACCAGTAACTTAGCAACACCTGCATACGTAGTATCCTGCAGTCTGTGAACACCTGCAAGGCGTGAGCCGTAGCATAGCAAGGAGGAAGAGGTCTCAAGAAGGCATGATAACTAAAGAAACTAAACGGCAAGCAAGTGTAACAGTTGCACAACGAAAACCGCCTTTAATACGAACTCAGTAAGGGTTGTCTGAAGGTCAAACCTTGGTGTGCTGCTGCTGTATGTAAATCGCGCAATAATAAAAGTGTTAATTGACTCACATTAAAAATAGTTATAACTCCGAAACGGAACGGAATTTCATCATTTTTTTATTATTTAATAGTACTGTCCATCTATTCATATCATTTTACCATCTGTATCCCATTCTTTTGTATACCCTGTATATTTTTTTTTGTTTTTATGGCAAATTAATAGAGATGATTGATAAAATATGCATATTGTGATTTAATATGATAAAAGGAAATAAAATCGTTGTTTTAATAAGTAAACAGACAGAAGGTGACAAAACATTCTTAGATTAATTCAAATAACAGATATCTATATGTGGCCAGTATTAACACTTCACAATACCCCCACTTAATCTAAGATCCCTGCAACCCTATGCTCTTTGAACAATACACCAATTTCAAACTAGTTGTTGATTTAGTGAACATATCAGCTGCCATCACTTCAGTTGGACAAAACTTTATAACAACTTGCTTATTGCTCACTAAGTCCCTAACATAGTGGTATTTTATATTAATATGTTTAGAGCGCTTGCGCAAAGCAGCGCTATAAACTAATTTACTAGCACTTTGGCTATCACTAAAAACTGTGACACAATCATTAACAAAACAAAGCTCTCCAAATAAACCTTTTATAAAAACAATTTCTTTAGAGGCTTCACATAAGGCAATGTATTCAGCTTCAGTTGTACTTAGAGCTACACACTGCTGCTTCCGTGCCTGCCAACTAATAGCAGCACCCGCAAAAAGTAGACAGTAACCAGTAAATGATTTTCCATCGAAGTTGTTGCCCCAGTCTGCATCGGCGTAAGCTGTAAGTTTCCGTATGCCTGTTTTCTTAAAACATAACCTATAGTCAATAGTACCCTTCAAGTATCTTAACACACGTTTGAGAGCAGCCATATGTGTACTATTATGATAGCAATTAAATTGACTAAGGTAACTAATTGCATACGCTATGTCAGGTCTTGTGCAGGTAGCCAAATACATAAGAGAACCCACAAGCTCCTGATAACCATCTTCAGCTTCCACCTTGTTGTTAACATTTTGTGTCTTTTCTAATTTAAGATTATACTCTAAAGGAGTGGAAACAGGTTTGCATTCAAGCATCCCTGCTTTCTCTAAAATCTTTTTAATATAACTTTCTTGACTTATATGGACTTCACCCTTTTCTCGGTTTCTGCTAACTAGCATCCCAAGACAATCTCTAACTTCACCAAGATCCTTAATTCTAAATCGTTCTGCTATCTCCTTCTTAAGATCTTTAGCTTCTTTTAAATCATTAGTAAAAATATAGAAATCGTCTACATAAAGTCCAATAGCAATAAATTTCTTATCAATTTTCTTCATATATACACAGTTGTCATATTTGGAAGCAGAAAAACCAATATCAACCAAGAAAGTATGTATTTACTCATTCCAGCAACGAGCAGCTTGCTTTAGCCCATAAATAGCTTTCTTGAGTTTACAAACTTTTCTTTCCTGACCCTTCTTGATAAACTTTTCTGGCTGTTCCATATAAATATCCTCCTCCAAATCACCATTCAAAAAGGCTGTAGTTACATCTAAATGATGCACCTCCAAGTCCAATTCTGCTGCTAAGCCCAATAAAAGACGAATGGAAGATAATCGTACCACAGGCGCAAAAGTCTCGAAATAGTCTACTCCGTAAACTTGAGAATATCCCTTGGCTACAAGACGCGCTTTGTGTCTCTGAATAGAGCCATCTGCACCACGCTTCAACGTAAATACCCATTTACACTTGACAATGTTTCCATTTATGGGTCTATCAACTATTGTCCAAGTGCCGTTCTGAATAAGCGAGTCATATTCCTCCTTCATCGCATTCTGCCAAAGAGCTCTGTCCGACCTTTCAAAAGCATCACCAATTGAAACAGGATTTGTTTCGTTAGAAGTGAGAAAATTATAAATCATGTCCTTATCTCGTTTAGGTTTTCTCAGCCTCTGTGACCTCCTTACCCCCACTTCTTCAACGGTGTTTAAAGATTGTGCCAGCTCTAGCCTCTCTAAAGCAACAGGAACTCCCTCATTCTCTACTACAGAAGAAGGTCCCTCATTCTGCAATACAGGAACATTTTGAAAATCCTCTAAATCGTAAAAATCGTCTTCTCCGCCATCCGGAACTGCATTCTGATTATTATTATTTAATCTCCCGCCTTCAGAACTAGCAGAACACTGACGACTTTCCGTTGAAGAACACTGACGACTTTCCTCGTTACATTCAAATTGTAAAGGAACTTCTTCAACTTTCACACTTTCTACCGAGATCTTATTAGAAATGTCAAATTCTCCTTCCATAAACACTACATCCCGTGCAACAATTACCCGTTTAGGATTGCTGACATTATCGGTAAACCTATACCCTTTTTGAGTCTCACTATACCCTACCATAGTCATAGTCGTTGACCTAGGATCAAACTTCTTCTTATATTCCTTTACTAGAACCTCAGCTTTACTGCCGAAAATTCTAAGGTGAGATATATCTACCCTCTTACCAGACCAAGCTTCCTCTGGTACTTTATTGGAAAGGGCCATGGTAGGAGATCTGTTTTTCAGGTATACTGCTGTTAACCATGCTTCTCCCCACCATCTTTTATCAAGACCTGCATCCTGCAACATGCACCTGGTCTTCTCTGTGATTGTTCTTATGGTACGCTCTGCAACTCCATTTTGTTGAGGAGTATAAGCGCAACTCGTTTGGTGAAGAATACCATGCTTGCGTAGTTCACCTTGCAACCTTTTGTTGACGAATTCAGTCCCATTGTCGCTACGAACACACATTATTTTCTTATTAAGCTGATTTTCAACAAAAACCTTGAAAAACATAAATTTATCAAAAACTTCATCCTTTGATGTTAATAAATAAGAAAATACCTTGCGACTGTAATCGTCAACGAGAACTAACGCATATCTTACACCGCCCCATGATGGAACTTCCATCGGGCCTGCTAAATCCATATGAACTAAACCTAACAAATCAGTTGCTCTGCACCCTCTGTTCCTAGGAAACTTTTGTACACACTGCTTACCTTTACAACAAGCTGTACAAGGCATCTTTTCGTAACCATTACTTGTATACGAAAAACCTGATACTAAGGGCTTTAACTTAATCATTTGACCACGTGACAAATGACCCAGCCTTCTATGCCATAAATTGGAAGCAGCAGCTGCATGATCAGTGTCACCTGTTACCGTCGTTGCCTTATGATCCGCCGTATCAATTACATATAAGCCTTTTCTTAAAGTTCCTATAAATAAAGGGTTAGCATTAATATTTACAGAGTCCTCGTTAAAAACTTTACAATATTTTCTATCAAAAACAACAATTTTATTATGCTCGGTGATCTTCCGAACAGACAACAGGTTTGTGATCAATTCCGGTAAATGCATCACATCCTCAACCTTCACATTGACAACATCACCATTACAACGAGCCTTAATGTTAGTGGTTCCTCGTAATTCTGAAACTAGCTTACTGTTATTGGCAGTTGTTACGCCATCCAAATTTTTATTATTTATTTCTGTTAATAAATCTTTGTTGTATGTCATGTGAGCAGTTGCACCGGAATCGATCACCCATCCATCATAGGCACCTGTTTGTAAACAAGTCACAACTACATTTGAATCAGTTGCCACACTAGCTACATCGCCTACCTGTGTCTTATTCTTCGACGACTTAAATAATTTGCATTGCCATTTAAAATGGCCCTTCTTTTTACAATAGTGACAAACAATTTCCTTTCTGGTTTTACCACTACTGCTACTAGCGCTGACACTCATCGCTGTATCAACTGTCCTACTATATGGTTCACGTCCTTGTTTACGCTGATCTTCTTTCATTAAAGCACCCATTACCGAATTCGTCGAAATCCTATTGTCAGAATGCTCTAGTGCCATAACTAACGGATTGTACTCATCTGGTAATCCAGCCAGCATTATGATCCCTACAAACTCGTCGTCGAGACCTGCTTTAATGGCTATCAACGCCTGTTGTGTAGCTTGGACTTCGCTACAATATGCTTCTATAGTAGGAAAGTTACTTAATTGAACACGGAACAACTTTCGAAGAAGACCGAGTCTGCGGGTTAGCCCACTATCTGCATAAGCTTTCTGTAGACAATCCCACGTCTCCTTTGCTGTTTCTGCATTCATAATCAGTGGGTAAATACTTTCCGAACACATCAAACAAATTTTAGATCGTGTCTTAGCGTCACGCTTTTTGTCGTCCGCACTCACCGTCTCCATCGTAATGCAGTCTAAAAGTTCGCACTCCGTCAGATACATTTTCATTGCAAACGACCAAGTTCCGTAATTCGCTTGGCCGGTCAACTTACTAAACGTAGGCGCCTGCATCTTCGTAAAAATAATCACAATTCAACACTCCTATATAATTATCACATTAAATATATCATAGAACCGTTATCTGGGCCCATAACCTGATAAAATATGCATATTGTGATTTAATATGATAAAAGGAAATAAAATCGTGTGTAAAATATATTGTTGTTTTAATAAGTAAACAGACAGAAGGTGACAAAACATTCTTAGATTAATTCAAATAACAGATGTCTATATGTGGCCAGTATTAACACTTCACAATAATGATTATAAAAAGTTTTCCTAGTTTTTCCAAACTATGTCGGAGCCAACTTTCTGTTCTAAAAGTGGTGTAGTTTTATTAAACAAGTGTTTGTGTTGACGTCTTATTATTATAATAAAAGTGATTATGGCGAGCAAGAATATGAGAACTTATTATTGTGGTTATCCACCTCATCAAGTACCATCATAAGGAGACTGTCATCATATATTCGCGTCAGATACTCTTATGATGCATTGAAATGTGTATGTAATACCAGCATTTCAATGCACTAAAAGAAGAAATAAAGAAATACTCAAGACATGGCTGTATGGTCATTAGTTCCCTTTGCCTTCCCTTTATAGGGAGAATTAACAAAAAAAAATGACATGACGTGACCTGCCTGCCCCCTTATTCTCAACTGTCGGAAAGAATTCGAATTTCGGAAACTCTATACCTGTCACTTTTTATCGCACTGCGTCTAAGCGAGACGGCATGTGACTTTTCGAATCGAATCCGTGATCCGACGGTTGAGAATAAGGGGGCTTGGCGGGTTTTAATGGCGTCGGTCAAGATTTTTATTTTAATGATAAAAAATTGTTTCGGAGCGAACTTTGTGTTATAAAAGTGATGTAGTTTTATAGACAAAGTGTTTGTGTTGACGTAACATACAACTAAAAGGTTATTAGAATAAAAGTGATTATGGTGTGAAATACGATGAGAACTTTTTTTGTGGTAATCCACCTCATCAAGTAGAACATATGGAGACTGTCATCATATATTTCGCGTCAAATACTCCCAATATACATTGAAATGTGTAACACAGAATTTCAATGCAATAAATGAAGTAATAAAAAATACTCAAGACATGGCTGTATGGACATTACTTTCCGTTGCCCTCCCATTGTAGGGAGAATGAACCACAGATCAGATAATAGTAGCAAGCTACAGATGCGACAGTCACCGATAGTGACTTTTCGACTTAGTTCCAAGTGTTCCGTTTTGGCGCTGCAGTCGCCGGTTTGAGCACAGATTATAAAAGGTTAAAGGAGATATATGTGTAGGTATATATCTATATATGACTAGTAATGCTCCTTTCTATTAATTACTAGTGATGTTCTTTTTCTTACCGATAAATAGTATGGGGAGGTATTCATTAATGGAAAAGTATTTTATTTACAGGATTACAAATAATGACACAAAAATTCAACGTTTTATTTACATAAACATGTTTATCTTAATCTAAAGTATTCCAATAATTCACATAATTTGAGACTTTATTTAGTAATATCATTATTTGTTCTTTGAAAATAAATCTTCCTGCCATGTTACTTTTTCTCATATTTGCATTAATATTTGATTGTTTATTAAATAAATAAAATGTTTTAAACAGTTTTCTGTGATTTGCAAGAGTTGACGTGCTTTTGTAAGGTATATGAGGCTGAATCATCAGCACTTTTTGCTTCCCGTGTGGCATATTTGATAAAAGTCTGTTTCTTTGATCCCAACTTTTCTTCCTTGTGAAATCTGTAAAGAAATAATATGTCTGGTACATTAAAAAAACAAAAAGAGGATTTTTTTCAAGTAACTACTGAATATGCAAAGATTTGTCACTTTTATCAAATAATACATGTGATGACCGGCTGCTTGAGTGGTCTTTACCCGTTACCATACAGGCTATTCATTTTGGGGTCCCGGTTTGGAATCTATATAGGGGCAGATGTTTGTATGATGGGTATAAAGTATGAACATTAGTTCACAAGTCATGGATGTTTGTATGTTTATTTACTATATATTTCTGATACTTAATACATAATAATATTAATATTTCTCTGGTATCTAGAATCCATAACAGAAGCTCTTTATCCTTATTTTAGAGTAGATAATATGTGTAAGTGTATGAATATTATATATGTAGTTATATTTTATACATTTTAATAAAAAATATAAATGACAGAGTGTGATTCTTTTTTTGTTACGTTTTCACACTTAAACCAATAAACTCATTTAGATGAAATCTGGTATGGAGATAATTGATATAGGATACTTTATGAAGTGATAACTAACAGAATGTTAGTAATCGCTCCATAAAGTTATATTATATTTGTATAAGATTATAAAAATATCACAAGTATACACATACCTCTTAGCTTCTGCATGACATTCTTCAAAAATTTGTATAATTTGTAATATCATCGGTCATCACATCAGACTTAGGACCAGATATGGAGCTTGATGGCTGATCTAATTTAAATCTGAAAAAATAAAGAATAAAAACATGTTAAATTGTAAGTAAGTACATAAGTGTTCTCTAGTCTCCGCAAAGCTGATGTCCAGCCGTATGAAAATAAACAATGAATAATGTATATAAATGAAATGAAGAATAACAATATTTTTATTATACTTATAATACATACCTTTGCTTTCTGTAACTGCTGATGCAACATTCGGAGAAGAAATAAGAGTTGTCCATGAAATCCTTCAATTGAACATCTGAAAATTAAGTGCATTTAAGTTTTATTTACTCCAAAAGTATTTTATTTTTACTAAAGTACATAGATATTTTTTTCAATTTTACTGTAACATAGAAGCACAAGAAAGATGGCTGTACAATAATGACTCACCTGCTGTATTTTAAGAGGCACACCGTGAGTTATTTCTTCTTGTAGGTAAGTACGGCTTGGAGTGAAGTGACACAGAGTTCGAACTTAGTTTTGGTCAAACTATGTTTGACATCAAATGATGAGGGAATTCAATACTACACGTATGACATCCACAAATTTCTATGTTCATCGTTCTTGTGAAACTAAAAAGTCGGTGGGACTCACTTGTTGCATTGCAATTGTGATTGTGTGTGACCGACCACCAACCACATTTTACTCATGAGAATAATACCGAATATCACATGTACAGTCAATATTGTCACAAACCAGAGAGGAGAAATTCACTGAAAGGCGAGGAAATATCATATTATAAGGATTTGATGACCGAAATACACATGAGAAAATAGAAATTTAAATTAGAAATTATATTCGGAAGAATGACAAGAATTACAAAACAAACAAACATGGCAGCCTGGCTAGTGACAGCTTTGACAGCTTTAGTTCCAAGTGTACCGTTTTGGCGCTGCTGTCGCTAGTGGTGCCGCCATCTTAAGACGCCATTTTGATGGCTGCCATGTTTGTTTGTTTTGTAATTCCTGTCATTCTTCCGAATCTAGTTTAAAATCTAAATTTCTATTTTCTCAAGTGTATTTCGGTCATCAAATCCTTATAATATGATATTTCCGCGCATTTCAGTGAATTTCTCCTCTCTGGTTTGTGACAATATTGACTGTACATGTGATATTCGGTATTATTCTCATGAGTAAAATGTGGTTGGTGGTCGGTCACATTAACAATTGCAATGCAACAAGTGAGTTCCACCGACTTTTTAGTTTCACAAGAACGATGAACATAGAAATTTGTGGATGACATACGTAGTACCATCGAATTCCCTCATCATTTGATTCACCGAAGAACAACTAACTACCTAAGAGAAATATTTTGGTCGTAAGGTTTGGTGTAAGTTCGAACCCTGTGTCACTTCACTCCAAGCCGTACTTACCTACAAGAAGAAATAACTCACGGTGTGCCTCTTAAAATACAGCAGGTGAGTCATTATTGTACAGTCATCTTTCTTGTGCTTCTAGTTATAGTAAATTTTAAAAAAAATCTATGTACTTTAGTAAAAATAAAATACTTTTGGAGTAAATAAAACTTAAATGCACAAATTTTCAGATGTTCAATTGAAGGATTTCATGGACAACCCTTATTTCTTCTCCGAATATTGCATCAGCAGTTACAGAAAGCAAAGGTATGTATTATAAGTATAATTAAAATATTGTTATTCTTCATTTCATTTATATACATTATTCATTGTTTATTTTCATACGTCTGGACATCAGCTTTGCGGAGACTAGAGAACATTTATGTACGTACTTACAATTTGACATGTTTTTCAGATTTAAGATTAGATCAGCCATCACGCTTCATATCTGGTCCTAAGTCTGATGTGATGACCAATGATATTACAAATTATAAAAATTTTTGAAGAATGTTATGCAGAAGCTAAGAGGTATGTGTATACTTGTGATATTTTTATAATCTTAAACAAATATAATATATCTTTATGGAGCGATTACTAACATCTGTTAGTTATCACTTCATAAAGTATCCTATATCAATTATCTCCATACCAGATTTCATCTAAATGAGTTTACTGGTTTAGGTGTGAAAACGTAACAAAAAAAGAATCACACTTTCTCATTTTTATTTTTTGTCAAAATGTATAAAATATAACTACATATATAATATTTATACACTTACACATATTATCTACTCTAAAATAAGAATAAAGAGCTTCTGTTATGGATTCTAGATACCAGAGAAATATTAATATTATTATGTATTAAGTATCAGAAATATATAGTAAATAAACATACAAACATCCATGACTTGTGAACTAATGTTCATACTTCATACCCATCATACAAACATCTGCCCCTATCTAGATTCCAAGCCGTCCCGGCTTAAGCCCTAAATGAATAGCCTGTATGGTAACGGGTAAAGACCACTCAAGCAGCCGGTCGTCCCATGTATTTGACCAATATATTATTTGATAAAAGTGACGAATCTTTGCATATTCAGTAGTTACTTGAAAAAAAATCCTCTTTTGTTTTTTTAATGTACCAGACATATTATTTCTTTACAGATTTCACAAGGAAGAAAAAGTTGGGATCAAAGAAACAGACTTATCAAATATGCCACACAAATTGAAGCAAAAAGTGCTGATGATTCAGCCTCATAAGCCTTACAAAAGCATGTAAACTCTTACAAATAACAGAAGAAAACTGCTTGAAAAATTATATTTATTTAATAAACAATTAAATAAAAAATAAATCTTCCTGCCATGTTACTTTTTCTCATATTTGCATAAAAATATGAGAAAAAGTAACATGGCAGGAAGATTTATTTTTAAAGAACAAATAACGATATTACTAAATAAAGTCTCAAATTATGTGAATTATTCGAATACTTTAGAAAAACATGTTTATGTAAATAAAACATTGAATTTTTGTTTCATTATTTGTAATCCTGTAAATAAAATACTTTTCCATTAATGAATTCCTCCCCATACTATTTATCGATAAGAAAAAGAACATCACTAGTAATTAATAGAAAGGAACATCACTAGTCTTATATAGATATATAACTACACATATATTTCCATCAACCTACTCTAATCTGTGCTCTAACCGGCGACTGCGGCGCCAAAACGGAACACTTGGAACTAAGTCGAAAAGTCACTATCGGTGACTGTCGCATCTGTAGCTTGCTACTATTATCTGATCTGTGATGGCAGCCATCAAAATGGCGTCTTAAGATGGCGGCCCCACTTAGCGACTGCGGCGCCAAAACGGTACACTTGGAACTAAAGCTGTCAAAAGCTGTCACTAGCCAGGAATGAACAAAAAAAAGTGACCTGACTGACGTGTGACATCTGACCGTCAGGGTCCAGGTTGAAGTATTTTGTTTACAAACTTATGCGCCTTCCTACCTTAATTACCTAAAAAAGGTAGAGTTTTTTGGAACATTATGTCTTCACCTTTAATTGATAAGTTTAAACAACTAGACGCTTATGCGAAAACTTTGGAAGATTTCAGGGTAAAAACTGCTACCGGTGCCGCCAGTGAGTTCTCCTTTATATTTATGGTAGATGATGTTAATGATGCTTGATAATGTTGGAAGGTTAGTTGTGATAATATACCTAAAAAGTACATTATTCACAACCTACCTTTATCATAACCAACCAAACATAGTTGACTGTTCAGTTAGTTTTTTATTATTTGTTTCAGTTACTGTTACTGGTGCCATAGTAATGATTTTACTGTTTTTGTCTGAGCTTTATACCTATATGTCACCAAATATATCTGAAGAACTTTTTGTGGATACCTCAAGAGGTCATAAATTACGAATTAACTTTGATATAATAGTGCCTCGAATCTCGTGTGATTGTAAGTTAAGTTTTTATTATAATGACAGGATTGGATCAGATAAATCAGGTTACTTCATAATGGCTACTTGCCATACAAAAGAAATAAAAATTATACTACATAAACTCTTGCAGTTTAAAATTACAAAATATAAAACCTGTAACTAACATGCATTGCAAATTTTAGTTTAAATACAAAAACTTTAATATTGAAAAAACATTATGAATTTTACTGTTATTTCAAATAATCGAAACCTTCAAAGCAAGTAACTGCGATGGACAAAAATATTTACTTTTAGATTTAGTACTAGATGCTATGGACTCATCTGGTGAACAACATCTACAAATGGAACACAATATACACAAGAGAAGATTAGATCTTGAGGGAAATCCTATTGAAGAACCTAAAAAAGAAGAAATTCTGAAATCTACTCAAACAGTTTAGTATCACTTATTTTGCATGTTTTTTAGGCTTGATATTGCCATACATTAAGATTAATTTCTAGTTATTTTTTTCTGAATATATTATTATTATGTTTACATGTAGTCATCTAAGTATATATATATATATATATATATATAT
Organism: Nymphula nitidulata; assembly: GCA_947347705.1. Classification (NCBI taxonomy): domain Eukaryota; kingdom Metazoa; phylum Arthropoda; class Insecta; order Lepidoptera; family Crambidae; genus Nymphula; species Nymphula nitidulata. The sequence goes on along the minus strand of OX374618.1, from coordinate 15,740,171 downwards.
ATATACTACCTTAGGACCCGCCTGATGGTAACTGGTTACTTTAGGCAGTTGATAAATTGAATTACTCAAAAAGTCAAATAAATGATTTTTTTCTTCTTTCTCTCATATTTTTAGACTTTGTATATCTATAATTATTTCAATTAAAACTACTGATATACATACTTATATTCCAGATTAAACCAAATATTACCAGTATAGGAAAAGTACTTTGTGGAAGTTGTTATGGTGCTGCACTTAATGAATCTCAGTAAGTTTTGATAATTACCACACAATTAGTTTTGTGAATAATTAAATGTGAAATTAAAAATAAAAATTAAAAATCTCTTGGAAACCTTAATAATACCTAATAAAATAAAAATTGGAAACAGAATAATTGAGGTCATCTTTTACAGATGCTGTAATACTTGTGACGATGTTAAGGAAGCATACAGACTGAGAAGATGGGCATTACCTGATTTATCCACAATTGAACAATGCAAAGATGATGAGTCAATAGAACGGACAAATTTAGCTTTAAAAGAAGGATGCCAAATATATGGCTACATGGAAGTTAACAGAGTAATAATTAATTATTACTGTTCTGTGATGATTAAGTTGTCTGCCCACTTCACCTTGTCATATAGTCGCAGAAGCAAGATTTTTTTGCATTTATATGATTTAATTTGAAACAAGACCCAATAAATTCATCTGCCACTGACCATGCTATGAATTATTCTTAGGTCCATTATACTGTGTTGTAGCCAGTAGCTATAAGACTTAATTTATTAAGTAGACTGGCATACTGACTACTTGACCAAACAGTGGATGGCCCTCTAGTAGTGTGGTCAGTACCCTTTCTACTAAGCAATAAGTCCTTGGTTTGAATCCCCCTAAAGGCAGTTGATTTTTTTATCAGTATAAAAATTTGTTCACATTATGTATTTATTAAGATTAAGTATACTCCTAATATTTATATGCCTACATATGATTTTATTATCTATAACTTCTCTTTTATGTCGTATCCATAACACAAGCTCTTCATCTTCACCAGCCTATTTACGTCCCACTTCTGGGCACAGGCCTTCCTACACGAGAGAAACACATGAGTAGCTTAGACCATAACAACACCGTGCTGGCCCATTATGGGTCGATGGGTTAAAGTGGTTGCAGGAACAAACGGGAGCCTACGGTATGACTTGTCTTCTGACGCATGGAGGAGCTCGAGATAACAAATTTTGATTGACCATGGCAAAATTTGCTTTGTAGAGCTCAAACTACTATGCACCAAGCTCCTTGTAGAGTTGAAATTTGTATGTAGGTAAGTATAGTAGATAAAAATTTCAATAACAATCAACTGCCTATCTTCTATATTTAGAATATCACACCTAAGTAAATAAATAAATAATGTGTGATAGTATAAAAGTTCATAGCACTGTCATGGTATAAAAACATGGTGGGTAGACAGCTTTAAAGTAGAAACTTTTAATGCATCAGTTAATAAGTCACAAAAATTATTTCAGGTCGGAGGCAGTTTTCACATAGCTCCAGGAAAGAGTTTCACAATTAATCATGTTCATGTGCATGATGTGCAACCTTTTTCATCTTCTGCTTTTAATACTACACATATAATCAGACATTTATCTTTTGGAAGTGACATCAAGAGTGGCAATACTGCACCTTTAGATGGAGTTACAGGATTAGCCAAAACAGGTTTGTACAATATTTTTATGTGCATTTATTATTATTATATACATATTAATTACTTAACAAAATCAAAATGTAGAGGCCTTGACTCTGTTGTTTATCGTAAAAAATCTAAATTTGTTCATTGAAAGACTTCTTCACAATTCTACCTTTACTATAGATATTAAATGTGGTAACATTTAATAGCATAAATCATAAACCAATTTTTATTCAATTTCATAATACATTCAGTGTCTTGCACTGAAAAACAGCTTAGAGCCAAACCATAGGCGGCTCACACATTTCATACAACTGAGAATTTTAGCAAAGGGGTGAGAACCACATGATTCGATCCAAGACTGCTTCTCATTTGTGTGTGCTATATTATAATCTATGTATAATTTAAGTTAATGAGTATAGTTATAGTTTATTTGTTATTTTATTTTATTATTTTAGTTTATATAATGTTCTAGCTTTATAGGTACCTAATTAATTAATATCACCCTTAAAAAAAACTGAAAATAACCATATTCTCACTTGTGCTTTATTTTTAATGGAATTAATTATTAGGTACTACAAGTATGGTATTTACAAAAACGAAAAACATAAATATTATTATTATGTATTAACAACGTATTCCAGTTCCAATAGCCATAAATGTGCCGAATGTTCCTCCTCCTTGGAGCATCACTTTGCCGACCGAATGAACCAACTCTCGTCCTCTAGCCCCATATCTATGACAAAATGATAAGGAATTTAGAACACCTTTCAATTTTGTAATATTTCTATGGAAATATAAACAATAAAATAATAAAAGGAAGGTTATGAAACCTTAAAGCAGTGAAACCGCCGAAGAGACCCCCACTTGCCATGCCAACACAAAACCCTATCATAAATCCCATTTTCATTTTGTCGAAACAGGAGGGTCCTTGACTTTGGTACATAGCACCACCAGGAACAGGCATTTTGTTAAAAGAATTGAAAATATAAATAGGTAATTATTATTTTTTAGCATAAATGACAAAATTGATTGACACACACAGATTAATAATATTTTTGACATGACAAATGTCAGTAGTAGTAGTAGTATTAAGCGGTCCGAAACAGATTACAGCGCTAACGATTATATACGCTCGGTCCAAAATAAAATGCGCGATAAAAGTGCTCACAGCGCTTTCAGTGTACTTATAGTTTCGGACCGAAGTTTTATCGTGTCGACCTGTCAAATCTCAATTTTCATATCAATGCATTTGAGTATTCGAGTCTAAAACAGTGTGATCTGACTACTTACTTTTGTGTTTGTGATTTCATAATTACAATACAACTTCACTTTCCTGGACACCAACAATTCCGCTTACCATAAATAACCTAAAATAAATAAACAAACCACAGTTTGACAGTTCGCTCACAGTGATTTTCCTCGAGAGCCTCTTACCGCTGTAAGTGTGCTATGATGTCATCGATAAAGTCACGCGCTTCCCCACCCCCGGCGAATGTTAGCGCGCTTACAAATCGGGATCCATTTAAGCACGCTAATAGCGCTTATAATTACTTTTAGTGGTATAGACCATACAGCATTCTTGCATATTTGTTTCAGTAAAAAAATAGTTTTTAAAGGCAATATTGTCAAGTCTTGATTATTGTTTTACAATTCCAATACATATCAAAGTAAAGGCGAATCTCCCAAATCGTGCGTATTTTTTTTATTTATTATTTCTCCTACTCTCTTCATAAATAATATTTTAAACCGGTAATTTTCAATCAAGTTGCAGTAATTTTCTCATTGTGGAGTTTATAAAGTCATATAGGTATCGGGATAAAATTGTCAGTGCAAGCCAGCAAATCCTGTAGTAAAGGCGGGATGGTTTGATATTTCTCTAAAAGCTGATTCAAAAGCAATAAGCGGTAAATGTCAAGGACATGACAAGATGGACAAGTGAAAAAAATATGTTCCAAAGTTTGAACTTCTTGCAACGTACTAACATACATTCTGTGCAAATTGGAGAAGGAATCATGTACGAAACAGCAACACTCTTAACTGCCCGTTCGAGACGCAACAGACAGAAAAGTAGAAAGAGATGTTCTTTTGCTGTTTGTACACTGACATATGTCAGATTCACGTTGTCTGTTGAGTTTTCCCCTTTATGTTACAGAGGCGCGTTCCAAGCTTACAACTTTTTACTCGAAGGCCGTTCCGTGCCTTTTCCATGACGTTCAGTTTTCACAACTACCCCGTTCCGAGCCTCGAAGAGTTGCAACTTTTTTGGCGATCAATTTTGATGGTTACAATCCACTCTGACGTTTAAAACGTCTAATGTATTAGTGACTATCCGTCAAATGAGATTGGATATGTCCAATCTCAAAAAAGGCACTTCTTATTTTTAGTTTACTTTAAATAAAAGGGAATAAAAGTTTAAATACAGACAATGGGCCTAATTCTGGGAACACAATTTAATTCTAAATTTAAGTACAGTGGGCCTAATTCTGGGAACACACTTTAATTCTAAATTTAAGTACAGTATATCTCTTTCTCGCAATAAGTTATAGGAAAAAGATAGCATGAATCTGTTTAGAGCTGTCACTTAAATTTAGATAGATTTCTAAGAAACCATAGACAATTTTAGACGGCATGTACGGAGGTGCCTCCTAAACACGCATTTTATCACGTTCAATAAGGTCGAAAATTGAACGCACGTTTCTAAATGTCAAATTATATGACAGCCATCCTTATCGTATTCCTTTTGATAGAAAGAAATGCAATGAACTTAAATTTAGACTTAGCATGTGTTTACCAGAATTAGGGCCAGTATATCTCTTTCTCGCAATAAGTAATAGGAAAAAGATAGCAAGAATCTGTTTAGAGCTGTCACTTAAATTTAGATAGATTTCATAGAAACCATCGACAATTTTAGACGGCATGTACGGAGGTGCCTCCTAAACACTGCATTTTAGCACGTTCAATAAGGTCGAAAATTGAATGCACATTTCTAAATGTCAAATTATATGACAGCCATCCTTTTCGTATTCCTTTTGATAGAAAGAAATGCACTGAACTTAAATTTAGAATTAAATTGTGTTCCCAGAATTAGGGCCAATACAGAAAATTTAATGCGGAAAGACTTCGTATTAGTTTTAGATAATGGCCCTAATTCTGCTGAACATATGCTAAGTCTAAATTTAAGTTCAGTGCATTTCTTTCTATCAAAAGAAATACGAAAAGGATAGCTGTCATATAATTTGACATTGAGAAACGTGCGTTCAATTTTAGACCTTATTGAACGTGATAAAATGCAGTGTTTAGGAGGCACCTCCGTACATGCCGTCTAAAATTGTCGATGGTTTCTAAGAAAACTATCTAAATTTAAGTGACAGCTCTAAACAGATTCTTGCTATCTTTTTTCTATTACTTATTGCGAGAAAGAGATATACTGTTCTTAAATTTAGAATTAAAGTGTGTCTTCAGAATCAGGCCGTTAGAGGTAAGATAGCCAATTCCTCTGTGGTTGATTAATCCGGGTGTAGCTTTGTAGCTCGCTTCCATCGTCGGCCTATCTTCAATTAACATCAGGTGAGATGAAGGACAAGAGTTACCCGGTTAAGAAATAAAACTCTCAGGTCATCACGGCATTCTATGAGATGAGCTGTCTTCTCAAGACTACAAGTGCCAAGAGAGTAACATGGTGGCACAACAAACAACTAAGGTAAAGATCTCAGGAAGAAAACTCGAAAACTATGCAATAAGGCTTAAACTCCCAAGGACTGGGATCAATATCACACAGCCATAACTGAATACAATATCATTGATATAAACAAAAAAGGGAAGATACGGTACGCCTAAGCATTTCATCGTCGAAAAATGGGCTGCGTGCACTACATACACACGAGTCCGCACACAGCAACATTTTTATCTATACACGCATCATCATCATCATCATCATTTCAGCCGAGAGACGCCCACTGCTGGGCATAGGCCTCCCCCAAAGATCTCCATACCGATCGGTTCTGCGCTGTCCGCATCCATCGGCTTCCCGCGACCCTCACCAGATCGTCGGTCCACCTTGTGGGAGGCCTACCAACGCTGCGTCTTCCGGTACGCGGCCGCCACTCGAGGACCTTTCCGCCCCAACGGCCGTCAGTCCTTCTTGCAATGTGGCCTGCCCACTGCCACTTGAGGCTCGCAATTCTTCGGGCTATGTCGGTAACCTTAGTTCTCCTGCGGATCTCATCATTTCTGATTCGATCACGCAGAGAAACCCCGAGCATAGCCCTCTCCATTGCCCTTTGGGTGACATTGAGCCTTCTTACTAGGCCCATTGTAAGCGGCCACGTCTCAGTTCCGTAAGTCATCACTGGCAACACACACGAATTGAAGACTTTCGTCTTGAGACACTGCGGTAGTTGGGCCGAGAATATGCTGCGAAGCTTCCCGAACGCTGCCCAGCCGAGTTGGATCCGTCGATTGACCTCTTTCTGGAAGTTGGACTTACCAAGTTGGACTATTTGTCCCAGGTAAACATATTCGTCAACAACTTCCAGTGTAGAGCTTCCAACCTTTACAGGAGTGGGTACGACATGGGAATTCGACATTATTTTCGTCTTATCCATGTTCATTTTAAGACCCACTTGTTGGGAGACTCTACAGAGGTCGTCGAGCATTGTGCCCAAGTCTTCCAGGTTTTTAGCCATGACTACGATATCATCCGCAAAACGTAGGTGAGTCATGTACTCGCCGTTTATGTTGATGCCAAATCCTCTCCAGTCCAAAAGCTTAAACACATCCTCCAACGCGGCAGTGAACAGTTTCGGCGATATAACATCGCCCTGTCTCACACCTCGCTGAAGACGTATTGGTTCCGAGTTTTGGTCCTGAAGGCGGACTGACATAGTGGCGTTTTCGTACAGTGACTGCAGCACTTGGATGTACCGATAGTCTATTTGGCATCTCTGGAGTGACTGAAGCACGGCCCAGGTCTCGACAGAATCGAAGGCTTTCTCATAGTCCACGAACGCTAAGCATAATGGCAGGTTGTACTCTTCGGTCTTCTGTATAACCTGCCGCAGCGTATGTATGTGGTCTATGGTACTAAAGCCTTTTCGGAATCCGGCTTGTTCGGGAGGCTGGAAGTCGTCGAACCTGCGTGCGAGACGATTCGTTATAACTCTCGAAAACAACTTGTAAACATGACTCAGGAGCGTGATGGGTCTATAATTCTTCAATTGGGTCCTGTCACCCTTTTTGAAGAAAAGTGTCACCACGCCCCCATGCCATGCCTTTGGCGTTTCACCCTCGAGGATGATGGAGTTAAATAGCCTCTGAAGCGCTCTCAGGACTGGTCGTCCACCTGCTTTCAAAAGCTCCGCTGTAACTCCATCGTCGCCCGGCGCCTTGTTGTTCTTAAGCTGTTTGAGAGCTACACTAATCTCGTACAGGCTGACGTCCGGGATATCTTCGGTGTAATGTCTGGTTAATTTGGCTCTCGGATCGGTGGCCTGAGTGACAGGTGTGCGTGATGTCGCGTAGAGCTGTCCATAGAAGTTTTGAATCTCGGCCAATAGCTCAGGTCGGGATGTAACCAATCTGCCGTCCTCTGTCTTCAGCTTCGTCAGCAAACTCTGTCCAAGCGTCAGATCCCTGGTGAACACTTTTGAGCCCCTGTTCCGCTCGATTGCCTCTTTAATACGTTCAGTATTAAATCGGCGCACGTCTCGGGTTAGGGACTTGGAGATCTGTTTGTTGAGCTGCCGACGAGCGTCTTCAGAAGACTGCAGTCCACGTCTTTCCTCCATGAGCTTTAATGTTGGCTCAGAGATTTTCTTACTTCTTTTGTTACGGCTGGGTTTAAAAAACCTTGAACCCGCCGTAAGGACAGCTTCCACGAACCTGTCGTTGTATGTGTCCACATCTGTGCAGTCCTCCAGGCAATCAAAGCGATTTTGCAGTTCGAGTTGAAAGCGTCCGGGGTTTTGGATCTGGATAGCATTAGGGCGGAGCGTAGACTTCATCAGTCGATATCGTTCGGATTTTACATTCAGATTCAATGTGCCTCTTACCAGTCGGTGATCGCTCCCCGTGTTAAACGAATTAATCACTGAGACATCATTGAATATCCGAGTCTTAGTCGACATGATGAAGTCGATCTCATTTTTTGTTATGCCATCCGGACTTTTCCAGGTCCATTTGCGATGCAGCCGTTTCCTGAAGAAGGAGTTCATCATAAAGAGTCCCTCCCTCTCCATATAATCGGCTAGCATTTGACCACGGTAGTTCCGGATTCCAGCTCCAAATTGCCCCACTTTCAACTCATCTTCGCCACGTTTGCCCAGCCTTGCGTTGAAGTCTCCCATGACAACAGTGTAGTGAGTATTGGAAGTATGTATTGCCCGAGAGATATCCTCATACATTACTTCCACTTCCTCGTCGGGGTGAGTCGAGGTCGGAGCGTAAACCTGTATGACCTTCAACGAATACCGTTTGGTGATTCTGAGTATAAGGTACGCCACCCTATTCGACACACTCCCGATTTGTACAACGTTATTCACGAGAGACTTGTGGACTAGAAACCCGACACCACCTTGGGACAGATCTTCGCCCTCCCGGAAATAGAGCAGGTGCCGGATTTAAGGACCATCGTGTCCTCGCCCTCTCGTCGGACTTCAGATAGTCCCACTATACTCCAGCGAATCCTACTCAATTCTTCCTCCAGTTCTAGCAGCTTCTCCTCGGTTCGCAGTGTGCGTGTGTTATACGTCGCCAGGGCCAAGGTCGTATGACGGAATGCCGTCGCCACCCGGGGATTCTTAGCACCCCTGGTCCCGGCGCCTCGCCAACGCCCGTCAACGCCGGCACGGCTTCCGGTACCGCCGGGCACTTGGGGCCTTGGGTTGTAGAAATTCATGGGGGGGTTTGGGCCATCTCCCACCACGCTGGCCCAGTGCGGGTTGGTGGGGAGCGCCAGAGCCTCGTCTGTCGGTCGGCAGGGTGCACCACGTGCAGGTGAGGTTGGCTTGGATCCCGTGAGGTGTTGTTCGGGACCCCTTACACCCCATGAAGCATATACACGCATGAAGCACGGTAATCAGGTAACAGAGATAGATAAACGCCCTTGACTGCCTAGTGCAAGCGAGACGACTGTTGTGTATAGTATTACAAAAAGGAATTCCCCGACTTCGTCTTCCACCTTCCCTTCTTCGTACGGCGGTACTGTCAACAAACAATCTTACGAAATAAGAATTTTCTTTTTCTAACTAAAAAAATATTAAGTTTACTATAGTAAGAACAAAAAGTTTTTAGAATGTAAACATATCCAAATTATTTAAAATCATTTAAACTGTGAAAGCACACTATATTTTATTTATTTATTAAAAAAAATAACATTTTATTAATTTGATAAATTCAGGATATTTTATGAAATAATGCAGCCAATGTTATAATAATAGTTTGGGGAAAAAGTTTCTTCGCATTTTTTAAGAAAATTTAAAAACATTTTTTAATATAGTTTATTTACATTTAACTAAAGTATGTAGGTACCATTTTGTTCGATAACTTTTTGCCATCTTGTAGGTAGGGACATGATCCCATTGCTATAGAAATTTTGGGGCTTCTGATCAAAATACCGCGACAAGTGGTTTTGGCAGTCCTCTCGTGATGTTAACCTGACACTGCCTAGAGAATTCTGAAGAGAGCGAAACAGGTGGAAATCTGAAGGTGCTAGGTCAGGACTATACGGCGGATGCATTAACACCTCGCAGCCAAACTCCCTTAATTTTTGCTGAGTGGCTAAAGATGTGTGAGGTCTAGCGTTATCATGATGAAAAACCACACCCCTTCTGTTGATTAATTCCGGTCGCTTTCTCTCAACTTCTTGCTTTAATCTCATCAGTTGTTCGCAGTAGAGTTCAGAATCGATGGTCCTGCCTGGTGGTAACAGCTCATAATGAATAATGCCCTGCCAATCCCACCACACACACAGCATCACCTTGTAGCGAGTTAACCCGGGTTTCGCCACAGTCTGTGAAACCTGACCGGCCTTTGACCACGACATTTTTCGCACGTTCTTGTCGTACGTGATCCACTTTTCATCACCAGTTATCAGCTTCTTCAAAAATGGTTCGGTTTCATTACGTCGTAATAAAGAATCACAAATGAGTACACGGTTCATTAGGTTTCTTTCAGTGAGCTCGTGGGGTACCCAAATATCGAGCTTTTTTGTGTACCCATTTTTTTTTAAATGCGCCAAAACTGTTTTGTGGTCAATTCCCAGTTCTTCAGCTACGTCGTAACCACTGATATGCCGATCTTGCTCCAGTTTTTCAAAAATGGCATGAAGTTTATCCGTAATAGGGCGACCAGAAGAAATATAATTGGTCAGGCGTGAAAAATCGACGCACCTTGTTCAGGACATCGAGCTTCCGTGAGGCTGTTTTGATCACGGTTTCGATGTTGTTCCTGGAATTCAGATCGCAACATACCGAGATATGGTACTCGCAACCACCCGCAGCTCCGCTCGCCTTCCAGGTTCTCAAGTTATCTCCATGACAAATTTTGTCTAAACCAGTTGAGTGATATTGGCGAGAAAGCGTAACAAACAAACTAACAAACAAACTCACATTCGCATTTTAAATATTAGTCAGGAATTCAGGGTCATTTTAATTTCGTAGTAATAAACTAAACTATTGTGTTTTTAGGATTCTAAGTATCAAACCTACCGCTGCGTCTCAAAATTATGTTATAATTTGAATACAGTCAACATCCCTATCTATGAAAATATCAGATACTAGTAGCTGCCCGCGGCTCCGCCCGCTTATCGCCGCAAAAAAGTATCCTAAGTTCTTTCCAGGGTCTCAAAAGATCTCCATACCAAACATCTAAACTAATGTTTAGGCGTGAAAGCGTAACAAACAAACAAACTTTCGCATAGATTTCTAGTGACAAGCAGTGATATAGTTTTATAGTTTAAAACGATTTCATCGAAAAATAAATTGAATTACTGGCCTATATGAGTGTCATACATATTAGTTTAAGATGGACGGAACATATTCTGCTACAATTAGTCGCAAACCACTCAGTGTCGTCTCTCTTTACCTCCGGACAATTTTAACCATTTCTGTCTATATATTTCATCTTTGAGAAATCTGTAAATAGCAGGATCGTAAACAAAAACCATAACATAAAATGTGTATATATTTTTACTAATTATTTTCTTAATGTGTTTTATATGCTAACGCTACCAGGTAATGCTACCTTTCGGTAGGACTCGGAACTACTCAGTCGCGGAGTCGGGAGTACACGCTATCTCTATCACTCACATGCTTATACGTATAATTCTATCCCACTTATGCAGCAATATGGCGATTTTGGCTGGTTTGTTAATTTTAAGTATATTTGTATTTAAACTCAAAATTAATATACTTTACGGGTGAAAAGTCAAAAAAAGTGACTTTTTTCTCTCCGTGAGTGGTTTGTACACTTATTAAAAGAACAAGACGGTATTTTAGACAATGTTCAACCACTATTTAAACAAACTACCGGGGAAGTGTTCGATTGAAATTCCAAGCGCAACTAGGACGCACTTTTTGCCAAGTGAGCCCATGAACACAGTTGAGCCGGAACGCGCGCCGAGCGTCGATGCCGTATCTTCCCTTTTTTGTTTATATCAATGTACAATATATAAATAAGGAAGGCGAAGACTTCCGTGGAGAAAGATCTGAGATCAAAAATACTCCTCAAAGGGTCAGAATTCACTAAGTTAGGGAAATCGGTAGCCAACTATCTGAGCCTCATAAAGAAAGCAGTGATAAAAGTGGAAGAGGCTGGAGATCTTAGCGACAACACACTTGCCTGTAACAGAAACAACATCTAACAGATCTGAGCATCATGTACTGCCTAGCCCAGCCTAAAAACTAAGACTGGAGAAGAGCAACAAAAGTGATTACACCAAATATAGTAAAACGGTCATAGATGACAGTATCCCAGCATTGATGCAAGAAGGGAAAGACATTATCACACCACTCTTGGTAAAAATATTTCGTATGAGGTATGCTTTATATAAAGCAGGTAAGAAGGAATATTCCCAACCAAAGTCCTTTAGACTAAAAAGCTCTCTCCGGCTAAAATGCATGGAAAAAAAATATTACACGAATGCTTAAGAGAAGGAGCTTTGAAGGAACTCCCTCTGAATTCCAAACATCATCCATATCAAAAAAAACTAAAACTCAAACAGATAGCTCTAAGCTCATGTGGTTTCCTTGATATTGAAAATCTTTCACTAATGCCACTATTGGATCCCTCACCAAAAATATAAGGAAGCTAAAGGAATCGATGACACATCGATTAGGTGGATAAAGTCAATGCTGCTTAAATAAATCCAAACGGAATAACAAGAAGTTCCAAGACAACAAGGGTATGCCCTTGTAATTGTATTGAAACTTCTAGTTATTCCATTCTGCGGGTGGCGTAATGTCTCCACTGCTATGGCCACGTATTGTGGATAAACTAACAAAAATAACACAAATTGATCTTGATGTGCAGGGCTATGTATGCCGATGACGTAGTGGCCTACGTTATACACGAGTTACTACTCTCTCCGAAGTTGGATGCCTCACATGGTTTACAGATGGGGTCAAAATGGGTCATTATGTAGGATGTCGGGTGTATGGAGTCAGACCAAGGTTTAATAGAGGTTTAAAAGAAGTTTCTATCTCCTTAGACTAAGATAAAAATTGCCGACTCTTAACACTAAGCAAATTTTAGGAAAAACGTGATTCGGATTTTTGTGGATTCTTTGCACAGGAACGTGAAACCCCAATGTGTGAAGCCTTCATCTGGGGAGACATATCCACCCAAATTATATTAAGACCCTTGAGGATGGGAAAATCCTAAAATTTATGGAAAGTGCCCAAACCAAGGCTTTCATTTAAACTATTGGCGGGAAGTCACAATAGATCTTTCAGTTCGCTCGCAGTGACAAATCAGTCTAAACAAAACTGATAAAGCAGATATACAACAATTTCATGAAATTGAAACCAATCCCATTGAAAGGCATTGATCTTTGCATCGATTGCCTTTTTACACACAAAATATTTAACAAGACATAGGTACAATGATTTTCGTAGCGATGTCGCGCAAAGCGTACGGACAGGCCGATAACTTCAATGCGTAAAATATATTTTTTTCAATAAAAATATAAAACCGACATCAAAACAACATTTCTTGAAGTTGGTGTTATGCTGCTAAGCACCGACTCCAAAACATACCTAGGTACCTATTTATTAGAAAATGTACCTTCTTACCTACATAAAATCATAGTTTTTTTTAATTTATTTTTCACAATATTTAGTAATAAATATTCAAGGTCAAAGCTAGAAGGGTATTCTGATTGAAAACCAAACAACTAAATCGACTTTGATAAAATTACTTGTTAAAAATAAAGGAGAAAATCACGGCGTTGGTGGCCACGTTTAGCTAAGAGTGGCCAAAGGAGCCTCAAGCATTTTACTAGGTGCTTTGCCCGTATGTAGCTTCGTCTGGTAGGTAGCCAGAGTAATTACTGGGCATGGAATACATTTCATTTTAAGTCTCAGAATGGCAACGCATCTGCAATACTAAGTCATTTTTTCCCTGTTATGGCAGGTGTGTATGGGCGACGATAGCCACTTAACACCAGGTGGGCCCACAGATCACTGGTGAGCCGTCAGATTGGATGTCGTCTCGACCATATCCCGACAAAAATGACATTACGGTGTAGACAAAACCGTTTTTCGAGCTTCTCGTGTTTCTTGTGCTACGCGTGCTGGACTGGACTGAGTGATACAATAACTGCTATAGATTCCCTTTTAGTCTTGATTTTGTGTAAAATGTTGTGACAAATTGTGTTAAGAAAAGTATTTGTAGAGATACTGCTTGTAGGCATTTATTACCACAAAGATAATGTTTTTTTTTTATATATTTACAGGTGCTGTAATGTTTCAATATTATTTGAAAATAGTTCCAACTATGTATGTAAAACTTGATACAACAGTTTTATATACAAACCAATTTTCTGTAACAAGACATCAGAAATCAGCATCAACTGTTAACTCTGAGTCTGGTATGCCAGGGGCATTTTTCAGTTATGAACTCTCCCCACTTATGGTGAAATACACTGAAAAGGAACGGTAAATAATCATACTTAATTAGTTTCTCGTTTCTGGTTCAAGTAATAAATATATTTCTTAAAACAATTTACATATTTTGTTACAGGTCCATAGGTCATTTTGCCACAAACATTTGTGCTATAATAGGAGGAGTGTTTACTGTTGCTGGTATATTTGACACTTTATTATATCATTCCCTTAATGCTTTTCAGAACAAAATACTGCTTGGTAAAACAGGTTGAATATATTATAAAGTTTTTAAGAAAATATTAAAGTCTTGCACATTACATTTTGCATATTTTTTACAAAATTCGGCATCTGTATTTTCAACTAGAGCTTTAATTGGAATATAATTTTCTTTCTTCGGGTCAAATTGGTTTCTTCCAAGCTTTTGTAAAAACATATGTCTCTGTCTTAATCTAAAATTTCTACACAGTAATACTTCTGGATAGAGGAGTATCATTGAATGAGTAATATTCATGGTATTGTGAATATAATTAAATCTTCTCAGAAGTGATAATTGGTCTGAAAACAGATAACATGCACAGTGAAGATTTTATTGTGAAATAAGTCAGTAAAGGTGCTGCCACACTGCTGTTAAAAAATGTTTACTAACATTTTGTAACACTAATACATTTACTAACAAATGTTAGGAATTGTTACATTCTGTTAGGAATTGTTAAATGTTTTAAGTACTCCTACACTGATGGAAAATGTTATCAAACATTTATAACATTTGAAAAATCGGCTCGCTCGCTATACAGGCTATCCCTGCACCCTGTTTGTATACATATTAGGTTGGGGAAAAAAGTCTTTTTGCATTATAGTATGTATGAACTTGTAATAAAATCTCTTTGGCTGTACTATTTGTATCTGGCTGGTTTTGGTATCATTAAAAGTTTAGATTTTAAAAAAGATAATTCCAAATTCAAATTAGGAAAATGTGTGTTTTTCATTTGTTTTCCGTACTGTCAAGATGAGTGAATCTAATGAAGAAATTCGATACATTTTAAAATTTTACTACAAAAAAGGTAAAAATGCAACGCAAGCCGCGAAAAAATTTGCGATATTTATGGACCTAGTGCAGAGTCTGTGAGAGTAGCACAAATTTGGTTTAAGCGTTTTCAATCCGGAAATTTTGATGTCAAAGATGCACGTCGCTCTGGTCGCCCTATTACGGATAAAATTGATGCCATTTTTGAAAAACTGGAGCAAGATCGGCATATCAGTAGTTACGACTTAGCTGAAGAACTGGGAATTGACCACAAAACAGTTTAGGCGCATTTTAAAAAAATGGGTACACAAAAAAGCTCCATATTTGGGTACCCCACGAGCTCACTGAAAGAAACCTAATGAACCGTGTACTTTATTACGACGTAATGAAACCGAATTATTTTTTAAGAAGCTGATAACTGGTGATGAAAAGTGGATCACGTACGACAAGAACGTGCGAAAAAGGTCTAAGGCCGGTCAGGCTTCACAGACTGTGGCGAAACCCGGGCAACAAGGAGCATCACCTTGTTGCCCGGGTTTCGCCACAGTGTGTGGTGGGATTGGAAGGGCATTTTTCATTATGAGCTGTTACCACCAGGCAGGACCATCGATTCTGAACTCTACTGCGAACAACTGATGATATTAAAGCAAGAAGTTGAGAGAAAGCGGCCGGAATTAATCAACAGAAGGGGTGTGGTTTTTCATCATGATAACGCTAGACCTCACACATCTTTAGCCACTCAGCAAAAATTAAAAGAGTTTGGCTGGGAGGTGTTAATGCATCCGCCGTATAGTCCTGACCTTGCACCTTCAGATTTCGACCTGTCTCGCTCTCTTTAGAATTCTCTAGGCAGTGTCAGGTTAACATCACGAGAGGACTGCCAAAACCACTTGTCGCGGTATTTTGATCAGAAGCCCCAAAATTTCTATAGCAATGGGATCATGTCCCTACCTACAAGATGGCAAAAAGTTATCGAAAAAAATGGTACCTACATACTTAAGTTAAATGTAAAAAAAATATATTATAAAATGTTTTGAATTTTCTTCAAAAATGCGAAGAGACTTTTTCCCCAATCTATTATACAAACAAATGATCACAAATGTTTTATTTTGTTACAATTTGTTAACTAGTTCAGAAATTCTTAAAATTGATTTCAACGTTATTATAAATGTTTGAAAAATTACTTAGTAATTAAAATATAAAACTAGAAAAATTTCATGTCCTGAGACGGCAATCCAACCCGCGACCTTTCGCAATCCGGGCGACTGCTCTAACCAACTGAGCCACCCAGGACTTGGGATATCCCTGTGAAATTCTTCTAGTCTATCTGTATTTGCGTTTATGAGCTAACATCCATCCTACAATGTTGAAATGTTCTATTTCAACATCCGAAATGAGTATTCGAAGATTGCGAAAGGTCGCGGGTTCGATTCCCGCTTCAGGACGTGAAGTTTTATATTTTAATTACTTAGCTCAGAAATGTTTACTAACATTATCTAACATGAAAACATTTTCTAACATTGTGATCGTATATTTCTTAACAAATGTTTACTAACGGTAGTAAACATTTTTCAACGACAGTGTGGCAGCACCCATTTTTTACAAACAAAATAATAACAAATGTTTTATTTTGTTACAATTTGTTAACTAGTTCAGAAATGTTTACTAACATTATCTAACATGAAAACATTTTCTGACATTGTGATCGTATGTTTCTTAACAAATCTTTACTAATATTAGTAAACATTTTTTAACAGCAGTGTGGCAGCACCTTAAAATATTAAATGCTCTTTGTAAAATTTTGAATATTAATTTGTGAAGGACTGGTGCCTAAAACAAATGAACAACCTTTGCCACAGTCACCAGTTGTTTGATGAATACAAATTATTATTTATGTAATTTATTATTTAAAACATACTTATCATCCAGAGTTTAGGCTTACACAAGATGAGCTTTTTTATTTCATGGTCTTCAAATCCCATTTCTTCTTTAATAACAAATGAGTTTGTATTGACATGATGTAAATTGTAGGTTATAAGTGCCGGTTGCTTTGCAGTAAGTAATCTAACTTCTCCTCCGACTAAATTAAATTTTTCTTGAAAGTATCCCAATCTTTTATCTATTCTTGAAGTACTAAAAATAAAACTTATGTAAGCATTATAAAATAAAATAAAATTTATTAGATTTATTGATGTTCAGATTGACATTACATACCTAAACATTAGCCAAAATGGATTTTTAGCTATAATCCTTTGTATTTGAGAAACTGAGAAATTTTTTGATTGTAAATAATTAATTCTTACTTCAAGATCTTCTAAGGATTCACACAATATCATTGGATTTTTAGTGACATAATTGCCTATTTCACTGCCATCTATATAATCTTTTAGAAAAAATATATGGTTTTTTACCTTTTCAAAATCAAGCTTTAAAATCTTTTCAACTATGTATGGTTTTTTTTCAATTTTACTTAAATTCACATTAAGATGTACAAAATTTTGTAACAATTCTGACCTATTCACATAGGCCGCAAGGTTGAATGTTTTAGGATAATATGATGTTAAAGAAGATAAGTCTTGATCAACCGATGAGAAAATATTTTGTGTCACTTGACCATCAATCGTCTGTCTTGTGCTTGTGCCCACATCTGGCTCTAATGATGGCGAAAGAGAATAAATGCTTCTGTAGAGACTTTGGGAGCCATTATTTGAAAAACCAACAATTCTTAAGATTTTGAACAATAACATTATGCTAAATGAAATATTCAATTAACCTCCTGTGTATCTATTGGAGAAATAACCTATTTTGTAATATTTTTGGAGTGGAAATTATTTTACACAACGTAGATGATGAATAGATCACTAAATGCTTGCACCTAAAGATCCGTGATTAGGTGTTTATTTAAAAATACGGAATTAATAAATATAGAATTTAGCTCCTATCTGTCACATCATTCTGTCAAAATTTCCCGGTTTTTTTTGTTTTTTTTATTCTCCCTATAAAGGGAAGCCAAACGGATCTAATGCCCATACAGCCACGTCTTCAGTATTTCTTTATTTCTTCTTTTATTGCATTAAAATGCTGGCGTAACACATTTCAATACTTCTTGGCATTTGACACGAAATATATGATGACAGTCACTTTATGTGCTACTTGATGAGATGGATAACCACAAAAAAGTTCTCATCGTATTTCACACCATAATCTGCTTTAGTTATTGGGCCTAATTCTGGGAACACACTTTAATTCTAAATTTAAGAACAGTATATCTCTTTCTCGCAATAAGTAATAGAAAAAAGATAGCAAGAATCTGTTTAGAGCTGTCACTTAAATTTAGATAGATTTCATAGAAACCATAGACAATTTTAGACGGCATGTACGGAGGTGCCTCCTAAACACAGCATTTTATCACGTTCAATAAGGTCGAAAATTGAACGCACATTTCTAAATGTCAAATTATATGACAGCTATCCTTTTCGTATTCCTTTTGATAGAAAGAAATGCACTGAACTTAAATTTAGACTTAGCATGTGTTCACCAGAATTAGGGCCATTGTTCTGAGCCATAATCACTCTTTTATTCATATAATCTTTTAGTTGCACGTCAACACAAACTACGCCACTTTTGTAATTCAATGGGCCTGATTCTGGGAACACACTTTAATTCTAAATTTAAGTACAGTATATCTCTTTCTCGCAATAAGTATTAGGAAAAAGATAGCAAGAATCTGTTTAGAGTTGTCACTTAAATTTAGATAGATTTCAAAGAAACCATAGACAATTTTAGACGGCATGTACGGAGGTGCCTCCTAAACAGTCCTGAACACTGCATTTTAGCACGTTCAATAAGGTCTAAAATTAAATGCACCTTTCTAAATGCCAATTTATATGACAGCCATCCATTTCTTTTTCATTTTGAGAGAAAGAAATAGGCTGAACTTAAATTTAAACTTAGCATGTGTTCGCCAGAATTAGGGCCAATGTTCCGGCGACCGATAATAACATAGACGAGTAACTAGCCCATCCAAAATGACACCCCCAAAGAGACTCCAAAGTGGGCGGGGCTTAAATCGGACTCCGCGCCATGATTTAGTTTGTCATTGACTGCGTCACGGTGATGTACTCGTAAAAAAATTATGAAATCTCAGTAAATATGTCCAAAAGTGAAGTAAAATGGTGTGTCAGTTGCGTAGGTGAACATAATAAGAGCACTGGAATTAAATTTTACATGTAAGTCTCTCCTAAACCTTTATAATCGAGTCAAATATAAACAAAAATATTGGCCGCCATGTTGGGCCAATATTTGTGGACAATTTGAACAAATACACGAGTGGATGATGTTATGCAGTCATTTGTGTGTGACAGTATTTATTTATTTTCAACTCAACTTTTAACTCTGCAAACTTTTATGACGACTTATTGTTATTGTGTTTTTTTAATAGTTAATTTACCTACTAATAATCAATTATGGCTTTATACATCGTTGCCTTATATAATTTTTGTAAGAATGATAAACAAACCTCCAATTTATGGATATTTTGCCACAGTTCCTTACAATATGATGCCATTTTCTACACCTTTCTCAATAAATTTAGGTGTTATTATTTAACATGTGTATGTTTAATTATTACTTTAATAATTTACATTTACAATATGATGTGGAAATAGTATAGGTATCTATTTGAAACTGTTAAGGATAAGTCGTAGTAAGTAAAGTTGTAGACTGCAAGATAGTTACGTGAGGTTATTGAAATAAAACAACGTCATAATTTGAATAGAGAAGATAGTTGGACCACACCAGCTTGGGATCTTATCATCCAAATTACAAAGTCTCAAGCCCGTATTTACTCTTCCTTCGGACACTGTAAGCTCCATGGCGTGAATCGGAACACTCAAAATATAACTATAAAAAATATGACGGTAGTTAATATTAAACTTATCAAAGACAACTGACATCTTTACTTCAGTCTTCCCGAGACCTTGATCGCTATAAAGTAATCGAAACATTGGGTATAAAAATCATAATGTGACAGACATCTAATTAAACGCAAGTTAAATCCAGTAAAGTGGTTTTATTTCAAGAAATAATTTATTTCATTAAATTTATTTCAAGAAATAAAACCACTTGATGACAATTTTTTTTTTCTTATGTCCTTAATACAAATAAATAATGTCATGACAGATATTTAGATTTTTTTTATTTAAATGAATGAAGCGAACCCATTTCATTTCTGATCTTTAAAAATAGATAATTAAGACATTACGTTAAATTGACTGTTTAAATCAGTATTATTCGTCTCAACTCTAAAATTGAATAAGTGGACCGATTTACAACATTGCTATATTTATTTAAAATGACGATATATAATTATGAAAGTCGTCATAAAATTTTGCATGGTTACATTGTGCATATATGACCCGTCCGGCGCGTGTAAATCAGAAGACCGAGAGGGCGCTATACAATTTCGATATTAGCCGATTTTATCCGACGTTCTCTTCTAGCCGCCGAGGGTACCCATTTTGCGACGAGTTTTGTATGAAGTTATGCTTCTAGGCTCTCTACGTTCGCCGCAATGTTCGCTCCAACACAATTTTTAATTATTGTAATAAAAATCTTGACTGACGCCACAAAAACCCGCCAAACACCCCGGATTTTTTTTTGGTAATTCTACCTATAAAATGAAGGCAAAGCGAACTAATGCCCATGCAGCCATGTCTTCAGTATTTCTTTATTTCTTCTTTTATTGCATTGAAATGCTAGTGTTACACATTTCAATGCACGTTTGGAGAATTTGACGCGAAATATATGATGAAAGTCTCCATATGATGCTACTTGATATCGTAGATAACCATAAAAAAAATCTCATCATCTTCTAACACCATAATCACTTTTTAACCGACTTCAAAAAAGAAGGAGGTTATATGTTCCACTGTATGTATTTTTTTTGTATGTATGTTCACCGATTTCTTTGGCAATTGTGAATCGATTTTCAAAATTCTTTTTTTATTCGTTATAGTAAAATACCATCTGTATGTATATGTATACTACATTATGGAGCAATAGACAATTTGATTTGATTTGATTTAGAGTATTTTCCTGAGGTGGTCAAGTTGTCGCCAAGTTAGGTTCTGATGATGGGATCCCAGGTAAATCGAGGGCAAACCTCAAATTTTATATACGCGTATGACATGTTTTTACTTTTTTCCAAAGCTATTCAAGTATTTGCTTCTATTAGTCATCATCTCATGTTGATGAGCTAATGATGAAAGGTACAACTCCTTAACGGTTAGGAGTTAAAAGATAATTCTTTCACTATGTATTTCAACTAAAGCCTGAGAGACAGACAAGTTGATAGTGCTGACTGTCATCCATCTTGCTTTGACCTTAGGAAATCACTTAAAAATGTGAGCAAAAAAAAATAACAAAAATAAAACCGACTTGAAAACAAAAAAGGAAAAATTAATTAAATTTCAGTAGCTAGGTACTTACCTCCTACAATGTATTTTTTGGAGTTGGTGCTAAGCTGTTTCCAGAGACAATAGAAAGTGAAGCACCAACTCCAAAAAATACATTTTAGGAGGTAAGTAGGTACCTAGGTACTGAAATTTAATTAATTTTTCTTTTTTTGTTTTGAAATCGGTTTTATATTTGTATTCCAATAATCTTTTACTTGTATGTACGTGAACACAAACACCTGATTTACAAAACTACACCAATTTCATAACACAAAGTTCGCTCCAACAAAATCCCGCCAAACACTCCACTTTTAATTTTGTTTTGGTTCATTCTTAATTTTTTTATTTCTTCATTTATTGCATTGAAATGCTGATGTTACACATTTCAATGCATCTTTGGAGAATTTGACGCGACGCCAAGTTCTTAGCCATGCATGACTCATGCATGGCGCCAAGCATACGACTAGCCATGGCGCATCGATGACATCATAGCGCGCGCTATGATGTCATCGATGACGTCACGCGGTTCTCCACTCCCGACATATGTTAGCTAGCACGCTTACAGTATTTCGGGACGCATTTGAGCGCGCTAATAGCGCTGATAATTACTTTTAGCGGTTTACGGACCGCAGCCTTAGCGTTTTTCGGACCGCAGCCTCAGTGTCACGTGTCATCTGTCACCGTATGACACTGACACCGTATTGCATTGCATCAGATCATTTATGTGATCTGTGATCAGATCGCATCGCATCGTCAAACTCGTCAAAGTATATAATTCGGTCGTGCTTTGATTGTTTCGTTTTTCGTTTGAATACAAGGTGAGCATGTTCCTGTGGCTACTAATACTATTTCATCTAATCAAGATATTTATGAATCTAAGCTTATCATTATTTATTGTATTGTAATTCAATTTCGCATAATAATTCTTGTCATACTTTGAAACGTGTCTACCATATGGTAGAAAAGTTTGTCGACGTTGATACTCCGGTCACATTCTAATTCTAATCAGGCACTTTAACTATCAAAGAGATTGTACCCTTTAGTACTTATTGTATAAAATTTCTCCTGCTTACAGGAGCTCTCGCGCTACTTGCCAAAGCATAATGAGACTGATGTAATAAACCGCATATTGCGCGATTTTGAGATGCGTCAAGCCATAATTTGTCCCCGGGGGGCTTTACGCAGCTTCACAACAATAAAGATTTTGTTTATTAATTATTTACTAGTAGGTTTACTAGTAAAAAGATACAAAATCTTCAATTAAATAATAAAATATAATTATGGTGGAGTCCTTATACATCCTAAAAATATGAATGTAATGTATATGAGTGTACATCGCCGGTGTACATTAATGCACAGTTATTAAGTAAATAAGATGTGCTACTTTTAATGTTTGACTTTGTAGACATTCTACTTTTAATGTTATGGCAATTTCAGATGTTTTACTAGTTGGCCTTTGATGTTTTAATGCCTTTCTAGCATTTTGCTAGCTTGACCATCTGTGATGTAGGGATGACAAGGTATTGAAGACTTTTCTAGGCAGAGTGAAGCCATTTATTATAGAGTACTTTTATAAGGAGTATAACCACACTGCTGAGGCAGATGCGATGCGATGAAGACAATATGAACAAAAAAATAGCTTGTCGCTTCTCGCAATGCGGCAACTGTCATATATTCATATGAGTTTGTTTTCACAAAATCGCCATCGTGGCACAGACACCTTATTAGTGTGGCCTTGGCAAGTGGCTTCAGTTATATTGGCTGAAAATTTTATATATAGTACAAAACATAGTAATTCTATATGAACATAACTCAAAAAACCTGCTTCCTGTACCAGTACATGACCCATTTCTAGTCTATATACTTTTCTAAATATCTTTGAACACGTGTTACAGTAATTTTAACAAAAACGAAGCGGTGCACGCTTTACTTGTGGTAACCAAGTATAAACATGCTGTGAATGTGTTTGTGAGTGGTGTAAGCATATATATTTTAACAGATGGAAATAGGTATCATCATTTTGTTATTATCAAATGTTAATGTATAGGACTGACATATATTTACTAGATAAAAGTCCATAAATGGGATTACCTCACACTTTTACACATGCACATTTTGCACATTTTTATTTTACATTATTAGTATAGTGAATAAAACAGATGTCAATAACAAAATGATGTTTATTTTTTGATATTTTTTAATTTTATCAACAACAAAATTTAAGTAGCATAGTCACTCTACCCTTGGTACTGAATGGAGTATGTTAGAGGAAGTGGAAAATGTCATTAGTAAGTTGAAGTACCTCTTTTTATCTCATGATAAAAAGAGCTACTTCAACTTAGAGATTTCTCACAATTTGGTACACAACACCTTTTTTATATTATTCGCTAGACATCACTATCACAGTTCCGAAAATGTAGCAATAGTCAACACATGAGCAAATCGAATGGAGTTCAGAAGCCTAACACGGATCTATTCAACAGAAATAGTAAAAAATAATTAAACTGAAAAAATTCAATATGACATTATTTTCCCACAAAAACTGACCAATGACATTTATCTCAAGCAGAGGTCTGTTTCCATCAATAATTTTTTCATAATAATTACTAATAAAAAATAGTTTTGTAACAAGAACAAGGAGAAGTAGTTCATTACCTAACAGGGTGACTATGATTACCGCTATGATGTAGATATTTTTGTTTAAAACATCATCATCACCAGCCTATATACGTCCCACTGCTGGGCACAGGCCTTCCTACATGGGAGAAACATATGAGGAGTTTGGGCCATAACACCACCACGATGGCCCAATGCGGGTTGGTGGGTATAAATAATGTTAATGTTAAACTGTATAACTTATTATTCCCTATGCTTAGTAATTGAATTATTATTTTTCTTATTTTTTAAACTATGCAATCGGCTTCCTGAGCCATAATTAAATTTGTTATTAACTTAATTGGAATGACTGTAGATCATCCAGCGATCATCATAACTGAAAGAACAGTCTCCAATCTAGTGTCTAGTCCAGGTCCAGTATATGCTATCTTTAAACCTATTTATTGAGTTTTTCTCATTTATAAGGTCCTTGGCTCATTAAAGTGTTTTGTTAGGCGCCTTTTGTAATTGGAGCACCTTTTCTTGACTTCTGTTGTTGTTTTTGTTGAAAGGAGATGTTTCATATCAGGCCACTTATATGTACACTATGTATCTCAAAAAATCAGGAAAAATCTCCTGAATCCGTGAAAAATACTGATAATTCGTTTTCATGCAATTTATTTGTACAAAAATTGAAATTTTTCGTCGATTTTACCGTTAACTAAACGTCACCCATGTGACATACTCTTTTCGCACTTGATCTTATTTCAGTAGCCATACACCGATTTTGTCCAGTTGCACTTACATTTGGATGATGCGAGTTCACGGTCTTTGTCACTAGACAAGCAAGGTGTCATCAGCACAGGTTACAGCAGATAAGCTGATTAGTTTCATGAGAAAGGAGTCATTTTCATAATTTTTATTAACAATTTAAATTTTTTGGCGGCTCTATTGAAGACTGTTTTATGGTTACGTAATCGACTTAGTTGCCACCTGCGTCTGTGTCCTTTTTTCTTCCGACTTGTACCCTGTTACCGTGTGATTGTTCAGTCGGCGTAGAGCGCCAAGCAGCCTCCTGTATTTTATTTGTAATATTAAAGGTAGCATCGTCAATATCACTATCCGTTTTTTTTAAAATAAGATTTATATCATTCGTCTGGGTTAGTACCACCGCCTTTCTTATTTCAGCCGTGAAACAGTTCGCTGTGTTTCGGATTGAAGGGATAGGTAGTCAGTGTAATTACTGGGCATGGACGGCATTTCATCTTAGGCCTCAGGATGTCAACGCCCCTGCAATATCAAGTGATTTTTCCTTGTTATTGGAGTTGTCTATAGGCGGCGATAACAGCTTACCACCAGGTGCAACGTCAGCTTTTTTGTCAAAAAAAAAACTTTCCAGTAATTCACGGTTACACAAATTCACGGGTAGTTCCTTTCTGATAGCAGCATTACTGAACGTACCTATGACAGGTGTGTGATCAGATGATCGAAACAAGAGTCTACAACAACCTGATATTGCGATAGATTTTTGGCAATGAATAAATCCAGCAAATCAAGTATCTTATTCTGATAAGTAGGCCAAAATTATCTATAGCGTTTTTAACTATACGACCTCTGGTTTTAGTGAGCCTGGATCCCCAAAACGTGTGTTTACTATTCCAATAACCTCCACTTATAAATTTATCACATAATGTGTTACAATACTCAGCAAACATTTTCTCTTTGATGTTATGTCTAAGTGGGCAATAAACAGCACTAACATTTTATTCTGTTTTTATTTTCAATTGTAATGGTGGTGGCTTACATAAACTCCTTCTTAAATTCACCATGCAGGTGGTGTTTGATGTTATTCTTGACAATGCCTGCAGCTTTCGTATGGGATCTACCACCTGGATGATTGGTGACATATACATTAAAGCCTTCAATTCGAAAGGATGTTCCATCATTCATGTGCGCTTCAGAGATTAGCAAAATGTCAATTTTATTTTATGTAAGCAACATATTGAGTTCCTGTCTATTTGAAAGGAGTCCATTTATATTCCAGGTTGCTATTCTTAAATCAGTGAATATTATTTAGGCGCCGGGTTATAAGTGTAGCATATTACCAATTTGTTGTAGGAGGAGATCAATTTTTGGTGATTGGTTTTATATGATGTATTCTAGATTTTTTATGTATCCAACTTCTTAAAAGCTTGGGTTCTATCAGCATTGAGTCATTCATATGCGCTTCAGAGATTAACATAATGCCAATTTTATTTGATATAAGCAACATATTAAGTTCCTGCCCGGAAGGAGTCCATTTATATTCCAGGTTGCTATTCTTAAATCAGTGAATATTATTTAGGCGCATAGTCACAAATATTGTAGCATATTACCAATTTGTTGTAGGAGATAATTTTTTTGTGGTTGGTTTCATATGATTTCTTCTAGTTTTTTACGTATCCAACTCCTTACTCCTTACCTAGGCTTGGGTTCTATCAGTATTGAATATTGTGTAAAATAAATATATACAGGTGGTGCCGTCAATGCGACTATAAATTTAAACATGGGCTATATTAGTCCATAGAAATGGATTGCCACTTTCAAAAATATCGTATTCATTTGATAATTTAATGACATTTGTATGGAATAGTGTAACGTAGTCAGCATTATTTCATACAAAGGTCATGAAATTATCAAATGAATACGAATTTTTTGAAAGTGGCATTAATTTCTATAGACTAATATAGCCCATGTTTAAATTTATTGTCGCATTGAGACGGCACCACCCTGTATACGTTTTATATAAGTATAGTTAATGAAATAAAAATAAATTATTATTTTAAAGGTCCATAAATATTAAGAACTGAATAAAATAAGACTAGCCACAAGTGAAACGCGCATCCCATCGTAAGATAAAAGTACTGTATTATGTTAAAATATTTAGGAAAATATGACTGGTGGACTTTTCAGAGACAAAAGGTAATGTTGTCTTGTAAAACAGTAACTGTAGCTACTTAAAACTTAACTCCTGAGTATGAGTTTGTATCTAAACATTCAGGGACTACTCGGTCAAAATTTTAACCCTAGAAAGATAATCAACGAACCTAGATTATCGAGCCGGACGTAAAAGCCAATTAAATACACAAATTTCAAAATGTTGTATTATTTATTATGATTACAATATGTGATAATATTTCTTTTCAGTATCTCTTCATCACCATGGATACATCAATGACTGCCAGTGAAATTCGTAAGACATATATAGATTTTTTTATTGAAAAAGGACACAAATATGTCCACTCCTCATCTACAATACCCCTTGATGATCCAACTTTACTCTTTGCAAATGCTGGAATGAATCAATTTAAACCAATTTTTTTAGGGTCTGTTGACCCTAATTCTGATATGGCACAATATGTAAGAGTAGTAAATACTCAAAAATGTATTAGAGCGGGGGGTAAACATAATGATTTAGATGATGTTGGAAAAGATGTTTACCACCATACTTTTTTTGAAATGATGGGGAATTGGTCTTTTGGAGATTATTTCAAAAACGAAGTATGTACATGGGCCTGGGAGCTATTGACTGAAGTTTATAAGTTACCAGCAGACAGATTATACGTCACTTATTTTGGCGGTGATGCCGGGTCGGGACTTGAACCTGATTTAGAATGTAAAAATATCTGGTTGAGGTTGGGCTTGCCCGAATCTCATGTTATACCGGGAAGTATGAAAGACAACTTTTGGGAAATGGGAGAAACTGGACCTTGTGGTCCTTGTTCAGAGTTACATTTTGATAGAATTGGCGGCCGTGAAGCAGCACATCTTGTAAATATGGATGATCCAGATGTCTTAGAAATATGGAATTTGGTTTTTATCCAATTTAATAGAGAATCAGATGGCTCACTGAAATTTTTGCCTAAAAAACATATTGATTGTGGATTGGGCCTAGAGAGACTAGTATCAGTGATTCAGGATAAAAGAGCAAATTATGACACTGATTTGTTCATTCCTCTATTTAAAGCTATTGAGCATGGCACTGGTGCAAGAAAATATTCTGGAAAAGTAGGTTCTGCAGATGTTGACGGCATTGATATGGCTTATCGTGTTCTAGCTGATCATGCCAGAACTTTGACAATCGCGTTGTCGGACGGTGGATACCCCGATAATACTGGGCGGGGATACGTCCTACGTCGTATTTTAAGAAGAGCAGTACGTTATGCATGTGAGAAACTTAATGCAAAACCAGGATTTTTCTCATCATTGGTTTACACAGTTGTGGAACTCTTAGGAGACGTATTTCCTGAAATAAAAAAAGACCCAGAATCAGTAATACAACTTATAAATGAAGAGGAAGTTCAATTTTTGAAAACATTGTCACGTGGGAGAAACTTGCTCAATAGAACAATTGAAAAAATTGGTGATTCAAAAATAGTGCCCGGTGACATCGCGTGGCGTCTTTATGACACGTATGGATTCCCGATCGATCTTACTCAACTTATGTGTGAGGAAAATGGTCTTACTATTGATATGGAAACATATGAAAAAGCAAGGAAAGAATCAATTTTAGCTTCACAGGGTAAAACAGCAGGTCAAGAAGACTTGTTAATGTTAGATATACATGCTATAAGCTATTTGCAAAATAATGGTATAAGCATTACTGATGATACTCCAAAATATAATTACAAAGCATCTACAGTAGAAAAAGATGCTGTGTACAATTTCAGCTCATGCAATGGCACTATTGTGGCCTTAAGAAAAAATAAAGAATTTGTTGATGAAGTGAATTCTGGTGATGAATGTGGCATAATATTGGATCGTACAAATTTTTATGCTGAACAAGGTGGGCAAATATTTGATGAAGGTTACATGGTAAAAATTAATGATGAGAGTTCGGAATTCACGGTAAAGAATGTACAAGTAAAAGGTGGCTATGTATTACATATTGGAAAAATCGAAGGTACTTTTAAAATTGGCGATTCTTTAGCATTGCATATAGACACCGATAGACGTAGACTAGTGATGAACAACCATACAGGCACACACGTACTAAACAATGTTTTGAGAAAAGTACTTGGTAAGGATTCTGACCAACGCGGATCTTTAGTAATGCCAGATCGTTTAAGATTCGATTTTACTAATAAGGGCCCAATGACCATCAAACAAATCAAAGATGCAGAAGATCAAATAAAAAATATAATTAGTGAAAATAAACAAGTTTTCGCTAAACATACTAAATTAACAGATGCTAAAAAAATTAAAGGTTTGAGAGCTATGTTTGATGAACACTATCCTGATCCAGTGCGTGTGGTATCTGTTGGCATACCTGTGGAAGAATTAGAAAAGAATCCAGAGGGACCGTCTGGTTTTGAAACGTCTGTCGAGTTTTGTGGTGGTTCCCATTTACATCAAACGGGTCATATAGGAGAATATGTAATTGTCAGTGAAGAAGGAATTGCAAAAGGTATCCGAAGAATTGTAGCATTAACTGGACCTGAAGCCATTAAAGCTTTAAACAAGTTGAGCATTTTAGAAAACGAAGTTAATGATCTTGCTAACCATATAAAAAATGAAGGAGACCTTGCAAATAAGAAAGACGTGCTTAAGAAGATTGTTGATCTGACTAACGAAATATCGCAAGCACAAATATCTTATTGGAAAAAAGATGAACTAAGAACAATGTTAAAAAATTTAAAAAAACAACTGGATGATACTGAAAGAGCATTAAAAGCAGCAACAATAAATATGGTAATAGAAAAAGCCAAACAAATATGTTTGGAAGAAAAAGATTCTGAAATTATTGTATCTGAGTTACAAGCGTATGATAACACAAAAGCACTAGATAGTGCATTAAAACAAGTTAAACTATTATGTCCAAACACAGCAGCTATTTTCTTTTCTGTAGATAATGATGCTAACAAAATATATTGCTTGGCAACTGTTCCTAAAGACTTGGCATCAAAAGGACTATTAGCATCCGAATGGGTTCAGTCAGTGGTTACAGTTATGGGAGGTAAGGGTGGTGGAAAAGCGGAGTCTGCCCAAGCTTCAGGGAGCAACCCAAAAAACCTTATGGAAGCTATGAGAATTGCAAAAGAATTCGCTAAATCAAAATTGTTCTAAAATATACCTTATGTAAACTTCAACTTTAAAATTTATTACGAAATAATCTAATATTGAAGACTTCTTTTGTCACTGCTTAAAATATTAAAGTTGATAAAACCTAAGTACGTTATTTTTATTAACTTTACTACCTGCCATGCAAAGATGCTTCAGGCTCACAATGAGCTCTAAAATAGCATCAATAATAAATTCATCGTACTTTAAAATTTGAAGAAGTACCTACAAATCAGACGCAATAAATTTTATATTGTGTCTGCTTCCGACCCGTGTAAGCGCCCCACCCAGCAGGCTGGTAAGGGACGAAAGTAAAGGCCAAGCGAATAACTAGTTCGATCACAATTCACAAATAATACGTTTATACAATATTATTAATTTAAAAAAAATGTATTTATAATATCTTCAAGCCATTAAAAAGGCAAAGGAATATTAAATTAAAATGCTTATCTAATTGGGTACTTTTTGTAGACGGTGCTTCGCTTTCTTCTGATTCTTTACGGCCCTGGCCACGGGAACGAACGGCGACGGGGGCGTCTCGGCAACCACTGCGCGCTGTCTCGATGTCGGCCTCGCAGCGCGTCGTCGTGACCGCGCAGTGGTTGCCGAGACGCCGCCGCCGCCCGTTGCCGTGGCCAGGCAGCGGACAACAAGGGTGGCAAACAAGCATACGGCGTGGTTATTATTGCTCGTAAAGCCTAAGGTACTACTAACGCGGTCACACGCGGCGTAAACTGCAAAGATCGAGAAGATGTTTTATGTTGACAGCACAGCAGACAAGTCCCCCTGTTCCCAACATAACGCTTCCTCACCCCCGTAGGTAGTTGCCTGTTTTATTGTGGATGTTATGTTTTTTTTTATTCATAAGTGTGCATAAGCTTAATTTTATTTTACTACCTGTTTTACAAAATTAAAGAACAACACATCAAAGTAATACCTACCTACTATACTTCCAAAGTACATTTTTCTTAAGTTGGTTAACGACCCAACTATTCGTAGTAAAAAAACAACTATTGTAGTTTATGCATTTTCCGCTTAGAACCCATTTTATTAGAATTAGATAGAATTGTGAAGCATCGCTGTATAGGATAAGCGATCCTTCACACACAAGGTCTCTCACGTTTGCAGCTTGTGGTTTCTCACACAGAAATGGCAACAGATTGGCTTTCTTTAAAATGATATCCTTGTACAAGGATATCATTTAAAAGAAAGCCAATGTTGTGTACAATAGAAGAAAATTGCGTGATATTGTTTTACACTCTTACTACAAAATGACATAGATTGCCCATATATTCTGGAGAGAATAGGGCTAAGTGTTCCTTACCACTTATTTATCCACGCCAGCCTATAGTTAAAATCTTCAGCTTACCGTCGACAAGAACAAATCTAGGCGCGGGTTCGCCCCTGATTCGAATTTGTAAGACTTACGACGATCTCAATGTACGACAATCCGTAATCGACATTTGCTCTGACTCTTTAATTTCACACGAAAATTTCTAACGTTATTTCTACCGTCTGTTATAGGCACAGTAGAATATTATTAATCCGCTTTGTCTTATAATTTTTTAACTAAACATTGTAATTTAAAGAGTGACTACACGAGTTTGTTGCCGGAATCTTCTCGGTAGTTCAACTTATGGAACCGGTGTAAATTCAGACATGACAGACAGACAGAGACTATGACATTGTTAGTTAATATATTTTTTGTGATAGTTATAAAAATGTATTTTTTTGACGATTTAAAAGTCCTTCATTGTGGCCTATTTAAATAAAATATTATTTTCTTTCTTTCAACATTAGGTTTACGTTTTTTTTCACTATTTCACAAGACTTAATTCAAAAAAAGTTCTTAAATGCTTTAAATTATTTATTGAACTTCATAGATGAACATTGTTAAATATAGTTCAAACAAAATATTTCTTATATAACTGACAGTATACTAAAACATATCTACACAATAAAATAATAAATTTAAACAAAATATTCATACAATATTTGGTTGGTCTTTTTAATGACAGCACCAATTCCATTGGTGAACAACTTCCTCCTACTTGGATGGTGCAGTGTACTGTGCTAATAATTTACATCATTTAACTAATTCTAATAGTAGACATCTTCACTCTTGTCCAAAACCTTCAGTTTCTTCTATAGCATAATTTAGTTTTTCACAAAGTTGCTCATAACTTTTGTAAGGCGGTAAATCAAGTCTGTTGAAGCAGGTGTGTGATCGCGGCAACCACGTATCTTTGCCTACCTGTGAAACATAATAAAAAAAGGATAACAATATTTAAATAGATAATTTCAAAACATATTAACAATTGCCTGTATGAGAGTGGATAGTAAAGAAAAAAATAAAGTAAAACCTACACATAATCTATTGTACGAGACTTTTGATCGTGTCCATTCTTTGCCCCCATCAAAATGTTAAGATTTTTTGATTCGAGCATGATTCCAACCCGTAAGATATTATTTTACTTAACCGTGATAACATAAGGATTATCCTGGTGGCGCTTTTCTGTTTCCGTGTTCAGTAAGACTTGAGGTAGGGTTTGCAACGCAAACTGTTCTTGTAAACTCGTGTTCAATTTGATTCCTGATGGAACTTATCTCTAAACGAATTTCTATAGTTCTCTAATGCTATGACGAAGTTATAAATACCAGATAGATATTTTTACATAGTTTTGTAGTGCGTAATTTTTTTCTATGTATGTTTCATTTTCCAGAAAAACAGTTATCTAACATATTTTATTTTATTAGGTCAAGTTGGGGCATTGCTTTCAATTATTCTGTCGGACACTCGTTTCGGATGTTGGAATAGAATATTTCGTCATTGGGCCTGATTCTGAAGACACACTCTAATTCAAAATTTAAGTACAGTATATCTCTTCTCGCAATATGTAATAAGAAAAAGATAGCAAGATTTTGTTTAGAGCTGTCAATTAAATTTAGATAGATTTCAAAGAAAGCATAGACAATTTTAGACGGCATGAACGGAGGTGCCACCTAATCACTGCATTTTATCACGGTGAATAAGGTCAAAAATTTAACGCACGTTTCTAAATGTCAAATTATATGACAGCCATCCTTTTCGTATTCATTTTAATAGAAAGAAAGAAATGCACTGAACTTAAATTTAGACTTAGCATGTGTTCTCCAGAATTAGGGCCATTGTAGGGTAGATGTTAGCTTGTTACGCAAATACAGATAGACTAGAAGAATTTCACAGGGTTATCCCAAGTTCTTGGTAGCTCAGATGGTTAGAGCAGTCGCCCATATTTTGAAAGGTCGCGGGTTTAATCTAATAATATAAATATTTTTTTCTCTAGCTCTGTCCATGGTGCAGACAAGACGCAGTAGTGTAGTTGGATGCTACTGAAATCGAAATAAGCACACAACTTTGTATTTACTTACCTTTTCTATGCAAAATCTTTGAGGTCCGTTTGATCCCATGAGTTCAGCAAAACCTCCTACAGGAACTCTGCACGTGCCCGTTACAAATTGAAGTAGCCTTGCACGTTTTTCATTGTCCATTTGTCGCACAAACTAGAAAAGGCAAGGATAAATTATTGCGATTGGATTGGATTTATTATTAAATGATTGAGTCATGGATGTTTATATGTTTATTTAGTATATTTCTAATATTTATATACATATTATTATCATAATTTCTCCGTTATCTAGTATCCATAACACAAGCTCTTAATGATGCTTACTTTGGGCTAGATAATAGGTGTGAGTGTATGAATATGAATATTATTATTATTATTATTACAATATTTTGCTGCAAATTTGGGTAACACATTTCAATGCATCTTGGGAGTGTTGGTAAACCTCCATTTTATCACGTACAAATAAGGTGCAAAATTGAACACAACTTTCTAAATGTCAATTTTTATGACGGCCGTTCTTTTTGTATTCATATTGTGAGAACGAGATGTACAGTACTAATTTTTGATTTAGCGCGTGTTCTACAGGTTTAGACCCAATTTAGATTTTTTGATAACACCTTAGTATTTACATGACTATGTTAAGATGCGTAGGTGCCCGCTTGTTATACCATGGACCAAATACCTGGTGATGTGTGAGTGATGTGATGAAACAGTGAAGAGCGTTTAAGCCGAAAGGCTTTTTTAAGACGAAAATATTGGAAACGAACAAGACTTCACATGCATAAGCAAGTCAGGCTAGTGTTAATAGTAATCAGAGGATTTATTGAAAAGTCTTGATAAGTTAGAACAATTTTAAGAAAAAACTCTAAAACAGATGGCCGTGGATGCGCACAACCTGTCGATTTCAGTCAGCCGACAACAACCCGTTCTTACAATATGAACACAAAAAGGACGGCAGTCATATAATTTATTTAGAAAGTTGCGTTCAATTTTCCACCTTATTTATTGTACGTGATAAAATGGAGATTATCATCACCGTAGACGCCTAAAATATGTTTTCGATTTGCAAGTTTTTATGAGAAGCCGTGCGACGTAAAGGCTCTCGAGGCGTACCTGCCAGAACCAGACGACTTGTTTGCTGGTTCGCGTGTAGTGCCTGTATATAGTGTTCCGCTGCCAATCGTCCACGTCCACCTCTTGCATGCCGCACAGCATCAGCTCTAGCTCACGCTCGTCGAAGTATTTCAGCCACTCCAGGGGCACAACCTGAACAACATTTAACAACAAATAGAAAAAACCGATCGTAGGTATTTGAAAAAATAGTGGTTCGGCGGGGTGGTCACCCCGACAGGGCGTATAAATATATACCAATGCAGTTAGGCATGCAAGGCACGCAAATGCCAGAAATGCGTATTGTCAAATCGGCAGACTTAGTCACAAAATGTCAGATTCGTAAGTCGTCAGAAATTCATTATGACACATACGCAAAATGCCATATACGCTGAATGTCAAATACTCAAATTGACAAATGCGCACAATGCCATGATTACATTGAAAAATCAAATATGAACGACAGTTTAGAGGATGTCAATAAAACCCATTTTCGATATCCATCAGTTTAATCATCCGATGAAATATAAAAAATCATATTTAACAGAAACACATGATAATTGAAAACAATTATTAATTTTAATCTAGAAAATCAGCGAAAAATATAGGCAATAGTGTAGTACCTACAATAAAGAGGAATGGTATTTTTTTTTTCTAATAAAAAGACACAAGCAATGATTTCTTCACGGCCGATTACTAAAATTTGAATATAAGTAGGAAAGAAAAGAGCATTTATGAAGATAGATGGAATTATTAATTAGAATGAAATATAATAATCTAAACAAATAATATGCTGCTATATCATACAAGATACATTACAATATTTGAATTAGCTTTGTCAAGGAAAATCATCTAATTAGTACCTACAACAACAATTAACAATATCAAATACTTTTGTATTTAAACTAACGCAAAATCTCTTGAAACTGAATATAACCATAGTTTTAGGACTTGACAAATTCGAAAATTTTGTACTGGCTTTATGAGTTTCTGACTTTTTGCGCAAATGACATTTTGCGTTTCTGGCTTTTTGCGTTATTGACATTCTGCGAAATCTGACAACACGCGTATCTGGCATTTTGCGTATCTGACATAGGGCGTATAAATACAACTAAATGACAAGCTGACGGCCCACCTGGTGGTAAGCGATTACCGCCGCCTAGATAGATAGAGAGATATTTAATTTTGGTGCGGCCACATCTTAGAAACGAAAGGAGAAATGAAAAAAATATTGTGGTGCTGACTGAACACTATATCTTTTACTCCTTTCCTTTCCTTTCTTCTTTTTGTTTCTCCTTCCTTCTTTTACTTATAAAAATGCTAAAGCTACATGTACTGTCGCGTAAAATGTTTTAGAACGATCTCAGAAAATTCCAACAGTATTTTTATCAGTAATTTCAGTCAGATCGTCCATACTTTATAGGTGTAAGTATAGCGATATTGCAACAAAAATCTGACGAGTCACAACACACCATTGCCTCCCGTGCCTCCCCCATACCCGGCGCTCTGCGATCGGGATCGCTTCTGATGCAAAACAACAGATTGCATCACGACACGTTACGACAAACTAATGTAAATCTCACCATATTAATGATATGAAACCGATGCCGTTCTGACGCGTCACGACAGAAGGCGTCAGACAAATAAATGTAAATCCGGCTTTACTCCGTTCGTAATAGAGGCGAATTTCGTAGTGATAATGTTACACTCGACGTGCTGTCTTCTGTTACTAATATTACTAAACTATACTCAACACCAGCCTATATACGTCCCACTGCTGGGCACAGGCCGTCCTACATGGGAGAAACACATGAGGAGCTTGGGCCATAACACCACCACGCTGGCCCAATGCGGGTTGGTAGGTTAAAGCGGTTGCAGGAACAACCGGTATCAACGGCTTAACGTGCCTTCCGAAGCACGGAGGAGCTCGAGATAACAAACTCTGATTGACAGCAGGATCGACCCTGGCGAAAGTTGCTTTGTTTTTTGTATCGAAACCAGAGCGGTCAAACCAATACGCCACCGAGCTCCTCGAAAAACTATAACTACCTCTAACTAAATAACTCGCTAAACTATACTATTACTTAAAAAAAAAATTATTTCACATTTAAATTACCTCGTTAAAACCATCTAAAAACGCTGATGTTTGTTCTTCTATTCCTCGGGTCATGCGCCACTGCGTCACTAGTTGCAGATATGCTTCTTTATTTGTCTGTACACATAAATAAATAAGTTTAATTCACGTAAGACATACTTTACTATAAAATGAAGTTATTTAATCATGAAGTAAATTATTAGTTATTTATTTTGGATTTAAATTTAATCATTAATATTATGTCTTATTGATAAATTATACGTTTGTTTTAATTTTCTGTGGAAACTTCGCTGATTTATGCTTTATTTTACTGTGTTCAATTTTATGTGTAATTAAATTTGTATGTTTCCCAAATAAATAAATTAATAGTTAGTGATCTCACCTCAGTAACTCTTTCTTTGTCTCCGGCCGGCTTGAGCTCGTGGTGAATGACCTGACCGAGGACTTCAAAGTCGACACTAAACCACATCTCGAGACCACATTCATCAATGTTGTTATCCTTTATCCATACTAGCGAGTTATAAAATTCGGGGTCGATGGACTCTATGTCTTTCATTGTCAACTTTTTGTTCAACATCCTCTTGTAAAACGGCATCGTAAAGCCGGAATATATAAACCTTCCGTGATATAAAGCCATTGCAATAAATCTTCCTATAAACTTGAAATAGAGCAAATGATCCGGGTTGACGTAACTAGCGGGGTTTATTTGTAAACTGTAATTGTTCTTATTCGCATACTCGAACAGACAGTACATGGGATTTAGAACTTCATGTGAAAGCAGGAAAAACCATTCTCGACTGACACCACCGTAATCTAATCCCTCCTCGCCTCTAAATATTATATACAATCGTCTGCGTAACTCGTATGCTGGTAGCCTCATAATCTGAAATGAAACAATTATTTTTATTAACGCGTCTGGCCGGACCCCAGGATACGCGGGTTCGATTCCTGCCTGGAGCATATAATTTTTCATCGTTTTCTTTCTTTATTTGTATTTCTTACAATAAAGTAGGCGTATACGCACAAATTAAAACATGTAAAAGTGAGTAACGGGTTACCTTATACATATTCAACAAGGATTTAATCTTATTTTTTAATCTTACTGTTGATTTCAAATATGTCGAACAAAGAAGACACTTTACAAAAGCCAAAAAATCAATGGAAAAACATTATCCTCCTTATTAAATTTATCGTTTTAAGGTCTATTCACACATCAGTGAAGCCACAGTTCCGGCACAGTACTGGCACAGTTCCGTATCAGTGCGAAATATTATTTCATACATTATCTATGAACGTATCTCCACTTGTCCGTGTCAGTGACGGCACAGTGCTCTCAGTGTCCGTGCCGGCACCGGCAAGCACGGAAGGGATCGTCGACAACGATATTTTTTGCCGAACGGACCGATCACGGATAGATCACGGACGGATCACGGACGCCGGCATCAACAAAAACAAAATAGAGGACGAGCGATTAATAGAATTGGTTCGTTAAAATAGAGTTTTATATGATTTATCTCATGCAAAGTATATGGATACGAAATACAATCACGATTGACGACGGACACGTTTTCACTGAAGCTCCGTGAACTGAGCGGGCACTGACATGTGTGAATTGAATCACTGACGCAACACTGAAGCACTGATACGGAACTGTGCCGGAACTGTGGCTTCACTGATATGTGGGAATAGACCTTTATACGCAACTGGATGTTACTTTAAACCCCAAACTAACTTTATTAAAAGGATAGTAAGTTTTTTTTTCAAAGATCATTTAGTTTTTTAATAAATAGGACTGAGGAATCATATCTCTATCTCTCTCCATATCAGCTGAAACAACGTCCACGAGGTACACACGAGAAGTAATGCTAAATACTAGCGAAACGAACTGACCTGATGGTAAGAGTCCTCAAACAAAGTCTGCCTTGACAATGTAATTTTAATGTGGCTGGGCAGGGCGTTGCTTTGACAAAGGTATCTGAATTGACTAAGTTTCCAGCGGAAGGACCTCTCATAGGCCCTGGGAACCCCGTAGGCACCCTGCGGGCCCTTAGGCGCGCCGGGACGCGGGTCTTGGAATGTAGTAGTGCGAGTGTTGTGGTCCACGAAGTATCTCGTGCCTTCTTCGGTGAATCTAATCTCCCAACCGGGCGGCAAAGCTTCTTCTGGGCCGCTAACTTCTTGACCCTGTAGAGCAACATCATTTGAATTTTACCGAAATAAAGTTGTAAGTATATTGATTCATCCGAAATTTTTGAACTAAACTTGCTAATACAATAAACTCGATGAATTCATTTTTAACGGCGAACGTAGAGAGCCTAGAAGCATAACTTCATACAAAACTCGTCGCAAAATGGGTACCCTCGGCGGCTAGAAGAGAACGTCGGATAAAATCGGCTAATATCGAAATTGTATAGCGCCCTCTCGGTCTTCTGATTTACACGCGCCGGACGGGTCATATATGCACAATGTAACCATGCACAATTTTATGACGACTTTCATAATTATATATCGTCATTTTTAATAAATATAGCAATGCTGTAAATCGGTCCACTTATTCAATTTTAGAGTTTAGAGTCAATTTAACGTAATGTCTTAATTATCTATTTTTAAAGATCAGAAATGAAATGGGTTCGCTTCATTCATTTATATAAAAAAAATCTAAATATCTGTCATGACATTATTTATTTGTATTAAGGACATAAGAAAAAAAAATGTCATCAAGTGGTTTTATTTCTTGAAATAAATTTAATGAAATAAATTATTTCTTGAAATAAAACCACTTTACTGGATTTAACTTGCGTTTAATTAGATGTCACATTATGATTTTTTATACCCAATGTTTCGATTACTTTATAGCGATCAAGGTCTCGGGAAGACTGAAGTAAAGATGTCAGTTGTCTTTGATAAGTTTAATATTAACTACCGTCATATTTTTTATAGTTATATTTTGAGTGTTCCGATTCACGCCATGGAGCTTACAGTGTCCGAAGGAAGAGTAAATACGGGCTTGAGACTTTGTAATTCTCATGATAAGATCCCAAGCTGGTGTGGTCCAACTATCTTCTCTATTCAAATTATGATGTTGTTTTATTTCAATAACCTCACGAAACTATCTTGCAGTCTACAACTTTACTTACTACGACTTATCCTTAACAGTTTAAAATAGATACCTATACTATTTCCACATCATATTGTAAATGTAAATTATTAAATTAATAATTAAACATACACATGTTAAATAATAATACTTAAATTTATTGAGAAAGGTGTAGAAAATGGCATCATATTGTAAGGAACTGTGGCAAAATATCCATAAATTGGAGGTTTGTTTATCATTCTTACAAAAATTATATAAGGCAACGATGTATAAAGCCATAATTGATTATTAGTAGGTAAATTAACTATTAAACAAACACAATAACAATAAGTCGTCATAAAAGTTTTCAGAGTTAAAAGTTGAGTTGAAAATAAATAAATACTGGCACACACAAATGACTGCATAACATCATCCACTCGTGTATTTGTTCAAATTGTCCACAAATATTGGCCCAACATGGCGGCCAATATTTTTGTTTATATTTGACTCGATTATAAAGGTTTCGGAGAGACTTACATGTAAAATTTAATTCTAGTGCTCTTATTATGTTCACCTACGCGACTGACACACCATTTTACTTCACTTTTGGACATATTTACTGAGATTTTATTATTTTTTTACGAGTACATCACCGTGACGCAGTCAATGACAAACTAAATCATGGCGCGGAGTCCGATTTAAGCCCCGCCCACTTTGGAGTCTCTTTGGGGGTGTCATTTTGGATGGGCTAGTTACTCGTCTATGTTATTATCGGTCGCCGATTTTTAATGAAATTTTTAACAATATACAATTGATAAATAGGTAATTAAAATATAATCAAACTAGAATCCGGGCGACTGCTCTGACCACTGAGCCACCCAGGACTTGGGATATCCCTGTGATATCCCAAGTCCTGGGTGGCTCACTGGATATCCCTGTGGAATCTTTCTAGTTTTATTATATTTTAATTACTAAGTAATTTTTCAAACATTTATAATAATATTAAAATCAAAAATTAAGAATATGATAAATAGGTAATAGTATAAATATAGTGTTTTAAATATAGTAATTTAAAAATACCCAATTAACACAATATAACCCAAAACAATCCGGGATGTATCGATGCGGCCATCTTGACATATAAAATAAAAGATCGATACCGCCTCCTTTGAAAATGTTATCGATTCCTACTAAATAATCGAGTTTCATTAGGGGACACCACCATACTCAAATTTTAACTATCAAAAGACTCAAGTTTGCGCCTTAGCACACATTTTATATGTATGTAAAGTCGTGCATTAAGGTTTCCGAATCTAAATTCCTGATTAACCCCTTTATTACAGATTGTCGGAGCACAGACTTCTTTTTATACCAAGCACGACAAATGATTCAACACCACCTGATGTAAAGCGGTAAGAAGAGTCCATATGCGAAGACAGCTAGTGCATTTCAGACATTGCTCTAGCCGCCTCCACCTTGTCGGCCCAAAAGGTGCGAGGATTCGACTCGAAAAGTCATATCCCGTCTCGCTTTGACGCACCGTGATATTAATAATACTTTATTTTAGATTATTCGTCCTTATAGTGTTAGTTACAATGCTCTTAGTTCTAGTGTTAGTAAAAGACAATAATTATCAGGGATAATATGATTTAAATCATTTGATTTAAATCAGTGATTTAAATCGCGATTAAAATCAAGTGATTTTTTCAAAAAAAACCATGATTTAAATCAGTACTTTTTTACTGCAAACAAAACAGCCAAAAAGTGTCAAGGGACTTCTCCAGACATAAACGCCGTAGTTATTAATTTTAATTTTTGTTAAATATTACATAATGGAGGTGTTTTTTTTAATTACCGTTAGAAGAATATATGTTTGTTGATTTTCGTTAATGTCATTTTTTATAAATTTAATTTAATATTTTTTGTTGATTAGGCAAATAAATGTGCTACTTAGTTTTTAAATAAAAAATGACTTAATAAAAGAACTTATATGTTGCTTTAACAAAAAATATGTTGTTTTTTAAATAAATAAATGACTTTTATACTGAAAACGATCAGATAATTAAAAAAATCAAAAAAATCTGATTAAAATCAAATAAATCCGATTTAAATCAAATTAATCTGATTTTTTTTATTTTTTTATAAAAATCATGATTTTTATCAACCCTGATAATTATACAATATTTTAAAAGATTTTTTTCTTCTAATCTATAAGTATCATCCTCCGTGCTTCGGAAGGCACGTTAAGCCGTTGGTCCCGGTTGTTCCTGCTACCGCTTTAACCCACCAACCCACATTGGGCCAGCGTGGTAGTGTTACGGCCCAAACTCCTCATGTGTTTCTCCCATGTAGGAAGGCCTGTGCCCAGCAGTGGGACGTAGATAGGCTGGTGATGAAGTATCAACAGCTGTGAAAACTCAAGCAGTTACAGTGTCACAGCTGTTGTGTGCAAATGTACCCAGCGGATAAGTAGCGGGGACTCCCAGTGACAGGTATAGTTTCTGAAATTCGAATATTTTCCAACAGTGGTGCAACACCGTAAGAAGTGAAACGCCTATAGAGGGTGTTTGCCGGGATTTGGTAGTGTCAAGTCAGTCAAGATTTTTATACAATAATTAAAAATAGTGTCGGAGCGAACTTTGTGTTATAAAAGTGGTGTTGTTTTATATACAATACAAAGTGTTTGTGTTGACGTGCAACTAAAAGATTATTAGAATAAAAGTGAATATGGTGTGAAAACGATGAGAACTTTTTTGTGGTTATTCACCTCATCAAGTAGCACATAAAGTGTTTGTCATCATATATTTCGCGTTAAATTCCCCCAAGGTGCATTAAAATGTGTTACGCCAGCATTTCAATGCAATAAATGAAGAAATAAAGAAATACTGAAGACAAGGCTGTATGCGCATTAGTTCCCTTTGCCTTCCCTTTACAGGGAGAGTGAACA
Organism: Nymphula nitidulata; assembly: GCA_947347705.1. Taxonomy (NCBI): domain Eukaryota; kingdom Metazoa; phylum Arthropoda; class Insecta; order Lepidoptera; family Crambidae; genus Nymphula; species Nymphula nitidulata. The sequence continues at coordinate 15,697,617 of OX374618.1, read as the reverse complement.
AAAAAAAATATGAATCGCCTATACTATAGGTACCTGTGTGCGGGGGTCCTCCCACTGCGTGGTGCGGTTCTTGTGGTTGACGTAGTAGATGCGGCCGTCGGGCTGCACGCGCCGCTCCCAGCCCGCGGGCAGGGCTCCGAGCCCGTCGTCGGCCGCCACCGCCGCCACTGTTCCCGCCCCCGCCCCCGCTCCCGCCCCCGCCCCCGCGACCACACTGGCGCCAGCCGAACTACTGCTAGCGGCGCCTGGAACTTCATAATACACTTTTGTTTTATTTATTTTTTTGGGGGCTTATACGTACAACTTAAATGAAAAATTAACTTTTTTAGAACACACGGTAGATTTAAATACAGTGTATCTCATTCTCTTATTATGAATAAAAAGTGTTCAATTTTGAACCTTACAGATTAGAACATGATCAATGCAGTTTATTATAGAAAGCAATGATGAAGGCAGGTTTCTACATGCCTTCTAAATTTATCCATGGTTTTTTTATAAGATACCTAAAAAAATAATTGACAGTTCTAATTCTTGCTATCTTTTTCTTAAACATAAAGAGAGAAAGAGATATAGGCCCTAAGTCTGGAGATCACATGCTAAGTCTAAATTTAAGTTCAGTGCATTTCTTTCTCTCAAAATTAATACGAAAAGGATGGCTGTCATATAATTCGACATTTAGAAACGTGCGTTCAATTTTCGAACTTATTGAACGTGATAAAATGCAGTGCTTAGGAGGCACCTCCGTAGGCTCCGTACATGCCGTCTAAAATTGTCTATAGTTTCTTTGAAATCTATCTAAATTTAATTGACAGCTTTAAACATTTTGCGAGAAAGAGATGTACTGTACTTAATTTTAGAATTAGAGTTTGTCTTCAGAATCAGGCCCATACTATACTTAAATTTATATTTAGAGTGTCACCAGAATTAAGCCCATAACAAAGCCTTCATAGGTAACAGTGATATAAATGACTATAAGTTTTTACATAATATGAATAACTTTGGGAAAACTGTGAAATACACTAGATGACGTATGTTGTCCCCTGCCAAGATTACATACAGCAATGATGTACAGTCAACACCAAAGAGATATAAACAATTTTGAACCCTATCGCATTAAATTAAGACACAGAATGTAGGTATACATAATTTTGCAGCGACGGTACAGTATGTGGGAATAAAACGTGAAGCTATCTAGGACGGCAATGATGAGGTACAATAATATGTTCAATTTAGACAAAAGCTCAGGTCAGAAAAGTCCATTTAACACCGAGCTATTTTTAATAGGTAACACACGTCAGACGAAATAATAATTTAATATATATAATTTTACTAGATCGCAAACACGCGGGTATGTTGGGTAGTCTGGGTAGTTACCACAGGTATTTTAACCGTAAAAAAGTTCGCTGTGTTACGCATTGTACGTTAATCAGTGTCATTACTGAGCATGAAAGGCATTTCATCTTAGGCCTCAGGATGACAACGCACCTGTAATACAGAGTTTTTCCTTGTTATTGCAGGTGAATTGTCTATAGGCGTCGGTAGCCACTTACCACCAGATGGACCCATAACTGACTGACTATTGCTGTTGCCCGCAGGTGGCCTTTACAGCGTAACCGGAGTTTTAAGGAGGCGAGAACCTTGGTAAGTCCTCAAGCCTTGGGGGGCGAATTCGCCTCTGGAGGATTTCTAATCGACAGGCACCTCGAGGGGGGTGTCCCGCTCAATAAAAAATTAAATAGAATCGAAAGATTGCCGCGTCAATTTGAAAAATATGTTACGTTTTTTTATCATAAGGAATTAAGGCCAAGAACTACCCCGTTATAAATTAAAAAATCTCGGAAATTAAATGTTGCCAAAATCTTTGTTGAGCGATCATGCTAAACATACAACACAATTGCGGATGTTAGCAGCTAAATTCTGCAACATACTATTTAAAATATAAGCCAAAATGAAGCCATACTTTAACGTGTTTAATATGATCAGCAATAAATATTTTGATAGCTTTTGAGATATCAGCTTTGCGGCAGCGCGGGTGGTCTAATGAGATTTCAAAATCAACCTTATGTGATTACATAATATCTTACAACGTGTAAACCATAGTTTATGTATGCTTATAATGTACCTTGTTTGTTTTTAAAAAAATTAAACAAAACAAATAATTTGAGTGATGATTCATTCGTTTGTATATGTTGATAAGAAGGTACAGGAAAATGACACAATAACATTATTTATATTTTGAATTACAACTCAATAGCTACTTTCTTTAATAATATACCAGTTTTACATAAATACATAAACAATTTATATAATATGAATAAATTACTTTCAAGCCATTTAATTATTTATCTTATCTAAGTATGTATATTATTTTTTTATCGAAATGCTTTCACTGTGATAGATAAGTCAAAAATTTAACGTCATATAATTTACTCAACTGTGTTGATGATAAAATTGATAATAGACATTTTATCATTGTTTGTCGATAGCAAAGTCGAAATTCTAGATATTGAACATTTGTTTTAAAATTTATTGAAATTTAATAGACTATATTTTTATTATAAAAGTAGAAGTTTAAGATTACTACTATTAGTAATTGCTATTATTGTTAAAGATGCTATTATTGCTATTATTAAACCGATCGGTTTGAAGATCCTTGGGGGGAGGCATATCCAGCAGTGGGCGTCTCTCGGCTGATATGATGATTATTGTAAATTATAAAGTAAATTAAATGCATCATTTAGTATCTCTTTATTAAAGGTAGTGCATACTATTTTTTTATGTAATAAAGTTGGCAAACCAGCAGGAATACCTATACAGTCCGCGTGGTGTTAAACTGTAACCTTAATACAGATGATATCATAAAAATTACAATTACGTGTATCTGCTAGCAAAGAGAATATAACACTACATACATCGGCCAGGTTGACATTAAGTTACTTGAACCATGCTGATGCTTCATTTCCAGAACAAATTAATACACAAAGGTATTGAGGATGATTGAAAGAAATTGTGATGTGTAAGGATTCTCAGACGACAGCACATCAAGCGTAACAGTTACACAACGAAAGTCGCCTCTATAACGAAAGGCATAAGGTTTCAAGGTCAAACTGTTACTGTTACACAGTGTTGTGCTAAAATTAATATAGATACAGTCATCAACAGAAGTCGATGAACGCTTTAGTATAGCTCGCGCCAAACATCTCGTTCACTCTAAAGTTGCATCGCGTTGTATTGTGCAGCTGCCTGCATCTACCGTCTATATACAGCGTTGTTTCACCGTTTCATATTTTAATAGTGCGCAGTGAATCAACTCGTATTCAGAGTGAAATATAGGTTTAGCGCACACTGTATTTATTGATAATTAAATATTGGCATGCTATTGACAATTTTTATGTAACTGATTTTTTTTATTTATCTGATAAAAACAATATTTTGTTAATGATTAATTAATATTTTCACACTGTTTCATTACATAGTGTTTCTCAGAACTTGAACACTAGGAATAAAAATAAACTTGCTGTTCCAAGCTTTACGCTTTATAAGATTAGTCGCTCATTCACGCGGAGAGTATACACTTTTCTAATAAAGTCCCACCTGATGTAGTTACATTAGGTGGGACAATCCAGTTGGATTGCATGAGCTGAATAACGACGAATACTGCATCAAATACATTGCAGATTATAAACCAAATTTTGAGTATGGGGAATGCTACTTATTGCAACGCTAAAAGTTCGGTAAATGCAAGGAGTCTTTTTAATAGAGCCGATGTAGAGGCTAGAAGTTTTTCGATTGTTCGAACGTCCCGATGGTTTTGATTTGGACTCGAGACAACTGGCGCATAGCGCGTTCATTCGGGACTTCTCGACCTGCGCTGTGAGAGCGAAAATTAAAAATAATCAACGCGGGTGAGAATCACTGGACTACAGAGCAATCGAGAGCGAGCGGTGATGCCATGCGACCGTGCGATTTTGCTAACTTGAAACAATCGAAAAACATCTCGATTGCCCTGCGCGACCACTGATGACTCGGCGTCGATGCTAACTCACCAGCAGGAGTGGCGTCAGCGTCGGCGTCTGGCTGATGCGGTGGCTGCGGCTGCGGGTAGAGGAAGCGCTGGTTGCCCTGCGCGACCACGTGGCGGCGCTCGCCGCGCCAGTGCTGGAAGCGCGCGAGCCGCTCGGTGTCCGGCCGCTGCCACGTGGTGGTGCGCGTGTTGTGGTCCACGTAGTACACGCGCCCGCGCCCGTCACGCCGCACTTCCCACCCCGGCGGCAGTGGCTGTGGCCGCTCCCAAGACGTCGACCGCGTGTTGTGGTCCACGTAGTATCTACGAAGATTTTCACAACTCCATTACATGTTATACATGTGTCCAAAAAACGACGACGAAAACGAAAATTGAAAATTTTGAAAAGACTTTTATACTGTGTCAAGTAGGATTGTAGAGAATAGTCTAAAAATTTGACTGGATACTGAAATACAATTTGGCCGATGATCCGACTGCAATAACTACTTAATTTAATAATTCTTTGCATTTTAACCTCTACTAAGGCAAAAGTTCTTAACAATTTACATAATCCACGGTTTCAACGCACTACTTAAGTACAGTTGGTGAACACAATATGGGTCAAACAGCCGATTGAACAAAATCAGTTCCATATGTGATTCTGTTTGCTCCACATAATGTTGCTCTTACAATACATTTACTTTTTTATTTCTTTGGAGAAGCCTGACTTTTTTCTTTGGAGAAGCCTGATATCCTGTAAAGTCTGCTATAAGTAAAAGCTGTAAGCACCCTAACACGCCAAGAAGAAATCCGGCTTTATGTACTGTCAAAAACTATCAACCGCGATTGCACAAGCCTGTGCTGCTAAAATTATTTTTAGAAACAGACCAGTTCTCGCACTCGCATCTGATTTAACGTATGCGCTTAAGTGTGAATATATTTCAGCGTATGCTCACCTTCGTCCGTAGACATCGTATCTCATCTCCCAGCCGGGCGGGAGGGGCTCCTCGGCGGCGCTAGTGGAGGCCGCGGGTAGCGGAGGGCCTGGCTCCGGCGGCGGCAGCGCCTCTTGGTGCGAAGGCCCGGCGCCCGGGGTACCACCGACCGGAACCGACCCTGCCCCCACCCCCGGTGCCGCCCCACTGTCGACCTGCCCACCGCTACCCACCTGCACTACGCCATTAGTCAGGGGAGGAGGCCCTGGTGGTGGCTGAACAAATTAAAAGCACGTGAAATCATCACAAAATAAATTACGCGAAGCCCAGAAAGGTTAATTGTCACGTTCTCGCAAAAATTGATTCCCGATGCTAATCGCACGCGTAATCTCTTGTTTTTTTTCATGTCAACAAAGTATTTTTACGGTTTCTTAATGTTTTTTATTTATTTTTAAATGTTTACGGAGGTAAATTAAAAGTATATAAATCTCAAAAAGCAAGCGCTTTAACACCAAAGCAATGTACCTACCCACCTATATCAAAGAATATATTAATATACATGGTTATATCATTGAAAGAAATAATGACAAAAACATTAAAATTTCAAATCCAAAAAGAATTCAAAACTAATCCACCAGAAGTGTGGTAAACAACACTTACCCTTAGTGTTTGCGAGCGCAACATTGATCTTAAAGTTTCCGGATTGTTCCGTCTCAATCGTGCCCGTACACCATCATTCATTGCATTTCGGGAAGTTGCTGCTTCTCCTAGTACTTCGTGGGATTGATGCAAAATAGCATTATCAATTTTGAGTCCATCAAGGAGTATCATGACTTCTGCAGTTTTTGACTCCGTAGTATTAGAGGCATTTTCTTGGGATGCAGCTTTCATCATATCTATAATTATAACCTTCTAATTATTTTTAAAGACCTTTGATTTCTTTTAGATCTATTTTTAGAAGACTTTATGTAAGTATATATTTATTACAGTGTTTTCCTTAATGATTTCATGATAATACACAACTATTGAATCATTTTAATATTAATAAAAAGTACCAACATACCTAAAGTCAACTCTACATTTTCACATTTACCATTAAAATACTGCAATATTTTTAATAAATTTACTCTTTGTTCTCCAATGACATTGTCTTTTCTAAAGCTATGATGGTCAGCCAATCTAAATAATATCTGTGATAATGGTGTGACTAAAATTGTGAATTCTTCTTTCCATTTTGGGTGTAAGGTATTCTTTATAACTTCAGTTTTTCTTGAAATCTTATCATCAATAGTCACTTGTAAATATGGGTTTGGTTTAAATAACCCAGAATTTCTGATGCTTGCGGATTCAACTAAAATAGAATATAATATTTATAAGTTAAATAATAATTTATTGTAAATACACTTTTGCAGAGACAAGTTACATTAAGTAAATACCTGTTAAACTCAGTTGGTGATATGTTGACAGTGAAATGGGTGCAGTCAGTGTGGAAATACTTTCAGTCATTTTGAATTTTAACACTTCATATTAATGCAACTTCACTTAAATTCCTGCAATAAAATAATAAATATTTATAATATAACTACCTACCCCTAAAGAACATACCGAAGTGGTGGAGAGGTGATACTAATCAGCCATCGCGTGGGGAAGTTGAAGTGGAAAGTGGAATAATGTCTTATTTTTAAATTTATCGCAGACACAGTTTTTGTTTTTGAATATGGTCAGTTTTTGAACCATCTCAGCCAGTTAACTTTACTGCGGCGTCCTATCAACTGAGTGACATATTTCAAAGACTCTGCACGTAAAATAACTGCATTCAATTAATTAAATTACAGGATTCCAAATTCTACCACGAACAAGAAATGGAGTGCGCGCAATTCTATGAATATCTAAAACGGAGAGTTAGTAGACAAAATTGAAGTATGGTAGAGAACTAATGTATAATCAATATACCTTATTAATAAAAACACTATATTATTAGCATCCGTGCGCGCGTTCATAATTTCTCTCCCTATAACATGACGACTCTACCGGAGGACGCCAGTGCCGGTAACAAGAACTCGCGCGAATTCCACATGCCAGACAAGCTACGCCAAACAATAAACACCGGTCGTTCGGTCATCCAGTATGATTCACTACAAAATTTCGGTCCCGGCAAGAGGAATGATAGGATTATGTGCGTAAAACTACCACTATATAAACAACCTTGTCTAAAGATTATCTCCATAATTATGCATCTGCAAGATGTATCTATTACATGGAATACGAACTTCAAAAGGCATATCGGAGCCAGATCATAGCGGATCATAGCCGGAGATTTAAGTAGATAGTCTTCGAAAAAGCCCCGAAAGGCACACACATCGTGGCATTTTTAGATATGAATTACCAATAATGATCAGGGCAGTTACATCAAGAATTTTCCAAAAAACGAGTGAACATTCCTAAACCTACAAGTGTGGAAAAGCCGCCTCTCAAATTGATTTCTTCCTACGTGATGTCACTTGCCAATGACCACAATTTTTTAAAACCTGTAAGGTGATCTCGGGAGGACCATCGACGTTGTCCATACTTAATGGAATGTCTTACTTGGAATATCAAAGATTGTATAAAGTATACACCAAATACTGACCCAACAGTAAAAGAGGCAGTAGCATTCTGTTGAATCTACAGTAACGATGATATGGTAAGAAACTGGAACAGATACAGTTAGAGATGCCTATAGTTCTGTATAAAAGAGAGAAAACAGAACAGTTCTCATTACCAAATCTTCAGCTTATGATGTTCTGATCACTGCCCTGGATAGAGCCAAAATGAAAAGAAAATATTAAGACTAGCAACAATGCTGCGTTTTTCGTAGCGACAGTCAGTGTAAGTGCCAGAATACACGCCTAATTCTAATAAGATTTGCAGGTAGCCGACTTGTTTGCCACTAATGTCGGCAGAATTGGATGGGTTATGTTTTTTTGTTATATGAAGAGGGGTTTGCCGCGCAAAATCGGTAACTAAAGACTTATCCAACTACAAACCCTTTGTCAATAGATTTTCGCACTATAATGAAAAATCAAATCATGAACTGCCAGTGTCTGGGGAATCTTCTGAGGAGATTAAACGATTTTAATTATCTGCCAAGGCAAGGTCCTTGGCAGATAATTAAAATCGTTTAATCACTTTTCATTTGGACCATTAGTACTTATTTGGTACACAATATTGGTAAATAGATAACAGTTTTTCTTACTTTTTGATGACCTTTACAAGGTATTAGCGAAATAGTAAAAATACAATACGTGAGCGAAAATTAGAGTAGAATGTTATTATTTTATAAGAAAAATAAAATGTACATACGACAGCACATCAAGTGTAACAGTGGCACTACGAAAGCCGCCTCTATTACGAACGAACGAGTGGTTTAAAGGGCATACTGTTACACTTGATGTGCTGTCGACTGTACAATAGGGATGTGGACTGCGGCTTTCATAAAATCCTAAAAAACAATAGTTAATTGTATTATTACGGAATTTAAATAATATTTAATAAACAAAATGCAATTCAATCATTCTCAGGTCACGTGACAGCGAACACAGATCTTTACGACGTCGAGGTATGACGTCATTTGTTGTTAGCATCAGACGCTGTCAATAGGAAAACCATTTAAATCACCATGCCAATGTAGCAGTGTTTGGTAGCAGGTGCAACGTCACAGCAATCACGTGACATCTATTTTTTTATACCACTAAGGTAGCAATCAAGCATATGGTAAGCGTATACCGTAGCCTATGGACGCTTGCAACACCAGGGCTATCACTTGCGCGTGATAGCTAAAACCTTTTTAACCTTTTCTTCAAAAAGTGCTTGAAAAGGTTTTTATGTATTGAGGTTTTGAATGAAATTTGAAACGGAATTTAAGATACACGATTTTGAAAACATTAGTAGTATTAAAATAATTAAGATCACTATTTCGAGCTAGATTGGGTAACTACTTATATATGACATGAAACACTTCTCTAAAAAGAGATGTTCCAAAAATTTATGGAGATCCGGCCAGGTACACTATACGCTATACATACTGAAATATAGTTAAAAATATGCAGAACAGAGTTCAATTGTCCATTTTCTTTTTGGTACAAAGCAAGAATTTTATTTTAAAAAAACTGCAACACAGCCAAATATTTATCATGGCCCATATGTCACTTTGGTAACATTTAGTTGACTTCTATGTCGGCCATAGTGAATAACATGAAATCAATGAAAAATTTCAACTTTTGTACAAACTAAGTATGCATAAAAACGAATTATTAGTATTTTTAGCGGATTCAGATTTTTGAGATACTATACATATACCTGGCCGGATATGAAACATCTCCTTTGTCAACATTTCATTGCATGCAGAGTACAACACAAAACAGCAGAGGACAACAGTAAAGAATTAATTTAAATAGGACCAATTTACATTTTAATCCCTCAAGCGGCGTTATCCAACTGGGGGGCTATGACAATTGAAAAATCTATTGTGTCTGGACTCTGATGCTTGACAGGTTAAAATTTTCCATTCAATTTTCATAATTTTATCAAGTATCAGTTTTTACTCACTTTAAATTTTACTACTACCCTGGAGGGCCTTTAGGGAGTTGGGCAAGTGATTACAAACTTCAACAGCCATGTAGTCAGGACCATTTTGGCATAATTTAAGGTGTGGTGTGGGCAGAACCAGGTCGTTTCCTAGGTGTGAAGCGAAACGTCTTGTCGGGTCACCTTATCACCTGCCTACTAACTGAAAGTAATGAGCATGTGTTCTAAAAAAATGAATTATATGAATGGTTGTATAATTTGACCTACTGCGCAAAACTCTGGGTGTCGTTAGTATCATAATCCGAAAGCAACAACTACTGATCTTGAGTGACATTTGCTACCAGGTATGAAAAATAGCAAAGCTACATAGTACTGATGAAATTTCAGCATAGCTATGGAAAAAATTGCGGGCCAACATTTATTCAACCTCATACTAACCATGGGGAAGATGCTTATTATGAGAAGACTCAATACCCTATACCTTTTTATATTGAGAAACGTTACCAAATTTGAAGATAATACAGCCATTAAGCTAGTGATGGCAGTTCTGGGATCTCTAGGAAGCCTCTAAGATGTTTTCGGCAACTATCTAAGGGCTGGCTGGGATAGCTGAAGTAAACACCAAAACAAAACAGTCAATAGTTCATGATTTACAGAGATCATCATACCGTGATATATTTAATACTTGTAAAGTATGGTCATGGTGTTAAAAACATTATTCATCATCATCATACCAACTAAAAAAAAAGGACTTGCTAGAGAAAGGCCTCCCCTAAAGATTTCCTTGATTTTTTATTTTTTTTTACAACTAGATGACAAACAAGCTGACGGCCCACCTGATGGTAAGCGGTGGGTCATGATGATCCAAACCAGAATTAGTTTTAATTAAATTTATTAGCATTGGTTTGTAAGAATAGGTTAAAACCCGAATTATCCAGCACTTTACAATACAATAAAGTTTTAACTAGCATGTTTTCAATAATCATTCAATAGCTGAATACTGAAATGCAATTTAGTGTATTTATAAGTGAGGTAATTTATAGGTGTGAGTGTAAGAATATTATATTATATTATATTATAAGTCCTGCTCAAAAATTTTCTTTTATTTATCTTTGCCAGCCAAAACCTATTATACTGAAATGTGGGTACTTTAGAGATTATTTCCAAAGTCAAAATTTGTATTGACAATCATTAAATTTCATATTACCTGAAAAAGTGGGAATCGAAATCTGAGTAGTTTTTCGGTATCACGTTGAAATGGGACAAATAATAAGCTGCTTCTGTTTCAGATTGTGCAGTAAATCACGAATAATATTAGTTTACAAATAAAATGATTAGATAATAGCATGTACATGGCTAATATGCTGGCTAATTATTACGAAAATTTACTGACATAAATTAAAATCTAGTACAAAGTAGGAAAATAGTAAGTACTGCTACTATTTTGAAACTTTCAGTTGAAGGTCATAATAATGTAAAAACATAGAAACATAAATAGCACTTTGTAAATATACTACAAAGACAATGAAAACGCACACAAAAAACTGAAGACAACAAATTAAAGAGAATATTTAATTACCATGAAAATCTCTGCAACTAATCAAATCTCCTTCAAATTATCTCATTATCTTCATAGCCTTATCTTGCTGGAAGGAAATAGACAAGTAATATTAGCTGCAAATCATTACACAGCACTGATCACCTATAACGTTTCAGCTATTAAAACTCGGGCGATACCTTTATCAAATGAATATTGTCGGAATAATATTTCTTCACGTCTTATTTACAAAAAATTAGAACTTTTACTCCAAAAACCCAAAATAAAACAATAATTCCAAAATTAGTCACTACAGATTATAAACCATAGATTTTTATTTTTTTTATTTTTATGCTCTTTCTCTATTACAGAGAAGGCAAGGGAATATAAGGCTCATACAGCCATGTCTTAAGTATTTTGTATAATTCTTTAATTATTTCATTGAAATGTTGGTGTGTTTGGTCGCCGCTATCTGTTTCAATTTTCCTCATAAATGGATGCTTATCCCGTTGATTGAGCGCCGGCATTCAATCAAATGCCTAGGCCGATACTTAATTGAACTAGACTTGAACTAGACACTTAACGTTTAACGACTTGGCGTATTGAAAAGATCCTCTTGTACCGAAGACATTTGGTATGATTGGTAGATTCAAGGTTATCATTTGTGACCACTTAAAATCCAGCATCGTTTCGGTTATATGATTATGTGGTAATAAATAAATAACATTGAGTAACTGTAATAACATTGGCTGTATGGTATAATCCCTTGTCTGTCCAATATATACGAATCACATAATGCCGGCGAACGTTGTTATTATCGGTCGCCGCATAGTGCTCAAAAAGGGATTTGCGATCAACGATCAAGATTTTCATTACAATAAAATTTTGACTGAAAATAGACAACATTTTATTGTATGTTTAAAAATAGATGTCAAAAAAAATGATATCATCGTAATCACCAGCTTATAAACATCTGCTGGGCATAGGCCTTCCTACATGGGTGAAACACATATGGAGTTTGGGCCATTACCCTACCACGCTGCCCAAATGCAGCTTAGGGGACTTAAGTTGCAGTACCAACTGGGATGGGACCAACGGCTTGGGATAGCATTGGTCCCAGTCAGAAGAACAAGTTTTGATTGACCCATCCTGCGATCGACCATGTCGAAACTTGCTTTGTTTTCGTAATCGAAACCAGAGCACTCAAGCCACTACGCCAACCTATGACGTAGAAATACTTTAAAGATTTGGCATACCTACCTTCTCGCCAGCCATACCGAATGTCCTTGAAAGTCTCGTTGAATTCCACTTTTGTTTTCACTTTAACTATAAACGTAAAAAACAATATTTCTCGCTTCTGATCTCAGTGGCTTTTCGACTTAATATTGAAAATAATACTTTATTATTTTTAGGAAAACAAACTTGTATTATTATGACATTTCAAAATTTGACATGACATATGACAGACTAACATTGCCGCCTTGCCGCCTCAGATTGTCTACATTATAAATCATAGCACAAACCCATCAAAAAAAAGAAATTGAATTGGATGGAATAGACTAATAACATCGGCCCTAATTCTGGCGAACACATGCTAAGTTTAAATTTAAGTTCAGTCTATTTCTTTTTTTCAAAACGAATACGAAAAGGATGGCTGTCATATAAATTAACATTTAGAAAGGTGCCGTCTAAAATTGTCTATGGTTTCTATGAAATGTATCAAAATTTAATTGGCAGCTCTAAACAGATGCTTGCTATCTTTTTCCTATTACATATTGCGAGAAAGAGATATTGGCCCTAATTCTGGAGAACACATGCTTAGTCTAAATTTAAGTTCAGTGCATTTCTTTCTATCAAAAGGAATACGATAAGGATGGCTGTCATATAATTTGACATTTAGAAACGTGCGTTCAATTTTCGACCTTATTGAACGTGTTAAAATGCAGTGTTTAGGACGCACCTCCGTACATGCCGTCTAAAATTGTCTATGGTTTCTTAGAAATCTGTCTAAATTTAAGTGACAGCTCTAAACATATTCTTGCTATCTTTTTCCTATTACTTATTGCGAGAAAGAGATATACTGTACTTAAATTTAGAATTAAAGTGTGTTCCCAGAATTAGGCCCATACTGTACTTAAATTTAGAATTAGAGAGTGCTTAAGGGGTTATTACATTTGGCTAAATTTAGTTAGCTAAATTCATCATGCTAAGTGATTAAGATCGGCAGTCATGACTCTGATTGGCTAATTAGTGTGCCTAAATGTCTTTACATTTGTCTAAATTCAGAGTCTAACTCATTTAATTAAAAGCCAAATGTAATAACCCCCTAAGACATACTCTTTCTATTCTGTGGTCCACAGACTTGTTAGAGATACTACGTATCTGTGGACTGTGGTCGTGCTCTAGTCTATGGTCGTGACTGACATATCGAATAGAATTGTTTGTATTCTTTACATTTGTATTCCAAAAAATGCTTCAAAATAAACTATAAAAGTTTATTTTAATCACAAGATAGTTAAAAAGAGAATAAAAATTATTGAGATATAAATTAAAATATATTTTTAGTGTATAAATAATAATTAAAAAAAATTGTTTAATACTTTTAATCACCTCACCTTGAATAAATAGATCTAGTAACTTCGAGGTAAATGTAATCTTTTTTGGAACTTTTACCTAAGTGTCTTGGTTGTGTGTTTTATTCCAATGTACTATTTGTTATGTTTATTGTATAATCATTGTTATTTCCATTTCTCAGGCAAAACAATTTGTTTTATTGATTTCCCAAAATGAGCCCTGTGGAGAGTGTACCAGTAGCAATATTGAATTGTATTGACGATTATGTAGAATTACTTTATGATGATATTCCAGAAAAAATTAAGGGATCTGCACTTATATTACAATTAGCGAGAAATCCAGACAATTTGATAGAATTGTCAAGAAATGGTAACTATTTGCTTTTGTTCTATCTCATAAGCAATATTGATTGGGTCTGCCTTACTCTAGTAACTATACTAGACTATTAACTATAATATATTGTTGCCTTACAAGACTGCTTATTTTAATACATTATATTTATAATTAGCAAAACACCTCTTTCTATCCTTTATTTGTTTATTTTTATGTGCAAAATAAAGAATTTCTATTTAGCTCTCTATATCCTATAATGATCACTAAATGCTTTAACTTTATTGAGTTTCCAATCAAAACTTCATAAAATCAATGTGAACACTATTGCACTAGATTTTGGGTGAGTTTGGATATGCTGTTTTTCCTAATAAAACAACATCACACTCCTCAAGATTTTGATTGATGGAGTATTTCTATAAACTTCAAAAGCATTGAGACCACCCTGAGAAAACTTTGTATGTCAGAGTACACAGGAACAACATCCAAGCTCATAGTGGCAAGAGGATACCCACATAGTGGATTAACTCTTTACTTTTTACTTGCCTCATCACCAGATATAGCTATGCACATAGAATAGAACATCATGCTAAGTTGTCATGCACTCTATACAAGAAGTGGGAACAAGGTGCAAAGAACATAACCTGACTAAACTGAAACTAAACAGTTGATTGTGTAATCAAGTGTAATAGGCTACTATAGCTGACACGCCTGACAGCATGTTTGGAACAACACTTACCCTGTCAAAGGAGGTATAATCTAAGACAGTTATATTTATAACTAAGTGTCTGGAGAGATTGAACCCACAAGTCACTTACCATTTTTACTGGTGACTCAAAATGAGAGACTTATACAACAACTGAACCATTCCACTGGGAGATTAACTCTCCTAATAAGATCTTTCTTCTTTCTGATCTTTCTAATTTAATATATCTTATCATTATACAGAGTAGGGCAAATTCCCATACATAAGTGAGCATTCTCCTTTTATCTTTAAGCAAATTGTGATTACCTAATAAAATTTGAATATTTTCAGAAGCATTATTAAGTGCACTATCAAGAGTTCTCAGAGAAGAATGGAAAAGAAGCATTGAACTAAGTACAAATATTGTGTACACTTTTTTTTGTTTTTCAACTTACAATGAGTTTCATCCTGTCATTATTCAATATAAGATAGGGTCCCTGTGTATGGATGTAATAGAGTATGAGCTGAAACGTTATGATCAGTGGAAAGAGAAAGTTGAAGGTAAAAAACCACTGTTAACTCCGGACAAGGCAAGTACTTTTTATCTGTTGCGTGAGTCCATGCCTTATCCCACCTGCCCCCTTCCTACCCGGGAGCCCACATGCCGATCTTTGGAGTTATTAATTAACTGCCTCCTCCTCAACATCACTCAAAAAAAAATTTAGAGACTATGTGAAGCTGCTCAGGGCTTGTATGTCTTCTGAGCCTTTCCTTGCCAACTCATCACCCTTCTTGTTTCCTATCACCTCCACATGGGCAGGTACCCAGATCAGGCTTACTTTACCTATAAATATATATAGTGGGTGTAAAATATCCTCAGCTGGCTTCTAAATTT
The DNA here is from genome assembly GCA_947347705.1 of Nymphula nitidulata. NCBI lineage: Eukaryota > Metazoa > Arthropoda > Insecta > Lepidoptera > Crambidae > Nymphula > Nymphula nitidulata. The sequence continues at coordinate 15,682,092 of OX374618.1, read as the reverse complement.
GCCCAAAGGCAACTTACATTTAAGGGCCCATTTCTCTACAATATGTTTAATAAAAGACACAAAATACTGAATAAAAATAGAAAATCACTTCGGTCTGTACTGTTGGATAAACTTAAAGTCTTTAATTATCAAAGCACTGAAAACATACTAAAGATACTAATTTTGATTTTTTAAGCAATTTTGATTTGATTTTTTAAGCAAGTACCCACATTCAAATCTTATTAAACCTGTATCTTAGGTAAGAAACCTGTTTATGGTGGGCTTGTCAGCCCACCATAAACAGCTTGTTGTTATTATGTTGTATGTTACCTTCTGTCATTGTTAATGATTATGGTGAGGAATAAATGATTTATTATTATTATTATTATTACTTTGTTATGCCTACCAAGGCAGCTTAGCATAAGTGGAGATACACATCCCAAAGACTCTGTGTTTTCGGTAAAGTTTTTCCAGTTCAGTTCCGTTTCGCCCAGTTGTGGGCTTTATCACGAGGTGATAAGATCGATGGCACGGCGAGTAGTGTACGGAGCTCTGGTGTGGGTGGAGTGCCACTACCCCCGCACGTAGGCAACCGTAGAGGGTCATCGCCACCCGGGTCATCGTGCGAACTTCCCGCACGGTTGGTCGCAAGGATGCCAGCATGTTAGCGAGCAAGCGCCTTGGGATATTGATGTCCAGGCGCTGGTCGAATGCTTCAACTGCGGGTCACGGCACGGATACGGGGGGAACGCCCCGTCGCTGAAGAAGTGCGACGGGTACCTCTTTAGTGACGGGTTGTAGACGTCTGCCTCATCTCACGCATGGTACAGATACTGACCGGAAATGGTTGCTTTGGTAACTATCTGTACCGTATCGCCAGTCGGTAGGAGACACCGCGGTCTCACCACTACGACTCCTCCGACGACATGGCCGAGCATACCCTGTTGGAGTGCGGCGCTCGTCAGCGGTACCCTCTCATTACCTACTATGGTACGAACCATAGTTGATAGTGAGAGGGTATGGGTGGCTGTCCTTCTGCAAGAGCCAAAAGGAGGCAGCGGAAAGGGGGCGGGAGGTGGATGCTCTAGCCGCCCCACTCCTTTGTAGATGGGTAGGCGCGAGAAGGCGAGCGGCCATCGCCCGTCTGCCTCTTCCCTTATTTGGCTTAATATTTCACTTAACTGGGCCATGATAGATCTGTATTATAAAGGTGCAGTAGTGCTTTGAAACTTAGTAACTAGTAGGTTCCTATCCATAGTAGTTTTACTGGGATTGACTAACAAATGGTTCTTCACTAAAATCATCCATCCCCAGTGCACTCAACATGATTTCCTATAGGTACGTACTTCACTGTAAAATTGAATATACATATAATTTACTTTCAGAGTGAAGCACCAAAAAGCCGGATACCAGAACCAAAACGCCGTCCAAAATCAGGCACTTGGGCAGTAGCTGATGTAAATATGCAGAAATCTCGCTCACTGGTATCTAGCTATCATGAAGATTTATGTAATATTTCTGATGAATGTCTATCCAAGAATGATGAAGAGCAAATGAAACGAAAATTAAAAACACTATCTAAGAGGCAAGAACAATTACTGCGGGTAGCTTTTTATATGCTATTAAACATCGCAGACAATGTTAAAGTCGAGGAAAAAATGCATAAAAAAGACATTGTTGGCCTTCTTATTGGTGCAATGGAAAGACACTCAAACATCGATTTGCTTATTTTAATTGTTTCCTTTTTGCAAAAACTGTCTATTTTTGTTGAAAATAAAAATAGTATGGCTTCAAGAGGAATTATTGAAAAACTTGCACCATTACTAGATTCCTCTAATGCAGATTTGGTGAATGTTAACTTGAAGCTTTTATTTAATCTAACTTTTGACACTAAACTGCGTAACAAGATGATAAAAATGGGTCTACTTCCCAAATTCATACAATTCACAAGTAAGTATTTCTATTAAGAAATATGTTTTTATTCAATCAAAGAAAACCTGTTTATAATAGCAGTCTCATTAATATTTTAAATAAGTGTTTTTTATAACAAGATTTTACTAAACATTTAATATGTTAGAGAATAGATTATAAAACTTAAATTGTAATTCATCAAATGTATTTTTACAATTTTCAGGTGATGATAAACATATAAACTTGGCAATGAAAATATTATACCATTTGAGCATGGATGATCGAGTTAAACTAATGTTTACGCAATCTGATTGTGTAAAACTGGTAAGATTCCTGACCTATGTAGTAATTGCTTTAAATAAAAAAAAGGCAGATACGGGAAGAAGATCATGTAAAATAGTGTTTAGCTGGCGCACTATTGCTTAAAAGCCGCGACAAGCATATTATTGATTTATATTCTTTAAATATTGTCTTCATCTATAAACGTGCGTTAAAAACAAACTTCGTCTAAAACAAACCTTTTTTTTCTTTTCACGCATAAGTATTATTATACATATAAATTTTGGATTTTAGAAATATTGTCACAAAATAAATACACTAGGCATGTTTCTCTTTAAATGGGATAGAAATATAGTCGTCGTTGTCTCGCTTAGTTAATTAAAGAACTAAGTACCAACTTACATGTATGAAGAAAAAAAGGCTCTAAAATGTTATCTACCGGAAATATGGCTTACAGTTTTATGCCCAATATTTTTGTTATTAGATATAATTTTATTGATATTTCTAGAAATAGATAATGAGTTAGGTAACAGAAATTTATAACCATATTTATTTAATTATATTCATGATGTCTGAAAATCTGTAGTTACCGCCGCCTATAGACACCTGCAATAACAAGGAAAAGCACTTGATATTATAGGTGCGTTGTCATCCTGAGGCCTAAGATGAAATGTCGTCCATGCCCAGTAATTACACAATTAAACACAGTAATTACGCAATTAGTAATTATTATTTTCCTTGTAAGATAATTATTACATATCACAAATCTGTCATATCTCTGGTATGCCACAGCTTAGAGACTGTTTTTTCTTGTATGGCTTTCATAAAGAAAGAAGAAAAAGCGACGTCAAAAAGGTTAATGTATTTTATGGACCTTCTTTCTAAATTATCAGAACTTCATAGTCGAATTCGGTATTGTAGCTCACCGATATGCTGTTACTGAACGTGAACAGTGATAGTAATACCAGTAACGGTCCGGGGGCGACGGACGTTCTACTGGCTCTGTGCGTCAACCTCGCGTGGTGCGAGCGCGCCGCACAGCAAATGGCCGCGGAGGGACGCCTCAGGGAACTACTCGCGCGCGCCTTCAGGCACCGCAACACTATGCTCATGAAGCTGGTCCGGAACCTGTCGCACCATTCTCAAAACAAACCCCTGTTTGTTGTAAGTTCTTATTTAGTTTACACCTCTGATCACAGAAACAAGGAGATGTGTAATGCCTGCAATTTTTTTTATACACAGACCTATTATTTAGCCCAAAGTAGCATCATTAAGAGCTTGTGTTTTGTTGTGTTATGCTAGATAACGGAGAAATAATGATTATAATATGTATACATATAAATATTAGAAAGACACTCAATAAACATATAAACATCCAGGACTTGTGAACATATGTGGTCCCACTGGGATTCGAAGCCGGGTAGCCTGTATAACAAGGGGCAGAGACCACTCGGTCAGCCGGTCATCGAATATCTCTTATTGCCTTATGATGTCACATTGTCATTTCGTACCCTACGAAAGTAATATTCGCTTAAGCAGCTTATAGTATGGACGAAGACAATTTTTAATGCAATGAGCAATTTTTAAGGCGATATTGTTTTCGTATAGTATGTTCCTCCTCCATTCTGTTGTTTCGTGTTTAATACGTGGACCATTCATATAATTAGATGTTTGTTATAAACTCTGTTCGACTATTAGTCCGTTGTATTCTATGAGTCAGATATGGTTTTAACCAGTGGGTATACGGGGCCCCCTTCCGTTACCCATTTCGTGTTAAATTAAGAGTAATATTTTATGTGACACTTTACCATTTGCCTTAATGATATTTAAAATCAAATTTGGTTTGGGCATGTTGGAATATATACGCGGCATTACGCCCCCGTAACATATCTCCTTGTTTCTATGATCTGAACCTTACACCTTGAAATAGATTTTTGAATTTAATATAGATAAACATTCATGGTCTCAAGAAAGTTAAACCATAACTTATTTGATTAGATTTAATGAGTAACTTAAAAATATCAAAAATGTTCTTACCACCAAATATTATTATGGTACCAAATACAATAACAATAAAGTTCTTATCAGAAGAAAGTTTTTTAAATTATAAATGGGTTCTTTTTGATCCAATTCTTACTCTTAAAGAAGTTAAGTTACACAGTTTTCAGCAGCTCTACACTAATATTATAAAGAATTAGGTAATCGGGATCATCAAGCTTTGAGACTTGGAAAGCACGTTAAACCATTGTATCCACCAACCTGCATTAGACTAGCGTGGGGGCATTATGAAGTTAGTCTTCAGGTGTTTCTCCCACTTATAGTCAGCGTCAAAAAGATATACCTAAACTAAACGATTTTCGCCCCATTGCATTGACATGGAGCTGATTTGCTGCTGAATGTACAAAGACATATGTCCTGTAGTAGAACGAATATGCCTATTCTACTGCTAGACAGAGGCATTTGTACATTGATTAATGATCGACTCCTTATTAAAATAAATTTTAAATTTTTGTGCGAATTTCTATTCAGGCTTTCTATCTTTTATAGGAATTTGTCGGCGACATTGCTGGTGCTGTAACTAGCAACGATGCGGCTGAGGAATTCGTAATTGAGTGTCTTGGAACACTCAGTAACATTTTGATCGCGAATAACAATCTAGACGTCTTTGCCGTTGTAGAGAGATACAAGTTGATTCCATGTATTATGAAGATACTAGACCCAGGTTAGTGTGATAGTGCACATTTCAAAGTTGAAATTAATCATTATTTAATAACACTCAAATTATTTGTTTATATGTAAGGTTACAGCGGGGAATTCCGTCAATGGTCCGTCAAAGTCCTATAGGCAGCCAAAATGCAACTGAAATGCATGCATTTCATGATTCATTTTCTTCTCATTAATGAGATGCTGTATTACCGACTGAATCTCAGAATGCCGTAAATAGATTGCAAAGTATTGCCGCATAGACGACAAATGCTATTTTTGTATCCAAAAAGAGATGTTTCAAAAATGTATTGAGACCCGGCCAGGTCTATGTACACTATACTTAAAAATAGGTATAAAATGTGTAGAACAGTGTTCAATTGTCCATTTTTTTTTATGTTTGCTTTGTTACGTGGTACTAAACAAGAATTTTTATATGAAAAACTGCAACACAGCCTAATAATCATAATGGCGCGTATGTCACTTTGGTGACGTTTAGTTGACTTCTATGTAGACAAGGGTAACTCAATGAAAAACTATGAACCGCAGATTAGCTCACGGTTCAATTAAGTGAGCCGGACCTGCGAACCGGTTCACAGATCAGCTCACTAATGAGCTGAACGTTTGTAGATCTGCTTTGCGAGCGACTTACAGAGTCGAATATTACTGAGTGCCGCCGCGCCGAGCCGACCGACACCGGAGCCATTTCGCAGCTCGCGGTTCGTTCTCCGATAATAATACTCGCGTGTCTGTGACTCTGTGGGTGAATATACCTAACCTAGTGAGTGAGCCGTGAGATGATTGTTTTGTCGTTGAGCTGCAGATCAACGGCTCAAGTCAATTGATCTGAATTTTTGAACCGGTTCCGAGCTGAGGTACTTCTATCATGTCTACTTCTATGTCGCCCGCCATATTGCCAGAGTGAACAACAGTGAAATCAACGAAATTTTTTTACTTTTTTACAAACAAACTATGCATGAAAACGAATTATTATTACTTTTCACGGATCCAGGAGATTTTTGAGATACTGTACATATATCTGATATGAAACATCTCCTTTTGTTTCAAGTTTAGCTCTTAAAATGCCAAATTATGAGGTATCTATCAGGCACAAAGCTTCCTGACCGCTAACTGTTCATGGAGGATTTTGTGCACTTGACTCATACCGAAACGTAAGGTTGTCCGATTCTGCTGATAGGTTACTCTTTTGTCAGTCTTCAGTCGAAGAACGTTCCTAACGCAGATCATCGGAAAGATTAGTGCGACCATTTTTAAACTCATTGAACCAGTTCTTAACAGTGGCACGAGATGGGGCTTCATCATGGAAGGCCGATCGAAGTTTATCAGAACTTTCTTGTTGACTTAAATGACATCGAAAGTCATAAAAAATCATTGCACGAAAATTTTCTCACATTCAATTCATGCTGACGTGACTCGAGACGATTTTCAATTTGCCGCCAAATCGTAAAACAAATGACAAATAAATGTAATACATACTCAATAATATTTACAGAGTTCCATTTTCAAAAATTAAACTTATTGTAAGAAATACGGCGAACGTAGAGAGCCTAGAAGCATAACTTCATACAAAACTCGTCGCAAAATGGGTACCCTCGGCGGCTAGAAGAGAACGTCGGATAAAATCGGCTAATATCGAAATTGTATAGCGCCCCCTCGGTCTTCTGATTTACACGCGCCGGACGGGTCATATATGCACAATGTAACCATGCAAAATTTTATGACGACTTGCATAATTATATATCGTCATTTTTAATAAATATAGCAATGTTGTAAATCGGTCCACTTATTCAATTTTAGAGTTGAGACGAATAATACTGATTTAAACAGTCAATTTAACGTAATGTCTTAATTATCTATTTTTAAAGATCAGAAATGAAATGGGTTCGCTTCATTCGATTAAATAAAAAAAACTAAATATCTGTCATGACATTATTTATTTGTATTAAGGACATAAGAAAAAAAAATTGTCATCAAGTGGTTTTATTTCTTGAAATAGATTTAATAAAATAAATTATTTCTTGAAATAAAACCACTTTACTGGATTTAACTTGCGTTTAATTAGATGTCTGTCACATTATGATTTTTTATACCCAATGTTTCGATTACTTTATAGCGATCAAGGTCTCGGGAAGACTGAAGTAAAGATGTCAGTTGTCTTTGATAAGTTTAATATTAACTACCGTCATATTTTTTATAGTTATATTTTGAGTGTTCCGAATCACGCCATGGAGCTTACAGTGTCCGAAGGAAGAGTAAATACGGGCTTGAGACTTTGTAATTTGGATGATAAGATCCCAAGCTGTTGTGGTCCAAGTATCTTCTCTATTCAAATTATGATGTTGTTTTATTTCAATAACCTCACGAAACTATCTTGCAGTCTACAACTTTACTTACTACGACTTATCCTTAACAGTTTAAAATAGATACCTATACTATTTCCACATCATATTGTAAATGTAAATTATTAAAGTAATAATAAAACATACATATGTTAAATAATAACACTTAAATTTACTGAGAAAGGTGTAGAAAATGGCATCATATTGTAAGGAACTGTGGCAAAATATCCATAAATTGGAGGTTTGTTTATCATTCTTACAAAAATTATAAAAGGCAACGATGTATAAAGCCATAATTGATTATTAGTAGGTAAGTTAACTATTAAACAAACACAATAACAATAAGTCGTCATAAAAGTTTGCAGAGTTAAAAGTTGAGTTGAAAATAAATAAATACTGTCACACACAAATGACTGCATAACATCATCCACTCGTGTATTTGTTCAAATTGTCCACAAATATTGGCCCAACATGGCGGCCAATATTTTTGTTTATATTTGACTCGATTATAAAGGTTTAGGAGAGACTTACATGTAAAATTTAATTCCAGTGCTCTTATTATGTTCACCTACGCGACTGACACACCATTTTACTTCACTTTTGGACATATTTACTGAGATTTTATTATTTTTTTACGAGTACATCACCGTGACGCAGTCAATGACAAACTAAATCATAGCGCGGAGTCCGATTTAAGCCCCGCCCACTTTGGAGTCTCTTTGGGGGTGTCATTTTGGATGGGCTAGTTACTCGTCTATGTTATTATCGGTCGCCGAAGAAATACAAATAAAGAAAACGATGAAAAAATGGTATTGCTCCAGGCGGACATCGAACCCGCCTCTTCTGGGCTCCGGCCAGACGCGATAACCGCTACGCCACCGAAACAGTAGGTTTAACCTACCAATTCCTTCACTGCTTTCTATTTTTTAACGTTTTTATAGCAACGTTTATCTCACCACTCATTGAAGTTTACAACTCAATTGATCTGAAAGTTTATTTTTTAAGCATTTTTTTACTTTCAGTAAAGATGAGAAAGTCATTTTTAATCAAATTTGAATGTTTGATTTTGTGCGTTTTTTAAATTATTTGGTGGTGGTCTACTAGGTATGGGCCTACTAGGTGGTAGGCGCAGGTATGTAGGGTCGCCTGGGTAGGTACGACCGCCTTTATTATTTCGGCCGTGAAACAGTTCGCTGTGTTTCGGATTGAAGGGAAAGATAGCCAGTGTAATTACTGGGAATGGACGGCATTTCACCTTAGGCCTCAGGATGACAACGCACCTGCAATATAAAGTGTTTTTTTCTTGTTATTGCAGGTGAGTATAGGCGGCGGTGATCGCTTACCACCAGTACCCCTTGCTATAAAAAAGTAGAAAACGGCGAAGAAAATGGTAGGTCAGGCTGCCAACGCCCTGCGCTCCCTTGTCGTCGTCGTGCTTGAGTCCAGCGGTGCGTTGTTTGGTTGTCAGAGAGCACGTGCGACTGCGAGCTAGTGCTAGAGGGCGTGCTAAAACAGTTCGCTGTGTTTCAGATTGAAGGGAAAGGTAGCCAGTGTAATTATACTCGCGGTATTGACTCCATTTCACCTTAGACGTCGGGATGACAACGCACCTGCAATATCAAGTGATTCTTCCTTGTTATTGCAGGTGACTATAGGCGGCGGTGATCGCTTACCACCAGGCCGTCAGCTTGTTTGTCATCTAGTTGTATAAAACAAAAAAGAAAAACGTTGATATAAAAAAGTAGAAAACGGTGAAGAAAATGGTAGGTTACCCTAGTGCAGTGGTCGGCAAACTTATTGGCCAAAGAGCCAAATATAAACATTACACCAAATAAAAAAATATGGGAGCCAAATCTGCTTTTTTAGTACACGTTTATTACACTAAATAAGTAGTACACTAAATAAACCTAAATTTAAATATTTATTAATGTGAACAATGTGCTTGCATCTCCTTGGAAAGTTTGAGTAAGTCAGGTTTGTATGTTGTTGTTTTTAATTTTAGGCATGATTCCAAGTTCTCATCAATAAGAATTTTTTCTTAACATTTTTTTTAAAATCACAATATTATTGCGCCTTCCGTGAATATTTGTGCCAGAACCGCACTTAAGGAGTTAAAGAGCCACATGCGGCTCTGGAGCCGCACTTTGCCGACCACTGCCCTAGTGCTTCGGTTGCGTATCGGTTATCGCGTCGTCGTGCTTGAGTCCAGCGGTGCGTTGTTTGGTTGTCAGAGAGCACGTGCGACTGCGAGCTAGTGCTAGAGGGCGTGGTGGCGGCGGGCGCGTTGTGCGCGGAGGAGCGCGCGGCGGAGGCTCTGGTGCGCGCGGGCGGCGGCGACGCGCTCGTCGCGCTGCTGCGGCTGCGGCAGGCCGACGACGAACACGTGTTACAGACGGTGTTCGCCTTCCGACAGATACTGTCGCATCCGCGCGCCGCCGAACACCTCGTCACGCGCACAGGTCACTTGCTTTTATTATAAATACCATGTATACAATGTACGTTTAAGTAGCTTGGTGGCGTATTGGTTTGAGCGCTCTGGGATGACTGGCGTATTGGTTTGGGATGATTGATGATCCTGGGATGGGTCAATCAAAGCGTGCTTCGGAAGGTACGTTAAGCCGTTGGTTCCGGTTGTTACTGCAACCGCTTTAACTCACCAACTCGCATTGGGCCAGCGTGGTGTTATGGCCCAATCTCCTCACGTGTTTCTCCCATGTAGGAAGGCCTGTGCCCAGCAGTGGGACGTATATAGGCTGATGATGATGATACAATGAAAGTTTGACCTTGAGACCGTTTTTAACCCCCGACGAAAAAAGAGGGGTGTCATAACTTTGACGTTTCTGTCTGTATATCTATGTATGTCTGTCTGTGGCATCGTAGCTCCTAAATGAATGGAGCGATTTTGATTTGTTGCTTTTTGTTTGAAAGCTGACGTTACTAGGATGGGTCTTAGCTATAATTTATAAAGATCAGCTCAGGCGTTTGATGACTATCAGCTCATTTTCTACACGTTTCATTTGAAATTTGGTGTAATGTCACTTCGGTGACATTCCCATGACATGCTAACTTTGAGCTGATCCTGTACCATCAAAAAGTCTGCGAGATGCCTAATTCTTCAGAAACTTACAGCAGATATAGCGTATTTGGGCTCATAAGAATAGTATCAATGAGATGGTGTTAGATAGGTGATTAATAAATCCGGGGGTTACTTAAAAATTTCAAAGTTCATATTTTTATTCTGATCTTATTGGTGGCGTCTTTCGTACTGCAACTGTTACACTTGACGTGCTGTCGTCTGTACAACAGGGGTGTTGACAAATTTTTTGCAAGTGTTTCATGGCGTGTTTAGTACCTCAATCCAAATAAAATATGTCCCACTGCTAAGTATAGGCCTTCCTACATGGGAGAAACACATGAGGAGTTTTGACTTTGACACCGCCATGCTGGGCCCAATGCGCGTTAATGGGTTAAGACTGTTGCAGTAAACAGCAACCGGGATCAACGGCATAATGTCCCTACGAAGCACGGAGGAGCTCAAGATTACAAATTTTGAATAACCCCAAGATCGACCATATCAAAAGTTGCTTTGTTTTCGTTATCGAAACCAGAGCGCACAAACCGAGTTTGACGTAGTTTGTCCAATATAAGGACTCTCATATGAATCGTAATTCAATAAATCTGCTGCAATTTATGAAAAAAAATATTGTACTGTTGTCAAAATCATCATTAATTCCTCACTTCTTTTTTGTATAATTAATAGGACGTAGGTATTTGATTGTAATGTGAAATATTTTTACGTTGATTTTGAAAGAATATTAATTTTTGAAATAATACACGTAATTATTAAAAGCTGCGTGTTTTTATTTTCAAAAATACCACCTTCCATAATACCTTTCTAAAATCGTGACGAAATGCGTCAAACCCCGCAAACCGCGACGCCACCGAGCTCCTAAGTAACTGAGCAAGCTTTTCACACCCCAATATGAAATCTTCCGTACGGAATTGTATTTGTCGGTGAGCTTACGCCCACGGACCTTGTGCGGCAGTAGTAGCCTGCTCATACAGGAATGACGCTTTTAGTTTAGTCAATCGTTACAATTTAGCGCTTCGATATTTACTTAAATATTAAATATCTTATTTTATTTATGACTGTATATAATAACAGTAATGTATAATGTAAATAATACAATAAGGCATCAATTTCTTTTTTTTTTAAATATTTTCACGATTTTTCTATGACAGTGCAAGCCAGAATTTATTGTAAAATTAAGTAAAAACTTTTGTCTTACAGAAGCACCAGCATACCTCATAGATTTAATGCAAGATAAGAATGTTGAAATACGAAAAATGTGTGATTCATGTCTTGACATTATATCTCAAATGCAGAATGACTGGGCAATGAGAATAAAGGTAATTTTTACAGATCATTACTTTGTAAATGAAAAATGGTCGACAAAATCTTTAATTATAATAATAGCAAATATATGTATACGCTGCAACCCAAAACAACCTAACTGACTTACAATCAAAGAAGTGGACATCTTTACCATAGCGGTGTGTTAAATAATATTTTTTTAAGTATCTATATATTAAAATGTTACCATTTAAAAAATTACATGCTAGATTAAACGGTAGTATTAAAACACATTTTTTAAAAAGGTTTATAATCAACACTAGTATAATTAATTACTCTAAAGCTCTTTTTATTAATAATTTTGATAGTGTTTAATGTGGATTTGTTTTTTTTTAAACAACCATTATCGACCCGGCAGATTTACGAACGGATGCCTTAGAATTGACGTTCAATAAGAGTACAAATAAATGTACCAATACGTTTTATTCAACATTTTTTTACTGCTTAACTCACGCACTGGAAAGGAATATTGATATTTAAATTTATAATTTACATTAATGCGATTATGATCATGACGACAATTTATTTTGATCTAGGTAGATAAAAATAAGATCTGTCTGTCAAACAAAAAATGGTAACATATCCAGTAGGTACAACCAAAATGTTTTGTATACATTTTAAAAACTGACTTTCCTTAAAACATTGGAATAAGAATATATATTTTTACAAATGTCTAAGTAGCTATATATTATATTATGTATATTTTTTATTGACAAGGTTGAAAGATTCCGCTGTCACAATGGCCAGTGGCTGTCGGTGGTAGAGACGCTTGGCGCCGACGGAGGCTCTGGAGACACTAATGACGACCTGCCTCCGTACCTATCAGCGGAGTATCTAACCACGCATCGCCTCACCACATCAGGTAGGCTCTGGAGACACAAATGACGACCTGCCTCCGTACCTATCAGCGGAGTATCTAACCACGCATCGCCTCACCACATCAGGTAGGCTCTGGAGACACAAATGACGACCTGCCTCCGTACCTATCAGCGGAGTATCTAACCACGCATCGCCTCACCACATCAGGTAGGCTCTGGAGACACAAATGACGACCTGCCTCCGTACCTATCAGCGGAGTATCTAACCACGCATCGCCTCACCACATCAGGTAGGCTCTGGAGACACAAATGACGACCTGCCTCCGTACCTATCAGCGGAGTATCTAACCACGCATCGCCTCACCACATCAGGTAGGCTCTGGAGACACAAATGACGACCTGCCTCCGTACCTATCAGCGGAGTATCTAACCACGCATCGCCTCACCACATCAGGTAGGCTCTGGAGACACAAATGACGACCTGCCTCCGTACCTATCAGCGGAGTATCTAACCACGCATCGCCTCACCACATCAGGTAGGCTCTGGAGACACAAATGACGACCTGCCTCCGTACCTATCAGCGGAGTATCTAACCACGCATCGCCTCACCACATCAGGTAGGCTCTGGAGACACAAATGACGACCTGCCTCCGTACCTATCAGCGGAGTATCTAACCACGCATCGCCTCACCACATCAGGTAGGCTCTGGAGACACAAATGACGACCTGCCTCCGTATCTATCAGCGGAGTATCTAACCACGCATCGCCTCACCACATCAGGTAGGCTCTGGAGACACAAATGACGACCTGCCTCCGTACCTATCAGCGGAGTATCTAACCACGCATCGCCTCACCACATCAGGTAGGCTCTGGAGACACAAATGACGACCTGCCTCCGTACCTATCAGCGGAGTATCTAACCACGCATCGCCTCACCACATCAGGTAGGCTCTGGAGACACAAATGACGACCTGCCTCCGTACCTATCAGCGGAGTATCTAACCACGCATCGCCTCACCACATCAGGTAGGCTCTGGAGACACAAATGACGACCTGCCTCCGTACCTATCAGCGGAGTATCTAACCACGCATCGCCTCACCACATCAGGTAGGCTCTGGAGACACAAATGACGACCTGCCTCCGTACCTATCAGCGGAGTATCTAACCACGCATCGCCTCACCACATCAGGGAGAGCTAGCGCCAAACATCTAGTTCGCTCTGAAGTTACCAGCTGCCCGCAGCTACCGTCCATGCTGCGTTGTTCAGCCGATCCATATTTTGCTAGCGCGCAATGAAACTACTCGTTTTCTCAGCGTACTAGAAGTTTATGGCGCATATCTTAATTCAAATGAAAATTCTTAGAGCGTGAAGTTCAAGTCTCGGCAGAGGCTTGTTTTTAAATTATTAAAAAGACAGGGTTCATCTATAACACGGGTTCCTTCAAAAGAGGCGTGAAAAAGCTCCTTTGGGCCGGCAAGGTGGAGGCGGCTAGAGCAGTGTCTGAACTGCACTAGCGGTCTTCGCATATGGACTCTTCTTACCGCTTTACATCAGGTGGTGTTGAGTCATTTGTCGTGCTTTGTATTAAAAAAACATAATTTTAATTATTACAAAGAAAAAGAAAATGTTGAAATACAATATTTCTCTGAGCAGAAAAATTCTGCCCCACGGGAATCGAATTCCGGACCTCTAGATCTTAAGTCTCAACCACTAGACCAAAGAGGCGGTCACGTCTTAGTGATTTAAACATTTTCACAATTTATTTCAGATTCTCAAACTTCACTCAATGAAGACTCTGACTCCTTCTCGGCAGATGTAGACCTGGATCATGTCAACAGCAGGTGACTAATTTATTTGTTCAATAAAGAGACTACTCTAAAATACTCTGAATAAATAAATAGAGTGGCCCAAAAGGTGATTGATCCCACAAAATTATCTAACCCGTGTATGTACACGATTATTTGTTATTTTAGGAGCTATGAAATTTTCAATATCAATATCCTCAATCCTCATAAGTTGAATTAATTTGCATTAAGTAATAAGCTGTGATATTTATGTTCAAGCAATATTATTATTATGAGGATAATGCTGCAAAGAAAAACAAAGTAACACCTAAATATTAAGCCGATTGGGTCAAGTTTTTAACTGTTATATATAAATCAAAAAATTGTATAGCGTACAAGGAGTATATTTAGTCAGCCCTCCCCATCAGCACCCTTATTCTTTCCCACTGCTGGGCATAGGGCTTCATACATGGGAGAAGTACATGAGTTTGGATCATAACACCATCACGCTGGCCCAATGTGGGTTGGTGGGATAAAGCGGTTGCAGTAACCATAGAGTACATTTATTTGGCAGTTACTGGGGCCAACGGCGTAACGTGCCTTCCGAAGCACGGAAATACAAATCTTGATTGGTTATATTTGACCCATCCAGGGTCGACCATGATGCAAGTTTGTTTTCGTAATTGAAACCAGAGAGCTCAAATCACTACGCCATGCCAGCGGTATAAACATTGGTATGGTATTCATTGACGTGTGAATGTCATAATGAATTCATTATGACAATATTGTGACGATAAAAACCACCAACCAATAAAGTTAGGCGATCACCCCGCAGGTAAAACTTCCATCCCTTGAGCGCATAGTTTACACGTAAATGAATGGAGAGATTTGTATGTAACGATATTAATAGGTTTTATTCATACGATATTTATGTTTTCTTTTCAGTAATACAACGGACAGCAAAGTCATTGATCTATACGGAACCACTGATTCATTGTCAGGACAATCCGCAGATAACGATGCCATGTTTACGAAAGATTTAAATTTATTTACTTAAGAAACACGTGAAACGAAGCACTGGACTAGTTAGTATACCGGATAAAAAGTAATATAATTGAATAATTGTGTCGCTTTTATAAAACACAGTAATTTGCAATTAATTAATACCTAATTACAATATTCTTCATTATATAGTAACAATTGTTGTAAGAGTAAAATCCCAGCTTGGTACGCTTCTTACAAAAAATATAATCAAAATATTTGGTTGCAAATTTAGGTAGATTATTATTGTTTTTGTTATTAACGTATATTTAATAAATTATAAACCTTTAAAAATATTTTTTTAATTACCACTGCTATATTCAGAAGCGTGAGGCCTCGTGAGTGCGTCTTCCACTCCAATCAACTGAATGAATCAACTGTTGATCAGAGTGGCAGTCAATTCAGGCATATGTTCCTATGGAATCAACTAGTTGATTAGATACATTTATCACTAAAGTTTCTTTCCTTTTTGTTCCTAAGAATAATAAATGTTTCTATCGGATCAACTGAATGGTTGATTCGTTGGGAACAAAAAATAGTTGATCCGTTTCAGTGGATCGGAGTGGAAAAGATTGTTGGTAGCGCCGCGTCCCCATACGTCACGTGCCACATAGTGCAACGCACTGCGTGTCCTACTCGCCGATTGGCTAACTTATTTTGACAGTTAAATGCGATGTTAACGAACAAGTAAATTGCCTATCCAGAAACAATTAATGATAGGCAATATTACTTGGTAGTATCACAAACTCTCAAGTCGATTACCTATACTTATTGGAAACGATTCTAACTAGACCTGCCATTGCCATGCATAAGCAAGTCAGCCTAGTCTAAAAAGTTGTCAGAACAACCCTAGTGTAAGTTTCAATAAAAACGAAAACGTTCATGGTATTGTTCACCTCCTAAATCCATATAAAAAGTGGTTTTCAATAAATCACAAGAGAGGCGCTGCTGTAGTTTTCATACAATTTGACAGTTCTCACGACGACGGACGTTTTTGTTTCAATTCGATGGACACTTACACTAGGGACACGGAAGATTTTTGAAAAGCCTAATAAAAAGTAATGCTACTTTGGGTAGTATGAAAAGCTACATTGTTCTTACTCAACTTTACGACTGTTTTTCCTAAAAATCCTCTGTCAACTTCCTGACTTGCATAAGCATGGAAAGTTTTATGAAGGTACATTTTCACTAACTATTCCCTAAGATTCGATGACTCTTGATGACATTTTTCTCTTTCTATCTCCTTTAGTTAGACTGAGATAAAAACGTAAGAGTCGCTTAACGCTAAGCAAATGTTAGTGAAATAGAGCATTAGAATCGGTTTGTTCGTTTCATATAATTTCGACTTGAGAGTTTGTATGAAGAGCACACTAATAAACTGTCAAAATAATTAAATATGATGGTTATACCGTCTATACCGAGCGGAGGCTAGAGGGTATATAAATAGACCATAGTAATTATATTTTCAAACCGACATCAAAGAAAGAGGGGTTTTCAATTAAACAGTTTGTGATTTAAATTTGACAGAGAGATACCTAGGTATCTCTCTGTCAAATTAGGTATCTAAATTCCTTTTTAAAAGTACACCCGATCCAAACCATTTCCTGATCTGATAAATGATCTTCGAAGAAAAATGCATGAAGAAAAATGCAACTTGCATAAGCATGGAAAGTTTTATGAAGGTACATTTTCACTAACTATTCCCTAAGATTCGATGACTCTTGATGACATTTTTCTCTTTCTATCTCCTTTAGTTAGACTGAGATAAAACGTAAGAGACGCTTAACGCTAAGCAAATGTTAGTGAAATAGAGCATTAGAATCGGTTTGTTCGTTTCATATAATTTCGACTTGAGAGTTTGTATGAAGAGCACACTAATAAACTGTCAAAATAATTAAATATGATGGTTATACCGTCTATACCGAGCGGAGGCTAGAGGGTATATAAATAGACCATAGTAATTATATTTTCAAACCGACATCAAAGAAAGAGGGGTTTTCAATTAAACAGTTTGTGATTTAAATTTGACAGAGAGATACCTAGGTATCTCTCTGTCAAATTAGGTATCTAAATTCCTTTTTAAAAGTACACCCGATCCAAACCATTTCCTGATCTGATAAATGATCTTCGAAGAAAAATCTGCACTCATCAACAAACAACAGACAAGCGATAGTAAAAAACAATTATTTATGTCAACCAGCGAACAGACAGACAAGTCGATAACGCTAAGAAACACCCATCTAGGACTTTTGAAATTTATCACTAAAATTGTGTAAATAAAATTTGAACAAATCTATCGACTTCAAACAAAACTCTGACAAGTTCCGATGCCTATACCTACTATACTATACATTACTGTTTCACCCTACTATGAAAATAAATATTTCGCAACGTACGCACGACAGCACGTCAAGTGTAACAGTTGTACTACGAAAGCCGTCTCTATTACGAACGCAGTCTCTATTACGAACGCATTAAAGGCTTTGCCAAACAGAACGCGTACTTAGCGCGCGTCAGAGCGTTAGAGCCACCGCACATATTCAATTTCAAGTTGGCCAACTAAATCGCAGAATGTCTAATAGGCATAGAATCTTATGATAGCCCGCACATTATATCAACTAAGTCGTTCAACTAAATAGTTGGCCAACTATCGGCCGATAGCCCGCACACAACAACTTAGTTGGTCAGTCGCACGGTAAGATGCAGTGTGACCAGAGCCGTGCGCGTGATTTCCCCACGCTTGAATTTTTGCCGACGGGCACGCAGCCGCCGCAGCCAGTCGATCTCTGCATTCTCTTCTTGTAACAAATGAAAAAATAGAACTGCTGATCGTCGAAGTCCAAAAAAGGCAAGCCCTTAAAAAACTTATCTGGGTAACATCTCAGTTTAGAATGTAAGGTATGATGTTTACCACGCTCTAATCTGTCACTTAATATCGGATGCACCCTAAATGTTTTGTTCTGTTTTCGTCTTCTTTTTATTAAGCTAAGAAATGCGTTGTTTTTCCGCATTTTATCGCAGACTTCACCGCGCTAGCAACACTGTCCACCAACTAAGTCGACGAAGTGTGCGGCCTATGAAAGCACGCAATTTAGTTTGATAGTTAGCCAACTTGAAATTGTATATGTGCGGTAGCCAACTTGAAATTGTTTGTCTCTAAAAGTATAATTCTTACAAATCTAAATCACTCCACATCTCAATAGCACACAGACTTTCCAAAGACTGGTAGTGATCTGCACTGCGCTCTGTTCAATGGTACGCTGCGTTGGAGCGTTCCGCTAACTTATATCTAGTGTGTGTGACATGAAAGAACGCGACGTTAAAACGCAACGCTATTGACGCTCTAATAACGCGGCGCTAAGTACGCGTTCTGTCTGGCAAAGCCTTAAGGATGGTCTCAAGGCTAAACTGTTACGATTGATGTGCTGTAAACTGTACCTAGTACAGTCGGCATCAGAATCATCTAAGCTGCCAGAGTGATAAAAAATATCTGCAGTGTTTCAGAAAAGCAACTCTAACGCTAAGAGTCGTATGTTGTTTGCAGTAGGTATAACTTAAATATTTAACAAGTGAAAGGCGATTCTACTACTGTAGTTATTTTTGAGCACTCTAAAACCTCAGATAATTCTGATGCTGACTGTACCTATGTTTTATCCATCAGCACTAGCCATTTGAGTTAGCAAAAAGGGGGTAAGTCTGCTTGTGTCTAAAACAATCTTCGCTGACACTTTAAACTGCATACTATTTATAGTAATGATTTCGATAGACATACATCTTACGGCATAAAAATAGAAAAGCACAATATTTTAGGTATAACAGGCATAAATATTATTTGGGGGTGGACTGGTGAAATTGCTTCGGCAGAGCCTAGGCTACTCCCGCGAAGGCCAGTCGAAGTTACCGGGGAGTTTTAGTGGGTATTCCCAGTGTCGTTTACCGCTGGGCGTCCCCCACACACGCTAGTTCTGTAAACAGATTTCTCCCCGAAAAAAAATGCATAATATTATAATGCAGGATTGTTAAAAGGCCTAATATTAAAATAATTATGTTTGAAAACATAATTTTATTTGGCATACGACAAACAAAACGCATAATTTTACTATGCATAAATCTGTTAATATCCTCCTCAGAGGTGGGGGGCGGGGGCTCCACAGCAAATTCTCGGCGTTCACCTACCCAAGCAGGACAAGCCTCGAGAGTGTGCTGCGCATCTTTGTCGGGGCAGGCGTCACAATGGTGACACAGAGGAGCAGCTTCAGAGGCAACACAGGACGGTCTGCCTCGATAACGCGGACACCGGCACTAGGCCGTTTAAGTCTCTGCGTCCATACTATGACTGCTGCCTCTCGGAGCTCAGCTCTACAGTCCTCCACCTCACGTGGCGTTGGATCCTGTCCTTTAGCACGCGCCGCCTCCCGCCAGAAGTAGGTTGACAGAAGTATCCGGAACGCTGCCATGGGATCTAGATGCGAGGACCCGCATCTAGATCCCACGGCACGTTCCGGCAAGTGTCGCCACGGCCTCTCCGGAGATCGTACGGTATCCTCGTATGACCCTCGTAGCCATCGCCCTCTGCGGTCTCCTTAGCAGAGCGACATCCGGGCTCTTGAGGCCTCCGCCCATACGGGGGCCCCGTGAAGAGCCATATACCTTACAATCCCCATATACAGTTGTTGGTAGGACAGCTCGGTATTCGCTATGTTGAGCAGTAACCAGCCCATCGATCTTGATGCCTTCAACAATTTAGGGACTATCTCCTCGAAATGAGCAGTCCAGTTCCACCGACTGTTTATTTGCAACCCAAGGTAACGCATTCTGCTACCTAAGGGGATATTGACCCCCATACCAACTACAATCTCGGCGTCCCTCGGCAGTGCCTTCCGGGGTCCATGGAAGCATACAGCTTCCGATTTGTTGAGGGCCACCTCTAGCCCAATTCGCCATATGCGTGCCACCACCTGTGCCACGAATACGTTATGAAGTTTTACAAGTGCTTAGTTTATGACGAAGAAGTCAATTCGTTTCAATAGGTAACCGAATATTGCTTTACTAATATTGATAAGTCCTATGTTGTAATGCAAAGGTTGTGATGGCCAATATTATAAAATATAGCATTTTCGACTGCATTATGTTTCTTCTTCTTTTAACAAATAGATATGATGAACAAGCTGACAAACAAACTGGTGGAAAATGGCTAGCGCCTATAGACATGTGCAGTCGACAGCACATCAAGCGTAACAGTTTGACCTTGACACTGCCCTAACTGCATTCGTAATATAGGCGGATTTCGTATTGCAACTGTATTTTTTTTATAACTGTTACATTTGATGTGTTATAATAGCTCAAATTTTACAAATGTTTGAGTTTTCAAGTAATGGTTGTGCATATGTTTCTAAGATGCTCGGCGGCGTATTGGTTTGAGCACATTGGTTTCGATTACATAAATAAAGCAAAGTTTGCCATGGACGATCCCCGGATGGGTCTATCAAAATTAATCTTGAGCTCCTCTGTGCTTCGGAAAACACGTTAAGCTGTTGGTCCCGGTTGTTACTGCAACCACATTAACCCACCAACCAACCAGCATTGCTAGCATGGTGGTATTAGCGCCCAAATTCATGTGTTTCTCCCATGTAGGAAGACCTATACCCAGCAGAGGGGCGTACAGTATAGACTGGTGATTATGATGATATTTTTTGCTGGAAATACAATAAAATACGGAAAATTTACTAAACCCATTTATTACTTTATAGGTACACAAACTACAACAAAATAAATATTTCTAAATTACTCATAGATTTAATACCTAATTTAGTGACTTTCTTTCTTGACAAATCTGAGGCCACAGTATCCACAAGAATGATCCCCTGGTTTATCCTGTAAATAATTATGAAGCTCTTATAGCTGAATTTTTAATCCTCTGTCATCCTATCAAGCCACAGATTGGTTTTTAATTGTCACAAAGCCCGCCTAGGCTATTAGACTATTCCAGATAATGACATTTTCTGACTCTTCATCCAGACTTGACAGTTTAACACTGTTAAAGTATCAAAATTATTTTAAATAGCTTTAAATAGGCTTTTATTTTAAATAGCTTTTAATTTTTTTTAATTTAGTAGCTCTTTTCTTTGTCGAACTTCCAAAACTTGGAATTCTTTGCCAGCACATGTGTTCCCTCCTTCCTATAACATGGGGTCCTTCAAAAGAGGCGTGAAAAAGCACCTTTCGGGCCGGCAAGGTGGAGGCAGCTAGAGTAGTGTCTGAACTGCACTAGCTGTCTTCACATATGGACTCTTCTTACTGCTTCACATCAGGTGGTGTTGAGTCATTTGTCGTGCTTTGTATAAAAAAAAAAAAAAAAAAAAAAAATGAGAAATATTATCTGAAGCTCGATATTTAAAAAAGTATTTGAACCACAACTTTTATCACCATTTTTGAGAAAAGTTCAACACTCACCGCCTTGTTACAAAACTGGTGCTATCACTTTCTTTCACGAATCAAAGTGACAGTGTTAGTTTTAAACCTCGTCTAACTTTAGTCTGTGGTTCCTTAATAAGTGGGTTAATGGCCCTAATTCTGGCAAACACATGCTAAGTTTAAATTTAAGTCCAGTCTATTTCTTTCTCTCAAAATGAAAAAGAAAAGGATGGCTGTCATATAAATTGACATTTAGAAAGGTGCATTCAATTTTCGACCTTATTGAATGTGCTAAAATGCAGTGTTTAGGAGGCACCTCCGTACATGCCGTCTAAAATTGTCTATGGTTTCTTTGAAATCTATCTAAATTTAAGTGACTGCTCTAAACAGATTCTTGCTATCTTTTTCCTATTACTTATTGCGAGAAAGAGATATACTGTACTTAAATTTAGAATTAAAGTGTGTTCCCAGAATTAGGCCCAATGTCTACACACACTGTCTTTCCCATGCAAGTGCAAGCAGCCAATGGCGGGTGAGTAGTTTCAGGTACTCAGGTGCATTGGGTAGATGACAGTAATTAAATAATTAGTACATAATTATTCTATGGTTTAAACTATATGGACTCTGCCTTAATAATTTTATTGAGGACCTGTCAATCCTTGCGACACGTCAAGTCTAGGGGTATAACAGGGCTTGTTAAGAGCTACATGTGTTTAGGCAGCATCTGAGTTTCGTAATATGAAGTGAGAATGTTGAATATGAATTCCACTGGCTACCTTTCCCTTTAACCCGAAACGTAACTGTTTCATGGACAAAATAAGAAAGGTGGTGGTACCTAGGTAAGACCCTTCATATGGGCCTACCACCTAAATTGCAAAAATAATTTTGGAATTTCAAACTTTTGATAACACCTTTTTATTTAAATAATATGGGTAGGTGCCGACTCGTTAACCAAGTACCACCACCTGATAATTATCACCTATTGACGGTTTAGCGTAATTGTAATTTAAATTGGTTATTAGAAACATACCAGGTTTAAGTAGACTCTTGGGTGTCCTTCTGGGCCACTGCCTCCATCACACCAAACCACCCTCGTAGTAACTTCTTTTGGTGGAACTTCGGCAATTAAATTTACTGACCAATTGGAATTAACTTGTTTAGGAGAATTCATAAATCTGACCAACCTATAATCATCAGAATTCCATTTCTGAAAATTACAGATATGGTTATATTTAAAACAATACTACTAATCTTATGTAACTGAATCTGTATGTAGAGAATTCAACATATATTTTTGTTTTATCTACTATTCTAGAAAAAGTGTGAAATTCACTATACGTACTTGGCCGGTGTGAGTAACTTTATCTTCTATCTCATTATTTATGGAGCGACTAAAAATCGGATTGAAATTAGATCTTCCTGATATTGACACTACCAAAGGTTGTAAATGACGCAAAGTATTATTCATTTTTATTATTAAAGTCGACTTGTTAAAACTTAGCATAAATCTTAGATCTATTGAGTTTTCTAATTTCGATGGACTTGGAATAGATCGCAAAAACAGTTAACCTCAGCTCAAAAATATTCAGTGATAATTTCTTTTTTGGATCACATCAAGAAAAAAATATTTAAATTGGGAAATGGCAATTCACCACAGATTATTGATATAAATGTATATACGTTTTTTTTTTTTAATTATTGGCTTCGCACGGTTTGTGCATTAAGCCACGACGGTGTAAGTTAGGGAAACGTAATGGATTCAGAAAAGACCACGGAAATTGAGGAGACGGAATAATAGGATCCAGAGGGCCTAGACAAGATGCCATTTGACAATCGCTACCGCTATCGCTAAATGGAAAATGTATGGAATTTGACATTTACAATCGAAAGTCCATCGAGAGCTTATGTCAAATGCCATACATTTTCCGCTTAGCGATAGCGATAGCGATTATCGATAGGCATCTTGTCTAGGCCATAGAATAATATTACTCCAAGGAGAAGAATGACAACTCCATAGTACAAAAATATATTTCCGGTTTTACCGGAAGTACAACACTCTAGTGCCACCTATAGTTGACCCACCGTCAACTATTTCAGCGGCAAAATATAAATTTAATGCAAAAATATTTATTTAAGTTTGAATGGAGGAATGGGCAATTTCACTTGTAAGAAAACTATTTTTTTTTAGTTTTCTTACAAGTGAAATTGCCCATCCCTCCATTCAAAAATAGTTTGCCTATAAAAGGTAAAATAAAACAATAATTTTATGTTATGGAGGTATTTATTTTTTATTTAGTACTTCCACATAACATACATAACATATATTAATCCAAGTTTCAGATAAAACTAATTCTGATGCATGTCATATTACGGCGTAAATAGCACACAAGTACGTACCGCAATAGGTTAGGTTTTAGAAAACGAAAATGTTTGATTTCGTCTAAGGCAGGTGATTTGCCACACTTAGAACATTTTCTTCTGCTTTCCTTTGTAATAGACATATTGCACCGGTTTAGAGTCACTGTCTCATAAATAAATAATCAAAGTCACTTGATTGTCTTGTAGGAATCATATCACTGATCGATCACTGAGGAGAATTTAGGAACAAAAACATAGACGGAGGTACTCAATGAATTCGACGTCGTATGCATGTAAAATTATGCGAGTACTCTGAAAACAACTAACTGTAAACCACATGAAATTGAGAGATCACGAAATACAAAAGAAGACAGGCCGGCAAACAAAAGTAAAATCCGCCATGATTGTTTATGTCCGTCCCACTTGTAAGATCGGTCTTGCCAGCGTACGTGGTAATTTATCTACCATCATTTTATCAACATACGAAAAATAAATTGTTTTTCTTTAATCAAATTAATTTTTTTATCACATTTTGCTTTTAGCAATAGCAACGCATAGAGAGGTATTGGTCTAAAATTGTTTTGTTGCCGATAAATTGAATGATAAAGCAATATTTTCTTCACAAAAATCTACTTACAGTATTCAGGATATAAAAAAGGGTATCCCCAAGGGATACCATAATTAAAAAAACGACATTTTTGAAACTAGCAATGAGAAAAGTTTGCCCCCGTAGGTATAAATATTTGTATAAGGAAAGTTGACACCCCCTGGTCTAGGCCCTCAGATAATGGCTGATTTACACTTCCATAAGTACAGTAGCGAGTTTAGTAACCGGACAGTTGAGCAGTAAGTCATAAGTAGTAAGTATCGTCCAAACGTTAGATTAGCGAGTTAAGTTATAAGTGTCAGTTCCGCGACTAAGATTGTACTGAACTGTACTAAACTCGCCCGTCTACACGCACGATGACACGGCGAGTTTAGTTGGCGGGGTGAGGAAGACGCACGGGCGGGGTGCACTTGCACTTAACTTGCCGAAAAAATAGAACATCATTCTATTCTTTGTACTTAATTGTTAAGTTACTACTTAACTAGCAAATTCCCGTCCAAACAATCTTAAGAACTAAACTCGCCAAGACCGCAAGTTAACTCGCTACTGTACTTATGCAAGTGTAAATCAGCCATAAGAAAGGGAAATAAGTAAATATATATTCGGTAAATAGGAACAATTTGGGTTAGGTATTGAATGAATGTCACAAAAAAATATATATACGTATATATATAAATATAGTTTAAAATTATTATTTAATGGATGTTGGAATTGAAATAAAAAACGGAGGAAAGTTAGGGAGATCTAAAAGGAGGAATAATTACAAGCAAGACAAGAAAAGGAAAATGAAATTAAAACTAAACAAAGGCTAAAACAAAGTTTCCTGAATAAATAAGTGGTTTTATTCATAAAAATAAAAATAAAAATTATGAATAGAATCTCTTTATTCCACAGGATTACATGGTTTATTAATAAAATTTTGATTATGAACATTATTATCTGCAATGGCAACGTTGGACGGTAAAGACAGTAAGTTGTTCTGGGACAAACACTGGATAAGTGCAAGCAGTTGCTTCAAGTCATCCAAATCAGCTGATGAATCATTATTTATTAATGCACAACCATTCACAGGAGCAGGAATATTAAAATCTTTTAGTATTGCTTCATGAGCAGCATGGTCATACCCTAGATTATGTTTTGGAGGGGTTTTGGGCTTAATAAATACAGTTTTTTGTAAGACATATTATCTGATGTTTTGGTTATAAAATTATTGTTAGAATGACCAGGATAAAAACTGTTTTTCTGAGAAGGAGTTGACATAAGAATACTTGCATATGATCTAGAAATAGTAGGATGAAGTTTTATTGCCTCAGCATATGACATGCAATTTTTTGCCATAGATTCTTTTATTTGCTTTTGCCTATTAAACTCAGGGCAGTTTTTACTTGTAGCACTATGAGCTCCAGAACACAAACAACATTTAATAAAATCTTCTTCTATTGAACAAGTTTCACCTGAATGACCTAACCCACATTTAAAACATCTTGGGGTTGACCTGCATTGACTTTTGATATGTCCAAATCGACAACAATGAAAGCATTGAATGGTTGGAAAAATATATAGATCAACTGGCAAAGCGTTATAGCACATAAAAACATGTTTAGGTAAAACTTGACCATCAAAAGTCAAGACAACAGACTCTATTGGCATGAATTCAATTTTTCCATTAATTGGCATTTTTCTTTTCAGACGTCTTATTTTAACAATTTTGCCACAACCTACTGGTACTGAAATATTATCTAAAACCTCATCATCAGACCAGTCAGCCGGGACTCCTCTAACAATACCCATACGTGTCACATTGAATGAAGGAATATAAGCTCTGTACCGATTTGTCTTTAATACACTATTATTAATGAATGAATTTGCATCCTCAAAATGAGAAAATGAAATTGAAATTTTATTTCGGCCTATTTTTTTGACACTACCATTAACAATGTTCTTAAATGAGTGTTTCTTTAGAAATTGTCCAAAGGATACTGGATGAATCGAAATTTTATCAGTATCAGATGCATGTTCCCTCTGTATATATATAACGTATGGGGATGTGTCTGATGTCTGATACACTGTTCTGCCAATAGGTACTGAAATGCGACTAGACGTATGAACTTCAGATGAAGTGCTTGGTAAGGGTTGAGTAATATTGGGTTTACGACCCCCATCTTCAATAATCTGATTACACTGGCAATCAGAAGAGTTATATGAGACTGTTGAATGCTTGCTATTATTCCTCCTATTTTTGTTACAGTGCTTACACACTTTACGGGCCGAAGACGCCCTTTTCCGTTTTGCGTTTCTAATGTTACTGTCGGAGCAATCAGTATCCAAAAGAGAACCCTCGGTGTCCATTTCATCAGTAATAATTGTATGAGATGGTCACACAATTCGACACCTGGGGGCAGTAATCTGTGACTGTGCCCCAGGGTCGTCAGGATCATTCATTGAAGACTAGTTGTAAAAAGAAAACTCACCCAATCGTTGGAGAAAAACAAAAAATATTAAATTTACATACATAAACTAAAATAAGAAAATAAATTATGTATCAAGATCCTATTTTACCATTGATATCAACAAACAAACTTTATCAAAATAAAATTACACGACACACCGTTCAACGTTTCCCGCGCTTTTTCGTATCTACGATTACAGATTAGACAGTATGCTAAAGTTATAGTGGCCCTAATTCTGGAAAACACATGCTAAGTTTAAATTTAAGTTCAGCCTATTTCTTTCTTTCAAAACGAATACGAAAGGGATAGCCATCATATAAATTGACATTTAGAAAGGTGCGTTCAATTTTCGACCTTATTGAAAGTGCTAAAATGCAGTGTTTAGGAGGCACCTCCGTACAT
Organism: Nymphula nitidulata; assembly: GCA_947347705.1. NCBI lineage: Eukaryota > Metazoa > Arthropoda > Insecta > Lepidoptera > Crambidae > Nymphula > Nymphula nitidulata. The sequence goes on along the minus strand of OX374618.1, from coordinate 15,654,568 downwards.
GCCGTCTAAAATTGTCTATGGTTTCTATGAAATCTATCTAAATTTAATAGACAGCTCTAAACAGATTCTTGCTATCTTTTTCTTATGACTTATTGCGAGAAAGAGATATACTGTACTTAAATTTAGAATTAAAGTGTGTTCCCAGAATTAGGCCCAGTGGGCCTAATTCTGGGAACACACAGGGCCTAATTCTGGGAACACACTTTAATTCTAAATTTAAGTACAGTATATCTCTTTCTCGCAATAAGTCATAGGAAAAAGATAGCAAGAATCTGTTTAGAGCTGTCACTTTTAAATTTAGATAGATTTCAAAGAAACCATAGACAATTTTAGACGGCATGTACGGAGGTGTCTCCTAAACACTGCATTTAAACACGTTCCATAAGGTCCAAAATTCAACGCACCTTTCTAAATGTCAATTTATATGACAGCCATCCTTTTCTTTTTCATTTTGAGAGAAAGAAATAGACTGAACTTTTTAAACTTAGCATGTGTTCGCCAGAATTAGGGCCACTTTAATTCTAAATTTAAGTACAGTATATCTCTTTCTCGCAATAAGTAATAGGAAAAAGATAGCAAGAATCTGTTTAGAGCTGTCACTTAAATTTAGATAGATTTCAAAGAAACCATAGACAATTTTAGACAGCATGTACGGAGATGCCTCCTAAACACTGCATTTTAGCACGTTCAATATGGTCGAAAATTGAACGCACCTTTCTAAATGGCCCTAATTCTGGTAAACACATGCTAAGTCTAAATTTAAGCTCAGTGCATTTCTTTCTATCAAAAGAAATACGAAAAGGATGGCTGTCATAGAATTTGACATTTAGAAACGTGCGTTCAATTTTCGACCTTATTGAACGTGATAAAATGCAGTGTTTAGGAGGCACCTCCAACATGACTAAAATTATCTATGGTTTCTTAGAAATCTATCTAAATTTAAGTGACAGCTATAAACAGATTCTTGCTATCTTTTTCCTATTACTTAATGCGAGAAAGAGATTAAATTTAAAATTAGAGTGTGTTCCCAGAATTAGGCCCAATGTCAATTTATATGACAGCCAACCTTTTCTTTTTCATTTTGAGAGAAAGAAATAGACTGAATTTAAATTTAAACTTAGCATGTGTTCGCCAGAATTAGGGCGAGTATTCTGTGGTCTAAAGTCTACGATACAATTAGGCTAGGGTCCGAAAACCGCTAAAAGTAATTAGCGCGCTTATTTACAGTAAGCAGAATTGTTAGTGTCCAAAAAAGAGAAGTTGTATTGCAATTCTAAATTCAAAAACACAAAAGTAAGTACTCAGAGGGCCTAGACAAGATGCCATTTGACAATCGCTACCGCTATCGCTAAATGGAAAATATATAGAATTTGACATTTACAATCAAAAGTCAATCAAGACCTTATGTCAAATGCCATACATTTTCCGCTTAGCGATAGCGATAGCGATTATCGATAGGCATCTTGTCTAGGCCCTCAGATCTCAGAACATTAACTAAAGCATAGAATCCTGGCTTAATAGTAATAATAATAATAATAATAATAAAATCGTTTATTTTTGTCATCACAATATAGGTAACATAGTTTTTAAAATATAAAAGTTACAGTTCATTTCCACCTAGTAGTGAGAGAACTGGTGCCTGAAATAGGTTTATGAGATAAACCTGTGATACAGGTCACCAGGCCGCTCCCTTCGGATTTTAGGGGGGTGATGATGCAAAATTTCATGATAAGAACATTTACAAAAAAGTGGATGACCAAATAGAACTATTGTTGCAGAAGGTGTATTGCAGGTGTGCAGGTATAGTATGGGGGATGAATATATACATTTTTTAATAATAATATACATACATTGCTTCATACACATAATGTGAATGTATGAAAAGTGTGTGTGTGTGTGTGGTAAGTGAGTGTATTTAGTGTGTCTGACGATTAATTGTTTCCATTGATGTTTTATTATAGGATGATGATATTGGAAATGTCAATTGTAATTTTATATAAGGATATAAGTCTATGGAAATCAGTATTTTGCTAATTAGTTATTGAGATAGGGTACCTCGGTTTGTACCAGTCAGTAGGCGGAGACATATACCTATCTCTGTAACTCTTATGACAAATTTTATGCGTTAGAGTGAGAAGTCATATATCAGTTACATTCACAGACGATATAGTGATGCTACGAATGTTACATTCTTATTTGTGAAGGTTGTCACTAGTTTGTAGTTTGTTGCTTTGCTAGTGGTGTACTGTGTCGATTTCTAAACTATATCGATCTAGCTAATATGGATAGGGGGAAAAATAAATCGTAGCAGTGGCTTCAGCCAACCCAAACCTATTAATTATTTACATATGTGAATGTTCATTATGTGGTTGACCCATGTGTAGGGTCGTCTCGGTAGGTATCACTGCCTATTATTTCAGACGTGAAATAGTACTAGGCATGGAATGCATATAATCTTAGGCCTCAGGATGACAAAGAACCTGCAATATCAAGTGATTTTTCCTTGTTATTGCAGGTGTTTATAGGTGGCGCTAACCACTTACCACCAGGTAGGTCGTCAGCTTGTTTAGATGTTTGTCATATAGTGCCGTGATGGGCTTTATAATTTCATAGAAATGGTTTGCTACTTTCAAGAACATCTTATTCATTTGATAATTTCACGACATTTCTATGAAATAATGCTGTTATTATATTATTTCATACAAATGTCATGTGTATTATCAAATGAATTATATTTTTTTAAGTGGCACACCATTACTATTAATATTAATATGGCCCATGTTTCAATTTATTGTCGTATGGACGACACCATTCTGTATAGTTTAAAAAACAATATCTATTATTTATGTTAATAATACAGGTAAATAATCTATACGTTAAGAAAATGATATTTAGGACCCCCCAGCCCCACGTACACATTTAAGACAATGATGTCTTAAATATATTTAAGGCGCCAAAGCTTTTCGGGCTGAAGAAGAATAAATACTAAGACTTGTCAAAAACTAATTTATTGATTCTCAAAATAATTTGGTGGTATTGTATATGGTGGACATCCAAAGTGTACATCCGTTGACATTTTATTTATTTAAAGTAGTGACAACTTACAAAATTTCGAAACATTTTATGTATACGTGTCCTTTTCTAACACATTGAAGGCTCTATAAGTCAAAGTATAGCAAATATAGTGATTTCAGTTGCTATTCTATTCAGGTTTCTATGCTTTAGTTATTGTTCTAAGACTCAGATCATACCAGGGGGTGGACGCTTAGAACAAAGTTGTCATATGGTTGTCATTTTACATTTATTTTGAAAAAAGAGACATCTACAAATGCACTCCTATTTTAAGATAAACTAAATTACTATTTAGTTTATCGTAAACTGTCCAGATAGATAGATAGAAAATCTTTATTTTGCACATTTACAGATGTCGTAACAAACAATAATATTTTTAATATTTGGTTTTATTGCGCTAGCAACATCGACCATCGACTTATTATCGTAGATGGCAAAGGAAAATTCAATCCCGGTGTATTATATTCCTCTATGGATCATACTGTTTTAGACTCGAATACTCAAATGTGATAGTATTGATGTGATAGTTGACGTTTGACAGATTGACTCGCTAAAACTTCGGTCCGAAATCATGAGTAAGCTAAAAACTCTGTGAGCACTTTTATCGCGGATTTTATTTTGGACTGGGTGATTATAATCATTAGCGCTAGGAGCGCTGTAATCTCTTTCGGACCGTAGCCTTATTCACATTACAATCACAGATACAGTTATAGATCCACAGATTAGTGATATTTGTATTATAATCTATTACAATATTCTTGGCATGGAATCACAGAGGGCCTAGACAAGATGCCATTTGACAATGGCTATCGCTATCGCTAAATTAAAAATGTATTGGATTTGACATTTATGATGGAAAGTCGTTCGATGTCTTATGTCAAATCCCATACATTTGCCGCTTAGCGATAGCGATAGCGATTATCGAAAGGCGTCTTGTCTAGGCCGTCAGATCAGATAATAGTAGCAAGCTACATGGAATTATTACTCATTTTCCTCTATGGATTGATAGAGATTATTCCCAATATGAGGAAGGCACAGACGATATAGTGATGTGGAGGAAGGTTAATTTAGCTTAATGATGGAAAGTATATATATATTATCTCTAGTCTATGGTGGCCTGAGGGCCTAGACAAGATGCCTTTCGGTAATCGCTATCGCTGTCGCTAAGTGGAAAATGTATGGGATTTGACATAAGCTCTCGATTGACTTTCGATTGTAAATGTCAAATCCCATACATTTTTCATTTAGCGATAGCGGTAGCGACTGTCAAATGGCATCTTGTCTAGGCCCTCAGAGGGCCTAGACAAGATGTACTGCATAGACAGGCGGGGCGCGGTGTGTTTAGCGGGTTTTTGTAGTGACAGTTAAAATTTTTATTTCAATAATTAAAAATTGTGCCGGAGCGAGTTATAAAAGTGGTGTAGTTTTATTATTCAAGTGTTTGTGTTGACGTGCAACTAAAAGATTATTATAATAAAAGTGATTATAGTGTGAAATACGATGAGAACTTTTTTGTGGTAAAAGAAGAAATACTAAAGACATGGCTGTATGGGCTTTAGTTCCCTTTGCCTTCCTTTTATAGGGAGTATCTTGGGGAGAATTAACAAAAAAAACAGGCGGGGCGCGTTTCAAGCCTAAAACTATTTACTCTAAGGCCGTTCCGTGCCTTTCGACCTGACGTGGTTGTCATAAATGTCCCGTTCCGAACCTCAGAGAGGACAGGTGCAACTTTTTGACGATCAATTTTGATGTTAAAAGATTCAGAACAAGGGTGCGTTCCGAGCCTACACTCCAAACATTTCGAGTAGTTTTTTGTCTTGCTCTAAGGTGTGGAACAACTCAAGTTGTTTTTATAACCTCAAATTTTGACAAGGATTTCCATCAGTATTTAGAGGCTTCCATTCCGCATTAAATTATCTGTATTAAGTCTGTATTAAAACTTTTATTCACAATAAAAGACACACACAGAAAGTAAACTAAAAATAAGAAGTGCCTTTTTTGAGATTTGAGATACCCCATCTTATTTGGGGAAGTTATGAAGTTTTAATTAAACGTCAGAATGTTTTAACCATCAAAATTGATCGCCAAAAAGTTGCAACTCTCCGAGGCTCGGAACGGGATAATTGTGACAGCCAAACGTCATGCCCTAGGGTACGGAACGGCCTTAGAGTAAAAAGTTGTAGGCTTGGAACGAGCCCTAATAAGTTAAAAAACACTCTGATGTTTAAAACGTCATATTTATTAGTGACCATCCGTCAAATGAGATAGGATAATTATGTCAATTCTCTTAAAAGTGAATAAAAGTTTAAATACAGACATAATACAGAAAATTTATTGCAGAATGGAAGATTTCCTATTATTTATAGATAATGATTGAACTCCTAGTCAAAATTTGAGGTTATAAAAACAACTTGTGTCGTTCCAAACCTTAGAGCAAGACAAAAACAACTCGGAGTGTACTGTGGCTGTGGCTGTGGAGTAAAAGTATTCTGTGCACTCCACAGACCAAAAATTAAAAATTAGTCTACTTGCTTGTCAACTTTTACTTGTCTAGTGGATAGGTACAGACGGCAGCACGTCAAGTGTAACAGTTGCACTACGAAAGCCGCCTCTATTACGAACACAGTAAGGGCGGTCTCAAGGTCAAACTGTTACGCTTGACGTGCTGTCGACTGTACATATATCATTGGGATATCAAAACGTAGCTATACATATATCAAATCTGTCAAACGTAGTATCGAAGTATGTAGTCTGTGTTTCGCTGTGCGTAATCAAACTACTACCTTTTAATAGTTCATGTTGAAGTGTGTGTGTGTACTGGGTACCTAATGTCTATCAATATCATAGTACCGAAGTTCAATACGTGCAATCACCAGGAAGTAAGTACATATTTATAAACTTTCTTTATAAGTTTTACATAAAGTACTTTCATAAAGTTGTCAAGAAATGATTTGATTACTTAATAATAATAATCATACACTCACTCACGCCTATTGTCTAGCTAGCATAAAGTAAGCATTATTATGTATGTGTAATGGATACTAGATAACGGAGAAATAATGATAATAATATGTAGGTACCTTTATTATATTAGAAATATACTAAATAAACATGTAAACACTCATGACCTGTGAACAAATGTTCGTAATCATCATACAAACATTTACTCCCACCGGGACTCGAATCCGGGACCCCCGACCGAATAGCCTATATATCAAGGGGCCAAGGGGCACAGACCAGGCGGCCAGTCGGTCGTCGTTATTAAGTAGCTACTACTTCTAATTAAATAGTTAAACCAGGTTTTTATGGGTATTTTTATAATCTATGAAAATTGTGTTGTAATCGCCGCTAAACTGGTGAATTTACACTGTTAACAAAACAGGCAGTAGATCTACTACTACTATGTAGGAACTCTGACAAATGTGACAATGCCTTAAAAATGAAAAGGGGAAACCTATACCGAATGCAGATTTTTTTGATGTCCAGGAGGTCTTCAAGGAGGTCTTTGTTATAAATATACAAGTAGGTGCCAACTATAAAATAAATAAAATGGAATCATTGTAAGGATATCTCTATATTCCATGGTACAGAATGAATCCAAGTGTTAGGTACAGACGGCAACACATCAAGTGTTACCATTGCACTACGAAAGCCGCCGCGCCGACCGCCTCCTATTACGATTATGAACAGGGAGGGTCTCAAGATCAAACTGTTACTCTTGAATCTTGATGTGTCAGTCAACTGTACGTAGGTTGTTTAGCTCGTATTCAAGGGCGTCGCCAAGGGGGGGCAGGGGGGGGCAGCTGCCCCCCCCTAGAGATCCAAAATCAAAAAATGTAGCCAACAAAACACCAACGAATTCGCTAAGTATGTACTAATGTAAAGAGTAACATTTTATAGATAGTTTTAGAATAAAACTTACAAGAATTTCATAATAATGTGGTCGAGTAAAATAAGGACAAACCCCAAAACTGATGTTTTTATTAACTGTCGTAAATTCTTTTTGTTTGATATTTCTAATATTTTAATAAATATCAAGAGCTCCTGAAGATACACATTGAACTTTTGAACCGACCTTATTACAATCATGCTCTTGAGTGTTGACTGTGTTACTCCTACAATTCTTTTTTATACTACTAAGGTGGCAATCAAGCATACAGATCACCTGATTGTAAGCAGTCACCGCATAGTCTATTTCGCGTTGTCGACCCTGTTAAAACCTTTTCCAACTCTTTTTAAGAACCCCGTGCTATACTTTTTTTTAACAAACTAGATGACAATCAAGCTGACGGCCTACCTGGTGGTTAGTGGTTACCGCTGCCTATAGACACCTGCAACTACAAGAAAAAAAAATACTTATTATTGCAGGTACGTTGTCATTCGGAGGCCTAACATCAAATACCTTCCATGCCCTGTAATTACACTGGCTACATTTTCTTTCAACCCGAAACACAGCGAACTGTTTCACGCCTGAAATAAGAAAGGCGATTGTACTTTTTCGAGAAAACCTCTGCATGGAGCTCATTCCACAACACGAACAGCGTACGCGGGAGAAAGTTTCTCTAAAACCGTACAGTTCGCGACAACTGTAGTTCAAACGTGTAAGGATGAAATTCTCTACCAATGACGAGCGGTGAGACGACAGAAAGAGGCCGTGGGCATCATATCGAATAATTGCTTATAACACAACTCGTTATACACACGGTAGAATGCAGCAAAGGAGGCAAAATCTCTCCTTAGGCTTAAGGGTACAATATTTCTCGTAAGCTCAAGATCATCGACAATTCTCAAAACGCGTCTTTGAACCGCGATAAATGGTCCTAGTGAGTATCCCCGCCCATAGGTGGCAGCAGTATTTCATATGGAGCCTTTTTTAACGCGGGGGAGGTGGTTACAGGTTAAGCCCACTGAGCCCAGTGGCGATTTTGTGTGCCTCCCGGACATAAAACTCTCTCCTACTCACTAAAATCCATCGCTAAAACCCTCTTCCGTCATTATTGGGAGATATGGGAACGAACAAGCAGTCAACCCTGCCATTCCGACGGTCAGCCCGCACAACTGCAAGCTTCTTCCAGCTCCACTCTATTCATATTTGACGGGCTGTGTTATTCGGCGGTGAGGCCCCCTGACCTTTCACCTAAGGCGCCACTACAATAGGAGAAGCAAGTGGACTTAACGCCTTCTTCTTCCCGTGGCCGTCTGCGACGGATCGGGTCAGCTAAGGGCGACCCGTCTCTAACCAGCTCCGCAGTCTCCTATTTCATATGGGGCCTAACTAGAGACTTGACTTATACCACACCAAGCTTCTTGAAAACCAGCTTGACTTTATTCTCTAAATGACTGCTGAACTGAACGTCAATAGGGACATCGCGAAGTCCCGATACTCTTAGACATGTAAAGGGTGTGCTAAGAAAATGTGGAGCCACAGTTAATGGGGCAAAATTCTTGTTAGGGATATTGGCACGAGCCGCATACTAGGTGTTTCTAGTACTTTCATCCGCATAACAATGCAGTCTATCAATAGACAGCTTATCATTGATATGTATCAGAAACTGTTGGAGACAGCACGGAGCCTTGCGGGAGGCTAGCATTAATGTCCATGCTAGCCGAGTAACTGCCCTCAACGGCTCTTATGCATCTGCTGCATAAAAAGCTAGCGACTCATTTGTACAAGCCGTCAGGCAGCTCGTAAGTTGGTAACTTCTAAAGAAGTTCTCTGCGCCTTTGCTTCGTCTAGACTAACAACCTTGACTTTCAATGACTAGGGCCCAATGGTGTGTGAAGTATATGAGAAGATCACTCATAGAGTGACTGTTTCCAACGCCGTATTGTTGATGGTCGCTTAGGTCATTCTCATTTGTTCTTTCTTTTTCTCATTTTATTTCTATAGGCTTTTTTTAATTCTTTTTTTACAATTGGGTAAAATAAAATATGCCATTCTTTTTAAGTTATATTTTTTATTTACCAAAGCTTAGACCATATTCTTATGGTCTAAGTACCAAAGTTATGGCGACGCAACGTCGTCGAGTCTTTGGTGAGTCAAGAGGCGGCAAATCAAGCGCACTCCTTAGATTTACATGTCAAGGCGGACTTTGCATTAAATCAGGTACTCTTAGAATAATAAAATAACTCATAGAATAGTAATTATTATAAGCAGGTGTACTATTTCGTCACTAATTTTTATAGTTAAATTTCTAAATGCATCATTAAATAATAACTAATTTAATAAAAAAAACAACGAATAAACGATACACAACTACGGCTACGTTCGCAGTTACAATACCTACCTATTATTTTGCGTACCTAGTGTACTGCCGCCATTTGATGTTTATAATTCCAAAATAAAAACATTTTAAGTAACCCCCGGCGTCATTAATCATTTATCTAACACCATCTCATTAAGACTATTCATAAGAGCCCAAACACGCTATATCTGCTGTAAGTTTCTAAGGAATTAAGCATTTCGCAGACTTTTTGATGGTATAGGATCAGCTCAAAGTTAGTATGTCATGGAAATGTCACCGAAGTGACAGTACACTAAATTTGAAATCAATCAGATCTGTAAAAGTTAGTAAAATCCTACTATCATGTAGAAAATGAGCTGATAGTCATGATAGTCATTAAACGCCTGAACTGATCTTCATAAATTATAGCTAAGAACCATCGTAGTCACATCAGCTTTCAAACAAAAAAAACCGAATCAAAATCGGTCAATTCGTTTAGGCGCTACGATGCCACAGACAGACACACAGATACACAGACAGACACGTCAAACTTATAACACCCCTCTTTTTTCGTCGGGGGTTAAAAATGGGTCGAATTCGAAATCTACGCCACGACCTTAGACCATTTGTCTAATAAGCCGATATTACAAGGTTCAATGAAATTGAAAGCAATCCCATTGAAAGGCGTTAAATATTGCATTGATTGCCTATTTACACACAAAATATTCAACAAGACATTCAATGTTCATATTCGTAGCTATGTCGGGCAAAGCGTACGTGCAGGGTTAAAAATTTAATAGAGCGTAAAAATTTTTTTTTTTAATAAAAATGAAAATCGACCTCAAAACACAACATTTTGGAAGTTGGTGATAAGTAGGGCACGGATAAATATGTATAAAAAAATTCAAAATATGTACATATAATATGGACTAAAAAATGTAAAATATGGAGTATAAAATAAGAATATCTTTCATATTAAACCTTTTTTAATTGTGAAAAATTACTATACAGTAACCGTTACATTAAAAAAATATAAAAAAAATAGCGAAATGTTCAGGTAATTGAAATAAAAAAAAATAAGTTTTATTCATCTTCCTCTAAATCTGTCTTATTAAATTGTTTGCAGTACACAACCACATGCTTTTTTTAATTATCGAAATTAAAACTTTGTTGATTTGGTTTAAATATAGCCTTATATTGGCTGAAAGATATTTCCACGTCACATGATGTTATTGGAGCGTACATAAAGATTAGCCCGTGAATTGATAACAATATTTAATTAAATCCAAAACATAATAAAAATATTCTATCTATAAAAAACATCAATACTTTTCCGTTTATTTCATCTTTCCCCGTTTTTTCCCGTTTTATTATTAAAAAACATGAAATATCTCATATTTATTTTTGTTGAAACTTTCGAAATAAACTTGGATAAAAACGACGACATTTGAAAAAAACGGGAAAAATTCCCGCTTTTTTCAACTAGACGCGCGCGCTAGCTAGCCGCTAGTACCGCGGCGCGGCGGCGCGGGGTCAGACAATGTGGAATAATTGAATTTATAGAATCAAAAATCAAACTACGACGAATAATACGCGAGAGAAATGAAACACGCGCAGCCGGTGTGGTGGCGAGAATACAAACACGTAAAATTATATCAATTTTTGTGAACTAACTCATGTTTTGTGATATTTTTTTCCAAAATATGGACTTAACCATGAAATATGGAAAAATATGGAAAATAAAAATTAGTTTTTCAGAATCTAAGTATATGTGATAATCTAGGTAGAAAACGCATACGAGACCAAAAATCGTGTAAATTAAAAATATGTATTTACATATTAATCCGAGCCCTAGTAATAAGCTGCTTGCTAAGTACTGACTCTAAAACACACCTCTTTACGAGAATAGGACTTTCCACTTATAATTAAGTTTTATATTTTTTTTTTACAATATTTGGTAATAAGTATGTAAGGTATTTTTTTTTTCAATTTCAACCCTAAAGTGCCTTTTCACGCCTCTTTTGAAGGAACCCATGTTATAGGAAGATCTCTCCTTCCTGTGCACACATGTGCATTTCGATTTAAAAACCAAGATTCTTAATCAATTTTAAAAAAATTTCCTCTGTAAAAATAAAGGAGAAAATCTCGACGTTGGTGGCCACGTTTTGCGAAGAATGACCAAAGGAGCTTCAAGCATTTTACTAGGTGGTAGGCCCCTTGTATGTAGTTTCGTCTGGTAGGTAGCCAGCGTAAAAACTGGGCATGAAGTACATTTCATTTCAAGTGTCAGAATGGCAACCAATACATCTGCAATAGCAATCATTTTTTCCCTATCTATTATTGCAGGTGTCTATGGGCGACGATAGCCAATTAACACCAGGTGGGCCTACAGCTATTAATTCAATTGAATTGAAAGCTAACTTTTAATTTTAGCTTTCAATGTCATTAAAAAATCACATTGAAACACATTTATTTAGACGTGTCCATGCCATTGAAGCAATGGAATTGAAAGCAATATTGAACCGTCTAATATCGGCGTAAGATCTCGACCGCTGCTGACTAATCGAAGCAATTCGAGTGGCTTTCCTTCGAGAAAAGTCTAATTCGACGTCTTCCGAATATCTCTACTTGATTAGAACTCGATACAATATGGAATTTGGATTTTATTTCGAATTAGAGACAGTTTGGAATGCATGACTATTGCTGACGGAAGGGTAATATAATCCAAATTAAATTATAATATTATGTCTGTTCGTTATGTTTTCAATCATGAACCACTCAACCGATTTAAATAAAAGGCATAGATGAGAAAGGACAAAAGTAAGACTATTAGTTATTCTGTGACACTAGTAGGTAGTCACAGAGTAGTTTTCGCTAGTAGTCCAGCCATCGTTCGTAATAAACCTTACATTTCTTACCAGCCAGCCTGGCGCATAGGTAAACTTGGAGGAGATGAAATTTAATACTTGATAAAAAAAAGATTATCATTGTTTTGATAGTATTGGCGTTAGTTAGGATAATTTGTAGGTACGATTTCGCTTCGCTTCGGGGTTGTGTGGGAAAAAGAGAAATTCTTAAAATGCCGATGAAGAATGTTTGTGAGTAAACCAATGTGCGATACCTATCTAAATAATTTTAAAGGGGATCTTAGTCAGTTAATCTCACGGCTATTATACGACTACGCGGGACCACACACAATAGTAGAGCCGCCTTTTACTAAATTATAAAATAATATAGGTACCTACCTAGGCGCAGCTATATTATTTAGTAATTTAGTAAAAGGCGTAGGTAAACCTATACATATAGATATACGAAAACGTCGATCACCTTCGGAGCCTATGACTTTCCAATAACCTTGTGTTTTGAATTTGAGAATGAATATCTTAACTGGTCGAGTTATTACTATCAATAGTATTAAGATAAGACACATTTCTAAGAAGTTTTTCATTTTGCTATCTAGACTAGTAACCAAGGACTTGGCTCATATGGTCATCCCAAGTCCTTGGACTTGGACTCGCGGGTTCGGTCCCCGCCCTAGGTTTGTCTGTCTGTCTCTAAGGTTTCATTTTGACTTTCCATTTAACTTGACTGTTTTGTTGAGTATCTCCGTGTTTTGTATCTCCGAATATTTACATAAAATCCAGATGAAATTTATATGTATCAGGGACGGGTACCTAGTATTCTAACATAAAGAAAATTATCAAAATCGATCAGAATCTGACGGAGACATTTTAAACGCGTAAGATAAATACCTAAAAAAATCTCATCAAATTGATTGATACGCCTTTTTTTAAAATCGAAAATTAAAACACGACAATGTCTTTGAAGTACCTTTTAGCGCGTAGGGCTCGCTTGGCTCCGGTGCCGAATGTGCGTGCAAGCAGATTTTGTCGTCGCCTAAAGCTTCTATACTAGGAGAACACTTACTTATTACTTATGAAGGGTGTACTTCCCGGCCACACCAGCAATAAATATTAATTACAAAGATTACTTGTTAGCAAACACAAAGCGAAGGTCGGAAAATAAGTACCTATCTATTATTTTTCCTAGAATCCGAGTAAAAAAAGATGAATTCTACCTAGGTAAGTTTTATTGTTAGTTGAAACTCTCCATTATTTTCATTAAGTCCATGATTAAAATATGGATCCATATTTTTTCCCTAGAATCCGTTTATTTTCAGGAAAAATAATAAGTAAGTTTTATTGTTCCCTAGTTAATTAAAACTCTATTACTCGTCGAGGTGGAAGATCACCACTGGGTTTGGCACAAGCTCTTATTAAAATATTTATGGGCTAATCCCAGTATACACAACATCATTTACTGGCCGGATTTCGCCACAGTCTGTAAAGCTTGGCCATACTGTGACCATGACATTTTCCGCACTTTCTTATCGTAAGGTGATCCACTTTATTATGCGTGATCAAATTTAATACATACTAAATTTTAGGAGAGGTCGTCTCTACCTCTTTTTCATTCGAATTCTATTGTAACCTGTGCAAATATTAGATTTGATTACAACGTCATTCAAACAAAATACGAAAAGACTTTCTCCCTGTTCCTACCTACATAGACCATTTATCATCCTTGCTACCTATTATTAATTGGTAAGAATCAAAGTTACACCCGTACCTACATAAGTAATAATAATAATAGATCTTTATTTCAGACCACAATTCGATCCATAGTAGCCAGTACTTACACTCTAATACTTATGATTGATAGTTAGTGATTTTACAACAAATTAACATTTTAAATATTACTTAATTGAAATTATTTCATTTCATTTTAATTTAAGTAATTTTAATTATAAATAGATGAAGAATGTGTGAATATGGATATCCTTTATTATTTGTACGACGATTTTATTATAAAATGGTTATTATATTAAATAATCATTATGATAAACGAAATGATGATAATAGTTATATGAAGTGTTCACTAGGTAAAATGAAAGTTATTGAAATGAAATTATATCACACGTTGCTATAATAAATGAAGCGAACTGTACGAAACCGCTATACTCACCTGCAACGCAGACCCAAATGCAGCATCAAAGTTGCTGCAATCAAGAGGGACTTGAATAAATTCACAAGACTGTCTAATATAACCCAAATAATCTAGCATTCCAGTTACTATATCAATATCATGCTAACCGACTTAATCCGTCAAACGACGTTATCCAGCCGTAGGGCTATGACAATTAAAATTCAATTGTGTCTGGAATCTTACAATATTGGCTACATCTGAGGCAGTACCCTATTGTGAAATTTATGAGTAGCTGTCCTCACTGGAGGTAGCACTCTTCAAACAACACATCTGATTATAGTTCGAGAAGACTGATTGCAGATTTAAAAAAAGGAATTGTAATTCAGTACCCACCCACTACCGTGAGAATATCGTCATCAGATGAAAACAAACTTATTAGTTTATACAACTCCGATTAATATTTTTTTTTGTTTCAGAATTCTACAATGTTGCGTACTGGACTTAAGGTAATAATAAACAATGAATTACTTAGGTATTTTCTGGTATACTACTCTGTCAAGAAAGTACCGGGAAAAGATTAATAATACACAAAATGTTAGTTATTCATCCAAATTTATTTGATCACCTTCAAAGTATGCTCCTTCAGAAACGTTACACTTACGCCAACGAATAATCCAATCATCAAAACAATTTTAAACACTGTTTCCGGAATTGAGTTCAGTTCTCGCCGCGAATTCTCCTTTATGTCTTCTACCGATTGAAAACGGGTGCCACGAAGTGGTAATTTGAGCTTAGGAAAAAGAAAGAAAGAGCCATATCTGGTGAATATGGTGGTTGCTCGATGGTATTTGTTGAGCAGTCAACAAATACCACCATATTGGTCAAAAATTCGTTCACAACGATGGCCTTGTCGGAAGGCGCATTATCGTGGTGCAAAATCCAAGAATTTTCTTTCCACAAATCTGGCCTTTTTTGTCGAATTTGTTGAGTTCTTTGGGGATTTTCTGAATAATAAACCTTGACTTCACACTCACAACTACTTTATTTTTAATCATCACTTACAAAAACCAACCTAACCTTATGACGCCATTATTAGAGAGAGCGACAGGAAGTCATGTATGAACTAGGGATGGGACTAGACAGTAGAGATGTGCATTGTATCTTGACACTCTCCCTCAATGCAGATCTGCATACCCAGTTCACACAACATATACATGAACTGATTCTTAGCTAGAGGCTTAGTTAACAAATCGGCTAATTGACATTTAGTGTTCACATATTTAACTATAATCAAACCCTCTTCAACTTTTTCTTAAACAAAATTATATTTTATATTCATGGGTTTCAACTTTAACCTTTTCTGTTCAGGATTATTTACAGCTCTCATAGTACTCTCATTTTTTTATACACAATAACTTTGTCATACTTTATATTTAAATCTGACAATGACACTGGTATCAATAGATAAATACCACCCTCCTCTAGAGGTTACAATCAGGTTCTCATGTGGAACACCGGTGCCACCGCCGTCTTCCCCTTGGCCCACCTCAGGCTCTGGTTCTAACCCCGATTGGAACTGGCGTAAGGCTGATTACCCAAGTTTGTATGCGGCTATGGGTGAGCTGGATTGGTCGGACGTGCTTGCCGCTCCTGACATTAACTTAGCTGTAGAATGTTTTTACAATAAACTTTACAGTTGTATTAGTCGGTTTGTGCCGCTTAAATGTCTTATTCCTAAAAATAATAAATACGTTTATCCGAAATGGTATACGAAAGAAATTATACATTACATTAAACTAAAATATTCACATTTAAAACGATACAAAGTCGAAGGGAAAGAATATAATAGAGAAATGTTTAAATATTATAGGTGGCATGTCAAAAATCTAGTTGACTATGCGTATAAGCTGCACTTGAAATTGACACAAAATAATATTATTGACGATCCGGTACAATTCTGGGCATATGTTAAAGACAAGAAGAAGGACCGAAGACCTGTAGGTACTTATTTGCACGGTGGTAAGCAGGTGGTGGGTCAGGCTGCAGCTGACGCTTTTGCTGAATACTTCAGCTCGGTATTTCTTGCTGAGATACCTCGTTTGTGTCCTGCTGAGGCTGCCCGTGCTGCTAGTACGTGTGCTGATGCCACTTGCGTTTCCATCTGGATGGTTGACGAGACAGATTTGAGGCTAGCAGTAAGGCGCCTTAAGTCAAGATCTTCAGGTGGGCCTGATGGTATCCCAGTATTTCTCGCAAGGGATTGTAGTTCGGCTTTTGTGGCGCCTTTGTTGTTTCTTTTTAACCTTGCCTTAAGTAGCTCGGCGTATCCTGAGGCCTGGAAATTAACAAGAGTGACCCCAGTTCCAAAGAGTGACGCCGGAAACAACGTTTCTAGCTTTAGACCAATTGTAGTTCTACCAGTCTTCGCCAAGATCTTCGAGACAATATTGAGTTGCCTAATTAATAAGCAGATTCGAAATTCTTTGCATGACTGTCAACACGGATTCCGTAGGGCTCGTTCTACTACTTCTAATCTCGTGGCTCATGTGGATTATGTTTATGCAAAAATGGACGCTGGTAGGCAGGTGGATACTGCGTATTTTGATTTCAGAAAGGCATTCGACCTAGTAGACAATGATGTTTTATTGCAGAAGTTGGCCATAATGGGATTTACACCCAAACTCCTAAATTTCTTTTCTAGTTACCTGCGGAATCGGTGTCAGTTCGTAAGGGTGGATGGTTTTGTGTCTGTACACAAGATCCGGTGTAAGCCAAGGTACTACCCTAGGACCAATGCTTTTCCTCATCTTCGTCAACGATCTTCCGAATGGCGTTAGTTCTTCGATGTGTCTTTTGTTTGCGGACGACCTTAAACTTTGTTTGGGAGTTGCTACTGCATCAGATTCTAAAGCCCTACAAGCTGATATCGACGCTGTGGCTGAATGGAGCAGGCTAAATCGTCTTCCATTTAATGGTGATAAATGTAAAATAATAACTTTTACACGAAAACGTTATCCTCTGAATAACGTTTATAATCTGTATGATGCACCAATGGAAAGAGTAAGTGACATTCGTGATTTAGGATTAGTAATGGACTCTCAATTAGACTTTCACAAACACGTGGTAGCAATTTGTAAGGCGGCTAATAAAACATTAGGCTTTATAATGAGGACTTCTGCACAGTTTGACGACCCGTCAGTTGCAACGGTGCTTTATAACGCTTATGTCCGCAGCAAACTTGAGTATGGTGCTATTGTCTGGAATCCATACGAAGATAAGTATTGTCTTATGGTGGAGAGAGTGCAAAAGAAGTATGGTCGTTGGTTGTACAAGAAAAAGTTTGGCTATTATCCGTTCTTGTATCCATCTCTGTTTGTGTCAGGCATGATAGGTATGGTTACACTCAAATTTAGGAGAGTCATTCAGCTCATAATGTACTATCTGTCTATATTACATAACCAGGTAGATAGCCCAAACATAATAGGTAAATTTGAATTATTAGCTCCAAATCGTCTGGGTTGGGGCGAAGGGGGAACGTTGGCACCGCGGCAGCGGCCGCGTCTGCTGCGGCGGCCTCCGGCACGTACCACGTACGCTGTTCATGCACCCACCACCCGTGCTTTACGCCTTATTGGAGATATGCTCGCTCATGACTATGGTATTGACGTATTTGCTGACCACTTGGGACTGTTGCGTATGAGAGCTCTATTATATGTAAGCAATAATTTTTATCAAATGAATATCATATAATTTCCTAATTTAATCTGATCACTATTTATATAACATTTATTGACTGTAGTTGTACTCTTTTATATTATTTTTTATGTTTTGTTTCGTTTACCATTGACATATTCATTTATTTGACATTATTTTGTATTCATTTATATTCGTTTGACTTAATTAATATAATTGACTTCTAGTTGACATATTTTGCAATTGTTAATATGAATTCCTTGACATGTGTTATAATTTTGACATACTGGCGTTTTGGGTAACTGTAAGTCAGCATATACACACTTGAATAAATAAATAAATAAATAAATAAAATAACTTAATAAGCCAACATGCTTCTACTACAGATTCACATAGAGCTACTAACTCAGCTTCAGTTGAGCTAAGAGCAATAGTTGTTTGTTTCTTAGATCTCCAAATTATAATATTATTGAACAATTTAAATAAATATCCAGTAGTAGACCTGCCATCTCTATCTCTACCCCAGTTAGCATCAGCATATCCAATTAAAGGTGTTAAAGTATTATAATCACTTATTTTATATTCTAGATTATAATTGACAGTTTGTTTTACATATCTTAATATTCATTTTAAAGCTATCCACATATTTTCACTAGGTTTAGATTGGAATCTACTTAAGTAACATACCGAGGTAGCTGAATCTGGTCTCGAACCTATTGTGGCATTCATCAATGAACCAATCAAAGATCTACATTTTAACTCATAGGACATATCAACTTTAGAATCCTCATCATATTTATAATTTTCATCCATCGCAATTTTCCATCTGATATTTCTTAAGAATACTTTCTAAATATTAGGTTGGGGAAAAAGTCTTTTCGCATTATAGTATGTATGAAATTGTAATAAAATCTTTTTGGCTGTACTATTTGTATCTGGCTGGTTTTGGTATCATTAAAAGTTTAGATTTTAAAAAAGATAATTCCAAATTCAAATTAGGAAAATGTGTGTTTTTCATTTGTTTTTCGTACTGTCAAGATAAGTGAATCTAATGAAGAAATTCAGACACCTTCAGGCACCTTCAGATTTCCACCTGTTTTGCTCTCTTCAAAATTCTCTAGGCAGTGTAAGGTTAACATAACGAGAGGACAGCCAAAACCACTTGTCGCGGTATTTTGATCAGAAGCCCCAAAATTTCTATAGCAATGGGATCATGTCCCTACCTACAAGATGGCAAAAAGTTATCGAACAAAATGGTACCTACATACTTTAGTTAAATGTAAATAAACTATATTAAAAAATGTTTTGATTTTTCTTAAAAAATGCGAAGAATCTTTTTCTCAATTATTACTTAGTTTGTTTTATTAATATTTTACCTGACTCTGCTTTAATTTAAATTTCTAAATAGTTTAAGTTATTGCAACCCATATCTTTCATTCGAAATTTAGTAGCTAGAAAACCCTTTAATGCATTTATGTTATTTAACTGATTACCCATAATTAAGAGGTCATCGACATAGAATGTTAAGTACATGTCTCCCATACTATATAAACAATAGTCATTTTGTGATCGTTTAAATCCATATCCTGTGATTGTCTCATTAAACTTTTCATACCAATATTTAGGGGATTTTTTAAATCTATATAATGATTTTGTCAATTTCAAAACTTTTCCTTCTGGTAGAATTATTAACCCTTCTGGTACTTTTAGGTATACATCTTCTTTAATATCTCCATATAAAAATGCTCCCTTCACATCCATTTGGTGTATAAGGTATTCTTTGCATGCAGCAACTGATAAAAGAACCCTTAAAGTTTGAAACTTCACAACAGGTGAGTATATATCTCCCAGATTATCCTTTTGTTGAAATCCATGCACTACTAACCTAGCTTTACATATCTCTTTTTCTCCTATATTCTTCTTAGTGAAAACCCACTTACTATCCAATAACATTTCTTTCTCTGGTCTTGATACAATTTTCCATGTCTGGCTTTCCTCCAAAACTTTAAATTCTTCCTCCATAGCATTTTCCCAATATTTTCTATCTCTTCTTTCTTTTATTTCTTTAAAATTCATTGGTACATCCTCTTGGTTATTCGCTAGTAGTGCATATAGAGCTTCATCTTTTTCTTCCAGATTTATTTCATAATCTTCATACCATTTTGGTCTGCGAACTCGTCTTCTAGGTCTTTCTTCTCTCTGTTCTTCTCTGTTTCTTTCTTCTTGATTTAATTGTTAATTGTCTTTTTGATTTTTAATTTTCTTTTCTATTTCATCTTCATTGTCCCTCTGTTCTTCTCTTCCCTTTTCTTTCTCTTTCTTACTTAATCTTCTTTCTTCACTTTCATACAATAATCTCTCTTTATCATCACCTTTACTTTTCTCCTTATAATTTCTTTTCTCTTCAATGTATCTTCTTTCCCTATTATGTGACATTCCGTCTATAATTATATCATCTTTTGTGAAGTCAAGTTCTCCAGCAGCAGGTAAGTACACAGTCTTCTGTTTAGGTCTTTTATCAAATACTACATTTCTTCCAATGACTACCTTATCTTCTTCTATGTCAAATAGTTTATAACCTGATCATCATCATCTTCTTTCCTGTATTATAAAATTTTTTTCTTTGTTGCTTTAGTATATGATTATATGCAATGCATCCAAACACTCTCATATTTGTAACATATGCTGAATACAGCACAACATCACCCCAAAATTCATTTCCAAGTTGTGCTTCCAATAAAATAGTCCTAGTCTTTTCTACAAGAGTCCTATTCATTCTTTCTGCTACTCCATTCATCTCAGGGTTATAAGGTACAGTATAATTCATTCTAATTCCTTTGTGCCATCTTTGCAATTCATTTGATACATACTCTCCTCCGTTATCTGAGTGAAGTTTCAATAAGTTGGTATTAAAGTGGTTTGTGGCATAATAATAATAATCTTTAAATTTCTCAAATACATCACATTTATTTTTTATCAGATAAACGATCACAAAGTGACTAAAGTCGTCAATAAATGTTAAGAAGTATTTATGACTTTATCTATCGACTGGTGTGATTGGCCCACACACATCAGTGTGTATCACTTTTAAAGGTTTTTTAGCTCTATACCCAGAGCTATTAAAAGGTTGTCGTGTCATTTTAGATAAAAGACATGGTTCACATAAAGTATGTTCAATTTTATTATTTTTTAAATCGTCTAAACCAGTTACTAAATTTTGTTGTACTAAGTTATTTATATTTTTTATCCCCAAATGACAAAAACGTCTGTGCCACAAATTAACATTACTATTACAGTTACTACTAGATGAATAGTTACATTTTTTTACTTGAATTTCCATTTTAATAGTGTATAAGTTTCCTTCAACATTTCCTATTATAATCAAAACATTTTTATAATAAATTCTAACCTTACCTTTACAAAATGACACTTCCGTACCACTAGATTCCATTTTACTCACAGATAATAAATGTTTTCTAAGCTCTGGAACATAATATGCATTTTGCACATTAAAATTATAAACTTTTTTACCAGCAGAACATTTAGTTTGAATATTACCAACTCCTATGGCTTGTAACATCACTCCATTTTTAGCAGCTGCTATATTTTTAGATTGTTTTAATTGTATGTAGTCTGTAAAAAATTCTATGTTATTTACAAGATGGTCTGAGCACCCAGAATCTACACACCACACTATAAACTCATCATTATTAATATTATTATTTTCACTGATATTTCCGCACTGTAAAACTATATTTTCTGACTCCGACTCACATTCATCAGTATGGTATGCCTGATGTCCTCTCCCAGGATACTGATGTTGATAATTAGATGGCCGAGATCCTCCTCTTTGACTGTAGTTACTTCCTCGGCCTACTGCTTGATGACCTGTCTTTCTAAAGCATTGAAAGGACTGTGACTGGAAACCACGTGCTGTATTATTTCTCCTTTGCGCTGGATTTTATACTTGTCCTCAGGCCCTTCTTTTCCATTGGGCACTGTGGGCAAGTGCCCAGGGCCCCGCGATTCATGGGGCCCCACCCAAGTTCCCTTTTTGTAAATTAAGATTTTAATTAAATTTCTATGGAAATATGGATGTATAGGTATATTGTATAAAGTTATTGAATTGATAAACTACTCGTTTTTTGAAGTCGGTTAAAATAATAAAGTACCCAGAGCCCCCAACAGGTTAAAGACGGCTCTGCTTGTCCTGACCCTTGTCCCTGCTTGCATTGAAATTTCTTGTGTCCTGGCATGCCACAATTAAAGCATAAAAATGCAGCACTATACTGATAGTTACCAGAAGTACCAGATTTTCACAAAATCTAATTTCAAATCTGTTACAGTTTCCAATGCCGTGATAATTCCCTCATATGATTGTGGCATGGACAGCAATAAATAATTTATTTTTTCTTCTTCGCTTAGATCTGACTCTGCGTCTCTTAATTCAGTGAACATTTCCTCCATTGTTACAAAATGTTGAGACAAAGGCAGATTTTCCTTGTATTTTAAATCAGATAAATTTCGTCTTATATATAATTTACTTCAAACGCCTTTCTTTTTATAGTTATTTTCTAAGTTCTGAAACATGGCGAAAGCGTTGTCCTTTTTTACATATTGAATGTGGCTATCTAACACACCTGCGATTAATATTGCCTGGGCTTTCACCTCATCCTTAGCATTTTCTGCCTTCGTATGAAAATGTTGGTCTTCCACAGCCAACAGCACTCCATTTCCTTTTAATATGCTTTTTATTCTAAATGCCCACGTGCTGAAATTCGTGCCCGCAAACTGCGCTACGGGAAAACGACTTTGCTGCTGATTCCACATTATTCCTTCTTGAAACCATGCTCTGCTACTACTGTTGAGTTCTTTGGGGTTTTTCTGAATAATAAACCTTGACTTCACAATCACAACTAATTTATTTTTAATCATCACTTACAAAAATCAACCTAATCTTCATCATTAGCCTATATACGTCCCACTGCTGGGCACAGGCCTTCCTACATGGGAGAAACACATGAGGAGATTGGGTCATAACACCACCACGCTGGCCCAATGCGGGTTGGTGGGTTAAAGCAGTTGCAGTAACAACCGGGACCAACGGCTTAACGTGCCTTACGAAGCACGGAGTAGCTCGAGATTATAAATTTGATTGACCCATCTCGGGACCGACCATGGCGAAAGTTACTTTGTTTTCGTAATCGAAACCAGAGCGATCAAACCACTACGCCACCGAGCTCCTCTCTCAACCTAACCTTATGACGCCATTATTAGAGAGAGCGACAGGAAGTGTTAAATCTATGTAAATAACATGAATTTCACAAATTAAACTTTTAAATATAATTTATTAGACAATACAAATGTGAGAGACATAATATGAATGGAACATCAAATAGAATTCAAAAAAGAAATGTTTCTCTACCAACCATAGAGTTTGGTAGTTTAACACTGCCCCTTAATCGAACAATTAGACAATTATTCTAAATCTAAACAATAATGTAGTAAAGGGTCTCATGTGAGATTAGCGGATATAAATTAACACAGAAACATAAATTATGTTAGTTATGGGCGGAAACTGGTCCCTATCACTAAGCTCTAACAGAAAAATTCCTAATGAATTTGGCTTCTTTAACAGAACTACCAAGAGCATAGTATTCGGCTTCAGTACTTGCACATGCAACATTTTGCTGTTTGTGGCTATGCCAGTTAATAATATTGTGGCCGTACCTACTCAAAAAACCAGAATAAAACTTCTTATCATTTGTATCCCCCGCCCAATCTGCGTCGGATGATATCTCAACTTACTCAATACCTCACCTAAAATTGAGTCCACAGCTTATTGTAGTTTTTTTTTTTTACATTTAATTGCTTTATTATTAGTTTTGGGTTCATTTCGTCCTGAAAATGCTAATTCAGTAAAATAATTTATCTCATAGTCCTTAAACCATACAGGAGGATGTCTGTTACGGTCAGGTCTCAAGTAGTCAGTTGTTTCTTCATTTGAAATATTGTGATCTACTTCAGGATCTGGTTGAATATTATTCTCATATAATAACCCCGACTCCTCTTCTTCCTGTTCATCTAATGAATTTATGTTTTGATTGATAGAATTTACAATCAAGGGATCTTCAGGAGTAATAGAAGCAACAAGTGGCGTATCAATTTCATTATCACCATTTTCATGAATAAATTCATTTGTATTAGAAGTATTCGAATTATATACAGAAACCTCAATATTGTTTAATTGTACCTCAATATCGTTAAGAGATTGTTTGTTTTTAAACTTTATTCCTCTATCATTTTCGAGAAATTCAATAGAACGAGCTTTGATCAACTTTGTACCATCAGCTGGATCACCAAGTCTATAACCTTTGGTGTGATAACAATATCCTAACATAATGTAGGGGTTTGATTTGGGATCAAGCTTCTTACGTTGATGTTGTGGAGTAAGAGCATATGCTGTGCAACCGAAGACTCGAAGATAACTTAAATTCACTTTGGAACCAGTCCACAATTCTTCAGGAGTAGCTCCAGTCAAAGCAGCAGTTGGGCTACGATTCTTTAAATAACAAGCCGTATTGACAGCTTCAGCCCAATATTTTTTCTTCAACTCAGCATCTTGCAACATAGATCTAGCTTTTTCAATTAATGTCCTATTTAAACGTTCAGCTACGCCGTTTTGTTGGGGTGTGTATGGCACGGTTGTTTCGAGGACTATGCCACACTTTGAAATAATTCGCAAAGCTTTTATTACAATATTCCGTACCGTTATCACTTCTAACACGCTTAATCTTAAGATTTGTTTGATTTTCAACTAAGTTTTTAAATTCAATAAAAGTATTCAAAACAGTCGACAAACACAAAGATCAAAATCTTTGTGATCAAGAAAATAAATAAATGATTTTCGCGTATAATCGTCAGTAAAAGTGATAAAATAACGACAACCACCCCAACTATTAACTGACATAGGACCACAAATATCAGTATGAATTAAATCTAATTTAGTCACGTTTCTAAGTGCCTGACCATGAGGAAAAGATTGACTTTTTTGTTTTCCTTCAATGCAGGAAGAACAAGGATTCAAATTCCCATTCGAGAAATCAATGCCACGTGCTAAGGTATCGCTAAGCATTGTCATACCTTTTAAACTGAGATGTCCAAGACGACGATGCCATAAATTCAAAGAATCAGTCTTGGTCATGAAGTGTTACCTTCAATAATGGTACTATGCCCTTGGTTTTCCAAAGAAGTTGATTGAAAATCCGCTTTTTGGTCAAGTTTGTAAACACCATCCACATTAGTAGCTGTAAGTTCATAGGGGCCAGTCACGCGTACATTGTCCTTCCTATAAACATAACATTTATTAGTTTCAAATACTAAAATATAGCCTGTTGCTGCGACTTTGCTAACAGACAAAAGATTAGCAGCTACTCTAGGTACATACAAAGCATTTTTAATAACTTTTACAACATTATTATTTAACTTTACATTGAAGTTACCAACGCCTTCACTTCTTCACACTACTTCACCAAAATCTTTTCATTATTGGCAGTAGTAATCTCCGAACTTATATTAGGAGAGTAAACTGTCAACCAATCTTTACAATTTGTCATATGGCTAGTACAACCTGAATCTAAAATCCATCTACCGTCATTACAAATATTATTGACTAAGGCAGTTTCTGAAGAAAACAATAAAGGGTTGATACTTCCCTTATCAGAAGTAGATGTTTCTTGAATAGAATCATAATTACTATTCTTTTTGTAGCTCTTCTTCTTCTACTTAGGACATTTAGGTTTAATGTGCCCTTTTTGCTGACAGTTGTGACAAACTGGAATAAATTTATTTTTTGCCACAAGTATTTTGTCATTCTTGTCCAAGGAAGTAACTGCATCTCTCTTGAATTCACCTTGTATAAGTTGATATTTGACAAAATCGGAAGTAAGTTTCGAATTTGCGGCTTCTATTGCCTAATGGCAATAGGTATATGGTAGGTGGGTGGTGGTATATGGTATAGTTCGATCCTTTGATAATTCAAAGGATCGAACTCAGCAGGCAAACCAATAAGCATTAATTCTGCTAATTCTTCATCTTCAATCAAGCAGCCAATATCAGAAAGCTCTTGTGTAACAGAAATAATATTTCCGAGATAGTGATCCATACTATTGTGATCAATGTATCTAATTTGAGCCAAACATAATATGAATGGAACATCAAATAGAATTCAAATAAGAAATGTTTCTCTACCAACCATAGAGTTTGGTAGTTTAACAGGAAGTCATGCATGAAGTAGGGATAGGACTAGACAGTAGGGATGTGCATTGTATCTTAACAGAATTTGCTCTCCTAAATGCCGCATAACGCTCAAATGATATTCTTTATTTACCGTTTGACCTTCCAGCAAGAATTCCGAGTGCAGAACACCGCGAGAGTCAAAGAAAACAGTCAACATGACTTTGACTTTTGATTTTTTGATCGACTTTGGCGTGGTTTTTTCGGTTTCGGTTTAGTTGGAAGGCGCCACTCCGAAGCTTGTTGACTAGTTTGCATGTTAAACTCGTAAACCCACGTCTCGTCACCAGTAACAATGCGTTTCATGGATGTTGGATCGGAATTGACTCGTTCTAGCATGACCTTAGCGACTCTCATGCGATTGAGTTTTTGGAGAAAATTCAGGTCTTTTGGGACTAGCCTAGCGGCAACATGTTTCATACCCAAGTGATTATTTTAAATGGTACGGATCGACTCGTGAGATACAGAAAGATCGCCGGCTATCTCTCTCAAAGTTGAATAAGGATTTTCAGTCACTATTTCCCTCACTTTTGCGATGTTAACTTCAGTTGCAGACGTAGATGGTCTTCCAGAGTGAGGCAAATCTTCCATCACATCTCGACCGGTTTTGAACGCTTTGTACCACTCATAAGCAGGTGTTTTTGATAAAGTCGATTCACTGTAAGCCTTCTGTAATAATAGGGGTTAAAGTAGAAAGTTGCCGTTTTATTGTAATAGGTACTTCGAATTGACATAGAACCTTCATGGTTTCAGATTTTTGAGTGAAACTTTTTTCAAATGTTACCTATGAGGTTCTTCTTTTAAAAAATGTGTAACATTCGATTATCAACTTTCAGTTGTTTTTTTTATTCAGCTTAGACAAGAAAGATGGACACTTCGAAAATTCGAGTGATTTTTGAATACGAGTTCCGACGCGGAACTAACACGGCAGAAACAGCTCGCAATATCAATGTTGCGTTTGGAGAGGGGAGTGCTAATGATCGCACCGTGCGATTTTGGTTTAAACGCTTTCGTGATGGAAATTTTGAATTGAAGAACGAACCACGTGGAAGACCGCCAACACAGGTGAATAACAATAATTTGAAAGAGATGGTGAAAGCCGATCCGAGCTAAACTATCCAGGAATTAGCGGCATGGTTTAACGTTACCTTACCAACAATATTGACTCACTTGCATCAAATCAATAAAATAAAAAATATGAAAAATGGGTGCCTCATGATTTGACTGATCTGCAGAATGAAACGCGTGTTGAAACTTGTGTTGCCTTGTTAAATCGATACAGAAATGAAGGAATATTGGATCGAATTGTGACATGAGGTGAAAAGTGGATTCTTTACGATAACCGTAAGCGAAAAATGCAATGGCTGACCCCAGGTCAAACGCCGCAACAGTGTACTAAAGTGTCCACCAGAGGGGCGAGCGAGACGAGATTTAAAATTTGTATGGCAATCAATCCTCGCCTCGCGCATCTATGGTGGAAATAGTCAGGATTGACGAAGATGTGCGAGGCGTGAGTTGAAATATTTGTTTGTGTAAAAATGAACCGTATTGCTTCCGATATAGAGTATAAATTAACTCTGCAACAGAAACACGCTTATCGCGATAGGCTTATTGTTGTGCGATTTCAAAACTCTTCTCGCCACTCTGGTGGAAAATCATCTCGCGCGAGCTCGCGCGGGCAATTTTTAGTGGAAAAGGGTCAGTGCGATTTAAATTCTCGTCTCGCCTCACCTCGTCTCGCCCCTCTGGTGGAAAACCACCTTAAAGCAAAGCTTACCAATAAAAAGATAATGGCAACTGTTTTGTGGTCTCAGCATGGTGCTATTCACTATAACTTTGTCCGATCTGGTCAAGCAATAACAGACTGTGCCGAACTCCGAACAATGATAGCAAAACTTGCAGTGAAACAGCCCCGACTCATGAATCGATCTTCACCGTTATTGCTCCATGATAACGTTGGACTTCATACAGCACGAGAAACCGTTTTAACTCTACAGGAACTGCAATTAGAAACCATTCGTCACCCTCCGTATTCGCCAGATCTTACTCCAATGGACTACAATTTTTCTTGATTTGGACATTTTTCTACGTGATAAAAAGTTTTCTTCCCAGGAGGCAGTACAAAATGCTTTCACCAAGTTTGTAGAATCTAGATCACCAGAGAGTTAAGGCATAAATGACATTCCTATTAGATGGCAGCAATGTATAGATAATAATAGTAGATATTTTGATTGAATAAATACGTTAAATTAAAAAACAACGAATTTCAATTTTTCAGTACAAATCGATAATTTCATATTTTAACCCCTAATATTTTCAGTGACTCGCGAAACCCGAACGCGAAGTTCAATTAGCGATGCATCATCCATTCCCGATACTTTTTTGACTGAATGTATATCTATGTCAAAATACTTATTTATGTATTTGTAATATCTTATAGCGTCACCTGAAGAATACAAAACGACTAGACTGGGACCGCGGATTGCATAGGATCCTGAGTAATGTACAAACAGCAACAATCTTAACTGCCCGTTCGAGACGCGACGCAACTTTTTATCTGTTGCGTCTGATGAAATTATTTGTACAAATAAGTTCATCTCTTTCTACCTTTCTGTCTGTTGCGCCTCGAACGAGCAGTTAAGAGTGTTGCTGTTTGTACTTGAAATTTAACGATTTCTTGAAAGCACCAGTATTAACTAGCCTTGCCTCCCGCTTCCCATTACCCAAAATATCTCCAGAATTTATTCTAGTCTTTTGTTTTAAACCAACGTCTATACTAACTACGCCTTAAGGCCCTTCCTAATTTTCTGCACCTTCACGAAATGCCGAAATTATTATAATACATATATCAACATTGTGAAAGGGCGCGGGTTCGATTCCCGCCAAAGAAGCAGGACATGAATTTTCTAGTGTTGATATTTTTCTAAATACCGTTAAAAATCACCAAAATTAAAAGTATATGTACTTTACATTAAAAGGAAATTTTCGAATCGTATTAGTTTGAGCTTGATAATGTTATTTATTGATTTATTAGTTTTTAAAATGATATTTATAACACTGATTTAAAAATTGAAAAATAGGATTCTATTGAAATTAATAATAATATGTATGTAATAAAACTGTAGGTAAATTTTTGTTGCAGAGTTTTTCAAAAGGAGCTTTCATAAAACCATACGCGAGTTCTTTTGAATTAATGGTTAATTATACGTCGACGAAAACGGAGACGAAACTAAATGATCAAAATCTGCCAAGTTTACCTGTACCAAAACTTAAGGACACTTTATCTACATATTTAAAAACTGTAAGGCCTCATTTAAATGATGATGAATTTGCTAATACAAATAAAATCGTTAAAAGTTTTGAAGATGGTGAAGGAAAAAAATTACAAGTAAGTAAGTTTATTTTTTATCGTACCTATATTTTTCTAGTATATTATAAGTAGGTACACTAGGTATATGCTAGTAAAAGATATTTGTTCAGTAATTTTTATTACGTTGCTATATTTGTCGTTATGAAACACATATTTGACGCTTGAGATCAAATTTCATCAAAGTTTATTGTGTAAATTAAGCCCTTAGACATTGATTTAATATTAATATCAAACAAGCTTCACTCGAAAATATCCACAGGATTGCGGTAATCATAGTCACTCTGTTCGTTACTCAACTCCTTTTTCTTGTTCTTGTTAAAACTATTTTATAATTTTGCTGATGGAAACAGACTCTTGTTTGACATCAAATGTCAGTGGTCAGTCAGTGTTCATGACAAAAAATAATGACATATTTAATTTTCTGTTTAACTATTTTTTCTGATATTACTGTTAAGTTGATCTGTTGACTCTTGCTACGTTTTAAGAAATGTGATAGTGATTTCCAGCGCAAAATTTATAAAAAGTGTTGTGATCCACATTGTGAGAAATCTCTGTAAGTTGAAGTTGCTCTTTTTCATCTCATTTTTGTTGTTCACGATTTATCAGCCAAATGAATTTACATGAATTATGTAATGATTATTACTAATGTCAAAGAAAACTTTGAAGTTTATAAATTATTCATGAGTATTTTATTTATTAGGCTAAACTTCAATGATTTTCCAAAAAAAATTGTTGACTGAAACAAATTAGCGATAAAATTGAAAATCTCCTGTGAAAAATTTTGCTAACGAGGGAATAGTTTGCAAACACGGTAACAGTTGTTGCTTCATTCACATACTCTGTTGACTAATAACTATATCTCAGCATAATAATTCTATCTGGTTGCGCTGACTAATTCAAGGTCACTAAACCCGCGCCGCGCCGCTTTCACTACCAAACGTAGAGTGACAAGGTTACTTGAATTTTAGAGTGGATAAAATAGAAAAAATATCAAAAAATAAATGATATTTTGTTTTTAAAATTTAAGTTAACTATATTAACGATACTAACTATAAGGAAGAAAAAAGCGCGCTGTCTCCGAGGTAACCCTGTATATTACAGAAGACAATGGTTTATCAGTAGATGTTAATTACCTAATTGGAGCTTATACAGGGTGGAAAATATGAGACGGACCATGCGAATATGATCTTTTAGGCTTACTTTTTGAGTTATTGCTATCGGCATTTACAGTTTGCGAGTAACCGGCGATTTTCGAATAATATAAATTTTCATTGATCCTGTTTCTGACAAGGATCACAAGGCTCTATGGAGCCAATGTCACAAATCGAAAAAGTTGTGTTTCTGTGTTACTTTTAGAGGCTGAAGCCATGTCAGAACTCCTAGTGTAAGTTTAAATCGAATGGAAACGAAAATGATCATCTCGTCTTCAGCTTTCAAATCCCTAAATTATATTTACAACAGAGGCCCTGCTGTTGCTTTCATACGACTTAACAGCTGAACACGACACTAATCAAAAGTCAAAACGTTTCTATTCGATGGAAACCTACATTATGGGTACTGTACTGTACCCTTACCATGAGGTAACAGTGACTGGTCTCGCTAGCGTCGACGTAAAAATATTCTATGAGAAAATTTATAGCGCCTCTAGCGCTAACTGGCAGAACTAAAATCGCTAGTATGAGTCAACAAATAAAATCCTATCGAAATCTATTCGCTAGCGAGTAACGTTTTGAAGTAGTTTATTTAGGAAAACGGTACCATAAGTCCCAAATTACACAGATGTCATCGTTACTATTGTACATAAGTAACTCACTAGCTAATTGAGACGTGAAAAGGTGTTTGATTTAACATTTTTTTTGGTTTTGAGTACCTTTTGTGAAAATAATGTCAGCAAGAAATTATTTCGCATGGAATATACAGGTGAGTTTTTTTTTCGGGTCAGTATGGGGAAAATCTGAACTATAAGAGATAGAGAAAAACTCTCTTAGGAACCGTGATCTTAATTTTAGATAAAATAAAAATAGTTTAAAAAAAATATTAAAATCTTAATAGATTTCGAGATATCAAAAAAAATTATTTTGTTAATTCGATTGTATTTCGATTGTATATCACTATACAAACCAAAATTTGTATGGAGACCATAGGTCTAAAGTTGCTAGAAGTTGTTAAAATTGCTTGAAATTAACATTTTATTAAAGATACATTTTACTATCTAATTGATATTGATGACTGAAACAAAACAAAACCAAAAATCTGCCACTTGCCTTAATCCCACGAAACAAACTCTATCTTATAAATTGTTCAAAATGTCCTCCACTTTCGCCTAAGTCAAGTGGCCAGCGCGGTCACGTGATCTAACGCCCATGGATTTTGTCCATGGGGGTCACTTAAAAAATAAAGTTTTCAAAAGTCGCTACGACACTGATGATGATTTAAAAATTTCAGTCCGTCAAACCTTAAACGAGTTGCATTTCATTGAGAAATGCAACTCGGGGTGTTCTTCGCCGAAGTCGACTGTGCTTTGAATTTTAAGAGGCTGATAATTGCTAATTGAGCCTTACTTAAAACTTTTTTTAGCACAATCTGTTGAAATAAACGCAGTGAAAAAAATATATGTTACTCTTGGACATATTTCTGATAATATGCATGTCCCCAAAACACATTATAATCAAAATGTTTGTATAAAAAAAATGCCAAAGTCACCCATCAAAATCAGCTTTCAGAACAAATTCTGCGTTATATGTCAAAGGTTTTTTTCTTATTTTTAGGGAAAAAACTTGTTATATTAAATTTTATAATATTGATGTTTTACAATTTCAAATAAGTAACTAGTTCTTTAGTAAATAAATTTATTCTGAATTCTTCAGCCGATTTCAATAGCGACTCGCGCCATTATCCATTCTTCTCTTTCATTTGTAGAGGAAACGACAGTGATCGCCGAGGCGTGCTGCTAGGTGGACCTGTGTCGCTTCTTTGCTCGCGGTTCTTAATAATATCAGTCTGCGTCTGTTTTAATTTGCAAATATCAAATAGACAATTATATTTTAGGTTTTAGTGATTACTCCTCCTCCCTCCCGGATCTCCGAAGTGATCGGTCGTGTGTTGGAAGACATCTCCGTAGTCCATTTAAACAAAAATTAAATATTATTTATTAAATACCAAAAATATATCTCAATAAAATCGCGAGTGATACTAGGAGCGCAGACTACACAAGAGCTGTATTCCGAGACGAGTGAGTACAGGACAACACTTTAATTAAGACAAACATCCTTCACACTACACTGTAAGGAAGGCATGCGAGCGAGAAACGTCAATAAGTGAGCGAGAAACCCTTTATGCACCTATACCGTCCCATAAAGTGCCCGCCCTTAACTGATAGAATCTGCGCATACACACCGCCTACTGTTGAAAGAGGACAAATATTGTTCACACAAGACCTCGGTGAGGATGTAAGAGCGAGAAGCGTCGATGAGTAAGGGAGATAGCTATCGCCTACTGGATATCGTCCCATCTATTCCCCGCCTTACTGGTAAAGAGGTTGCGCACACGCGTGCCCCGCCTATAACACCTTTGGAACGTTATTTAGGCCTACTCGACGCAAGACTATCACTACTACTCCGTAATTAATATGCCTAAAATTGCGCATTCCCCCAAGAAAATTGTGACGGAAAATATAAACCAGCACCACTATGCGTCTAACCCCGAACTAAACATATCAGACTCTAATACTACTGAACAAGAAGACTTATTAAACATCACAAAAAGACTGAAGCGCAAGTTTGATGAATCACCTGGTGCCTCGGCACTCTTCGACGAAAAGATAGATGACCTGCGTGTCTCCCAGGAAAACAGGTTCGATATTCTGACAGAAGCTCTAACAACTCTTATAGAACAAAACAAGGACATTAAGAGCTCGGTGGAGCGTATGTCCACCCAATACGACGGTCTCATAAACAAGGTGCAGTCGCTTGAAGAAGAGAATCTCCGTTACCGAACGAAAATTCAGTCACTTGAGGATAGATTGGAGTCCCTAGAACACCAGACAAAATCTACATCACTTGTTATAAGAAATATACCCGTAAGTGAACCTGAAACTAAACAACACCTAACAACCACGATTAAAAACATAATATCAGCAGTGGGTGCCTTGCCGCCGCTTCAGGACCTTGAATTAAAGGACATTTACCGTCAAAAATCCTCCGCTATAGTCGTAAATTTTACAACTGCAGGCAGAAAAGAGAACCTCGTCTCCAAGTTCAGAGAATACAACAAGGCAAAGAGGAATAATAAAGAGCCTCAACTTAACACTCTCAACATAAATTTACCAGGTAGGGCTAAACAAATCTACATCTCGGATCATCATAGTAAAAAAACAGGATATCTGTTCTACCTTGCAAGAGAACAAGTGAAAACGAAGAAACTCGTAGCGGCCTGGACTTCACGTGGAAAGGTACTGGTTAAGACAGAAGTGGACGAAAGTCCAATAATAATAAATAAAGAAGATGACCTTCAAAGCCTACTTCTAAAAAAATTATAATATCTGTTATCGATCATATTTTATCACTATTGCATTATATAAAAAAAAATGATTTTTATTTTTTATTTTTTATGTTTGTTAGTATTTGATACTGTAGGTATATTTAAATGGAAGGAAGGTAAATAAACACATTGTATATAATCAATATTTATTAAGTGTCCAACACATTATCGTTAGGCTAATATTAAAAACTAAAATAAATTTATAAATAATTACAATAATAATAATAATAATTATATTTAAAATATTAGCTATAACCAAACTTTACATGTCATTTACAGTCTCTAATAGCAAAATACTTAATATTGCGATATAAATACAAATACACAGTCAGTACTTACCAATTATATTACAGAAATATCAAATAACATTATTCCCATTAAAATATTAATATTTATACAAACTTGAAATTCTAACCACCTAAACCTATAATAAATCATAAACTTTATTCGAAACTGGAATTACAATGGTTATACAGACAATTGACTCGCTTCATACGGACTTGGACTCACTTTCTATTGCACAATCAGTAAAATGTGATATTGAAGATATTACCACTCATATAACCGCTTCAACCTCGCGACCTTCTATAAATATAATCTCCCAAAATATTAGAAGCATTAACTGCAACTTTGATAACTTTATTTCGCTTATACAGAGATCGAATATTGTTTGGGATATCATTGTATTCACCGAGTGCTGGCTCTTAACATCTAATCACATACCGCAACTTGAAGGTTACACACATTTTGCTACCAGCACTCACAAAACCCAAAATGAAGGTGTCGTTATTTATATTAAGAAACAACTTAGCTGCCGTGTGGTTGAACCTATAGACACCAATTCCAACTGCCTGGTCCTTGAACTTGAGAATGTTTTATGCTTAATCGCAGTGTATCGCCCGCCAAGTGACCGCAACATAGTTAATTTTATTAACTCCTTGGACTCAACTTTGAGAGGTCTGAAAAAGTTTCAAAATATCTTCTTATGTGGAGATATTAACATAGATATTGCTCCGAACACCACAGATTCACGTCATCATGAATACCTAACCATGTTGGCAGGTCATGGTTTGCTCCCCGGGCACACAATGGCAACCCATGGTAGGACGTGTCTAGACCACATGATTGTCAAAACAAAGCTACCAGCGATGTGTTTTGTTGTTGAGACCTCAATCACTGATCACGAATGTGTAACTCTAACGATTTACTTAACTAATCAATTAGATAATTATAGTAGATTCCAAACTAAAATAAATAAGTACAAACTTTCTTCTGACATACAATCGCTTGACTTCCATACAATATTCACCATCTCTGATGCAAATTACGCAACTAATCAGTTTATTGACCAATTAGCAACAGCAATTAACAGGAACTCCAAACACGTTAAGACCCCGTATAGACAAAGAACCAGTAAGCCTTGGTTAACGCGAGGTATTCTGCGCTGCCTAAAAAATAGGGATAGCCTACATAAAAAAGTAAAAAAAGACCCTAATAACGAGACAATAAAATTAACATACAAACGATATAGAAATTTTTGTAAATCCATTCTTAATAAATCACGAAGAGAATTTAATACAAAACTATTAGAA
Source organism: Nymphula nitidulata (assembly GCA_947347705.1). Lineage (NCBI taxonomy): Eukaryota > Metazoa > Arthropoda > Insecta > Lepidoptera > Crambidae > Nymphula > Nymphula nitidulata. The sequence continues at coordinate 15,618,797 of OX374618.1, read as the reverse complement.
TCAACTTCAGGACACAAAAAGAAACTCTGGGAAACTATCAAAACTGTAACAAACATAAGAAAAGCACAGGACCACTCAACTTGCCTAATAGATTATTCACACCCACAAGAGAGCATAAACAAGGTAAACCAGTTTTTCGCCAATGTAGGGAAAACACTCGCTGAGAGGAATCCTGTGTCCTCCATATTACCCCCATCTGTTACTACTACTTCACCTTGTGATTCAATGGTCATTCTTCCCACTGATGAGCTGGAGGTTACACAAATTATCCAGGGACTAAAAACTAACTGTGCTGTCGGTTCCGACCTAATTTCTACTGAGATGTTAAAAAATAATGTTTACTGGCTGGCATCTCCTTTGGCGCACATCTGCAACTTAGCCTTAATGTCAGGAGTATTTCCTCAAGCCTTCAAAAAGGCGCTAATAAAGCCTATCCACAAGGGAGGGGAGAAGGACAGTGTTAACAACTATAGACCTATAGCTATCTTACCCGTGCTCTCCAAAATCCTTGAACGCTTAATGAATAAGCAATTAATTAAATTCCTGGAGACAAATAACCTACTATCAACATCTCAATACGGATTTAGACCGGGAAAATCCACAAATGATGCGGTACATAATCTTACCAACTGTATTATCACTAGCTTGGATAATGGTAAGAAAGTATTAACTATTTTTCTCGACCTTGCAAAGGCTTTTGACACGGTTTCAATCCCCCACCTTCTGGTCAAACTGGAAGCCATTGGGGTGAGAGGTACCCCACTAAAACTTTTTAAAGACTACCTAACAAACCGTAAGCAGAGAGTGAAAATAGATAACCATCTGAGTAACGAGGAGAATGTGACTTACGGAATTCCGCAGGGCAGCATAAATGGTCCGACACTATTCCTCGTATATATAAACGACCTCTGCAATCTCCAACTCCATAATGGCTCGATCCTTACCTTTGCTGATGACACAGCTCTTTTCTTCTCAGGAGACAACTGGAATGACGTCTTCCACTCTGCCCAACAGGGAATGGAAAGGGTTACCAGATGGCTGCAAAACAACATTTTGACGCTAAATGTTTCTAAAACAAAATACATAGCATTTGCCCATCGATCCCACCTTCTTCCACCATCAACACTAGGCATCACCGTTCACTCCTGTCCCGCAAACTCGTCAAATTGCTCTTGCCCCTCTCTCGAAAGAACCGATACGATTAGGTACCTCGGCATAACCTTGGATCAGACCCTAACCTTCAATCCCCATATACGTTTGCTCACTATAAGGACGCGTAAACTAATTCACATTTTTAGAACGCTTAAACAAGTGGCCAACAAAAAAACTGTTAGGATGGTATACTCTGCCCTATGTCAATCCATCACGGACTACTGTATCACCTCCTGGGGTGGCGCAGCAAAATCTCACCTCATCTATCTAGAGAGAGCTCAGAGAGCTATTCTGAAGGTGAGTGCTGGCTTACCCTACCGGTACCCCACAACTACCCTTTACAGGGATTGGGAAGTGCTGACAGTCAGACAATCATTTATCCTACAGACTGTAATTAAAATGCATTCCCAACTTCAGTTCAACCCAAACCTCAACAAGGATAAACGACGAAAAGGATCAGTCTGCCAGGGTGTCAGTCTGAGGTCTGGCCACTCCCATCATTTCTTCAGTTTTCTAGGTTCATATCTATATAATAAAATAAACAATATCTTGTCCATTTATCCTCTTAAAAAGTCAGCCTGTAAGAGTGCTGTCACAAACTGGCTTAAAGTCATGGATTACACGGAAACAGAAAGTCTGTTCCTTATACGAATATGAAAAAGGTAAAAGAAAGAACAATTAAGGGAAAGAGATGGGAAAAAGGCGAAGGAAGGTTAAACAATTTTCACAAAAGGCTTCAAAAAAAAAAAAAAAAAACTATTTTTTTTACTCTTTTTATAAACACATAATTTTAATTTAAAAATAACGAAGAAATGTGATACAATAAATCAACCTATTTAAAAAAAAATCAGCCTATTATTTCTTTATTTTTATTTTTTAATGAATACATAATTTTAATTTAAAAATAACTTAGGAAATGTGATACAATTAAAGCCAAAGTGCAAGCTTACTAAATAATCATAATAATATGTATCAAATATACATATTAAATTAATTATAAATAATTGTAATCACAAAATTATACTCAATTCGATTAAAATAAACTATATAATATAAATAAAAGTATGTTAATTAATTAACTTTAATAATTTAATTCATTGCATTATTTTTACCTAGTACAATTGTATTGTTGGAATACAACCATGTATGAAATCAATTTAAGATTATTATTGTATGATTTTATTGACTAATAATTAAGATAAATTGCATGTCTCTAACAAACGTATACTATTATGTTCAACGATGTACCTAGGCAACCATGATGCAATTGATTTGGGGGAGGTGCCTGGAGACCTGTACTACGGGTTTTTTTTTTTGGAAACCTATCTCAGGCTCCAGTCTCTCACACAATGGTTCATACACTAAAATCAATGTACCTACTTACACTATATTGAAAACTGTAACTTTTGTGAGAGAAAATAAATAAATATTCTAATTCTAATTCTAATACTATGTGAGTGTATTATAGTAGATAGACAAAAATGAGTAAATAATTTCGTAAATTTTTATTGTGAAAATTTTATTTCATTAATAATATTATTTATGAAATAAAAATTTTATGGTATAAATATTATTTTGGACTATGGAAAACTAAGAAAAAGGTCTAAAAAGAGTCAAAAACCACTCGTATAGGGGGAAATAACACAATAATAACCTGATTATTTTTCTTTAGATAGCTAATTTTATCTAATTTTAGGAACTATCAAAAACTCCATAATCATCACGAAAGTTGTACTTATTCAGATTCACAGTCACAGATGGAAGTTGTAAAGTAAGTTTATGTTTACTTGAAGGGAAATGTATAAGTATATCGTATAATTCAGATAGTTAATTTCGAAGTAAACCACTCTGTCGCGATTGTGTAGGGGTTGAGATGCACGACTTACTATCCGAGAGGTAGGGGTTCAATCCTTCAATGGTTCACAACTTTTTTTTTATTATTTGTATTTTTTATTTCTTATTTGTTTTTTGAATATGAAATATGAAAGTAAAAAAAATATAAATATAAAAAACGATTAAACTATAAATACAAAAAATATTTTTTGTATCATTTTTTTTTACTTTTGTTTTTTTTTATTATTTTTATGTATGTTTATTTCTAGTCCTTTTTTGTTTATGTTTCTTATTTTTTCATTCTTTACTAATTCTTTATTAATATTTTTTATTTTTTTATTATTCTTAATCTTTGTATCTCTTTGTTTATCTAATAATGAATAAGGAAAGTAAAAGAAAACTTATGTATTTATATGTAATACATAATACAAAGATAAATGTCAACAAAGTTTTTATATAGAACCATAAAATAAGTTTGATTTATTTCATAGACCTACGTAATTGTCAGACCCGGCAGTCTTAAAAATAATCAAGGTATCGAATGGTTCGTTTCTGTTCTTTTTAATATTAATTTTTCCGGTTACAAAATGTGATTTATGAAGAACAACAGGCACAGTTAATTTTAGATTATTAAATGCATACAACACTAAATTAGCTTAAGCCTAGCCTAGGCTTAAAGGTTCTTTTATATGTAAATTTTAAAACCAGAACTTTTAACATGTGCTATAAAAGAGATGTTTCAAAAATGTATGTAGACCCGGCCAGGTCTATACACAGTTTACTGAAAAATAGGTAAAAAATTGTAGAACGGTGTTCAATTGTCCATTCCAGTCCACGGTGTTGAGTATTCTATATTTCAACTTTTGTACCGGCAAACTATGCATGATTCAAATATGTCCACTTTCCACTATATTATTGTAGCACAAATTAGCTCTCAGCAATAGGGTAGTTGACAACTTGTTTTTTATTTCATAAATAAGAAGTTTATAACTCATAAAGAAATATTGCAAAAGAAATAGTATGTCTAAGATCAATACTTTCACAGATATAGTGGCATGTTGATATGTTGCGGCGCAACATCCAAAAAGGCTCCATAGAAAATCTACGGGACAGGTGACGTCACATGTTCCCATATTACTAAGAAATGTATGGGCATACTGACAAAATTAATAATAACTATGTATCAAGTAAGTTTTTATTAATAGTTGTCATTATAATAGTTGCTTTAATTGATGTCAGCTATCTAATTACATTATCATTTTTGATAAATTTTGAAAATAAATGTCTTTTTTTTATTTCGAAAAGGGTACAATTTTAACAATATTTCATATCTTTTAAGTTTGAATTGTTTTTATGGGTAGTGGTAGCACATGTTTTCCGATTTTGTGAAAAATAGCGCCAATTTTAAACTTAGGCAACATCCCAATTCATGTTCATTATAATTTATGTTAATGTACCTAATCTGTGGGCAATGTTGTTAGGATTACATTTAAATGTACTATTTATTATTTATATTGTTTAGCTTAAACATACTGTAACACTGTTTATCATCATCATCATCATCACTAGCCTATATACGTTATATAAGCCTTCCTACATGTAAGAAACACATGATACACATGTTTAATTTGGGCAATAACACTACCACGCTAGCCCAGTGCGAGTTGGTGGGGTAAAGAGGTTGTAACAACAACCGGGACCAACGGTGACCCATCCCGGGATCGACCATGGCGAAAGATGCTTTGTTTTCGTAGTTGAAACCAGAGAGTTCAATCTACTACGCCACCGAAACATATAGTCTTCAAAACATATAGTCTTCAATAAATGAAAAAAATCCGTATCAGACCTTCGGATCTTGAGGTAAATATAACATGAACGCTGGCACATAAATAAAGATAATCACATACCTAACCTACAGAAAGAAATCTATAAAAAAATCTAACATGTTCCAAATTTCAATATACTCTAGACTGTTTCAGATGAGTATTTATTAAAACACATAATTTTTCAATTTCGTATATCATTTCAAAGATTACTGTTCCAGAATTTTAATAACTAAATTTCTTGATTAACCTAATAACCAATCATTACTGTTTGATACAATCGAATAAAGTTTCATACGTTTCATAGAAAGTATATTTCATAATATTATTATTATTTTATCGACAAAACTCTGTATCGAAACATGAATAAATATTAAACAGCACACATTTTAATATATCACCAATCACCGCATTCCTGTGGTGACTAAAAAGCTGTTGTAGTCAGTTCTATATCAATAATAACTTTCCGACATTTAAGTAATAATTGAAATGTTACGGCATTCACTTTTTGTTAAAAAATTAGGTTTGTATTGAAAGCCTTGCGGCGTAAACGCTCTTAACTTAAAAAAATAAATACTTACTTGATTAATCTTTCTATTACTTCGAACGGACATTATTTTTACTGTGATAAGATGACACATCCATACTCTTATAATTGCGAATGTAACTGTGTCTTTCTGGGTGTTACATTTTAACACTTAAGCTGTTTAAACGATTTAGATAAAAAAATAATCTATTATGGATTCCGAATTCCAAATAGAAATAACGTAAAGTACTTAAAAGAGTATCGGGTCCGATTTCAATAAAAACTAAAAGTGCAGCATTAGATTTTTGAGAAATCAAAAATTAAGGTAGAAATAGAACCCGTTTGTTAGCGACGGTTCATTTCCTAATTTTAGGTGGAAAATTAATTTAATATATGGCAACATTTGTCTTCCAAAATGTAACAAATTTATGTCAATGTTTTTGAGGGTACATTGGTACAGTCTGTAAGCATCCGCGAGCAACACCGTTTTGCTTTCGCTCTGTAAACCGTTACCTACAGTGTTAAATAAATATTTTTATGCCGCGAAACTTGTAAAGTTATTTAACCAGCTACCACCAGTTACAAGTTGGTCTTCGAGCCAGATTTACATGTTTCGTACACCGGCATCCAAGATGGTGAACACTCGCAGCGTCACGCGTCGTGAGCGTGATCGCGAGACAGAGAATACACGCGAAGAAAATGTCCGTATTCAGAACAAAGCCGAAGTGACCGATGATACCCAGAAAGAACAGAAGGAATCCGCAAGCGTTAAATTGGAATCACGTCCAATAAAACAGGTACCCTCCACATCGGCTAGTTCAAAGTCAAAGAGGTCATCGGTTTCTATTGAGGCACGCAAGAAGCAGTTAATTCTGAAAGCTGAACAGGAAAAAGCAAAAATAAGGATGCAGCTCATAGATGCACAGTTGGAAACAGACTTAGCAAACTTAGAAGAGGAAGAATACAGTCCACACCATAGTGATGGCTGCACACGCCTCAATGTTGAGACCTGGATGGAGCGAAGTCAGCAGGAGCTGGATAGACATGAGACCGCCCCCGAACATGGCCACTCCACGGGCGATCGACAGTCGCAGGCGGTACAACACGTTACCACCACTGAAGGTACGATCCAGATGCTTGCTACTGCAGTAAAAAACTTGACTGCCACCTCCAACCATACCAGGTCAGATGCTCACCTTTTAAGCCGCATGTGTACACCAAAGGATCTGCCTGATTTTTCGGGGAACCCACTAGAATGGTTGCAGTTTAAAAGAGCATACGAAGAATCGACAGAGTTATGCAGCTTTTCACCCAAGGAAAACCTATGGAGACTACGCAAATGTCTACATGGCAAAGCAAAAGAATCAGTCTCAGCTCTTCTTATTAGTGCCACTTCATCAGAAAGAATAATGGCTACACTAGAGTTACAGTTTGGAAACCCTGACAGTATTATAGCTCGCCTTATGCAAGACATTAAAAGGCTGCAGTCGGTGTCACCAGAATACCAAAAGGACATAGTATCATTTTCCGTAAAAATACAAAATTTTGTGGAAGCAGTGCGAGCGGTCAATCGGCAGGAGTACCTACAAGGTATGAGCATGGTGTCTTTAATTTTATCTAAGCTGCCGACTGTTCTCGTTTCAAAGTGGTCTGATTATAGCTTTCCTTTACTTAAGTCTAATACTAAATCCACATTGGAATTGCTATCTGAGTTTCTGACAAATGAGGCTATAAAGACAACATCTACAACTGCTAATCTATGTGACATCGGAACCCGCACTGATTATAATAATTATAGCAATAAAAATTACAAGCAGCACGGCAGCAATATCAGATCGCAAACTGTGTTGTTACAATCGGAAACCACAGTTCTAAGTGCCAATTCTGTCGTGTATCAGTTCATAAGTTGCATGAATGTAAGCCGTTTAAGAAAGCGTTACGAAAAGTTAGATGGGCGCACGTTAAACGGTTTGGAATTTGTTATAAATGCTTAGAAGCCAACCACAGTCGAGAAACATGCCCGGCGCCAGCGTGCGACAAGGAAGGTTGCGGCCAGGCACATCATATGCTACTTCACTACCCGATTAATAACAACAACCGCGTCAGCCGGCCGAGCGAAGACGTTTCGCTATCACAGGACGCGTCTACTTCGATTGAGACAGTGACTCATATCAGTTCAAATGCATGTAAAGTGTTATTGAAAGTGGTACCTATACGTGTATATACCGGTAGTGGCAGTTATATCGATACAAGTGCGTTACTCGATGACGGATCCACAGTGACATTAATAAGCGCAGAGCTTGCGGCTCGCGCTGGGCTGCGCGGACGCAGAGAGACTATGCGTGTGTGCGGGCCGTGGTCAAACAATGAAATCGTTTGCGATTCAACCGTGTTGGAATTAAGACTTTCTGGCTTAGATAATAAGGTTCATTGTATAAGAGCACGCAGTGTTGATAAATTGGATTTACCTTTGCAAATGTTTTCTGTTGTAAACTTTAATAATTTTGTACATTTGTCTAATATTAAGAATAATTTGTGTAATGTAAATGTAAAACCTCAGATTTTAATAGGCCAGGATAATTATAGTTTATTGTTGCCTCTGAAAATATTGTTAGGAAAATCAAATGAGCCGTCTGCTACACTCACCCCCTTAGGTTGGTCTGTACATGGTTGTGTCCGTGTGACGGGAGAGGCGCGCGGCGCGGTTCATGATGCCGCTTCCCTGGTCGTCTCCGAGCTGGACAATGAGGAGTGCGGCGCCCGTGATCGCGACCTTCACGAGGAGGTGAGGCGGCACTTTGAGCTGGAGTCAATGGGAGTGGCAGGTAAGCCTAGATGTAATGCTGAGGATGTTCATGCTGTTGAGCAGGTTGAGCGAACCGCTCGCCTTGTTGACGGCAGATGGCAAGTGGGCTTACCCTGGAAAGACCCTAACTGCGTCATGCCAGAAGACACCTATACGGGGGCTTTCAACAGACTTAAGGCCGTTGAAATAAAGATGCGAAAAACCTTGGAATACTCTAAGCGGTACGTTGAACGTGTCAATCATTTATTTGATAACTGCTATGCTAGGGAGCTAGAAGATACTCAACGTACAAATAAGACATGGTACTTACCGCATTTTGGCGTAGACAACCCGAATAAAAGTAAATTGCGTTTGGTTTTTGACGCTGCAAATAAGACTAACGGTTTGAGCCTTAATGATTATTTGTTAAAGGGACCTGACCTACTCAGCTCACTATTCGACATTATGTTGCGCTTTCGTGAGCACAAAGTCGGTATAATGGGTGACATAAAAGACATGTTCCTTAGAATTCAAATATTGCCGCGTGACCAGGACGCATTTCGGTTTTTATGGAGGAGCAACCCTACTGAGCCGGTAAGAACTTATATGATGAATTCTCTCTTATTCGGGGCAAGGTGTTCACCTTTCGTTGCGCAATACATAAAAAATAAAAATGCGTTACGGTTTGAGTCATCCATGCCGTCTGCTGTTCATGCAATAATTCATTCACATTATATGGATGACTACATACAAAGTCTCCCTGATGAGGAGTCAGCCCTAGATATGCAAAAAAATGTCGCATATATACATGAACAGGGAGGCTTTCAAATGGTAAACTGGGCGAGCAACAGTACTTACGTTTTACAAGGCGTTCCGACTGAGACCTTATGTAGTACCGCGGTAAAGTTAAAAACTGAACAGCAATGTGACGGTGAGCGTACACTCGGGCTTATTTGGTTCCCGAGTACAGACGAGTTAGCGTTCGATGTGTCATTCAAGCGCATTCCACATAATATTATTAATGGGAAAGATAAACCTACGAAAAGAGTTATGCTTCGCGTTATTATGTCGATATTTGATGTGTTTGGTCTACTTGCTCCATTTACGATTCAGGGAAAAATTATGTTACAGGATGTGTGGCGAATTAACATCGGTTGGGATGATAATATTCCAGATATAATTTTAAAAAAATGGAGCAATTGGATTGAATTACTCAAGGTTGTTAATACGATTCGAGTGCCGCGCTGGTATATGGGCGGAGCAACGGGTGCGAGCGAGACGGAGCGGGTCGCCGCCGTAGCTGTGGGTCGTAGCTGTGCTGCTACGAATGGAGGCGGCGCCTGCGCTACGAGAAAACCATCTGATGCTACGAGGGCTACGACTTCGACATGCGAGGCTATAGGTATTTATAACCATCTAGAACTACACGTATTTTGCGACGCTTCACAGAAGGCGTTTTGTGCAGTTGCTTATTGGCGTTGGGTGCACAATAATAAAATACACCTGGCCTTTGTAGCAAGCAAATGCAGAGTTGCACCAGTAAAGCAGATAACGGTCCCGCGGCTGGAGCTGCAGGCAGCATTACTGGCGGCGAGGCTCGCACACACAGTAACGAGCGCGCATAACATCAAACCTGTTCGACGTTTCTTTTGGTGTGACTCAACTACGGTTCTACATTGGATACGTAATAATAATCGCACGTACAAAACCTTTGTAGCGAACCGGTTGGGCGAAATTGACGAATCCACAATCGTTTCTGAGTGGCGTTATATACCTACTAATATTAACGTAGCAGATATAGCTACCAGAGATGTTTTTAACTATGAATTGTTTATAGGTGAATGGTTAACAGGGCCATCATATTTACGCTTGAGTGAGGAGGACTGGCCGCGCGATGTGCTGCAACCTGTGCATGAAACAATTGATTCACATATAGTAGGAGTGATTCAAAATGTGTCTCTTTGCTTACCTGTTCCAAATCCAACCTCGTTCTCCTCCTGGCAGCGGCTACTTCGGTCTACTGCTATTGTACTTAAATTTATTTATAGATGCAGGCAACTTACCTATGATGACTGCTTAATGATGGAGCGGGCGGAGCGGCTACTGCTGAAACGGGCACAAACGGATTCATTTAGTAAAGAAATAACAATGCTTACAATTGGAAAGTGTATACAGAGTGATAGTAGGCTACGTACCTTGTCACCATACATCGACGGGGATGGTCTTCTTCGTGTAGGCGGTCGCATAGATGCTGCACCGGGCGTTTCCGTTGATGTCAAGAGACCAATCATATTGGATGGTCGTCATGCCACTGTCAAGTTACTTATCATGCACTTTCACGTCAAAGCTGCACATGGAAACCGCGAGATGGTGGTTAACGACATGAAGCAGAGATATTGGGTGGTAAGAATACGACCCGCCGTAAGGAATGTGACGTCAAAATGTTTATTTTGCAGGATAAGAAAGGCCAGGCCGGACATTCCCAGGATGGGAGACTTACCTCAAGCCCGTATGGAGCATCGTCAGAGGCCGTTTACATATTGTGGAATCGATCTTTTTGGTCCCATGGAAGTCACGGTATGTAGGCGCAAAGAAAAGAGGTACGGTGTTCTCTTCACGTGCCTCACGGTTCGTGCCATTCACATTGAGGTGGTTCACTCTCTTACAACGGACTCGCTTATAATGTCACTTCGTCGAATGGCTGCACGGCGTGGCTGGCCTCGACAGATTTATTCCGATAATGGCACAAACCTGCGGGGCGCTGACTCAGAGCTTACGAGGTCTGCTCGGGAGTTAGACCAAGATGTTCTAAAATCAGAAGCTGCGAACAATGGTACTCAATGGACCTTTATTCCACCTGCTAGTCCACACTGGGGTGGGGCGTGGGAACGTCTCATCCGCAGCGTAAAGTCTTCACTACGTGTAGTACTTAAGGAGCGTGCGCCAAGGGATGAGACGTTGCTTACTTTGCTGGCAGAAGTAGAAGCCGTAGTCAACGGAAGACCTTTGACTCACGTCTCAGTGGAGCCAGGTAGTTCAGAGTCGCTAACTCCTAACCATTTTCTTCTAGGTTCTTCTTCCATTCTGCCTATAGTGGGAGCGTTTGATGACTCAGATTTATACCTAAGGAAGCAGTGGCGCACGGCGCAAAGATTGGCTGACATGTACTGGCAACGTTGGCTTAGAGAGTATCTCCCAGAGTTGGTGCGTAGACCGAAGTGGCACGGTGAGTCGAAACCGTTAACTATTGGGGACTTTGTTATTATAACGGATCCAGACTCACCCCGAAATGTGTGGCCCAAAGGCATTGTGGTAAATGTGTTTCCAGGCAGAGACGGCCGGGTACGTGTTGTCGAGGTAAAGACCGCTAGTGGAACATTACGTCGGTCCGCGACGCGCATCGCTCCTGTGTCGTTGGTTCCTTAGTGAGTGCAAGCACTGGGGTGGGGAATGTTAGCGACGGTTCATTTCCTAATTTTAGGTGGAAAATTAATTTAATATATGGCAACATTTGTCTTCCAAAATGTAACAAATTTATGTCAATGTTTTTGAGGGTACATTGGTACAGTCTGTAAGCATCCGCGAGCAACACCGTTTTGCTTTCGCTCTGTAAACCGTTACCTACAGTGTTAAATAAATATTTTTATGCCGCGAAACTTGTAAAGTTATTTAACCAGCTACCACCAGTTACACCGTTGATTTTGAAAAAAAAAACACTATCATTACACGATTCGATAGTATCGCGGTATACAAGGAACAATACATTCCAGGAAGATATTACATATGAAAAACGTAAGGGAAATGTTGGATTTTTATAAACTGCTACATGTTTTAAAGTAATGTTAAAGGCCACAGTGAAAAAGAAATAAAATGTAAATAAGTGCGAGTAATCCACTTTACGTTTTAATAACATCGTGCCAATAATTTACATTTGGTTCGACGTTTCGTTGATTACTAGTAACTTTTTGCATACTGCTTCGTACTTTGTAGCATAATTTATAAAAGCAAAACCTACTTGAAACTTGAATTTTGTAATTTGGAATCTAATCGAATGGTGTAATACACCATGTGAGTTTTTTTTAAACAATAGTTTTGATTCCTGGCTAGGAATGTTTTGTAAACATCCAATGATGAAGTTTAGTTTTTCTTTTACGTTTTCGAGAGTCCTTTGAGTACTTTTCGCTATTTCTATTTTCGCGCTTTATAGTGTCGGATTGGGACTATCCATGCACTTAAAAATTTACAAGGCGTTTCAAAACCAAAATTTATTCAAGTCGAGCTCTAATTTATAGAACAGCTGACATGAAAATACGTATGTCAAAACTATTATGATTTGTCTTTTATAATTGCATCCCTGATTGTCAAAGTTCGATTTCATAATAGGTCCCTTACAAAAATTTGTTAGTATAAATAAGTATATTGACCGTGTATAATATTTACCATTAATTTAAAAATACCACATATTTTTTTATAAAAGTGTATAGTTTTTTATTGTTCATTTCTATTTTTATAATGGTCTATGGAATAAAGCACGTGGAGCACGCCATCTAGTGGCATTTTTTTAGCTTGGCGCTTTTGAGGTTGTAGTAGTTACGCGGCTGGTCGGTGTAGTATTGTGGAGCCACGTTATCGGAAATATTAGTGGGCGGGGCCTCGAAATTCATTTTCTCAAGGTCGCTGGCGTTTATCAGCCTCTTAACAACTTCTAGCAACTATAGACCTATGGTTTCTGTACAATTTTTGGTTTGTATAGTGACATACAATCAAAGTAACAAAAAAATTTTTTTTTTTTCAAAAAATCTGATATCTCCAAATCTATTAAGATTTTAAATTTTTTTTCAATACCATTTTTATTTTATCTAAAATTGCGAGCACGGTTCCTAAGAGAGTTTTTCTCTATCTCTTATAGTTTAGAATTTCCCCACACTGACCCGAAAAAAAACTCACCGTGTATTAATGGTGGCTACTTTCTAAGATGATCAATGCGAACAAGGAATTTTTCAAGGTAACATGACAAAGAGAATTGAAAATCCCCTTGAACGCATTAATGGAAATAATTTTATATAAGAATTTATAGGCTCAACATGGAAGCTTAAGCTTTTGACAGTTTGTGTGTATAAAAAAAAAACTATGAAGAAAGATCTACCAAACACATTGCACATTAACGCAATTCTTCCGTTCAACGAACCACTTGAAACGAAATATTTGTACATAAAAACCGGCCTATAATAATTTCTTGTAATTACTTATGTATATTTTTGTTATATGAAAATTAGTTACAATAAAATAAATTTATTTCTTAACCTTTTTTTTGTATTTGTCGAAATGGAAAAATATCACCAATAACATTTAAAAATTGTCTTACGAGTTGAGCTCTATGCACTGCTGTAATACGTTTAAACTAATAATAATAACTATCGTACTCTGTCGTAAATGGAAAGTTAGAAAGAAACAGCTACATTGGGCGTGAAGTTAGACACGTGTGCAATATGACACACCGACTATCGAGCTATCGCTAGCGAGTAGGTATAGTAAATGTTAATGTTACATATGGTACGAGTTTAAATGAAAACTTTTCGATGCGCGTTTGTACGCTATCGACTGTAGTAACGTAATGTCAATTTTCGATATTTTTTTGGTATTAAGTAATCTCCGATAGCATAATTTTGTTGCCCAAACTTTCGTGTCGTAAAAGGTACGCAAAACCTTTAACCTACTTTATTTATTACAGAGTTTACTAGAACAAAGAGCCAAACAACATCTTAACTGGCTCGAGAAATGGTGGCTGAATACTGCGTATCTTGAATACCGGGACCCAGTCGTAGTATACTCTAGCCCTGGCCTCGTGTTCCCGTTTCGCAAATTTGAAACTCAAACTGAACAACTGGGATATGCAGCTAAAACATTACTCGCTGTACTCGAGTATAAATCATTGATTGACGGGTAAATTAAATTATTCTTTAAGAGGTATGATGTAGGTATGCTAAAAACAAAGCAGTTGTTTCATACAAATAGTAATATCTACACAGCCTGTTTGTATGGAACAGCTGATTTTTTTTTATGATTTCAAATTTAATTTTTAACAAATCGTGTTTAAGTTGATGAGCACTGCCACCTGCCTTCGTTTCCGAGAGCGTTCCCCTAACATCCTGTAATAGTCAGTCATCTAGATTTTTTTGTACGACTTGCCTTGCCTTTGGACGACTTGGTCCGACTGTTTTTACGCTCAAAAAAAGATAACGTGGCGGGCGGCCGTACCACCTACGATTTTCCATGTCATGCTTTATCCAATTTACCTTCACTTTCAGTAATAAAATTCCCGTTGAGATGATGGGTAAAAGTCCGCTAGATATGTCACAATACAAAAAAATTTTTGGAACCTGCAGAATACCTATAGAAAATCGAGACAAATTATCTTATAATGACAGTAAATACGTGACCGTCATTCATAACAACCATGTAAGATTTTTTTCTTTTCTTTGTAGAATAAGTGCCCCATACACCTAGATCGTATTATTAATCCTGAATTCGAGTTACCTATCTTTTACTTACAGTAAAATTTCAGGTCATTTTAATTATTTAAAGTGACTGATTAAGTAACGGCTGGATATTTTACCGAAAATTAGAGACAGGACTACCTCCGTTTTTAGTTAATGACACAGCCTAGGCAATATTGTGCTCGCTTGTGGAGGGCGCGGTCACGAAATTATCAAATTTCGATATATGTTGGTATCTAACGATATGTTTACTAATGTTTATAGCTTTCGTTATCAAAATTAGTCCTACCGATATTACGGCCCCTGAATGTTAAGGCCACTATGGTCCCTTGTAGCTTGGTTTTAGGTGCCTGTATGAATTGTTATCTCAATTTTGGCTTTTAGATTTTCCACGTTGATTTATGGGGAAATGACAATCAAATACTAAACGAAGAGCAAATTATTGAACAACTTAAAAAAGTAATAGAACTATCTTCAACAGCCACAGATGACTCTATTGGAATACTTACTTCTGAGAATCGTGATACTTGGGCAAAAGCTTACGATCTTTTAGTAAAAGGTAATTTCAACTTTTAGGTATACACTCACCTTGTAAGAGCTTGTGTTATGTATGAATACTAGATAACGGAAAAAATAATGATAATAATTTTGATATAAATATTAGAAATATACTAAATAAACATATAAACATCCATGACTCGTAAACAAATGCTCGTACTCATCATACAAACATTTGCTTTTACCGGGATTCGAACCTAGGACCGCTTGACCGAGTAGCCTATAGGTATAGCAACAGACCACTCGGCCAGCCGGTCGTCAAACAATAACTAAAAACCATAAATAGATAACCTATTGCGTTTGGTTTGAGCTCATATACCTGCCAGATAAGAGCAGAAATACGGTGTACCTATTAAATATGGTTTAGAGGTGGTGTAATTTTTTCTTGTTTTCTCTCAAGATAGTTTGATTTCTTTTTTCAGATAACGCTAATAGGAGTTCTTTGACTGATGTTGAACGGAGCTTAGCCGTGCTCTGTTTAGACGCGCCAGTCGGTTTGTGGAAAAGTAATGACAAGAACGCGCGGCAAAATTTAGCCGCAGCCCAAACTATTCACGGTGGTGGGTCGAGCAGTAACGGTGGTAATCGTTGGTATGACAAAACGGTACAGGTGAGTGAGTGAGTGGGCAATTAACAAGTGGGCTTAGGACTGTTAGTTATTCAATGGTGGTGGTCCCTTTGAAGCCCGATAAACCAGACACAATTAAATTTTAATTGTTATGGCAACTTAAGTTGCCGACTGGGCATTGGAAAAATAAATATACCTATTTACTTCAATAAAAAAATTGTGCAGCTAT
Organism: Nymphula nitidulata; assembly: GCA_947347705.1. Lineage (NCBI taxonomy): Eukaryota > Metazoa > Arthropoda > Insecta > Lepidoptera > Crambidae > Nymphula > Nymphula nitidulata. The sequence goes on along the minus strand of OX374618.1, from coordinate 15,602,826 downwards.
ATTTTATATAATATAATATCAATGGAATTTAGATTTATATTTCATCAATATGAATAGTAAAATAAGGTAATATTTAGCGATGATTCTTCTACTTTTGATATAAAAAGCAATGCAAATGACTCAACATCACCCGATGTAAAGCGGTAAGGAGAGTCCATATGCGAAGGCAGATAGGCAGCATGACACGAACACGTGTTCCAACGCATAAAAAGGCACGAAAAGGCCGGCTAGGTGGCAACCGTCAAAAATTTACGGAACTTCTTCATGCATGAAACTGAGCTTCCGTGAGACTGTTTTGATCACGGTTTCGATGTAGTTTCTGGGATTTGAATTCAAGCATACGAGTATCTCCATACCGAGCAAGTTGATAGAGCTCTGGGCTGAAAGAGTAGTGCCCCAAAGAGAAAAGTGTGCTGTAAAGCGCACATCTTTCTTATCTAAGCATTGAACTCAACATGGATCAAGGAACTCTGGGCTGAAAGAGTAGTGCCCCAAAGAGAAAAGTGTGCTGTAAAGCGCACATCTTTGTTATCTTAGCATTGAACTCAACATGGATCAAGGAACTCAATATTTTATAGTGTTGTTGCCGCGTTAGAGTAATAAGATGTTATGAGCATCTAGAAGCTACGGTAACCGCTCACCAGGCGAGCCGTACGATAGGAAACCGTATTTTTGTATTATTCTTCCAATGTTATAATTATTTAGTTCTATTGAATTTCACTTATCGAAGTCAGTGTATTTTTTTAGTTTATTGTCGGAGCTGATGGCGTCACCGGTCTCACTTACGAACATTCTCCGGCTGAAGGCCAGCCAATTGCTGTTTTAACGGACTACATAATTAATTACATGTATGGCTTTTTGTATTACCTACTTGTTATTATAATACCTACGTAGCCGCAGAAAGTTTTTCCCGCATCACTCATTCACTCATCATTACGCAATAATAATAATAATACAGGGGCATGCACAGCATTGGCACAAGTGGCACGGATAATACACTAGAAATTAGCAATAAAACATAGGTTAACTACAGATAAACCTATACAGATAAACATCTGCCCCTACCGCGATTCGAACACGGGACCCCTGACCGACATACCTAAATATATACACAGACTACTGTCTGTATATTTAGGGGTAGGTACTTGTCATTCGTCCAGCTGGTCCTTCGGAAATTAGAAATAATATATGGATATTTTAGATTTAGAAAAACCGTCTGTTGATAAATGCTTCTTCTAAAGTGAACTTTTTATGTGTGAATTCGGCCAAAGGTGTCAATCGGTAATTATGTTCTGACAAATTATTGGTATTTCGCCGAAACCATAAGCCGGGTCCAGATATGTATCATTTGCCCGATCGAATCACCGTATCCGTATCAACGTATCACGTATCAAGCCCCGTATCAAGTTGTGGACGCCTCAATTTGCACCGTATCTGTATCTTCACAATAGTCATGATCGCGTATCAAATTTCTCAGTTCACCTTTGATGACCGGACAAAAACCGACACGACATGGGACGGGCCGAATCATAACGGCGTATAGAGATCGCGTATCATGATACGCGTATCATCACCCGTCCACATATGCGATCATGATACGCGTCGGCGATACGGATACGGTGATCGGATCGGGCAAATGATACATATCTGGACCCGGCTTTAGACGGCTATACCTAATTTAGATGGGTACCTACTTTAGCATGGACATCGTACTTTTTGTACTTATACAGAGTGGTCAATACGACAATAAATTAAAACATGGATTATATGTATTGTATCGTTCATAGAAATGGTTCGCCACTTTCAAAAATATCTTATTCGTTTGGTAATTTCATGACTTTTCTATGAAATAATGCAGCTATACTCATACAAGTTTCATAAAATTATCAAATGAATAAGATGTTTTTGAAAGTGGCAAACCATTTCTATGAACTAATATAGCTCATATCCCGTGTGGTGCCGGGCTAGAATAGCACCTCCCCATCTCGTCCTGTGGGTGTCGTAAGAACCGACTTAGGGATAATCTTCTCCAGATGACGGGCAGCAGCGTCTTCTAGGTACTGGCGAATCACTGCGATCACCAACCCGCCTGCCAAGCGTGGTGATTATGGCAAATCCCCTCATGGCAAACAGACAATGCTCGACGACCTCGACAGAACCTCCCGACAGGTGGGTCTGAAAATGAACATGGACAAGACAAAGGTTATGTCTAATACCCATGTCGCACCTATACCAGTTGGGAGTTCTGTTTTCGAAGTTGTTGACGAGTACGTTTACCTCGGACAAATGATCCAGTTAGGTAAGTCCAACTTACCGAGTCGATTTACCCAACAGTAAATCGACGAATCCAACTCGGATGGGCAGCGTTCCGCAGTGCTTGAAGTCTTCGACCAGTGTTTGTTGCCAGTGATGAAATACGGCTGTGAAACGTGGTCGCTCACTAAAGGCCTTCTGTGCAAATTCGCAGTCGCACAACGAGCTATGGAACGAGCTATGTTAGGTGCTTCTTTGCGAGATAGAATCAGAAATGAGGACATCCGTAAGAGAACCAAAGTTACTGACATAGCTCATAGGATTAGCAAATTGAAGTGGCAGTGGGCAGGGCACATAGCGCGCAGAATGGACTGCCGGTGGGGCCTTAAAGTTCTAGAATGGCGACCACGTACCGGAAAGCGCAAAGTAGGACGGCCTCCCACTAGATGGACAGACGACCTGGTCAGGGTCGCGGGGAGCCGTTGGATGCAGGCTGCGCAGAACCGTTTTATTTGGAGATCGATGGGGGAGGCCTTTGTTCAGCAGTGGACATCATAGGATGGTATGATGAATTAAGCTCATGTTTCAATTTATTGTCGTATTTACGGCACCATCCTGTATAATATCGATTATGGGTACCACTTATCTTTGTCTGATAAAATAGGTAATGAAATATTTGGTTGCATCCATTTACTATTTCTACCCTGTACCTAAGTGTGTACAATTTTATTATACATTTATGGTTTTATAATCATTGAAATATATTGTATAATATAATAGTTAAGAGTTTTATTATAATACTAAATATATATTTTTTTTCAGAGAACAAGGCAAAACCGCAAGTTCACGTTCGACTAGTCCAAAATCACCGACTCTATTGAAGTTTAATGTAAACCCTGAAATTAAAAAATTCATCAAAATAGCGAAAGAAAATTTAGACAGGTTCGATTTTTTTTGTAATATTTTATGTAAATATGTAAAGTAGGTACATAATAACTTTAGCTAACATAGAACCTACAACAGATGTAGGTACCGATGTCCACTGTAGACCTCTCTGACAGACTACCTGATTACACATACCTACCTACATAATCAGGTAATTACCTAGATAACGAACATAATTCATGAAAGAATGGTACAGTCAAATATTAACTCTTACATTTTTGTGACTCTGAGCGAAGGCTCTTCCAGCGTATCCTCCTCTCCCTTGTCCCCCGAGCACAAAGCATTTTTATAAGGCGCATGGAGGCGCCCAAATTGTGCCCTCCTTCGCCCAGGACGTCGGCGGCGGATGGCAGAAGTGACGGCTGCTTCCGTCACACGTTTCGCCTCCTCCTTCCTGCTAACTAAGCCCTCGCAAAAAGTGAGGACCGCCCGCCACGACCTACCGCTCTCAGCCATCTTTAAGGCGACGGTCAGGAGGACTAGGTCGCCCCCAATCACCGCGGCCAGAGCCCGCCTCGCATCCCCCCTCGCAGGGCACACCTTCGTGTACAAAATTTATTAAGGCATGTAAAGAACAAATAAGCACAGTTCTACCATTTTTAATAAATCTATTAATGGTCACCGGTACTTTTCTTGATAGTCTTAAACTATCTACGTTAAGCCGTTATATAAGAAGGAGAAAAATAATATTAGATAACTATCGAGCAATTAAATTAGTGCCTGTTTTAGAAAGTTAGACACGCAAAACTTATTACATTCTTTGAAAAGTATCATGTTTTAAAATTTAATCAATACGGGTGTCAAACAAGTCAATCAGGTAGACATATTATTGACTGAGTAAATGAGACGCTAACGTGCCCAAACGACAAAAAATATTCAACGGCCATTGATTTGTCTAAAGCATTTAACTTTGTATTCCAAATCAACTTTGAAAAAAATTAAAGCACTGTGGTATAAAAGGTACTGCTTTAAATTGGATTGAGACTTATTTGATGAACAGGATGCAATCTGTTGAAATCGTAAAACTAGACTCAAACCATCATGTGGCTCAATAATATATAGTTACCAAAATCCAATGAAAATAAATTTAAAGTTCCACAGGGAAGTGTATTGGGTCCTCTTTTATTCCTAGTTTATGTTAACAATCTTCCAGATGTTACCTAGTATCGATGCATCCTGTTAGCTTATGGTTTATCTGCAGTAGTGAAAACAGATAGTAAAATGACGCTGAATGACCATAAAAATGACATTCATCATCATCAGCTTATATGTATACGTCCCACTGCCGGTCACAGGCTTTCCTACATGATTCCATAACACCACCACGCTGGCCCAATATGGGTAAGTGGGTTAAAGCTGTTGGAGTAACAACCAGTACCAACGGCTTAACGTGCCATCTTGGGACCGACCATGACGAAAGTTGCTTTGTTTTCGTAATCGAAACCAGAGCGCTCAAACAGTGGTTTCAACAGCGTTAAAACAGCTCCTTATTCAAACTTAGGATCTTAGGCGCTATTTTTCACAAATTCGGAAAATATACGCTACTGTTACCCGAAAAACATTTAAAACTTAAAAGATATAAAATATTGTTGAAGTTCTACAGTTTAAAAAATTTGAAAACAGGTCTTTTTTTTAAAACTTTGTCAAAAATGTTTTTGATATTAGATTGCTGACATCAAATAAAACAACTATTGTGACAACTATGAATAAATAAAAACATATATTAGGTATAGGTACAGTCGACCAAAATGAATCATGACCCACTTGGCCGATCATTCCTTTAAAATCATAAATTTAGTTAGGTTTTCTTCGCTATCATGCGTGTTGCACTTAGTACGTTTTAAATATGAATAAAAATGCGTCATTACGGGTCTGAGATCTATGCAATTTTAATCTTTGTTATCACTGCACTAAAGTCTCAATTGGAATTTTTACTACTGCAAAAAACTATTATAATTTTAAAAATAAAATGACGTTATGTGTCAGATGTAGTCTGAAAAAATTAAAAAAAGCCATAAAACAAAATTGAATTGAATAAAATAAACATCTAAGACAATATTATAAACAAATCGTCGGTCTCGCCGATTTTCGTAAAAGCTTTTTCGTGCAATACTTAAATACTCCGATCTATTTATTATAGCGATCATAGCCTTCTAAGTGACTGTCAGTGTCTATTAAATTGATAACAGGTTCGTTACTTCAGAAATGCATGTTCAAGCGAATTTCAACCTACTTTATATAGAGTGACTGTAGGAAAATGATCTTAAGGTGGGTCATGATTCAATTTGGTCGACTGTACATAGTTATTATTAATTTTGTCAGTATTCCCGTACATATCTCAGTAATAGAGGAACATAATATGACGTCACCTGTTCCATAGATTTTCTATGGAGCATTTTTGGACGATGCGCCGCAGCACATCAAACATACTTGTGAAACTATTGATTTTAAACATAATATTTCTTTTGCATTATTGTTCTAAACTTCTTATTTATGAAATAAAAAAAATGGCAACTACCTTATGAGATCACACACAACCCTTAGCAACTGCCTGTAGGTAAGTGGTATTTAATCAAACCGGCTATCTTTCAAGCTGAGAAAAAATGACCTTTATTAATCACCAATAACATAACATTCACCAATTATGTAACCCAAATTATGTTTCATTAAGAATTTGTGTAGTGGATAAAATATTAATAAGTAGGAAATAATCTTCGATAAACTGCTCCTCGTTAGCTCTTCCCTAGCGAGATTTGAACATGGGACCTCTGGTGTGGTGGGCTGGATTGGTCAGCCCATAGAACTATGTTCTGTGGGTCGGCCTACACGGCTGTCAATATTATAGGTATACAACTATGCATATTTATTTCATTTCGCACCTACAGATAGGTGGAGTACCTACTAATACCTACCTATGGCAAACCCACCCGTAAAGTAAGAAAGATGAAGGATGCAAGAAAGAATTGTATAAAATAGCGAAAATAGGCTCCGATCATGTTGAAGGTAGAAAGATAATAAAAAAAAAAAATACCTACCTATCTAGATATAGATATCAAAAATAAAAGTTACCGTAAAACATACCTAATATTTTATTGCTTACTTATCTTGCTTTATCAAACATAAATATTATAAGAATATCATGCACGTATAACAAAATATATTATTTAATGGATATAAACTATGTACAATATCTATCTATCACTATTATAATATGTAAAGATACATATATCCATAATCTGAATTAGTTTGAAGAACTTAAACATAGTAAGTACAAATAAAAGAGCTAGCTAATGGATCTGATAGCAACGAGTGAATATAACGCATATATATATATATATATATATATATATATATATATATATAGCGTATTTTGTCCATCTCTGGGGTATCGAGCTATTGACAAACGAGGTGAATCAGTGGTTGTTGGTCTCGACGTTGTCAAAGCCTTCGATCGTGTCTAGCACATGGCTCTTCTCTCCAAACTTCCGGCACACCCCCTTTATTCTATCCCCCACACTCTTTCCTTTCATAACAATGACATGCTTCCATTAGGAAACATTCACTGCTATGCAGATGACAGTATAGTACAGTGAATGGGGGTTATTACGGTCACCCAGGGGCTGGGCGCTTTAAAACCGAGAGGCAGATATGGATGTTACCATTGAGTTCAACAGGGTGTTGAACCTTATATCCGAACAGGGATCTAATAACCTTGTTGAGTTTAATGCTAAGAAAACAGGTGTGCGTTTTCACAGCCAAAATATCGCCAGTCAACCCCTTCTCTTTCTTCAGGGTACAACTCTTTCGGCATAGGGCTCCGTCAACTTGCTAGGTATGGAGATATGCTGCGATCTGAAACCCAGGAACTACATCGAAACCGTGATCAAAACAGCCTCACGGAAGCTTGGTGTCCTGAACAAGGTGCGTCGATTTTTCACGCCTGACCAGCTTTTTTTTATACAGTTATGCCTGCTTTACAAAAGTCAGGTCCGGTCTTGCGTGAAATATTGCTTGCACTTGTGAGATGGCTACGCCAAGTACCTCTGGACAGATTGCAGCGTCGTGCTGTCATGCCGTATCATTACCGATGTAGAGGTCACCTTCAGCCTCTGCAATTGCGACGAGACATCGCATCACTTATTACCTTCTATCAGCTTTATCACGGAGAATGCTCTGAAGGGCTTTAAGACCTTATCCCACCTCCTCCTTCCTACTCAGGAGCACACGTGCCGGTCTTCGGAGTCATCAATTCACTGTGTCCACCTCAACATCAAGAACAAAAAGTTTAATTTCTCGTGTCTTTGTCGTACTTCCAAAACATGAAAATCTCTACCGGCATAATTATGTTTGCCTCAAGAGAGTTAAAAAAAGGCTGCCTTTTTACTACTTATCATCAATTATTATCAGGTTGTGAAGTCACTTGCCGTGCTTCTAAAATCAATGAATTAGGAAAGTACAGCAAGGATCATTCTTATTACCCAAAAAATATTTTATTTTATTTTTATTTTATTTTATTTGGGGGGCTTACAGCTTACATGAAGAAATATACAAAAAAAATACATTGCGAGAAGCCAGTAACAAGCCTCCACAAGTAGCACTGATAATTAAATCCTAAGTTCTTACATTACTAAAATATAGATACCTATTTTTTTTTAAAAAAAACAATGCTATAATAAATACACAATAATAAATTATACAGCATTTAGTCACCTGCCAGCATTTTATTAACACTACTAATACTACTACAGAATAAATCTATGTTGTTGTTGCAATCTTCCCTGCAAACATCATTAAATTGTCTAACGACTCGAATCAAATAAGACTTTGCATCATAGCAACTGTACGTGAGAATGGAACGTGAAGTAGACTTCTTGGACGGCAATGAAGAGGTGGAATATTTATATTTAATTTTGATAAAAGTTCAGGACAGTCAACTTTGGACTGAGCTATTCTGAACAAGAAACGCATGTCAGCTATCTTTCTACGAACCTCAAGTGGAATAAGATGGAATCGAATACAACGATCTTTTTAGTCCATATACGGAATTTTGAATTTGAAGCTTAAAAACCTAGTGAACTTCTTTTGGATTCTTTCCAATCTGAGACGATGATTCGCATAATTTGGACTCCACACTAGACTGGCATATTCAAGCTGGCTCCTGACAAACGCACAATAGAGAGCTTTAAGCGGCTTCATTGTAGTGAAACAACTGCTATTACGAATAATAAAATCCAGGGACGAGGATGCCTTCTCTATTATTTCATCAAGATGATTATCGTAAGAGAGCTGGCTATCTAGATGAACACCAAGATCTCGAATCCTGTCCGCACGATGCAAAAACGAGTTCGCAATGGCATAATTGTATGTTGTTTTGTTCCGCTTTCGACAGAAACTTATTGCAATACATTTACTAATATTAAGATCCAGATTATTTGCCTTACAATAGTTAGTCACTCTTGTAAGATCCTCCTGCAAAAGCATGGCATCTGATAGATCCCTTACCGTCCTGTATATTTTCATGTCATCTGCAAAGAGCAGGAAGCGGGAATGATGAAAACAGTTTCTAATATCATTGATGAAAACCACAAACAGCAAGGGACCCAACAGCGATCCCTGCGGAACTCCAGAAGGTATGGTAGACCAAACTGACGTATAACCATTGAGCACCACTGCCTGGGTTCGATTCTGAACATACGAGGAAAACCATCTATACAAATCACCTCTTATTCCCAGACGTAGGAGTTTCTGTAATAGAACGTTGTGGTCGACCCGATCGAATGCCTTACTGTAATCAGTGTAGATGGCATCAACCTGACCACCGCCATCCATAGTCTCCGAAACAAAGTTGGTAAAGAGTATGAGATTGGATATAGTAGACCTACACATCAAGAAACCATGCTGCTGATGACAAAAGCTGGTTTTCAAGTGACTATATAGTTGACCATAAACTATTCGTTCGAGTATTTTCGCAAGAAGACAGAGCTTGGATATTGGACGGTAATTCTCCACCTCATCCCTATGACCCTTTTTGTGGATAGGAGACACAAATGCGGATTTCCAGCATAATGGAAATACACCTTCAGCAATTGATCGTCTAAAAAGCAGCGCTATAGGCTCCGCTAGTGCGTCAGCACACCTCACTAAGAACATAACGGGAAGAGCGTCAGGACCAGCCGATTTATTTAAGTCAAGAGATTTAAGATGCTTCTTAACGTCATCTTGATCAATATAAATTGTACTTAAGATACCATCACAGATGACATCATTAACTGTTTGATCAGAAGTGTTGGATTGAATCGATGATTTAAAAAAAGTCGAATTAAAATAGGTAGCAAATAAATCGCTGATACCCTGGCCATCATCACTTCTTGTCCCGTTATAAGACATACTCGATGGATAATTACTATTATTTCGTCTTCCTTTGACAAAGGACCAGAATACTTTTGGGTTGTCAGTAATTGATGTCTCAACAGTAGCCATTACGCCTTATAACATGTTTGTTCAACTTTATTTACTCGATCACGAAGTAATCGGTACGATGTAAGGTCAGAAATGTTACCGTAGACTTTGTATTTATTTAACACATAAACACATAAACACCCACCCACTAATATACACTCACATGCACACACACGCACGCATACACTCTAACACACACACACACACACACACACTAGATTTAAGTATTATTACAATAGATTTCTAAGTTCAGGCCCCTGTTTTACTTATATTGTTTATGTATACAGAGGTATAAAGGTATATTTTTATAATTAAGTATTTAAGTTGTGTTTAGTTTGTTTCTTATTTTATTTTAATTGAACTGTACCGCCTCCTGTGCTACCTCTTAGTCTTGTGAAATTGTGTGCATATTTATCTGCGGGAGGGGCCTAGTAACCTGTGGCACAGGTTCCTTTGGAACCTATTTCAGGAACTAGTCTCTTCACAAATACAATAGTGCTACTTAAATAATAGTGACTAAGGTTATTTTATGTATTTTGTGAAAGAAAGAAATAAATTGATTATTATTATTATTATGTATTTGGACAAGTATTTATATTTTTCCTTAATGATTTTAATAAGTGCCGAGTTATACCACCTCGGGTATCGGGAAGGTTTGACTAACTGCTTAGGAATATGTAAATCTCTAATTTTAATCAAAATCGAATAGAACAAACCAAGTGCTTCCTCCAAAGTACCCAGCTTAAGTAAATCATTCCAATCTATAGTCGAGAAATCAGATAAAATCTGGTCATAATTACCACTACTATAACGGTAAATAATACGCGAGGGGACCTTAAGGGGCTGACGCTGAATGAAATCTATTTGAATACCTAACGATGGATGATAGTCGTCCTCTGGTACGAAGGAATCCAAACAAGCCGAGACAGAGATAGAATCATTACAAAGAACCAAATCAAGTATGTTATCAAACTTGTTCATAGTTGAATTAAATTGTTGCAGGTTGCATAAATTCAATGTATCTATAAAATATTTAAATAAATTATTTGTTGGGGTGATGGGTACAAGACCATTATCCGATAAATTCCATGAAATGGCACTCATATTAAAGTAACCGAGTAGGATGGAACCATCTGATGGGTGGCTACTGACTAGATCATATAGTTTGTCTAGATAAATATAAAGTTGATTTGAAAATGTATAGCCTTGGTTTTGTTCGCAGAGGTACACAGTGCACAAATGAACCTTATGGGTAGACCTATTAGAGTTTTTGAGTATTAGCGATATCCACATATCTTCTGCGCTTGTCTGCCAACAAATATTTTCAGAAACTGATAAGTCGCGACGAACAGCAATCATAACTCCGCCACCACGAGATTGTGCTGTAGCTAAGTACATAGTTCCTATCTCGCCTAAAAACGAGATATCTATCGTCGAACAGCTCGAAATTCAATATATCTTCAACCAGCCAAGTCTCAGTTAAAGCAATAATATCATAGTTTGTTTTAGATAAATTTCTATAGAATATATTTGTTTTGGTTCGCAGTCCGCGAACATTTTGATATTAAATATTTAACGACTTAACGGCGACCAAAAGTACTATTATTGAATAAATCTAGAAATATTGTAAAGAAAATTAATTTAACCCGATCATTAAGCCAATCCCAGATTATCATAAATGCACAACTACGGCGGCATAAAAACAAAAGTAATTTAAGCCATAAAAATAAGTATGGGGGGAAATGACTTGTTAAATAATGTATACTCTTTTTTATATAAACATAATATTTAAAACAGTAAACCGCATCCAACTTCACGTTCCAGACATATCGTTTGGTAAATGTAAACAAAATTAATTTAGTAAAAAATAAGGTAGAATTCTCAATAAGTGCAATAGCAATTAATAAATAGTAAATTAAGATAATGTTCCCATTATTACACATATTTTCGTTAGTGTGTAAAAAAGTATTATTTGCTATACCAGTGCAGGGTAACTTTAAATTAGTTTGAACTACAAACTTTGTTGCTGGAAAGAATGAATACATTATGAGGTAAATCAAGAAAACGAGTAGAAACAAAATACAATATTTAAAATTAAATTTGCAATTCGAATGAATAGGCGGCCGAACGCAAACAAAAGGCATGCTGACAGGCGAACAAAAGAAATAGTTTGAGTGAGGTACGAGACCTAAGTTTCTCAAAGTTAATTGTTATAATATAGAACAATTATCTATCCAATCTTGTAAATTGCTCATAATAATGTTTCCAGAGCAACTGAAGTTTCTTTGCGGATTTTGTAGTGGCGAGAAAATATGTTAGGTACCTACATAGTTATACTACTTTTATTGCCATTTTAGAATCTTTAATATAATTATATCAGAACGTCACGTAGGAGTCACAAAATGTCGTCACGAAAAGTTGGAACATATATATATATATATTGCTCGTACCTGACAGACGTTGGGATTGGTCAGCACTGATAAAAGTGATATATTAATTTGATTTGTTTCATTTAGTTTAGTAGTACAGATTTTGCCCACTATAGACAATTAAGTGCATTTATTCTAAGGTATTCAAATAATATATAATAATTTAAATATGGTTTTGTTTACAGATTAGCTGGAAACTTGGTGTTGAACTGTTTTACTTATGAAAAGTATGGAAAAAACTTTATCAAGTCACAGAAGTTAAGTCCCGACAGCTATTTGCAAATGGCAATGCAATATGCCTTTTTTAGGTAAGAAAGTACCTACATATCACTAAATAAAAACTAATCTCTAATATATAAAATTCTCGTGTCACAGATTTAGTTACCATACTTCTCCGAAAGGGCTTGACCGATTTTCATGAAATTTTATATGTATACTCAGTAGGTCTGAGAATCAGCATTTTTTATATTTTGGATAATTTTTTTTATGGCAAAACAACGTTTGCGGGGTCAGCTAGTCATATAAAAAGTTGTTTTAGAAAGATATAGGTGTACCTACCTTCCTACTCCGATTTGCTAAAATCAATTCTGTTTTCAATATTAGCAGTATTCTAATTTACGCATTTTGTTATAAATACATCTGACTGACATAGTGATCTATCAACGCACAGCCCAAACTACTGGACGGATCGGGCTGAAATTTGGCATGCAGGTAGATGTTATGACGTAGGCGTCTACTAAGAAAGGATTTTGATTAATTCTACCCCCAAGGGGATAAAATAGGGAATGAAACTTTGTCAATTTTCAAAAGTGTTACCTACCCCACCGTTGTTATTTTCCGACATCCACGCGAACGAAGTCGCGGGCACAGCTAGTATTAAAATAAACCAGTACCTACCTATATTTTTTCCAGTAATTTTTTTTTTTACTTATTTTTTCTATTATATGTTCTGCAATTTAGGTTTAGGTACTAAAAGAGGTTTTATCACAAATGAATTCTCATTTAATAGACATAATTTTATTGATTTCGTAATATTATTCTTTCTATACTTGAGCCAAATTCGTTAAAGAATAGCCAAACCAAATGTCATATTGTATAGGTTTGTCCCTGTTGGAAATACTGGTTGTTTACTGGTTGTTTTTGTATTCTCTTCTTTTGTTTTTGTAAGTATATTTAAGGCAGTGACCTAATAAACTCGACTGTTTTTTTTATCTCTTTGTCAGTTACATAACAAGTCTTTTTCTTTTTCCAATACGATATCAGCACGAAGCTCTTATAATAGTAATACCTACAGTTAAAAGGGATTACGAACGTATTTCATGTGACTTATTGAATATTCTGAAAGTGATTTTCTTCTATTTGTTATTTTCTTCAGTTTTAAATCTGAGAAGTCGTAAGTATGTCAACAAATTCACTCGCATCTGTAAAACCTTTACTAAAAAAACTGAAAAGGATAAAATAATAAAATTTAAGTAAGTCCCCTACATATATAACATATTTTTTGGAGTTGGTGCTTCTCTTTCTATTGTTTTTGAAAACAACTTAGCACCAACTCCAAAAAATATGTTTCTAGGGGATGAGTAGCTACTCAAATTTAATTATTTTATCCTTTTCAGTTTTTTGAAGTCGGTTTTAATTTTTGTTTTAAATTTTTTTTTCACAATTTATAGTGATAACTTTCTAAGGTCGAAGCTAGATGGGGGACCGTCAACTTAATTTTTTTCCTACTATCGTATCGTTTCACTAAAAAGTCATCATCATCATGATCATCATATCAGCCTATGATGTCCACTGCTGAACAAAGGCCTCCCCCATCGATCTCCAAATAAAACGGTTTTGCGCAGCCTGCATCCAAAGGCTCCCCGCGACCCTGACCAGGTCGTCTGTCCATCTAGTGGGGGGCCGTCCTACTTTGCGCTTTCCGGTACGCGGTCGCCACTCCAGAACCTTAACGCCCCACCGGCCGTCCGTTCTGCGTGCTATGTGCCCTGCCCACTCCCACTTCAATTTGCTAATTCTAAGAGCTATGTACTACACAGAAGATATCCCGGACGTCAGCCTGTACGAGATTAGTGTAGCTCTCAAACAGCTCAAGAACAACAAGGCGCCTGGCAACGATGGAGTTACAGCAGAGCTTCTGAAAGCAGGTGGACGTGCGGTCCTGAAAGCTCTTCAGAGGCTATTTAACTCCATCATGCTCGAGGGTAAAACGCCAAAAGCATGGCACAGGGGCGTGGTGGCACTCTTCTTCAAAAAGGGTGATCGGACCCAATTGAAGAACTACAGACCCATCACGCTCCTGAGTCATGTTTACAAGCTGTTTTCGAGAGTTATAACGAATCGTCTCGCACGCAGGTTTGACGACTTCCAGCCTCCCGAACAAGCCGGATTCCGAAAAGGCTTCAGTACCATAGACCACATACATACGCTGCGGCAGGTTATACAGAAGACCGAAGAGTACAACCTGCCATTATGCTTAGCGTTCGTGGACTATGAGAAAGCCTTCGATTCTGTTGAGACCTGGGCCGTGCTTCAGTCACTCCAGAGGTGCCAAATTGACTATCGATACATCCAAGTGCTGCAGTCACTGTACGAAAACGCCACTATGTCAGTCCGCCTCCAGGATCAAAACTCGAAACCAATACGACTTCAGCGAGGTGTGAGACAGGGCGATGTTATTTCGCCGAAACTGTTCACAGCCGCGTTGGAGGATGTGTTTAAGCTTTTGGACTGGAGAGGACTTGGCATCAACATTAACGGTGAGTACATGACGCACCTTCGTTTTGCTGATGATATCGTGGTCATGGATGAGACCCTGGAGGACTTAGGCACAATGCTCGACGACCTCTGTAGAGTCTCCCAACAAGTGGGTCTTAAAATGAACATGGATAAGACGAAAATTATGTCGAATTCCCATGTTGTACCCGCTCCTGTGAAGGTTGGGAGCTCTACACTGGAAGCTGTTGACGAATATGTTTACTTGGGACAAACAGTCCAACTTGGTAAGTCCAACTTCCAGAAAGAGGTTAATCGACGGATCCAACTCGGCTGGGCAGCGTTCGGGAAGCTTCGCAGCATATTCTCGGACCAACTACCGCAGTGTCTCAAGACGAAAGTCTTTAATTCGTGTGTGTTGCCAGTGATGACTTACGGAACTGAGACGTGGCCGCTTACAGTGGGCCTCATAAGAAGGCTCAATGTTACCCAAAGGGCAATGGAGAGGGCTATGCTCGGGGTTTCTCTGCGTGATCGAATTAGAAATGATGAGATCCGCAGGAGAACTAAGGTCACCGACATAGCCCGAAGAATTGCGAACCTCAAGTGGCAGTGGGCAGGCCACATTGCAAGGAGGACTGACGGCCGTTGGGGCGGAAAGGTCCTCGAGTGGCGGCCGCGTACCGGGAGACGCAGCGTTGGTAGGCCCCCCACAAGGTGGACCGACGATCTGGTGAGGGTCGCGGGAAGCCAATGGATGCGGGCAGCGCAGGACCGATCGGTTTGGAGATCCCTGGGGGAGGCTTATGCCCAGCAGTGGGCGTCTCTCGGCTGAAATGATGATGATGAAGAGCTATGTCAGTGACTTTGGGTTTCTTACGGATGTCCTCATTTCTGATTCTATCTCGCAGAGAAACACCTAACATAGCTCGTTCTATAGCTCGTTGTGCGACTGCGAACTTGCACAGAAGGCCCTTAGTGAGCGACCACGTTTCGCAGCCGTATGTCATCACTGGCAACACACACTGGTCGAAGACTTTCGACTTCAAGCACAGAGGAATTTGGGACTAGAAGATCTTACGCAATTTCCCGAACGCTGCCCATCCGAGTTGGATTCGCCGATTGACCTCTTTCTCGAAGTTGGAGCTACTCAGCTGGACCACCTGTCCGAAGTAGACGTACTTGTCAACAACTTCGAGAACAGAACTCCCAACTGAAACTGGTATAGGTGCGACATGGTTATTAGACATAACCTTTGTCTTGTCCATGTTCATTTTCAGACCCACCTGTCGGGAGGTTCTGTCGAGGTCGTCGAGCATTGTGCTTAATTCCTCCAGGGATTCTGCCATGACTACTATATCATCGGCAAACCGAAGATGAGTGATGTACTCGCCGTTAATGTTGATGCCGAGTCCTGTCCAGTCCAGCAGTTTGAAAACATCTTCCAACGCAGCGGTAAACAGTTTCGGAGATATTACATCTCCCTGTCTTACCTCTCTCTGCAGTTGGATGGGTTTCGTATACTGATTCTGTACACGGACCGACATGGTGGCGCTCTCGTACAAAGATCTCATCACCTCGATATACAGATAGTCAATGTGGCACCTCTGAAGAGACTGAATCACGGCCCATGTTTCGATCGAATCGAAGGCCATCTCGTAGTCCACAAACGCCAAGCAAAGTGGCCGGTTATACTCCTCGGTCTTCTGTATAACCTGCCGCAGCGTATGTATGTGGTCTACGGTACTAAAGCCTTTACGGAAACCGGCTTGTTCGGGAGGCTGGAAGTCGTCAAACCTGCGCGCGAGAAGATTCGTGATAACCCTCGAAAACAACTTGTAAACGTGGCTCAAAAGCGTGATAGGTCTGTAGTTCTTCAATAAGGTTTTGTCGCCTTTTTTGAAGAACAACACCACCAGGCCTCCACTCCACGCTTGTGGCGTTGTACCCTCGAGAATGACGGAATTGAATAGCCTCTGAAGTACTTTAAGTACCGGTGTACCCGCTTTCAGAAGCTCTGCAATAATTCCGTCCTCCCCTGGTGCCTTGTTGTTCTTAAGTTGCTTAAGGGCTATCCTAATCTCGAACAGGCTGACGTCCGGGATATCTTCGGTATAGTGTCGGATCAGTCGGGCTCTTGGGTCTTTACCCGAACTGATAGCGGGATTCGTTGTAGAGTTATATACCATAACTCTCCATAGAACCTTTCGACCTTTCTTGACACCTCGGGCTTAGACGACACTAAGCTGCCATCCTCAGTCTTCAGGCTTGTCAATTGGCTTTGCCCAATAGACACTTCCCTTGCGAACACTTTGGAACCTTTATTCCGTTCTATCGCCTCTTTAATACAGTTTGTATTAAAGCGGCGAATATCGTGTCGCATGGAATTTGATATCTGTCTATTGAGCTGCCGATATAGTGACGTGTCGTCTGAAAAAGTCATAGGAAAGCAAAAATTCGCAATTTAGCATACGTAGACGACATAATGATTTCAGTTTTTGTTTTATTTAAAACCAAACTAAACATCTGATTTTGAAAAAAAAAAAAATGGGACCAAATGGCAACTATTCCGCATCGAACAAAACAAGAATCACGTAAATCGGATCAGTAATCTCGGCGTAATTGGTGTATACATACATAGAAAAAATAAATTAAAAAAAAACATACCGGCAATTGAGAACCTCCTCTTTTTTGAAGTCGGTTAATAAAGAAGGTTTTAGCCATAAACAATGTTAGAACTTCAAAGACAGCAAAGGAGGCGTTGGATGCTTTGTCAACATTGTGGCGAGCTGCCGAGCCATAGCCACCACAAAACCTCGTGACGGGTTCAGTAGACCAACTGCCAATTTTTTAAATTTGATATAGGTATTGAACAACAAAAGAATACGCAAATTAAACTTGCTTGTCATTCAACAAGAATTGCCGGAGAAGAGTTATGTGTCGCCAGCCAACTGGATGGTATTCCTATAGCTTTCTCAGTAACAACGAGTTTCGAATTCAAACCTCTCTTGGACTGCTCATATAGCAATGTATAGAGCCGTAAGGTCCACTCCCTAAAGTGTTGGCGTATGGCCACAGCCATTTAGTCCAACTTGTGCGAACCCTCGCTGCCCTCGTTGAGATGCCTCTGCCCCGACATAAGTCGGAACACTAGCTCATCCTGCCGCAAGAGAAAGCCGATCTCTTGGTAAAACTCCGATATCCGTCCGTATAGGCTATGTGTTGTAAGGGCGGAGCTTCCGTCAATCGCCGTCCGGAAAACTAGTGGACCTGATGGCATTTCAGCTATATTTATTGACAAAGCACAGCGGAGTTGTCTCTTATCTTAACGCAGCTGCACCGTCTTTCTCCGACTTCTGAGTGTCTGGCGTAATCTTGGAGAGTGGCTTATGTATGTGCTACCGAATTCCAAAAAGGGAGACCGATCAGAACCAATTTCCTCCAATAGATGTCTCCCTCAGTTCTTTGCAAGATGATGGAACGGATCTTAAATAACCAGGTAATCCGATACCTAGATGATCACTAATTAATCAATGATCGACAATAGGGGTTTTGACCGAAACAGTCCACGAGTGATCTTTTCATAATTAATAATGATCTTTGGGATGAATTTATTGACAAACGTAGTAAGTCAGCGGTTGTAGGCTTCATATTGCCAAAGCCTTTGTTCGGGGCTGGTATGGGGCTCTTCTATCTTGCGCAAGAAAGATCTAATACTTAAAACTGACTGCCATTGTTACATGTTGATGTATTAGTTGCTTATTTATATATATTATTCATAATTTTAAATTTTAATATTATTGGTAGATACTTGTATGTTTTCGTTTGACTTTTTACAATTAGACCACTTTTGATTAGTATAATGTAGTATTAATGTAGTATTTTGTGTCGCAGGTCTCTAAAGTAGCTTTCATTGGAAATAAGCAGTGCCTACTCGACCGTCCTTTTATATATTCTCTTTATGTACCATAATTATGTGAAGGTATAAAAAAAAAAAGATTTAACTACTTATTCAAAATTTTAGACTCCACAATACTCCCGGAGCTCATTATGAGTCAGCTGCGACAAGAATGTATGTGGGAGGACGCACAGAAACCATAAGATCTTGTTCCATAGAATCCATTGAATTCGCTAACACCATGTTAAGCTCTCAAAGTACACCCAAGGAAAAACTGCAAGCAATGCACAGAGCTATAAACGCCCATAAAAATTATACTGTACAGGTAATATAATAATGACAATTGTTATTCCCACTATATTACATGAGTTCTTCTTGTTTTGTCCTTTTACAATTTTTCCATGCTCTAGCTACCTTACCAACCCAGCGAATTTTGATGAATATCGCGCGTGATCAACCCCAGGTGGATGCACAAGGTTTCGAATGCACATCGAATATTGTACTTATTCACTGTCTCGCTTTAATGACAACACAGAAACAGAAAACTATTATTTTCAATTTTTCATAAAAATGCAAAATTTGATGTGCAACATTCCATGGGTTGCTATAATGAAAAGAAAAAAAACTATCCAACACAGAAAATTAAATTAAATTTTCTGTGTTGTGCTTCAAATTTGTCCATATTTTTGTACTAGTTTTCGTATCTAGTACTAGTTTTGTAGTATCTTTGAAATACGCTGCGGTCGCCTTTACGTAATCCGCGTGACAAGTCATTCTCATCCTGCCCTCCTCTAAAATTGAATAACAACCCCATTTTGCTGGGGTTGCGGCAAAAATTTCAAAAGGAATGTATAGTTGATTCGGAGTCCTTTTCTGGACTTTCGTTTGCCACTGTTTTTGAGGACCAAGTGTATTAATTAATTGGTTATTTGTAGGCGTTACAAGGTTTCGGTGTGGATCGACATCTACTTGGATTAAAACTTATTGCGAAAGAAAATGGTATTGAAATACCCAAGTTGTATTCAGATGCAGGGTTTGTTAAAAGCGCTCATATGAGAATTTCAACAAGTCAGGTGAGTTCATCAGTTTAATGTAGTGTATTAGACACCTTTTTACCGCTTACAATCAAAATCAAATATACAATAGCTACGATTCTAGATTACCTACACTAAGGCGTCGTCTTAAGTAGGTATACGCGATTATTGCGCGAATTTGCGATCAGAAATTCATAATTTTGTAATATTGTAGGTTGCATGCAAATGTGATGGATTTATGTGTTACGGGCCACTCGTAGCTAATGGCTACGCTACGTGCTATAACCCGCGGGATAACGACGTCAACTTCGCTACGTCAGCATTCGCAGACAACCCGGACAGCAACTGCCAAAAATATCGAGGAGCTCTGGAACAATCACTGCAAGACATGCATGATGTACTACTACAAAACACTAAAGCTAAATTATAAATGCTGATGGATTCAGCTGTCCATAGGTGGTGGTGATATTTTAATGTCCATTAGTCGGTTAATTCTATCTTGATGATTCTTACCTATTATGTCCAAATTTTCTTACTAGTAATGTGCTTTTAAATTGCTGACTGGTGCATATTTTAGACAGTTCTAATTGTTTATAATTTTTATTATTATCCTTAATAATTGTATAAATTATGAATATAGTTGTGAGAAAATACTTATCCATAAAGTTTGACACGCCATTGTGCCAATGCCTACATTTTAAATTTGTGTAATTTGTTACCTATAAAGCTTAAACACATAAAACACAACTTTACATAAAATTGTGAAAACAAAATGTAATCATTTTACTTACCAACATTGTACTACGCTATCTGTCGCGCGGGGTCCGTTGGACCCCAAGCACCCCCGTACGGCACAAGTAATAAACGCGGTGGCTAGCGAAAAATTAAGACGGGAGGGGCGAATGAGCGAGGAAGCTACGAAAACGTACGGTCCCGTAAGCTTTGAACCCGCGATCTTTCACAATCCGTTAAGTGGGCGCTCTAAACATCTGAGCTACTTAGGATAAACCTGTGAAATTCTTCTAGTCTTATATGTATTGGCGTTATAAGCTAACGTATACCCTACTTCCTATAAGTCTTATATTTGATAAATATGACACAAACTAACTTGCTACTCATTAATGGTTAATACCCTAGATAGAGTTATGGGATAGCAACAAAAATACGTTGTATAGTTGGAGCTATTTAAGTATTCTGTTTTTAGTGAAGGGTTTGGGTTATACAGGCTTACAAATATAATTTTTCCGAACATGCTTAGGAAAATACCGGTTTACCTTTACCGTTAATAATAAATTACCAGTGAACATTTACAGAGACCAACGAAAAGGATTTTCAAAATATCCAAGTTACACTATTTGTTGCAAGAGGGCGTAATCAAAACCTGTAAATTTAAAAGAGAAGGACCAAGCCATCAATCTGGTTTTTCTCCCCGAGATAAAGAAATTCGCTTACTTTGTGGAACTTGAAATTAATTTCGAAATAATATAGAGATATGTACACTGTACAAACGTTTATTCAACATAGTATGAATACAAAGATATCACTCTTAATAATAAAATTATTTCTTAATCCATTTTTACATTTGCAATGGGCTAACAGATGATAATATTGTTAATGAATAATTAAACAAAATTTACTTATTATAATAGGTACTATTTGGGTGCATGCTACATAAATATCGATTGTGACATTTCAAACAATAAATATTAATATAGCCCTTACATTTGTGTAAATGCAATGTAAGCCAATAATTTCTTATATAAATAAAGAGATACAGTTATTTTCATTTAAATCTAATATTTAGACAAGTAATTATAGTAATTGTTATGTGCCTATTAATATTAGGTACCTACATTGTATAATAATGGACCTACCTGAAACATAAAAGTAAAATTGTCAATGTGTTTTATTTAGATCGGACAATAATTATAAATAAATAATTATAATATAAAGAATACTTGTTTTCTTTAACCCCTGAGCCTTTTCTGGAGACAAATAATAATAATCGAAATTACATGTTATGTAGCATGGTTTAAGCCATTAATGGGTCTATTTTTTAAGAAAAATTACACAATGCTGCTCTACAGGATGGAAAAAATCTATGGGCCCTGGAGGGGAACTATTAAATCCTTTAGTTAGCTCATTTTACTGAACGGAAACATTCCTTTATTTTTGAAGAGAAACAAAACTGCATTCAAAGATCTTCTAAAAGTCGCTCGTCTCAACCGGGAAACGAACCAACTAAAAATTAAAAAGGTATTTTTTTTATACGAATCGGTAGGATTATTGTTCAGGATAAAATTTTTTTAGTAAACATTTTGTATATGAAATAAAAAAAAATGTGAAAACTAATATCAATTACGAACGAAAACTTTTAACATTTTAAAGGATTTTAAAATGTTGAAAGTTGTCGTTCTAATTTCAAATTGTTGCCCCGCGTTGCAATAAAAAATGCGTTCCATTTTTAACTTTTCCTCAGATTGCCTAGGTGTAAGAACGAATTGTGCATAAATTTATTATTACAATTTAATGATTTTCTTATTGAAGTCTTCAATAAGGTACTTCGAGATAAATAACATTAGCAAACCTGTATTTCATACAATATCTTTGGACGTTAGAGAGATAATAAAATTAACGTATGGTTTACTTGTTACAAATGAACATTACAGTACTAGGTACTATGTAGTAAATAAAAAACTTGTAATAAATATTTAATTTCATAGGTATCTCGTACAACAGATTAGTGTGTTTGTTAGACAAATTTTATCCTGCATAATAATACTACCGATTCGTATAAAAAAATAGCGAGGGTTACTTTTTTAATTTTTAGTTGGTTTGATTACCGGGTGAGACAAGCGACTTTTAAAGATCTTTGAATGCAGTTTTGTTTCTTTTTAAAAATAAAGGAATGTTTTCTTTCAGTAAAATGAGCTAACTAAAAGATTTAAAATAGTTCCCCTCCAGGGCCCATAGATATTTTCCATCGTGTATACTAATATTAAATTCCTATAACCTGAACCACAAAGCTACAAGCCACAAATATCTCTCATCCCAGGTTTTGAAATAAGTATCTAACGAAAGAAAAATTTAATTACAGATCGATTGGTTTTTGATGGCATCAAGTGTAGATTAATGGTACCTATCACGATTCTAAATGGGAATATTACTGACAATTAATTCCCCATAGGTTTTTTTTTATACAATTACATAGATATTTGGGAGATAAAACATTGTTATCTAATATATAAAATTCTCGTGTCACAAATTTAGTTACCATATTCCTCCGAAACGGCTTGACCGATTTTCATTAAATTTTATATGTATATTCAGTAGGTCAGAGAATCGGCTACTAATTTTTTTTATGGTAAAACAACGTTTGCGTGGTGAGAATCGCCTACTATCTATTATTTTTTTTGGACATTTTTTTATGGCAAAACAACGTTTGCGGGGTCAGCTAGTATTATACAGGGTGGTGCCGTCAATGCGACAATATATTTAAATATGGGCATATTTTTGAAGGTGGCAAACCATTTCTATAGACTAGAAATGGTTTGCCACCTTCAAAAATATCGTATTTTTTTGATAATTTCATGACATTTGTATGAAATAGTGTAACGTTGGCAGCATTATTTATAAACATTTCTATGGACTAATATAGCCCATGTTTAAATTTATTGTCGCATGACGGCACCACCATGTATAAAAGGAGTGTACCAGCAACATACTGTATATACGTTTCATCACCATATCCACTATCGAACAAAGATCGACAATATGCCCGTCTGCATAAAACTTTTACTTTTCCATTGTATGTCGATTGAGAAATTAAATTGTATAGCAATTGTGGAAAGGGCATTAGTGATTGATACTGAAAATTTGTTTTACCAAAAAATCAGCTATAAGTTACGTAAATTTATGTGTAATTTCAGAAACGAACAAGCGCAAAGTAACGTCAAAAACTTCGTAAGATATGAGAAAAATTTTAAGACACGCAGGCGATTCTAGAGTTTGTAGGTACGGGATCTTTAAAATTTCATTTTTTGACTTGCAAAAAATAAATTAATGCGTATGTATTTGATAATTTTATGTTGTGGGGATTTTTAAATTAGTCTTTTTACGTTTCCTCGACCTTGGGGGCCTTCCACTGGAAGCGAACGCGTTTGCATTAGGTACACTAAGTACTCGCTCGCTGATTCGGTAAATGCTAGTCTGAGGGAGGTCTACACATAAACACCACCTACCATACCTATCTTTTTCCTACCCAAAGTTACAAAACTACATTTGCTAGCACAAACGCCTACTTCTGTGTTAGCCCTTGTTAATTTTTAATTAAAGAATTGATTTGACAGGAAATGGTATTTTATGCTGTTAATATAAAGAGAGGAGAGTGAAGAGATTAGGTGATACTTAGATTTTGCGCACTTAATAAAATTCATAATTTTTCATAAAATACTATAATACACCTTTTCTGGTTACAAACAAAATAATTGACCCGATACGTCCAGTAACAATACAAAGACCATTCAACAAGAATAGTTTCATTTTCCCATTTTCTGGTACTTATATTTTGTGGAGCCGCGGAGTACCGGGCGCCGGGGTGCCGGGGGGGGGGGGGGGGATTAAAAGTAATTGTGTCTGGAATGTGCTAGCTAGTGGATTGGCTAGTGAACCTGATTCTGTACCTGAGACCCCAATTCTTTGTGTTTGTGTCAATGAACATTTTTGTTCACGAGTCATGGCTATTTGTGTGTTTCTTTATATTGCATATTATTTAATCTTCTTACGTCATTTTTCTACACGAGAAAAAATCATGTCCTGGGACGAAAACCGAACCCGCTACCTTTAACAGTCTGGGTGAATGCTCTCACTGCTGAGCTACCGAGGACTTGTTATTATTATTATTAGTGTATTAAGTTGCACAACCCAAAAACCCACTCCTGTTTCCACTGATGTTTTGCATAATAAATGGTGTACCTACATGATGGTTTTCCAAAAATTCAAGTGTTTAAACTGGTTTTAATAGTTGCTGGTTAAAATAGTTGATGGAAAGTCTGTTGTAGGATATTTTGATCTGAACCACAAATAAAATGTGTACCTACCTTAGATTTCTTGCACAATATCCTTTCAAATGTGGAATGTTTTCTATTAAGAAAAATTAAAATATTAATAAAAATTTTAACAAAATCCTTAATAATATTGCAGTTATGACTAACAATAAATTCTTATCAATTAAGTATGATTTCCTAAGAGAATTTATATATACTAACTCAAAGTAGGTTAGCAAGAGCAATTGTCTCGTGCTGCGGGCGGAGTAGCCAGCGGACGGCCGGGCGACGCCGGCTTGTGCTGTACACCGGACTCCGCCGCGTTTAGGTCCAGCCTGCCATCTTGAATGCTTTGATAAATTTTTTTAGCTGTCTCCAGGAATGCCTCTTCGACGTTCTGACCCCTGAAATATAAATAAAAGGTACCTTAAAAGCCTTTCTGAAAGTAGTAGCATTTTCAATCTCAAAAATCATCATCACCAGCCTATATACGTCCCATTGCTAGGCACAGGACTTCCTACATGGGAGAAATGTTGGAATTGGCAAAAATTAATTTATTCAAACTACATGATGTTACAAGAAACGGAACGCAACGTACTAGAAAAAGCAAAAGGAAACTTGTCAACCAATCCCCACTCGATGTCGATTCATTTCGTTATTTCTCGACTCTTTGAAATCACTCTCATTGCTTTCTCTCTCTTCTTTCTACTGTGCTAGTAATCAGTCGTAATAACTTCCTAGTGAAAAGAATTGAAATAAATATAATTTAAATTCGCATTTCGTAATTCAGTATTTTATTCAGCTCCCCAAACCTATAAAAACTAACAGGTTTTGGGCTCAGTTCTCGCGTGTGAAAGTAAAGTTTTGAAAATTTCCATTCGCAGTTCCTACCCTCAGTGTGTAGGTATTTAGGTATTTCTTTTTCAGGCTAAGAAAAGTTAAAAAACAAATACAATAACAAACCATTTAATATAATTTGATGGTAAAAAGAAATATAGTTTTTGGGCATGCATTAAATGCAAGATGTATTGGCAACGCAAAATTATTGCGACGTAATAAAAGCGTTGAAAAGAAAATGACGCTGATAATGTTACAAGGTGATGTATTTTATTTTACTTTATGTAATAAAAGATTGCCTTAGTATTTAGGCTCTAAATAAGTAAAAACAGAGTGACTGACATATTTTCAGTTTACCTACCTACTATCTAAGTTTAAAAGTATTAATGATAATTGAACACTATGAATATCATGGCACTTTATTTAGAATAAGTAACAAACAATTACCTATACAAGGCCTTAGAATTAATTTAACAAATATAGTGGTTCTGTGATCTATACCAGTAAAGTTATTCACAACAGATTTCTTACAAATATATTAAAATATATTTGTGCAATTGAGTTATGAAGATATTATTACTTACAATAATATACTTTCTTAACAAAATTAATAACAAACATTGATTTTCATATTTACCTGTCCTTGCAAAGATGTAAGAATTAGATATATGATTGTTAAGTGATATTTTATATCAAATCATGTTTCATTATGAAAACAATATACCTACCTATCTAACAGTATATTTTCATGAAACATTTTGCTACATGTATTGTGCTTATTTTGCATTTGTTGTTGATGATTAATTTATTGAGTTTAATTATAATACTGCTGGAGCAAAACTATAAGAAACCAATTACATAGGTGGCACATTTATTGTTGACTTTCCACCCAAAATAAGATGACTTTTTGACGGCCATAGAAACATTAACTGATGATAATTTAACCCGTCAAGGATCAGATTCCAGACACAATTGATTTTTGAATTATCATAGCCCTCCGGTGCAATTACCCCGCTTGACAGATTTAACTTATTCAATAGTAATGAATGATTTTTATGGGTTTGCATTTGTGGGTGCCGACTACTAAGAGTATATTCACTATGACTCTAAATTTTAAAATACCCCTATAATTTCAATTGCTAAGCACTGTGAATTTCTTTCAGCACAAAATAAGGCAAGAGTTTTCAAAAGGTATCCCATACTGAACAGAGGTCCATTATAATACCTACCTAATATAGGTACTATATGTTGAAAAATGCAAAACGATGGCTGAATTGTAATCTTCAATCAAAATGATTCACAACTAAGTAAGATGGTAAAAACTATTATGTGAGGTATGTTCTGAAGCAATTTAATTGCTTTAGATTTTGTAGTACTTGCTGACTATATTAGTCGCTCGCTGTCTCATATGTACAGCTATAATAAAATAAATATGAATTGTGTATATGAATGTGTTCTATGAGTGGCACATACTATTAGATCACATTAATAAAAATAAATTTGTTATACAGTTACAAAGTGATAAAATAATAAATGACAAAAAAGTTAAATGAGTTGTCCCAAATTATAATCTGTGTGAACCTAGTATAAATGGGAAACAGTATATATATCATACTCATAAGTATTAAATGACCATTGTATGTATGTTATCCATTCAGACATTTATGGGTCTGTCACTCTTAGAGTTGAGTACGGTTTGTACTGTGATAACGGTGGAGTATGTTTAACTACCAAATTTTATTTTTAATTTATTTATTTTAACAAACACCTACAATTACAATTTAAAGAAGTCTGCCAAACTACGCATGCAGTTTGACGGCAGCAGTTCTCGTCTTAAACATTTAGTTACAATAAATAAGCTATGTTAGTTTAATAAAATAAACTATTTTGAATAAATATATATTATGAAAAGGGAATGATTTAATATTTATCGATACAGTGAATGCTGCAACAGAATGGTGTTTAAGATAGAATAGATGTATAGAACTGTAACTGGAAAGGTTCTGTCTATTATATATGGTGCAAAAAAAAAAAATTTGACAAAGTTTTTTTTTGGGGAGAAGCAGTTTTGACTGAAATAAATCTAATCAACATTACTCTAATGAGAGCTTTCATTAGAACTAAAACAACATTTGGAATGAAGCACATATAAATATAAAAAAAAACCTATAATAGAATATGTAAAGGTTTTGTTTCGACTGTGTCTCTGTACGGTCGACGGCGCGTTGTGCGTCGCAGTTTGACCTTGAGACCGCTCTTACTGCGTTCGTAATATTGGAAGTTTTCTTAGTACAGCTGTTGCGTTTGACTTGCTGTCGTGTGTACATACATGATAAGAGCAATGAAATAAAGTTTGATAAAAAAAAAATCATGGAAACGTAGGGTAACCAAACAAATTTAAAGTTTGGGATACAAATTGAGAAAAATTTGTACTTTCAGGGACGTTGTTGCTGATAAGACTAAGGTCTCAATTGAAGTCTGAAGAGTATAGTAACAAATATACTCAGGACAAAACTGATGACTATACGTCTAAATCAGTATCCAGTAAATCACAAAATTATGACAATAATAAATCAGATATTATTAAATCTGATGATATTAAGTTCCTAATAAAAGGTAACAAATATAGGACCAAACTGATGTCATTATGTCTAAATCAGTGTCCACAAATTTTACAAAATTATGACAGTAATAAATCAGATATTATTAAATCTGATGATATTAAGTTCCTAATAAAAGGTAACAAATAAAGAACAAAACTGATGACATTGGGCCTAATTCTGGGAACACACTTTAATTCTAAATTTAAGTACAGTATATCTCTTTCTCGCAATAAGTAATAGAAAAAAGATAGCAAGAATCTGTTTAGAGCTGTCACTTAAATTTAGATAGATTTCTAAGAAACCATAGACAATTTTAGACGGCATGTACGGAGGTGCCTCCTAAACACGCATTTTATCACGTTCAATAAGGTCGAAAATTGAACGCACGTTTCTAAATGTCAAATTATATGACAGCCATCCTTATCGTATTCCTTTTGATAGAAAGAAATGCACTGAACTTAAATTTAGACTTAGCATGTGTTCTTCAGAATTAGGGCCATTATGTCTAAATCAGTGTCCACAAATTTTTAAAATTATGACAAAATTATCTAATGAGGATTAAGTTCCTTAAACAAAAGTAATAAATATAGGACAAAAGTGATGAACACATGTCTGAATCAATGTCATGAGAATCTCAAAATACTAATCACTAGTAAATCAGATTTAAATAAATCAGATGAGATTGAGTACTTGCCTATCCTCGTAAAAAGTAAAACGAAAATTTACTATGGGAAAAACTGATGACCACGGGTATAAATCAGTGTCTAGTTAATTTCAAAATTCAGATAGGTAATAAACTTCTGAACAATTTTATTCATGTCATTTTTAATAATGATTCTAATAAAAAATTGTAGAGATAAAACTATTGATCTAAAAAGGAGTGATATACTTAAAAAACCGTTAAACTGCATATAAAAGTAACAGGATAGAATGTTACAAATAATGATATAAATAATGTTACACTAAAGTGCATTATTTGTATTAGGATTGTTTTACAAAGATGTAATATAATTGATATATCAATCTTTTCAATACTTGGATAAGTAAGTGTAAATTACATTATGAAGCATTAAATGATAAAATAATAATTATAAATACCTAATGCACCTTGTCAAATCGTTATTAGTTGTTTAATATGTAAATGATAATATATAATATTATTTTGAACTCTTTGTACTAGAACTGACTAGAGAAGATACATGGAAAAGAATAACAAAGATCTATTCCGATATTTAAAAAGGTACTATTGATATTAAATTACTATTGTGTGGATATGCCTCTGATTCTGACTGAGGTGGTAACACTAATGAGTAGAAAAGTATCACCGGTTAATTATATAAGTTATTCTAATTGTGTACAATAACCTGAAAAACAGTGGTCAGTAACAGCTTTGTCTACTGAACCTAAATGGCATAATAGAAGGCTGTTAGGAAGGCCTTATAGCTCAAATCACAGATAAGTGATATACGTATCTACAAAGCTCAAATAACTATCAATTAGAATTGATTTAAATATTGAAAAGCCTATGTTTATTTATTGAGAAATTAATGGTTGGTTTATGGTGAGGAATAAATGAATTTAAATTTATTAGTATCACGAATAATCCCACTAAGCATAATAGGTCAAAACATTGACATCAAGTTTCATTTTTCACGGAACAATTTGTAAAAAAATACATAATGTATAATAAAATTAATTTATATTCCCACAGGTCCACAATTGCCTGATTTATATTACTTACACAACGATTTTACTGGTAGTCACATATTATGAAAAGAGATGTTAAAAAGACTAAAAATAAAACAAAATATTGTTATTATTTTCATTTATTGATTGTATTGACTTTTTGTTCATACTTGATAATATAATTTTAGGGTGAATGGTCTGGTAAGGTTTTACTGGGTTTCCCTTACCCCTGCAACAAATGTTGGACCGTGTACTCCCAGAAACACTAGGAAGTTATATGTACTGTTTAGAACATTAATGTTATTTGTAAAAGGTGATTAATTTTTGAGGGGGCGTGTTGGAATTGGCAAAAATTAATTTATTCAAACTACATGATGTTACAAGAAACGGAACGCAACGTACTAGAAAAAGCAAAAGGAAACTTGTCAACCAATCCCCACTCGATGTCGATTCATTTCGTTATTTCTCGACTCTTTGAAATCACTCTCATTGCTTTCTCTCTCTTCTTTCTACTGTGCTAGTAATCAGTCGTAATAACTTCCTAGTGAAAAGAATTGAAATAAATATAATTTAAATTCGCATTTCGTAATTCAGTATTTTATTCAGCTCCCCAAACCTATAAAAACTAACAAGAAACACATGAGGAGTTTGGGCCATAACACTACCACGCTGGTCCAATGCGGGTTGGTGGGTTAAAGCGGTTGCAGGAGCAACCGGGACCAACGGGTTCACGTGCCTTCCGAAACACGGAGGAGCTCGAGATAACAAACTTTGATTGACCCACTCCAGGATCGACCAAGGCGAAAGTTGCTTTGTTTTTCGTATCGAAACCAAAGCGCTCAAACCAATACGCCACCGAGCTCCTCAGGAGCTGTAGGTATACACCTACACTACCCTACATGCGCTCTATAAAATAAATACCTATACTGTACTTAAATTTGTACATGGTGTGTCTTTAGAATGAGGCCCATTGCCAGAAAATAAAAAACGTGTGACATGTTAATTCGATAACATTGTCAGAAAATAAAATAAAATGTGACATATTAATTCGATATCAAATTTATGCGAAATTCTTAACATACATTCAGTCAAAAAAGTATAGGGAATGGATGATTTGTTTAAAGTTCCAAATTCATTTTTTTGATTTTCGTTTTGTTATTGTTAGATTGGCACAACTGTTTTCCATTTTGGCGCGGAGTTTGAGTTGCATCTGTTATT
The DNA here is from genome assembly GCA_947347705.1 of Nymphula nitidulata. NCBI lineage: Eukaryota > Metazoa > Arthropoda > Insecta > Lepidoptera > Crambidae > Nymphula > Nymphula nitidulata. The sequence continues at coordinate 15,571,704 of OX374618.1, read as the reverse complement.
TATATTAAATACAGTTCTGTTTTTAATTATATCATATCTAGTGTGTATTGCGAATATCGTAATGGACAAAAACATCGAACAAAGAATTTGTCTTAAATTTGGAATTTCGAGTTCGGAGTCACTGAAAATGTTACAGATGGCTTACCTTGAATCGACTTTATCAAAAACACGTACTGAGTGGTACAAAGCATTCAAAAGCGGTCAAGATGTGATGGAAGATTTGCCTCACTCTGGTAGGCCATCAACGTCTCCTACTGAAGTTAACATCGCAAAAGAAAGGGAAATAGTGATTAAAAATCCTCATTGAACTTTGAGAGAACTTGCGAACTTTCTGTATCTCACGAGTCGATCCGTACCATTTTACGAGTTTGACATGCAACCTAGTCAACAAGCTGCGGAGTGGCGCCTTCCAACTGAACCGAAACCGAAAAAACCACGCCAAATTCGATCAAAAGACAGTCATGTTGGCTGTTTTCTTTGACTCTCGCGGTGTTGTGCACTCGGAATTCTTGCCGGAAGGTCAAACGCTAAATAAAGAATATTATTTGAGCGTTATGCAGCGTTTAAGAAAGCAAATTTGTGAAATAAGAATAACGAAAAAGGCCAGATTTGTGGAAAGAAAATTCTTCGCTGTTGCACCACGATAATGCGCCTTCGCACAAGGGCATCATTGTGAATGAATTTTCGATTAAACACTCAACAATTACCATCGAGAAACCACCATATTCACCAGATATGGCTCCAGCCGACTTCTTTCGTTTTCCTAAACTCAAATTACCACTTCGTGGCACCCCTTTTCAAAAAAAGACAAACAAAGGAGAATTCGCGGCGAGGACTAAACTCAATTCCGGAAACAGCGTTTAAAAAATGTTTTGATGATTGGCGCAAGTGTATCTTTTCTGAAAGAGCATACTTTGAAGGTGATAAAATAAATTTGGATGAATAACTAACATATTATTGATCTTTTCCTGGTACTTTCTTGACAGAGTAGTATACTTAATTAGAAACCTATTTAGTGGACATCAACATTAATTTATAATTTAATTTAGCCGGAGGTCTAATGACCTTAACAAACAATTATGTCTGAAATCTGTGTCGGTGTCACTTTGAAGATAAGGACGAAATAAAATTAGCAACTCATAACTATTCTGTAAAACACAAAAATATTTTTTCAAGTAAATAAATAAACGACGACACTGACCAAATCTTTCATTCATTCCTCAATTTATTTTCGGTGACTTGCACAACAAGAGTTAAAAAATACGTTTAGGACACTAAATTGACAATTTATATGAATCTGATGTAATTTAGTGTCAAAAATTTTAACTGTTGTTGTGCAAGACACTTTTAAAAGTATTTAGAAAATTATTGAGGGCACCACAGTACAATTTAAATATGGCCCAGGGTGACCGATTATTGCGTAGACAGGGCTCTATTCCTATTGGTATAATTATTTTCCTCCTTAGGCCTAGTGTAAGTTTCAATCGAATTGAAACGAACATGTATTCCCACTAGTCCCTGTGGAGTAGTCCCATAATGGGACTACTGGTATTTTTTCCCAGAGGTTCCATTAACTGGACTATTAGTAATTTTAACCAGAGGTTCCACTGACTGGACTATTAAGAACTTTGACTTTGAATAGGTATTGATTGTTAGCAGCAGGTATCTAAGTGATTTATTTCATAGTCCATAAGTGGATATAAACTTTTTTTTTCAAAACTAACAAATCTGGGTCAACAATGTAGGCTAAATTGTTTCTGAACCTCGCAAAATCGCATAGAAACGGCAGCAGCGTCTCTGTTGTGAATTATTGGAAACCACTTTATTGATCTCAGAGGTGAACACCACGATGATCATTTTCGTTTCGATCCCATTGAAACTTACATTAGGGATACTGGACGTGGATGTGTGTGGGATCTTGAACGCCCGGTTGTCGAAATAAATACTTACCAGCTGTTAGAGTGGCCAATGAGGGCCGTTACGAATATTGGCTTAATGTGCTCAAAACTTATGACTGACATCCTGCAAAGCCCTAATAGGACTATTTACGCTAAATAATCATATGGGTGTCGTATACAGGATGGTGCCGTCAATACGACAATAAATTAAAACAAGGGCTTTATTAGTTCATAGAAATAGTTTGCTACTTTCAAAAACATCTTATTCATTTGATAATTTCATGACATCTGTATGAAATAATATAACATTGGCCACATTATTTCATATAAATGTCATAAAATTATCAAATGAATAAGATGTTTTAGAAAGTGACATACCATTTCTATGTACTAATAATATAGCCCATGTTTCAATTTATTGCCGTATTGACGGCACCACCCTGTACTTGTATATAGTCTAATACCTTACTTCTAATAGTTACTTAAAACACATGAGTAGGTAGATATACATACGTTTTAGCACTAGCTTCAACAAACATTAATCCATTTTCATCAGCGAATTGTTTAGCTTCCTCATATGTTACATCGCGCTGTCCATCCAAATCAGATTTATTTCCAATTAAGAATATGATAGTGCTGGGATTAGTCAAATTACGGGTGTCGGTAAGCCAGCTACTTAAATGGTTATAAGTAGACCTTGAAATAAATATAATGAAAATTAAATTAACGATTTTAAACTATAATATACCTAATATATTTAACATTTCCTTTTGTGTCAGCCATGAAAATTACCTTCTTGTTATATCATATACCATTAAGGCACCAGCTGCTCCTCTATAGTAAGAACGAGTTACTGCCCTAAATCTTTCTTGACCAGCAGTATCCCAAATTTGTAATTTTATCTTTTGTCCAGCAACTTCAATAATCCTAGTCCCAAATTCAACACCAATTGTGTGCGGGCAGTCAGCCATAACTAAAATATAAGTATTTTATTATGTGCTATTTTAAATACACTAGCGGGGGATGGTCAGTAGAAAGCTGCCACCGAAGACGAAAAAAGGAATGTTTTTCAGTTATTGAAAACCCGTGATCACCAAACCAGTACTTAGATACCTCTGAAAAATTTTCAGCTCGTTGCTCAAGTGTGATAGTTTATTAATTTTAGGAATAAGACCCTTCCATTCCATAGAGTACATAATAGGAAAATTCTAAAAAATTACATTGACCAAAAGAAATTACGATTTTTTCTGTTGCCTGAAAATGTTCTGTTGGTGTTTATATCCTATCAGCCATTGATAATCAATCACCAACAGAAATTTAATATAGATTTTCTCCATTAATTATAGTTTTTCAGATTCAGATTCAGATACTCAGGCACACATTGACTATCTATATGAATTCATTTGGACTATATAATTATTAATTTATTTATTGTTTGTCCCATGATGCATAAAAGTGTAAAACGATTCTATCAGATGATTGAGATGATATATTGAGCAGGTGAAAACTTGCATAGGGCACTCTAATTTTAAGAGAGTGACACTTAGGTATCTAATGGGAGACACAAATTTAATTTCAGTATGTTACATTTCAACCATAATAAGTTTATTATTTGTCTTTATCTAAAAAAGAACTCATTAAATGTGTAATAATAACATTGAGTTTATATTACTATCCTTTTGAAATCTTACAACTAATAGTTTAGAAGTTGCTTACAACTTTAGAACCCTTTCATATTAACATATTGGCATACTCTTGACAATTTCTATGAATACTGTGAATGACATGGTGTGACATGATACTGAAGTATTAACCGAATCTGCTGCTGACCATACATATGGTTTTGAAAAGAAATATTATATACAATTGATACAAAACTTCTTTTTTAAGCCATCGGGTTGTGTTGGGGGAGTGTGTTAAATATTTAAATTTAAACTGCTTCTTTCCATTCCTCTTTGACAGGACCTTATTTACTTTATACTTTGTTTGTACATACCCAGCTTTGGCATTCATAAGTTGGACAAGGTAGAAGACAGGTGTCCATTATTATTTTTTTCAAATTTAAATTATAATCACCTGTAAATTTTCTGGGCTCTTAAAAAAAACTTATTATTAGCCTTTACTGCCAACTCAGATATAATAATGTTGATTTAAACTACATAGTATAAATATAACACATCGGTTCTCGGAATGTCGGTGTGTCCTTTCAACACAAAGGCCTCCTCCAGATTTTTCCAGTCTTCTCTTAGCAATGCAGTTCTATGCCACAAAGGGCCTGCTATTTTCTTGATATCGTCCGACCATCGCTTTCTTTGTCTCCCTCTTTTCCTTTTGGTTTGGAATCTAGGGGTCCACACAGTTATGTCATCTGTACATTTATGTATCCTTTCTCTACACATGTGTCCCACCCATCTCCACTTAAGTTTTTTAGTTTTTGTCACTACATCTTCTATTTTTGTTATTCGCCTTATATCTATGGCTCTCTTTCTGTCTCTTTTAGTATAGCCGAGTATGCTCATTTCCATGGCTCTTTGGCATGTGGTCAATTTTAGATCTTGTTTTTGGGTTTTTGCCCAGGCTCCCGGGGCTCCCGTAGGTTAGTATTGGTAATATGAATGTGTAATATTTTTCTTTTTATTGCAATTTTATGTTTATTTTTCATAATTTAAAAAATAAAAAATATAACATTGCCTATTATTGAACTGTTAAATTAATTTATGTCATTTCAATAATGGTCATGGAGATGAGCACGGAATAGTAACATAAAGAGAGTTTCTCTATTTAAAAGAAACATAAAGCTTTTGTTTCAGGTAAAAAAGAGATGCAAATAAATTTTATCATTGGCTAGGAGGATGCAGATCATGCTAGATATTTTGATCACAAGTCACTATGAGTGGATGTTTTTATCTCAAAGAGCTACATATTTTTTGGAAAAGTGAAAAACCTAAGAACAATAACAATATTCAGATGATGCCATTGTTGTTGATATCAACAGTAGTGCTGAGGTAATTATGTATTGCTTTCAAAGTTATATTCATATCTAAAGCCAATTTAGTTCTAAGAAATACTCACATTTCTTGTCTGTAAATTGATGTAAAAGACAGGACTTCCCCACACCCATATCACCTATTATAATATATTTAAATATGTAAGAATAGTTGTATGGTCCGGAAGTCATGATTCTGGAAAGAGGATTAAAATTAATAGTTAAATAAATATGTACCCACACCACACAATTTACGTTGTACTTCGAAAGTCTTACTACCTATTACCTAAATCAAATTTGGTTTAAATTTACAGGGCGATGGATGACTCACGTAAATATCAAAAGGGATTATTCTTATATATGAAATCTAAATGTAAGTACATTTTCAATTCACAAATACAAAACATAAATTATTGATGTGAAAAAAACAATGTACAATAAAAATATTACATGTCAAAATTCATACAAACAGGAAATACTTTTGGAGTGGATACGACACAACAGAATATTGTATCAAAATATAGAAAGGAACTCACATTGTAGAATAATCACAGACTTTAGAAATACTACCTATTGCAGGAATAAAACACAAACAGGTAATAAATACAACACAACATGCAGTAAATGAAAAAACCTAGATATTTTGGTGTTCTATCATTGACTTTATTACAGACAAAAAAATAGTCTACCATTAATTTTAGCCTGACTGCTGGAGTCAGTACACAGATTAGAAAAGTCAGTCTCTCTCTGTCTAGTCTACGGTTGGTTTTTCAGTTTGGGCCTAATTCTGAAGACACACCTCCGTACATGCCGTCTAAAATTGTCTGTGGTTTCTTTGAAATCTATCTAAAGTGACAGCTCTAAGCAGATTCTTGCTATCTTTTTCCTATTACTTATTGCCAGAAAGAGATATACTGTACTTAGATTTAGAATTAAAGTGTGTTCCCAGAGTTAGACCCACTTTAATTCTAAATTTTAGTACAGTATATTTCTTTCTCGCAATAAGTCTAAGAAAAAGATAGCAATAATCTGTTTATGTAAGAACAATGAGGTTTTATACAGTTATATATTCTTTGTAATCATCAGCTTGTCACCTTTAAATTAAGAGTTGTGTCAAAACTTGATAGTTTTGTACATTTGTTTTTTTCGCTTCGCTCTTTATATGTCATTGCTTACACGTAAATATATTTATCTTATATTTTTACTTTTGTGTTTCTCTGAAGTGCAATCAATCACAGGTTATGGGCCCAGAGGACGTAATAAGTAGTTAGTGGTGATAAAAATGAGTTCAGATTCAAATAAACTTAGAGAAGTGAGATCTGAAATCAAGAGTGAAAACAATATGAGTTTACCAACATTTGAAAAGCTAGAGGGCAGTTCAAATTACAGCAATTGGAAATTTCTTATGGAATTACAACTAATCCATGAAGATTTATGGCAATATATGGAGAGTGCTCCGGATCCTAATAATGCTGTACAAGTGAGATGCGACCAAAAAGCAAGAGTGCGCATATGTTTAATGGTAAAAACTGAATGTTTAATACATGTACGGAAAGCGAAAACAGCCAAAGAAGCTTGGAATGCTTTGCAAGCTGCTTTTGAAGATAAGGGACTAAATAACAGGTGCAGACTTTTATCTAAATTAGTTAGCTTGAAGTTGGAAAGATTTCACACAATTAGAGAGTATGTAACAGAGATTCTGACAGTTGCTCAAGAACTTAGAGACTTAGGCAAAGAGATTGACGATGAATTAGTTGCAACGTTAATGCTTCAAGGACTTACTGACAAATTTCAATCGCTGAGACTGGCTTTAGAAAGAAGAGAAGAAACATTGACTTCAGATTATGTTAAACTGAAACTTTTACAATGAGAAGACTCTTACGACGATTCAATGCCATCTACTTCCGCTTTATCTGCTAAAAAGACAAAGAAACGGTACAAACGCAACACTAAAAAGAAGATCAAGTGTTACATTTGTGAAGGGCCACACAAGGCGTTAGAATGTCCGCAGAATACAAAGAAGAAGGGAGATGCAATGAATGCTTTTGCTTTTGCAACCAGTAAGAAGCAAATAAGTGAAGAGTGGATTATAGACTCTGGTGCTTCTAATCACATGACTAATAACAGTGCTTGGTTAAGTAATATAAAAGCAATTGAAAGGAGAGAAATAACGTGTGCTAATGGTGAAAAAGTTTTTGCAGAGTGCATGGGATCTGTAAGTCTCAATAAGCTAAGTTTGACAGTGCATGATGTTTGGTATGTATGTACCTTGTTTATCAAATAATTTACTTAGTGTTAGTACAATTGTAAAGAAAGGTCATACAGTAGAGTTTAAGTCCGATTGTTGTGAAATTAGTCTGTCTGGTAAAGTCATTGTCAAAGGTGTGTTGGATAGGGGTGTGTATAAACTTAAAAACTGTTTACAGGGAACAGCTTTATGTACCACATCCAATGCTGACATGAGATTATGGCATCGGAGGATGGCACATCTAGGAATACGTAATTTAAAACTTTTACGAGACAAAATGGCAACTGGGGTAAGTTTTAATAATAGTTCTGAAAAGATTCAGTGCGCAGATTGTTTGCTCGGCAAGCAAACAAAATTAGCGTTTCAGAAAAATCAAGCTACGAGAGCAACAGAGATACTCGAGTTGATTCATACAGATTTATGCGGTCCTATGTCTGTAGATTCATATGGCGGTTATAGATATTTTATGACTATAATCGACGATAAAACGCGGAAAACTTTTGTTTACTTTTTAAAACAAAAGACTAAAGTTTTACAGAAGTTGAAAGAGTTTAAAGTTTTGGCAGAGAATCAAACCGGTAAGAGAATTAAAAACATTAGATCAGATAACGGTAGCGAGTTTGTTAATCGTGAAGTGGAAAACTTTTTAAAGTCAAATGGTATCCATCATCAATTAACTATTCAATATACTCCGCAGCAAAATGGTGTTGCAGAACGGGCAAATCGCACCATAGTAGAAAAGGGAAGATGCATGCTCCAAGAGGCTCAATTAAGTAAGAAATATTGGGCTGAAGCTGTAAAAACTGCTGTTTATCTGAAGAACATTTCACCGACATTAGCAGTAAGGAATATGACTCCCGAGGAAGCTTGGTCTGGGAAGAAGACAGATCTAAGCATGATTAGAGTCTTTGGATGCAAGGCGTTCATGCACATTCCAGACGAGAAGCGCACAAAATGGGATCCTAAAAGTAAAGAGTTACTGTTTTTAGGAAACTGTGAAGAGTCAAAGGGTTACCGCTTGTTTGATCCAACTACTTTGAAATTTTACAAAGCTAGAGATGTAATATTTTTCGAAAACCAGAAATATTCATCTACAGTAGAATACAAAAATGAGCTTACTGAAGACACTCAACAATTAATAAGTGCTGTTGAAGAGATTGTTCCACAATTTAGTTCAAGCACTCCACATGTAGAAATCAATAATCAAGAGAGATTACTTGAAGGAGAAACATATGAAGAAGAACATGAGGAAGAAGAATTTGTTGACTGTATTCAACCAGAAGAAATTCAGGGGCTGGAAAGTGAAATAAGGGACGAAAGTTCCTTAAATCAAACTGAAACTGTTGAAGGTGTATCAACTGAAGAATCGGAAGCTAGAAGATATCCTATGAGAGATAGAAAAGCTAAAGAGTATCCAGATTACTACCTCTATCAGACAGTTTTAGAGAGTGATGATGAGGAACCTTCAAGTATTAAAGAAGCGCTTTCAGGAAAGCACAAGACAGAATGGCAGAATGCAATGCATGCAGAATTGAATGCATTAGAGAAGAATAAAACCTGGATTCTTGTCAAGCCCGGAATCGCCCAGAATGTTATTGACTCTAAGTGAATACTTAAAATTAAATCAGAAGGGAGGAATAAGAAGCGATTTAAGGCGCGACTGGTTGCAAGAGGTTTTACCCAAGTTAAAGGTGTGGACTACAACGAAACCTTTTCACCTGTTGTACGACATAGCACGCTTAGGTTGCTACTTGCCATTGCTGCTAAAAATCGACTCCAAATAGATCAAATGGACGTCGTTACTGCATTTTTAAACGGTGATCTAACTGAGACAGTATACATGAAACAACCCAAAGGCTTTGAAGTAGTGGGTAAAGAGAATCATGTGTGCCTGATGAAAAAAGCTCTATACGGCTTGAAGCAAGCGCCTAGAGCATGGTATGAAAAATTGAATCAAGCACTTGTTGGACTTGGTTTCAGAAGATCAGAAAACGAACCATGCGTATACATCAGAAGAAATAAATATAGTTTGATGGTTATAGCGATTTACGTTGACGATATTCTTATTCTGTGGAATAATGAAAGAGAAAGAGAATCAATAAAATCGGAATTACAAAAAACTTTCGAGATGAGAGATCTTGGAAGTGTAGATTTGTTTCTAGGTATGAATGTTAAGCAAACAGAAGAATTTATCAGTTTAAGTCAAGAGAAGTATATTGACAAGTTGCTGAAGAAATTCAATATGGAGGACTGCAAGACTGTTGCTACACCAAGTGTACCAGCTCAACGTCTTAAAGTTCCAGATCCAAATCTGAGTTCAGGGAAAAAGTATCCATTTCGTGAATTAGTTGGGTCACTTATGTATTTAGCTGTATGTGCTCGGCCAGATATAGCACACGTGACCAGTTACCTAAGTCAGTTTAACGACAAACATGCTGAACCTCACTGGATAGCAGCTAAGAGAGTACTCAGGTATCTTAAAGGAACTAAAACACATGGAGTGACTTTTTCGAAGCAAATTGTGAAATCTTCTATTGAAGGTTACGTAGATGCAGACTATACTGGAGACCTGGACAGAAAATCATATTCTGGATTTGCGTTCTTATGGCAAGGAGGAGCTATATCATGGAGATCAGTGAAACAACGCACAGTTGCGTTGTCTACCGCAGAAGCTGAGTATGTAGCACTATCAGAAGCTGCAAAAGAGGCTATCTTCTTACGAAGGCTTACAGAGGAGTTAGGTTATCTTTCTAAACCTGTTACCCTGTATTCAGATAGTCAATCAGCTATAGCTATTGCACAAAACCCAGTGCAACATCAACACACCAAACACATTGATATTAGGTATCATTTTGTGAGATGTACTGTTGCAGATGGTGAAATAGAGCTCAAGTATAAGCAGACAGAGCATATGTTTGCAGATGTCCTTACGAAACCTTTGTTGCGAGGGAAGTTTGAGTTTTGTGTACAAGGCTTGGGTGTAAGAGTGAATGAAGTGTGAGGAAGCTGAGATTAAGGAGGAGTGTAAGAACAATGAGGTTTTATACAGTTATATATTCTTTGTAATCATCAGCTTGTCACCTTTAAATTAAGAGTTGTGTCAAAACTTGATAGTTTTGTACATTTGTTTTTTTCGCTTCGCTCTTTATATGTCATTGCTTACACGTAAATATATTTATCTTATATTTTTACTTTTGTGTTTCTCTGAAGTGCAATCAATCACAGTTTAGAGCTGTCAATTAAATTTATATAGATTTCAAAGAAACATTAGACAATTTTAGACGCAATGTTCACGTATAGAGGTGCCTCCTAAACACTGCATTTTAGCACGTTCACTAAGGTCGAAAATATAACGCCTTTCTAAATGTCAATTTATATGACAGCCATCCTTTTCGTATTCATTTTGAGAAAAAGAAATAGACTGAACTTCAATTTAGACTTAGCGCAGGCACACACCCCGCGCGCACAAAAAATTGTAGGCCTTAAAAAGGCATCATGACCCTGATTCTGTCTGGCGAACACATGCTAAGTTTAAATTTAAGTTCAGTCTATTTCTTTCTCTCAAAATGAAAAAGAAAAGGATGGCTGTCATATAAATTATATAAATAAATAAATTGTCTGTGGTGTGTGATATGACGTGTCTAACTCCAAAGGTCGACTCATAGAAACCATTATAAAACTCTTCCACGTGGGTGGATCCCCGGGGGCAGAAGCAGAAAATTCCGTACAAATAGACAAGTTTTTCCCCCGAAGGGTAAAAAACTAATATTTAGGTTTCAGCCGAAAGGCTTGACCCACTTGAGATTACCCTCTTGAACATCAGCGCCATCTAGTATAGAGTTTGTGCAAATATCGCAGAATCAGTATGAGGTTAGACGAATATCTGCATGTCGGTGCGGAGCAGTCCTCATTTTATTCAGTACCTATTTGAATTAAGGCGAGGAAGTGAGAACCAGCAAGGAGTAATATTGGTGGGTCAAGCCTTTCGGCTGAAACCTAAATGTTAGTTTTTTACCCTTCGGGGGAAAAACTTGTCTATTTAGGTGTTCGAGCCTTCAGGCTTGACCCACTTGAGATGTTTCCTATCTGCTGGTGCTGTTTTTAGTTGCGTACTGTGACTGGGTAAGTAGATATGATATCATAGTAAATTCAACAACATGTATTTGAATTTATCATTTATATTTTTTAATCACAGCACATGAGTTCTTATTAACGAATCACTTTTTTTTTGTATTATGCCGTTTGCGACGCAATCATAACATTTATATTATTTAAGCCAATTCGTCATAATCAGTCTTGTAATGAATCACATTGCGATGAAGTCTGTGGATATAGATAAAGTCCCGTTATTAGGATTTTTGGGCCCGATATCCTTGAAATAATGTTTAAAGAATGTGTTTGCGCTACGCCAGTTTCCTTTGCGTAGTACATACATCGTCTTTAACGAGGTTTCGAATGTTCCAGTTGACCGTAGCAACTGTCAGGTGTGTCATTGATGCGTGCATCCCTCAAAATAAGTTTTATCCAGCCAGACATGATTGTCCTTGTCGCTGCTTTAATTTTACCTCTCGTGGGAATAAACAAATTGGATAGAGAATCATTTGGGTTACGACGATGTGCTGATAGGTTTATAAGTATTGGTATCCAGTTGCATAGGTCTAACCTGTTGTTTTCGTTCTTCAACAGACACCAACCCGAATGACGATAGTTAGCACTGTCAGTTTTGGACCCAAACTCTGGCCAGAATATTGCTCTATCTGGGTAAATTTGACAATGATACTTACTGTGCAACAGAGTTAGATCATGTATGTACACGTCGCCCGAAAGCTAACAATAGTAGCGTAGCTACTTGTTGTGAGACATGGAAAGGGCTTGATTGATCTATGTTCCTGAGTTCTCCCCTTATGCGATCCGTACCCCAAGCACGAAACACTATCGTTCTCGTTATAGTAATGGTAATCGTAATAATTTGTATGAAAACCAGAGCAGCGCCACTACGGTCGTTTACGGAATTAAAATTCACTAGCACGAATAAACTAGTCTCGTAATCGTAATCGTAATGGTATAGTAACCGAAGGTCAAAGTATGGAAATCGGCAGCACGAACTCATTTTTGACGGATCGTATCGTTTTGGTCGACAGCTAGCTATCGTATTTCCTCTCACCGAGTATTTTGCAGTGAGAGAACTATCGTTACGATTGTGAAATAAAAAATTGACGTTTTATTGCTATAAAGCAATTTTAGTGACTGAAAATTATGTGTATTATGTGTGGGAAGGCATTCTTTACGTATTTACTACTTACACTGGCGTTTAGTAAATACTCTTAGAGTAGAAGACGACGAAATCAGAAGGTATAGTAATTGTGTTAAATTATTGATTTTATGCATACTCTTGCAAAATAATTAGGTATCTTTTTATAAACAGCAATGTATCCAAGTTATCGTTTTATTTTTGTTGTATAAACAGAGAAATTCAACAAAGAATTTTACTGATGAAATGTTGAATAAGTGATGTTGCTATTAAAATGAAAGAGAGTTTATAAATAGATACCGCCTCAGTAAATGCTGATTAAATCAACAGCACTAAAATAAATAACAAATATTGAGCTACAATGAAAAATAAGTATAAGATAATATGTATTTAATATTTTTTTTAGGCGATTCTGGATATTCAGAAAGACCATAATTGATGTCGCCTACTTCCCATGCAGTCGATAATTAATAGTCCTATGGCAGCATAAATACATCTCCTATGGAAGGAACATGGAAGGACAAGGATGGTGATTGAAAACTCCTTTGAACGATTAAAAAACTGCTGGAGGTGTCTTAGCAAGGATCGAACATAACATAAATTGCATTGCATCATAAGATTATAATAAGAATAATGCTAGTTATAATTGGAAGAAAAATAATAATTTAGAAAACTTTATTATAGGTTCACAAAATAATTGATTGCCACTAAATAACCTATTTTTAAAGTATTAAATATTGAACATTAATCTTGTTTAACAAATTTAATTTTAATTTTCACCTATTTACTAACAAATTAATAATAAATGTAAAAATATATTTTTCTTTTTCATCACTTCTAATCCTTTATCCCTACTTTTATTATACATAAATTTCTTGAATAGCTACACTCAAAGTTTCACTAATGAATGCAAACCATTTTCAGTTGCAGTTCTAATTCAAAATATATTTGCGATATTCTCTCTTTTTTTAGTTTAACATTCATTTTATCCTCATCTCATTCAGCTTTTAAAAATCCATCCTTCATATATTCACTCCTTGCGTCGCGAGTCTTTTTAGCGACACTTAGTATAGTACGATCCATTTCCTAGCTGGTGCTGGAGTTAGTTTTTGAGGTGGTTGATATTGTCTGGTGCCAGGAAGGTTTGATTCTTCATGCATCAATCAGCATTAGGAGTGGGTTCAATCCCCAAATCTGTCTCTTCTCCAGGGAATTCAATTTGGCTAGAGTCAACATCTAGATAAACCAACTCCACTTCTTTTTCATCTGTGGATATGAAAAAAAAATTAATATCACATCTACCTATATATTCAGTATTTATTGATCTACAAGAATCTATCTATATCCATAGATTTTACACCTAAACTTTTATTTATATCACAAGTGAAATTATTTATTTATCAACTAGCAACCGCTCACGGCTTCATCCACATGGATGTCGGTTATCGCTCCAAAAAGTAAAGTTTTTCCATACCAAGTTTCATCTAAATCAGTTTAGTGGTTTAGGCGTGAAACTGTAACGATTGAACAAAGAAATTCACTTTCCCATTTATAATAATAGTTAGGACTAAAGTCAAATACGGCCAGCTCGCGGATCCGCTCGCGTGGATGTAGGTTATTGTTCCAAAAATATCCTATGTCCTGTCACTCCATCCATTTCATTTTTTTTTTCACTTTAATTAGTTCACCGGTTTAAAGCGTGAAAAGGTAACAGACAGACAGAGTTACTCTCGCATTTATGAATGATATTAGTATGGATTTCAATATGTAACCCAACATTATTGAAGCAAATTTTATTAAAATGTTTGGCTTACAGCAATTTTATATAAAAAATACTTAACTACAGAATAAATAAGGGGTCATTCAAAGCTAACCTTTCGTCACTTTTCGTCACGTCACACACAATTGGAAGTATTTAGAGAGTAATATATAAATAAAACGAACTCACCTCTTCATGAAATCCATCATATTACCTACAAACGGCGACCGATAATAACATAGACGAGTAACTAGCCCATCCAAAATGACACCCCGAAAGAGACTCCAAAGTGGGCGGGGCTTAAATCGGACTCCGCGCCATGATTTAGTTTGTCATTGACTGCGTCACGGTGATGTACTCGCAAAAACCAATAAAATCTCAGTAAATATGTCCAAAAGTGAAGTAAAATGGTATGTCAGCCGCGTAGGTGAACATAATAAGAGCACTGGAATCAAATTTTTCATGTAAGTCTCTCCTAAACCTTTATAATCGAGTCAAATATAAACAATAATATTGGCCGCCATGTTGGCCCAATATTTGTGGACAATTTGAACAAATACACGAGTGGATGATGTTATGCAGTCATTTGTGTGTGACAGTATTTATTTATTTTCAACTCAACTTTACAACAACAACAAACATACAAATAATAGATATATTTTACGACATAACGCCAATCTATTGTTTCCAACCTCCCACCTAAAGCTATATTCATCAGGCCCTCAAATCATGTCCATCAAAATTTATAATAAATTGCCACTATCAATTAAAAATGTACACAAGGAGCTCGCCTTTGTGAAACAAATGAAACAACTATTGCTTGGCAAGCATTACTATAGCTTAAATGAATATTTAAATGATAATCTATAAATTAAAATGATAAATCAACTTCTTTTTTTTTATTATACAACTAGATGACAAACAGGCTGACGGCCCACCTGGTGGTAAGCGGTTACCGCCGCCTATAGACACCTGCAATAACAAGGAAAAGCACTTGATATTGCAGGTGCGTTGTCATCCTGAGGCCTAAGATGAAATGCCGGCCATGCCCAGTAATTACACTGGCTACCCTTTCCTTCAATCCGAAACACAGCGAACTGTTTTTACGGCTGAAATAAGAAAGGCGGCGGTACCTACCCAGGCGACCCTACATATGGGTCTACCACCTAGAAAAAACAACTACATTATAATTTTTAAATTTCTTCTATATTTACTCAAATATACTAATACCTACATAATAAAATTTAATAAATAACACGATTATTCTAACAATTATAATTACAAATTTTATAATAATATTTTTGAAATAATAATAATAATAATAAAAAATGTGTGATATCATATTATAAATAAGTGTTCCTCTCGCCTAAGTTGCCGTGCCCGACAGGGTCCATGATGTTCTAATTATAATAATGTAACACCTACTTTACATTGTGGAGTGCAATAAATATATTGAGTATTGAAACATTGGGTATAAAAAATCATAATGTGATATCTAATTAAACGCAAGTTAAATCCGGTAAAGTGACAATTTATGACAATTTAACTTTTTTCTTATGTCCTTAATACAATTAATATTATCACGACATATATTTAATTTTTTTTATTTTAATGAATGAAGAGAACTCATTTTATTTCTGGTTTCTGATCTCAACTCTAAAATTGAATAAGTTCACAGATTTACAACGTTACCATATTTATTAAAAATGACGATATATAATTATTAAAGTCGTTATAAAATTTAGCATGGTTACATCCTGCATATATGACCCGTCCGGCGCGTGTAAATCAGAAGACCGAGAGGGCGCTATACAATTTGGATATTAGCCGATTTTATCCGACGTTCTCTTCTAGCCGCCGAGGGTACCCATTTTGCGACGAGTTTTGTATGAAGTTATGCTTCTAGGCTCTCTACGTTCGCCGCCTACAAACTGTTGGACTATATCGTGACAAGGTTTACAAACAATAAATATTGTGTCTCCTAACTTATTTCTTCATGAAAAATTTATATACGCTTCTTTTATCTTCGACCATAATTGAATTGCTTGCACATGTATGCACATTAAAACCAATAAATAACACTTCTTTTTCAACTAATAAGGTCGAAATATTCAACTTGACTCGACGAGTTTTTGTTTTGAGAGGTTTTTGTTTACATAAAGTTGGCATTGAGGAATTAGTACGTTCAGAAACTGTTTCTAAGTCTGTACCAAATAAAACAAGAAACATTATTATGCCTTAATTATAAATTTAACTGGAAGATTTGCTTTGCATTAGTAGAAAAGTGATTAGGTTGTCATTTTTTTAATAAATATCAAAAAGATTGAGTAGGTTTTTCATTGATTTGTAACACACAATGTTGCTGCAGCGATTTTTGAACGCACTTCGTGTCTACTTTGTACGGTTGTGGACGGCCTAATTTTACCTATTGTATCCAATGACATTTAAAAAGATAGACAAGTCATACACCAACAAAATTGTATTTTAAAGTGGCGCAAGTAGTACTATATCTACGTACATTTATTCAACAATACACTTTTGCGCAAAAAGAGACAAATGATAGGTCATAACCTGTCGTTAGAAAGAGATAAATATTATTATTGGTTACGTATTGGTTACGTATTTGTCACTGACCGCTCATTGGCTTGAGGGCGTGACTTACCGATTTGGAGGAGAAAGGGGAAAAGTGACCTATGGATTATACAAGTTTTAAAAATAATAAGACTTATTATAAACAAAATATGTATTTTCAAAGTATAAATGGTAAACATTTTTGTGGTTACATTATTTATTCCTTCTCCTTCCTTCTCCTTAAAATTATTATATTCCTTCAAATAAACTTAACTTATTCCGTCCGAAACGTATTATATTCCTTCAAATAAACTTAACTTATTTCTTTTTTGTCTCTTGGAATCTGTTTTCAAATTTGGATTATTTTTATGCGCGAAATGTATGCGCATATTAGTGAACTGCTCTATAATAGCGCGTATAAGGTGTAGACTGTGATTATTTGTAGGATATTGCTCCAGGGAATGAGAAATTAAAGATGAAAACACATCATTAGAATAAAGAAAAGACTTTAAAATTTCGTTCTTTATAATGGCAATATCTTTGGGATCGGGAAGTATAATATGGCCTTTCTCTTTTATATGGTTTTTAATAATGACTTCGGATTTTAGGCAAATTTTAAAGACATCTTCACTTGGAAAACATAGTCCGCCCATATTTTTCAGTACGATTAATTTGTGAAACCACAGCTTTGTATCAGAAAGCAGACTATTAATACATATATCACATTTAATTGATTTTACAAGTTTTCTCGATACCCAACCTGAAATATAACCAATGATCTGGTCCACGGTCTCTTTGACACTTTCGCGATTTAATATGGTTGAAAGAACCTCAACATTTTCATATATTTTAAGAAGGGTATCAGTTTCTTTTCCGCATCGTTTTTGTCCTTCTATTGAGTGCAATCCCTCTTCGTTCGATCTTAGTACTGTACAATTAATTTTCTCGATTGCCGATGAACACGTTAACACGTGAATATCTTCTAGTGGCACACAATTTCCTAAAAACGAAGATTTCATTTCTAAATGCTGGAGGATTTTTTTGAAAATACCTTTTAACTGTATTGCATTTGGGTTATTATTATAGCCTCCGTGTCGTCTGATTGCACCGAACAACATTTCAATGTGGTCTTGTGATAGTCTATAAGACGCAATATATCGCAAGCGTTGCCGTTCAACCAATGTGGAGTATAAATGTTTTAAGCTTTCAATGCATACTAAAAATCCTAAAAATCCTGTTGTATATTGTCTCCACGATTTTTTTCTTCACAATTTTTATTTGAATTTTCTTACGATTAATGCGTTTATATTTAATCCATATTTTTAGGCCTAATATGTATTCTTTTGCCTTTTCAAGGTATGTGAAAATTTCATGGGCGTTATTTATTGAAAGTGGTTTCTTGAACCCATATAAATCGGAAGATCTAGAGTTAAATATATCAAACAAATTATTGAATATAGTAATAAACTCTGTGGTGCCTTCAGTATTTACAAAAAGAGATGACATCAAAATGTCGTTGCATAACTTTAATGCATTCGCAACACTCAGGCTCATAATTTGAGTGGCTAATTTGACCTTCATTATTTCATTTCGGAAATGAATGTGGCGAGAAGTAAGTTTGTTTGCGAAATTCAGTCCAACGTTTGTTTGAAGCTTGACTAAATTAATAAGCAACTGCCAACGTATCTGTTTTCCACTTGCGTCATATATGAGTTTTTTAGCTTCAAATGTATTTCGGACTAATTTAATCATGTGGCAAGCATCAAGCATAATTGCTACCTCTAAATCACATTCAGGATGTTTAAAAGTTGTTTTCAGACTTTCTGGATGTTTTAAGTTACAACCTAATAAATTGGCTGCACTTATATTTGACGTACATCCGTCGAAAGTAATAGCAACAATGTCTACCCCGACTTGGTAGCATTCACTCAAACATGTTTTCAATAAACTTGCCCGAGTTTCAGCCGGCAACCCATTCACAAGGAAATATGCCACAGGGATTTTCCAGCTTTCGTTCATACATACTAATGTGAACATATAAGCTTGAGTCGCTATTTCACATGATTTGGCATAACCTGCGCCAAAATCTACAATGCCTGCAGCCTTCTTTCCAGTCCAGGTGGTCTGGTGACGAAGAGCCATTTCGTCAGCAACTAACGTACACAATAGCCTTTGCCCACTAATTTTGTGTTTTTTTTCTAGAATGTTCAAAGCTTCCTTGTTAAAACCAGGATCACCAGAACTATTTTCATACCATTTACCTATAATACGAGGGTGCGGCAAACATCCATTAAATAATTTCCTTACATATTTATATGCGCCTACAGAATAATAATGTAAGGTGACTGCAAATTTTCTTAATGCTGGTGTATATTTTTGACGAAAACTTTGGAGCTTGCTTTTTTGAACCAGTCTATCAACAAAATCTACGGCTTCTGCTTTAAGACTTAGTTCTTTAATCTGATCTATTGTTAAAATTTTTTTCTTTTTAAGCTCTGTCACAATTTGCTTTAAATTGTTGCACTTTTCTTTAAGTCTTTTGTTTCTTCTAATTAAATTATAATTGTTTAACTGGAGCCGGCGTTTCTCCAGAGTAATTTTTCTGACTTTAGTTTTCAAAAATGCTTTCCGAGGAGTATCGAAAATTGATTCTTCGTCAGATACATTCACTCCTTGCAAACTTGATGGTGATAATATGGTATTTTGTTCTTCTGTCTGAAACAAACAATTATTTCAAATTTGCGTACGTGTGTCCGACTCTATTACGAGCGTAGTAGGTAAAGGCGGTCTCAAGGTTAAACTGTTGGGTTTGATGTACTGTCGACTGTTCTATGTACTTTTGTAAATCTTTATATTGTTATTTATTGGCTTTAATAGACACCTTGTACCTAGATCATAGGAATATTATAGGTTCCTATAATATTCCCATAGAATATACTCACGAAAACGAAAGCAGATGGTGATAAAAATGAATGTTCCATATCAAGGTTATAAAATAATGAAGTTATATCTATTTACTTTAATCACAGGAACTGCTGTTTTTTCCAGTCTTCGTATATTTTTTTTTGTAATATTAATATCACTTGTCATAAAATGCTCGGAGCACACTGTAGAATAATTAGTAGGCATCCAATCATCTTCGCGTCTTTGAGTCCTTATTACATTCAACCACTTTTCTTTCATTAAAACATCCTTAGGTAATCTAAAATACCAAGAATATTATGTTACATTCTATTAGCTTCTTTCTTTTCTAAAACGTAATGTATTACTGTATGTCATATTATAAAATAAGGTTGATAGGCATATTAATCCTTTAATGCCCAGACGGCAACTTAAGTTGACATGACAATTAAAATTCAATTGTGTCTGGTTTATCGGGCTTCAAAGTAATGACAAAAAAAATATGAATAAATATAATTTATAATTCTGGGTTGAAAATTTGATAGTAGAATTAGCCCCAACCTCCCCTAGTATCGGCCGCCGCTATTAGACCGCGCGGCGCGCTAGCATTGTCTTTTTCACTCTCACGCATAAATTAGAATTACATCTCGCTCTTTAGCTTTAATGTCAACTGGTCAAACTGAATAATAAGTAAATTGATTTAATACGATTTCATATAAATAACTATACTTACGAATGAAATGACACGTTTTTCTTGTCTCTAGCAGTTGCCGTGTAATTTTTGCACCACCTAAAAACACAGGAAGGCATTTTTGCGAAGAATAACTTCTAAGATTTAGGCGTTCTAGGGAAGTGTAGTCGCGGTGCGAGAGCGTGCACAGCACAACTAAATGCGAGTCGGGCAATTACCCTACTTTCGTATTGCCATTTTGAAGCGTGAATGACGTATCTATAACTTTTAAACATCATTGATTGTATCGTATTACTATCGTGTTGACGATAGACGATAGTTACGGAGCATTGTTTCATGCTGTCAGCTTAGTATCGTGATCGTTATCGAATAGTTAGAAAATATGATTACTATACGATTACGAGAATGTTTCGTGCTTGGGGTACCGGTATCTGAAATGTCCCGTTTTTTTTTTGCGTGTCCGGCAGGTGCTTCGATGCTATTTTTATAACCCTGCAATGTAGAAGGCTCAAAGGTATTGCATTAGCCGCGAAATTTAATTTCCCCAGAATATGTTTTGCGCTAGACCAGCTCCATTTATTTTTGCGTAAGGTATGCAATATGAGGGCAGTAATGTTGTGAATTTTTGTGCTAGGTAAGTATTTTTTATTATTTGTGTGTCCCATACAAGTCCTAGGTATTCAATACGTTTTTTAGGCATTAAGTTTGATTTAGGAATATTTATGTGCCAGCCTAATGACTGTAATGTGCAAATAGCTTGTTGCGTTTGTTGCTCCAGCAAATCAGGATCTTTATGTAGGAGTAAGAAATCGTCTAGGTAAACTACAGTTCTAATGCCTTTGCTACGAAGTAGGGATGCTACCCAATTTGAAATTTTGCTAAAAATTGAAGGGGCACTTGACAGCCAATAAAGAAGGCAATTCATGTTGTATATTTGGTCATTATAGACTATTGATAAATATCTCCTATACCTCCTATCCTCCGACTGGAACATGATAGTAAGCATTTGAAATGTCTATCTTTACTAGATAGTCATCTTTTTCAATTATTTGAGAGATTTTCCTAAGGCTAATCAGTCTAAACTTTGAATAATTCACAAATTAGTTCAGATTTTTAAATTAACAAATAGCCTGTGAGAACCATTGGTTTTTTTTTCGGAGGAGGACTGGAGATATAATTCTAACTAAAATTAAAACTCCCACTCTAAAATTATTATTTTTTAAATTGCGCCAGATTTTAATAGATAACTAATCTGCTGGTCCATGTTCTCAGATTTCTTTGTGTTAAATAATTTGTAATTTTTGGGAGTTTCTGAGAAGCGGATAGTCGGCGGCTTCCGTATAAACGGTATCCGGTAGGTAGTCTTTTATGACATTTAGGAGCGTGGGTGACGCGCCTAATGATTTACAGGCTAACTTTAGAGTTTAATTGACCGGCAAGGAATACCTGCGAATTAGGGCATTCTTCTAATATTTGAGGAAGGACGTGTTGTTTTGTTGGTAATACGATCTTGACCCTCAGAGGTACGAAAAAATTCCGACAATGCTGTTTTTTTTTTGTTATTTGTGCTTTGTTTGAATAGGTTTCTCTAGGGGTATTCTGTGGTATTTTTGGAGGTACAGCAAATTTCTTCTGTTTAGTATTTGTGGGAGTGCTCGAAAAGGATTTCCTAGGGAAGAACTTATTCGCTCCCACCCTGGTTTTTTATTGCTTCGGTCAGCTTCTCCTCAGAAAACAAATATGTAGTCGAAGGAGGTATATCGTGCAAAATAATGTTTAATAAACGTTTCTCTGCGCGACTGAATAACTTCCGCTCTTCTACCACAAGTGTATTGGACAAGACTGTTGGATATTTTCTTAAAATCACAATCGGTTGTTAGGAAATGGGTTTGAACCTCAGTCTGTGCGGACAGACTTAGTTTATTCCAAGCTTCTTCAAAAACTTTCCGTTGTAGAAAAAGGCCATAGTTTATTGCTCCAAGAGTAAAGTCTGTCTTTTCTAAGTGACTTAGGGATGGCAATTTTGGTGTATGTGGGGCGAGTAGGTTATTCACCCTGAGGGTGGCGAACACCGGAGAGCAGTGGAATGTTTTTTGCACTCCCGCATATCTGATGCTTTTCCAGCCATCTTCCTCTAATCTTTGACATTTGATACCATATTCTACCAGTCGTGGATCCGCCTTTGCTAATTTGGGCTCTGGTTCTGTTGTGCTAGGCGAGAAGTAGCAGTTCACCTACGATAACTCATTATTTTGTAGAGCCTCTAATCTTGCTTCAGCTTGTGCAATTTGGGCTTGAAGGGCGTCCGCTTACGATCTGTTAATAGGCTTAATAGCATATGGAGAGGTTTCCAGTCGTTCGGCTGAGAGGAATGGTGGTGTTTCTATTTCCTCGTCACCAGTAATGCTAATGCTAGTTTCGGAACAAGAGGCACCATTTACGTAGTCTGACTCCTGTTCCTCTCTCGGTTCATGATATCGAGCGGTTAATTTGGCCACTTGAGATGCTACGTTTTCAATGGTTTTCGTTTGATGTGTCAGGACTGACATCATTAAAAAAAAAAATGTTCTTTGTTGGTTTTTGTCTATGTTATGTTCATATCTTGTCGATTTCGAAGAGGAAGCTTCTGATGATAATGTAGATCTCCGTTTTCATCAACTCAACTCGTCTCGAGAGGAGCGACACCGAACGATCCATACAATCGTTCGGTGTCGCTCCTCTCGAGGCGAGTTTCGATTTTAGTGTCATAACTGTGTTCATAAATATTGCATATGAGTCAGGGTGGATTTTCTCCATAATGCTATGTGGGGCATATAATAGAGCGCGCCCCAGGAGCCATTGAAGAATTTTTCTTTTGATTGAACGAAACTTTTTTTTCGGAGAGCGTAAGGTCATTTGGTGTGTGTGCCCAGGCTAACCCTTCGGTAGGTATTGCGAAGCGTAGTTTAGCTTCCGTTTTAAGTGGTATTGGTGTGTCGCCAAATAGCTGTGTGGGAATAATTTTTCACTTGCCAGGATACCCAGCCTTGTGTGTAATGGTTGTCACCAAGCTGATTATTTGATCAAAGAAATCTTTTCACTCAGGCGGTGGTTGTAACCCGCAAAGGGCGCCTATCGTTGTGGACGCCATGAGAATTGTGAAAATTAAATGCAATAAATGCGTTAGGTATGTTCGTCTAAGCTATTATAAGTCATGGTTGATTGCAATTTAATGCGACCGACGTATGGTTTTAAACGATTAGACATTGCAATTTACCTTGGCGAGACGTATCGATTGATACGACTAGACGCATGACTTCGTTGTGTCAGACGTATCGATTGATACGACTAGACGCATCGATTATATACGACTAGACGTATCGATCGACACGACTAGACGTATCGATCGATACGACCAGACGTATCGATTGATACGACCAGACGCATCGATTGATATGACCAGACGCATGTCTTCGTTGTGTCAGACGTATGAACTGATACGACTGGATGTATAATTGACGCGACCATCAACAATTAGGTGGTACCTAATCTGAGGTTTGAGTTGGTGTGAGTGATACTATCGAGGATGAGTACATCCGCTAGTCGAATCGACAACGTAATTTAATCAATACGACCTCAGTGTGCGACGCTGTGGTCTTTATGACTAATGCGTCAGTGACGAAGTCTTTGAGACGACCCTTCGTACACGGGCAAAGTTTAATGTCATTGCGTCAGTTGGTTGCGATGACAATGGGCCTAATTCTGGGAACGCACTTTAATTCTAAATTTAAGTACAGTTTATCTCTTTCTCACAATATGTAATAAGAATGAGATAGCAAGAATTTGTTTAGAGCTGTCATCTAAATTTAGACAGATTTCATACGAACCATAAACAATTTTAGACGGCATGTACGGAGGTGCCTCCTAAACACTGCATTTTATCACGTTCAATAAGGTCTAAAATTGAATGCATGTTTCTAAATGTCAAATTTTATGACAGCGATCTTTTCGTATTCATATTGAGAGAAAGAGGTAGACTGAACTTAAATTTAATCTTAGCATGTGTTCGCCAGAATTAGGCCCAATTTGTCGTTCGTTGCGATACGACAAAATAGTGGTACATGGTACCCATTGTTGTGAGTAGAGTAAAACCACGTTCGTGTTAACATTTGTAAAAAGACTGACTTCCAAAACAATAGAAAGTAGAAAAACATAGGAAAATACAAATTCATAAAGAAAATATATAAAACACTGTGTGCTAACCAGCCAGTCCACAAAAGGCCGCCCCCCTGTGTAACGGACAATTTAGGTTAGGACTGGTTCACTAAAGGCACCAGCATTATTACTGGATGTTTCAATATTCCGCCTCTGCAATTCTTGGAGAAAGTTTTCCCAGTTGGTCGTAGACAAGGTATGCGATAACGCTGCCGCAGCTGAAGACTGACAGTAGCAAGTACTTGAATAGCTTTGGAGAAAAGTAAAACATGTCATACGTACTTACAAAATTTGAGGTTTGCCCTCTATTTCCCTGGGATCCCATCATCAGATCCTGACTTGGTGACAGTGGGACTACCTCAAATGATACTCTATCGAATAAAAAAAGAATTTTGAAAATCGGTTCACAATTGACAGAGGAAACGATGAACAAAAAAAATACATACAGTGGATATGAATATTAATTAAACAATTTAACTTCCTCCTTTTTACGATGGCGGTTAAAAGTATCCTTGGAGACAGTGGATATTGACTCCCATCACGAATGCTGCTCGTGGCAGCACAGAAGAACATTACACAAAGTTACATTGTAAAGTGAGAAATATTGTGTAACGTTGTGCAGCGCTTTGTGTTTGTGCTGCTATGTGGAAATCCTGTGGAAGATGTTTGTTATCCTATCATGTTATTGCCATCATGAATTAGTAGCTAAAATTATAAGTTCTTGTGTTGTATTGCATTGTGTTATCGGTTGGAGAAGTAGGTAAAAATGAAGTTTTTTTTTTGGCTTGTACGGTTTGTACATTAGCCACTACTGGAGTAAAAGGTAGGGAAACGGTATAAAAGAATAACCGGGAATTACGGAATTATAAAAGGATCAGGAAAGTTTTGACCATTGTTAACTTACAAATAAAGGCGAATAAATACAGGATAACAATCATACTAATTATTTAACATTAATTTATAACTTTATATTATTATGACATAAATATTCAGATATAACACAATACACATTTTTATTATTTGTATGTAAAAGGGAAATAACAGAAGAAGGGAAAGGAATCTTTAAGGAAATAAGTGATTCTATAAAAGAGGAGCGATCATGGGATGGACAGGAAAACAGTATGTGGTTCAAGTCACCAACACCAGTACCGCATTCACAGATATCACTAATTTTATGATACGCAAACGCGCATGGTGTGATGGAGAACATGTGTGACCTATACGCATTCGAATAAGCATAGAAGTAGCAATTTTACAAAGCTTCATGACAGAAAACCAAGGTTTTACTGGGATGCGCGGTTGAATTAATTTATATAGTTGGCCTTTAGTTTCAGTACTCCTATTCCAATCATTTTCCCAGTCATTCATTAATTGTTCCTTAGGTATAGATAATAAATCCTGACAAACATTCTTATATGGAAATAAATCACCACAACTCACGGCATCTTTTGCAAGCTTATCAGCTTTAACATTACCGTGAATATTTTGATGCCCAGGCACCCAAGCAAAGTGAACAGAGTACCCTTTATTGAAGCACTGCCATAGCAACTGTTTACAATCAATTATTACCGGATTGTTAGTACAATTTTTAAAAGGATATTTTTCAAGGGCTTGTAACGCACTTTTAGAGTCTGTAAAAACGACTGCTTTATCAAGTTTCATTAGTATAATATACTCTAAAGATTTAAAAAGGCCGTAACATTCTCCAGTGAAAACAGACGACTCGGGGGGTAACTTAATTTTTTGTACAATATTTAGTTGCTCATGATAGACACCAATACCTACATTACCAATTGAAGAGGTTTTAGAAGAATCACTGTAAATGTAGTGCCAACCGGGCCAGTTACTATTAAGAATAAATTTAAAATTATAATTGGCAAATGGGTCATTTTTAATAATATTTAAACTGTAATGAATTGTGGGAAAATGAATCAGCGACTCATAATTAACTGAAAAAATGGGAAGATATTGAGATCTGTGAGTTGAGGCTTGAAGTGATATAAATTTTCGGAAACTTACAACTAAGCACGGCATTGATTTATTACTCCAATATGAAGATGATTGAATGATATCCGAAAGAGATTTTAGCTTATAAAAAAGAGGATGATTTGCCCACTGAAAAGCACGGAAAAGAAATTTGTCACATCAAAATTGGCGCCGAAGTTTTAAAGGAGGTTCTAAACGTTCACACTGAAGAACATTGATAGGGCAAGATCGCATAGCTCCAGTAACAATTCGAAGGGCCTTGGATTGGATTAAATCAAGTTTATGAAGGCCTAAGGCACTACAAGGTTCAAGACAGATAGATCTATAATCCAAAATGCTTCTTATCAATGCATTATAAAGGAGTTTTTGAGAAAATGGGTGGGCTCCCCACCATACACCAGATAAGATAATGATCTTAAGATATTAAGGTTACGTTCGCATTCTGCGATAACCGAATAACAATGAGGTAAACCCGAAAATTTCCTGTCTAATATCATTCCTAAAAATTTAGCTTCATTGCACTCAGGGATAATATGATTATCATAGTAAACAGCAACCGGAGGAGGAAAACGCAAACGAGAAAATAATACCGTTGAGCTTTCCGATACAGAAAGACTAAGCCCATTTTTACCTAACCAAACTTTTAGAAAATTAAATGAATAGGATAATGAAGAGCTTATGTTTTCAACAGAAACACCAGTAGTATATAAAACTAAATCGTCTGCATATTGTAAAATATTCACATCACGTTTTAATGAATTTTCTAAATCAGACGTATAAATATTATAAAGAAGTGGACTTAGCACTGAGCCTTGTGGAAGCCCTCTCCAAACCAGTCTTGATTTTACTTGAGAATCTTCCAAGGTAACGTTTATCATGCTCTCAGAAATCATATTAATGATAAAATTGGTTAATACTATAGGAACGTGCAATTTATCTAATTTTAATTTAAGTATATTAATATCTACATTGTCATACGCAGCTGAAATATCCAAGAAAGCAGCCAAAAGAGAAGCATTACTGGAAAAAGCTAATCTAACGTCAGTAGTAAAAATGGCTAAACTATCCATAGTACTTTTAGCTTTTCTAAAACCATATTGACTGGGAGATAAAATATTATTACTTTCCACAAACCACTCTAATCTATTTTTTATTAAGTGTTCTGCTAATTTTGCAATGACTGAGCTAAGTGCTATGGGTCTATAAGATGAAGGATCTGAAGTAGACTTATTAGGCTTTAATATTGGAATTACCTCTTGATATTTCCAATATTGAGGTATACTACCTGTCCTCATAATAGAATTAATGATATCAAGAAAGTACAATATACAACTATCACTCGTGAGAAAAAAAAGAATAGGGAATGCCATCTTCTCCCGGAGCAGAATCTTTGACGTAGGATAGAATTCCTTTCAGTTCTTGTAAAGTAAAAGGAGCATTAAGTGCATTTTGACTTTCGTCAACTGAATAACAACATAATTTTATTTCCTGAGGGACATACAAAGGAGCTAATTTATCCAAAAATTGATCGGCAATGTGATTAGGAAGATAATTCGCAGTAGACTCTTTAAAAGCTGATCTAAATCTTCGTATGTTATTCCAAACAATAGAAGAATTCACGTTCGGCGATATGGACTCACAAAACTTCTCCCAACTCTCCCATTTTTTTTGCTTAGATAATTTACGAGTTTTATTAATAATTTCGGCAAGGGAGTCAAAATTTTCGGTTGTGGAATTTTCATTATATTCTCTGCCAGTTTTCTTTCTTTAACTGCAGAGGAGCATTCCTTATCCCACCACGGAGGCGAAGAAATTTTATTTCTTTTGCCATTTTTAATAGGGAATACTTTGTTTGCAATTTCCAACAAAAGTGAAGAGAATGCTGCAGCACATACAGTTTCATTATTTTGATCAACTACAGGGAGTGAATTCATACCATCGTGTACCAAATCTTTATATAAATACCAATTGGGATGTTGCCTAAGCTTGAATTTGGAGATATTTTTCACAAATTCGGAAAACGCTACTGTTACCCATAAAACAATTTAAACAGAAAAGATATGGAATATTGTTGAAGTTGTACTGTTTTGAAAAGTAAAAAATGGTGATATATTTTTTTTTAATTTTATCAAAAATGTTAATGATATTAGATTGCTGACATCAATTAAAACAACTATTACTATGACAACTATCAATAAAACCCACTTACTACATAGTTATTATCAATTTTGTCAGTTTGCCCATACATTTCTTAGTAATATGGGAACATGTGACCTCGCCTGTTCCGCAGATTTTCTATGGAGCGTTTTTGGACGATGCGCCGCTACACATCAAACATACCACTATATCTGTGAAACTATTGATCTTAGACATACTATTTCTTTTTCAATATTTCTTTATGAGTTATAAACTTCTTATTTATGAAATAAAAAAAAAAGTTGTCAACTACTCAATTTGCATCATCTAATTTATATTTTAATCGCGGAGGACGGGCGCAATTCTATTTACTAATAAGATATGGAAAAGATATAACAACTGGAGAATGGTCGCTGCCAAACGATGACGATAAAGTGTACCACGTTAATATAGAAGCGAGATTAGGGGAGCTTATAGTTAGGTCAGGAACGCTAGGCCTAGTGCGTCTAGTAGCCTCTCCCGAATTAAGGATGCAAAAATTATGATTATTTATTAAATCTAACACTCTGGAGCCATAATAGTTCGAGCAGGAACTGCCCCAGGACACATGCTGTGCATTAAAATCGCCCATTATTTTTATTGGTGTAGGGAGTAAGGAAAAAATGCGTTCTAGCTCATCAAAAATGACAGATGATGGATGCGGAATATAAACAGGAACAAAACAAATATTACAAAAGCTGCAATTATTGAAAAATCTGGGCTATGCTTTGGAATGGCAACATGAGAAAATGGAAGACCATTTTTATTATATAGGGCGCTTCTCTTTCTAATCTGTGATAGGGCGACACCGCCGTAATTGT
Organism: Nymphula nitidulata; assembly: GCA_947347705.1. NCBI lineage: Eukaryota > Metazoa > Arthropoda > Insecta > Lepidoptera > Crambidae > Nymphula > Nymphula nitidulata. The sequence goes on along the minus strand of OX374618.1, from coordinate 15,542,223 downwards.
CAGATCTATCTTCTCCTAATAGAAGAAAAACCTGAAATTTTAAAATATTTGGCCGAAGCCAAGTTTCTTGTAAAGAAATTACGAAAGGGTTGAATTTATTTATTATATACAACAAATCAGATTTCTTACTGTTGATGAACATATCAGATTGGGAAAATGTATTAATTAAAGCTATAATAAGGTCTCTTGTTGACAAATTGTCATAACTACTATTATTTATAGCTGTACCTACTGAAGGGAGAGGAATGTCATAATCCTTAGTAAGAGCTGAATGAGCAAATTTGTCAAATCCCTTATTACTGTTAAGACTATTATAATTATTATTCTTCTTTAGAAACACTGTCTTTTTATAAGAACTCTTACCTTTATTGTCAACTAATGGTCTTCTACTACTTAAAAGTTCAAAATTTTCAGAAAGTACAGACACTGAAGGAGACATCAAAACATCAGCGTATGACTGCTATTGGAGGATGAATTTTCAGTGCCTCTGAATAAGAAATGCAACGTTTAGCCATTGATTCTATTAATAGCCCATTGTCCATTGTCTAGAAAACTCAGGGCATTTGCGACTTGTAGCTATATGTGAACCAGAACATAGACAACATACAATAGCATCATCCTCAACAGAGCAACTATCACCAGAGTGGTCACCCCCACATATAAAACAACGAGGTGTAGACTACACTGGCTTTTAATATGACCGTATCGGCAGCAGTGGAAACATTGTATTGTCGGATAGATGTATAAGTCAACAGGGAGAGAATTATAACATAAAAAGACCCTCTTTGGCAACACTTGCCCATCAAAAGTTAGCACTACAGTCTCTATTGGAATAAACTCCAATTTACCATTAATGACATTCTTTTTTTTTAAACGCCTGACTCTAAGAATTTTTCCACATCCAATAGGAACTGTAATGTTTTCTAATATTTCCTCATCAGTCCACTCAATGGGAACTCCTCTAACAACCCCCATGCGAGTAACATTAAACACTGGAATAAATGCCTTATAATTATGTTTAATAAGAGCCCTATTATCTAAAAATGAATTTGCATCTACAAAGCTAGAGAATGAGAGTGCTACTTTATTACGCCCTATTTTTTTTAAACTGCCATTGACTATATTTTGAATATTGTTCTTCTTTAAGAAATGCCCAAAGGACACCGGGTGCAATGAAGCGTTTCTGTCTTGGTTTTGGTCTTTTATTACATGAATAACAAATGGTGATGTGTCTGAAGCTTCGTAGAGAATTCTTCCTATGGGTGAACGTACATTGGTCTTCTTCTAGATCTTGATTATTTACCTGTGAATGTGGTAGTGGTGATGAAAAATTTGGAATTGGTTTATCATTTCCAAGATTTTCTTTAATATTTTTTCATTTGTCCTATCACATTGGCAATTTTCAGTATCGTGTATATCAGTAGAAGAAACCTTATGATGGTTCCTCCTCTTTTTTTTATTGCAATGTTTGCATAACTTATTTACTGCAGAACGTTTGCGTTTAGTCACTTTCTGATACCCTGACCCATCTGTGTCGGGTACGGAGCCTTCTGTATCCATTTCAGAAACATTATAGGCAATTGTCACTTCATTAGACACCTGGAGGGCTGACCCTCCAGGGTCTTCGGGTTCGCCCAAAACCTTTATAAGTATAAAATATTGACTTACCAATTAGTTAAAAACTAATAAATAACACGAAATAAATAAATATAACTACAAATTAACCTTACTGATCCACTATTTACCCAAATTTATATAAAAGCAAAAAAAAGTGAACCGCACAAATCGACGTTTAACGCGCTTTTTTAAAAAAAATAAGGTTTCATTCAATTCATGTAAAGCTGTTCTTTTTAATTTTGAGTTAAAGTTATTTATGACAAAGTGTGATAATCATCATAGTTTAAACTAACTACAACTAACAGAAGAAATAGATTGTTACTAACACACTAATAAATCTATAGGTGCTACATCTGAAATAGATTAATTTTATTTATTTTTGATAATATTTGATGTGCTATTTAGTTCCGTATGACTACATTTTATATAGGTAAGTAGTGAGATATTGGGCATTCTACCCCACTTCGTTCGTGCTTTATCTCCAGCCCCTCCGGGGACTTCCGATGCACTCACTACGTGAACAGAATGCCCAATATCTCGAATGTTTTGCGTTGATTGAAAGGAGATAAAATAAAAAGATTGCTGGGCATTCTATCCCACTTCGTTCGTGCTTTATCTCCAGTCCCTCATGTTTTGCGTTGATTGAAAGGAAATAAAATAAAAAGACGGCTAGTGATTGCTGACAATTAGTGTAATACAAAGAAACATAAATATACAAATAAACAGTAAAGCGTTCTTACAAAGTAAAATTGTAAGAGGCTAATCAAGAGTTGCCTGATCACCCTGCGGAGTATTGTCTTATTTTCAACGATTGTATATTTGAATACAAACCCTTGAGTAACATTGTGAAAAAAATATCATGAACAGCGATACGATTATCGTAGATTTGCATGGATTTTAAAATAATAAGAATCAGTTTATTATGGTGGTGGCGAAAATGGTGTGTAGAAAAAAAATTGTTGATAAAAATATGATCTTTACGAAATTTATCTCGAAATGAAACAGCAGAATTAAATTTTAATATATATATTTATTGCAAAAACAGATTACAGTACATACACGCATATTAGTATAAGTACATATTAAAGAATTTACAGTAAATAGGTAATTATTTATTATTTTAACTGGATGTCATCAGTAGTTCAATAAAGACTTATGACCTCAAGCCTTGGTGGATATTTTATCTTGAGAAATGAAACGCTTGTCGTCATCACCTGACAATGCTTTTTTATTAACTGATCGTGTAAAAATAGTATGTTTAATTGATTTTAAACAAAATATTTACTTTTCTAAAGATGTTGCCCAAAAATAAGGTTTCTTCATAATCAGAAATGGTAAAGTCTCTCACCACACATGCTTTCACACTCTTTGCTTTTTTAATTGTTACGTTATCAGCAGTTTTTAGATAATACTTATAATTTAGAACGCAGACCAACAAACTCCTCGATCAACTTTCCCGCTATCTCGCCGAAGTAACTTAAAAATACATTTTTCAAATCCTGATATAAATCCTTAGTGCGAATTTCGTATCCAAAACAATCAGTGTCGGTATAACACATCTGTAACCTATCAACACAGAATAATGAAAATCGTACTTATGACTATTGGATAGTTCTAAAACAGAAAACCTATGTAAATAGGTTTATCTAAGATCAACCGATCAGGTTTCAATTGTATTGCCGCCAAGTTTTCATTATTTTCTAAGGTTTTACCAAATATACTGTTATTTAATAATTTGATAAAAATCTTTCTCGAAAGTTGATTTTGCTTCCTGCCTCAAGTTAGTATTTAAGTCTATATATTGTTTTAGGTATTGCTTCTGCTTAAACTTTATTACGCGATGCACTTTTCTTAATTACAGACCATGTTTCAAGCAAGTTTTTAAGTGTACGTAATGAATAACATAAAAATATTTATCATGTAAATTAGGAACAAGTTTTTCCTTCTATCCTCCAGGAGGTATACATTTTACTGGAGAAAATAGGAAATCATCATGCAATTCATCTCTTTTGGACAAATTAAATCGACTTCTAATATATAACCATATTCCACATCATTCGAAACTTTGGTAACATCTAATATATCTATCTCACTGCGTTTTAAAAAGCAGAACTTAGGCAATGGCAGTGTTAGAAACATTGCATACCCATATAAATTATTGCAATCTATATAAAAAATAAATTTGTCAGGCTTAGATGAATCGTTATCTGACAATTATTTATTATTTCCTTCAGCATATCTATGAGAGCACATGCAAACCCCTCCTCTGATTCTATCTTGAATCATTTTCCACATAGGTAAATCATCAATCAGCTCTAGTCCCACCCGTGTTTTCAATAACATTGCATAGAAAGATAGACAAGGAACTTACACGTAAAAGGTTGGATATAGTTGGTAATGAAATGTACAAGTTTTTCTAAACTTTTCGAAAATATCCGTTAGTTAAATCACATCAGTCTTTATTATAGAAGTTTTCATTATTAAGAGCACTGAAAAATTTTTCTTTGGGAGGAAGCAACTGCTCTTTGTAACGTTTAAAATTATCCATAAACTCGTAGGACTAAACACCTTTACGCATAAGTAGTTAAGAGGCTGATAATTGCTAATTGAGCCTTACTTAAAACTTTTTTTAGCACAATCTGTTGAAATAAACGCAGTGAAAAAAATATATGTTACTCTTGGACATATTTCTGATAATATGCATGTACCCAAAACACATTATAATCAAAATGTTTGTATAAAAAAAATGCCAAAGTCACCCATCAAAATCAGCTTTCAGAACAAATTCTGCGTTATATGTCAAAGGTTTTTTTCTTATTTTTAGGGAACAAACTTGTTATATTAAATTTTATAATATTGATGTTTTACAATTTCAAATAAGTAACTAGTTTTTTAGTAAATAAATTTATTCTGAATTCTTCAGCCGGTTTCAATAGCGACTCGCGCCATTGTCCATTCTTCTCTTTCATTGGTAGAGGAAACGACAGTGATCGCCGAGGCGTGCTGCTAGGTGGACCTGTGTCGCTTCTTTGCTCGCGGTTCTTAATAATATCAGTCTGCGTCTGTTTTAATTTGCAAATATCAAATAGACAAATATATTTTAGGTTTTAGTGATTACTATGTGAGTGTATTATAGTAGATAGACAAAAATGAGTAAATAATTTCGTAAATTTTTATTGTGAAAATTTTATTTCATTAATAATATTATTTATGAAATAAAAATTTTATGGTATAAATATTATTTTGGACTATGAAAACCGAGAAAAAGGTCTAAAAAGAGTCAAAAACCACTCGTATAGGGGTAAATAACACAATAATAACCTGATATTTTTTCTTTAGATAGCTAATTTTATCTAATTTTAGGATCTATCAGAAACTCCATAATCATCTCGAAAGTTGTACTTATTCAGATTCACAGTCACAGATGGAAGTTGTAAAGTAAGTTTATGTTTACTTGAAGGGAAATGTATAAGTATATTGTATAATTTAGATAGTTAATTTCGAAATAAATGACTCTGTCGCGATTGTGTAGGGGTTGAGATGCACGACTTACTATCCGAGAGGTAGGGGTTCAATCCTTCAATAGTTCACAACTTTTTTTTATTATTTGTATTTTTTATTTCTTATTTGTTTTTTGAATATGAAATATGAAAGTAAAAAAAATATAAATATAAAAAACGATTAAACTATAAATACAAAAAATATTTTTTGTATTAATTTTTTTTACTTTTTTTTTTTATGTATGTTTATTTCTAGTCCTTTTTTGTTTATGTTTCCTATTTTTTCATTCTTTACTAATTCTTTTTAAATATTTTTAATTTTTTTATTATTCTTAATTTTTGTATCTCTTTGTTTATCTAATAATGAATAAGGAAAGTAAAAAAAAAACTTATGTATTTATATGTAATACATAATACAAAGATAAATTTCAACAAAGTTTTTATATAGAACCATAAAATAAGTTTGGTTTATTTCATAGAGCTACGTAATTGTCAGACCCGGCAGTCTTAAAAATAATCAAGGTATCGAATGGTTCGTTTCTGTTCTTTTTAATATTAATTTTTCCGGTTACAAAATGTGATTCATGAAAAACAACAGGCACAGTTAATTTTAGATTGTTAAATGACGACCGCCTGGCCGAGTGGTCTGTACCCCAGGCTACTCGGTCAAGAGGTCCCGGGTTCGAATCCCGGTAGGAACAAATGTTTGTATGATGAGTACGAACATTTGTTTACGAGTCATGGATGTTTATATGTTTATTTAGTATATTTCTAATATTTATATACATATTATTATCATTATTTCTCCGTTATCTAGTATCCATAACACAAGCTCTTAATGATGCTTACTTTGGGCTAGATAATAGGTGTGAGTGTAAAAAAAAAAAAAAAAAAAAAAATTTGGCTTCGTTTGCTAAATATATTCGTTACATCAATTATACAAATGCATGCAACACTAAATTAGCTTAAGCCTAGCCTAGGCTTAAAGGTTCTTTTATATGTCAATTTTAAAACCAGAACTTTTAACATATGCTATAAAAGAGATGTTTCAAAAATGTATGTAGACCCGGCCAGGTCTATACACAGTTTACTGAAAAATAGGTAAAAAATTGTAGAACGGTGTTCAATTGTCCATTCAGTATTCTATATTTCAACTTTTGTACCGGCAAACTATGCTTGATTCAAATATGTCCTCTTTCCACTATATTATTGTAGCAAAAATTAGCTCTCAGCAATAGGGTAGTTGACAACTTGTTTTTTATTTCATAAATAAGAAGTTTATAACTCATAAAGAAATATTGCAAAAGAAATAGTATGTCTAAGATCAATACTTTCACAGATATACTGGCATGTTGATATGTTGCGGCGCAACATCCAAAAAGGCTCCATAGAAAATCTACGGGACAGGTGACGTCACATGTTCTCATATTACTAAGAAATGTATGGGCATACTGACAAAATTAATAATAACTATGTATCAAGTATGTTTTTATTAATAGTTGTCATTATAATAGTTGCTTTAATTGATGTCAGCTATCTAATTACATTATCATTTTTGATAAATTTTGAAAATAAATGTCTTTTTTTTATTTCGAAAAGCGTACAATTTTAACAATATTTCATATCTTTTAAGTTTGAATTGTTTTTATGGGTAGTGGTAGCACATATTTTCCGATTTTGTGAAAAATAGCGCCAATTTTAAACTTAGGCAACATCCCAATTCATGTTTATTATAATTGATGTTAATGTACCTAATCTGTGGGCAATGTTGTTAGGATTACATTTAAATGTACTATTTATTATTTATTGTTTAGCTTAAACATACTGTAACACTGTTTATCATCATCATCTTCATCACTAGCCTGTATACGTTATATAAGCCTTCCTACATGGAAGAAACACATGATACACATGATGAATTTGGGCAATAACACTACCACGCTAGCCCAGTGCGAGTTGGTGGGGTAAAGAGGTTGTAACAACAACCGGGACCAACGGTGACCCATCCCGGGATCGACCATGGCGAAAGATGCTTTGTTTTCGTAGTTGAAACCAGACAGTTCAATCTACTACGCTACCGAAACATATAGTGTTCAAAACATATAGTCTTCAATAAATGAAAAAAATCCGTATCAGACCTTCGGATCTTGAGGTAAATATAACATGAACGCTGGCACATAAATAAAGATAATCACATACCTAACCTACAGAAAGAAATCTATAAAAAAATCTTACATGTTCCAAATTTCAATATACTCTAGACTGTTTCAGATGAGTATTTATTAAAACACATAATTTTTCAATTTCGTATATCATTTCAAAGATTACTGTTCCAGAATTTTAATAACTAAATTTCTTGATTAACCTAATAACCAATCATTACTGTTTGATACAATCGAATAAAGTTTCATACGTTTCATAGAAAGTATATTTCATAATATTATTATTATTTTATCGACAAAACTCTGTATCGAAACATGAATAAATATTAAACAGCACACATTTTAATATGGTGACTAAAAAGCTGTTGTAGTCAGTTCTATATCAATAATACCTTTCCGACATTGAAGTAATAATTGAAATGTTACGGCATTCACTTTTTGTTAAAAAATTAAGTTTGTATTGAAAGCCTTGCGGCGTTAACGCTCTTAACTTAAAAAAATAAATACTTGATTAATCTTACTATTACTTCGAACGGACATTATTTTTACTGTGATAAGATGACACATCCATACTCTTATAATTGCGAATGTAACTGTGTCTTTCTGGGTGTTACATTTTAACACTTAAGCTGCTTAAACGATTTGGATAAAAAAATAATCTATTATGGATTCCGAATTCCAAATAGAAATAACGAAAAGTACTTAAAAGAGTATCGGGACCGATTTCGATAAAAACTAAAAGTGCAGCATTAGATTTTTGAGAAATCAAAAATTAGGGTAGAAATAGAACCCGTTGATTTTGAAAAAAAAAACACTATCATTACACGATTCGATAGTATCGCGGTATACAAGGAACAATACATTCCGGGAAGATATTACATATGAAAAACGGAAGGGAAATGTTGGATTTTTATAAACTGCTACATGTTTTAAAGTAATGTTAAAGGCCACAGTGAAAAAGAAATAAAATGTAAACAAGTGCGAGTAATCCACTTTACGTTTTAATAACATCGTGCCAATAATTTACATTTGGTTTGATGTTTCGTTGATTACTAGTAACTTTTAGCATACTGCTTCGTACTTTGTAGCATAATTTATAAAAGCAAAACCTACTTGAAACTTGAATTTTGTAATTTGGAATCTAATCGAATGGTGTAATACACCATGTGAGTTTTTTTTAAACAATAGTTTTGATTCCTGGCTAGGAATATTTTGTAAACATCCAATGATGCAGTTTAGTTTTTCTTTTACGTTTTCGAGAGTCCTTTGAGTACTTTTCGCTATTTCTCATAGTGTCGGATTGGGACTATCCATGCACTTAAAAATTTACAAGGCGTTTCAAAACCAAAATTTATTCAAGTCGAGCTCTAATTTATAGAACAGCTGACATGAAAATACGTATGTCAAAACTATTATGATTTGTCTTTTATAATTGCATCCCTGATTGTCATGTTTCGATTTCATAATAGGTCCCTTACAAAAATTTGTTAGTATAAATAACTATATTGACCGTGTATAATATTTACCATTAATTTAAAAATACCACATATTTTTTATAAAAGTATATAGTTTCTTATTGTTCATTTTTATTTTTATAATGGTCTATGGAATAAAGCACGTGGAGCACGCCATCTAGTGGCATTTTTTTAGCTTGGCGCTTTTAAGGTTGTAGTAGTTACGCGGCTGGTCGGTGTAGTATTGTGGAGCCACGTTATCGGAAATATTAGTGGGCGGGGCCTCGAAATTCATTTTCTCAAGGTCGCTGGCGTTTATCAGCCTCTTAACATTGTCGATCACTCGGAAAAAACATATGTAAATATCGAAAATCTGTTATTTGCATGGCCTTAGTCAATTTGTCCAAACTAGCCCCTAAAAATTTATATGAGTCTACAAATCTCAGTTGAATGAACTCATTTTTAGAGATTGGAATGAATTTTGTAAAATAAATATAATTTTCTTTTGTTTTTGGAATAATTACTATAGCTCCCGGAGCCTCAACTAATTTTTTTATGAACAAATGACAATCATATCCTGCTAAGTTATGAAAAAATATGAGTATAAATGAAGGTTGCCTGTATTGCAAGTTACATAGACTATGCGCCGCCCCGCGGTACCTCCCCGTCACGTGGTCATAGTCGCGAACCCGATCAGAAAATAGAAGAAATTGCAAATATGACACCAAGTGTTGCTTAAGAAATTTTTCTTATCATTTTCATCCAAAATTTTGAACTGTTTTTGTTAAGTATTTTGTTAATTTCGTTGACATCGTTATAAATTGATTTAATAAAAACATCAACGCAATCCGGATCGCGATAAGAAATAAAGCGATTATAACTCGTGTCCTCCGCGCACACGACGTAATATGCAAACGCTGCTGGTGACGGTGCGAAGTCGATGTGCGAGTTGAATCAGGCAGATCGTCTGTGAGCTGTAATAATAGAGTCTCAAAATCAGCTTAAATCACAAAAGGGACTTTTTTGCTTGCGCTCAAAATTTTTAAATTTAATTATCGATACTCTTTCTGGTTGTACTGTTACTATTCCTAAACAAACATGGCGGTTCAACTCGTCAGCTGTAGTAAAAAATACTAAACAAGTATCGAAAAAATATAGTTTACCGTGATGAGAAGTTATTCGACGTCTCAGAAGACGAGATAAGTCTTTAATCCAACAATAATGTGTAGTAATACCTTTTTTAATCATTAGTAAATGTGTAATTTTTTGTTATCTTTGTTAAAATCTTGTGATTTATATAGAGGTCCAACAATATTTTTGTTTCTTAATCCGAAAATTATGAATTGAAACATAAATTATTTAAAAAACTCCAACCACTTTCTTGACTTTCAAATTCCTCAACTTTACTTTTAAGTCTATTCCAGATTTCAAATAATAATTTCCCATAATCGCCATTAAAATGTAAAATTGAATTTCTAGTTCCAAAAGATTTAATTACTTCCCTATTTATCAGCAATATTGAAAAACGTTGAAAATAATTCAAAATTAACTTTGACTGTCGTATGTTTCTTTAGAGATTCCTATGTAAGTCTTTGTATTTTGTTCTGTATAGATTGCAATACGATTACGAAACGCTGACTATAGCTCGAACACCTTCGATAATAATAGTCTGTCAAAATCACTAGGTACTAGAAAAAAGTATTGTTAATATTAGTTATTATATAATGTATTTATCAGAAAGTACTTAGTTAATATAAAAATTATCATTTATTATAAAAAAATATCAATATTTTATTTATTTATAAAGTAGATAAATATCTGAGTGTATATTTATTTATTTAAAAAAAATATTTTAAAAGTTATTTTATTTGAATAAAATTTAGGTTCCGTTTTCACAAAAGGAGCGAACGCCTCTGCCAAAAATTCCTGTAGAGTCTCCCAGGTTGAGGTGTTCTCGTCGCACTGCAGCTTCACGCTCACCAACACCTCCTTGTGGTAGACTTTGAGGTCTATGAAGAATTGCTCCCTAAGATCGGCAGTCCGACGAGTCACGCCGGTCGACACTCGGCTTGAGAAGGAAGACTGTAGTTGCGCAGTGGTTGCAGATCTTGATCTCGGTGCAGACGAGTTGTTTTCCTCAGAGCGCAAGATCTTAAATAGATCACGTTTCGGTTTTACTCTGTAAAAAAAAAAAAACAACTTTAGCATGTTTAATGACGTAAACTATTTAAAGATAAAAGTAGTCTAAATTATAATTATTTAGTAGTCTAATTATAATTGGTATAAACAATAGATTGATGCTGGTTCAACTAGCAGCTGTAAAAACATAATTAATATCTAGACATCGTAAGTTAAAATAAATCGTTACATTTACCTGATAGACGATGTTTTCTTTGCCGTTTTCTTTTCCTTCGGCTCCGCAATTGGCGATGGCGACATAGAGCGGAATGTTTCGGAGTCTGATCTCAAATTGTGGATGTTTTATGTATTTCTTTTAGTGATGGATTATTAATATTCTTACTAGTCCATAGTAATTAGAACAGTAAATAAAATAATCACATAGTCTAATATTATAAATGGCAAAGATTGGATGAATATAATTATGTGTAAACACAATGAAACTAAATAAATAGGTACCTGTTGGATACTGATGCTGTCTTACGCTTGGTCGCCTTTTTCGTCTTCGGCTCGCCTAGTGGCGACAAGCGGGAGGTTTCAAACTCGTAGTCAGACCTGAAATAAATACATGTAAATTTTAGTGACAACAGAACAAAATAATATTTAAAATTTTGAAACACTTACTTACTAACATTTTCAAATCTTGAACGAGCAGGAGTTCCACGTCACAACACCAACAGTTGGAGCTTTCTATTCACTTGCAAATGTATAAACCACAAAATGAGTAAAATACTAGTTAGGTTTACGCCGTTTTAAAGTAAATAATAAGTACAAGATCACTAATTACAAGTAACATGAAATGTCACGGTAATGTATACTCATAATGATGCTATTTCTCATATAATTTTTATTAATATAGTTCGAAATTGTATTGACACACTACTTTTTACAAGAAATAATCATAAATGTTGGATTACAGTAATATGATTGAAGTTAAAGATTATTTTCCTCGCATTTCATATTTCATGCGGGCTATTTCCAACGACCTATTTTAAATGCTAACATACATCGCGACGACTTGGTGTATCTTAATTATGAGCAACAATAATATGAAAATATAGTGAGTAGGTACTACTGATTTATTAAAAACAAAATTTATGCGCAGTTATAGTAGAGATAATGAAGGCACCAATTATTACAATAAATAGTCATATAAATTGCTAATTATTCAGATGTAATACAATTATATTTGTTTGATTCAATGATATTGGTTTGTTTTTGTTTGTTTCTGATTATTAATATACTTAGAAATAAAATGAGATGATAACATTTTTATTAATTACTACCTGCACCCGGCATGTTTTGAATGCCCGTAAAGAGAAAACAGATATGTTTTATGATGAAATTTAATAAAAAAAAGTTTTTATAATCCAGGAACCTTCGCGGACATCCTTAGAACACCCTACCAAAGTTTCATCATAATCATTGGTTTCGTAGAGCATACGGGACAAACATACAAACATTGATTTTTATTTATATAGATAGATAACACGGGTGACTCGCATGGTTTTGTACTCTACATCGCTAAATCTAAGATTCACGGGATCACCTTGGTGTATGTTAACATTTGTTCAATTCAAATAAATTGAGGTGTAACAATTTCATACTTTCATCATCGCCATTGGTGATAATCGACATACACCGGTGCACCTTATCGTTTCACTAGTATCGATCATGCACAGTTCTAAATAATATCTCAATTGTAAGAAACATAACGGTAATGTACCATCTTCATGTTGTAGTAAAGTTTTGAAATCTATAGAAATAGTAAAGTGAATAAAAATAGTCGTATATTATAAAGATATATAAATATGATTAATGAGTTTCTCTAAATAAACTAAATAATAAGCAAATAATCACCACTCATCATCGTCTGTCAGAGCTAAAGTTTCTGTGATTGATTTTTCAATATAATCTATCCAAATAATTCAATATTTAATTACATAATAATAATACGCAATACTATAAGGCGCGAAAAATAAAACAAAATGATATAAAATAAAAAAATAAAAAAAGCTTTCAATTATTTCTGCAACATGAGATATGAAACCAACAAGAGCATCAAGTTTTATTCCCATAGGAACTTTGTAAGACGCAAGCTCAGCAATAATGCACTTCAGTTCTTGGTATTAGGATTGCTGGCCATATGTGTTACCAGTATTGGGAATTCAACCATACTTAAAGCAAATCAAACAATCAATAAAAATAGAATTATTGTATATAATTATATTTGTGTGATTGTGATTAGAAATTAAAACGTAGGCTAAAGTATGTTCATATTAAATAAATAAATAAGATCTGCCGACATACTACTTTCTGTCAAAGTACGCTCCTTCAGAAACGATACACTTACGCCAACGTATAATCCAATCATCAAAACATTTTTAAACGCTGTTTCCGAAATTGAGTTCAGTTCTCGCCGCCAATTCTCCTTTATGTTTTCTATCGATTGAAAACGGGTGCCACGAAGTGGTTTTTCGATGGTATTTGTTGAGTGCTTAGTCAAAAATTCGTTCACAATGATAGCCTTGTGCAAAGGCGCTTTATCGTGGTGCAAAATCCAAGAATTTTCTTTCCACAAATCCAGCCTTTATCATCGAATTTGCTCTATTAAACGCCGCATAACACTCAAATAATATTCTTTATTTACCGTTTGACCTTCCCGCAAGAGTCAAAGAAAACAGTCAACATGACTTTGACTTATGATCGACTTTAGCGTGATTTTTTCGGTTTCGGTTCAGTTGGAAGGCGCCACTCCAAAAGCTTGTTGACTAGTTTGCATGTCAAACTCGTAAACCTACGTCTCGGCACCAGTAACAATGCGTTTCATGAACGTTGGGTCGGAATTGACTCGTTCTAGATTGTCCTCAGCGACTCTCATGCGATTGAGTTTTTGGAGAAAAATCAGGTCTTTTGGGACTAGCCGAGCGGCAACATGTTTCATACCCAAGTGATTATTTAAAATGGTACGTACGGATCGACTCGTGAGATACAGAAAATTCGCCGGCTATCTCTCTCAAAGTTGAATGAGGATTTACAGTCACTATTTCCCTCACTTTTGCGATGGTAACTTCAGTTGCAGACGTTGATGGCCTACCAGAGCGAGGCGAATCGTCCATCACATCTCGACCGCTTTTGAACGCTTTGTACCACTCATAAGCACGTGCTTTTGATAAAGTCGGTTCACCGTAAGCCTTCTGTAACATTTTCAGTGACTCCGAACATGTAATTCCATTGGCGATGCAAAATTTAAGACAAACTCTTTGTTCGATGTTTTTGTCCATTTATAAATATTTAATATAAGAAATGATTATTTGTATTCCCAATTTCGCCATCAATTTATTATGTGTATTTCTCCTTATCTACTAGCCGTCGGATAGTGCTTAATTCGAGTTTAACTTGGATAATTGTTGTGCCTAAAATACATAAACAACTATTGTTATATGTCAGTAACTAAATAATGTGATTTGATAATACATATACCAAAAGCTGGAATTCTCGATTCTAAAATGAATTTAGGATATTTCAGTTTAACCGAGTCTTTCTACCATATTTATAAAATTTTAATATTTATTAAGAATGGGTCTTCATTCATTTGTTATGGTATCAACGCTTACACGGCTAACCGACGAACGCTGTGGACGTTCATAGCTTCATTTATGTTTTACCACATTGTTTGCGACCACGACTACTAGGCTTGCTGCACAACAGGAATACAACCGGAACCAAATTAAGTGATTATAAAAAAAATGTAAGTATTTTCCAAATATTATTAAAATAGGTGTAGGTATTGCTTAATTTTACAGAATTGTGAAAGTAAAACAATTTATACTTGAACGCAAACTTGACCCGCGTTAAATTAGATGTTATGTATGACGAATATTTTATAGTCCGGTACCGCTAGGTTTTGAGGTTCCAAAAATATTAAAGTTTATGATTTTTTGCATACAGTTAGTATACCATTTGACCAACCCAAATCATGATTTTGTGTCATTTTTGATGGTTGCTAAGGTCACAATTTAGGTATTTGTCTTTTTATGCATTATTTCGTTGAAAAGAAAATTAGAGTTGAAAATTTAACTTCCATGATGATAACAAAGTCATTACTGATATACATAAGCTTTTTGTGCCATCTCACTCCATGGGAATACTGGATTTACCCAAATACCTGTCATGAAATTACTTAAAGATTTTCCCAAATTTAATAATAATGATTATAATAATAGATTTATTCGAGTTGTTTCATTCGATTCTTATCGATTCGTTTATTACTAAAGCTACCGTAGCGCCACCAGCCGGTGGTAATGGAAAAATAATAACGCAACGTGATTGGTCGAAAGATCTCCCGCGCAGAAAATGGCATGACAGTTGAGGGGAAAATAAAGTATGGCTACTCGGGCACACACAGCTTGAAGAACCGTCGAAGAGGTAACACACAATTAGGAAGTCTAATATTTCAGAAGTGTTAAAAAAAATCCTCCCCACAGAAGAGTTTAGTTTCTGCTGCGGCCTTATGTAAGTACATATTAAATAACTTAATAGTCGGATAGTGTCATAATCTAATTTTGCTATGCTTTCAATACATTCGTAAGTAATTAGTGATATTTTTATTTTATTTAAAGCCTTAATGAAGGTGAAAAGGTTAAAGAAAAAGAAAATGATTGAAGTAATAATAACGGATAACTAATGGGCAAAAAAAAAAAAAAAACTTACTTATAATTATTAATCTACCCTCTGAATTGGTAAAATACATGTGCTAATAGTAAAATTTTTGTAAAAAAAAAAAATATTGTTAATAGTTGAAATACACAATACGTCCGTCGCCTAAACTTAGTAAGTTACATTTTGATGCACATATTTTTTTGTGATACAATAGGAAAGCAATTGCATAATTATTTTATAGCTTGGTTGGTGTTTATGGTTATAAGATAAATTATACTATCAAACAGGCCATATCAAATATTTTCATAATGCATATGATTTAGCCGTAACTACACAAATATTTCCTTCTTTTTACAATAAAATTAAAAATAATATGTTCATTGTAGGTAAGTATCCTAAAATACTTTGTTAGTTACATTGTTTTATCTTTATGGTTGCTTCTTTTGGTCTTAATAATTTTTCACAATAAATCGTGTTGTAACTAAAGTATGTTTTCGATTTTATCTTAGTAGATGAGTTAGAGTGCGCAGTGATTATATTTTGTCAAATGCGCGAGCGTGCGCAGTGATCTTGTTATATGAGAAGTGCGAGCGTGCGCTATGATTGTATTTTGTTAGATGCGTGAGCGTGCGCTATGATTGTGTTTCGTTAGACGCGCGAGCGTGCGCTATGATTGTGTTTTGTTAGATGCGTGAGCGTGCGCTATGATTGTGTTTTGTTAGACGCGCGAGCGTGCGCTATGATTGTGTTTTGCTAGATGCGTGAGCGTGCGCAATGATTGAGTTTTGCTAGATGCGTGAGCGTGCGCTATGATTGTGTTTTGCTAGATGCGTGAGCGTGCGCTACGGTTGTGTCTTGCCAGATGCGTGAGCGTTCGCAGAAAGTCTATTATTCTGCAATTATTCTGTTAATCTACGGCGTGAGCGTATGCAGCGCAGTAAGATTGTTTTATAGGAAATCCAACCATAAGTTTGGTGTTGAAGTATGAATTTTAGCAGTTGCACCTTAAAGTGCTTAGGCGTGCACCGTGATTATTGTTAAAAGACACAAAAGTAACCATAAAGATGAAAAAATGACGATGGTAGGACATAAATTTATATCCGTTTGACTGTACGGCCGCTTCAGGGACGGAAGGTCATTAGAAGAATACCTAGATGTAATTTTTTTTAAACACTTTTAAGCTCAGACAATAGAATTACTTACTTTCGTTAAAAGCGTAAACCTAAAGATTTACAGATACTTGATAATTTCTATACAAAATTATTTTCATGTTTCTAGGTATACAAATACTATGTATTTTTGTTTTTATGATAGACATATTTAAAGTGTACAAACGGCTGCATATCAGCATATCTTCTATTACAAAGAGTTTACTGTACCCACAAGTTCTAAGTGTTTAGTTTGATCTGCAGGCATGTGTAAATAAAATATAAGAGAAAGCAATACTACAAAAGTGAACCAAGAAAATTAAAATATAAGACTATTTTAAAATATCAGAGATAGATAACACCTAATATATAAATTTTGTTTTAGATGATGTCTGAATCCGGCAATTCTCGCCACTGCAAAGGTCTTCATGTGGCTCGAAGGAATCGACTCATAAGTTATTCGAGCGACACATCTTCGGATGATATTGAATATCAAAATTCAGTGTCTCGGAAGCGCCGAAGAGATGATCATGAAGAAATTGACCCACTGTTTCATACTAGTAAAATTTCGCGTAGTTCATTAGAAGAAAATAGTATAAAATCTACCAGAAGTTCTAAACAGGATCAGATAAATATTGCTGATTTAATTAATGCATTAAATGTTAAGAATAAAGCCTTGGGTGTGAGTCCTCATCAAATGCTTAATGCATTGCCTGAATTTGATCCTGATAATAGGAATCAAAATATAGATATCTGGTTACATAAAATTAACGAGTATGCGCGAATGTACCATTGGGAAAATAGAGAGATATCACATCTTGCAACCCAAAAATTGGTGGGTACTGCTAAAAATTGGCTTCAGTCTTTACATAGTTTGGACTTCACATGGCACGAGTGGCAAGAAAAGCTACGTCGTGCTTTTCCCGCTGAAGATAATTTTGCCATAATTCTTGAAGAGATGTTTTCTAGGAAGACAAAACCACATGAAAGCCTAAGAATATACTTCTACGATAAATTAATGTTATTAAACAGATGCGATATCACTGGAAAAAAAGCAGTTGACTGTTTAATTCATGGAATTACAGACATTTCCCTCAGAAATACTGCTCAAGCTTTAAAATGTACTGAACCCGAAGATTTGCTTAAATATTTGGTTATGCAGCAACCTGAAAGCAAGATTTCCCAGACACAAAAGAAAAGAGGCTGGAGAGATGAAGGTTTTGAAGACAAAACATCGCGATCCCGTATTCGTTGTTTTAATTGCGGTATCGAAGGTCATACATCAAATCGTTGTTTCAAAATGAGAGATAAATCAACTTCATCTCTTTCTTCAATGAAGTGCTTCAACTGTAAAGAAGATGGCCATCGCTATTACCATTGCCCGAAGAACATTATACGATGCGATATATGTATGAAGATCGGGCACGATGAAAATCATTGTGATCGAAGTTCCATTTCTAATTCTAAGAAATATGTAAAATCAGAAAAAATTATGAATATTGACTGTAATTCTTCTTCTAAAAGTGATAAATATGTTAAAGATGTTAATATTAATAATAAATCATTTAAAGCCTATATTGACTTCGGTAGTGATTGTTCCCTTATTACACACACACAAGCAAGTAAATTACATTTGCAGAAAAATAATTGTAGTTCAACAGTTATTAAAGGTTTTGGCAATTCATGTATACACCCCCTTTACAAAACTGCAATATCAATTGACATTGATAATGTTGAGGCTACTATTGAAGTTTATGTAGTAGAAGATAAATATTTTCATTTGCCTATTTTAATTGGACAAAATTTTACCGAACTACCCTACGTCTCTGTTTTGAAAGACAAAAATAAATTAATTTTCTTTTATTCGTCATCATTAGAATCTGATAAGTTTACTGTCAAAATATCAAATAGCAAAGACATTGAACTCTCGGGCATTCATCTGCTACCTATTCACTGCTCAGAACCATATAATGGAGACATCTATGTGGAAGCCAAAAACAGAAATGTACCAGGAAAAGAATATTATATTCATCAAGGTGTATATAATATCAAAAAAGGCAAGGGTAACATACTAGTATCTAAAGTATCAAAAGCCCCTTTCATTCTGAAATCAGATACTGTTTTATGTCGTGCACTTTTATTTAATGAAGTTAAAATAAATGATTTTAAAAATATTTCTAAAATATCTAGTGAGTCTCTTCCACCTTTAAAAAAAGAGGACATTCACGTCGGGCCTCACATAGATGATAACACGGTAAAAAAGTTACATGCACTGCTACAAACTTATAGAGATTGTTTCGCTTGTTCATTAAATGAAATTGGCTGCGCTCCCAAAGAATTCGAAATGAAAATCGAATTGAAAGATGAGAAACCTGTCGTGTATCGCCCTTATAGACTTTCACACTTTGAAAAGTCAAAAGTGAGAGAAATTGTTGCTGAACTTCTTGACAATGACATAATACGAGAGTCAAATTCTGACTATGCAAGCCCAATCCTTATGGTAAAAAAGAAAACAGGTGAACAACGACTTTGTGTCGACTACAGATTATTAAACGCAAAAACAGTTAAAAATAGATACCCCTTACCACTTATAGATGATCAAATTTGTAATTTGAGTGGCAATATTTTTTTTACAACATTAGACATGGCTTCGGGCTATTACCAAGTTCCTCTTGAAGAAGAAAGCAAGCATGTTACTGCTTTTGTTACTCCGGACGGCCACTACGAATTTAATCGTATGCCGTTCGGACTTGCAAACGCACCTGCAGTTTTTCAAAAACTTATTAATAAAATATTGGGATACAGTAGATTTGATTCAGTTTTAGCTTATATGGATGACCTTCTTATTCCAACAAAGTCTGTACACCAAGGCTTAGAAAAATTAGAACAGGTGTTAAAATTAATACGCGAGTATGGCCTTACGTTAAAACTATCAAAGTGTACCTTCTTTGCAACGACAATTGATTATTTGGGTTACGAAGTATCATCAAAAGGTATCAGACCAAGCAAGCGCAAGACGCAGGCTATACAACAATTCTCAACTCCCACTAATGTCCACCAAACAAGACAATTCTTAGGATTAGCAAGTTATTTTCGAAAGTTCGTCAAAGGTTTTGGCCATATTGCTAGACCTTTGACAAATCTTCTTAGAAAGAATGTAGACTGGAAATGGACTGAATTAGAATCAACAGCATTCTTAACTTTGAAAAAGGCTTTGTGTAGTCAACCAATTCTAGCTCTGTACAATCCTGAGTTGAAGTCGGAGTTACATACGGATGCTAGCTCTGCAGGAATAGGAGGAATTTTTATGCAATGGCAAAAAGATTCCAAGAAACTTAAGCCTGTAGCCTACTTTAGTAGACAAACTTCTCCTGAAGAACGCTTCTACCACTCTTACGAATTGGAGACTTTGGCAGTGGTATGCTCCCTAAAAAAATTTAGGTCATATTTATTGGGTATACCATTCAAGATCTTCACTGACTGTAAGGCTCTACGTCTAACGATAAGTAAAAAAGATTTGATACCCCGGATTGCTAGATGGTTACTGCAACTGGAGGAATATGACTTTAAAATAGAATACCGACCTGGAGATCGAATGAATCACGTCGACGCTCTTAGTCGAAACCCAGTAGAAGAGCCCAATGAAGACTGCATTCCGGAAAATATAATATCTGTTTTACACATTCAGCAGAATGACTGGATGATGACACTACAACTTGGAGATCCTGAAATTAGTCACATAACAAAAGTACTAAGACCAGACATAAATGAAGAATTCAAAGACTTAAAAAAACATTACGTTGTAAAAAATAATGTTTTGTATAGAAAATTAGATTGTGACGGTAATAAATTAAGATTGGTTGTACCCAAAAGGGCTAGATGGCAGATTTGTCGTCAAAACCATGATGAAATAGGTCATTTTGGGTGTAAAAAAACGTTAGAGCGAATTTCAAGTCAATATTACTTCCCGAAAATGTCGCATTTTGTTAAAAAATACGTAAGCGCTTGCTTAGAATGTGCTTTTAATAAAGATAACAATCCCACTAAGCAAGGGCATATTTACCCCATTGAGAAAGTTGCTATACCATTTCACACTATACACATCGACCACCTTGGCCCGTTTATTAAGAGTAAGCAAGGTAATTGTTATATACTTACCATAGTAGACGGTTTTTCGAAATACACTTTTATTAGACCTGTTAAAGATACGAAGAGTAGTTCAGTCATTAAAGTTTTAAGACATATCTTTCAAGATTTTGGTACACCCGAACGAATAATTTCAGATCGAGACACTGCTTTTACTTCATCACAATTTAAGCAGTTTTGTTCAGAAGGCAGTATAAAACATGTTCTAAATGCTGTAGCGTGCCCTCGAGCAAACGGGCAAGTGGAACGATACAATCAGACAATTTTGAGAGCACTAGCTACTCAAAACTCTGAACAACATGAAAAAGATTGGGATGTTGCAGTACCTAAGATACAGTTTGGCATGAATAACACTATCAATTCTACGACGAATAAAACACCCTCAGAAATCCTATTTGGAATGAGACTTAAAAGTAAAGCTGAGAATATTTTTAGTAATATATTGGAAGTAATTAACAATAATAGTCATGAAGACATTTCTAAAATCAGACAAAAAGCTAAGGACAATATCGAAAAAAATCAAGATAAAATGAAAGCACGCCATAACTTAAATAATCCTCCAGCACATAAATATAACGTTGACGATCTTATTAAAATAACAAAAGTAGCATTTAATGATAATCCCGGTCAAAGCAAAAAGTTGCTTCCCAAATTCAATGGTCCATATAAAGTTACGAAGGTATTAGGCAATGATAGATATGAAATCACTAACGTGCCAGGTTTAACAAACCCTAAAAAGTATTGTTCTGTTATATCAGCTGATAGAATGCGACCTTGGATAAATATCAAAGCTCTAAATGTCGAATCTGATGATGATAGTGGTGATTCAGGCTCGGAAGTAGAAACTTCATCCTAAAGTAAAGTAAACTAAAAATAAATAATATTCTGATTGGCCAAAATGTCATGAATTGTGTGTATGTGTTTTTTCTTTTTTTTTAGTAAATATCATCCTTTTATAAATTATCTATTACCTTGTTTTATTCAGTTTAAGTTAGTTAAAAGACTTTTGATACTATTGTTGTGTTTTTTAAGTTGTATTTGATTATTAAAATAATTGTTTTGAAAAGAAGCTTTATTTTCTTTCATGATTCCAAAATCTGAACTTGTATGTTATACGTGCGCCGGAGTCTGCACGATGTCCGATGGCCGAATGTCATGAAATTACTTAAAGATTTTCCCAAATTTAATAATAATGATTATAATAATAGATTTATTCGAGTTGTTTCATTCGATTCTTATCGATTCGTTTATTACTAAAGCTACCGTAGCGCCACCAGCCGGTGGTAATGGAAAAATAATAACGCAACGTGATTGGTCGAAAGATCTCCCGCGCAGAAAATGGCATGACAGTTGAGGGGAAAATAAAGTATGGCTACTCGGGCACACACAGCTTGAAGAACCGTCGAAGAGGTAACACACAATTAGGAAGTCTAATATACCATACCTATCGCTGTAATAGCTATAGAAAAATATTAAAGTTGGTGAAATAAGTGTTACCGGTTCTCTAACTCTAGCATCTATTGTTTAAATCATTTTGTGTCATATTCATCCATGGTATTCGGAACTATATTTTTTTTCCTATTTAACCCCCTGTAATAGCCATAAAAGAAAATTCAAGTTATTAGAGTTTATGTCTTTATTAATGTTATGGTAAAAGGAAGCTATATGCTTAATTTGTGTCATTTTAATCCATGGGATTTTGATTTATATTATTTTCAACGTTTTTGTGCGAAGAACACTAGCGCGGCCACAGCGCGGCAAAGGAGCGCGTAGCCACGTAGGCATTCACGGGCTCCGGCGACCGGCTCCCGGCCGGGAGCGAGGCGCTATAATTTGTTTGTTGTTGTACGAGTAGTGACTTGTGATAATTGCATAGAAAATGGAAACTAATACAACATGTCTTATTTGTGGGCTAATGTTGGGTGGTAAAGCTGTAAAATTAAAAGAAAGGATTTTATTAACGCATTAATTGCCTCCCGTAAATATACACACATTACCATTACCCCAATGCCGTTATAAATTGGAAGCGCGCCGCCCATCGGCGTCGGCGACATCTCGATAAAGTCCACAGCCGCCCATGGGTTACCTCGGCATTGAGACATTCACTATTTTTTATATGTTTTACGAGCAGAGTGATTTGTTCGATTGAAGAGCGCATTCATATTGTGAGTTAATTATTACAAAAAATACATTTTCTTTGGTGTATTACCGTTATAGCGATGGAGTGTGAAAGTGACTTCCGAATTAATTTAAAGTAGTGCAAAATTGTGTCATTGTATTAAATAAATATTTTCCAAATAACATTTATATGCATGGTAAAATTTCCCCGTAAATACAAATTATTTATGTTAATTTTACAGTGATTTGAGTATCTCGGTAGCGATAGCGTAGTGATTTGACCGCCATAGTTTCGATTACAAAAACAAAGCAACTTTCGCCATGCCCGAAATTTTTTTTTTATACAACTAGATGACAAACAAGCTGACGGCCCACCTGATGGTAAGCGGTTACCGCCGCCTATAGACACCTGCAATAACAAGGAAAAATCACTTGATATTGCAGGTGCGTTGTCATCCTAAGACCTAAGCTGAAATGCCGTCCATGCCCAGTAATTACACTGGCTACCTTTCCCTTCAATCCGAAACACAGCGAACTGTTTCACGGCTGAAATAAGAAAGGCGGTGGTACCTACCCAGACGACCCTACATACGGGTCTACCACCGAGATGGGTCAATCATAATTTATAATCTCGAGCTTCTCCGTGCTTTGGAAGGCACGCTAAGCCGTTGGTCTCAGTCGTTACCACAACTGCTATAACTCACCGAACCGCTTTTTATATACAAAGCTCAGTAAATGAGTCATCACCGTCTGATGTGAAGCGGTAAGAAAAGTCCATGTGCGGAGACAGCCAGAGCAGTTTGAAAACACACTTTCTTTAAAACTTTCTCCCGCGTACGCTCAAGTTGTGGAATGAGCTCCCTGCAGAGGTTTTCTCGAATGAGTACAGCAAGGAGTTCTTCAAAAAAGGCGTGAAAAGGTTTTTACAGGGTCGGCAACGCGCAAGTGATACCTCTGGTGTTGCAAGCGTCCATAGGCTACGGTAACCGCTTACCATCAGGTGGGCCGTATGCTTGATTGCCACCTTAGTGGTATAAAAAAAAAAAAACACTGTTTTAGCCGCCCCCACCTTGCCGGTTTTTTAACGCCTCTTTTGAAGAAACCCATGTTATAGGAAGGAGGGAACACATGTGCTGGCAAAAAATTCCAAGTTTTGGAAGTCCGACAAAGAAACGAGTAACTATACTTCTTTGTGCGTGATGTTTAGGTGGAGACAGTAAATTGATGACTCCGAATACCGGCACGCGTGCTCCTGAGTAGGAAAGGGGAAGGTGGGATAAGGTCGAAAAGCTCCTCAGAACACTCTCCATGATAAGGCCGCTAAAAGGCGCTTAGTGATGCAATGTCACGACGGAGTTGTAGAGGTTCTAGGCTGTTCGTAACCTCTACGTCGTCAATAATACGGACGGCACGACGCTGCAATCTGTCCAGCGCATCGAGGAGGTACTTGGCGGAGCTTTCCCACAGATGCGAGCAATATTCAACGCAAGACCGGACCAGCGTTTTGTACAGCGGGCATAATAGGTCAGGCGTGAAAAATCGACGCACCTTGTTCAGGACACCTAGCTTCCGTGAGGCTGTTTTGACCACGGTTTCGATATAATTCCTCTGATTTAGATCGCAGCTTATCTCCATACCGAGCAAGTTGATGTAGCCCTGTGCCGAAAGAGTAGTGCCCTGAAGAGAGGGAAGGGGAAGGAACGGCGACATTTTCGCTGTAAACGCGCTGATTGGTCAGGTCTTCAATTTGTTCATGAAGGCTTAGAATGAGACTCCGGATTGACTGTTTGATCGTTTACTTAACGAATTTACAATAATAAAATATGAAATAAAAATGTATGTTTGTCGTTCCGCAGCTCAAGACGCAATGCCGGGGCGGTAGTGCTATTGCCTTGTGTTTGCCGTTAGGCGTCTATATGCGCCTGAACATCCTCCCCCCCACCCCCCCCCCCGCCCTCGAAGTCCTCAGGATTTCGTGGAGAAGTTGCTTCTGGTAGCAGGCAAAGATTCCGTACTGCTCGACGAATGATGCCCTTCGAAGTGGCGACGTCCACTACCCTCGATACTCCGTCAGAACCCGGGTATAATTTGCAAACCCGAGCCATGCGCCATTTCAAAGGAGGCGCGTTTGTCTCTTTGATGACTACTAAATCCCCTTCTCGTAGTCCTCTCTTGTTGACTCGCCATTTAAGTTTCTGCTGCAGTTCACTCAAGTACTCGTTCCTCCAGCGCTGCCAAAAGTGCTGTCTCATCTTCTCTATAAATTGGTACCGATTCAGTCTGCTTGGGTTCTCATCTAATAAATCTTCTGTTGGTAATGAAGTGAGTGGTCTACCGATCAGGAAGTGCGCTGGAGTCAATGGACTTAGGTCATTTGGATCAGAGGAAAGAGGAGTAAGGGGTCTGGAATTCAGGATGGCTTCTATTTGGGTAAAAAGGGTTGACAATTCCTCAAAAGTTAAATGTTTATCGCCTAATATTCTTGTTAGATGGTACTTCGCAAATTTTACCCCTACTTCCCATATTCCCCCAAAGTGTGGTGAATAAGCTGGTGAAAATTTAAATTGAATGCCTTCATCGGCAGCAAAACCAGAAATGTCTTCGTTGTTTGATTTTAAGAAATTTGAAATTTCATTATTTGCGCCGACAAAATTTGTGCCGTTATCACAATACAATTCCAGTGGCTTACCTCTACGAGATATAAAACGTCTTAGGCATAGAATGAACACATCAGTGGAAAGGTCACTCGCTACTTCAAGATGTAATGCCTTTGTAGCAAGACATACAAACAGACAAAGGTAGCACTTTGAAATTTTACAACCGCGACCCTTGCGATCAGTTATGTAAAAAGGCCCGGCAATGTCGACTCCACTGATATGGAATGGAAGATTAGGAGTAACCCTACTGGCAGGTAAGTGTCCCATGATGGGATTTAAACCTTGAGCTTTAATGACACGGCATAATCTACAATTGTTGACAGCACTTCTAGCTAATATTCTGCCATTAATGGGCCAAAACCTTTCTCGGATGGTGCCGAGCAACAATTGCGGACCACCATGCAAAAGTTTTTTATGATAATGATAAAATAATAGCTTTGTAAACGTATGATTTGATTCTAATAAAATTGGATGTTTCCTTTCGTAGGTTTCATTTGAATTCTGGATCCGGCCACCCACGCAAATAATATTCTCATTATAAGAGTCGAGACCTTGCTGGTAAGTTTTGTTTGTTTTTTAATAATTTTATTTCATCTGCGAAGCATTCACTCTGGTGCTGTTTAATTAAAATACTTAAAGATTTGTTTAATTCTTCGCTTGTGATCGAACCTGTACTTTTACTGTTTTTATTTTTTAAGTTGTGAATGAATCGCAGAACGTAAGCTTAAGATCTTTGTAAAGTTGTGAACTTCGAGAATCTCTCAAAGTCCATAACCCTCCAACAAGATGGTTTTGCATGTGTAGTTGTAGATTGTAGTGTAGTTATAGGTCGTAGTGTATTTTTAGTTTTCTTTTCAGGTAATTCAGGAATGGCCTTAGGATTTACTGGTTGTGGCCAATTATTAGGACCTTCAGTAAGGAAGGGTGGACCTTCCCACCATAGTTTGCACCATTGAACCAATCTAGGGTTGATACCACGAGATGCTATGTCTGCAGGATTTTGTCACCAGGTACATGCCTCCAGACGCCTGAGGGAGTCAGCTCTTGGATTTCGCTAACGCGATTTGCAACAAAGGTATTCAAGTCACAAGACTGCGATGCTAACCAGTCCAAAACTATTGTTCAGTCAGTCCAATGAAAAATAGCTTCAATTTTACAGCGTAATGTTTTCAATACCTTATTACTCAAACGTGCTGAAAGTAACGAAGCACACAATTCTAGTCTAGGTATGCTTGTAGATTTGACAGGAGCAACCTTAGTTTTGGCGCAAAGCAAACTGACCCTTATGTTACCCGAACTATTCTTGGAAAGAAGATAAATAGCAGCTGCATACGCTACCTGAGAAGCATCTGAAAATGAGTGTAACTGAATTGTTTCTGAATTTTTATTTATGACACATCTTGGAATTTCAATATTTGTTAAGCAATTCACACTAGATGCGAAATTAAGCCATTCCCTTTCAACATCACTATCAACCGAATCATCCCACTCTAATTTTGATAGCCATAGTTTTTGTAATATGATTTTTGGAATAATAGTGCATGGACTGAGCAGACCCAATGGATCAAACAATTTAGCTGAATTAGACAATATTGTTCTTTTTGTCACGTTTGTACTAATTTTTATTTCTACTGGAAACTGTAGTACATCCTTGGATGGATCCCATTTCAAACCTAAAACACTAGATTGTGAAGATGTGTCTAAATTCTTAGGCAAAACGGTCTCTGAATTATTTTCAAAGATAGCTGGCGCATTAGTTCGCCACTTTCTTAGTGGTAAGCAAGCTGAATTAAGTTTTTCTGTAACTGAAATGACAATTCTTTGTAATTCACTTTCAGTTTCAGCGCCTGAAAGAAAATCGTCGATATAAAAATCATCTCTAATCGCCTGGGACGTACCACCATCATTACATTCCTTTGAAAGTTGTAAAATACACCTAGTACTTAAATATGGTGTTGACGCCGTGCCGTATGTGACAGTGTTTAGTTGAAATATTTTTATTGACTGTGACGGGTCATCTCGCCATAGAATAAGTTGTAACTGGCGTTGGCTGGCGTTAACCAGCAATTGGCGATACATCTTTTCCACGTCAGCGGAAACCACGTATACATGCTGCCTAAATCTCAGTAATATAGAAAATAAATCATTTTGAACTACGGGGCCGATGTGTTGGATGTCATTAAACGATACCCCAGTAGATGTTTTAGAAGACGCGTCGAAAACCACTCGCAGTTTCGTTGTTTCACTGTTTTCCCTAATGACTGAGTGATGTGGAAGGTAACAACCAAATGCTGGCTTAGTGATTTCTGTCATATGTCCTAAATGTTCGTATTCATGAATGAATTCTAAGTATTGTTGTTTTAGTTGAGGTTTATTTTTCAATCTTCTTTCAAGTTGTAGAAGGCGTTTTTCTGCAATATTATATGAATCGCCTAATGTATCAATAGATTGTTTAAGTGGCATCTGAACACAAAACCCTTGCAAAAATTCAGAAACTTTAGAATTTTTGTAACTTAGCACCTCAAAATCGCCTAGCCGTACCGGACTATTAGTCCGGTACGGCTAGCAAGTAGGAACAGTCAACCGAAGGTCACGTTAACACAAACGCCCGAATTAAGCTAAACGTTTTGTACTTTAATTCGATTTCGTTTAGGTTGAAAATTGATTGGATTTTTTTTCTCATATTACGGTTACCTGACCTGCTGTTGTTTGTACAGTCGACAGCACATAAAGCGTAACAGTATGACCTCGAGTTTGTCCTTACTGCGTTCGTGATAGAGGTGGCTTTCGTATTGCAACTGTTACACTTGATGTGTTGTAGTCTGTAGTGTTACATATAAGTATAAATTTATCAATTCTTGTGACAATAGTGTACAGAACATAACAATTTCGTATTATAAGTAGGTATATTTTTTATTTATAAACATTTGCACATTATTAATGGTTAGATCGGATAATCCGAATTAATTTCATATCCGTTGTACACCCCTACATAATGAAAAATTTAAGAGCATACTTTATTTGATAAATAAAACAAGTGCGGGTACCGCGCGTTGTGAGCGAAATTATATAATAATAATTTTATACAGGATGGCGCGGTCAATGCGATAATAAATTAAAACTTGGGCTATATTAGTTCATAGAAATGGTATAAGATTGGCTGCATTACTTCATAGAAATGTCATAAAATTATCAAATCAATACGATGTTTTTGAAAGTGGCAAACCATTTCTATTAACTAATATAGCCCATGTTTTAATTTATTGTCGTATTAAAGGCACCACGCTGTATAACCTTTTTTTTCTTTTCTTTTTACGGGAGGCAAAGACTAGTGCTCAGAAATATGGACATCCCATTTCTCTCTGAAGCTGATTGAACAATTCTAGAGATAGTAAACTTATTAATAGTAGTAATAAAACAGTTATATCTCTAAAATCTTATTTAAAAAATTGTACCGTGCGGCGCCCCATTTACTCCCGTGGGTGTCGTAAGAGGCGACTAAGGGATCTCTGAGCTATCAACTGCTCCACTGGGGGTAGGGTGTGTAAACCCTGGTTAGTGACCACCGTACGCAAGGCGCAAAAACCCGCCAAGTGACCACTTGTGGCCGCGTTCCGGGATCAGTCGGCGTACAACCAGAGCTTGAGGCGACGATGCCGCGATGGATGCGGTCAATGGTGGCTTCTGTCTAACTAGTGCCAAGTGGAGTACGTTGACCCGCTGGCCGCCCGTGGCACAGTACAGGGGCCCAAGCTTTCCTATCCAGATCGTGAGGCTGCCCCATCATGCCTCGGATAATCTCAGGGTTGTCCGTCGTGCCGGTTGGTGACCAGATGGTGGGGTTCCAGCGGCTATACCCGGGAGGATTCAGGGGCCCTTCCGTCCGGCGGGTCAGCGCTTCTCTGCTGTCGGCTGTTTGACTTGACTTTGCTGACCTGGCGAAACAGGCCTCAAGATTTGACTGCCTATATCCATCCATGGTAGCGACAAGTAATGTGTATTGTCGTACAGCGGTGCACATCCGCACTACAGCCACGCTGTTTGAGGTCGGGCTCACTAACTTCCGTGGGCTCCATGCTAACCTCAATGTCGTACCAACATCTTGAGACGGCTAGGGCAGCGCTGCTTTTTTTGACGGAGATGCAAATACTCCGCCCGGCTGACACAAGGTATCTGGACTATCCCGGCTATGCTCTTGAAAAGGCCTTCAAAGCGAAGTGCGGGGTATGCTTGTTTGTCCGGGCGGATGTTTGTTGTCGCCATCTACGCCGCTTGGAAGACCCTTTCTTTTCCATCCTCGGGGTGCACGTGGACCTGGGCACTCATTACCTGTCTACGTTTGCCTCTACAGATCCCACAGCGGTGACATGGAGACAAGTTTCGAGTCGAGTCGAGTTTTTGAACACCTTAGTCGGGTGGCAGATGTTGCGCAGGAGCAGTTTCCAACGGCGGAATTGTTGTTTTTGGGAGATTTCAATGTTCACCACGATACGTGGTTATGTTTCCCCAAAACTGACCATGCTGGTAGAACTGCCCATGCGTTCGCACTCACGCACGACCTGACTTAACTGGTTAACCAGCCCACCAGGATTCCAGATATTGTCGGTCACGCACCCTCTTTGTTGGACCTTCTACTGACGACTCGCCCGGAGGGATATAAGTTAGAGGTTCGAGCTTCCTTGGGATCATCGTGTCACTGCCTGATTTCCGCTGCGGTGCCACGGGCGTCGCCACTGGCATCTGTGGTAGCCAAACGCCGCATCTGGCACTATGCGTCGGTAGATTGGGGCGATATGCGAAATTACTTTGCATCTGTTCTTTGGAGGCAGCGCTGTTTCAGTGAGTCGGAGCCGAATGCTAGCGCTACTGCTGAGTGAGCTGGTGAGATAATGTTAGGGATGGAGTACTATATACCTCACTCCGATCTTGTCAGTAAGGGTAGGCGTAACCACTAGTTCAATAGCGAGTGTGCCTTAGCTGTTGAGAACAAACAGTCGGCATACCGCGCTTGGATCAGAGGTCGAGTCAATAGGGATCCCAATAATGACTCACTGAAAGCAGCCTATAACAAAGCCACCAAGTCCTGCAAAAGGGCCCTAATCAGAGCGGATGCTCAGCGCGTTGCACGAGTTAGGCAAGAATTACTAACGCACCCTACGGGAAGCCGTAGCTACTGGCGTCTGGCCAGAGCCGTGCTATTCAACTTCTGCCAACCCTCGCTGCCCCCGTTGAGATGCTCTGACGGAACACTTGCTCATAAGCCGCAAGAGATAGCCGATCTCATGGTAAAACCCTTTGCTGCTAACTCCTAAATCGATGACTGAAATTCTCAGCCACCGATCAGACCCAGCTAACTACCCCCAATAGCTGTTACCTCTGTTCTTTGCAAGGTTATGGAACGGATCGTAAAAAACCAGCTGGTCCGATACCTAGAAGATCACTTATTAATTAATGATCGTCAGTGTGGGTATCGGTCGACACGGTCAACGGGTGATCTTCTAGCGTATTTAATGCATGTCTGGGGTGAAGCTATTGACAAACGTGGTGAGTTAGTGGCTGTTAGCCTTGACATTGCCAAAGCTTTTGATCAAGTCTGGCACAGGGCTCTTCTCTCCAAGCTCCCGGCATACGGTCTGCCCACTCAGCTCTGCAACTGGATCGCCAACTCCTTGCATGAGCGGAGAATCCGTGTCCTCGTTGATGGATGCGCTTCGTGGTTTGTGTCAGTGAACGCTGGTGTACCACAAAACCACAATGCTCTGTTCTATCCCCCACTCTCTTTCTTCTTCATATCAATGATATGCTTCCATTAGGAAACATTCATTGCTATGTGGATGACAGTACAGTGCATGGTGGATATTACGGTCGCCCAGGGGCTGGGGGCATTGAAACCGAGAGGGAGAGAATCAATCTTACCATTGAGCTCAACACGGTGTTAAACCTCATATCTGAATGGGGATTTAACAATCTTGTTGAGTTCAATGCTAAGAAAACACAGGTGAGCGCGTTTACAGCCAAAATGTCGCCGCTCCTTCCTCTTCCCTCTCTTCAGGGCACTACTCTTTCGGCACAGGGCTACATCAACTTGCTCGGTATGGAGATATGCTGCGATCTTAATCAGAGGAATTATATCGAAACCGTGGTCAAAACAGCCTCACGGAAGCTAGGTGTCCTGAACAAGGTGCGTCGATTTTTCACGCCTGACCTGGTCCGGTTTTGTGTTGAATATTGCTCGCATCTGTAGGATAGCTCCGCCAAGTACCTCCTCGATGGGCTGGATAGATTGCAGCGTCGTGCCGTCCGTATTATTGACGACGTAGAGGTCACGAACAGCCTAGAACCTCTACAACTCCGTCGTGAGATTGCATCGCTAAGCGCCATCTATCGGCTTTATCATGGAGAGTGTTCTGAGGAGCTTTTCGACCTTATCCCACCTTCCCCTTTCCTACTCAGGAGCACGCGTGCCGGTCCTCAAGTCCTCAAGTCATCAATTTACTGACTCCACCTAAACATCACGCACAAAGAAGTATAGTAACTCGTTTCTTTGTCGGACTTCCAAAACTTGGAATTCTTTGGCAGCACATGTGTTCCTCCTTCCTATAACATGGGTTCCTTCAAAAAAAGCGTTAAAAGGGCTGGCAAGGTGGGGGCGGCTAGAACAGTGTGTTTTTAAACTACACTAGCTGTCTCCGCAGAATGGACTTTTCTTACCGCTTCACATCAGATGGTGATGACTCATTTACTGAGCTTTGTATATAAAAAGCGGTTTGGTGAGTTAAAGCAGTTGTGGTAACGACTGAGACCAACGGCTTAGCGTGCCTTCCAAAGCACGGAGGAGCTGGAGATTATAAATTATGATTGACCCATTTCGGGGCATGGCGAAAGTTGCTTTGTTATTGCAATCGAAACTATAGCGTTCAAATCACTACGCTATCGCCACCGAGATACTTAAATCACTGTATAAATTAATGAAATTAAAAACAACTTAGCACCAACTCCAAAAACTTTGTTTCTAGGGGATGAGTGTACCTACCTACTCAATTTAATTATTTTATCCTTTTAAGTTTTTTGAAGTCGGTTGTAATTATTGTTTAATTTTTTTTTTTACAATTTCTATTGTTAACTTTCTAAGGTCAAAGCTAGATGGGTGACCGTCAACTTATATTGTGTCTCACTATCGTATCGTTCCACTAAAAAGTCATAGGAAAGCAAAAATCCGCAATTTCGCATACGTAGACGACTTACTGATTACAGTTTTTTTTATTTAAAACCCAAACTACCCAACTGATTTTGAAAAAAAAATTATGGGACTAAATGACAACTATTCCGCATCAAACAAAAAAGAATTATATAAATCGGATCTAAATCTCGGCGTGATCGGTGTACATACAAAGAAAAAAAATACGTAGACGACTTACTAATTTCATTTTATTTTATTTATAAAAACCAAACTACCGAACTGATTTTGAAAAAAAAATATGGGACTAAATGGCAGCTGTTGGAAATGTAGGAAAAGCTGAAAAATATAACTTCCTTCTTCGACTATGACGTTTTTAGTAAGCAAAAGCCAACAAAATACAATCGTAAAAACCATAGAAAAATAGATCAAAAACATAAATAATATAAAAAAGGTTGACTTAGCGTAGTCAACATGGTCGCCCCCGTGTGGCAACACCAGAATAAGGGAGTGACTAAGCTAAGTCAGTAGAACCAGCTTCCGCGTTGGCCTACGTAAGGTACCAGACCTAGTGGCAACTTCGGCGACACGCACTATGCTATCACGGCCTGGGAATAATGCAACCACCGTAGGGAGACGACGTACCCAGTATGAAATGCGAGGTGGTGATGGCTTCCTCCACTTCGGAGTCCACAGACACGTGCGTGAGGGGCCGGGAGTTGACAATGGCCTCGGCTTCCAGGAGTAGCGTGTTGAAAATTTCCTCA
Source organism: Nymphula nitidulata (assembly GCA_947347705.1). Classification (NCBI taxonomy): domain Eukaryota; kingdom Metazoa; phylum Arthropoda; class Insecta; order Lepidoptera; family Crambidae; genus Nymphula; species Nymphula nitidulata. The sequence continues at coordinate 15,508,637 of OX374618.1, read as the reverse complement.
CATGGAGAGCGCTCCTTTAACGTGCCAGAAAGAGCCGTCTTAATACTTTGCACGAGCCTTTCCCAACATCCGCTCATGAACGGTGCTGGGGGAATAAACTTCCATTTAATCTTCTTCTTGTGGTGGGCCAGCCGTTCCGATGGTGAATCGCCAGTCAACGGGGTGGTTGGTAGAGCCTTCCGAATTTTGCACAAACAGCAATCACCAGCCACTCTCTTCACGCCCGGTTGCAGGCCAATAATGTGATACTTTTGGCGCAACTCGTTCACGACGGTCTCGCTGTTTAAATGAGCCATAAGCTGGTGAACCGAAGCGATTAGCCGTCGCACGATCCTGTGATTGCCATCAAGCACCACTGGGTTAATCGCTGTGGAGACGTTCTCAATTGTTGAAATTCTTCCAGAAAGCCGTAGCGTGTGATCCTGACCAATAAACAACGCCAAACTCCTCAAGCGACTAGTTTTGGGTAACGTCTGGCCGCGCTGGGTAAGGGTGTACTCAACCTCGAAAGAATCTAACTGCGAAAGAAGGAGTAGTTGTCGCTCGGCCTCCACTAAATGACGAGAAGTTAAAGAAGATTCGGAATAAGCGCTTTGATGCGAAGATGCCAGAAGGGCTTTGAACCGCTCCGCGCAAAGCGAAATTCTAGCAGTAGCCCGTAACAAACGAAGCCACTGACCGAAACGAGTGGCTTCCGCAACCACCGGTGAAGGTAGTGTTCGCGAAACAGTTGCCCCTACCGTCTGCAAAACAGGAACAATGACGCTTCGTTTAAGCTCCTCGAGTATTGGAGGCAGTTGAGTGAATGGTTCCTGTAGCCAGTCGACAAAGGATAATGACAGACACGATGGCCCCAGAAACCATCGAGAGGAAATTTGGAATTGGTGAACGACGCGTGTAGCATCGTCCGCCACATTCAAACCTGACGAACTGCTAGTCCGCTCCATAATCTCTCCTACCCGATGAGCATTAAAAGACTCGTGCGCAGGGGCAGTAACGTCACGACAATGGTTAACATAGCAATTTCGCGACAAACTTGATTTATAATATTTAACTTTGCCAAACAAAACCCACCCGAGGGAGGTCAAAGTAGCCACCGGTTGGATGCGAGTACCGCGACGTATCTCGTGAGGTAGTAAAAGGTGCGAATTATCTACACCTATCAAAAGTGATGGTTTAGCGTCGTCATAGCTCAGAAGCTCGGCAATGTCGGAAATGTAATCTAAAGCCTGAATATCGTGGAGACTGACGGACTGCGGTGAGATATCCAAGTTGGGGACAGCGCGAACATTTTTGAGCTCAAAGAGCTCCGAGCAATGACGACCCTTAATTTTTAAATTAACGCGATCTACTTTCATCGTCTTGGACATCCCCCCAATACCCTCAATGGTCATAAGGCCACTTTGTCCTTCAGCGCCAATGGTTTTGGCGAGAGATGAGTCCATTAACGTAGCGGTGGAGCCGTCATCTAATAATGCGAAAGCATCAACAGCACCCCTTGGGCCAGAGACGGTCACCGCAACCATCTTGAGGAACGGGCGGGAAGATGAACGAGAACTACTATGAGCTACAGTTTCTGAAGCAGCGTTATCAGAAAGAGCAGGGCCCTCGGGCGCTGACTGCACACAAGACACTGTAGTACACTCCGAAACATCTCTATGAAGAATGGAATGATGAGTGAATTTCTTCGTACATGAATTGTGTTTACATGAAAATTTTCTACAACGAGCATATGCATGACCTCCTTTTTGTAGGCATTTGTGGCAAACCTTCATTAATTTTACCCATTCCCACCTTTTATCAATTGAAAGAGTTTGGAATTGTTTACACCCTAGAACGACGTGTCCGGACTTTTCACAAAATAAACAATCCTCTTTGAATGATTTTGGGTTGTCATTTGCCACGGATGCTGCCGAAAAAGAAGTTTCGTTTTGACAAACGAGATGAACACTTTGACGCTTGTCAACCATACCATGAGTGACATGCGGCAATGATTTGGATGGTTCCATGTACTCGTATCTAGCGCGAAGATTTGCTTCGCCCACTAAAAATTTAGATAAGAGTTCTAATCTGTAATTATGAAGGCTTTCGTTTCTGCATGCAAAGTCCGCCCAACGAGTTCGTAAGAGCGGCGTCAGCTTGCCGACAATCTCGTTACACAACTCCGGAGAAGCTAGATACTCTGGCCGATCCAACAGCCGCACCACCTCTACACAATTGCGTACTTTGCATGCAAAAATATTTAAGTCTTTCGAGCTCTCGTGGCTGGGTAGCCTAGGCAAACTACGAACTAAGGCGAGTTCCGTCAGAATAATCCGCTTTGTGGAAATGCAGGAAAAGCTGAAATATGAAACTTCCTTCTTCGACTGTGACGTTTTTAGTAAGCAAAAGCCAACAAAATACAATCGTAAAAACCATAGAAAAATAGATGTATCAAAAACATAAATAATATAAAAAAGGTTGACTTAGCGTAGTCAACAGCTGCTATTCCGCATCGAACAAAAAAAAGAATCACGAAAACCGGATCAGTAATCTCGGCGTAATAGGTGTACATACATAGAAAAAAAACCCAGCTTTACCACCCAACATTAGCCCACAAATATGACATGTTTTATTAGTGTCCATTTTCAACGCAATTATCACAAGTCACTACTCGTACAACAGCAAACAAATAGCGCCTCGCTCCCGGCCGGCAGCCGGTCGCCGGGCGGAGCCAGTGACTGCCTACGCGCTCCTTTGCCACGCGCGCTGTGGCCGCGCTAGTGTTCTTCGCACAAAAACGTTGAAAATAATATAAATCAAAATCCCATGGATAAAAACGACACAAATTAAGCATATAGCTTCCTTTTACCATAACATTAATAAAGACATAAACTCTAATAACTTGAATTTTCTTTTATGGCTATTATAGGGGGTTAAATAGGAAAAAAAATATAGTTCCGAATACCATGGATGAATATGACACAAAATGATTTAAACAATAGATACTAGAGTTAGAGAACAGGTAACACTTATTTCACCAACTTTAATATTTTTCTATAGCTATTACAGCGATAGGTATGGTATTTGGGTAAATCCAGTATTTCCATGGAGTGAGATGGCACAAAAAGCTTATGTATATCAGTAATGACTTTGTTATCATCATGGAAGTTAAATTTTCAACTCTAATTTTCTTTTCAACGAAATAATGCATAAAAATTAGCAACCATAAAAAATGACACAAAATCATGATTTGGGTTGGTCAAATAGTATACTAACTGTATGCAAAAAATCATAAACTTTAATATTTTTGGAACCTCAAAACCTAGCGGTACCGGACTATTTTACAACGGACTACATGCGAGAGTTAAATTCGATTACAAAAGTTTATTTCAAATATAGTTACTTTAATATGAAAAAAAAAAAGGTTATATCGATTTTAGGAATCAATGCAAAGTTTCCTGAAAATATTCACCTATTAAATTTTAATTTGGAATTTGTTCTTTTTCACTCAGGGAACAGAGAAGAAAATTATGCAGAGGAAAAATATCACCCCGCTGACCCTGGCCCCCCTTTATTTGCTGACGCTGGTTCTACTTATCTGTATTTTCAGTCATCTTTATAAGGTACGTAAAGCACTTATTGTGTTAGCTCAAATCAAACTTTTCTTCGGATATTATTTATTACAATTCAAACTTACGCAGTGAAAAGAAAATACTGATTATAACGACTGTTTAAAATAATTATCTCAATTGTTCATTGTAAGAATAAAATTTTATCCTTCTTACGTAAATATAGGTAACTTCTATTTTATCTACATAATATCAAATATAAATAATAAATATGTACATATTTTTATGAAAACAGAGAGAAAAACTTTATACCTATGATATTTTAATTTAAACATGTTCTTTTTTTGCAGCTGTGAAGCGAATTCTGAAGAGGAAAAATATAATTGCTGCTCCGTGGATGTACTCCCGTGTCATCTCATTATGAACACCCAAAAAGGTAAACTTTGATATTTTCTTAACATAAGTAAAACACCAACACATAACGTTGTGAAGTGAGAGAGATTATGTCGACGGATATTCTAAAACATACAGTTCTTATCATAAATCTCAAGAGTGGTGCAAAATGTAGGGACGTTTTAAACGTCTGTTGTTGAATTGCATAGGTTTTATAACCAAACTAAAACGGATTCCATTAAAACTGGGATCGGAACGGACTCCAGCTTGAACGGAGTGAAGCGTAGCGCCTAAACTTACATTCTGTCGACGGACATTCCAAAACATACAGTTCTTATCAAAAACTGCACGAACGGTTTGATTTGAAGGTGCATTTTCAATGTCTATTATTGAATCGCATAGGTATAATAACTAAAATAAAACGGATTTCATTAAAACTGTGATCGGAACTTAGTGCAGCTTGAACGGAGCGAAGCGTAGCTCTAAACTTGTACATTTTGTCAATCGAACATTCTAAAACAAAGAGATTTCATCGAATACTGCAGGAATAGTGTCACTTAATTGTATGTTTTAAACATGTGTTGAATTCCGTTTATTGGACGATCTAAAACAGTTTCATTAAAACACCGTATACAGAAATTATTGGTTACAAAGTTACTGGATATTCTAAAACAGTTTTCATTTTTCTAAAACAGTTCCTACTACTGATGCAAGGTTAAGCAAAACTCTCACTTGATTGGACCTTCTAATTCACTATTTCAGTATAACACCTACACAGAACATCTAAACAGTGATTGTTCATTCTAACTCACTTTTTCAGTAAAACACCAACACAGAACGTCTAAAAAAGTGATTGGGCATTCTAACTCACTTTTTCAGTAAAACACCATCACATAACGTTGTGAAGTGATGCGGAGCGCAGCGGAGCATGGGCGAGCAAAGCGAGTTAGAATGCACAATATACACCTACTAACATAACTTCTTGCATATTTGAAGTCAAACATTTAAAACTAATTTTTTGAATATTTTTGTAAATTTGAATGCAACCTTGCAATTACCTACTCACATTTTACAACAACTTCGCACTAAATTTAAATCAATCATAATCTAATTTGTTTTATTTATCTGTTTAAAATAAATTTGTTTTATACACATTACCTACAAAAATTCATTGTGAAGTGCTTGTTATTTATAGTATGATGTTTTACTTTCAGCAATGAAGTCAACCAACGCAGCCCGTCCGTGCCGTGCCCTGGTCATGATGTCTAAATATTCCCACCGTTTAATAAAGCCATCGTTAAATAGTACAAATTGTCAAATTAATGTAATTGTAAAAATAAACAGTTATATCGCATGCAGCATATAAGCTGCTCGTGATGTTTTGAATTGTTTCATTTACTGGTATATCTATAAAAGGTTGGTTGGTTCTTCTCAAATGGTAAAGTTTAAGCTTTCAAACTATGGGGTCAGTAACTGAGGTGAACCCCGAGGCAATCGGCTCATAGTTATTGCACTGACTATCACACGCTCTAACACGGCTTTGGAGGTTACTTTACCATGAGTTCCTCGAGGCTCGCTATAGGCAGCCCTTAGTCGTTTATGAACACTGTGTATGTCTTTGCTTGATTATGGGGGCAGTAACCAAAGTCAAACCCGAGGCAAACGGCTCATAGTTGAATGGTAAAGATAGGCAAACTATGGGGTCAGTAACTGAGGTGAACCCCGAGGCAATCGGCTCATAGTTATTGCACTGACTATCACACGCTCTAACACGGCTTTGGAGGTTACTTTACCATGAGTTCCTCGAGGCTCGCTATAGGCAGCCCTCAGTCGTTTATGAACAATGTGTATGTCTTTGCTTGATTATGGGGGCAGTAACCAAAGTGAAACCCGAGGCAAACGGCTCATAGTTGAATGGTAAAGATAGGCAAACTATGGGGTCAGTAACTGAGGTGAACCCCGAGGCAATCGGCTCATAGTTTTTGCACTGACTATCACACGCTCTAACACGGCTTTGGAGGTTACTTTACCATGAGTTCCTCGAGGCTCGCTATAGGCAGCCCTCAGTTGTTTATGAACAATGTGTATGTCTTTGCTTGATTATGGGGGCAGTAACCAAAGTGAAACCCGAGGCAAACGGCTCATAGTTGAATGGTAAAGATAGGCAAACTATGGGGTCAGTAACTGAGGTGAACCCCGAGGCAATCGGCTCATAGTTATTGCACTGACTATCACACGCCCTAGCATGGCTTTGGAGGTTACTTTACCATGAGTTCCTCGAGGCTCGCTATAGGCAGCCCTTAGTCGTTTATGAACAATGTGTATGTCTTTGCTTGACTATTGGGGCAGTAACCAAAGTGAAACCCGAGGCAAACGGCTCATAGTTGAATGGTAAAGATAGGCAAACTATGGGGTCAGTAACTGAGGTGAACCTCGAGGCAATCGGCTCATAGTTATTGCAATGACTATCACACGCTCTAACACGGCTTTGGAGGTTACTTTACCATGAGTTCCTCGAGGCTCGCTATAGGCAGCCCTTAGTCGTTTATGAACAATGTGTATGTCTTTGCTTGACTATTGGGGCAGTAACCAAAGTGAAACCCGAGGCAAACGGCTCATAGTTGAATGGTAAAGATAGGCAAACTATGGGGTCAGTAACTGAGGTGAACCCCGAGGCAATCGGCTCATAGTTATTGCAATGACTATCACACGCTCTAACACGGCTTTGGAGGTTACTTTACCATGAGTTCCTCGAGGCTCGCTATAGGCAGCCCTTAGTCGTTTATGAACAATGTGTATGTCTTTGCTTGACTATTGGGGCAGTAACCAAAGTGAAACCCGAGGCAAACGGCTCATAGTTGAATGGTAAAGATAGGCAAACTATGGGGTCAGTAACTGAGGTGAACCCCGAGGCAATCGGCTCATAGTTATTGCACTGACTATCACACGCTCTAACACGGCTTTGGAGGTTACTTTACCATGAGTTCCTCGAGGCTCGCTATAGGCAGCCCTTAGGCAGCCCTTAGTCGTTTATGAACACTGTGTATGTCTTTGCTTGACTATTGGGGCAGTAACCAAAGTGAAACCCGAGGCAAACGGCTCATAGTTGAATGGTAAAGATAGGCAAACTATGGGGTCAGTAACTGAGGTGAACCCCGAGGCAATCGGCTCATAGTTATTGCACTGACTATCACACGCTCTAACACGGCTTTGGAGGTTACTTTACCATGAGTTCCTCGAGGCTCGCTATAGGCAGCCCTTAGTCGTTTATGAACAATGTGTATGTCTTTGCTTGACTATTGGGGCAGTAACTAAAGTGAAACCCCAGGCAAACGGCTCATAGTTGAATGGTAAAGATAGGCAAACTATGGGGTCAGTAACTGAGGTGAACCCCGAGGCAATCGGCTCATAGTTATTGCAATGACTATCACACGCTCTAACACGGCTTTGGAGGTTACTTTACCATGAGTTCCTCGAGGCTCGCTATAGGCAGCCCTTAGTCGTTTATGAACAATGTGTATGTCTTTGCTTGACTATTGGGGCAGTAACCAAAGTGAAACCCGAGGCAAACGGCTCATAGTTGAATGGTAAAGATAGGCAAACTATGGGGTCAGTAACTGAGGTGAACCCCGAGGCAATCGGCTCATAGTTATTGCACTGACTATCACACGCTCTAACACGGCTTTGGAGGTTACTTTACCATGAGTTCCTCGAGGCTCGCTATAGGCAGCCCTCAGTCGTTTATGAACAATGTGTATGTCTTTGCTTGATTATGGGGGCAGTAACCAAAGTGAAACCCGAGGCAAACGGCTCATAGTTGAATGGTAAAGATAGGCAAACTATGGGGTCAGTAACTGAGGTGAACCCCGAGGCAATCGGCTCATAGTTTTTGCACTGACTATCACACGCTCTAACACGGCTTTGGAGGTTACTTTACCATGAGTTCCTCGAGGCTCGCTATAGGCAGCCCTCAGTTGTTTATGAACAATGTGTATGTCTTTGCTTGATTATGGGGGCAGTAACCAAAGTGAAACCCGAGGCAAACGGCTCATAGTTGAATGGTAAAGATAGGCAAACTATGGGGTCAGTAACTGAGGTGAACCCCGAGGCAATCGGCTCATAGTTATTGCACTGACTATCACACGCTCTAACACGGCTTTGGAGGTTACTTTACCATGAGTTCCTCGAGGCTCGCTATAGGCAGCCCTTAGTCGTTTATGAACAATGTGTATGTCTTTGCTTGACTATTGGGGCAGTAACTAAAGTGAAACCCGAGGCAAACGGCTCATAGTTGAATGGTAAAGATAGGCAAACTATGGGGTCAGTAACTGAGGTGAACCCCGAGGCAATCGGCTCATAGTTATTGCAATGACTATCACACGCTCTAACACGGCTTTGGAGGTTACTTTACCATGAGTTCCTCGAGGCTCGCTATAGGCAGCCCTTAGTCGTTTATGAACAATGTGTATGTCTTTGCTTGACTATTGGGGCAGTAACCAAAGTGAAACCCGAGGCAAACGGCTCATAGTTGAATGGTAAAGATAGGCAAACTATGGGGTCAGTAACTGAGGTGAACCCCGAGGCAATCGGCTCATAGTTATTGCACTGACTATCACACGCTCTAACACGGCTTTGGAGGTTACTTTACCATGAGTTCCTCGAGGCTCGCTATAGGCAGCCCTTAGTCGTTTATGAACACTGTGTATGTCTTTGCTTGACTATGGGGGCAGTAACCAAAGTGAAACCCGAGGCAAACGGCTCATAGTTGAATGGTAAAGATAGGCAAACTATGGGGTCAGTAACTGAGGTGAACCCCGAGGCAATCGGCTCATAGTTATTGCACTGACTATCACACGCTCTAACACGGCTTTGGAGGTTACTTTACCATGAGTTCCTCGAGGCTCGCTATAGGCAGCCCTTAGTCGTTTATGAACACTGTGTATGTCTTTGCTTGACTATAGGGGCAGTAACCAAAGTGAAACCCGAGGCAAACGGCTCATAGTTAACGACTAAACTATCTAAACGAAGTATCTAAATAAACTTTACTTTGTAAGAACGTTGTTGTTGTTGTATTTGGAATTTTATGTTTCTTTGTATTACACTAATTGTCACCAATCACTAGCTGTCTTTTTATTTTATCTCCTTTCAATCAACGCAAAACATTCGAGATATTGGGCATTCTGTTCACGTAGTGAGTGCATCGGAAGTCCCCGGAGGGGCTGGAGATAAAGCACAAACGAAGTGGGGTAGAATGCCCAATATCTCACTACTTAGGTATATTAGCTTAACCTTTCAATTTAGTTATATCTGTATCTATGTTTTGTTTTGGTAAGTTGTCTATAATGTAATAGGTAATTTGTTAAATTTTGATTGTTTGTTTATTTTACTAATGTAAACTTTATATTTATTCCTATTAAACTTTTCACTTTTATTAATATAGATAATATGTATTAAGTATCTACTTATTTGTATTATTTTGTAAAATTTGTATTGAGTTGCTTTTGTGTATAAAAAAGAAATAAATCAATAAGATGTCTTGTAATAAAAAATGAAATGCAAAAACCATTTCAGCCGTTCCCATTTCCCAAATTGCTGCTACTTCTTTGTACTAAGGTCTTCCCACGTAAGGATTATGAACTAATGGCGTAGTGTACAGACAATAAATTATTGTAATTATTTATTTGGAATTAAATTACTTATTTTACAAAAAATACAGCTTTTTACTTCCCACAATTTTTTTAGTCAGCTACATGCAGACGACAGCACATCACGTGTAACAGTTATACTAAGAAAGTGGCTCTATTACGAACGTAGTAAGAGTGGTCTCTAGGTCAAACTGTTACGCTAGATGTGCTGCCGACTGTACATAGTTTTCTTAACATTTGTCATGAAATTATGAAAAATATATTTAATTTACGTGAAGTCACCCTTTTCGGTAGATTTATTTTCAAGATACAAATGCTTATTATTTTTACAATATTGTCCAAATGACAATTTTTAGTTTGGTTTTTTATCTTTTATTATAAATCAAATACCTATTAATTTCAGAATAATTTTTTAGTCAATAAGTAATTAGAATAATGTTCTTTAAAGTGTGGCTGTATAGATTTCTACCGTAGTACATACAAAGACAAAGCGACTATAAGAGTTGTTATTGGTTGCCGCTCGATTGCGAGTGCCGCTAGTTTCCAATTTAGGGGATGCAGAACCGGACCTTATTTAGGAACCGGGTTTTTCGGTTCCGTTTTACCGAAGAACCGGGTACCCGGGTTTTTCCGGTTCTTTCGGGTCGTGAAATTAAATTATATTAAATTTGTTTTGGTTTTGTTTAGAAACTCTATTGATCACAGTTAAGAAAATAAATAATATGGAAAATTGCTAGCCGATTGGCTAGCAACAAATTACAACAAAGTTTTTAAATAATCAATATGTCATGTATATCAATATGTGAAGCGGTAAGAAAAGTCCATGCGGAGACAGCCAGTGAAGCTTGAAATACACTGTTCTAGCCTCCTCCACCTTGCCAGCCCATAAGGTCACTTTTCACGCCTCGTTTGAAGGAACCCATTTTAAGGAAGGTAGAAACACATGTGCTGGCAAAGAATTCCAAGTTTTTGAAGACAAAGAATCGAGTTACTTCTTTGTGCACGATTTTGAGGTGGAGACAGTGAATTGATGACTCCGAAGATCGCCACGCACGATGAAAGAGGAAGGTGGGATAAGTTCAAAAAGCGATGCAATAATTGATGACAGGTCTCGCCGCAATTGCAGAGGCTCACAGTGTGCTGGCAAAGAATTCCAAGCTTTGGAAGTCCGACAAAGAAACGAGTTACTAAATTTCTTTGTGCGAGATGTTGAAGTGGAAACAGTAAATTGATGACTTCGAAGACCGGCACGCGTGCTCCTGAGTAGGAAGAGGGAAGGTGGGATAAGATCGAGGAGGTATTTGGGGGAGCCATCTCACAGGTGCGAGCAATATTCAACGCAATACCGGACCTGAGTATTGTACAGAAGGCATAATTGATCTGGCGTGAAAAATCGACGCATCTTGTTCAGGACACCAAGCTTCTGGGAGACGGTTTTGATAAAGGTTTCGATATAATTACTGTGATTCAAATCGCAGCATATTTCCATACCGAGCGAGTTGATGGCACCCTGTGCCGAAAGAGTAGTGCCCTAAAGAGAGGGCAGGGGAAGGAACGGCGACATTTTGGCTGTAAACTCGCACTCCTGTGTTTTCTTAGCATTGAACTTATGAAGATTGTTAGATCCCCATTCAGATATAAAGGGTTCAACACCCTGTCGAGCTCAATGGTAAGATTCATTCTCTCCATCTAGGTTTCAACGCGCCCCTGGGAGACCGTAATATCCACCATACACTGTACTGTCATCCGCATAGCAATTAATGTTTCCTAATTGAAGCATGTCATTGATATGAGGAAGAAAGAGAGTGGGGGATAGAACAGAGCCTTGAAGTACACCAGCGTTCACTGGCATGAACCCCGAACACGGATTCTCTGCTTATGCAGGAAGCTGGCGATCCAGTTGCTGAGCTCTGCAACTGGATCGCCGTATACGGTCATACGGTCTGTCCACTCAGCTGAGTGAGCAGACTGGGAGCTTAGAGAAAAGAGCCCTGTGCCAGACCCGATCAAAAGCTTTAGCAATGTCTAGCAGCCACTGACTCACCACGTTTATCTATAGCTTCACCCTAGACATGCAATAAATACGCTGGAAGATCACCCGTTGACCGTTTCAGGCAAAACCAATACTGACTATCATTAATTAATGAGCGATCTTCTAAGTATCGGACCAGCTGGTTATTTAAAATCTGTTCCATAACCTTGCAAAGATCTGTGGTGACAGCTATTGGGCGGTAGTTAGCTGGGTCTATCGGTCTCCTTTTTCACTGTCATCAGTGATCTGATGACTCATCACACTCATCCACTGTACGTAAAAACAAAATTATAATCTTTTCTAAATAAAACGGTCTAATATTTTTTCCACGTACAAGAATGCCTCAAGCGACCTGCGACCTGAGCGACCAAAGAAAGAGTATATAAGTACGGTAATATGGAAAAAGTACCTATTAAATAATTTATTAATCTGAATTCAGCTAACTTTGTGATGTGTATTAAGTGAAAACAAAAGAATGTAACAAAAACACGGAATATATCCACGGAAGACCAGCGTCGTAATGTCCAAGGATGCTTCGGCTTATGCTGAGTGGATTCCTTTTCAGTGACATATTTATATTGTTATTTGTTCAAATGTGTTGTATTTGACTTCTGTAGTCATAATTATGTGTTACTGAATAAATTATTTCATTTCATTGCAAAATATGGTATCTATACTTACATGTCCAAACTTACAATAATGATAAAGATTATTACTTTTGTTTAAATTAACACACCAGTACACTTTGATAATTAACGATGCACTGACTGAGCAAGACAAAATGGTGGCGAATGAATGCTGTGAACTGCTATGCTGACCCATACCCTTACTAGTGTAGCCATGCCACGGCTTGCATATTCCAAGTTCGATTTATCGCAAACAATATCGTTAAATAATTGATTTCTTTGATGACATTCATAGGAACCGAAAAACCCGGGTAATAAATTTTTAAGAACCGGTTCTTTGAGAGCTATAAGAACCGGGTAAAACCGGGTATTTTCGGAACCGGGTACAACCGGGTGCATGCCCTAGTTTCCATACATAATAATCGCTAATGCACTCGGCGAGCAACCAGTTTGCGATTTGTATCCGTAATAGCAATACAGCAACCACGACTAGTGGCAATCGCGTTGCTATTTATTGTACAATTAGCAACCGGTTGCAAAAGATCGGTACTAAGCCCGCGGGCTGTGTGTGACGATATACGGAGTTAGTACGTAAACCCCGCCTCTTTCTTACCGGGCGCCGCCCACAACTGGTGACGTCGGCTGGTGGCTTGCTTACCGGGCGTTCTTTCCGTTTCTCACCGGTAGGTGTGTGACGGGTAGTACATTTTGTATTGCATTCTTGCCTTCCGGTTTTATGATCCTTTCTAGGTAGAATGCAAGAACCGGTAGGTGTGTGACCGCGCTCAAGCTTGGAATGATGTCATTCAAATCAATGGCGATTCGAGTCTCAATGTCGGCCTCGCAGCGCGTCGTCGTGACTGCGGCGCAGTGGTTGCCGAGACGCCACCGCCGCCGTCGCTGTCGCCCGTTCCTGTTATATCCGTCTCTAATCCATGGTTATATCTCTAAAAAACTGTGTAAACGTTATTAAGGTTTTGGAGGTGGGTGACAGCGTGTTCAATAAAAGCGTTCGAAAATACATTTTGGATTTTTAAGCTTATAGAGCTAAATTGGCATATAAACAATTGATGTAGGTGGACGATTACTAAATACGTCATTTAACACAGCCGTTATAGTCAGGTGCAATAGTAAGTTCACATGTAACTAGTACAGAACGGTATTGCTCTATAAAATTGTCCGCAGATGCCTTGATTCGTCTGATTTGCGTATTAAATGGTTACAAATGAACTGCTATCGTAATTTTCTTTGAAGGGAAACAAGAATATGTCCAATCCGCATTCCGGATTGGACATTTTTTTGTTTTGGCACATTCCTGTTTGGACATATTCCGTTTTCGGCACATTTTAATTATTTTAGTAAATACTATGAAAAACTCGTGACTTTGCTTGCATAATAAAATAGAATGAAATTTTTTGGTTAAATTATATTTTAATCAATTAAAATAAAAGTTAATAATCAACAGTAGGTAGGGTACCTACACTGATTACTTAAAATAATCAGGCAACCAACTATTAATTAACCGACTAAATTCATATGTTTCAGGGACATTTATAGAAGTTGGCAAAGCCTATTTAAGCATTCCATAACATTTTTTTTTTATAAAATTGTCCACAACAGTCCGCCTCCGTTTATGCTATTTCACTGCCTCTACCTTTACCTTGTATCACAGTCAACGGGCACGTCTAGACAGAGCAATCGTAAGGGGTACGCGGAGCGAGAGGGAGGTGGTAGCTCGAGATTCATACACTCGCTTGCGACATGCCGGTCAGGAGTGTCACATTTTAATAAGCTTTTTTCCTGGTTATTGCAGGTGGGTGCCAATAGGCGACGGCAACCACTTAACACCAGGTGGTCACCAAGTTGTATAAAAAATACTATACTATGCTGAGAGAGACTGCATATCGTCATCTCATCTCGTCTTGTATCATTTTCGTAGTTTTCGGTGGTCCCGATTTAGAATGCACCATCAATTTCGAGATCCAAGATGGCGGACGCGACTTTTTTATAAACAATCAATATGGGTATCATTTTTGTGGTTTTCAGGGGTACTGATTCTGAATACAACATCAATTTTCAAGATGGCGGACGCAACTTTAAATATAAAAATCAATATGGGTATCATTTTCGTGGTTTTCGGGGTCCCGTTTCTGAAGACAACACAAATTTCAAGAAACAAGATGGCGGACGCAACTTTTAAAAAAAATCAATATGGGTATCATTTTCGTGGTTTTTGGGGTCCCGTTTCTGAAGACAACACAAATTTCAAGATCCAAGATGGCGGACGCAACTTTTAAAAAAAATCAATATGGGTATCATTTTCGTGGTTTTTGGGGGTCCCGATTTTAAATACAACATCTATTTCCAAATCCAAGATGGCGGACGCAGCTTTTTGAAAAAAATAATATTCCGCCATCTTCTCAACAGATGTTTTATTTGGGATCGAAACCCCCAAAAACCACTAAAATGATACCCATATTGATGTGTTCTTAAAAAGTTGCGTCCGCCATCTTGGATCTCTAAATATAAGTTGTAATCAGAATCGGGACCACCGAAAACCAAGAAAATGATAACCATATCGATTTTTTTATAAAAAGTTGCATCCGCCATCTTAGATCTTGAAATTGGTGTTGTATTCAGAATCGGGACCCCCGAAAACTACGAAAATGATAACCATATTAATTTTTGTAAAAAAAAGTCGCGTCCGCCGCCTTGGATCTCAAAATAGGTGTTGTATTTAGAATCGGGATCCCCGAAAACGACGAAAATGATACCCATATCGATTTTATATAAAGTCGCGTCCGCCATTTTAGATCCCGAAATAGCCGTGACCGGGACCCCCGAATGCCGCGAAAATTAGACTCTCACATGAAAAATTATTTATAAGGAGTAACCTCCAAAAATAAAAAATGTGACAACCATATGTAAAATATTGATAAAAACTATATTTTTATTCAATGAGGTATTTGTGATATTTATCATTGGAAAATAATACTTTGTGTACAACGATACCTAGGATTGATTTCGTTTGTAATATACAGGGTGGTGCTGTCAATGCGACAATTAATTAAAACATGGGCTATATTAGTTCATAGGAATGATTTGCCACTTTTGAAAACATCTTATTCATTTGATAATTTCTGGACATTTCTATGAAAAATGCAGCCAATGTTTTACTCCATACAAATATCATGAACTTATCAAATAATTAAATGTTTTTGAAAGTGGTATACCATTTCTATAAACTAATATAGCCCATGTTTTAATTAATTGTCGCATTGACAGCACCACCCTGTATATTACAAACGAAATCAATCCTAGGTATCGTTGTACACAAAGTATTATTTTCCAATGATAAATATCACAAATACCTCATTGAATAAAAATATAGTTTTTATCAATATTTTACATATGGTTGTCACATTTTTTATTTTTGGAGGTTACTCCTTATAAATAATTTTTCATGTGAGAGTCTAATTTTCGCGGCATTCGGGGGTCCCGGTCACGGCTATTTCGGGATCTAAAATGGCGGACGCGACTTTATATAAAATCGATATGGGTATCATTTTCGTCGTTTTCGGGGATCCCGATTCTAAATACAACACCTATTTTGAGATCCAAGGCGGCGGACGCGACTTTTTTTTACAAAAATTAATATGGTTATCATTTTCGTAGTTTTCGGGGGTCCCGATTCTGAATACAACACCAATTTCAAGATCTAAGATGGCGGATGCAACTTTTTATAAAAAAATCGATATGGTTATCATTTTCTTGGTTTTCGGTGGTCCCGATTCTGATTACAACTTATATTTAGAGATCCAAGATGGCGGACGCAACTTTTTAAGAACACATCAATATGGGTATCATTTTAGTGGTTTTTGGGGGTTTCGATCCCAAATAAAACATCTGTTGAGAAGATGGCGGAATATTATTTTTTTCAAAAAGCTGCGTCCGCCATCTTGGATTTGGAAATAGATGTTGTATTTAAAATCGGGACCCCCAAAAACCACGAAAATGATACCCATATTGATTTTTTTTAAAAGTTGCGTCCGCCATCTTGGATCTTGAAATTTGTGTTGTCTTCAGAAACGGGACCCCAAAAACCACGAAAATGATACCCATATTGATTTTTTTTAAAAGTTGCGTCCGCCATCTTGGATCTTGAAATTTGTGTTGTCTTCAGAAACGGGACCCCGAAAACCACGAAAATGATACCCATATTGATTTTTATATTTAAAGTTGCGTCCGCCATCTTGAAAATTGATGTTGTATTCAGAATCAGTACCCCTGAAAACCACAAAAATGATACCCATATTGATTGTTTATAAAAAAGTCGCGTCCGCCATCTTGGATCTCGAAATTGATGGTGCATTCTAAATCGGGACCACCGAAAACTACGAAAATGATACAAGACGAGATGAGATGACGATATGCAGTCTCTCTCAGCATAGTATAGTATTTTTTATACAACTTGGTGACCACCTGGTGTTAAGTGGTTGCCGTCGCCTATTGGCACCCACCTGCAATAACCAGGAAAAAAGCTTATTAAAATGTGACACTCCTGACCGGCATGTCGCAAGCGAGTGTATGAATCTCGAGCTACCACCTCCCTCTCGCTCCGCGTACCCCTTACGATTGCTCTGTCTAGACGTGCCCGTTGACTGTGATACAAGGTAAAGGTAGAGGCAGTGAAATAGCATAAACGGAGGCGGACTGTTGTGGACAATTTTATAAAAAAAAAATGTTATGGAATGCTTAAATAGGCTTTGCCAACTTCTATAAATGTCCCTGAAACATATGAATTTAGTTGGTTAATTAATAGTTGGTTGCCTGATTATTTTAAGTAATCAGTGTAGGTACCCTACCTACTGTTGATTATTAACTTTTATTTTAATTGATTAAAATATAATTTAACCAAAAAATTTCATTCTATTTTATTATGCAAGCAAAGTCACGAGTTTTTCATAGTATTTACTAAAATAATTAAAATGTGCCGAAAACGGAATATGTCCAAACAGGAATGTGCCAAAACAAAAAAATGTCCAATCCGGAATGCGGATTGGACATATTCTTGTTTCCCTTCAAAGAAAATTACGATAGCAGTTCATTTGTAACCATTTAATACGCAAATCAGACGAATCAAGGCATCTGCGGACAATTTTATAGAGCAATACCGTTCTGTACTAGTTACATGTGAACTTACTATTGCACCTGACTATAACGGCTGTGTTAAATGACGTATTTAGTAATCGTCCACCTACATCAATTGTTTATATGCCAATTTAGCTCTATAAGCTTAAAAATCCAAAATGTATTTTCGAACGCTTTTATTGAACACGCTGTCACCCACCTCCAAAACCTTAATAACGTTTACACAGTTTTTTAGAGATATAACCATGGATTAGAGACGGATATAACAGGAACGGGCGACAGCGACGGCGGCGGTGGCGTCTCGGCAACCACTGCGCCGCAGTCACGACGACGCGCTGCGAGGCCGACATTGAGACTCGAATCGCCATTGATTTGAATGACATCATTCCAAGCTTGAGCGCGGTCACACACCTACCGGTTCTTGCATTCTACCTAGAAAGGATCATAAAACCGGAAGGCAAGAATGCAATACAAAATGTACTACCCGTCACACACCTACCGGTGAGAAACGGAAAGAACGCCCGGTAAGCAAGCCACCAGCCGACGTCACCAGTTGTGGGCGGCGCCCGGTAAGAAAGAGGCGGGGTTTACGTACTAACTCCGTATATCGTCACACACAGCCCGCGGGCTTAGTACCGATCTTTTGCAACCGGTTGCTAATTGTACAATAAATAGCAACGCGATTGCCACTAGTCGTGGTTGCTGTATTGCTATTACGGATACAAATCGCAAACTGGTTGCTCGCCGAGTGCATTAGCGATTATTATGTATGGAAACTAGGGCATGCACCCGGTTGTACCCGGTTCCGAAAATACCCGGTTTTACCCGGTTCTTATAGCTCTCAAAGAACCGGTTCTTAAAAATTTATTACCCGGGTTTTTCGGTTCCTATGAATGTCATCAAAGAAATCAATTATTTAACGATATTGTTTGCGATAAATCGAACTTGGAATATGCAAGCCGTGGCATGGCTACACTAGTAAGGGTATGGGTCAGCATAGCAGTTCACAGCATTCATTCGCCACCATTTTGTCTTGCTCAGTCAGTGCATCGTTAATTATCAAAGTGTACTGGTGTGTTAATTTAAACAAAAGTAATAATCTTTATCATTATTGTAAGTTTGGACATGTAAGTATAGATACCATATTTTGCAATGAAATGAAATAATTTATTCAGTAACACATAATTATGACTACAGAAGTCAAATACAACACATTTGAACAAATAACAATATAAATATGTCACTGAAAAGGAATCCACTCAGCATAAGCCGAAGCATCCTTGGACATTACGACGCTGGTCTTCCGTGGATATATTCCGTGTTTTTGTTACATTCTTTTGTTTTCACTTAATACACATCACAAAGTTAGCTGAATTCAGATTAATAAATTATTTAATAGGTACTTTTTCCATATTACCGTACTTATATACTCTTTCTTTGGTCGCTCAGGTCGCAGGTCGCTTGAGGCATTCTTGTACGTGGAAAAATTAGACCGTTTTATTTAGAAAAGATTATAATTTTGTTTTTACGTACAGTGGATGAGTGTGATGAGTCATCAGATCACTGATGACAGTGAAAAAGGAGACCGATAGACCCAGCTAACTACCGCCCAATAGCTGTCACCACAGATCTTTGCAAGGTTATGGAACAGATTTTAAATAACCAGCTGGTCCGATACTTAGAAGATCGCTCATTAATTAATGATAGTCAGTATTGGTTTTGCCTGAAACGGTCAACGGGTGATCTTCCAGCGTATTTATTGCATGTCTAGGGTGAAGCTATAGATAAACGTGGTGAGTCAGTGGCTGCTAGACATTGCTAAAGCTTTTGATCGGGTCTGGCACAGGGCTCTTTTCTCTAAGCTCCCAGTCTGCTCACTCAGCTGAGTGGACAGACCGTATGACCGTATACGGCGATCCAGTTGCAGAGCTCAGCAACTGGATCGCCAGCTTCCTGCATAAGCAGAGAATCCGTGTTCGGGGTTCATGCCAGTGAACGCTGGTGTACTTCAAGGCTCTGTTCTATCCCCCACTCTCTTTCTTCCTCATATCAATGACGAAAACTGAATGAATGGGACCACCGAAAACCAAGAAAATGATAACCATATCGATTTTTTTATAAAAAGTTGCATCCGCCATCTTAGATCTTGAAATTGGTGTTGTATTCAGAATCGGGACCCCCGAAAACTACGAAAATGATAACCATATTAATTTTTGTAAAAAAAAGTCGCGTCCGCCGCCTTGGATCTCAAAATAGGTGTTGTATTTAGAATCGGGATCCCCGAAAACGACGAAAATGATACCCATATCGATTTTATATAAAGTCGCGTCCGCCATTTTAGATCCCGAAATAGCCGTGACCGGGACCCCCGAATGCCGCGAAAATTAGACTCTCACATGAAAAATTATTTATAAGGAGTAACCTCCAAAAATAAAAAATGTGACAACCATATGTAAAATATTGATAAAAACTATATTTTTATTCAATGAGGTATTTGTGATATTTATCATTGGAAAATAATACTTTGTGTACAACGATACCTAGGATTGATTTCGTTTGTAATATACAGGGTGGTGCTGTCAATGCGACAATTAATTAAAACATGGGCTATATTAGTTCATAGGAATGATTTGCCACTTTTGAAAACATCTTATTCATTTGATAATTTCTGGACATTTCTATGAAAAATGCAGCCAATGTTTTACTCCATACAAATATCATGAACTTATCAAATAATTAAATGTTTTTGAAAGTGGTATACCATTTCTATAAACTAATATAGCCCATGTTTTAATTTATTGTCGCATTGACAGCACCATCCTGTATACCGATTTATGTCGAAAACGGAATGTGCCGAAAACGGAATAGGTCCAAACAGAAATGAGCCGAAACAAGAATATGTCCAATCCGGAAACCGGAATGCGACGAAAAGGGAATCAATCGGTTTTAGATGCCTGTTATAGTTTCACTGACAAAACGCAAGAACACGTTTTTTAGAGCAGAATTGATGTAAGTATAGGCTTTTTTAGTTCCTTTAATACACGTGTTGGTATTATAGCAGGCTATTTATCTCTAATATGAAATCGATACATAAAAGTAGATAAATGTTGCTGTTAAATGACAATTATGTCATAAAAGAGATTTTTTTCTCTATTTTACAGCAACGGACTTAAAAGAATAGAAAAAAATATAAACGCAGAGCCACACATTTAATAGAAGTGAATGGACGTTATGAGAAAGTAGCATCATCTTCTATATTATTTCAGTTTAATACTAGGCTTGCAGTGAAGACATTGTCACAACAAGTATCTACAATAATGGCCCTTAGAATGTCAAAGTTACTTTAATTGATAAATATTTTAGTAAAAGCTCGCTAATTCGAGGAGGGCACTTCAAAATTATGCTAAATGTAACCTTAGTTTATCAGTAAAACTTCGGTCGCACATCTTTTCCATCGTATTAGAAGAATATTATAGTAACAAAATAAAATCTTCACTCAAATTTATATTGTAGTATAAATAAATTTTACTTTAGCAAATTTTATTTATTTTTTACAGTCTGGTTTGTGAAAGAATGAATAAAGTGAAATATAAACTCTAGTATAGTATGAAACAGTGCGTCACTGTTTTGAGAGATCTGCGTCACTGTTTTGGAAATTGTATAGGACGAATTTGCAGTGCGGTCGCGCTAATTTACATTGTATTTACCAAAGCAAATGTGAAACGTTCCTTTGCGCACAATTTGTGTTGCGCTAAACCACGGAGTACTTAACCAGTGGAGAGCGCATAGATGCATTTCTCCTTAGCAACACAGGTCACTGCTTAGCGGTGCGGGGGCGACGAGGCATTGGCTTCGCTGATTGGTCAGTTCAATTACACGTGTTTTTGTAGGGAGCAGGGAGACCAAAAATATTATCGACTATCGATAAAAACTATAAGTCAACTTTGCTGCGAGGGAATTTCTAGTGTAATTAAACAACATAATAACTTAGTACGATATTAATGAATAAAAGTAAGAAAAAAAGAAAAAATATTTTATTTAAATAGGCCACAAAGAAACACTTTTAAATCGTCAAAAAAACACATTGTTACAACTATCACAAAAATATATTAACTAACAACGTCATAGTCTCTGTCTGTCTGTCATGTCTGAATTTACACCGGTTCCAAAAGTTGAACTACCGAGAAGATTTCGGCAAAAAACTCATGTAGTCACTCTTTTCAAATATTAAATTACAATGTTTTTTTAAAAAATATAACTTTTAGCAGCGCAGTGCCGCCGCCCAGCGAAAAAAAAAATATTAGAAGAGAATGTATATCAACGTACCAACAAAGTAGGTACCCAATGTCAAAAGTATTATCGTCATTTTCAAGCTATCTGACAATGCACAATCACAATATAGGTATACAGTGGTTAATAGTCATAATACTCGTAAATAAACATATAAAACATTTTGGAATTTTAATGTGTCCACGCATTCTTATCATCTAAATATTCTTGGACCTTATAGTAGCCTTTTTTCATTAAAGTTTGTTTTGACATATAACTTAAGTTTGTGAAAAGGCAGTTCAGTTACATTTGGTGCGACTTTGTTGTAAATGTGTATACATTTCCCCATGAATAAGCGACTTGTCTTGTGAAGTCTAAAACTTGGAACAGCAAGTTTATTTTTATATCTAGTGTTTAAGTTATGAATATCACTATGTTTTGAAAAGGTATGTATAAATTTGTGAACATAAATTATGTTCTCATATATACAGAATGTAAAAAATCTATGGGCCCTGGGGGGGAACTACTTTAAATCCTTTAGTTATCTCATTTTACTGAAAGGAAACATTCCTTTATTTTTGAAAAGACACAAAACTGCATTCAAAGATCTTTTAAAACTTGCTAGTCTCACCTGAGAATCGAACCAACTAAAAATTAAAACAGTAAACCCTCGCTATTTTTTTATACGAATCGGTAGGATTATTGTGCAGGATAAAATTTGTCTAGCAAACACACTAATATGTTGTACGTGATACCTATGAAATTGAATATTTATTACAAGTTTTTTATTAACTACCTAGTACTTAACTGTAATGTTCATTTGTAACAAGTAAACCATACGTTAATTTTATTATCTCTCTAACATCCAAAGATATTGTATGAAATACAGGTTAGCTAATGTTATTTATGTCTTAGTACCTTATTGAAGACTTCGATAAGAAAATCATTAAATTGTAATAATAAATTTATGCACAATTCGTTCTTAAACTAGGCAATCTGAGGAAAAGTTAAAAATGGAACGCATTTTTTAATGCAACGCGGGGCAATTTGAAATTAGAACGACAACTTTCAACATTTCTAAAATCGTTAAAAATGTTGAATGTATTCGATCGTAAATAATTGATGTTACTTTTCACTTTTTTTATTCCAAATACCAAATGTTTATTTAATCAAACTTTATCCTGAACATTAATCCTACCGATTCGTATAAAAAAAATAGCGAGGGTTTACTTTTTTAATTTTTAGTTGGTTCGATTGCCGGGTGAGACAAGCGACTTTTAGAAGATCTTTAAATGCAGTTTTGTTTCTTTTCAAAAATAAAGGAATGTTTCCTTTCAGTAAAATGAGCTAACTTAAGGATTTAAAGTAGTTCCCTTCCAGGGCCCATAGATTTTTTCTACCCTGTATATATGAGATCATAATTTATGTACCGTATTTTGACTCTTTAAATAATATTTTCATTTGTAACAAGTAAACCATACGTTAATTTTATTATCTCTCTAACATCCAAAGATATTGTATGAAATACAGGTTAGCTAATGTTATTTATGTCTTAGTACCTTATTGAAGACTTCGATAAGAAAATCATTAAATTGTAATAATAAATTTATGCACAATTCGTTCTTAAACTAGGCAATCTGAGGAAAAGTTAAAAATGGAACGCATTTTTTAATGCAACGCGGGGCAATTTGAAATTAGAACGACAACTTTCAACATTTCTAAAATCGTTAAAAATGTTGAATGTATTCGATCGTAAATAATTGATGTTACTTTTCACTTTTTTTATTCCAAATACCAAATGTTTATTTAATCAAACTTTATCCTGAACATTAATCCTACCGATTCGTATAAAAAAAATAGCGAGGGTTTAATTTTTTAATTTTTAGTTGGTTCGATTGCCGGGTGAGACAAGCGACTTTTAGAAGATCTTTAAATGCAGTTTTGTTTCTTTTCAAAAATAAAGGAATGTTTCCTTTCAGTAAAATGAGCTAACTTAAGGATTTAAAGTAGTTCCCTTCCAGGGCCCATAGATTTTTTCTACCCTGTATATATGAGATCATAATTTATGTACCGTATTTTGACTCTTTAAATAATATTTTACGTCACTGTGTGATACCCGCGGCAGCTAGAAGCACTCTGAAGCCGAAATCGGCACATAAACTCGTTTTAGCATATGCTTAGTGAGAAGATTGCCCCCGCAAGCGCAGTCAATTGGTTATATAGTCTTTGCGCTAAACCAACCAATTAGGTTTTTTTTTTCGGAACGTACGTTGATATCTTTGATTATAATTATATTACATATTAATTAAGTTCAAATAACATGAATTAATAAAATAAAAACTTTCTAAATTGAGTAAAATATCGATCGGTTTTTGACAGCACCTAAATACAAATACGTTACTTTGGCAACCATCTTATGGGAAGTATTTTCCGCTGTCGGTCGCACGTTTTTGATTAAGTTAGTGCCTAAGCAACTTGTCAAAAATGTTTGTAGGACAGCGGAAAATACGTTCTCATAGATGGTTGCCATAGTAACGTCTTTGTATCTAGGTGCTGTCAAAAACTGATCGATATATTTACTAAATTTAAAAAGTTTTTATTTTATTAATTAAATGTAATTTGAACTTAAAAAATATGTAATATAATTATAATCAAAGAAATCAATGTATGCTTCGAAAAAACAGCTAATTGGTGGCCGTTTATATGTTTCGCGCAACACAAATTGTGCGCAAGGTAACGTTTTACATTTGCTTTGGTAAATACAATGTAAATTAGCGCGATCGAGGCCCCCTTGGGCAGGCCGTTATTCTAAGCCCAAAGACCAAAATACAATATTTAATTCAAAGAAGTAATTTTTTCTTAGGTAAGCAATAAAAAACATTGAAATTTCACGACAGCATTTAATAATGTTACATATTTTATAACTTCTCTGTGGATTTTAAATGTTCATCTCTTAGCTCTTTCCTGATGTCAATATTAGACTGCAATAGTTCTCTAAGTTTTTCTTGTATATCATCAGTTCTTTTTTCCAGAAAATCCAATGCACTATTTAATTCATCAAGTTTTGAATCTAGCAAGTAATATTCTGAAATCAAAATAAAATCATAAATGCTATTGATTGATTTATTTGCTATAATTTTACATGGTGTTGCTGACATGACAATACGACAGTAAATTAAAACATGAGCTATTCAAGGTGACAGGAAATTAGTGGCAGAGCCGTTAAGGGGTGATAGTATTGGTCAATTTCAGCCGATTTTACTATGAGACCTACCGTCCTAAAGTTAATCCTTTCCAAGATATTCGTACTTAAAGAATTTTCCAAAAAAATCCTACTTCAAATCCTAAAATGGCTATAATTCTTAAAAATTGGTCTTGTTAAGCCATTTTATTATTATTTTGCAGCAAGAATATACTAAATAATGACTATTTATTGTCAAATCTTCGTAATTGTTGGTATCTTAAGCGAAAATCGTTTAACAAAAACATAAAATAAAAAAAAATTGCAGTGACTGCCTCTAAAATGTCGATTTACTCAAAAAAAGTCTCCGAACATTATTACGTACATAATAACAAAAATACATCTACGTTTCATTGCCTTTCAAATGAGGTATTAAAATTCAAAATCTGTTAAGAAACCACAGCGATATGATCAATAGAACAAACCCAGGTAGAGTCCAAGAACAAAGAACTCGCAAAAAAAAGGCTCGGACGCTACCTGCGTCTTGCACATTTCTATAAAATAATGCAACCAATGTTATATTATTGATATTTTAATGATTCACTTATATTCAATATACAATTACATTGCATTAATTTATTACATACAAATGCCACGAAATCATCAAATAAATAAGTAGTTCTTTTTTTAATTTGTAAACGATTTCTATGAACTAATATATTAATTTTTACCATTTCTATGAATTAATATACCCCATGTTTTAATCTACTATTGTTGCGTCGGCACTACTCGGCACCAACCTGTATTTGAGTAATGTATTTTATTTTAGTCTGTTTAGTTATTCGTCCACACCGCGAAAATAAAAGTTAATGTCTAATTAATTAAATTAATATAAATATCATTACTATAGAAATTTAGACACGCAAAAACGATACTTCTTGCCGGTCTGCTGGCAGAAATTTCTTTAAAAAAAAGAATTGTCTTGAATTAACCCTTTCAGTACAAGTGGCAACTATAGTTCATTTGACAAATTCGCTTCCTAGTTTAGGTGGTGGCAACTATATATAATAGAGCAAAATTATTTTAAAAAAAATACTATAGTAGAACTGCTTTACCGACTGTTTAAAAATAGATAAGTTACTCCTTCTGATGTCAAAGTTCACAATGTTATTAAATGGAAGATATTTAGACAATAAAAAAACGCGAAAATACATTTCATAAATCTCGCGTACATAGAGGAAAGTTGACAACATGAAGTTTTATACAAGGTGGCGCGACAAGTCTTAATACCTAACTGAAGACAATCTTACATATAGCTATCCCACTCCATGCTCTCAGGATCAGTTTACCAGATTCTCAATTTAACAGGATTCGCAACTAACCAATAAAAGACAATAATAAATAATTCTTTAATTTTATTTTAACATTATTTAAAGTGTTTGAAAAATATATTTTTTATACATAATGTAAAAATGAAATGAAATGGTTTAGGTACCTAATAACCGTTTCTTTGGGAGTTCCTTAATTTTTTTATTAATTAACGACATATTTTATTACCGACTATTCGGTCGGATGAAGATAAAATGTGAAATTTTTGAAATGAGGCGTCCTTCGTGCTCAACAAGGAGGCGACCAGCCATTCTGACGTTAGAATGGCTGGTCAAAAAAAATATTCTTATTTCTCTGAATGTATCATATGAAGCAGCAATGTATCTCTGGGCAGCGTTCGGGAAGCTACGCAGCATATTCTCGGCCCAACTACCGCAGTGTCTCATGACGAAAGTCTTTAATTCGTGTGTTGCCAGTGATGACATACGGAACCGAGACGTGGCCGCTTACAATGGGCCTTATAAAAAGGCATACAAAGTCACCCAAAGAGCAATGGAGAGTGCTCTATGCTATGCTTGGTGTTTCTCTGCGTGATCGAATCAGAAATGATGAGATCCGCAGGAGAACTAAGGTCGCTGACATAGCCCAAAGAATGGCGAGTCTCAAGTGGCAGTGGGCAGGTCACATTGCGAGGAGGACTGAGGCTTCTGCCTCGAATCTTGCGGGCAGCTGGGCGGCCGCGGCGGCGGCGCGGGAGCGGCAGGATCTTATGCGTAAAATCAAATGGACCGGTCCGCGAAAAAAAGGCGCGGCAGCGGCGCGGGCGCGGGCAACGAGCGGTGCACTCCAGTCAAGCGGTGACCGACCGCGCGTCTGCATTGTAGTGTTGTGCAATTTATTTTTGTGACGTGTCATAATGTCTTCGGACGTGCTAGAGCAAATAATTATTTCATCAATTTTTTAGAGGACACTGATATTGAAAAGCAAAGATGTGAACCATCTTCTTCATAATAGTAGGGATTCACTTCTTTTCCCCTTATATGGCCTTATATGGAATAACATGCTGTGACACAAGTACTTCGGCGAAGACTACTAGACAATTCTCGAAGTTTCTTTGTCTGTTCGCGCTGTCTTTTCGCGACAATTCCAGAAGATTCTTCTTCTCTCCTTGTCTAGCATTAGCTCTATCTCACTCACTCTTGTGGAATTTTACATTCTTTCTTTAAATGGTCTGTCTTTAATTTAAGATGGTCTTTCTTTAATTTAAGATGGTGAAATTTTGATGTCAAAGATGCACGTCGCTCTGGTCGCCATATTACGGATGAAATTGATGCCATTTTTGAAAAACTGGAGCAAGATCGGCATATCAGTAGTTACGACTTAGCTGAAGAACTGGGAACTGACCACAAAACAGTTTTGGCGCATTTTAAAAAAATGGGTACACAAAAAAGCTCGATATTTGGGTACCCCACGAGCTCACTGAAAGAATCCTAATGAACCGTGTACTCATTTGTGATTCTTTATTACGACTGTAGGGTTTTTTAATAAAAAATAGTGGTAAAACATTAAATAAAAAGTGTCTTTTCGATTCCGTTAACTGGTAACAGCGACTTAATAAAATAATGTGGGGGTAGCCGACGTTTTAAAAAGGTGACACTTGGCCGATGGATGACATTCTGTGGCGAACCGTTGAGCTGTACGTTTGTGAAGAATAAAGTGTAGTCGAGAGCTCCTGAGTTTTACTTTACATCAGAAGTGGGATCTAAAATGTAAGTACTTGCCTGCAAATCATGACATATGTTTTTGTTTTACACAAAAAAAAAGTTAAACACGTGCGCGAGGTGAACAGTGTTTTAAGAACACGTGCACACAATTCTCTTTGTCAGTTTGTCAATCTGCCTTTGTCTTCTGACAGTTTGAAAGATTTGGATAATTTGATAAATATATTTGAAAACACTGCCCCAACTTAACCGAATCGTAGGTATTTGTAAAAATACTCGTTTCGGATGTTGAATTGAAATAGAACATTTCGACATTGTAGGATGGACGTTAGCTTATAAACGCGAATACAGATAGACTAGAAGAATTTCACAGGGATATCCCAACTCCTGGGTGAGTCCAAGGGCTCAGTTGGTTAGAGCAGGCGCCCGGATTGCGAAAGGTCGCGGGTTCTATTGGACGTAAAATGTTTTTAGTTTTACACTTTACTTATTAAGTAATTTTTCAAATATTTATAATAATGTTAAAATCAAAAATTAAGAATAAATATTTTTGCGTTATTAGTTAAAGTAAATTAGTTTAACATGGATCAGTTTTGTTATCTACGATAATATTTCCTTTCACACTCATAAATATTTTTAACCATACCCACTAATTATATTTTTTTTAAAAAGAAGAAGAAGAAAAAGTCTATTTTACGAAATGGTAGCAGCATGAAAGGGTTTATTAAAAGGGTGGGGGAAAAATCGTTATTTTTGCGCTATGACGCACCGTTTCTGAGAAAAATGATGTTTTATGTTTTAAATAGAAATAAGCTTCTTGTTACTTTCGTATAGGCATATCCTAGTTGAGTATCATATTTTGTTGAACTTATTGATAGTTTGCTATCGGCTAATACATATTTTTTCCATTTTTCTCTCGTTACGTCAACGAGAACTTAGATTATGGACGCCAGAGGTGAAAGTCAGTGACGCTTGCGGACACCAGTTGGAGGTATGGGTGCGGGCCGCAGTCGAACACGTAGCCGTAGCGGGGTGAGCAGTCACTCTGATCGTCGCGAGAAGGAAGTTGAGCTAGAAGAAGCAAGAAAACTTCTTCGTGTTCTGGAAGAAGAAGTGCACCAAAACCACAAGATGTTTTCAAGGTGCGGCAGTCGACGCCGCCGCAGCCGCAGCCGCAGTCCACGGGCCAGTCGCCGCCACGTGCGCAGCCCAAGCCAGCGAAGAGGCCGTCGAAAGCGCAGCCGCAGCACTACTCCGAGCTAGCAGCCGCGTCAGCCCAGAGGACTCCGCCAAAAAGGATAAAAGGTCACGTACTCCTTCTTTTTCTGCTAAGGACGTTTGTAAAAGTAATCTTGAAACTCAGCCTTTACCACCTAGTGTTTCAATGTCAAAAAACGTCGATCATAAAAATATGCTTCCTAGTTTTGACCCCTCATTAAGAAGCCAGCGCATTGTTGTTTGGTAACGTAAAGTAAATGAATGCTCTATGGTGTACGGATGGGATGAAAAGACCACTGTACATTTTGCAATGCAAAAACTTCAGGGCCAAGATTTGGTATGACGGCTTGAATACTATTTTATATACGTGGGTGGAATGGCAAGAAAAATTGTTGAATGCATTCCCTTATGACCAAAATTATGGCCAAACCTTGGAGGGCATGCTAAAAAGGAAAAGCAAGTTAGGCGAGCCATTCGAAGTTTATTATTATGAAAAACTAGCTTTGTTAAATCAATGTCGTTTGTTAAATCATCCATGGTATTACGGATAGGACAATGAAATCAAGCGCTTTGGCATTATGCTGCTCACAACCTGATCACCTTTTACAATTCTTGATGAGTAATAACAAGGATGATAGAAGTAAAGGATTGCCAATGTCTAATGTCGCGTAAATTAGTACCTAAATAACGACGAGATGTCGCTAGCAGTATCAAATCATAAAAATACACATTCCGTCAATACTTTGCGTAAAAGCAACTCCTAGATGGCGTCACTGCAACTTTAATTTATTTGTGAAACTTACTTAATCTTGCCAATAGATGGACCTATTTTATAATTTAACAACATGGACCAAATATCATTCTTGTTATTCTTAGATTATTATTATCAAAGTAGTAATTAGGTAATAGTATAAATTAACGTGGCAACTTTTATTGTAATGATTTATTCTCGTTGTTTGTTTTTATTTTTTAAGTATAGGTATATTACTTACATAAAATTTCAAACATTAATTAAAACCGACTTCAAAAAACTGAAAAGATTAAAATAGGTAATAGAAATATATTTTTTCGAGTCGGTGCTTCACTTTCTATTGTTTTTGTTTTTGGAGACAACTTAGCACCAACTCCAAAAAATATGATTCTAGGGGATGATTACCTACTTAGATTTAATTATTTTAACCTTTTCAGTTTTTTGAAATGGGTTTTAATTTTTGTTTATTTTTTTTTTCACTTAGTGATAGATAACTTTCTAAGGTCGAAGCTATATTGGTGACCGTCAACTTAAATTGTTTGCTACTATCGTATCGTTTCACTAAAAAGTTATAGGAAATTGATTGCACACACGGGCGCTTAATGAGCCGGCTCTGGGTTGATCTCCTGAATTGTTGCATAGAGTTTAGTTTTGTACCTTTTTTTAACTATTGCATATCTAGAGACTTAGTACCAACGCAATATGTAACAAAATTCTGTGGAATAAATCATTTGTATTTGTAAGTTCTAACTGATATTTCAGTAATGAAGACCATATTTTTGGGTCGTCTAGAGAAAATGGTAGGTTCATTTCCCAAAAGTGGTAGGAGTCATGTTCGGGTGCATTAGAAACCCGTGTTTTTTACCACGCGTCATTTCATTATGTAATGCGGCAGAAATCACTGCTATCGCTCATTAACCGACTTCAAAAGCGAGGAGGTTCCCAATTCGGCCGGTTTTTTTTATATATGTATGTACATTGATTACGCCGAGATTACTGATCCGATTTACGTGATTCTTTTTTTGTTCGATGCGGAATAGCTGCCATTTGGTCCAATAAATTTTTTTTCAAAAACAGTTGGGTACTTTGGTTTTAAATTTAAAAAAAAAACTGAAATTATTAAGTCGTCTACATATGCGATATTGCAAATTTTTGCTTTTCCAATAAATTTTTAGTAAAACGATACGATAGTACGAAACAATATAAGTTTACGGTCACCCATCTAGCTTCGACCGTAGAAAGTTGTCACTAAAAATTGTGAAAAAAAAAATAAACAAAAATTAAAACCGACTTCAAAAAACTGAAAATGATAAAATAATTAAATTTAAGTAGGTATTCATCCCCTAGAAACATATTTTTGGAGTTGGTGCTAAGTGGTTTCCAAAAACAATAGAAAGTGAAGCACCGACTCCAAAAATGTGTTTCTAGGGGATGAATACCTACTACATACCCATACGTCTCAAAGCCGAGATGGAGGCTCTCCGCCGAGAAATCGGTAAACTAAAGACGGTGAGGCAAGAGCTCGACCGATTGAAAAAGGACGTTCGTGAGCTCCGTTTGGGTGACAAAGGCGTTCCAAAAGCGCCGGTTGCAATTGAGGACTCCGACATGGATATATGTTTCACCTGAGAGGCCCTGCCTCAGCGGGAAAACATTCTGTGCACTCATCCGCAACCGAGCACGTCACGGCAAGCGCCTGTACTCTTTGTTGTAACCCCGCCGTCTAACAATGAGGAGGACAAGGAAGAGAGACTGATGCGGAAAGTGCTTTCCCGCGTCAGCACCATGGTTGGCGCTAGATTTGATGGGATGGAGGTCGATGGAAGGCTGCTTCCTGCGAAACAGCACCGTCCTCTGCTGACCGCTGATAATCTAAAGACGATGCAGGAGAAAGCGAAGCCACCGACCTCTGCCGCACCAAATGAGGGCAAAATTATAGTCATCCCTGCTTCTAAGCCGAAGGCAGGCATCTCCGCCGTCCCCCTATCAGCTCCTAATACGACGAGCGCCACGGATGCTGAAAGGTGGACGAAAGTTAAAAGTAGTAAGGGGGGTAAGGGCAAGCTTGGCGCAGCATCAATACTAGCTCCTGCAACGATTGCCAGTGGAGGAACGTCCAAAGCCAAAGAGGTAACAGCAGACGCAGCCCCCGAAAATAAGCGGAGGAGGAGGAAGACTAGGCTTAGAGCTTCGCGGTCAGCGGCTGTCATAGTGACTATTGAGCAGGAGAAAAAGGTAGCGCGTATGACGTATGCGGACGTCATGTCAAAAGCGCGCACGTCTGTGAACATTGAAGAGCTGGGCCTCCCCCCGCTAAAATTGCGAGAGTCGGCATCGGACGCCCGCCTGTTTGAAATCCAGGGACTTGAGGATAACGCAGATAGCGCAGATAAATTTGCGGAAATGCTTCGCGCCGCCTTCGGAGAAGGGGTACGGGTGACTCGGCCCATTAAAACAGCGGAGTTTCGTCTCGCGGGGCTTGACGACTCGGTTACCGCAGATGATATCAAAGTCGCTGTGGAAAGTACGGGATTCTATACGTGGCCCTGGGGAACGCTCGTAAGGAGCTGCAAGTGGCAATTGCTCGTGCCAAGGTCGCAGCTCGGGCAGATATGTTGGAGAATCTAAAAAGGGACCCCTGGGGTAGCCCCTATCGTGCAGTGCGTGATAAGTTCGCAAAGGGCCCCCCAGTAGTGGAATCCATAGATCCCTCTTTACTACGAGAGACAATAGACCGGCTGTTTCCTGAGAGCGGGGAGTTCCCCGCTCCGGCGATGGCGTCTGACCAAGCGACGCGCGAACCTGATTCGCTGCCTCCACCGCCAATCACAAACTGGGAGTTTGAGACAGTCATCACCAGGCTCCGAGCCAAAAACACAGCCCCGGGGCCTGACGGAGTGCCTGGCCGAGTTCTGGCACTTGCTCTTGGGTCTCTGGGGGTTCGTCTCCGGGGCATTTAAGATCGCTGCTTCGAGCCTGGTGTTGCTCCAGAAGCCCGGGAAACCAGCGCACAGTCCTTCTGCCTATAGGCCGATTGTGCTGCTGGACGAAGCCGGAAAGCTTCTGGAGCGAATTGTTGGGGCTGGTTAAGCATCTCAGCCGGGTGGGTCCTGATCTTGTAGAGTGGCAGTTCGGTTTTAGGGAAAATCGCTCCACCATAGACGCCATCCGGTTGGTCAGGGCTAAATCTGAGGAGGAGATTGCTAGGGGCAGGGAGGAGATTGCACTTGCAGGGACTCCACCCTGGGATCTCAACGCGTTTGCATTGGCAGAGGTGTATAGGCGGAGCACCGCCGTTCGGATGGAAGGAGTCTGCCCGTCGCCGGAGCTCATTCGACGGTGGTGCGAAGGAGCCCAGCGGGTAGTGATGAGCGTTTGGCTACGCAGGCTGGAGGTTCCAATTTATGGCTAGTAGACTGTCGAGGGAATCAGGCCATGCTCGACGAAGTGGGTGGATCGGAAGCATGGCTCCCTGTCCTTCAGACTAGTGCAGGTGATGTCAGGGCACGGTTGCTTTGGCCATTATCTACACAGAATCAGACGGGAGCCGAGTCCCCGGTGCCACGAGTGCGGTGGCGAAGACGACACGGCGTAACATACGCTTGAGTTGTACCCAGCATGGGTTGTTGAGCGTCGCGACCTGGTCGCGACAGTGGGGGCAGACCTTGCACTGCCGACATTGATTAGATCGATAGTCGGTAGTGTGACGAGCTGGGAGGCAGTTGCCACCTTCTGTAAGCAAGTTATGCTCCAGAAGGTAGGACCTCAAAATCGCCTATTACGTAACGGAGTTCAAGTATTACGTAACGCAGTTTGAGGGGAGGGGGGGGGGGGGGGGTCTTACCAGAACCTTACTTATCTTACGACGAAGCGTTACCAGGGCGGGAGTAGGGTTCGAACAACGCGTTACGTTACATGTTTTTTTTTTTATTTAAATAAAAAACAAGAAATTTTTCGAAAATTGCGTTACGTAATACTTGAACGGTCCCCTAGCCGTACCGGACTAATTGCCTATTTGCGTAATAACTACAAAAAGTAATAGTTAAATTAACAATAGCAAGAGACGTGTAATTTACATTAAACTCACAACACACACATTACACGCACATCACACTTAAATACCCGAATTACAAAACATTATTTTAGTAATTCGTGTAGAGATACATAACAATTTATGTAGGTAGCCTAGCCATTTCTTTATAATATCGCCGCGGTACGGCGCCGGCGGCGCGGCAATAGTACACAGGACGCCGGCCGCCCTGCCCCCGCAGCCGCCCGCGCCGCTAAACTTCCCCCCGCCACACGTGCTCACACAAACAAACACCACTCGCAACATAAAAAAAGCGTAAAAGAGTTATCTAGTTACCTTAACTTATTGATAGGTATTTTAATAACTGTTTCAAAATCTCCGTTAGCTAGCAAGAAGCACATCCACAATATCGAAATATTCTATTTCAACACCCGAACGAGTATTTTTCAAATACCTACATGTACAGTCGACAGCACATCAAGTGTAACAGTTAATGGCAATAAGCTTAATTGTACAGCCTAAATTACATAGTTCTAATACACAAATTATCAGATTGCTAAAATATTATAATTAAAAAAGATACGCCTTGGGGCGGGGATCGAATACGTTAGGTTATAATAACGCAAATACGGACAGACTAGAAGATATATAATTAAAAAAAAATTGGGTAATCCTAAGTAACTCACTTGGTTAACCGCAGGCACCCGGACATTATCATCCTTGCGCGGACTGAGAATGGTTGCGGCTTTGGTCCCCGCCCGCACATGAATTTTTTCTAGTTTTTCGATTTATCTCAGTAAAGTTGACAGCACATCAAGCTTGACAGTTTGACTTTTAGACCGCCCTTACTGCGTTCGTAATAGAGGTGGCTTTTGTAGTGCAACTGTTACACTTGATGTGCTGTCGCCTGTACTTCTAGGTATTTGAAAAATACTCGTTCGGGTGTTGAAATAGAATATTTCGATATTGTGGATGTGCTTCGTGCTAGCTAACGGAGATTTTGAATCAGTTATTAAAATACCTATCAATAAGTTAAGATAAGTAGATAACTCTTTTACGCATTTTTAAAGTGTGCGAGTGGTGTTTGTTTGTGTGAGCACGTGTGGCGGAGGGAAGTTTAGCGGCGCGGGCGGCCGCGGGGGCAGGGCGGCCGGCGTCCTTTGTACTTATGCCGCGCCGCGCCGGTGCCGTACCGCGGCGATATTACTACCTACATAAATTGTTATGTATCTACACGAATTACTAAAATAATGTTAAATTGAAAGCTTATATAAAACAACCGATCAACTCACAAGTGTAACCTTCTGAATGTAAGTACCTACGGTTGAGTTTAGCACCATGTCACACCAGGTATTATTGCGTCTCGTATTTTAATAGTTTATACCTTACTATAGTAAGCCATAATTATTGTGACATGATACTAAAGTGTTCAGCTCTCTGAGATTCAGCTACTTTTGTGGTTGATCACACCTACGTTATTTAACCGACTTCAAAAACGAGGAGGTTCTCAATTCGGTTGGTATGTTTTTTTTAAAGTATGTACACCGATTACGCCGAGATTTCGGGTTCGATTTACGTGATTCTTTCTTTATTGATTAACAAAAATTAAAGCCGTGTTCAGAAAACTGAAAAGGATAAAATAATTAAATTTAAGACTAGGTACTCATCACCTAGAAACATATTTATCCTTTACAGTTTTTTGAAGTTGGTTTTAATTTTTGTTTATTTTTTATTATACAATCGTGAGCAGTCAGACATCAAAACAATGTCTCGATTCTAGATGCCTACCTATCTACTTATTAACGCTGTCGTTGACGACGCCCTCATTACAAATTTTTAACATTTGTTTTAAAGTTTTTTATTTCATATAGTAATTATAATGTTCCTAATAGTTTTTTATTTTACAATAAAATACTGGATTAGCAATCTTAATTTTCAAAAAAATCTAGTCTTAAGCCGGTATTCGTAGCTTTAACAGAGTTACGCTTTTTTGTATGACATTGGCAGTCTATATATTATTTTGTCCATGGTAATAAGGAAGTCCAGTCTTCGGATCGTATATTTAATAATAGTATTAATAGGCATAGGAATGGGGGCGACAATACTCAAAATAATATTAAAAATATTAAAAACAAACCTAATCAGGCATATGGCTCCATATATTGTTTTAATTGTAAAGAACGTGGCCACCCGTATTTACAATGTTCTAAGCCACTAATTAAGTGTTTAAAATGTAACAAAATTGGTCACACCACACAACGGAAAAGTGTCTTTCGAAAATTGAAAACTTAACTAGCAGGAGTGAGATTTCAAAAGCAATGTGTATTGCGGCTACTTCTCCAAATTCTAAGTAATAAAAGAGGTAAGAGTTAATGGTTTAAAAATAGAGGCTTTCATAGATTTTGGGAACGAAGTTACATTAGTTAAAATTTCCTTAGTTTCAATGCTTGGGTTAGGTTAGGTCATGATCATTTGCCGTCACTATTGAAGGGATTCGGAAATGATACTGTTTTAGTGCTAGGCACATTAATTTTAAGCATTGCAGTGGATGGGGTAGTTGCTAATGTATCATGTCGGGTTGTAAATGATAGTCTGTTAGAAAAATCTATCTTGATAGGCCAGTCGTTTACTGAGCAACCCCATATAATAGTTTTTAAGAATTCTATGGCGCTGCAGTTCCACGAGGCTAATACAGCTACACCTATGCCAGACGCTCAGACAAACGATCAAGGGCTAGAAGTAAGGGCTTTCGATAGTTTTTTGCTTTTCGGTCCTGCGTCTATTAAGGTCGTTTTGTTCAACTCTGTGTTTAGTGGTTGTATTATGCTAGACAGTAAAATAGTTGGCAAACCAAATATGGAATTTATTATTTCGGGTGGGGTATACCATGTTCATGCAGGGAAATTAAATATTCCCATAATTCCTTGTACAGTGCCTTGCAATATTCCAAAAGGTTTTGTAATTAGTAGAGGAGAAATAGTAGACTTCGTTAGGCGTTTAAAATTTAAATCGCCAGGTATTGCTGAATCCCACAGCAATCATACTAGTTGTAGTCGTGAAATCAACGTAGAGGATATTCGAATAGGGGATTCTGTATCTAAGGGCGACAGACAAAGGTTAGTAAGTATCCTTGAACGTTACCATCATTGCTTCCCTAATAACTTGATGAATTTGGGTTGCACTGAAATAACTCAAATGGCCATCGAACTAAAAAGCCAGCGTCCTATTGTTTACCGTCCTTACCGATTATCTCATCATGAAGGTAATAAGGTGCAATCGATGATAGCAGAAATGTTAGACGCTGGGATAGTTCGCGAGTCTGTTTCAGAGTTTGCAAGTCCGATTATCTTGGTACGGAAGAAAGATGGTAGCTCTAGGATGTGTGTCGACTATAGAATGCTTAACTCTGTTACGGTAAAAGAAAGATACCCGATGCCGTTTATAAAAGATGAAATCGCCAGACTGTCAGGTCAGGCGTGCTTCATAACACTTGATTTGGCATCAGGTTATTACCAGGTACCAATAGCCGAGCATTGTAAGCACCTTACAGCTTTTGTGACGCCGGACGGATTGTACGAATTCAATCGTATGCCGTTCGGATTAGCTAATGCGCCTGCCGTTTTCCAACGGATGATAAATAAGGTTTAGGATCGGCTCGGTTTACCAAGGCCACGGCTTATATAGATGACGTATTAATTTATGGTGAAGACCCTGCCGAGTGCTTAGATAGGTTAGAGGATGTTTTACAGATGTTGGAAGAAGCAAACATGACACTAAACTTATCGAAATGTGATTTTTTGCGTAACAGCATTGACTATTTAGGTTATGAAATTAGTGCGGGAGTGAGGCCAGGCGAGAAAAAAATCCAGACTGTACTAAATTTCCCCAAAGCCAGAAAATGTTCACGGCATTAGACAGTTTCTCGGACTAGCTAGCTATTTTAGGAAGTTTATACAAAATTTCGCTAGTATAGCAGCCCCATTAACACAGTCACTAAAAAGGATAAGTCATGGGACTGGACCCATAATCATGAGACTGCCTTTGAAACTTTAAAATCAAAATTAGTCAAAAGACCTATATTAGCAATTTATGATCATAAAGCAGAGACGGAGTTGCATACAGATGCAAGTAAGGATGGAGTTGGAGGTATGCTCCTACAGCGGTCTCAAGATGGTACCTTTAGACCTGTAGCATACTGTAGCAGGCGAACATCACCAGAAGAAAGACATTACCATTCTTATGAATTGGAGACTTTGGCTGTAGTGCGTGCCTTGGAAAAGTTCAGGGTTTATTTGGGCATGGATTTAAAGATTGTAACGGATTGTAGTGCTTTACACTCTACTTTCTTGAAACGGGACTTGATTCCTAGAATAGCAAGATGGTGGCTTTTGCTACAGGAGTTTAACTGAAGCATTGAATATAGGCCAGGCGTAAGAATGGCTCACGTAGATGCTTTATCGAGAAATCCAGTTTTTGACGATGGTTTGGTAGAGAATATAAACATATGTTCGCAGGCTTCATACTCTCCAACTTGGAGATTCTGAGTTAGGTCGAATTAGGCAGATTTTAGACGATAATTTAGACACGAAGGAACTACAGTATATTAAGGACAATTATATTGTACGAGACAATAAATTATATCGGTACGTAAATGGCGATAAAAGCCATTTACGCTGGGTGGTACCAAAGGGAGCGAGATGGCAGAAATGTAGGATGAACCATGACGAAATAGGACATCTTGGGCTTGAGAAAACGCTAGATAGGATAAAATCGAATTACTGGTTTGCCAAGATGTCCCGTTTCGTCAAAAAGTACGTAAACGCTTGCATAGATTGTGCATATGCTAAGAAAACTAATAATACACAAGAAGGGTTACTTCATCCTATTAATAAAGTAGGGCTGCCGTTTCATACTTTGCATATGGATCATCTCGGGCCCTTTGTTAAGTCTACTAGGGGTAACTCGTATCTTTTAGTAGTGGTAGATGCATTTACCAAATTTGTTTTCATCAAACCTGTTCGCAATACCAATACTCAAAATGTGATTAGGGTTCTCGACGATATTTTTTACACTTTTAGAGTACGTATTCGTTTGATAAGTGATCGGGGCAGTTGTTTCACATCCAATGCTTTTAAAAGATATTGTTATGATAAAGGTATTAAGCATATACTAAACGCTGTCGCTAGTCCTAAATGAAACTGTCAGGTAGAAAGATATAATGGAACTATCCTTAGCTCCCTGACCGCTCAAAATCTAAGATGTAATGAACGGGAATGGGATAACCAGTTAGGGAAAATACAATGGGGGCTTAATAATACGATACAGAAAACTACGGGGCGAAAACCTACTGAAGTTATGTTTGGAACTGCAATGAACAGTGAAGTTACTCCTAGCTTGAATGAGGTATTGCGCAAAACTCGTGAGGATATAGATGTGTCCACGATTCGTAGTGAGGTTAAGGATAAAACAGATATAGAACAAGAAAAACAGAAGGAGTTCTATGATCGAAATAGACGACCGGCTAGGGCTTACAATAAGGGTGATTTAGTTAAAATAACTAAAGTATCCTTTAAAAATGACGGGAA
The DNA here is from genome assembly GCA_947347705.1 of Nymphula nitidulata. NCBI lineage: Eukaryota > Metazoa > Arthropoda > Insecta > Lepidoptera > Crambidae > Nymphula > Nymphula nitidulata. The sequence goes on along the minus strand of OX374618.1, from coordinate 15,469,155 downwards.
AAGTAAGAAACTCCTTCCTTCTTATATGGGGCCATTCCGTGTCACTAAAGTTTTAGGTCAAGATAGATATAAGATTGCGTCTATACCTGGATTTAGTAGCGCAAACCGTCGCACTACAACAGTGGCAGCCGATCGTATCTTAATATGGCGTCACTATAACTCCATGACGACTCTGATGCTGAGTAAAATAACGATAGGGATACTGATGATGAGATTGTTGATAACATTGATTTATGATAATATATGATAGAAGCTACTCATTAGATATGCTGTGTATTGTATTACAAAAAGTTTTTGTTGTTTCAGCCTGGGCGCGAGAATTGATTGGTTCGCGATCCGGGTCAAGTGATGACGAGATGAGAAACGAGATTTGATTGGTTCGTTTCTAGAAAGGTAATGACCACGAGAATTGATTGGTTCGTGTGTCATTTAGAGACTGATTAGGCGTGAGAATAGATTGGTTCACGACCTAATAGTCAATATACAGAAGTAATAAAATCTACATTAGCGAGAATTGATTGGTTCGTTAAAGCTGGTTAAATAGTGGGTAAAGCCTGTACTTAATAATATAAATTTTATTCTTCTGTGTTTTGCTATAGATTAAGATTCAGAAATTGAGAGTTTAGATTTGTTAAGTATATACACGATGATTACAATAATAACTATAATAATAATAAAATCAATTCAAAAAAGTATTGTTAACCTTATAATTAATTATTAGTTATTGTTTATTTTAAGATTTAAGTCCATAATAGGTTATTGTATAAATTTACTAAAGACTAATCGTAGTAATTAAAATAGAATAAAACTAGAAAAGTTTCGTCCTGAGGCAGGAATCGAACCCGCGACCTTTCGCAATCCGGGCGACTGCTCTGACCACTGAGCCACCCAGGACTTGGGATATCCCTGTGAAATTCTTCTAGTCTATCTTGTATTTGCGTTTATGAGCTAACGCCCACCCTACAATGTCGAAATATTCTATTTCAACATCCGAAACGAGCATTTTTACAAATACCGACGAATCGGTTAAGTTGGGGCAGTGCTTTCAAATATTCTTAATTTTTGATTTTAACACTATTATAAATGTTTGAAAAATTACTTAGTAATTAAAATAGAATAAAACTAGAAAAGTTTTACGTCCTGAGGCAGGAATCGAACCCGCGACCTTTCGCAATCCGGGCGACTGCTCTGACCACTGAGCCACCCAGGACTCGGGATATCCCTGTGAAATTCTTCTAGTCTATTAGTCTACTAGAAGAATTTCACGATTGCGAAAGGTCGCGGGTTCGATTCCTGCCTCAGGACGTGAAACTTTTCTAGTTTTATTCTATTTTAATTACTAAGAAATTTTTCAAACTTATAATAGTGTTAAAATCAAAAATTAAGAATATGACTAATCGTAGATTTGATTTTAATCATATTAAATCAAATCCAAATGAGCTGATATTTTAAATATGGTAATTACATTATATTTATGAGGGTTGAGTCAGAGCAAAAACATGAATTTATAAAATTTTCTCGATATAAGAAATTCACAAAGATACCTCTGACTTTCAACGAGATTCAATTTATTGTCCAAATCACATTACTTCACAACAGGGAAAATTGATAAACATGCGAGTCACCATGTTTCCGAGGGCTTCTACTAGCGATTTTTCAATATATGTTATGGTTTGCAAGTAATTAATAAAAAACTATATTGGCGCATACTCCATTTTCCTTCCGCGCTAAACGTCATCGTCCGTCTCTGTCAGTCGCATGGTAGGCCGCATGATATTTGTTTTGTTTCACTCGCGGCTGCTCCATTGAGACGGGAAGACTATGTTTCTGCGTTCTCGCGCGCCCGCGGCAATATTCTCGCGAATAATTTGTAGTTTATAACTTAAAAACCATGATATAGTTTAATGAAACATTGTAAATTGCGATTTTTCATAATTATTAAAATAAAATTCTATAAAATGAAACTGAAAATTCAAATGACGGCTAGGTGTCAAACTCAAGTTTTTTGTTTACTCACTTTTTAATTGTTGATATCGACTTTATTTTTATGTACATTGAGCAGAAATCGCATTGTCTTTGCAATCTCAGTAGGCGTAGTATATGTAAAATAAAATCATACTTTGTGTTTCTTAGTGACTTACTCGTATTTGATTTATTTGTAATAAAACTTTTTTCGATGGTCGACATTTTCATATGCATTTATAAAAATCACAATATTATAGGGCAGTTATCAATATGCAGTTGGAGAATCTAACACCTTAAGGGTTTATGCTATTCACCTATGGCATAATAAACTTTATTGCAATTTAATGATAACAATGTTTCGTCAGATCAGCATCGGATTCATATCACCACAACTACACCTAATTAAAAAATCTTAATAAAGTGAATTCTGTAGTAAAAAAATTTGGTATCTACTAAAAGATTTTTTAAAACAAAAATACATTATAGTGTCATACATAATATAGGCTAGTTAAAGTTTATTTCTTTTGAATCACTAGAGGTGTTAAATTTAATGAGTGGCGAGATAAACTTTGCTATAAAATTGTTAAGCCGAAGGATAGAAAGCGGTGAAGAAATTAGTAGGATATACCTAATGCTCCGTTGGCGTAGTGGTATTCGTGTCTGGTCGGATATCAGGAGACGCGGGTCGATTCCTGGCTGGAGCATATATTTTTTCATCGTTTGCTTTCTTTACTTGTAATTGTTTTAATAAAGTAGGCGTTTCAACGCACCAAAAATATTAAAATATGAATAGTTTATTACTATTAACAACTATAAAAACAAAAAATTGGCTTAGTGGAAGTAATCTAAAAAATATGACAATACTTGTTGTTTTTTTTTAATGTAAGTTTTACTAAGTGGTGATTTCTTCTATGTTATTTTATGATAGAAAATTGGAAATACATTTCATAATAATATAAAACGTACAAGAATGAGTGGTGGTGCCGTTAATACAACAGTTAATTTAAAGACGGGATATATTTGTTCATAGAAATAGTTTGCCACTTTCAAAAACATCTTAGGTATTCATTCGATAATTTTATGACATTCGTATGAAATAATACAACATTGGCTGCACTATTTTATAGAAAGGACATGGACTAAAAGTGGTTCGGGTTCACCAGCTGTGTCGAAAGTTGTCTAAAGAATATTACGAGTTCATTTAGCATTTTTCAATACAAAATGTATGAAAAATGTTTTTGGCGATTTATGACATTTCTAGTACACATACCTTAAATGGTTTGGTAGTTGGGTGCCTCGAACGCATTTTTCATCGGTAGGATTTTTTCCTTAATCGCATTTTGCCACGATCGTGTTTTGTCACGTGTGCTTTTTGTTTAATCGATTTTTACCTTAGTCTCCCATCTCATAATCTCAGTTTTTCTAGCCGCATTTAGACATAAACGCATATTCAAGTGAATAAGTGAGTGTCAATGTTTTTGAGCTCTTCGTCTGTATCTGTTGGTGACTGTAGGTTAAAATTACGAAAAAAAAAATTAATTTTTCATTTTCATGAAAAGTAACTTTAATAGCCTAACTCTTTTTAAACATTTATTATATTTTGAGAGTGATACACGTAAAGAGAAAAACAAATTGCAATCTTTTAATTTACAGTAGGGCAAAAAGCATATAAGACTATGCTGTTAGGCAAATTATTTATAGACCAAAAAGCGAATCAGACAACATGCTGTGAGGCAAATTACCTTTAGGAAAAAATACGATTAAAGTACACGTGACAAAACACGATAGTGGCAAAATGCGATTAGGGAAAAAATCCTACTGATGAAAAATGCGTTCGAGGCGCCCATCTACCAAATCCCTTAAATGGTCCCTTAAAATGTTTTGATCCCCATACGAAGTAGGATCGATGGGCTTAAAAATTTTGTTTTGGTATTTAACACTTTTTTCACTGACTGTACATTTTCTCAAAAACCTGTGAATGCTGTTCAGAATATCTTAAACAGTTATGGATGATCTCTTAGAAACGTTTTCTTGTAACTATAACGGCTAAGTACCTGCCCTTACTGACCAGTCTCAAAAATCCAACCTATATAATTTGCTAAGTAAAAAAGTAAATCCTCATAAAATAATGTGTTATGGATATTTTTCATTAAAATAATTACAAAACTATGAGTGAAAACACTTTAATGCATAACTTTAAATAATTATTAATTTTAGGAAAACAAACCAAACCTTTTAAAAGGTATTTTTAGATGAGATTCTAAAGTTTTTACATTTCATTTAGTATAGAGGTCCGCGCCACGGTCCAGAAAGTGAAAGCGGCGTGGCGTTGCACTGTTAAACGTACTCAGTGCAGGGCAGTGTCGCCGGTGTGAGATTATTTTTGTTTGTACATATGTGATTGAAAAAAAATGTCCTATTTTTTTTAATTAATAATTTTCACTACTGATATTTCCATTTCCACACCTTCTAGGAAGGTTCTAAGAAACTTTATCAAATCTTCTATTTCACTCTTAAGTGTAAAGTTTAATCTCTCTGACCAATATTAGTGAGCATCTCGTTATATGTGCCCGATTACATCAATGTGCCAAGCTTACTGATACGTTTTAAAAAAACATGAGAAATAATTCAACACCACCTCATGTGAAGCGATTAGAAGAGTTTTTAAGTGCAGACAGCCACTAAGAATTCCAAGTTTTGGAAAAACGACAAAGAAACAAGTCACTGAACGTCTTTATGAGTGATGTTGGAGTGGAAACAGTTATTACAACAGAATTGATGACACCGAAAACTGGCACGCGGGCTCTTGACTAGGAAAAAGGATGCTGACATAAAAGCACACATAAAAGGAGACTGTAATTTTTAAAACATAACAGGAGATTGTGATGTATTAAAAATTGATTGTTTTAGATTGGCCAATATTTTATGGGAAGAAGCATTCTAAGAGACACACTAAAAGGATATTATTTTTAACACTAGTGTGGACATGGAGTCTCTCAGGCTACTATATTCAAACACAACCTTTTTCTACAAAATGATTCTAAACTGCGTCAAAACCCTATCTGTACCTGAAAATAGATCACTAATAAGAAAAAAACAACTATCATTATTATAATTATTATATAAAATATGAAAAATTAACAATCATGGTACTTTTTCAGACATTTCAGGGAACCATTAAAAGTAACTTAATATCAAACTAGAACAAAAAAAGTTCTTTATACACACTTAATATATGAATGTGAAAAGACATTAAGAAAAAGACTGACAAGTTGGCTGCTACTTCCCCTACATAACCGCCAACTTATCAGACTTTTTGATTTCGGATTCGGAATCAGATTTTCGACATGTTTGTAATATGTCGCACACCCGCTAAAAATCTGTCACAATACTCAAAATCAAGAATTGAGTAAATGAACTTTAAAGTTTTTGTGAATATGTGATTGTATTTTAAAATAATAATAATGATATTAGATATAAATCTAACAGAACTTACTTATGGCGTTTTTACAGTATATGGTAATTATAAAAATACGTCTTGCCGCAAAAAACCGATTTTGCCCCTTTTTGTGTTATGACAGTTTTTTTAGTGAGTCCGATGTACTGGAAAGGCTACATCCTTCAGGGGCCAGACATCATAAATCTATGAGATAGACAGTTAAAATTTAATTGTGTCTGTTGTCGGGTTTGGACAGATTCATCACCCACGATTTTCGTAATGGGAGGGGGAAGGGGGGGGAAGGGGAGAAGAACTACCCTCTAATAGACCCCTGCCCTCGAAAATGATTTATAATTGACTAAACCAAAATGTATGAAAAACATGATTCAGAAGATCGGGAAATAAACTAAATAATCTCCAGACCAATGTTTTGGAAATAAAATGGCATATGTACCTTCACTCATGTTTTCCTCGTTGTTAGTAACATGGTCTGTAATATCTATATCATTGTTACACGTAGTTTCATGATCATTATTCTTATCTTCGTCTTGAGCAGCCATTTCATTGAATTATGTTATACATAGTTCAAAAAAGTAATCAGAAAAATGGAATGCAATGATATTGTAAAATGTGCAAAACTGAAAAGACAATTTATTTACCACTAGGTTTAAACTCAAAGATCACTCACTACCACAGCACAGATTAGAAAGAAAGAGTATGTATCACTATCATGTGACATGACCACAGACCACTGACGTACGAGTACGAGACACGAGATACGAGATAAAATTCTCTAGTCACTAGTCTATGACCTATGACGAAGATATACCATGGACTTGCCAAGTTGCCTTAAATAACTGAGCGTGCCATACCTAAAGTCCAGACCTGACCTTTTCCTTGGGCGCATAAAGAGAAAACTATAAATGTTGCGATTCTGTTGGCATAAACTAGACTAAACTTAACTAAAATTAGGTTTAGTGCTGTCAGATTGCGTTTCCTATTCTGTAACGGACTTAAATGACAGGAGTAAACTTAATTTTAATCTGACAGGAATAAATTGGTTTTAATTACTCAATTTAGCTATTGGTGGCGATTCTGTTGTTGTATACATGCGGCATAGATACAGGGACAGTATGGCGGGAAGCGACTTTGTTTTACACTATGTATAGACACGTATATATACCAAATATTATATGTAGGTATGGTACCTAGGAGAGTGTGTCATTAAAATTGGACATTGACTGCCTGGGCGTCTCATGATCCTTTAAGAGCAGTTGAAAATACTATAACGATGGTTCACATATTAATTCAGCCATGAATTCGCGCTTGTACGTGCGCAAATTTTTGCGTGACGATTTGACGAACGACCTGATGAACGATGAGCGAGCCTCGACAAAAAGTACACTCGACTGTGGCTTGAACACTGAACGCCCAACCACACGCACAGACAAGTACGCGCAGGCCGGTGCAAACCGGCCTGCGCAGGCAAAACTGTGGTGAAGCTTGTGCGTGTGGTAGGCCCATATGGTAATAAGAAAACTCCGAATAAGAAAATCCTCAACATAAATTGTATTAGGTGTTCAGAAATTATAAGTTTCAATACCCTGTTGAGCTAAATGTTAAGATTCTTTCCTTTCCTCACGGTTTTAACGAGCTGACTATACATGCACTCCACTGTCATCCGCATAACAATGAACGTTTCACAATGGCAGCAAGTCATTGGTATGAAGATGAAAAGGTGTGGAAGATAGACCACAGCCTTGTGGTACACAAACGTTTACTAATATGAACCCCGCAACGTATCTATCAACGAAGACACACATTGTCCGCTATTGAGGTAAGCCGGGGATACAATTGCAAAGCTGAGCGGGAAAACCGTATGGCAGGAGATTGGAGAGAAAAGCTTTGGGTTAGATCCGATCAAAGGCTTTAGCCATGTGAACGCTAACAGTCATTAACTTACTTCGTTTATCAATAGCTTCATCCTAGATACGCATTGATATACGCTAGAAGATCACGTGTTGACCGTTTCCGCAGAAACCCGTAGTCATCATATCAGCCTATGATGTCCACTGCTGAATATACGCCTCCCTAATCGATTTCCAAACGGATCGGTTTTGCAGTCTGCATCCAATAGCTCCCCGCGACCATAACTAGGTCGTCGGTCTTTCTAGTGGGAGGCCGCCTTATTTTGCGCTTTACGGTACATACGTACATAGAACTTTAACGCCCCATCGTCCGGCTGTCGGTTCTGCGTACATACCATGCTATATGCCTTGCCCTCTGCCACTTCAATTTTTAATCGTATGAGCTATGTCAGTGATGTTAGTTCTCTAACGGATTCGTCGATTTACCTTTTCGAAGTTCGACTTAATTAGCTTTGGCATTTGTCCAAGGTACGTACCTACTCGGTCAACAACTTCAATTTCAATTTCAACTTTATTGCATTTCCACAATGGTCTTAAGGTCAAAAAAAAAATATTTTGTCTGTATACATCATGGACCCTGTCGGGCACAGCAATTAGAAGGGAGTCTTTGACTAGTTATAGTTAGATTGGAAGGGAGGAGGATATTGTGTCATTGAATTTATTACTTTTCAAATTACTATCTTTTAATTATGTGTTTATACACATCAAAAGTTCTTCTAATATTGGGCCTAATTCTGGCGGCACACTCTAAGTTTAAATTTAAGTACAGTATATCTCTTTCTCGCAATATGTAATAGGAAAAAGATGGCAAGAATTCGTTTAGAGCTGTCATCTAAATTTAGAGAGATTTCAAAGGAACCATAGACAATTTTAGACGGCATGTACGGAGGTGCCTCCTAAACACTGCATTTTAACACGTTCAATAAGGTCGAAAATTGAATGCATGTTTCTAAATGTCAAATTTTAAGTCAGCGATCCTTTTCGTATTCATATTGAGAGAAAGAGGTAGACTGAACTTAAATTTAACCTTAGCATGTGTTCGCCAGAATTAGGCCCATTGTTAACTAATTTATGTCAGTATTTAATTTATTAAATTAAATTATGTTTATTAATATGTTACTAATATTATTATAATTTACCGATATTATATTTAACACAATTTGGCTGTCCCAAAGAGGAAAAAAAAATTGTTAATCAATTTATAGTTATTATACCTAATATAAATATTGTGCAATTTTATAATTAAATTAAATGATTGATTAGCTAATTTCATGTCAATTATATTGATTACAACTTTTACGCTTAATTCCTCCAGGGTTTTTGCCATGACTACTATATCGTTGGCAAATCAAAGATGAGCGATTACTAGCCGTTGATGTTGATACAGAGTCCTGACCAGTCCAGTAGCTCGAAAAACATTTTTCAACGCAGTGGTAAACAGTTTCGGAAATATTACACCTCCCTGTCTATAGGTTAAGAAGCTGGGTCTGATAGGTCTCCCTTTTTGGGGGTCGGTTGTCCATTGGTCCCTCTAAGATTCCGACAGATACTCGAAAAGAGAACGGCAGTATAGCAGCCTTAAGACTGGAGACAACTCTGCTGTGCATTTTTGAGGACTATAGCTGGGATGCCGGTCCACTTACTTTCTGGATTTGGTTCAAATTGTAAATAAATATTTGCACTATTATCTTTATTAAAAAATTTCGGGATATTAATGGGATATTCATGTAGTGTATTCTTCTTCTTCTTTTCTATGTGGCAATGTGTTATCTTGCAAAATGATAACAATTCTGCCAGCACAGCGCTTTGACCGAGCATGTGACAATGTGTAAGTAGTAGGTACAGATGTAGTTAGTTTGTAGAACCGATGTGTCAGTAGTTGTAAAGAAGGTGAACGCAGCCGGTTCGTCTTATTATGTCAAGTTGACAGTGACAGTTAGCTTTTCTTCCGCCCGCCTTTATCGTTTGTAATGTTGATTTTTTTTCGACAATTGAACAGACATACTCTTTCTAATCTGTGCGTTGGACGGTTTAATGAAGATTTGAAACCATATTTTAACCGTAAAGATGAATTATATATTTTTTTTCTTTTCCTTTGGCAATAGAGTAACTATTTGCCAGTGTCGATGTGAAAAGGTTGGGAAATAGAATTAATGAAAACGGATAGCGGAATTTGGAAAGAGGATCAGAGGAATTTGATTTGTTACAGGATATAGATAATAGGTGTATATAAGCAAATACATATATAAAGGAATATTATATTTTAATATTATTATGTAGGATAAACGATGATAAGACTTTAAAATAAATACCAGGGTACATAAGCAAACACGATAAACGGGTTGGAAATGGAACACGCAACTTAATTAGAGAATCAAGGAACGAGGAACGGTCATGTAAAGTACAAGAGAAAAATATGTGGTCCAAATCACCAATATCATCCCCATGAATTATATTGTGACCAAGGTATCATAATGTGGGGATACAGAATTGTTGTACTTTTTAAATTGCAAAATAGTTTATTGCAAGAGTTACATGCTATACATGAAGGTATTGTTAAAATGAAGAACAATGCAAGGTCCTATTTCTGGTGGCCTAATTTAGATAAAAATATAGAAAATTATGTAAAATCATGTAATATTTGTATGTCTTCTTGACCAGAACCTGAGAAAGCAAAAAATATTCCATGGCCCTGAACTAGTATGCCATATGAGAGGCTACATGCGGATTTTTGAGGTCCTATTGAAAATAAAAATATTTTGACTATCATTGATTGTTACACAAAGTGGCCAGAAGCTTTTATTGTTAAAAATTTAGATGCTAATAACACGGTAGAAAAATTAAGAGAATGTTTAAGTAGATTTGGTCTTTCTAAAACTGTTGTCACTGATAATGCTGCTACATTTTGTTCTCAAGTGTTCTCTACATTTTTGTCTAAGAATGGTATTAAACATGAGACGTCTCCACCTTTTCATCCAGCAACCAACGGATTCGCTGAAAATGCTGTGAAAAGTATTAAATCACATGTTTTAAAAAGTCTTAAAGAAAACAGCAATATTTCCTTAGAAACTGCTATATATAGATACTTGTTTCATTATAGGAATTCTATACATTCAATTACATGTCAAACACCTTCAGAGTTAATGTTTAATAAAAAAAATAAGAACTAGATTAGATATAATAGCAGGTAAAAATAAAGAAAGATTTATTGATTCTAAACGTAAAGGTAAAAGAGAAGAAAACTTTATGGAGGATGAAAATGTTTACTGTAGAGATTATAGAAATCCTACTAAGAAAATATTTGTAAAATGTGTTGTTGATGAAGTCTTGGGACACAGAACTTATTTGTGTAAAGTAGTAGGAGAAGACTTGTTATGGAAAAGACATTAAGACCAAATAATAAGTTCTTTGCCTCAGACTGATGTTAATGATAGTTGTAAAATTAATAATTCATTAAATAATAATTGTTATGGTAACCCAGAAACTTATGTGGAAAAACTTTTAAATATTTCAATACCTGATTATGGAGAATCTCAAAATAATGTAAGTTCTAAAAATTTAAATGACCATGTTTCTGAGATACCAAGAGACAATATGGACATGGGAAAAGAATTTACTGTTGATACCACACAACAGTTAGATACCTCCATAGAAGACCCAAGTCCTAATGTATTATTAGAGGGTGCTTATAGTAATGTTAGACGCTCCAAAAGAATAAGAAAGTTACCCCAAAGGCTTAACCTTTAAGAGGGAGGTATTGTAGTGTATTGTAAAGAAGGTGAACGCAGCCGGTTCATCTTATTATGTCAAGTTGACAGTGACAGTTAGCTTTTCTCCCGCCTTAACCGTTTGTAATGTTCTCCAATTTTCTAATTATATTTTAATGAAATAAAGTGATTCCAATACAATTTATTTATATTTATGAACCTCTTCATACATAAAAATTCATATTTTTTGGCGGATATTATCTGGATAGTAAAACCTACCGGATAATGCAAACCCTAAAGGTCTATTCACACATATCAGTGAAGCCACAGTTCCGGCACAGTTCCGTATCAGTGCGAAATATTATTTCATACATTATCTATGAACGTATCTCCACTTGTCCGTGTCAGTGACGGCTCAGAGGGCCCAGACAAGATGCCATTTGACAATCGCTATCGCTAAATGAAAAATGTATGGGATTTGACATTAATTATCGAAAGTCGTTCGATGTCATATGTCAAATCCCATTCTTCTTCTTCTTTCGTACGGGCGGTTTCCGCAAATCGACGACTATTGCGCCTGTTTTGCGTCGGAGGGTGTTGGCTGGTTCACTCCAGCCATCCCAGCTCCCCCAGGAAGGCGCCCAGCGCCTTGATGTCGCCAAACACCTCCTGGAGGCTACCCGGAGATCCCAGGTAGGTAGCCCGGTAGTTTGCTACTCCCCTGCACTCCAGCAGGACGTGAGCGGCTGCTTCCTCGACCTCCATGCATGCTCTGCACAAAGGACTGTCCGTGACACCTAGGTTGAAAAGATGCCTGTTAAAGTTGCTATGACCGGTTAGTGCGCCCGTTATTTGACGGAGACTAGATCTACTTAGCTGTAGCAGGGTTTTGGAGAGTTTAGGCTTGATTCGGGGTAGTGCAAGTCTAGCCTGTCTGCAACTCTCCAAATTGTTCCAGTGTTGTTCATGTAAGTGTTTGGTATGTTGACTAAATCTACCTTTGAACCAGCTTGGAGGTATAGGAATGATCGGCTCGGGCCCTATGGGCCGCATGCCTGATCCTCTCCTAGCCAGTTCATCCGCAGCGTCGCTGCCTCTTGCTCCGCTGTGTCCCTTAATCCAGTGAAGGGTAATAGAATTTAGTGTTCCTACCATGTTCAGGCCCGAATGACATTCGTGAATGAAATCCCATACATTTTCCGCTAAGCGATAGCGATTATCGAATGGCATCTTGTCTAGGCCCTCACCTCAGTGCTCTCAGTGTCCGTTCCGGCACCGGCAAGCACGGAAGGTATCGTCGACAACGATATTTTTTGCCTGACGGACCGATCTCGGACAGATCACGGACGCCGGCATCAACAAAAACGAAATGGAGGACGAGCGATTAATAGAATTGGTTCGTGAAAATAGAGTTTTATATGATTTATCTCATGCAAAGTTTATGGATACGAAATACAATCACGATTGACGACGGACACGTTTTCACTGAAGCTCCGTGAACTGAGCGGGCACTGACATGTGTGAATTGAATCACTGACGCAACACTGAAGCACTGATACGGAACTGTGCCGGAACTGTGGCTTCACTGATATGTGTGAATAGACCTAAGGCCTCTGCCTCGAATCTTGCGGGCAGCGGGGCGGCGGCGGCAGGATCTTATGCGTAAAATTAAATGGACCGGCCCTCGAAAACAGCGGCGCGGCGGTGGGCAACGAGCGGTGCACTCCAGTCGAGCGGTGACCGCCCCCGCGCTTCTACATTGTAGTGTTGTGCAATTTATTTTTGTGACTTGTCATAATGTCTTCGGACGTGCTAGAGCAAATATTTATTTTAGCAATTTTTTAGAGGACACCGATATTGAACAGCAAAGATGTGCACCATCTTCTTATATTTTATATTTTGCTTGCCAGTTTCTGGTGAAATATGTGGATATTGTAACAAAACCTCAGACCACTCATGATATTTTATGTAAAATTAAGTCTTTGTCTTTGTCTTCTTCATAATTTTGATAAAACTCTTCTTTTATTTTCCTTGCCCTATAGTAGGTAGGTATTCACTTCTTTTACCCACAATAAATCGAGCGTTAGGAAATTTGAATCATAAAAATGTCGCCGTTGTTCGGACATTACGTTCGCGAATACAAACAAATATCTCGACAAACACAACACTACGCCGCCGCTATAGTGCCGCGCGATCTGCCCGCTGGTTTCGAGAACGGGTCTGCGTTGCCCGCGCCACTCCCGCGCCCGCGACGCCGCCCCGCTGCCCGCAAGATTCGAGGCAGAGGCCTAATTGTATTTAATGCATTTGTTAGGTGAAAACTGAGATGGAGAAATACTTTTAAGAGATAAATAATGCAAGCTGGTTTTATTTATCATCTTATTAATCAGTCAAGTTCAAGTGGCATTGGCCCTAATTCTGGAGACCACGCGTGCAAACTCTAAGTACAGTCCATTTCTTTCTCTAAAAATGAATACGAAAAGGATGGCTGTCTTATAAATTAACATTTAGAAAGGTGCGTTCAATTTTCGACCTTATTGACATCTACTTACATGCAGTCTAAAATTGACTTTGGTTTCTTTGAAATCTATCTAAAAATTGACAGCTCTAAACAAATTCTTGCTATCTTTTTCCTATTACATATTGCGAGAATGAGATAACTGTACTTAAATTTAGAACTAAAGTGTCTTCAGAATCAGACCCATTATATAACTTAATGTTTACATGTTTGTTTTTACTCTATCCATTCCAAAACCATTTGATCAGATTGTGATGAAACTTTCGTAGGGTGTTCTGGGGGACACATGCTAAGGTTCCTAGATTATGAAAACTTTTTGTTATTATTATTTTATTATAAATCCTAACAGTTCTCTCTTTACGGCATTGCAAAACATGGCGGGTGCAGCTTATTAAACATATATTTTTGTATTATTTATTTCCCTCAAAATTTTTGTCACTTGCATTTGATGATATAAATTTTGAATAGATGAACTTCCAAAAACACCAGAATAAAAGTACATCAAAAATATTTTATAAATTAATTAAAGGCAATCCAGAAGAAAATTCTCAAACTCATTATACAAATTTATAACATAAAGACAACAAAAATTAGGGATCAGACATGAGGTATGTATGTGTAAATTAACCCAGGATTTAGGGCTTACAATCTAATTATTTATGTTTATTTCGTATTCCAAGATGTGCGACAGAATTTTAACAGTTCAGAAAATACTGAGGTTGAAGATAGGCCAGGACTTCTTTCTATTCACAAAATTAAAGAGAAGCGTGAGAAGAACAAGTTTTGTCAGCATTATAGAGACAAAGATTTAAATGTTAAAAATTTTGTACCAATCTTTAAGAAATCTCTGAACTTGGTGGATTAGTTTTATTACTATGTGAATTTTAATAACAAAAACATAAAAACTTATTGTGTAATAGGATATACATTATACTTTATATGGATTGTTAAAAGGCTTTACTCCCAAAACTATGACAAGGAATGTTTATTAAAATTATTTGGTTAAATTGTAACATAAGTTTTATCAAAACAAGACAGAGGTAGATATAAAATAAAATCTAAATATTATTTTTATATCATAGATGATTGGGAGCAAGCAATTACAATAATAAAGCTTACTCATATGTTTAAATACAGTAATTGTTTTGAAAATAGTGAATTAAGCCATGGCATCTTAAATTATTGGTCTAGTAGTGTTAATTACTTCTCATATTTTGTAGATCACATCACGATTATATTTTTTTTCAAGTTTTCTTGGCAACTCAAAATGAGCTCAAAATTTAACTATAAATAACCATAAAATTGACAAAGTACTGTTCTTCTAGACATCATCTATGGTTGGTAACCAAAATGCCATATTGGTACATGCTGATGCCAACATCATAAATTTAGGATTAAACTGAACACACTGTATTGGTGCTGGATGGTCTCCATTCAAAACACATACTTTATAACCAGTATCAGCATTCCAAACATGGACTCTACCATCTGTTGAACCACTAAATATATATTGCGAGTCTGGACTAAATGAAGCTTCAATTGGAATACCTTTATTGTTTAGATGTCCTGTAAATGTTTGCAAGGGAGTTCCATGGTAAGCATCTACAAGTCTTATTATTGATCCATTTGTACTTATCAACATTGTCTTGCCATCACGTGAAAACTTTAAGCCCGTCCAATCACATTCCTTTTCTTGATTTAATTTAAACGTCACAAACGGTCCTTTGTCAAACGACCTCAAGTCATATAATTTAATACTTTCAGAATTTACACCAGCAGCAAATATTAGACCTTCAGGATCATAAGCTGCGACTGGTCTTCCTGAGAGATGCATCAATCCTTGACAGTTCGGAGAACGTAAGTCCCATAAACGAAGAGTTTTGTCCAGTGATCCTGATAAAAACGTATCTTCAATAGGTGACAAGCATAGAGTTACAACTTTTTTAGTGTGTCCTGGAAAATATCTAATATATTTGTTGTCATGAAGAGATAAATATCTGATAGTATCATCAACTTTTGTAGAACTGTGTATAGCGGTATTTTTTGCATGAGTAAAATGTATTAGATCAACACCATATTTTTTACTGTTCACTGTTATCATTTGGGTTCCTTTTTCACAATCATAAATGACAATTTGATCATCTTCGCTACAAGATATCAATGTTTCCCCACTTGGAGAAAAGTCTATACTATTTATTTTGTCTGTGTTTTCTCGAAACACTTTAGCAACCTTAAAACTACGAACCACTTGATCAACTAATTTCATCATTTAGGAAAATTTTATGATAAAATATTCTAGGCCACAACAGAAGAAAGATTTAATGAAATTTAAATTATTGGCTGTGTTCCACTAATTCAAACAATAATACCAAAGAACGATGACATCAAATCAATTCATTATTTCCCAAAAAGCGTTTTTTTTTCTGAAGCCAAATCCATAGACTACATTTTTTTTGGGTAATATCTCCCTATGACGAAGAAATACTATGGACTGGCCCCAACTACCTACTGAGCGTGCCTACCTAGGCTGCGGTCCGAAACAGATTACAGCGCTAACGATTATAATCGCCCGATTCGAAATAAAATGCGCGATAAAGTGCTCACAGAGCTTTTACTCACGATTTCGGACCGAGTTTTAGCGTGTCAATCTGTCAAATGAGAATTATCATATCAATACTATTGTATTTGAGTATTCGAGTCTAAAACAGTGTGATCTGAGTCCCTACTTACTTTTGTGTTTGTGAATTCATAATTGCAATACACCTTTTTTTCTGGATACCAAGAATTCCGCTTACATTAAATAACCTAAAAATAAATAAACGAACCACAGTTTGCTCGCAGTGATTTTCCTCGAGAGCATTAGCGCTTTAAGTGTGCTATGATGTCATCTATGACGTCACGCGGTTCTCCACTCCCGGCTAATGTTAGCGCGCTTACAGTATTTCGGGAGGCGTTTGAGCGCGCTAATATCGCTGATAATTACTTTTAGTGGTTTTCGGACCGCAGCCCTAAAAGTTTTTTTTTTAAATTTATTGACACAAAATAATACACTGAGTTTACAATTCAACCTCAGAACAATAACTAAAGCATAGAAACCTGGCTAAAATAGTAGGCGGAGACATATACCTATCTCTGTAACTCTTACGACAAATTTTATGCGTTAGAGAGAGAAGTACATATATCAGTTACATTCTTATTTGTGTAGGTTGTCACTAGTTTGTTGCTTGGCTAGTGGTGTACTGTGTAGATTTTTTAACTATATCGATCTAGTTAGATAGGGGTAAAAATAAATCGTAGCAGTGGCCTCAGCCAACCCAAACATATTAATTATATCTGAATGTTCATTAGGTGGTTGACCCATGTGTCGTCTGGGTAGGTATCACGGCCTTTATTATTTTAGACGTGAAATAGCACTAGGCATGAAATGCATATCATCTTAGGCCTCAGTATGACATCGAACCTGCAATATCAAGTGATTTTTCCTTGTTATTGCAGGTGTCTATAGGCGGCGCTAACCACTTACCACCAGGTGGGCCGTCAGCTTGTTTAACTGTTTGTCATATAGTGCCGTCATGGGCTTTATAATTTCACAGAAATGGTTTGCTACTTTCAAAAACATCTTATTCATTTGATAATTTCACATTTCTATGAAATAATGCTGTTATTATATTATTTCATACAAATGTCATGTGTATTAATTCAAATGAATTGATTACATTCGAATGAATAGTGTTTTTTTTTTTTTTTTTATACAAAGCACGACAAATGACTCAACACCACCTGATGTGAAGCGGTAAGAAGAGTCCATATGCGAAGACAGCTAGTGCAGTTCAGACACTGCTCTAGCTGCCTCCACCTTGCCGGCCCGAAAGGTGCTTTTTCACGCCTCTATTGAAGGAACCCATGTTATAGGAAGGAGGGAACACATGTGCTGGCAAAGAATTCCAAGTTCTGGAAGTTCGACAAACAAAAGAGCTACTAAATTTCTTTGTACGTGATGTTGAGGTGGAGACAGTGAATTGATGACTCCGAAGACCGGCACGCGTGCTCCTGAGTAGGAATGGGGAAGGTGGGCTAAGGTCAAATAGCTCTTCAGAACACTCTCCGTGATATAGCCGATAGAAGGCGCTAAGCGACGCAATGTCTCGACGCAATTGCAGAGGCTCAAGGTTGTTGGTTACCTCGACGCTGCAATCTGTCCAGGGCATCGAGTAGGTACTTGGCGGAGCCATCCCACAAGTGCGAGCAATATTCCACGCAAGACCGGACCTGAGTTTTATACAGCGGGCATAATTGGTCAGGCGTGAAAAATCGACGCACCTTGTTCAGGACACCGAGCTTCCGAGAGGCTGTTTTTATCACGGTTTCGATGTAGTTCCTGGAATTCAGATCGCAACATATCTCCATGCCTAGCAAGTTTAGGGAGCCCTGTGCCGAAAGAGTCGTGCCCTGAAGAGACGGAAGGGGAAGGAACGGCGACATTTTGGCAGTAAACGCGCACACCTGTGTTTTCTTAGCATTGAACTCAACAAGATTGTTAGATCCCCATTCAGATACGAGGTTCAACACCCTGTCGAGCTCAATGGCAAGATTCTCTCTCTCCCTCTCGGTTTCAGCGCGCCCAGCCCCTGGGCGACCGTAATATCCCCCATGCACTGTACTGTCATCTGCATAGCAATGAATGTTTCCTAACGGAATCATGTCATTGATATGAAGAAGAAAGAGTGTGGGGGATAGAACAGAGCCTTGTGGTACACCAGCATTCACTGACATGAACCGCGAAGCGCATCCATCTGCGAGGACACGGATTCTTCGCTCATGCAGGAAGCCGGCGATCCAGTTACAGAGCTGAGCGGGCAGACCGTATGCCGGGAGCTTGGAGAGAAGAGCCCTGTGCCAGACCCGATCGAACGCTTTGGCAATGTCAAGGCTAACTGCCAGTGACTCACCACGTTTGTCAATAGCTTCACCCCAGACATGCATTAAGTACGCTAGAAGATCACCCGTTGACCGGTTCGGCCGAAACCCGTACTGTCGATCATTAATTAATGAGTGATCTTCTAAGTATCGGATCAGCTGGTGGTTTAAGATCCGTTCCATGACCTTGCAAAGAACTGAGGTGACAGCTATCGGGCGGTAGTTAGCTGGGTCTGATCGGTTTCCCTTTTTGGGGACCGGTTGCACATTGGCCTCTCTCCAAGATTCCGGCACACACCCAGAAGAGAGAGAAAGACGGTATAGCCGCGTTAAGACAGGAGACAACTCCGCTGCGCAGTTTTTCAGTACTATCGCTGGAATGCCATCAGGTCCACTAGCTTTCCGGACGTCGATTGACTGAAGCTCCGCACGTACATCACATTGCCTAATACGAATATCGGGCATTGTGTGGCCACAGTGGGAGAGTGTTGGTGACTGTAAGTTGCAGTCATCGATTCGGGAGTGAGCAGCAAAGAGTTTTACCAAGAGATCGGCTTTCTCTTGCGGCTTGTGAGCTAGCGAGCCGTCAGAACATCTCAACGGGGGCAGCGAGGGTTGACAGAAGTTGGATTGCACGGCTTTGGCCAGACGCCAGTAGCTACGGCTTCCCGTAGGATGCGTAAGAAGTTCTTGGCCAACTCGTGCAACGCGCTGTGCATCCGCTCTGATGAAGGCCCTTTTCCAGGACTTGGTGGCGTTGTTATAGGCTGCTTTCAGTGAGTCAATGTTGGGATCCCCGCAAGCTCGGCCCCTGATCCAAGCGCGGTATGCCGACTGTCTGTTTTCAACAGCTAAGGCACAATCGCGGTTGAACCAGAGGTTACGCCTACCCCTACTGATGAGATCGGAGTGAGGGATATAGTACTCCATCCCTAACATGATCTCATCAGCAACAGCAGTAGCGCTAGCGTTCGGGTCCAGCTCACTGAAACAGCGCTGCCTCCAAGGGATAGATGCGAAGTAATCCCGCATACCGTCCCAATCTGCCGACGCATAGTGCCAGATGCGGCGTTTGGCAACCATAGGTACCGGTGGCGACGCCCGTGGCACCCCAGCGGATACCAGGCAGTGATCCGATGTTCCCAAAGGAGCAGAACCTCTAGCCGATATCCATCCGGGCGAGTCGTCAGCAGAAGGTCCAACAATGAGGGCGCGTGACCGACAATGTCTGGAATCCTGGTGGGCTGGTTTACCAGTTGGGTCAGGTCGTGCGTGAGAGCGAAAGCGTGGGCAGTTCTACCAGCATGGTCAGTTTTAGAGGAACTTAACCACGACTCGTGGTGAGCATTGAAGTCCCTTAAAAACACCAATTCCGCGGTTGGAAACTGCTCCTGCGCAACATCTGCCACCCGACTAAGATGTTCGAAAAGTCGAGTTGTCTCCATGTCACCGCTGTGGGATCTATAGAGGCACACGTAGATTCGGCTATGTGTGCCCAGGTCCACATGCACCCCAAGAATAGAGTGGGAAGGGTCCTCCAAACAGCGCAGACGGCGACAGCAAACATCCGCCCGGACAAACAAGCATACCCCGGCCTTCGCTTTGAAGGACTCTTCAAGAGCGTAGCCGGGGTAATCCAAGTAGCTAGTGTCTGCCGGGCGAAGTATTTGAGTCTCCGTCAAAAACAGCATTTCGGGTCGAGCCGTCTCAAGATGTTGGTGGACGGCATTGAGGTTAGCATGGAGCCCACGGATGTTAGTGAGCCCGACCTCAAACAGCGTGGTTGTGGTGGGGGTGTGCACCGCTGAACGACCAAAACTGTTTGTGAGCGCTGCCATAGTTAACGATAGAAGGAGGAGAGGCGTGAATTGGGGGGACGTTGCCGCGATATATACGGTCAAAGCGTGAGGCCTGTTTCCCCAGGTAATAGCCGACAGTAGAGAAGCGCTGAC
The DNA here is from genome assembly GCA_947347705.1 of Nymphula nitidulata. NCBI lineage: Eukaryota > Metazoa > Arthropoda > Insecta > Lepidoptera > Crambidae > Nymphula > Nymphula nitidulata. The sequence continues at coordinate 15,448,729 of OX374618.1, read as the reverse complement.
CCGCCGAACGGAAGGGCCCCCGAACCCCCCCGGGAATGGCCGCCGGGACCCCACCACCCGGTCACCAACCGGCACGACGGACCACCCCAAGATTATGCGTGGCATGATAGGGCAGCCTCACGAACTGGTTAGGTTCGCTTGGGCCCCTGTACTGTACCACGGGCGGCCAGCGGAACAGCTGTTTCTTCGGGTCTTCCTGGTCGGCGGGTCAATGCAGTCCACCTGGCTCTGGTTAGACGGAAGCCGTCACTGACCGCATCCATCGCCGCAACGTCCCCCCAAGCTCTGGTTGTACGCTGACTGATCCCGGAACGCGACCACAAGTGGTCACTTGGCGGGTTTTACGCCATGCGTACGGTGGTCACTAACCAGACGGGTGTTCAGACCCTACCACCAGTCGAGCAGTTGGTAGCTCGGTAATCCCTTAGTCACCTCTTACGACACCCACGGGAAGAAATGGGGCGGTGAATTGTATTCTTAATCCGTCACCGCACGGACAAAAACAACGGACCGTTTTTACAAGTGGCAAACCATTACTATTAATATTAACATGGCCCATGTTTCAATTTATTGTCGTATTGACGGCACCATTCTATATAGTTTACAAAAAACAATATGTATTATTTATGTTACTAAATATCATTATGGTGACTACAGGTAAATAATCTATATGTTAAGTAAATGATATTTAGGACTCCCCGCGTACATTTAAGACAATAATATAGTCTTAAATATATGTAAGGCGCCAAAGCTTTTCGGGGTGAAAAAGAAAAAATACTAAGACTTGTCAAAAACTTGCACTTTTTCATAAGAAGTATTTTTCATAAGACTTATTTTGAAAACATTTGTCTAATGTAGTGCGCTGTATCTCACTACCTTCTAGAAAGTTATTCTTCTGTTCTCTTTTAGTATTAGCTCTATTTTGCTCACCGTCATGAAAATTTACATATTATATGAGCATCAAGTGGCCATAAGGTGTACTGAAAAGATCTGAAAAGGGTGTTCTGGAAATGCAAGCATCGGATTAGTTAGATTTTAAACATGTTTCAGGCGCCTTAAAACGATGGTAACTAGGTCAAAATTCATTTTCTTCGGTATGTGATCGATCGATCTAGAAGGGACTCTCCCTTCTAGATCAGGTAGAAATCGAATTTCATCCAGCAGATGTTATCTGTAAGTCCGTGAAAATTGACTTAAAAGTAATGGGTCAAACAAATTTATAATCTCGAGCTCCTCGATACTTCAGAAGCCACGTTAAGCCGTTGATCCCGGTTGATGTTATAACCCCCCGTATTGATGTTATAACCCAAACTCCTCATTGTATCTTTCATGTAGGAAGGCCTGTGCTCAGCAGTGGGAAGTTTATAGGCTGGTGATGATGATGCTGATGAATGCTTTACTGTACGACTTACTTTTATTGATTTATATATTTTGAAATAGGAAAGAAAAAGGAAAGAAGAAGATACTGTGTTCAGTCAACAACACAATATTCTCTTCATTTCTCCTTCTTTCTTTTGAAGAAGATGTGCCAGCACCAAAATTAAATATCACAATAAATCACTCACTCAATTACAATAACATCAGTCAATTACAATAAAATGGAATAAAAATATTTTATTCAGCGTTTCACAAAAAACCTTAAAATGTTAACTGAAAACTGCAATAAATAAATTATGTTTTAAGCGTGTTTTTTTAAAAAAATTTGCATTATTATTTATGATTTTATGATTATACCAAGTTAGTAAACGTAATCGCCGATTTATCGATATCGATAAACAAGCATGGCGTAGTGACTCCATCTCTAGTATATTGTCAAAACGAAGTTGGTTCTTATTATGTTGGTAGTTGTTATGTTGGTAAATAAAATATATAATTATTATTAAACTTGTTATTATTCACATTAAAGGATTACAGAAGAATACAGATTGATTTCTGTCAGAACGGTCTGTAAGGCGGGTAAAATCAGTATGCTGTCACACTGACAGTACGGCGTTCCGTTTCACGAAGGATCTGTATACAACATCTTCTCTTTCCTATTGAAATATTAATGAGTAATATAATCTTTGTGCCATCTCGGGGCTTGTATAGCACGACGTGGTCTAGATGTTATTGTTGGCTCAACAGGATTGGTAATCGGATTTTCCTGCTGATTTTGTAAGGTTTCCTCTGAATAATCTTGATTAAAGAATATGGGAAAACCTTCACAAAGATTACGATCATCTGATAATAATGAATCAATCATCAGATTAGATTTGACATTTTCGTTTCTATCTTCATAAGGTTTCAGATACACCCTATTTCTTCTGTACAGCCTCCCATCTACCTGCACCAAATATGATCTGTCTGTAATTTTTTTATTAATCTTTCCAGGGTGGCATCTTTTGTCTTTTTCTGGAAATAGTTTTACATAAACAGTTTGCCCTTCTTTTAGTTCAGTATAATTTTGACACTTTCTAATATAGTATTTTTTAGATGTTCTCTGCTTTTCCTCTATGGTTTTAGGAATATTGGTAATAACTTTTGGTTTTAATTGATGATCTAATATTGGAACGCTTGTTCTTGTTTTTCTAGACAGGAATTTTTGAGATGGACTAGATTCTGATTTTGCTGTAGGGACATTTCTCTGATGTAATAATGCGTACCATAAATCCAGATTATCTTCCTTTGTTTTTTGGATAAGTCTTTTAGCAATTTTTACAGTTGCTTCAGCTTTCCCATTAGATTTAGGATAATGCGGCGATGACGTAGTGTGATTGAAATTCCTTTGCAGTGAAAATGCTTTAAATTCTTGATTTACAAAGTTTGTTGCATTATCAGTAATAATTTTTTGAGGTATACCATACCTAGCAAAGTTCGTTTTGCATTTATTAATTGTTTCACTTGATGACAAATCTTTAAGTGCATCCAGTTCAAAAAAATCTGAGTAGAGGTCTACGGTTATAAGGTACTTCTTTATGGTACCCTTTACAGCGACTTCAAATACATCCATAGAAATTATTTGGAATGGAAACTGGGGCACAACATGACTTTGCATTGGTAATGACTTTTGTAATGGAGAATATTTTAGACATGCTGTACATGATTGTACATATTTAATAATATCTTTAGCCATTCCTGGCCAAAATATGTTTTGACGTGCCAGACGTAAACTATTTTCTATGCCACAGTGGCTAATATGAAGTTTATGTAACAAATTTTTTCTTTGACTTTGTGGAATAAATATTTTTCCATTTCTTATTATGAGTCCATTTTCTATGCTTAATTCATGTTTAAATTTGTAAAGAGGTTTCAACTCCTCTTTCATATTTTCAATGTACTTAGGAAAACCTTTCATAATATAAGTCATTAATAATTGCAAATTGTCATCAGTTTTCGTAGAGTTCCTGATTGTTTCTAAAACCTGATCAGATATATTTAAGCCTTTTCTCTCATTTACATCTTGAATTAATTTAAAAATTCTGCATTCTTTGGATATATTTTCTATAGATCCACTTAAAGTTTTGTTATCAGCAGGAAGTGGAGCTCGAGAAAGGGCATCAGCTGCATTGTTATTTTTTCCTTTGATAAATTCAAGGTCTATGGCATATCTCTGTAAAGTCATAAGCATTAATTGTAGTCTTTTAGGGGCTTGACAAAGCGGTTTCCTAAATATATTGATTAAAGGTTTGTGATCGGTCTTCACTACAGTTCTTTTGCTTCCGCATACATATTGATCGAAACGAGTGCAACCGAATACTACAGCCAGCATCTCCTTCTCAATTTGGGCATATCGTTTCTTAGTCTCTGTCAATGTCCTTGATGCATATGCTATAACTAGTCCTTTCTGGTAGACAGCAACTCCTAAGCCATAATTGCTCGCATCACATTCCATTATTACAGGTTCATTCATTTCAAAATACTTTAAAGACTTCAGATCTGTCAATATATTTTTTAGATTCTTAAATTCATTCTCTTCTATTTCAGTCCATATCCAGGGAGTATCTTTGTAGGTAAGCTTACGTAGGTGCCTTGCTTCAAAACTCAAGTTTCTGATATAACGACTAAGGTAAGTTATCATACCAAGAAATCGAAGGACTTCCTTCTTATTAGTGGGAGCAACCATCTTTTGAATAGCTGCAACTTTAGAGGTATCAGGCTGAAGGCCATGATCTGTAAGAATATGACCATAAAATTTTACAGAAGTCTGTAATAATTTAATTTTCTCAACATTTAGTTTACAATTTATTTTTATTAATCTTTTAAATAATTCTTCTAAGTTATTGTTGTGGTCTTTAATTGCTTCACTCATATTTTCTCCAGGACCATAGACTAAAATGTCATCTGCCATTACTTCTACTCCTCTTAGTCCACTCAATAAGGAAATTAACTTTTGTTGAAATATTTCTGGTGCTGATGAAATTCCAAACGGTAGTCTTTTCCAGCGATATCTACCAAAAGGCGTCCAGAATGTGGTAAGTTTGCTACTAGCTTCAGTTAGATTTACATGCCAAAATCCTTTTTTAGCATCTACAGTAGTGAACACCTTTGCTTTACCCAACTCAGGTAGAATTTCATCGAGCGTTGTAAACTGATAATAAGGTCTTTTAATAGCCTTGTTCAGTGGTATTGGGTCTAGACATATTCTAAATTTATTATCTCGTTTGACAAAAAGAATGTTATTTACCCAGTCAGTATGCTCCGTCTCCTTAATGATGATTCCTTCTTTTTCTAACTTCTTTAATTCTTCTTTTAATATACTTCGCAAAGCTAAAGGGACACGACGAGCAGGTTGAATGGATGGTTGTACAGATGGGTCAACTTCTATAGTAGCATCTCCTGAAAATTTACCATAGCCTTCAAATAGATTTCTATACTTTTCAACTAATGTTTTTGTTTCCTGTCTGGCTTGAGTAGGTATACTGTCAACAGTGGTATTTATAAGATTACAATATTTAATAAAACCCAACTTTCTGCAAGCTGTTTCCGACAGTAAGGGGCCATGTCTAATATCTAATACTGAGAACCTTATTCTATATTTTTTATTTTTACGAATACAAAATAAATCAATTTCCCCTAAAACATGAGGAGAATAACCACCAATAGCCTTCAATTTCGATTCAGTGGGAAGAAGTGAGAGTGATTCACTCTCTAATAATAGTTTGCAATCATCAATTCCTATGAGGCATCCTTGAGCTCCTGTATCAAGTTGAAATAAATGTGGTTTTAAAGATCCATTTACCTCTACTAGAAGTTCTCCCATTACATTGCCCGAGCTACTTCTAATCACTTTCTGTATTATCAATTCTTCTTCACTATCCGATGCATAATTTTCAGATTCACAATTCATTTCTTCAATTTTTTTTACATGTTTCTTATATTTCAAATTTGTTTTTTTTTCTTACAAACTTTGCTATTATGGTTCCACCCATTGCACACACTGCATTTATTTCCATATGCAGGACAGTTATTTTTATTAAAGATATGATTAGTGGCACAGAATTTGCATAGTTTTTTTTTAATATCAACTTTATTTATTTCTTGACTTTCATTAATCTCAAGCAATAATGTTGCTTGCTCAGAAGCAGTTTCTGCAGACCTGCACATCCTTATAGTATTCTCTAAATTCAAATTTTCAATCCTTAGTAATTCTTTTTTTATTTCGGTGCTTCTAATACCAATTACAATTCTATCCCTCAACATTTCATCTTCATAGTTATTAGAGAATTTAAAACCTTTAATTAACTTTTGTAGGTCTAAAAGAAAAGTGTCAAACTTTTCATTAATCTCCTGTCTTCTGGAGTTGAATAGGTATCGCGCATATATTATATTAGTTTTTTTTTATATTTTCGAATCTAGCTTAGTTAGAATTTTTTCTTCAGACTCTTTTTCCTCTTGTGATAGATCGAAAAGATATTTTGTTGTCGCTGCGGATCCTATGGCATTAAGAAGTACGCTAGCTAGTTGGGGATTTCTATCGTTTCCCCAGGAGGTCATTCCTGTGGCAGCTTTATAGTTAAGCCAACCGTTTTTAAAAATCGTCAGAGATTCATTTAGGTCACTAGCTTGTACATTAAAAGAAGCTGGAAATGGTATATGCACTACGTTAGATTTGTTCTCTTTTCGGATTTCTAATTGCGCCTGCATAGCTTCCAGCACCTCCGTCTGACGACGTAGTATTTCCAACATTGTTTTCGAGGAGATGGATTCGTCCGTCATCCTGACACCATGTTATGTTGGTAAATAAAATATATAATTATTATTAAACTTGTTATTATTCACATTAAAGGATTACAAAAGAATACAGATTGATTTCTCTCAGAACGGTCTGTAAGGCGGGTAAAATCAGTATGCTGTCACACTGACAGTACGGCGTTCCGTTTCACGAAGGATCTGTATACAACAGTAGTATTAGAAATATTTCTTAGGTTGGCACATAATCCCTACATAGTTTGTTAAAGGGGCCAGTAGGAAAGTGCCGACTCTTTTAACATTATTGATTATATCCTCTTTGCTTAATAGTGGTAAGTTATTTTAGAAAGTATGGATAGTTCAATACTTACGAAAGTATCGATACCTTAACAGTATCGAAATAAAAGTACCTTTCCAAAAGTACTTGGTATAGAATCAAAAGTGTCGATACCCTAGTTTATCGATACTTTTTGCCTATCTCTACCTTACTTATACTTACCTAGTAGGTACCTACCTTTTGGATTTCGAAACAAAATGGACGGAGTGTAATGGCGTTCTTGTACTTTCTGTAGCGGTGTTTTAATTAAGACATTTTACTCGTGGAATCTCAATATAAACACTATTTTGTTTAAATTAATAGATTGAACAATTAAGAAGAGCTAAATTTTCAGTTCCACCCTGTTGTTACTTAACAATATTTAGTCTAGTTTACGAGTATGGTATCCATTTTGTGATCAAGTTTATTGTGTGGCGTTTTCAGTAAGTACATACATCTAATAATTTCTAATATCTCTCCTTCAATGTACATGTTTCGTTATAAAATATTTTTAGTTTCCCACTCTTGTTCATCATATTTTTCTAGGTTTATTCTTAAATAAAATGTCATAACTACATGTAGGTTACAACTATTGTTGCGATGCAAGTAACGATCTACCCACTTTCTAAAAGAAATTGTCGTTGTAGGTAGGTACTTACAAGTATTAAATTTGTACCCAATTTAACACAACAGTTCCAAATTATTTAGTACTTTTGCCTGTTACTTTAAAAGCTAACCAGATTTTCTTAGATTAAGTTTATTTACTGCATTCAATTACAAGTTAGTCTAGTCTCTTTACCATTATTATTAAAATTCAGAGATAGAGCTTTTGATCTGGATCACATATTTTTATAATTTGTTGTACTTTGTGTACAATGTCAGGCAGAAGACAATTCTATGCTATGCTAACCAGTGATCACTATTCACAGATTACTAATGCTATATCAAAGGCGACAAATACTTTTTCATAGTAAAATACGTTTTGAGAATCATAAACAAATAATGGACCTGACATTTAGCATGTCTTCTGATCTGCACTTTGTAGCATTGGGTATATTAAAATAATGAATAAGATAAAAATATTTTTGTTCCTTTAGTATTTATGATGTTTACATAAATTTAGTATTATATTATTGTTTTTAATTTTAATTATAAATGTTGTAACCTTATGGTTAACTTAGTCTGTTAAAATTATGCCTGTGCTGTTCATTAAACATTGATTTATCATCATCAAATTAAATGCCTATGCTGATAGTTAATTTCAGAACTTGGTGTATTGAAATTCAGCTCAATTGGAAATCTAGACAGATCGTCTTATATTAAAGAGTTTAGTGTGATTGGTACATTCAAGGTAATTTTGGGCATGGACGGTATTTCATCTTAGGCCTCAGGATGACAATGCACCTGCAATATCAAGTGATCTTCCCTTGTTATTGCAGGTGTCTATAGGCGGCGGTAACTGCTTACCATCAGGAGGGCCGTCAGCTTGTTTGTCATCTAGTTGTATTTAAAAAACAAATTAATGACCAAATGCTTGATAAATATAAGCAAAACGATTTCAGTGGTTAGTGAAAGAATGAAACACTAAAAAGCTCTTTGAACTAAACAATCTGCCTAGGTGTTCAATTGACAGGCTTATTTTATCAATGGATTAAATGTAGTGGTCAATGACTAGGCTTGTTGCTCTTCAGCCATTACTTTAGTTGAATGGCAGCATCTGATGAAAGGCTGGAGCGTCCCATTAACTGTGTAATTTAACCAGATGCCACCATTGTCATTTCCTTTATTATTTTCTGTAGAATCGAACCCTATTTATAATTTGGTTGTCTATGCGGGCATTGATATGTAGATCTTTGTCCTGTACGTACTTCTCCTCCAGGGAATAGGTGTATTGTGATGTGATGTGACAGCATAGCCTGGACACTCATAATAACTGTATAAGAACACAGGCCTCCGATTAGAGATCACTTGCGAAAAGAATGAGTACGAACTACCTAACTGATGCTATGGAGGGAAACCAAGAGGAAAGGCCCAGCAGGGAAAAAAAAGTAGGTAGACCTATTAAAAATGGTCAGATGATATCACCCATAGAGCTGAGACTAAATGAATGAACACAGCACAGAACAGAGACACCTGGAGAAGGGTAAAGGAGGTCTTTACTCAGCAAGGGTCCCAAATGACATGGCCAAGATTCCATAGTGACTTTGCCTAGGTATCAATTTCCATTTACACTAATTTTTAGTATCATTTTATTTTGCTAAATATCTACAGATTAAAATACAAATAAATCCCAAAGAACTTCACAGACAGACATAGAAAGAGAAAACAGTTTTATTAAAATGTGTGATGATCAAAACCACCAAGCACAGTGTACAATATTATACTTTGCTATTAAAATAATTCTTCGACACTTCGATTATTAAAAATGCCATATTTCGCCAAACCACCATCTTTTCACCAAAATATGAATGTGCTTGTTTCACTTGATAATCCTAAATAAACAATAATAATCATCATATGTTAAAACTGAGAAATCGATTGAGAGACTGCAATGATGACAGCTAACTGCTAATGTCACTTATCAGTCAAATATGTTCCATTCCATTTCAGCTATTTTTTGTGATAAAATATAATTAAATGATGTTTCAAAAATAATACACTCAGCAGCACGGAATCTTAGCCAAGCACTTTTACAGCGATAGCAAAAGTTTCAAGTTTGCTAGTAGAGATTTTTTTAGAAATAAGCAGTGCCTTTGTTCTCAACTGTTATAGGTGTTTTATTTTTCAGTCTTTTGTGTACATAAATGAATAAATAAATAAACAACCATGACTTCAAAAAGTTTTAAGGATTTTTTATTTGAGTGATGTCATTATTAGTAACAGATAAATCTATCGATATATGCAGATATCCATACAAACTTTTGCATTTGTAATATTAGTAGTTAAGTAATTAAATTAGTTACATGATGTTGCACTTTTACATGTTCGTCTGTGTCATGGAATAGAGGATATAGGCCTATCAACAAGTTTTTAATGATCGTTGTAGCAAACAAAAACTCCAAAATTTATAATACAAATGTAACTTAATTATGTAAGATTTTTAAATTACACATGTAAGCGCGCGTAGCTATTACATACGGGTGTGTCGTGAACTTAATGTTAGTTACACCTTTGTATATTACTACATCGAAACAACGACCGTTAATATGGGAAAATTATTTTCATATTTGGCAATACTGAGTATTTACATAGTAATAAATAAAACTATTGTTTTTATTTGACTTTACAGTCAAAACTATACTGATAAATATTGAAAGCTTACCGCGAATAGTGATGTTAGTACTATTCGTGTTTTCGTGATGTATGAAGCCATATAACCGCACAAATCGTCATCATTAATTATTTTTGGGAGATCCGTAAGGCCGCGGCCACGATCTCTGCGGCGAGGAAGGCGCCGCGGCGAAGCTACGCAGACCCCAACCCGTGCCCGCTGACTTCGCAGCGGGCAGCGGGCACCGGGCAGTTCCCGCAGCACCGGAGCGGCGTACTGTATGTTATGACAAATTTACCTATCTTTGCGCGAACGAAATTTATAAACAGCGCCGATAACATTTTTTCGATTCGAATCTGCTTGCAATGTACTACAATAGGACAAGTAAAAAAAAAGGCTTGTTTCATCGAAATTATGAAGAACATAGACAATGTCCCGATAAATTCTATGACTACCTATACCACAGAATGAGAACACTAGAATGAGTATAGAAACTAGTACTATAGAGTACTAAACTATAGAATAAGTAAGTATAGTAACTTATGACTGTATATTGAAGGTAAAACAAAACAAAATTAAATACCAGTCTCTGTTTCTCCAAATTGTTAGATATGGGTATTAACTGTAATTGTTACCTAGAAGGAGCGGGCCTCTCCTAACATAGGTTTAATGAACTTAAATGAGGGTCCAAAACCCATGTAGTAATTTAAATAATACTGTAACATACATAACAATAAATATATTTTTTTATTATTAAAAAACACTTAATCTTTAATACACCTATCGTTCTTTTCTCATTTCTTCCCCTAACTGGTTAATAATTCGCCTATATTATAAGTTCAATTTTTTGATGTTCCATAAAGGCGGCCTGTCAAAAATTTCCGAAATTAATTGCTCTACCGTCCAGAGGCATTTTAAAACGCCGCGTTGGCGTCGATAAAAACCACATTTTTTACACAAAGCACGGCAATTGACGTTTAGACACTGCTCTAGTCGCCTCCACCTTGCCGGCCCAAAAGGTGCTTTTTCACGCCTCTCTTGAACCCAGTTATAGGAAGGAGGGAAACATGTGCTGGCAAAGAATTCCAAGTTCTGGAAGTACGAAAAATCAAAGAGGGACTATATTTATTTGTTCGTCATAGTGAGGCGGAGTTAGTGAATTGATGACTCCGAAGACCGGCACGAGTGCTCCTGGACAGTAAGGGAGACAAAATAATACATACACTTCTTACAACAATACTTGAATGTAGACGCGCGGTTTGCCCCGTAACTGGAGTGCGCCGCTCGTACGCCGCTACCCGCTCCGCCGCCGCGCCGCCGCTTTCGTGACTAGTTCCATTTGAATCTATAAATAGGAACGCGCCGCTGCCGCCGCCGCCCCGCTCGACGCAGAGATCGTGGCCGCGGCCTTAGTTTACGAGTTCCGCCAGACCCATGGTGCCATTTCTGACTACATTTGGAATGCTTCAAATTGTTCGAAAGTCGATATTTCTATATCGTTATTATTTTAAAAACTAGAAGCACATTAGGTAAAATTCGATGCCTATACCATGTTTAAGCTTTCGAATGGCAAGACTTGTTAAGTCCATTTGTATAGAAGGTCATTCAGTGACTTCGCTATAGGTCTACCAGAATCTCATGGCAAATTGGGTAATAAAAAATTGTAGATTGCAATACTGGGGAAATTGGACTAAACTGTCAGGATACTTGTTAATTTTTATTTGTTTTTCAGACATATCAGTAGAAATAGGTAATACTATTTGTAGGTACCAGGTTAAGATATGAATAATTATCCCTAACAGTTTTAATTAATTGCGTTAAATAAAAGTTGTTGTCGAACTTGTTGAACTAGTGCTTGTAGCGGCTGTCATTCATTCTGCCCTATCTTGCTGCTGTTGAGCCGTTGAGGTAACGTTTTGACAGCTTCAAACGTTACTACAAGAGGGCCTTAAGCAAACAAAATAATTTGAATGAAAACAAATATTTTAAGTACCTATAACTTTATTGACGTAGGTTGAAATAAATGTACAAAATAAAACATATTCTCCTCCTTTTTTGAAGTCGGTTAAAAATATCTATAAAACAAAGAATATAAAGCACAAAATAATTGTATGTTAATACATTCAATTAGAACTGGAAGCACCATGATTCGATGCGCTTTCGCCTATGATTCGCCGTACAAAGACTGGAAACCCCTACAAAGACGTTGTAACATAAATATAAATGACAAATAGTAAAAATATAGGTAATAGTATTAAGATGGTACAACCAACTTCCCGGTCAAATCTACGACGCGTTTTATAATCGAAGATTGCGATTTAATTTACACCTTCTTCACGTATTTTATGATACACACTGAGAACAATATTTCTCGCTTGAGATCGAAGTGGCTTTTTCGACATTTTCATAATAACAAATTTTGTTTTGAGAAAATACACAAAAATCTTTTAGCTTTTGACAAACGTTGTACTTTGATTGGACATATAACAGTTGACGTTGCCATATCAAAATCATGATTATATATTTTTTTTAATGCTATGAGATTCTGGTAGACCTATACTTATCTAAACAATTTATTCCATATTAATCATATTCATAGGACCTTACGGGGTATTGCCATCCCTGGCATACTCCCGTATCACATCTCGTCCATTCTTCTTATTGCTTTCAATTTCGCTTTCGTATTAACTTGTCTCGTGGTGTATTGTTCCGAAACCTAACTCTCATTCGTAAAGAGGAATCTTTACTTGTTTAAAAAGTACTTAAATTGTAGTGACACATTGTAGTGACGTAGGTATGATAAGATATAATATTTATTCATTTTTCCAGATATAATAAAAGAAAGTCTTCAACTAGAAGAAGATTATGTCCACTATACGTCTATCTTGGGAGCTGCAATTGCTTTTTGACTGAACGGGAGAAGTTGTATCGCTATATGTGAAGTTAATACCATAAGCGTATAGCTTTTCCCCTTAGTCTTATAAGCAAAATCTCCAATTGAAATGAAGAAGAACTTACTACACATCTCATTAGTGATATTAGAAACGCTTAACATCAGGCAAACCTTGTTTCGCTTGCTATTGGAAAATTTTTACCACGTGTTTTTTATTATACATTTACGAGAATCAAATTGAAAATTCTTAGAAAACTAAGAACTGAGCAAAATAGCAAGGTATTAGTTTTATTATATATTTTCAAAATAGTGTCCATTCACATCAATACATCACTGCATCCGATGGAACCACTGAGAAAAGTACTTTGCTCACTCATACTTTGCTCACGCTTCCTCGGCGTCCATTAAACGTTTTCCTAGAAGTTTTATTTTATTTTCGGGAATACATGAAAATAGCAAAGTGTGACGTCGGGGTTACATACGGCCACTCGCCGTTTATGTTAATGCCAAGTCCTCTCCAGTCCAAAACCTTAACACATCATCCAATGCGGCTGTGAACAGTTTCGGCGAAATAACATCGCCCTGTCTGCCACCTTGCTTACCAAATCATATTGGTTTCGAGTTTTCGTCCTGGAGGCGGACTGACATATTGGCGTTTTCGTGCAATGACTACACCACTTGGATGTACCAATAGTCTATTTGGCATCTCTGGAGTGACTGAAGCACGGCCCAGGTTTCGACAGAATCAGAGGCGTGCTTATAGTCCACAAACGCTAAGCATAATGGCAGGTTGTACTCTTCGGTTTTCTGTTGAATCTGTCGCAGCGTATGTATGTGGTCTTTGGTACTAAAGCCTTTTAAAAAGCAGACCAGATATACAAATTTCAGACTAAAAATGTTTGACAGTTACGAAACTCGTAAACATTTTGTATGGGAAAACGTTTTTTTCTTTATTTTTTCGTCAATTTTCCAATGTTTTTGATAGTTATTCTGCTATTCAGGACAGAGACGAATCCAACAAATCCATGAAAATCGGTCCAGCCGTTCTAGAGTTATGAGTGTTCGAACAAACCAGACTTTGTTTTATACATATATTAAGATTAATAACTGTATTTAAATAACATTTTTAACACGCTTTTATTAGTTTCACCTGTATGTTTGTTTGTTTGTATGTATGTATGTAACTGACTCGGGGCTCAATTTTGCCCCATTTTAAGCGATCAGATTTACTTCAAATGTTGTAGACTTATCAACCAACGACCACTGACAATACAATAGTTTGATAAGCTTATCTCATTATCCTGATTAGGATTGCCAGGATTAGTGATTTTAATACAGGTCCTTTGCGTGAGAGCAAACGAGATAGAGCAAAAGCGCGGTCTGCGCATGCGTGTACCGTGAAGTGTACTTACTTTAAATGTTGTAGACTTATCTACGACCACCGACAATACAATATTTTGATAAGCTTATCTTATTATCCTGATTAGGATTGCCAGGATTAGTGATTTTTATATAGGTCCTTTGCGTGAGAGCAAACGATGTTGGCATCATAGAAATCCTTGAATATGTTTTCTATCGAGATGCAACTGTTAACACATCTTTACATATTAAAGACGGTTTTATAGCAAATCGAACTAAAAAGTAAAAAATAAAATATAGTTTAAAAAAACACGCTTTAATAGCAAATCTAACTAAAATCTGAAAATAAAATTTAATTTATATTTTATTCAACGGTTATAAAAAGTAGACTTACTCATCAATATGTTTCAATAATTTTCAAAAATTCTAAATTAAAATAAAGTTATGAAAAGAAAATTAATTTTTATTGTAAAAAAGCGTGTTGTGCTCGATATCGATTGTTGTAAATATATAGTTAGTAGTTATTTGTAAACAGAGTTAGTATAGAAATATGATATAAAAAACACCCCACACTTTTTTACAATGAAATTAATTTTCTTTTCATAACTTTATTTTTATTTAAGAATTTTTGAAAATTATTGAAACATTGATGAGTTAGTATACTTTTTATAACCGTTGAGTAAAATATAAATTAAAATTTATTTTCTAATTTTTAGTTCGATTTGCTAATAAAGCGTGATTTTTTTGGTTTTTATGAACTATATTTTTTATCGTTGAAATGTGAAATTATTATTGTAATTAAGTGGTAATTTTAAGATAAATTGTATTACGGCGGCTTGGCCACGGGAGCGGGCGGCGGCGGCGTCTCGGCAACCACTGCGCGGTCACGACGACGCGCTGCGAGGCCGACATCGAGACATCGCGCAGTGGTTGCCGAGACGCCGCCCGTTCCCGTGGCCAGGCCGTTAAGTAGGTCTTACGCTGCGCCAGAAGCCAGACAGCACGTCTCTTAACTCCGCGTTCATGTTTGACTTTGCAAATCATGATTACGCTGCGCCAGAAGCCAGACAGCACGTCTCTTAACTCCGCGTTCATGTTTGACTTTGCAAATCATGATCATGACCAACACACGACATGATCGTGCCTGTCGCAGCGTTACGGCCTGGCCACGGGAACGGGTGGCGGCGCGACTGGCAATAGCGTAAAATTTGCGGCGATTGAATATTTGTTCCACCAGTCGCGTCGCCGTGTGTAACACCTTATCCTTAGAATAATAATATAGAAGTAGCGTCTGCGCGATCAATTTGAAGCAACTAAATTGATCAGTCGCCAGCGTAGTGTTCCGATTCAACGCCGCCCGAACGCAACTCTTAGAAAAATAATTATGACGATTTGTGCCTAAATGGCGTCACATCATAATACACCAGGAAAACATAAATAGCGTACTGACATCACTTTCGCAGATAAGCTCTCAAAATTTTGACCATAAAGTCATATAAAACCAATCGTTTTATTTAGTACCGTGTAAATCCGTGTAAAGTGTTTTCAAATATGGAAATAATTTTCCCATTTTAACGGTCTTTGTTGTTCCGATATACACTCGGCGTCAAAAAAATCGCACCTCTTAGAAAATCACTTTCAAATGTCATTAACTCTTGATATGCACATGCAGTCGCATTAATTATAATTTTATTTAAAGGGTTACTTAATTAACTTAATAAAAAACATTTTTTTTCATTATCAAATAAAACCTAATGCAACAAATAAAGTGTCACAAAAATTCGATGCAAATTTTGCTACCCGTGAGAGTCGTAAAACAGTCAACACGGGGTCAATGTAGGTCATTCGCTATTCAACCGTTGAAGAGGACACACGCACAGATTTTACTGGAGAAAAAACACCTCGAAGATGGATACCACAGCTGATGACGCCGCTCAAGTGGTTGCACTACTGCAATCGGTGTGCGGCAGTGTGATGTCGCCCGGCAACTGAACCGTTTTTCCGTTCGAAGAATGTACCAGCGCTTCATAGTGACCGGTGGCTATATCCGGAGACATGGGTCCGGTAGACGTCGCTGCACTTCGGAAAGAGACGAGCGGTTCGTTGTGTATAACTCTTTGAGAAATCGTTTCTCCAACGCTGTTGAGTTGCAACAGCAGCTCCAGGCAGTTCGCAGACGCACCGTGAGCGTCTCTAGGGTTAGAAGAAGACTAAAGGAGAAGAAGATAGCGGCCAACAGAGCTGCGACGGGTCCGAAATTGACTGCATCGCTTCGGCGAGCCCGCTTGCAGTTTGCTCGTGACCAAGTCGATTGGACCCTTAACTAATGAAGAGCTGTTCTCTTCTCAGATGTGACGCGAGTGTGTCTTTTCTGCAACGACCGACGGAGAAGAGTATACCGGAGCAGGGTGAACGATTTGCCCAAGCCTGCACGGTGGAATATGGGGGCGGATCCTGCATGTTCTGGGGATATTTTTAAAAGGTGCGATTTTTTTGACGCTGAGTGTATTAATATACAAAGGTATAACTGACATTAAATATGTAATAGCTACTCACCCGTCTATACTTACATGTGTTATTAATAATCTTACATCATGTTAAGTAATTAAAATATAATAAAACTAGAAAAATTTCACGTCCTGAGGCAGGAATCGATTCAATCAGGATTCGAATCAGGTCGCGGGTTCGATTCCTGCCTCAGGACGTGAAATTTTTCTACTTTTATAATATTTTAATTACGTAGTAATTTTTCAAACATTTATAATAATGTTAAAATCAAATTTGAAAGCACTGCCCCAACTTAACCGAATCGTAGGTATTTGTAAAAATACTCGTTTCGGATGTTGAAATAGAATATTTCGACATTGTAGGGTGGACGTTAGCTCATAAACGCAAATACAGATAGACTAGAAGAATTTCACAGGGATATCCCAAGTCCTGGGTGGCTTAGTGGTCAGAGCAGTCGCCCGGATTGCGAAAGGTCGCGGGTTCGATTCCTGCCTCAGGACGTGAAACTTTTCTAGTTTTATTATATTTTAATTACTTAGTAATTTTTCAAACATTTATAATAATGTTAAAATCAAAAATTAAGATTACATCATGATGTTATATATGTATTATTATTATTATTTTATACAAAGCACGGCTATTGACCCAACACCACCTGAGGCCCACCTCAAGTCTGCTAATTTAAAACTATCCCAATATAATAACAATAGTGTCTCAATTGTACAAATTTTGTGATTTCGTATTCTGCTAATCAATAAAGTTCCAATGGCTTTCCACTGAATTACTACGCCACCGTTATTGAATCATTCGTATTCTACTATAAGTGGCCGATGTCTTGTCAGCGGCTTCATAATAACGTATTCTACTATTTATTTAGATAGTTTGACATTTCTATCAATAACGTCGTGATATCATTTTTACCATTCAACTACTATTGATACGCCATTGTGCAGACACACGTTTTTTGGTACATTTGCTTATACAAGGTGGTGCCGTCAATCCGACAATAAATTTAAACATGGGCTATATTAGTCTAAAGAAATGGTTTGCTACTTTCAAAAATTTCGTATTCAATTGATAATTTCATGACCTTTGTATGAAATAATGCTGTCAACTTTACACTATTCCATACAAATGTCATGAAATCATCAAATAAATACAATATTTTTTAAAGTGGCAAACCATTTCTATGGACTAATATAGCCCATGTTTAAATTTATTGTCGCATTGACGGCACCACCCTGTATAAGTTGGTGTAACTTAACGGCAACAAAGAAAAATTAATTATCCGGACGTCGATCTTTGTTCAGATGGTTGGAAATTGCTTCGGAGTGGTTTTTCTGCAGTGACAGTGGTGTTATTTTTAACCGACTTCAAAAAGGAGGAGTTTCTATGTTCCACTGTATGTATTTTTTTTGGATGTATGTTCACCGATTTCTCTGTCAATTGTGAACGTCAAACGGTGACGGCAAACCTCAAATTTTATACGCACGTATGTCATGTTTTACTTTTTTACAAAGATATTCAAGTATTTGCTACTGTCAGTCACCATCTTATGTTGATGAGTTGGTGAAGGAAGGTGTAACTCCTTAACGGTTAGGAGTTGGAAGATAATTCTTTAAATATTACGGGTACGTATTAACAAATAGTTGTATTCTATCGGGTTATTCGGGTGAACTGATGATGGAAGGTACAACTCCTTAACGGTTAGGAGTTGGAAGATCATTCTTTAAATATTATAGGTATAGTGGAGAGCCGTTAGACATAAAAATGATAAAACCTCGGAACCCAGGGCCAGTCAATGAATCTGTATAGCAAGTATTTGACTGTATTATTTTACCTGTTTTATTTTTTTTTGTTGTATTTTTTTACCTTAAATAAAAAAGTTTAAAAAAAATTGGCCGCTCTTGATTAGAACAATTTTTAACCGACTTCAAAAAAGAAGCAGGTTATCACCGATTACTCGGTCAATTGTGAACCGATTTTCAAAATTCTATTTTTATTTAATAAAGTATACTCCTGAGGTGGTCCCATTGTCACCAAGTCAGGATCTGATGATGGGATCCCAGGAAAATCGAGGGCAAATCTCAAATTTTATAGGCACGTATGACATGTTTTATTCCTTTATAAAGCTATTCAAGTATTTGCTTCTGTTAGTCATCATCTCATATAGATGAGCTGATGATGGAAGGTACAACTCCTTAACGGTTAGGAGTAAGAAGATAATGCTTTCACTATGCATTTCAACCAAAGACGGAGAGATTGACAAGTCGATAGTGCTGACGGTCACCCATTTTGCTTTGACCTTAGAAAATCACATAAAATGTGAAATTTTTTTTTTTTTATCAAAATTAAATCTGTCTTCAAAACACTAAAAAGGAAAACATAATTAAATTTCAGTACCTAGGTACTTAACTCCTAAAATATATTGGTTTTGAAGTCAGTTTTATTTATGTTTTTTTTTTTAACAATAATTTACTGAAAAATGAGGGGCGGAAGGTTGAAAAAAAATGTTTAAAGTAAAAAAATCAATTTTATATGTAATAAATTATGGTGGCAGAGTAACTTTAAAGTCAATTTATTACATTTTCGCAAAAAATAATTTTATACAAAAAAAATTCGTCATTAACTATATACATTATTGTTCATTATTGTCGTCGTCGTCGATCTCCTAGATGTAGATTGTAGGTGAAGGATTAGTACAGCTGTCACCAGCTTAATCCACTTTTCCTGCACCCACAAGATGCTCCACATCCTGTTTTGCATGCGCGAAAAAAAAATTTTTTGTAAAGATTATGGAGCTGGTCGCGGCGTCATTGTTTGCGGTATCAATATTCCGCATTCATATTTCCAACCCCATTCTTCTGGTGATTTTTCTCTTCCGAGCCATGTCTGAATTTGCTAAAATACTCTTTTAAAGTGTTTAAAAGCGGCATCTGCAGTAAAACTCAGTAATGTTCAGTAATTACCTAATACCTAGAAGATCACTCATTAATTAATGATCGACAGTACGGGTTTCAGCCGAAGCGGTCAACGGGTGATCTTCTAGCGTACTTAATGCATGTCTGGGGTGAAGCTATTGACAAACGTGGTGAGTCAGTGGCAGTTAGCCTTGATATTACCAAATCGTTCGATCGGGTCTGGCACAGGGCTCTTCTCTTCAAGCTCCCGGCATACGGTCTGCCCGCTCAGCTCTGTAACTGGAGTGCCGGCTTCCTGCATGAGCGAAGAATCCGTGTCCTCGCTGATGGATGCGCTTCGCAATTCATGTCAGTGAATGCTGGTGTACTACAAAGCTCTGTTCTATCCCCCACACTCTTTCTCCTTCATATCAATGACATGCTTCCGTTAGGAAACATTCATTGCTATGCAGATGACAGTACAGTGCATGGGGGATATTACGGTCGCCCAGGGGCTTGGCGCGCTGAAACCGAGAGAGAGAGAGAGAAAATCTTACCATTGAGTTCAACAGGGTGTAGATCCTCGTTTCTGAATGGGGATCTAACAATCTTGTTGAGTTCAATGCTAAGAAAAGACAAGTGTGCGTGTTTACAGCTAAAATGTCGCCGTTCCTTCCCCTTCCGTCTCTTCAGGGCACCACTCTTTCGGCACAGGGCTCCCTAAACTTGCTAGGCATGGAGATATGTTGCGATCTGAATTCCGGGAATTGTGATCAAAACAGCCTCTCGGAAGCTCGGTGTCCTGAACAAGGTGGGTCGATTTTCCACGCCTGACCAATTATGCCTGCTCTATAAAACTCAGGTCCGGTCTTGCGTGGAATATTGCTCGCACTTGTGGGATGGCTCCGCCAAGTACCTACTCGATGCCCTGGACAGATTGCAGTGTCGTGACCTCTACATGTCGATACGTGCTGTGGGTATCGTTGGCGATGTAGAGGTCACGAACAACCTTGAGCCTCTGCAATTGCGTCGAGACATTGCGTCGCTTAGCGCCTTCTATCGGCTATATCACGGAGAGTGTTCTGAAGAGCTATTTGACCTTATCCCACCTTCCCCATTCCTACTCAGGAGCACGCGTGCCGGTCTTCGGAGTCATCAATTCACTGTCTCCACCTCAAAATCACGTACAAAGAAATTTAGTAGCTTGTTTCTTTGTCGTACTTCCAGAACTTGGAATTCTTTGCCAGCACATGTGTTCGCTCCTTCCTATAACATAGGTTCCTTCAAAAGAGGTGTGAAAAAGCACCTTTCGGGCCGGCAAGGTGGAGGCGGCTAGAGCAGTGTCTGAACTGCACTAGCTGTCTTCGCATATGGATTCTTACCGCCTCACATTAGGTGGTGTTGCGTCATTTGTCGTGCTTTGTATAAAAAAAACTTTTATCACAGTCACTGCACAATAATATAAACATTAATTGTAATAAATACACAAAAATAAGAAAATATTTTATTTTTGTAGCGAGCAACAACAGCTACGTATTTTTTTTTAACATTTGTTTATATACTATGAAAAACACATTTCTAAAGTTTTTTTTAAGATTCATTGACTGGCTCTGGATTCCGAGGTATAAACCTTACGGCACTCCACTAGTACGTATTGACGAATATTGGTATTCTACCGGGTTATTCGGGTAAACTGATGATAGAAGGTAAAACTCCGTAAAGGTTTGGAGTTAGATTTTACTTTATCAGTGGTACGATACGATAATATGAAATAAATAATAATATGATGTATTTCAACCAAAGACTGCGAAACATACAAGTCGATAGTGCTGACGGTCACCCATCTAGCTTTGACCTTAGAAAATTGTGAAATTATTTTTTAACCAATATGAAAACCGACTTCGAAATACTAAAAAGGATAAAATATAAGTATGTATTTACCTAGTCTCGCCATAAATACTGAAACAAAGAAAAAAAATCTATTGCAAATAACATTTATTACTTTTACAGTGTGTTAGTTTAATACATATATATAACAATTTAAAATATAAAAAGCTTATTCGAAGTGGTCTCCATTGGCTGCAATACAGTCCTTTAAACGTTGAAGCCAGTTATTCATAGAAGCACGCACTCTTTCCATGGGAAAATTCTTCACTGCCAATCGTACGGATTGTTTTAGGGACTCCAAATTATCATGGCGTTTAGAGCAAGCCGTACTCTCTAAAATTGAACATAAATAATAATCCAGCGGATTAAGATCAGGATTAGAGGACGGCCAGTCTTCAGCTCTGATGAAGTCCGAAACGTTCGTTTTCCACCAAGACTGCGTAGACCGAGCTTTATGACCTGGCGCCGACTCTTGCTGGAAGGACCAGTCTTGGTTATTGAACATGGTGTTGTTAAGGGGCTTCACTAAGTCGCAGGAGATACCTAGAGCATTCTGCCGATTTTCCTAAGCATCAAATATGTGTTTTATTCCCGCGTCTGTAGTATTTTTTCCTTTAGTAAATCCGAACTGTCTATTGTGAAACAATTCATTTCTCGTAAAATGAGAAAGCAATTTTAGAAAATTTTTTTCAAAAATTTTGCTAAGAGTCGGCAAAATAGAAATGGGCCGGAAATTTGTGGTAACACAGGTATTATTTTACTTAATTTCATGTGATTGGGAAATAATACATTTATTAAATATAAACGATAATTGAGGAGAGATAACATTTATTATAGAATTTACAACACTAGCAGAAAAGCCCCATAAATCCTCGAGTCTTTTTCATATTCAAAGACTTAAAAGCTTCGATGATCGTATTAACGTTAATTTCATGGAAATTGAAAGGAATATTGCACTTATGAACATTCGACTCTATGAGAGCAAGTGCGCGCTTAGTACACGAATTCAATTCTTTTGTAATTTAAATAGGTATATCTGAAAAAAAAAGTCAAAGGTATTTGCAACTCCATCATCTGTTTCTATAGTTTTGCCATTGACATTAATTTTAAAACACCTATCAGTAACTTTTGATTTACCACTTTCTCGATTTATAACTTTCCAAGTGGATTTTATTTTATTGTCTGATTTCTTAATTTTATTACTCAAAAAGTTCGCTTTTGCAGTATTACAAACCTTTTTATAGATTTTAGAGTAAGTACTTTCTGACATTATCAATAAAAAATGGATCAGTGGAAGTGGACTTCTGATAGTATAGTTCAAATAATTTTCTTCTACTTATATAAATACCCGGAGTAGCCCAATCACTAAACTCCCTTTTAAAACTGACTGTAAAAGTTTTTTGTTTAAAAATATTCTGGAATTCTATATATTTAAATTATCAAATAAATTGTTAATTAAGTTATTGGGATCATCGCTTTCTTTAAGACAGTAAATTCTATTCATTACATTGTTATCAAATTTTTCAAATGGGGGTAATGGGGATTTCTCAAAATGGGGAGTTAGAAAAACGGGGATATAAGGTATAATCGGCTCTAATACAATTGTATATTTCTTGTAGCATAACAATAACATAACTAATATAAGTACGGTAACTGTAATGTCATCGTATCACCCCAATCTATTAATCTCTATCCATGCTACGCTGTCCGTAGACAGACTTTAATATCTTATACAAGGTGTATCAGAATAACAAATAAAAAATAAATTCTTTATCGAAAACTCAAAATGAAAATGTCACTACTGTAGTAATCGGCTGTGAATGTCATTTATCCTAAAAGTACTAGAGTACAACCTAACCTAGTACAACCTAAATTTACTAGAGGCCGATTACTACAGTAGTGACATTTTAATTTTAAGTTGTCGATAAAGAATTTATTTTTTATTTGTTATTCTGATACACCTTGTATATAAAATAATTTACCGAATCTACAACATATCTCCGACAGTCATTTCGCCGTTTGACCCTTTGCCGACAAAAGGTTTCGTCATCGGGCAGTTAACCGACAGAATCTTTCACCGAATAACGATTCGCCGACAGAACGTTATTCGGCGAAAGAAGTACGTATGCGGGAGACGTGTAAAAAAAGAAAAAATAAATAACCACGAAATGTAAGGCGATCGCGAATCGTTATTCGATGAAAGATTCTGTCGGTGAACTGCCCGATGACGAAACGTTTTGTCGGCGAAGGGTCAAACGGCGAAATGTCTGTCGGAGATACGTTGTGCAGCCTAATTGATCCGGAATACTTTTCGCGATAAACAAAGTATACGCGCACGAAGTCGCGGGCAAAAGCTAGCGTTTTATATAATCCTTATTGCAATAATGTCATCCCTAAAAAGGTATCATAATATTTTCAAGTTCAAAAGTAATGCATAGATTTATTGATAGATTTAGATGCACTAAAAATAAATAAAAGACACGAAAAAAAAACACATTTTTTTTTTCATTATTATTTTATGTTTTATATACTTAGTTATCTCAGAGAAAAGCTTAAAAATCATAATTTATATTATTTTTAAGCTTTTCTCTGAGATTTTCCATATAATTTTTATTTTTAAACGACCTGTATTAAACCACCCGCTTCAGATTCTAAACACAATAGATTATTCAATTACCACAGACCTCCAGAGTTATAACGCCGCTTGGCAGACTAAAGCGAATAAAACAAGAAAAGAATAATTGAAATCAGTCAAGTCGTTTTTTATTTAATTTTTAGCGAGACTAACGTAATATATAATATGTATAACCATTTCTATGAACTAATATACCTCTTGTTTCAATTTAATGTCGTCTTGACGGCACCACCCTGTGTATTGTATACAAGTTTACTTTCGGGTCAGTACGCAAATTTTAAGAGTATGAAGATCTTTAAAAGTAAAAAGAAAGGTATTTTTTGTTTAATCTTCCCTCGAAAATAACCACAGCTCAGCCGTACTCATTTTCATAACCGTATGTACCGCTTTAATTTTCACTGTAAGGCTATTTTATAGAAGTTTGAAGCATCACTGGTGGCTGGATCAGCCTGACATTTCCAGCCCCGCCCCTTCTACAGCACCGCTACTACAGCAAGTAGTGAAAATGTTTTGTTACAGAACGAATTTGTAGTACCTTCGTTACAATAGAATCTGAGTAAAGTAGGTATAAGTCTAAATTTATCAAAGTACACAAGTCCACACATGGTTGTTTTGTGCAGATTAATGTAATACCTAAAAATATATTAACGGTTGTAGGGGGCCGGGCTGAATTAATTTCAAATACCTACTCGTATTTTTATATTTCAAGTGCATAATTTAAAAAATTTTAAACAAAAAATAAAACCGACTTCAAAAAACCGAAAAGGATAAATAATTAAATTTATGTACTTAGGTAGCTAACTATCCCCTAGAAATATATTTTTTTGGAGTTGGTGGTAAGTTGTTTCCAGAAATAAAAGCAAGTGAAGCACCGACTCCAAAAATATATATTTCTAGGGGATAGTTAGCTACCTAAGTACGTAAATGTAATTATTTTATCCTTTTCAGTTTTTTGAAGTGGGTTTAATTTTTGAATAATTTTTTTTTCACAATTTTTTGTGTTAACTTTCTAAGGTCCAAGCTAGATGGGTGACCGACAACTTATATTGTTTCCCACTATCGTATCGTTTGACTTGTTCTGACTAAAAAGTCATAGGAAAGCAAAAATCCGCAATTTCGCATAAATAGACGACTTAATGATTTCAGTTTTTTTTATTTAAAAACCAAACTACCCAACTGATTTTGAAAAAAAATTTTATGGCACAAATAGCAACTATTCCGCATCGAACAAAAAAAGAATCACGTAAATCGGATCAGTAATCTTGGCGTAATCTGTGTACATACATAGAAAAAAAAATCATACCGGCCGAATTGAGAATCTCCTCGTTTTTGAAGTCGGTTAAAAAATAAAAAAATAAGGCGTCACGTTTATAATACTCTGTCAAGAAGGTACCGGATCAATAATACACAAATGTTAGTTATTCATCGTGTTAGATATGACTTTGACTTATGATCGACTATGGCGTGGATTTTTCGGTTTCGGTTCAGTTGGAAGGCGCCACTCCGAAGCTTGTTGCCAATCCACGTTTCGTCACCAGCAACAATGCGTTTCATGAATGTTGGGTCGGAATTGACTCGTTCTAGCATGTCCTCAGCGACTCTCATGCGATTGAGTAAACCAGTTTTTGGAGATAATTCAGGTCTTTTGCGACTAGCCGAGTGGCAACATGTTTCATATTCAAGTGATTATTAAAAATGGTGCGGATCGACTCGTGAGATACAGAAAGTTCACCGGCTATCTCTTTCAAAGTTGAATGAGGATTTTCAGTCACTATATCCTTCACTTTCACTTCAGTTGCAGACGTTGATGGCCTTTTTTTTCCGAGGAGAAATCTTGATTGCAGACCTACCCGCCGCTGGCTAGGCGACAGGCGTGTGTGGGGGTCGCCCAGCGCCAATGACACTAGGAATACCCACTAAAACTCCCCGGTAACTCCATTGCCCTTCGCGGGGCAGCCTAGGCCCTGCCGAAGCAATTTCACCAGCCCACTTCCAGGCAACCCATTGCCATTGCGCCATTGGCCTAGAGTCATTTGGGCAATCTCAGACTTGGCGGCCTGTGCAATGCGTGCGTGGGGGCCACCCATGCACGCGGCCGCGCCTAGGGCGCAGGAAGACGAGCGATCACCGCTTGCCTCCTTCTGCCCACCCGCCTACCCCGGATAGGGGCGGCCAGCGGGTCCTCTTCCCGCTCCCTCTCCGCTGCCTCCTTCTCCGTGAGCACAGTCTCGCAGAAGGAGGCGACAGCCCCCCATACCCTCTCGCTACCAACCATGGCTATTACCATGACTGGTAGCGAGAGGTGACCACCACCGAGCGCCGCACGAAGTTCGCGGCGCTCGTGTCGCTAGGCCGGACACTCCTCAAGGGTGGGTTCGGCTGTATCGTCGGGGGAGTCGCAGTGATGACACCGCGGTGTCTCCTCCCGACGGGCGACACGGTACAGGTAATGGCCGAAGTCGAAGAATGGCCAAGCCGTGTCCGGTCAGTACTTGCACCATGCGGTACGTGAGGCTGCCCAGCCGGCGCCCAACCCACTCCTCCAACACCGGACGAATCGCTTCAATAGACGTTGATGGCCTACCAGAGCGAGGCAAATCTGCCATTACATCGCGACCGCTTTTGAACGCTTTGTACCTAGGGCTTGTAATATTCGTCCATTTTTACTATTCGAATATTTCGAATAGTCCCAAAACTATTATTCGAATTATTCGAATAATACGAATTTTTCGAATACTTTTTATCCAAGGAACAAAATACATCATCATCACTTAAATATAGCACATAATTCGTTCATTTTACAAAGATCACTGACATGAAAGTAGAAAATCACTAATTTGAAAAGAAAAACTAAGTTTTTCAAACATTTATGACCATTTTTATCATCATAAGTCCACTGTTGGACATAGGCCACTCCAAATATTGAACATCACTTGACTCGATTTTTGGCTAGCCTGATCCAGTTATTGACGGCCACTAACAAAGCCGCCCCGCGGCCACTTCTGGAGTCCGATACTTGAAAATACATTCGTAGGCTGTTGATTCTCTGCCGTATTACTTCATTGTGGGTTCGATACTTCAGTAAAACTGCAAGCAAAACCCCTCTCCATAGATTGCAGAGCGACTTAAAACTGGTGATACAGCTGTACCGTTAGTGTCCACGCCACAGCACCATAATTATCTCATAACGGGAAGGACGCACTGATTTTTGCATTGTCGATAAAAAACTCGACGTAGCTTGCCGAATGCTGCCCAGACAAGACGAATCCTTCTATTGGTCTCCACTTCGAAATGTTTTTTACTCAGGTATGGTCAGTTTGTCATAATTTTATCCAAGTTCATTCGGAGACTGATGCGTTGAGATGAGTCAGCTAGGTCGTGCAGTATCTGTTGTAGATCCTGCCGCGTTCCGGCTACAACGACGGTATCATCTGTAAATCTTTCTTGCCATTAATATTGATACTCCTTCCGTTCCGTATCTTAAACATATCCTTAAATGCATTTGTGAACAATTTGGGAGATATGACGTCTATTTGTCTTACACACCATAAATGGGTTACTCTGTTGGTTCTGTACTTTGATGGTCACAGTCTTTGCATCGTGAAAGCGTTTCATCACTTAGATAATAGGTTGGGGAAAAAGTTTCTTCGCATTTTTTAAGAAAATTCAAAACATTTTTTAATATAGTTTATTTACATTTAACTAAAGTATGTAGGTACCATTTTGTTCGATAACTTTTTGCCATCTTGTAGGTAGGGACATAATCCCATTGCTATAGAAATTTTGGGGCTTCTGATCAAAATACCGCGACAAGTGATTTTGGCAGTCCTCTCGTGATGTTAACCTGACACTGCCTAGAGAATTCTAAAGAGAGCGAAACAGGTGGAAATCTGAAGGTGCAAGGTCAGGACTATACGGCGGTTGCATTAACACCTCCCAGCCAAATTCTCTTTATTTTTGCTGAGTAGCTAAAGATGTGTGAGGTCTAGTGTTATCATGATGAAAAACCGCACCCCTTCTGTTGATTAATTCTGGTCGCTTTCTCTCAACTTCTTGCTTTAATCTCATCAGTTGTTCGCAGTAGTGTTCAGAATCGATGGTCCTGCCTGGTGGTAACAGCTCATAATGAATAATGCCCTTCCAATCCCACCACACACACACAGCATCACCTTGTTGCGAGTTAACCCGGGTTTCACCACAGTCTGTGAAGCCTGACCGGCCTTTGACCACGACCTTTTTCGCACGTTCTTGTCGTACGTGAACCACTTTTCATCACCAGTTATCAGCTTCTTCAAAAATGGTTCGGTTTCATTACGTCGTAATAAAGAATCACAAATGAGTACACGGTTCATTAGGTTTCTTTCAGCGAGCTCGTGGGGTACCCAAATATCGAGCTTTTTGTGTACTCATTTTCAAGTTCCATCGTGATTCCATCCCCTCCAGGGGCTTTTCCGTTTTTAGCTGTAGACCTATCTATATTTCGTCTAGGATTTTTCGGGCCCTCAGTGGATTGGCGTGCTAGTGTTGATCTAGTAGAATTCTCATATTTTGGATCTGGACAAGATGCATGCGAAGGGTATAATTTACTATGGAAGTTTTCAAGTTCTAAAAGAATCTCCGGCCTAGACACAATACAATACAACAACGTTCCCCTAGCAGTGTTCAACTTCTTCAGGTGGTCTCCCTACTCCCTAAGGACTGGACGAACACTTTTGACCCCATGTTCTGTTCAATTGCTCTTTTATGGAGCGAGTATTAGAATTTCGGAGGTCAAGTCGAACCAGTTTGTATATTTTCCGATGCTCTGACGAAGTAATAGATGGATATTAACGTCGTTGCTGCTTGAGTTTAGAAGTATCTTTTGATAATTTCGTGTCGTAAATGTGTTACTCTTGAAACTGACAAAACAAACTTAAATCATCTTTGATTTTACAGTTATCCTCCAATTAACTCAAAAAGTAACACTTCGTCGCCTACTTCTACGCATAATTAATCTGTCGGTTTTGGTAAATTCATTCATAGTTGTGTTAATTTTACTATGAAATATCAGTATTCGGAAAATTCGGAATATTCTAATACTACTCTTAATATTATTCGAATAGTAAATGAGGCGAATATTCGAATAATACGAATATTCGAATATTCGAATACCAAGCCCTATTTGTACCACTCATAAGCCCGTGTTTTTGATAAAGTCGATTTACCGTAATCCGTCTGTAACATTTTCAGTGACTCCGAACTAGAAGTGCGCGCCGAGCCCCAATTTTCCGGCGGCGGCGCGCCGACCATTCATGGTCGGCGTGGCGACGCCGCGCCGGCGTGGCCCTATATTTTGCCGTCATTTTAAGAGGTTTCATTCTCCAGGGTATTCATACAAATTTTCAAGTCCAAATTTTTCGAAATAAATAGACTGTATATAATGAAACTTTACACGTATAAGCAGGATACAGGGATCTAGAAAGCTGTAAGAGAATATTTTCGAAAAAGAGTATAAGAACTAAATTAGAGCGAGTAAAAAATAGAAGTGGAATAAAAAAGTTTATTACTTGAAATGCTATCAAAACTGCATCTCAGCATTAGTAGGAAAGGAAAGAAAGAGTAGGTGAGGTAAAGTAAACTTAAAAGTACAGTTTTGTTTGCACAATACATAATTCCAATACGCAATTAAAGAAATATAGACCCATCGCGCTCCTGAGTCATGTTTATTGGCATGAGTCATGGTAAGCTGTATTCAAGAGTTACAACGAATCGTCTCGCACGCAGATTTGACGACTTCCAGCCTCCCTAACAAGCCGGATTCCGAAAAGGCTATAGTACCATAGACCACATACATAGGCTGCGGCAGGTGATACAGAAGGCCGAAGAGTACAACCTGCCATTATGCTTAGCGTTCGTGGACTATGAGCAAGCCTTCGATTCTGTCGAGACCTGGGCCGTGCTTCAGTCACTCCAGAGATGCCAAATAGACTATCGGTACATCCAAGTGCTGCAGTCACTGTACGAAAACGCCACTATGTGAGTCCGCCTTCAAGACCAAAACTCGGAACCAGTACGTCTTCAGCGAGGTGTGAGACAGGGCGATGCTATATCGCCGAAACTGTTTACTGCCGCGTTGGAGGATGTGTTTAAGGTTTTGTACTGAAGAGGAGTACTTGGCATCAACATAAACGGCGAGTACATGACTCACCTTCATTTTGCTGATGATATCATAGTCATGGCTACAAACTTGGAAGACTTAGGCACTATGCTCGACGCTCGAGCCTATACAGAGGTCTGTAGAGTCTCCCAACAAGTGGGTCTTAAAATGAACATGGATAAGACGAATATATTTCGAATTCCCATGTCGTACCCACTCCTGTAAAGGTTGGAAGCTCTACAATAGAAGTTGTTGACGAATATAATTTACCCTGGACAAATAGTCCAACTTGGTAAGTCCAACTTCCAGAATGAGGTCAATCGACGGATCCAACTGTGCTGGGATGCGTTCGGGAAGCTTCGCAGCATATTCTCGGCCCAACTACCGCAGTGTCGCAAGACGAAAGTCTTTAATTCGTGTGTGCTGCCAGTTATGACTTACGGAACTGGGACGTGGCCGCTTACTAGGTGGTAGACCCATATGTAGGGTCACCTGGGTAGGTACCACCGCCTTTCTTATTTCAGCCGTGAAACAGTTCGCTGTGTTTCGGATTGAAGGGAAAGGTAGCCAGTGTAATTACTGGGCATGGACGGCATTCCATCTTAGGCCTCAGGATGACAACGCACCTGCAATATCAAGTGCTTTTCCTTGTTATTGCAGGTGTCTATAGGCGGCGGTAACCGCTTACCACCAGGTGGGCCGTCAGCTTGTTTGTCATCTAGTTGTATAAAAAAAAAAAAAAAAATGGGCCTCATAAGAAGGCTCAATGTCACCCAAACGGCAAATGAGTGGGCTATGCTCGGGGTTTCACTGCGTGATCGAATCAGAAATGATGAGATCCGCAAGATAACTAAGGTTAACGACATAGCCCGTAGAATTGCGAGCCTCAAGTGGCAGTAGGCAGGCCACATTGCAAGAAGGATTGACGGCCGTTGGGGCGGAAAGGTCCTCGAGTGGCGGCCACGTACAGGGAGACGCAGCGTTGGTAGGCCTCCCACAAGGTGGACCGAAGATCTGGTGAGGGTCGCGGGAAGCCGATGGATGCGGACAGCGCAGAATCGATCGGTATGTAGATCTTTGGGGGAGGCCTATGCCCAGCAGTGGGCGCCTCTCAGCTGAAATGATGATGATGAATACATAATTGGATGAAAATAGTTCATGCCATGTCATGTGATGAAAATAATTTTATCCACGAGTAGTGGACTTAGTCGCGATCTTTTAGCAGTGACAGTTAGTCCTGCTATAGGAAAAACTCGCTGATTTGGCGTGCTAGTGGCAGGAATTGCCAATATAGCCCTTGTGAGTTCGCCTAAAAGCACAACACAAAAACTTGCAAAAACAGAAGCTTGACTTGAATTTAGCGTTTTATAAAACAGAGATTGAAAACTGTATGAATTTAGTCTTATTAAATGTACTCATTTTATATGCGCACTATCAACTGATCGCATGAAATGGACCGATAAAAATGGACGATCGTGCGAGCGAGCGGCTGTTCGTTGCTTCCCCTTCCCCGCCCCCGGCGCGCCGAGCCGCCGTCGCGGCGGCGGCGGCGCGAGCCGAGAGCGGCGCGGCGTGGCGGCGCCGGCGCGGCGCGCACGTCTACTCCGAACACGGAAATTCCAGTGGCGATGCAAAATTTAATACAAACTCTTTGTTCGATGTTTTGGTCCATTATGAAATTCGCAATACACACTAGATATGATATAACCAAAAAGAAAAAAATAATTTAATTTAAAAAAAATATTTTTTGGAGTTGGTGCTAAGCTGTTACAAAGAAACGATAGAAAGTTAATCGCCATCTCCAAAAAATAAATTTTTAGGAGATAATTACCTAGGTCAGGTATGGCGAACCAATGGCACGCAACACAATATTTTGGGCACGTCACTAACCATAAAATTCATTATTCACTACGAAAAACAGTGTGAAGTAGGTATAATATGACGCGAGAACGCGAGTGATCCCGCCCTACGTTAATTGATAGTATTTATTAGTATTATTTTACCAATAATCACAAGGTAAAAATTGATTTGATGGCACGTCTATGACATCATTAATAAACATTTCCTTACAAAAATAGCACGCTGATACGTAAAGGTACGCCATCCCTGACCTAGGTACTTAAATTCCCTTCATGGTCAAGTGATCCCACCCCACATAAACATCATCCCGCGGACTGAATGACCCCTTAGGCCTCTGCCTCGAATCTTGCGGGCAGCGGGGCGGCGGCGCGGGAGCGCCAGGATCTTATGCGTAAAATCATATGGACCGGCCCTCGAAAACAGCGCCGCGGCAGCGGCGCGACGGCGTGCAACGAGCGGTGCACTCCAGTCGAGCGGTGACCGCCCGCGCGTCTGCTTTGTAGTGTTGTGCAATTTATTTTTGTGACGTGTCAATGTCTTCGGACGTGTTAGAGAGCAACACTCGATTTAGTGGGGGAAAAGAAGTGAATCCCTACTATAGGGCAAGGAAAATAAACGGAGTTTTATCGAAATTATGAAGAAGATGGTTCACATCTTTGCTATTTAATATCGGTGTCATTTAAAAAATAGCTGAAATAATTATTTGCTCTAGCACGTCCGAAGACATTATGACACGTCACAAAAATAAATTGCACAACACTACAATGTAGACGCGCGGGCGGTCACCGCTCGACCGGAGTGCACCGCTTGTTGCCCGCCGCCGCGCCGCTGTTTTCGAGGGCAGGTCCATTTGATTTTACGCATAAGATCCTGCCGCTCCCGCGCCGTCGCCGCCGCCGCCCCGCTGCCCCCAAGATTCGAGGCAGAGGCCTTATAGCTGGTACCTAAGGCGATCCTAAACCGTGCACGGGTGGAGGGCGGTAAGGAGTCACTGCGCGTCGCTCGTTGTCATGGTTACTCATCCCGCCCCTCACACCCCACCTCAGCTGACACCTATTTATCGCCTTCTGCGCAATTTCATGACTCGTGGCGCGCACTGTAGTCGTCTGAGCCCGTTGGCCTAGTAGACTCTTTAGTTGAAAATAGTAGTCGTCTGAGCCCGCGGGTTGAGTCAAGTCCACTCACCCATGCAAAAAATCGAAAGGAGTCATACAGCCCGCGGGATGATTTTTAT
The DNA here is from genome assembly GCA_947347705.1 of Nymphula nitidulata. NCBI lineage: Eukaryota > Metazoa > Arthropoda > Insecta > Lepidoptera > Crambidae > Nymphula > Nymphula nitidulata. The sequence continues at coordinate 15,415,562 of OX374618.1, read as the reverse complement.
GTGGGATCAGTTGACCATGAAAGCATTAAATTTAATTATATTTTAGTTTTAAAGTCGGTTTTATTATTGTTAAAAAAAAATCTAACATCAAAGCTAGACGGATGACCGTTAGCACTAGACTTGTCTGTCTCTCAGTCTTTATTGGAAATACATAATATTGTTTCGTTAACCGAAAACGATACGGAGTTTTACCTTCCATCATTATAGTCGGGCCGAATCCTAAACTCCCGTATGACAGTTCAACAATAGATCGCCACAACCTTGGCACAGCGTAATCATTTCAAATAGAAATTCATTTATAGTTTATCTCCTCAATCAACAAACGAAATAAATAGCTAATCGTAAACATAGAACTAAAAATTGTATTCCCAGCATTAAAATTGTTTCACGTGCAAGAAAACATTTAATAACGATTTCTGTAATACACTCCTGCGAGGTTATGGCGTTCGGATATATTTTATCTTTATTTCTAGTGATGTTACCTCAGATATCACATGGCCATGGCCAGCAAACATGGAAAATAATAGTCGGCCTATCTTATAATTTCATTTGCGTTTTTTATTTAAACGCTTTATGAAAAAAGTAGTTTTTGAAGTTTTTTTTTTACTGCAGCATTCTCGCAGTCGTCCGAAGAAGAAAGAAGACTCTACTAACCGAGCCATGTGAGAAAGTGACCAAATAAGCTTGGGAGAAGGTAGTAGAAAAATCCAAAAATCATATATCATAATCGGACACGATTATGATTGTGACATTAAGTAGATAATCCCCGTGATGTGTTCCCTCCTTCCTATAACATGGGTTCCTTCAAAAGGCGTGAAAAAGCACCTTTCGGGCCGGCAAGGTGGAGGCGGCTAGAGCAGTGTCTGAACTGCACTAGCTGTCTTCGCATATGGACTCTTCTTACCGCTTCACATCAGGTGGTGTTGAGTCATTTGTCGTGCTTTGTATAAAAAAAATATATAATCCACAGTGTAATAATTATCTATGTTAGTGAAAGTGTAGCTCACAAGATGATGATTCTGATTAAGAAAAATAATTTTTTTATTTGGATTAGTTTCTTTTACCTATTATAAACTATTTAAACAAAAAGTACTGTTATTTCGTACTTAGTATCAAATAATCGCAGCGATACGTGTATAGGTTGTGCAAAGATACATCACTAGTATTGTCGAACTGACATACGTCATACGGGAGTTTAGGATTCGGCCCTTCTGTAGTTCACCCGAATAACCCGATATAATACTACTTTTCGTTAATACGTACCTATAATATTTAAACAATTATCTTCCAACTGCTAACCGTTAAGGAGTTGTACCTTCCATCACCAGCTTATTAACATAAGATGGTAACTGACAGTAGCAAAGCAAGCTTGAATAGCTTTGAAAAAAAGTGTAAAATGTCATAGCGTGCCTTTAAAATTTGAGGTTTGCCCTCGATTCATTTCGTTTCGTTTTTATGTATTTAATAATTTAAGACAATTTGTCAATTTTTTAATGACTTTTATATTAATTTAAGATTTTTAATATTTTATGAATAAATGTATGTGGTTAATAATTGATAAATCTTAATATAAAAATTTGCACGTCTGCTAGCAGGCTGGATACAATTTCTTGATAATATTTAAGACCATGAAAGACTCCCGTGTATTCATGCAAATAAACGATGATTATGATTATGATGATTATGATTTCCCTGGGATCCCATCATCAGATCCTGACTTGGTGACAATGGGACCACCTCAGCCCGCCTAGCATGACCACCGAAACGCGTTATGATAAAGCCATTTATCGCTTTGAACTGACAGTTCAAAGCGATAAATGGCTTTATCATAACGCATTACACGTTCGAGTATACTCTATCGAATAAAAAAAGAATTTTGAAAATCGTTTAACAATTAACTGAGAAATCGATGAACATAATAGGTTGGGGAAAAATGTTTCTTCGCATTTTTTAAGAAAATTTAAAACATTTTTTAATATAGTTTATTAATATTTAACTAAAGTATGTAGGTAAAATTTTGTTCGATAACTTTTTTGCCATCTTGTAGGTAGGGACATGATCCCATCGCTATAGAAATTTTGGGGCTTCTGATCAAAATACCGCGACAAGTGATTTTGGCAGTCCTCTCGTGATGTTAACCTGACACTGCCTAGAGAATTCTGAAGAGAGCGAAACAGGTGGAAATCTGAAGGTGCAAAGTCAGGACTATACGGCGGATGCATTAACACCTCCCAGCCAAACTCTTAATTTTTGCTGAGTGGCTAAAGATGTGTGAGGTCTAGCGTTATCATGATGAAAAACCACACCCCTTCTGTTGATTAATTCCGGCCGCTTTCTCTCAACTTCTTGCTTTAATCTCATCAGTTGTTCGCAGTAGAGTTCAGAATCGATGGTCCTGCCTGGTGGTAACAGCTCATAATGAATAATGCCCTTCCAATCCCACCACACACACAGCATCACCTTGTTGCGAGTTAGCCCGGGTTTCGTCACAGTCTGTGAAGCCTGACCGGCCTTTGACCACGACCTTTTTTGCACGTTCTTGTCGTACGTGATCCACTTTTCATCACCAGTTATCAGCTTCTTCAAAAATGGTTTGTTTTCATTACGTCGTAATAAATAATCACAAATGAGTACACGGTTCGTTAGGTTTCTTTCAGTGAGCTCGTGGGGTACCCAAATATCGAGCTTTTTTGTCTACCCATTTTTTTTTAATGCGCCAAAACTGTTTTGTGGTCTATTCCCAGTTGTTCAGCTACGTCGTAACTACTGATACGCCGATCTTGCTCCAGTTTTTCAAAAATGGCATCAATTTTATCCGTAATAGGGCGACCATAGTGACGTGCATCTTTGACATCAAAATTTCCGGATTGAAAACGCTTAAACCAAATTTTTGCTACTCTCACAGACACTGCACTAGGTCCATAAACATCGCAAATTTTTTTCACGGCTTGCATTTCATTTTTACCTTTTTTGTAGTAAAATTTAAAAATGTATCTAATTTCGTACTGTCGAGATGAGTGAATCTAATGATTCATTCATCTAGACATTTGTTGATTTGTTTTGTTGAAATGAAAAACACACATTTTCCTAGTTTGAATTTGGAATTATCTTTTTTAAAATCTAAACTTCTAATGCTACCAAAACCAGCCAGATACAAATAGTACAGCCACGGAGTACTTAACCAGTGGAGAGCGCATAGATGCATTCCTCCTTAGAAACACAGGTCACTGCTTAGCGGTGCGGGGGCGACGAGGCATTGGCTTCGCTGATTGGTCAGTTCAATTACACGTGTTTTTGTAGGGAGCAGGGAGACCAAAAATATTATCGACTATCGATAAAAACTATAAGTCAACTTTGGTGCGAGGGAATTTCTAGTGTAATTAAACAAAATAATAACTTAGTACGATATTAATGAATGAACGTAAGAAAGAAAGAAAAAATATTTTATTTAAATAGGCCACAAAGAAACACTTTTAAATCGTCAAAAAAACACATTGTTACAACTATCACAAAAAATATATTAACTAACAACGTCATAGTCTCTGTCTGTCTGTCATGTCTGAATTTACACCGGTTCCAAAAGTTGAACTACCGAGAAGATTCCGGCAACAAACTCATGTAGTCACTCTTTTCAAATAATAAATTACAATGTTTTTTTTAAAATATAACTTTTAGCAGCGCAGTGCCGCCGCCCAGCGAAAAAAATAATAATATTAGAAGAGAATGTATATCAACGTACCAACAAAGTAGGTACCCAATGTCAAAAGTATTATCGTCATTTTCAAGCTATCTGACAATGCACAATCACAATATAGGTATACAGTGGTTAATAGTCATAATACTCGTAAATAAACATATAAAACATTCATTTGTTCTTAATTTTTGATTTTAACATTATTATAAATGTTTGAAAAATTACTTAGTAATTGAAATAGAATAAAACGGTCGGTTCGTCGGTATTTGTAAAAATACTCGTTTCGGATGTTGAAATAGAATATTTCGACATTGTAGGGTGGACGTTAGCTCATAAACGCAAATACAAGATAGACTAGAAGAATTTCACAGGGATATCCCAAGTCCTGGGTGGCTCAGTGGTCAGAACAGTCGCCCGGATTGCAAAAGGTCGCGGGTTCGATTCCTGCCTCAGGACGTGAAATTTTTCTACTTTTATTCTATTTTAATTAAATTCATTTGTTTAAATAAATCCCTTAGTGAATCACATGGCTTGAGTCTGTAAATAGAAATAAAAATTATATTAATCAAATTAGAATTTAGATTTGAATAATACGAAAACAATATAATTAAATCTTACAAAATGATTTTAATATCGATACCAAGAAGAAAGTGCACGTAACAGCACTATCTTTAAAAGAAAGAGATAAAGCATAGTACATTAAACCTAGGAAAGAGAGAGAGGGGTAGAAAGACATCAACGCGTGCCAATTTTATATTTATTAAAAAGAATTTATTTTTGTGAAAATTATTTTGTACGAATTTCATCCAAATAATACTTACCTGTGGAAGGTTATTCCATCTTTTTTGTAATTTGAAGTAGAACTCGTCATCCCACACCATTTAATAGCACAACTGGGCATTTTTACCGTATTTTGACTCTTTAAATAATATTTTACGTCACTGTGTGATACCCGCGGCAGCTAGAAGCACTCTGAAGCCGAAATCGGCACATAAACTCGTTTTAGCATATGCTTAGTGAGAAGATTGCCCCCGCAAGCGCAGTCAATTGGTTATATAGTCTTTGAGTACAGCCAAAGAGATTTTATTACAAGTTCATACATACTATAATGCGAAAAGACTTTTCCCCTACCTAATATATACAAAAAAAAATACAGTGGAACATAGAACCTACTTCTTTTTTGAACAGATGCAACTAAAACTCCGCGCCAAAATGGAAAACAGTTGTGCCAATCTACAACAAAAAAAAAAACAAAAAATTGAATTTGGAACCATAAACAAATCATCCATTTCCGATACTTTTTTGACTAAATGTAATAGTGCATCTCTGAGAGATCATGTGCACATAGAATATGGATTCTTAGATTTTGTATTTTTATTGTTTAACAACTTTTTAAATAATTTCGCCCGGCCCAGCTTACTTTAATATCTCCGTAAGCCTTAATTTCGTACTAAAATGCAATATACATTTTAGTATGAAATTAATATGTGCATCTTTTATATAGTACATTCGTTCTTTAACAACACATTGTCACTACTTGTAGTTGTGGTGGTGTATAGGGGACGAACTGAAAATGTCAGGCTGGCCCAGCCACCACTGATGCTTCAAACTTCTATATAATAAATAGCATTACATTGAAAATGAAAGCGGAGCATATGTTTGGGAAAGGAGTACATTCGATTTATGCAAATCTCGTTTTTCAAAGCGTAGGGTGGGGCGGGCCTAACGAATGTGTAGGTGCTCGCTTGTTATGGTGATTGACATTGTATAGAGAAAGAAAATTTTAAGTGATCATTGATTTTTTTTTTCAGGGTACAATGGGTGTACTAAATAATCACTGGATATATAAACACCAAATAATTTTCGATCACTCTTAAAGAGTGATGGACTCATATAATTTATTCGGCGATGATGGAAGCGGTATGTTGGAAGGACTTACTGATCTCGGTGGCACTGACAACTTTGCTGGTGGCTCAACATCTGGAGTAACAGGGGATAATAAAGAAGCACCAGATAATAATAGGTGATAAGCATAATTCTGTTTCTTGTCGAATCTCACATTTTGATCTTTTTTTATTTACATCCATCTGTACTAACTGCTAACAGTGAAAAACTATTTATCATTAACCTAATACAGTTGGTTGGTTTAATGACATATTAGGTACCTCTTGAACGCTTAATTTAGCTAAAGAAGGAAAGCAAAGCAGAAAGAGAAACAAAATTGTATATATTATAATTTATATCTTAAGGTAGAACTGGGATTCTGCTCGAAACCCTTTCGTGTAGCCGGGATTCTGGTTCAATTGCTGCGGCAGAGTGCAGGTTACTCCCATGAAGGGCATTGGAGTTGTCTCATCATCGGAAAACTCCATGGTAACTCCGCTGCCTCTACGTTGCCTGCCTATTAGATGCATTTTTACGAGGTTTTATGCGGATTGTGCCCTATACATCGCCAACAATACGGACAGCATGACTCTGCATCTGTCCAGTGCATTGAGGAGATACTTGATGGAGCCATCCCACAGGGGTTAAATTTAACTAAGTTTAGGCGTCCGCAATCGGAGACTGATGAGACAACTCTCGATTTCAGACACAAGTCGATCGCGTAGACCGAGGCGTTTTTGTACGACCCGTACAGTATGAATCTTCAGTACTGTCATTCATAATATAACAATATAGTCCGTCACTAGACAGCATATAATTGACATGTAACAGAAACTGTAAAAGACAGCACTGAGGCTTGCGGGATGCCAGCGCTAATGTCCAGTCTAACCGAGCAACTGCCGTCAAAGGCTATATTCATCTGCTGGATAAAAAGCTAGTGTAGCTACCTATTTGGATAAACCCTCGGGCGGCCCATAAGTTGGTAGCTTCGAAAAAAGACCCCCGTGTGCCAGACCCGATTGAAATCCTTCACTACATTTGGTCTATTATAATACGTAAGAATCGCTGAGCTTTGCGCGGGAAATACAGTGTTCAATCGCGCGTGCAGGGCGGCCCACTGCCGCGCCGTGCCGATCGGCCGGGCCGTCTCATTCAATCGACTTGGATGCCAACCCAGGATTCAAGTCTGGATTTCCCGGAAGTTTCAAATCATTTTTGCTACCAAGGCTGTTTGGTTTTAGTCCCTAGAACAGCTCGGCTCTATGCTGTTAGTGATCTCTACAACACTAAAAATACGGTGAGCACGACGCTGCAATCTGCCCGGTTCATTGAGGAGGTACTTGACGGTACAATCCCACAGGGTTTCTACAATTGCCTCGAGACATTGTATCGCTAAACTTTCTATGGCCTATATTATGGATTGTGATTTTCGATCCTATTCTACTATCCGCATTCCTGCATATGAAGCGCGCGTGCCAGTCTTCGAAATCATCAGTGGTCTCCATCTCAACATCACGCACAAAGAAATTTAGTACCTAACTAAATTCTTCGTCTTACTTCTAAAACCTGAAATTCGTAACCAAAACATGTGTTACCCTTCATTCTATAACGTGGGTTCCTTCAAAAAGTCGTAAAAAGGCATGCCATAGGCCGGCATCGTAGAGGCAGCTAGAACGAACGCTACACTAGCTGTCTTCGCATTGGCTCTTCTTACCGCTTTACATCAGGCGGTGTTGAGTCATTTGCCGTGCTTTGTATATAAACCCCACTAAGAGACAACTCTAAGCATTTACCGCTTAAAATCTCTATTCTTTGACACACCCCTTTCCATCTCTAAGAGTATCGGGATCTTTGGTGTTGAATCTCTCGTGACGTGCAGTTCCGCAGTAATTTCAAGCTGGCTTCTAAGTAGTTTAGTGTGCTTAATAAAGCGCGGCGATATTTCTCTTCGGGGCAAGACTGTTACTGTATAATTCTCAAGCAGGCCCCGTACGGAGTACTATCCACCTATGGGCGGGATAACCTAGATATCGGCTTGGATCATTTAACGCAGTTCAAAGACGCCCTATGAGAATTGTCGGCGATCCCGAGCTCTCAAGCGATATTGCCTCCTTATCTGTGATCTAACGTTTTTATAACGCGGTGTGTTTTGCGGAATTATTTGACATGATACCCACGGCCTCTTCCTATTATCGCATGGGGTTTTTCAAAAAGGTTTTTACAGGGTCGACAACGCGCAAGTGGTACACCTGCCAGGCCCCCGTCACTCTCGAAATGCAGCGTTAAAAGTACTAGCCCCTAAGTAGACCGCCCTCGATCTGACCGGCAGTGGGCCGCCGCAAGCGGGATTGAACGCACGCACGTTGAACGTTTCCCGCGCAAAACGCAACGATACTCACGGCTCGCGGATACTTTGTAGCAGAGTTATTTTAATAATAAGATATTTTTTAAGATATTCATTGAAATAAAAAAATGTCAGATACAATTTTGTTCACAATTAAATACTTGTGGTGAATGGTCGCGGACTTTTTTTAGAACTTTTAAAGGAGAACAATTCTTACTTACAATATTTTTCATTGATGCTCATCTGCTATTAGTCGTAGCGTGATGTTACATAACCTATATAATACCTCGATAAATAGACTATCCAACACTAAAAGAATTTTTCAATATGAATCAGTAGTTCCTGAGATTAGCGCGTTCAACCAAACAAACACACAAAGAAACTCTTCCGCTTTATAATATTAGTATGGATTTAAGAGGTGAATACGACGATGATCGTTTTCGTTTCGATTTAACCTTACACTAGGGGCACAGATTAATACTAATCTAAGGGTACTACTGTTATGGAGCTCGATTTACGAATACGATTTGGGGGAGTACTAGTTGCACGTTGAACACCTTCAGAAGTAGCTCTAAACGGCGATGTCGACTACCGTTTTGACTTACCGGCAAAAAATGCGTTATGTAGCGGGATACTTACTACATGAATGTGGCAAGAAACATAACTGTAGCGTCTTTAATTCTCAACTAAACGATGAACCTAATATGGACGATACCAGACTACATTCATTTTAAATCGTACATTAAAAATTCTTCGTTTTACGGAGGGCTGAAAGTCCCGCCGGAGGCTTTTATCAATTACGTGGAAGAATTAGAAAAAACATTTTTGAAAAATTTTGATAGTCTTAACGAATTGGCCGGGAAGCACTTTAATGAATATACTACAAGAAATTGATTTTATTCCACTTTGCCCCTGTTTTCCAAAGGATTACTTATTAAAGTCATTTACACGATTTAGAATATTTGCGACTATAAAATTTAATAACTGGGAATACAAAGAGGGAAAAAAAACATTGATCATTTTATAAAATTAAAGCAAATTTAATTGACCAGCTTTCTTTTCATTCACTTCATTGCATTAGATGTATAAATAATAAAAAATAAGTCTTACTTCAGTCATTTTATTTAACTTATGGTCGTGGCACAACCCGTACTTTTTCGCTCAATGACGCAATCACGCGGTGTACGCGGGATTCTCGACTCTCGGCACGCGTTTGTAGAGTATATTTCTTCTCACATCGTCTAAAGTGGCTAATAATAATAATCCTATTAGGCTAATGTAACGAAATTATTTCACCATTTGGATTAGAGTGAAGTATCTGTCCTGTTATTAATCTGTGCCCCTGCTTGGTGTTGCAAGCGCAAATTCAAAGTCACAGCTAAATTAACATTACTTTTTAGTCTTGTGTTTTTGTATTCCTCCAGTGAGAGCTCATTGATAAAGCGTTACGTTGAGAGTAGGGGACTTGTCACCTACGCGGTCAACATAGCGCTTATTTGTACTGGGTAGGCAACGAGTGAAGGTGCTGCGAACGTCTGTTGACTACGGTAGTCGCTTATTATCGGGCAGTTCGTGCCAAGATACTACGAGCGTCTATAGACTACGGTAACCGCTTACTATCAGGCGGCACGTAGGTACGCATATTTGCCACCTTTGTCGTATTAAGAAATTTAGGCGGCATATGATTTAAATAACAGTAATATCATCTCATTCCAGGGCCTATATTAACCTTTACTTCATAAGTAGTTGATTAATTATTATTTTATATTCATTTCACAATTACTTAGTTACAGGCAAACATATAATCAAGGGAGTGTGGCACAAGAAAGTTCAATTCAAAAACTGGCATCTTTTGGGGGTAGTAGTGCTGGTGGAATAACCAATAACGCACCACCGGTACCTCCACCAGGTGGAGGGCCACCAGCTCCTGACTATCACGAGTACGGCAGCTATCCTCCACGGCCTCGTCTGCCACAGCCACCTCATACTCCGATACATCATGTGCATCCATCACATTCATACCCAGGATACCATCACCCTGGTCCAGATCCAATGTACACAATACCAGAACAACCAGGTTAGATACACTTTATTACTATAAGTAATAATAAATGGTCAATATTTTTAAAATAACATATTTTACTTAGGTATTGGAGACATGGGTGTGTGGCCCGGAGCACCTGGTGCTAATAGATATTCTCCTATTGCACCTAGCTACAGACATTCATATGACCATCAACAAAAGCTACATTACTCACCTCAACAGGTAATGCTTTATTTAAAAATCTTGAAATAGATTGCTAATAAGCAAAAAAGTGTGTATTAATCGCTATACACTTTGTGTACAATTAAAGTTAGTTTACCTTTTTAAGTTTTGCAATTTATATTTTTATAGGCGACGGGAATAGGCGCTTTACAACCACAAAATGGCGGCTACTTGCCGAGACAGCCCCATTTTTCACAACCCCCAACACAGCAAATTTATGCACAGCAACAGGTAATTTCATTTTGGTTTTGAATTAAGTATACTACAAGGCATGCCCTAAAATAAGGTCACCATGCTCTTAGAATGCAAAAAACGAATAACGGCGCGGAGTTTAAACATTGAGCGTAAACGAGAAAGAGGTGGCGGTGGCTTACATAGAAGCATCATAGAAGTAGACTAAAATGGGATAAAACTAAAAGTGCTCTGGTTAGTTTAATTGCCTGTATAAGTGTAAAACGTGCTAGTAAAAAAGCAATTATAAAAAAAGGAAAGAGTGTGTGTTCCTCCTTCCATTGTGAGGTCATGTAAATGTCTCAGCCGTCTGGTTAAATTATCTGCTTAACTGGACGCCTAGCCCGTTGCTTGAACGACGGCATCCAATGAAATGGCTAAAGGACAACTAGCCAAGTTATTGAGCGGAACGTTTAACCAGATGGCTGAACGTCATCTCAGCTGCCTGGTTAAATTAACCATTCAATTGGACTCCTAGCCAGGTCGTTCAAATCGAAGAACTTTTGTGTGACTGTTAAAGTGATTGGTAGGTTGAACGTTATTTTTTATGACCACATAACCAAAAACGATGGTGGTTATAAGTTGTCATAAAAAATATCATTGAACGTACCAATAAAATAAAAATTCTCAGACGATCCTTTCAAGACGCTAAGTCGGTAAACGTAAAGAGAGTCTAGTTAAATTAAGTATCGGGTTAGGCATTTTATTGGATGCCGGCTTTATTGGATCCAATTAAGCAGCGAATTCAACCAGACGGTGGCGACGTAAATAGCATTATGTATTTTAATAAGTATCCCTATTTAGTTTGTGATTCTAGACTATTATTATTACCTCTTATAAAAACCATAAAACAACTCAACAGTTGGAGCGGGGACCGTTATACATCATTTTTGCCAAAAAAAAAATATTTTCCACAATAAGAGCTCTTTACTTTTGGGACACACCTCGTATATTACATTTAGAGCCACCGCACATATACAATTTCAAGTTGGCCAACTAAATCGCAGAATGTCTAATAGGCATATAATCTTATGATAGCCCGCACATTATATCAACAAAGTCGTTCAACTAAATAGTTGGCCAACTATCGGCCGATAGCCCGCACACTATAACAACTTAGTTGGTCAGTCGCACGGTAAGATGCAGTGTGACCAGACCCATGCGCGTGATTTCCCCATGCTTGGATTTTTGCCGACGGGCACGCAGCCGCCGCAGCTAGTCGATCTCTGCATTCTCTTCTTGTAACAAATGAAAAAATAGAACTGCTTATCGACGAAGTCCAAAAAAGGCAAGCCCTTAAAAAACTTATCTGGGTAACATCTCAGTTTAGAATGTAAGGTATGATGTTTCCCACCTTCTAATCAATCTGTCACTTAATATCGGATGCACCTAAATGTTTTGTTCTGTTTTCGTCTTCTTTTTATTTATTTATTTATTTATTTTATTATTATTATTATTTTTATTTTTATTAAGTTAAGAAGTGCGTTGTTTTCCGCATTTTATCGCAGACTTCACCGCGCTAGCAACACTGTCCACCAACTAAGTCGACGAAGTGTGCGGCCTATGAAAGCACGCAATTTAGTTGTTCGATACTTGGCCAACTTGAAATTGTATATGTGCGGTGTCTCTTAATGTCCGTACTTCACGCTCGCCGAGTGGAGGCGAGTGGTGGCGAGCGCGAGTGTGAAGAGGCCCCGCTCGTGTGACTCGTTCGCACTCGCCTCGCCTTGTCGCCGCTCGCTAGTTTGTCGGTATTTTGGCGTAGATCATAACGGCGAGTGGCAAGGGCGAGCGGGGCCTCCACACGCTCGCGTGGTTCAGTTCAGTGTTCAGAGTGAAATTACAGTTTGCGGAAAGAAAAAATAGCGAGAATGGAAGACGAATGGTCAAATGAGACAACTTTGTACTTTTTGGAGCTCTACCAAAGTGAGCCGATTATTTGGGACCCTAAACACCCGGCTCACGAAGATAAAAAAAGCATCCACCAACTCCTTTTCCTCCACGGTCATTTATTTACTTTTTTGTACAATAGGTACGCACCTAACCTAATTGTAGTAAGCAAGCGCGCACTAAGCCGTTGCCGCAGCGACGTTTTCAACCTCCCATCTTGATGAACGGGTACCACTCGCCGAGTCGCTCGTCGGAGCGCCTCGTGCGAGCGTGAAGTGCGAGCATAACATAAAATTGCACATCTCTCAATATGAACGCAAAAAAGACCGCGGTCTCATAATTTGAAAATTAAAAATGTTTTGATTTTTCTACCTTTGCCGATACCCCGTGAACGTTCTTTCGGCCGAGAAAGAGAGGGATTGAGATATGACTTCTCAGACTAGAAAGAAGACATATGACGAGAAAAAAGACAACAATAACGTGAGCCCGTGTAAGCAATAAATAAATAAAAAACTATTATTGAAAAAACTTGACATTAATTGAAATCGGTAAATGCCCTTACAATAAACTATACGACGTGTTCCTGAGGTTATGGCGATTAACACACTGCCACGCACCACGCATCGTGGCGCGTGAATGCATGTTCTAAGGTTGCTTGTAAGTATCTTCGTTTATATAGAAAGCACGCACAGTCTAGCTCACAGAAAATGCATCCACGCGCGTTCATGCAGATCGCGCGCCTACAAGCGGGGAAACATGCATCCCCGCTTGTGGGTGCGCGGCGAGACGCAAGGTATGGCACACCGAGTCCCGCAGTGCCGTGCGTGATTTTGGAAGGACTTGACCAGTGTTAGAAAATGGATCTTGATATCGATATTGATCGGTGTTTTACGCACGTCGAAGTTTCACGACGAAACGCTTCATATGTTATTGTAGCGTGAAACAGCGATATAAAAGATAGGTAGCGACACTTGCAATTTTTAGTGAATAAGGGGCTGATGTGGCAAGCAATAGGCTATTTCGCCCTTTAGTCACATAAAGTCCACTATATCAAAATGTCCCGTGTTATCAAAATGTCCCGTGTATCAAGATGACCACGGTCTCAGAATGCCCACTTTAAATTGCCCTATTATCAGAATGACCACTGCACCAAATTGTCCATTTAACCAAAATGCCAGCTGTATTAAAAGATCAACTCTATCAAATATGAGCGAGAGTTTGACTGTTTGTGTGAGATGTGAGCGTGTATGTTTGTTATTCTTCACGATGATATCGCTGGACCGATTTTCATGAAATTCGGAACAGAGATAGTTTAATAATTAACTTATCACATTTGCTACCTTCTTGTTACCCCGGGAAAAAAGCACGGGTCCCTTAGTAAGATACGTGGACGAAGTTACGGATTAAATAATTAATTCTTATCAAAACAAATACGCAGGGGTCTTCTTTCCAAGTTAACAACTACGGGTTGCTCGAGAAGTTGTGCCAATGGGTGGCTTGATTTTTGTCCGGTAGATAAAAATAAAAAATAAATTACTTGAGTCTAAAATCGAGAGTTCTCTAATCAGAGTCTAGGATTGGGGATGACTCAACTTAGGAACAGAAATAGAAAATTTTATTTGTGGCAAATAGACAAAATAGCTGTTATAATTTCAATTACAATATAATTACTATGACTATGTCCTGCCGTTGCGGCTTACAAATATTTAATTCATAATAAAAATACCACCAGGCCCCCGCCAGGTACCCGCTTACCACCAGGTGGGCCGTCAGCTTGTTTGTCATCTAGTTGTAAAAAAAAACATTTATTCTCCATTTAACCATAACCATTAACAATTAAAGTAGGTAACGTAGAACATAATAAGAACAAATAGGAAGTCAATAATAATAATAATATTCAGGTCAATTAGAAGTGATAATAAATAGACATTAATATAAATTGTCATAAATCAGTTACAAAATAATTATGGGACATGTGGTCAAATATTTAAAAAAATACGACGATTACAAAGTGAGTGGGCGGTACTATACAGGAGTACACTGCGGGAGTGTGTGGGGGGGGGGGGGGGGGATTTGTTCATCGGCTTATTGCCGAGTGTGCGAACCGAACGTGGGCATACGCGTGTTTGTTAAAGTATATACTGTAAAGTCTGCAACAGTGTACAGGCTCATTTATTTAGACGACTGGCTGGTCGATAGGCCTGTATCACTTGCTATACGGGTCCAAACTTGAGTTGTTAAGCAATAAACTATATTTTGCAGAATGTATACATAGTATATGTATACTTACTTTATTCTCTACAGAAATGTATGACTTAAAATATATTTTTATTTACAGAATTATCCAAATTACACCCAGATGCACCCTCCAGCTGCATCCAGAATCAGTCAACATCCTACTTATCACCAGCAAATAGAAGTAAATCCACATCAATATGGTTTAAGTCATGGGCAACAAAATCACCCTGGAATACCCCAACATCAACCACACCAAAATATGGGTAGTCACGCAAGTGGTCTGACTCCAGGAATTCAAAGCCATCCAAATGTGCATCTTCATCATGCAGGAGCACCTCCTCTTCATCATGTTCCGCGACAACCTCCGGGACCGCCGTCATCGGTAGCTTCTTCGCACACTGTTCCGACACAAATGCCTTACACACCACCCCATCATAATGTGCCAATGAATTATCAACCTCATCAAGTACAGCATCCTTTAGATGTAAATGTTACAAATCAATATAATGCAGTAAAAAGTTCAGGCATAGAAACCGGAAGCCCGCAATATCGTCCGTCGTTTCCACAGTTGTCTCCTCAAATGTCTCCTAGGGCACAGATGTCACCTCGGCAGCAACAACAGCCTCAACTATCTCCAAGACCGGTTATGTCCCCTGTGAAAGGACCTACTGCTTCACCGCATGCACCACGTAATGTTGTACATTCTCCAGTTGCAACAGGTCCATCACCAGCTGCAAGTACCTTTTCGTCTCAAAATACGCTTCAAGCATTAGAACAAATGGTGTTACCAACTGGTACTGAATATCCGTATACACGTAACCCAGCTTCGCCTGCAGTTGGACATGTAGTTTCTTCACCCTCGCAGTGGTCTCAAAACAAATTACCAGTTCCTTCATTAAATCCCCCTCAATCCGAAAACAATGAGATAAAACCTGCGGAATCAACAGCTTTAAAGGCAGAAGTTACTAAAAATGTAGCAATAACATTAACTAATCTTGAAACCAAAGCAATTGAAAAAGTGGATGACAGTGAAAAGTCTACAGAAATCATGCATGCACAACTTGCATTCACACATCCAACTAATATAGGCATTTCAAAAGATAATATCTCAACGATATCTTGTACTATAGCTGCCAGTAGTGCGAATACATCTACAATACTACCTGATACTGTTGATAATCGACAGAAAATATCTACTGTAAGTCAGGGAAACGATGCCAGCGTAGAAACTTTAACTTGCAAAGAAGAGGCAACATATGATAAAAGCATAATATCTCACAAAAGTGACCCAATATTGGAAGTGAAACCCAATTCAACAGAAAATTTAAACAGACCTATAAGTACCGATCAGGTAATTGGCCCAGGGTCAAATATGCCACATGGCCTGAAAAGTATCAATCCGGCACCTAACGAACATACTGTGACTCCGCAAATACACATTCCTATGAATCATCCTCAATCTAATAATAATTCAAATCCTAATCAATATGAAAATTTGGCAGCTACAAACAGAAGTCAAGGTTATCAATCAAACAATATTCAAAATATTTCAAATGTTCCTGCTATAATTCCCCAAGGACATCCTACAAATATACCTGTAAGTTTGACTTCTGTGCAAAATAATACTACTTTAAACGTTCCAGCGACATTTCAGGCTACTTCAGCTTCTCAGAGTAATCACCAAATACAACACGGTAGCCTTCCGAAAATAGTACCAAACATATCTGCTCATAATCCACAAAATAATTTAACTTGTATATCAACGCCAATACCTAATCAAGCTAATTTACAGGGACCGCTACCTAGCGTTCCTAATATGCCAATTACCACACCTAATTTACCATCAACTAATATAACTAATGTTCAAACCGGAATATCATCGATAAATATTCCGAACATGCATTCCGGTTTGGGGCAAGGAAATCTGATGCCTAATATGCCCCATAATATGAATACTAATATGATGATAATGGGGGGAAATAACATACCTCATCCTAACATGTCTGGAATGTATCATCCTTCTCATCATCAAGAAAGAATGTCATTGCAACAGCAAATACAAGATATTTATTGCTTGCCTCCGTCTAATGAGAACCAAGAAAAGGTAAGATGTCTGCAAGAAAGATTAGCTGTTTTACAACAACACGAGACAAGTGATAAGTGTAACGGAGGTCCTAATTGTATGTTACAAAATCCAGTTTATGGTTCGAAAATGGTAGAAAGTCCACAAGTTACAAGTACTACTGGCCGGGGACGAGGTAAAGGTCCCGCAAAACCCAGGAAACCCAGGGCAAAAAAAGAAAAAATAATTATAAATTCATCTCTTGATCAACTACCTGTATCCGAGGACTGCGTTACGGCTGGAACTGGACTACAGAATAATTCTGAGCTTGATCTGGAACTAAATGAAGATATTACAAATTTAGATAGTAGTGCACTTTCCGTTGAAGAAACAGGTGGAAAAGTTAAGAAGCCAAGAGGACCCAGAAAAAATAAAGAAAGAAAACCTCGTGCTCCGAAGGAACCAAAACCTCCTAAACAACCAGGAGATAAACCAGTTAAAGAACGTAAAAAACGTGAACCTAAAGATCCAAGCGCTCCCAAAAGAAAACGCAACTTGAAAAAGGATGCAGCTGAAATACAAGCTGATACCACTACTACTACCTACGATTTATTAGAAAAAAGTGATAAAGAAAGAAGTGATACACAATTAAACAAACCTACATTAAATACTGACTTAAATTCGACTGTAAAACCTGATGCACCGGCGCTTGTTGATGAAACCAATGTCACGGATTTCGATGATATACCTGTATCAAAAATTGCAATCAAAGATTTACTAGAAGAAGCAGAGGCAAAACGTGAACAAGGTGAAAAAGATGAAGACACAGATTCAGCAAACCAAAAGAAACGTACGTCTAAAAAACGGAACAGTGCTGGTAACAGCTGTAAAAAATCGATATTAAAAAGAACTCCTGGAGGAAGGAGGAAAAAGCGTGGTGGGCTTATCCCAGACTCTGACGGCGAAGCAGATGACATGATGTCTACACCACCGCCGTCACCTCCTGCAGAAGGGGATGATAGCTTAAAACGTAGATCTGCTCGGAATACCCAACGTAAAAAGTATACTGATGACGTTATGCTGCGCTTATCAGATGATGAATTCACTATAGCGGCACCAAAAGCTGAAAAAGATTGCAAGTTGGAAGACATAATCAGTGAAACCAAAGACAGTACTAAATCAGAAGGCACGCCAAAACCCAATTATATGTATGTAAATACTACGGAAGAGGATGCTATGATAGTCCAATATGTTTTAGCTTGTCGCATGGGAAAAAGAGAATTTAAGAACGAGGTTCTTCCTGAAATCGTACCTAAAATAGAGAAAGTTGACAATGAAATTAAAGAAGATATGGAATCTCAAACACTCGATGAAAGTATAGCGCTTCATACTAAAGAAGAATGTAACAATGAAACCTCGCCAGAAGTTTCCGAACAAAAAGTAGATAATCCTCAAACTTTTATGGTAGAAGAGAAAAAAGTATCTCATAAATCCGGTGCAGGAGATAAAGATTACAATGAACAAAAAATAAAAAAACCTGTCATGGTTGATATTGAAGAGTATTTTGTAAAATATCGAAATTTTTCACATCTTCATTGTGAATGGAAAACAGAAGAAGAATTATATAAAGGCGATAAAAGAATATTTTCTAAAATAAAAAGGTTTAAGCAAAAACAAGCACAGCAAATGAATATTTTTGAACTTCTTGATGACGAACCTTTTAATCCAGATTACATAGAAGTGGAAAGAATTCTTGACATGTCTGAAAATCAAGATCCTGCTAGTAACACAGTAGTGAAACATTATTTGGTTAAATGGAAAAGTATGCAATATGAAGATAGTACGTGGGAGTTGGAAGAGGATATTGATGTAGATAAAATTAAACAATTTAAAATATTTAATGAGATCCCGTCTAAAGATAAATGGAAGTTCAAAAAAAGACCATCCGCCGATAATTGGGTACAGTTAAAAGAATCTCCTCTTTACAAAAGTGGTAATACCTTAAGGCCTTATCAGTTAGAGGGATTAAATTGGTTATTATTTTCTTGGCACAATAATCGTAATTGTATTTTAGCGGATGAAATGGGTCTCGGTAAAACAATTCAAAGTTTGACTTTCGTAAATTCAGTTTGGGAATACGGTATTAGGGGGCCGTTTCTTATTATAGCCCCTTTGTCAACTATACCCAATTGGCAGAGAGAATTTGAAGGATGGACTGAAATGAATGTTGTAGTATATCATGGTTCACAACAAAGTAAAAGTATGCTACAGGAGTATGAATTTTACTATAAAAATGAAAACGGAGAGCCCATTAAAGATATAACAAAGTTCAATGTTTTAATTACTACTTTTGAAATCATTGTGACTGATTTTCAAGAATTAAAGTCGTTCAATTGGCGGATTTGTGTAATTGATGAAGCACATAGGTTAAAAAATAGAAATTGCAAATTATTGGAAGGATTGCGACAGCTTCATTTAGAACACAGAGTACTCTTATCTGGAACTCCTTTACAAAACAATGTTAATGAACTATTTTCTTTATTAAACTTTTTAGAACCGTCACAGTTTTCTAGCAGTGATGCGTTCCTAAATGAATTTGGCCAGTTGAAGTCAGAATCCGAAGTATTAAAACTACAAGCGCTGCTAAAGCCAATGATGTTGCGACGATTGAAAGAAGACGTTGAAAAAACTCTTGCTCCGAAAGAAGAAACAATTATTGAAGTAGAGTTAACAAATATTCAAAAGAAATATTATCGAGCTATATTAGAAAGAAATTTTAGTTTCCTTCAGAAAGGAACAGCTTCAGCCGCTAACATACCTAATTTAATGAATACAATGATGGAACTTAGAAAATGTTGTATACATCCATATTTGTTAAATGGCGCTGAAGATCAAATTCAGTTTGATTATAAGCAAACAAACGGAGAAGATAAAGAAGCTTATTATAAAGCACTGATCCAGTCGTCAGGAAAAATGGTGCTTGTTGATAAATTACTCCCTAAATTAAAAGCTGGTGGACATAGAGTGTTAATATTTAGCCAAATGGTCAGATGTTTAGATATATTAGAAGATTATTTGTTATTTAGAAAATATCCCTTCGAAAGAATCGATGGACGCATTAGAGGTAATCTAAGACAAGAAGCCATCGATAGATTTTCCAAACCAGATTCAGATAGATTTGTGTTTTTGCTTTGCACGAAAGCTGGCGGCTTGGGAATAAATTTAACAGCAGCTGACACCGTTATTATATATGATAGTGATTGGAACCCACAAAACGACTTGCAAGCACAAGCCCGGTGCCATCGAATTGGTCAACAAAAAATGGTTAAAATTTATAGATTAATATGTCGCAACACATATGAAAGAGAAATGTTTGATAAAGCATCGTTAAAATTGGGATTAGACAAAGCCATTTTGCAAAGTATGAACACAAGCCAAGGAAAAGAAGCAGGTTTAAAACAGCTATCTAAAAAAGAAATAGAAGATTTATTAAAAAAAGGTGCCTATGGAGCTGTTATGGATGAAGACAATGCTGGGGATAAATTTTGTGAAGAAGATATTGAAATGATTTTAGCTCGTCGAACTCAAGTTATCCAAATGGAGTCTGAAAAAGGGTCTACTTTTTCTAAAGCTAGTTTCGCTGCTACTGACCAGAGATCTGATATTGATATACGTGATCCTGACTTCTGGAACAAATGGGCGAAAAAAGCAGAAATAGATACAACTGAAAAAAAAGAAGATGAAGATTTAATAGTTACAGAGCCAAGAAAACGTACAGTAATAAAACGATATGGACATGATGATGGTCCAATGGAAATGTCTGATATGGAAGTAACTCCTGACTCTGAAGAAGATGAAGAAGGTAAGCATTTTTTTCTATAAATAAAAGATGTATTGGCAAAAAATTAACATTAAATATTGCTTGTTCATGGCAGTTTTGTGCCAGCGTTGTGTCGTTAAACCGTCGTTGGCACATATCCAAAACTACTCATTCTTTACGTGAACACGTGTTCCATTCTTTGTAGAAAAGAGTTAGGAAACGGTACCTTTTTAGTCCGGCAGAGTGAAGGCAACTATCGCAGCATGTATATGTCGCCGCTGTCTGGTTAAATCAGCCGCTTAACTGGATGCCTAACCCGTTGATTAAACGCCGGCATCCAATTGAATGCCTAGCCCGATAGTTAATTGAACTAGACTCACTTAATAGTCTAGATTAGAATCCCGCTGCAGAATTAGTGTCCTCATCGACTATATGCTAAAAGCCTCATTTTTACTCCTCGCAGCAAGGTGTAATCAGGTATGATTTTGATACCTTTATACGTTCAAATGTACATTTATTATTTATTTATCAAATTAAAGCTTTTTTTTCTCATTATTATGATATACGTGTGCCATATTAAATCTTAAAGATGGTAAACAATATTGAAGGTAGAGTGAAAGAGAGCTAGTGCGCATAAGTTTTCCAAAAGGTCCGACTACCTGATAAATTCTACCAGTCTGAGAAATGTAATATCTTAGGAATTAGTAAAGGTCTACCAGAATCTCATGGCAGATTGGGAAATAAAAAACTGCAGATTGCAATACTGGGGAAATTGGACTAAACTGTCTTGATACTTTAATTTTTATTTGTTTTTTTTATACAACTAGATGACAAACAAGCTGACGGTCCACCTGGTGGTAAGCGGTTACCGCCGCCTATAGACACCTGCAATAACAAGGAAAAGCACTTGATATTGCAGGTGCGTTTCCACACATAGCAGTAGACATAGGTATTAATTATTTGTACTAGGTTAAGATATGAACAATTATGATTGACATTTTTAATTCATTGCGTTAAAAAAGTTTTATTTACAATTTAAAATTGTATTACATTTACAAAATAGAACAAGATTGAGAGGTGATAATAATTCTATCAAAGTGCTGTTTGGACTTTTGATGCATTATTAAGGCGAGGCTATAGTACTTTTTAAGTTTTTTTAAACATATTTTAGGCATTTTAGACACTTTTTACCTGCGATATTTACGACCGCAAGCTGGAACTAGCGCTAGTAGCGGTTGTCATTCATTCAGCCGTCTCGCTACGTGTAAAAGATCGCCACGCTCTGCATAACTGCGGGGGTTGAGGTAACGTTTTGACAGCTTCAAACGTTACTACAAGAGGGCCTTAAGCAAAAAAAATAATTTTAATGAAATCGAAAATAAATTTAAGTTCCTATTCCTATAAATTTAACTTTATTGTACATAGGTTAAAATAAATGTACATAAACATCAATAAAACAAAGAATATAAAGCACAGAATTATTGTATGTTAATTTGTAATCACTACAGCTACATCATTATCTCCATCTGCACTATTTGTTTTATAACATGTGAAAAAACTATTTTCTTTTCAATACCCAGAATATCATTTTATATCATGCCGCTCCATCAAAATTGACTGTTTTGATTCACATTTAACATATTCAAAATTAATCTCCATAAGTATAAGTCTGTAAAAAATAATCTTAGTTTAATTCACCACACTATACAAATTATAATGAAAAATGCCATCAATATCAATTATATAATTAATAAATAATGTTGATAATAAGTACAAAAGTAAGAGTTTAATAATTATACTTAAATACAGAGTGGTGCCGTCAATGCGACAATAAATTTAAACATGGGCTATATTAGTCCATAGAAATGATTTGCCACTTTCAAAAATATCGTATTCATTTGATAATTTCATGACATTTGTATGGAATAGTGTAACGGTGGCAGCATTAGCATTAGGCTAGGGATGTTTATTTTTCTAAGACAATATGTAACTCCATCCTCTCTGCCTACCCTAATGCGAAACAGGTGTACCGGAATATAACATGTCGAGTAGACTTGTTAAAAATAATCTTCGCCTAACCTCAAAGATTCTCTCCCTCCGTTGAAATTAATGTCTTGACAGTAATGAAGCTGTTGCATCATTACTGTTGGAATTTCCTTCCGTCTATGTAAAATTCTTTTACTTTATTTTTAATCAACTCTAAATCAAATCTGTTCAAGTTGATTTTTTTCTTTCCACCGCTCCTGTTTCTACCAGGCGTGGAAAATACACCATGATTCGATGCGCTTTCGCCTATGATTCGCGGTATAGTCGTACTGGAAACCCCTACAAAGACGTTGTAGTATTAATATAAGTGACAAAGAGTAAAAATATAGGAAAAATATCAAGATGGTACAACTCAATTTACCGATCAAATCTACGACGCGCTTTGTGATCGAAGATTGCGATTAATTTACACCTTCTTCACGTATTTTACAATACACTGAAAACAATATTTCTTGCTTGAGATCGAAGTGGCTTTTTTGACATTTATACAATGACAAAATATATTTTGAGAAAATACACAAAAATCTTTCAGCGTGCAATCGTTGTACTTTGATTTGACAGATAACAGTTGACGTTGCCATATCAAAATCATAATTAAATTTATTTTTTAATGTCATGAGATTCTGGTAGACCTATAAATGGTGCTACGTTACCACGTTTTTCCACGACAATAAGAAATAAAAAGAAATAAAAAAACTTAAGTTACCACTGTATTATTTATATCGTAACGTAACTATGACCAATATTATTTTTATTGAAAGGACATGGGACTAAAAGTAGGCCCGTATCACCAGCAGTGTCTAAAGTTATATCATTGGAAAGCTAATTTTCAGTGCTTATTTAAATTTATAAATATCCTCCGTTTTTTTATTAATAATTCTTGAAAGTTGACGACAACAATAAAAAGACATCATTACACCGCGGTTAAATTGATCTACAATTACATTAAAAATTGTTTATTTAAATAAATGTTGATAGCATTTGGCTACGGAGCTATTAATTTTGTCTAAATAATTAAATATTAACTATAAATTGATCTCTCGACACTTTGCGCTGACTACCCTGAAAGCTGAATTATTATATTTAATCTGTGACGCTCAAATATCAATGTCAATTTGATACTGACTGTTAAGCTTGAATTTTCTGTAATTTTTAGCTATCTCATCTACTGACGAAGAAATCTAATAAGTGTAAACACAAATTAGTGATATCTGTCCTGTGTAAGATTAATACACGAAGTAAAATTGAAAGGTTCAATACACTCACACCTATTATCTAGTTCAAAGTAAGCATCATTAAGAGCTTGTGTTATGGATACTAGACAACGGTGAAATAATAATATTTTCATCCCCCCATCTCACAAAGAGTATTTTTGCTCCCTGTATATCTGAGTGCAAAAGCCGTTTTTATCCGCTAGAGAATAAAGTAAAATTGAATTTAGAACATCGTGTGCACTGGGTTTGTGAATTCAAAACATCATTAAACCTATTTACTTCTACCTCCATTGTGCCGAATTTACCATACAACCTTTTGTAACTTGTTAAAAACTCAGACTCGGCACCTTCTTGGTGTACTTTTTTTTAATTTGCTTTGCGCGCGCCATTTTGTTTTCACGACAAACGAAAACAAGTGAAATACCTAAAATGAGTAATTCTAACGACGAAGAAGTTTAATTGACGCCAACAGAATTGACTGAAACTGTTAATAAAGCGCCAATGTTTTTTTTTTTGCATTTTGTCATTTCGTCCCTGAGGTGGAATGAAAAGTTACGTGTTGCCCTCGAGTGAAAAGATTTTTCACCTCGTGTTCTTGATTCCCTCGCTAACGCTCAGGATTCTAATTTTTTAATCCCTCGCGGCGCTCGTGATAAAAGTTTATAATCCTTCGCTTGCTCGGTCATCAAAATTGAGCACTCGGTTAAAAAGCAACTTTATACTCTTGTACAACAAATAACTATTATAAATATACTAAATAAACATATAAACATCCATGACTCGTAAACAAATGCATACCAAGAGATCCCGGGTTCGAATCCCGGTAGGAGCAAATGTTTGTATGATGAGTACGAACATTTGTTTACGAGTCATGGATGTTTATACTATATGTTTATTTAGTATATTTCTAATGTTTATATACATATTATTATCATAATTTCTCCGTTATCTAGTATCCATAACACAAGCTCTTAATGTTGCTTACTTTGGGCTAGATAATAAGTGTGTGTATGAAATTATTATTATTATTAAAATAAAATTTATAAAGATGAAGGTGTGTTTTATGTGTGTCAAAAAAGCAATTTACTTTAATGATGCATCATTCAAAAAGTGTTCGCTAATGTTATTATTTCGTCGTAAGAAAAAATATAAATATCACGAAACTTTGTTCACAATTGAATTTACTGATAATTTTGGATATCATACAAAGTGCCTTAAAAAAAATAATTGAACTTAAAAATAATATAGGAGTTTCGTTATAAATAATGCAGTGCTAATGAAATTTTTCCCCAAAAATCATTTAAAAATAATTTTATTAAAATACTTGCGGCCACATTTTGATAGGCACTCTAGTAGATATATATTCTCCTGATGATAAACATTCGTAAAAATTAGGTTTGTAGGATGTACTCGATGAGTGCACTAATTCTGCAGTGGGATCCTAGACTGTAAGTGGTTAGTTGTTCAACATCAACACAGCACTATCCCTGACATTTTCATATTTTTTAAAATGTTGTTTGTACTTCATTCAAGTTGCCAAATTTGCCAGCATTAATTAATTAAAATTATTAATTACAACAAAACGGAGATATTTACAATGTAATATTTTACCGGGTGGTCCACTGTAATTTACGCTACATGCTCTAAAAATTTCTTAGTTGCTGGATTCTCGTGCACACCTTTCATACAATTTTAGACCGTGTCCTTTACTTACTGTTTGTGTTTTGCAAAAATTTTCGAATTCTTTATCTTTTTGCTTTAACCCATTGACCGCCAGACTTCATTTAGAAATTATTACCCCCGACGCCATGCGTATTATTAGCAAGAATTTTCGCCCGATACTATAGTGATGTGACACGCTGCACTAAGCGATAAGAATAAAAGTTTGTTTCGGAACCTTATTACCTATTACTAAGAATAAAGAAATAATTACTGATATATACTGAACATAATAAGAAGGAATACAATAATAGAAATTGTATATCTCTTACTAATAAAAAAAATAATCACAAGAATATTTTAAGTGTGCAAGGAATTTTGGCGCAACTAGTCGACGCCCTAAAGCGTCAACGGCGATCCCAACTTAAATTTATAACAAATTTTTACTACTTTAATAGTGATGTTAAGGACTTTATCGATGTTATGATTGATTTCTCATTAAAATCGTATTTCCCGCCTTTTGCGATGCACATGACTACACACTTTGCATCGCAACTTTTTTGAATTTACTCAAAACTCAACAATATAGAATGAATAAGAGACAATAACTGCAGTAGCGTTTACCTTTTGTAGGGTAATTGTATAAAAATATATTTTAATCTACCTTCAACTCCCAACACTATCAATAGCAGCATAAGCGCTTATGACGTCACAAGCGGACGACTTAAAGCGTCGTTGGCGTTGGTGGTACATTCAAGTTAACATGTCATAGTGCAGTTTAGTGATTTATTTTAGGTATATCGATAATATTATATTTGATAAAAAAAACATGTTAAAGGTATATTGTAAGCAGATTAAATTAAATAAAAATTATTTGTAATGAAAGTAATTCACAATGGCATGTCATCTGTTTATTATTACATATTTTTTCTCAATTAACAATGAACATTAATAAATTTGATGAAATATAAACTGAAAAAAAAATCAGGATAATTTTGGTAATCAGATGTTTAAATTAAACCTTATGTTAATTGAAGTAAATATAAATAAAAGAAAGGTAAAACCAACTTTTATTTGTACCTAATTAATTAAATTATCACAATATAAACTTTATTCCTTCTCAGTATCTTCCTCCATTAAAATTTTATGACCGTGCTTATTTTTCGCGGAATCTAAAAATTTTAGAATATTTATAAAGCAATGGGAGCGCAGACAAGGATTAATCTACTTAAATTCTTCACTTAATTAATAATAGGTGGGCCGTCAGCTTACTTCATCTTCTTCACACACAACTTCATCACTATATCAGATTTGATAAGCCCCAGATCCTCGCCAAAGAACACCGTTTCATTCCTAGAATGTTACGTGAGGCTATTGAAATCAAAAAACATCCTAATTTCAATAGAGAAGATGGTTGGAGTGTACCACCAGCTTGGGATCCCATCATTCGAATAATAAAGTCCCAAGCCCGTCCTCACACTGCCCAAAAAACTGACACCGTGAGCTCCGTATGCGTAATTCGGACCGCTCAAAATATAACACAAAGTGACGGTAGTTAACTTAAAACTTATCAAAGACAACTGACATCTTCAGTCTTCCCGTGACCACGATCGCTGTAAAGTAATCGAAACGTCGGGTGAATAATAATAATGTAACATCTAATTAAACGCGAGTTAAATCCGGTAAATTGGTTTTATTTCAAATGTGTAGTGCTCGCGAAAATGTAAGACAATACTAAATGTAAAAAAGTTTAAGTTTAAGTATCATTCGCACATTTATTACAAGTTATCGTCCTTTTCTTAGCTACAACTGAAGTTTCATAGAAAAAAATGTCAAAATATTCTAGAAATGGATACTCAACGTTGAGTATCCATTTCCAGAATATTTGGAGATGCAGACATTTTTTCTGGATCTTTTCAAATCTGAAAAATAAAATATACGTAATATATGGGATGGTGTTCTTAACCATACGATGAGCAGCATCACCAACCCATCTGCCAGTGTGTATATAGGCCGAGATAATGATAACAGTTATTCAGAAAAAACACGTAATATTTAAAACCACTTACATTTTTCTCCATTTAAATGAATACGAGACACTTTAAGCAGGAACAACGGTAGCAATGTTTGACAAGAGACGTGAGGTACTATCTATCTCTTTATTACAGATTAGCAGTAGCACAATCAAGAAACAAACCACATTTTATTGTTACCATCTACCTACATAATAAATAAAAATATTAAAATTGGCCACTCAGTGACATCACTACCTAACGCCTTAGACGTCCACGGCGTAGTGCAGGGTGATTTAACGTCAATAATTTTAGCTGTCGATTTTTATCATCTTAGATTACAATTCTATGCTATAAGACGTTTTCAGTGATCAATAATAATAATCTAGCGTATCTTATGCATGGTGTGTAAATATATCTATACCAAATGGCGTTCATTACTTTTATTTCAACGTCAAACATAAGGTAAAAAATAACGCTTAAAGGCGTCCTCGGCGTCTGGATCAAAATTATTGATGACGCTTTGAAACGTCTATGGCGGTCAATGGGTTAAAACTGCATTTTTTAAGGCACTCTGTATGATATCCAAAGTCATCAGTAGATTCAATTGTTAATAAAGTGTCGTGATATTTATATTTTTTCTTACGACGAAATAATATCATTAGCGAAGGCTTTTTGAATGATGATTCCTTTTTTTGTCACACAGAAAACACGCCTTCATCTTTATCAATTTTATTTCACTTTAATTAATTTGGTGATTTTAGATGCGCAAATAATATAACAATACATAAAACCGTTGTATATTACGAACTTCAAAACAGCGTGGTTTTTAGTTAGAATAAATATGCAGCTGGTCAGTTTAGAACACTAGCATTCGACGCATGCGCAATGGCTTTATAACGTCGTACAGCTGCCAATCGCTGTCCTCGTCTGACTGGTGATGTTACGCGCTACCTCTCTTTCACTCTGCCTTCTGGTTCAATATTTACCATCTTTAGCAGCCAGCAACCTTTATTTGCGGCCAGATTTAATTGGGCCAGATTAATTTGATATCTATACTAATATTATAAAGCTGTGAAGAGTTTGTTTGTTTAATTGAACGGGCTAATCTCAGGAACTACTGATTCAAATTAACACCTAGGCAGGTCGTTTAAATCTAAGAGCTTTTGTGTGACTTTTTGAGTGATTAGGAAGTACAAGGTTATTTTTTTATGACCATATACACGGTGGTGCCGTCAATACGACATAAATTAAAACATGGGCTACCTATATTAGTTCATAGAAATGGTTTGCCAGTTTCAAAAACCTCTTATTCGTTTGATAATTTCATGACATTTCCATGAAATAATGCAGCTAATGTTATATTATTTCATACAAATGTTTTGAAATTATCAAACGAATACGATGTTTTTGATAGTGGCAAACCATTTATATGAATTAATTTAGCCCATGTTTTAATTTATTGTCATATTGACGGCACTATTCTGTATAACCAAAACGATGTCGCCTATAAGTTGTCATAAAAAATACATTGAACCCACCAATCAAACCAAAACTCTTCGGTACGGTAAGACAATGCTTTCAATGCGCCAAGTAATTAAACTAATAAATAAAAAATTAAGTGAGTCTAGTTTAATTAAATATGGGCATTTTAAAGGTTTTTACAGTACTAATGTTTCGGAATTATATCAAGTATATGAGATATCATTTAATAACAAACATATTGTGATCACTCAATTTAGACATTAACTTTAGTGACCTCTAACTAAGCACTTCCATTCAGCCGCCCGTTTTAGTAACCTAAAAAAATGGTGTGAAACGCTTCTCCGACGAATTTTTCGTCGACGAATGTTTCGCCGACACATTCAAAATCTATTAAACAAATACCACTTGAAATAATTCAATAGAAACAATGGCATCACTAGTGGATTGATGGTAGTTTTTTTTGACCAAGCAGAGTTGAATATTTTTGTGGTATTTAAGAAAAGAGCTTTGGATTCGTCGGTGAAACGTTCGTCGCGAAGCGATTTACACTCAAAAAGATAGATTTTTCCTGAAATGGGTATGGGTTAGTTGGCGATATCTATGATTATAAAATAAACAGAATGTCTAAAAGTGTGTCACGTAGTTTCCATAAATAGCTTTATTTAATAAAAATTAATCGCATATCATCCTAGGTCACGCTTTGCTGATAAACTAGACAATGATGTCTGCAGCTATATTAAACTTAGTTTTCTTTCAGGAATAAGTCTTAGAAGTAAAAGAAAAAAAGAAAAATTTGGCCGCAAAGGGAGAAGATATGCTAGTGATGATTATATTCCTCGTCACGAAGGTGTCCCAGTAGATGAAGAAGTAGTTTATGGGTCATGGACAAGATCAGAATGTTTCAAAATTGAAAGAGGTCTATTGACGTTTGGGTAAATATCTAAGATTATATACATATATACACACACACACACACACACACACACACACACATATATATATATATATATATATATATATATAATAACAATAATATTACAGTCTATAGTATACCAGCGAAATACTTTGAGTGTATGGCACATCGTTGTTTTTTATAATCTGGAGTTGCCTGGCTGGTGAAAGCAGGGACTGTAACGGTACCCGATGAAACAGTTTTGAACGGTATTTTTTTCCTGAATTAAGTCCATCCCACCTACCTGGCCGCCACGCGGTAACCTCACGGAATTACACCGACAAGTCGAAGCCGCCACGACCAAATAGCTTCATATTTAAAATGCGGAGTGCGCCCAGCATGGTTAAATAAAATATAGATATCGTTTTTATTTGCTTATTACGTACTTATGTGGAAAATTCCTACCTAGGCTACCATATTTTTTAAATCGATGTGTTCTTTTCCAAAATTTTCAGATGTACTGGTTTAAGTAATTCAGAAATATAATAGGCATGTTAATTATTATCTTTTTTCGTTTTGGGTAATGCTGATGTCGATAAAACTATAGGTAGACTTAAGAACATGTTTTTCTTTTTTTTTGCTATAAATTGACATTTCCATTTGTTTTTTTTAGATGGGCACGATGGGAAGAAACTATTGACAAAAATCAATTCAGAAAAGGATGGACTTTACCTGTTATTGAAGATTGCGCACGTATAATAGTAAGTGAGATAATCAGTAACCTACTCTGTTTCATTAATCGCACGCCCTTTCAAATACACTCGTCAGTTAGTAATCGGAAAATTACAAACAAAAGTTTTAGTTATTAAGAATTGGCACTGTTACGATACATCATGTAAAACAATGACAAAATAATGGTTTAATTCTTTCGATTTGGCATAAATGGTAGCGCAATGGAACGAACGTTCATCGATGCCGTTAACTGTGTGAGGCCGCTACGCGGTAACCAATTTAGAACTATAGCCGGGCCGAATCCTAAACAAAACAAAACAACGAGTCTGATTATAAAAAAGATCAAAGTCCAATTTAGCGGCAAGGTCAACGTATATTAAGCAGGAACAAAAAAACAAAAAAAGCCGGGTCACAAACAACAAGAATTTCAAGAGCGTAGTAGTCTGTGTACACGATAACGAGCAACGAGCGAGAAAACAAAATGGTGACGGCACCAGCACCGCCCCTCGCCCACTGTGCGAGCCGATGAGTTGGGATGGCAAGCTTTCCATAGACCGTAGAAAAAAAAAACTTCAAAACCACTTTTTACATTATGCATTTAAATAAAATGAAATTATAAGATAGGCCTACTATTATTTTCCATGGTTGCTGGACATGGCCATGTGATATTATGAGGTAACATCACTAGCAATAAAGATAAAATATATCCGAACGCCATAACCTTGCTAGAGCGTATTACAGAAATCGTAATTAAATGTTTTCTTGCACGTGAAACAATTTTAATGCTGGGAATACAATTTTGAGTTCTATGTTTACGATTAGCTATTTATTTGGTTTGTTGATTGAGTTGATTGCGGAGATAAACTATAAATGAATTTCTATTTGTTGTATTTATATTGTTATAATTAAATAATTAGAGACCATGAACTTGTATTGAATAGGTATATTTGACAAGTAAAACAAAGGACAAACAAACTGACATACATTATACAAGAATATAACCTTCTTACAATGCCAGTCTGATCTGAGTCTTATCTGATAGCAGGTTCATGGTATGATCTACAGATTAATATTACAACACCCCCACCTTAATCTGTAGTTACACACACATTCCGTACATTAAACTCACTATACAATCTACATCTCGAACAACACACAGTATATTAAAATTCACGAACACTCAGAACAAATTAAAAGTTAAGTGAACAAAATTGAATAAGAAACAAATATACTATGCAGCAATGTACAGGCATAAAGACACAGAAATAACAAAGTTAATCCGTAAGCCCCATTCCCATGACAAAATTCATTAACTTAGAGCGACATAGACCCTTTGTTAAAGCATCTGCAATCATTTGATCAGATTGTAAATAAGACAAACTTATAATTTTATTTTCAACCAATTCTCGGACGAAATGGTGTCGGACATCAATATGTTTCATCCTATTATGATGGACGGGATTGGTCGCTAACTTTAGCGCACTTTGGTTATCGTTGTGTAACACCACTGCAGAATATTCGCCCGAAACTTCTCGAATAAATTGACGTAGGAACACTGCTTCCTTTCCCGCAGAAGACAAGACCATATATTCTGCCTCGGTTGAGGACAACGCGACTGTAGGCTGTTTCTTACACTCCCATGATATAGGCGCATTAGAATATTTAAATAAAAACCCAGTGTAAGAACGCCTATCTTTACTATTCCCCCAATCAGCATCAACAAAGCCATGCAACTTGTCATTTGTCCGTTTGTAACATAAACTAAAGTCTATAGTATGTTTTAAATACTGCAGAACTCGTTTAGCTGCTGACCAGTGGACTTTTGTTGGACACTTGTTAAACTGGCTTAAATAGCTGACAGAGAACGCAATATCGGGACGTGTGCTAACGGCAACGTACATAAGGCAACCGATCAGCCTCTGGTACGGCACGTCAACAACGGACCCCTGCTCTTGATTTTCAAAAATATTAAGACCGCACTCGATAGGTGTAGTGGCCCCTTTACACTCCTCCATATTAAACCTTTTTAGAACATCTAAAATATAATGTCTTTGATTGACCCTAATGTCACCGCTAGTATTGTCTTTTGATATATTCAGCCCAAGACAATATTTTAAAGTGCCTAGGTCTTTGACACCAAAGTGTCGTTCTAAGCCTTCTATGAGATGCTTCAACTGATAATCATCCTTGACAAACAGAATCAGGTCATCAACGTACACTGCTAATATACAAAAATTATCAGAATCCTTATTTGTATACACACAAGGTTCAGATTTCGACCTTACATAATTCAGCTTGACAAGAACCTGATGTAATTTTTTATTCCCAGCTCTTGCAGCCTGTTTTAAGCCATATAGTGACTTATTCAACTTACACACCTTTGACTCCTGTCCTTTTACAGTCAGTCCTTCGGGTTGCTCCATGTAAACGGTCTCATCTAAGTGACCATTCAGAAAAGCTGTATCTATGTCTAAATGATGCATTTTCAAATTTTCTTTAGCAGCTAACGCTATTAATGTTCGAATAGAACAGTTTCGAACAACGGGAGAAAAGGTTTCGTCATAGTCAATTCCATAACTTTGTCGGAAACCTTTCGCAACTAAACGCCCTTTAAAGCGACTAATCTGTCCCTCTGAATTACGTTTAATCTTAAAACCCCAATTGCATGGAATAACTTTTTGTCCTGTATTCTCTACTAAATCCCAAGTATTATTTTTAATAAGAGAATTGTATTCTTCCTGCATTGCCCTTAACCACTGCGCTTTATTCGGACTATCAAGAATATCGGCATAACTCACCGGCTCATCATCGAATACAACGTCATAGCAATTAGTAGTATGGCAATATCTTACCTCCTTTCTTTTCCGTGAATTGTACCTAGGTTCGCTTATAGCAGTACTCGTAGAAGCCTGAGTATCCTCATAGCACAATGATGGCTCTACGGCAGAAACAGAAGGAACAGGATCTGAATCGTAGAAAATATCACCATCGATCGCACCCATTCTCTCCTCTGTCATCGAAAGTGGCTGATGAGTATTCTGAAAATCACGACTATTAAGAACAGTGGACTGTAACTCTTTATTCACTTCACCATTCGAAAAACAATTTTCAAGAAATACTACATCCCGACCCTTAATTAGTTTTCTAATGTTCAAAGGATCCCTAAACCGATAAGTATTTACATCTGTACAATAACCTACGAAAATATATTGCTTAGCTTTAGCATCGAATTCACAAGAATGAATATGAACGTAAGCACGGCAACCAAAAATACGTAAATGTGAAAGATTTGGTTTCACACCATACCATCGCTCGTACGGAGTTAAATTATTTAGAGCTCTATGAGGGCATCTATTTTTAATATACACTGAAGTACGATAAACCTCCTCCCAAAAACCTTTCTTTAGGCCTGAATCACGAAGCATACAACGTGCTTTTTCGGTTATAGAACGATTAGTTCATTCCGCTACACCATGTGAGGAAGGACTATGTGGTACGGTTGTCTGATGTTCAATGCCTTGAGAAACCAAATAAGACTTGAACTCATTATTGACATATTCGGTACCATTATCAGTTCTCAAAATCTTAATTTTACACGATGTCAGTCGTTCGACCTCAGTTTGAAATTCTGTAAATTTCTTTTTGACTTCAGTCTTAGACTTAATAAAATACACTAATATCATCCTAGAAAAATCATCTATGAAAGTAAGCATATATTTGTTACCTTCTAAAGAAGCAACTTCAAGTGGACCACAAAGATCTGAGTGTATCAACTCCAACTTAGTCGTAGCCTTTTTATACTGTACAGTTTTGAAAGATTTCCTAGTTTGTTTACCTTCAACGCACGAAGTACAAGGACTACTGTCTAGAGAAGAATAATTAATACCTGAAGCCATCCCATTGTTCAATTTTTCGAGATTGAATCTGCATAAATGTCCCAACCGACGATGCCAGATACTAGACTTCTCATCAACATCGACATCTTGACTAGTCGACGTCATTGTCGATGTCATAGCTTGTGTCGTATCATGTGGAGGAACCTTAAACTTGTAAAGCCCATTAGAAAAAGTAGCAAACCCAAACTTTGTACCTGAAATTTTAATATCAGTATGCCTGTACAAAGTACAACCTTTTTCATTAAAAACAACAGTAACACCCTTGTCGACGGCCTTCTTTACAGAGATAAGGTTGGTACTTAAATTAGGTATATACAACACATCCCTAATACTAGTTATCTTAGAGTCCCTACACTTAGGTAACACCACATCACCAACACCAGCGGAACACAGACGTTTGTTATCAGCCAAAGTGACTTCTTTGTCTACTAGTGGTCGATAATTTGATAGCCAACTGCGGTTACAAGTCATGTGCATTGACGCGCCAGAGTCAATATACCAATCATTGGCATTCAACGTCGTGCCAGTGCTCAAAGCTGATAAAAGAGATGAATCGGTAGTCTTATTGTTCTTCTTTTTAGCTTTGGTTTTCCTCTTATGAGGACACTGTGGACTCTTATGGCCCGGCTCCTTACAATTAAAGCAAATTATCGTTTGACCTTTTTGACTTTTATTATAAGTACTATGAGAACTAGAACTAGACAGAGCAGACTCGCGAGATTCTCGTTTTTCCATCTCATTCAATAGCTTAGTCTTAACTAAATCTGAAGTTATCTCTACGTTTGAGCTTTCAAGAGCCATTACAAGAGGATCAAAATCTGTAGTGAGACCTCCAAGTAATATTGCACCAATAGATAAATCATCAATTTTCTTACCGATATCAGCCAAATCCTGAACAGTTGTCATAACGGCATTTATATAATCCTCGATAGACGAAAAATCAGTCAATTAATAGCGGTATAGTTTCCGTTCAAGAGACAGCTTGCGTCCCATACCATTGTCTTCGTATGCTTT
Source organism: Nymphula nitidulata (assembly GCA_947347705.1). NCBI lineage: Eukaryota > Metazoa > Arthropoda > Insecta > Lepidoptera > Crambidae > Nymphula > Nymphula nitidulata. Next base: position 15,380,183 of record OX374618.1, on the reverse strand, counting down.
AGACAACGTGTCCCAAACCTGTTTAGCTGTTTCGCAACTGCAAGCATGTGTAATAGCACCACCATCCAGCGTAAGACATATTTTGGTCATCGCTTTCAGATCATGCAATTGTCGTACTGACTCTGTTGTAGTATCATCTTCAGGATAACCAACTACAGCGTTCCATAAATTCTCGTGTAGAAGATACATTCGCATCTTGAATTTCCATTGCGAGTAAGAACTTTTATCTGTCAATGGTTTTATACTTACAAAAGATGACGAACTTTCTCGAGACATATTATTATTATCACCTCGTTCACTAGTCATTATTATTTAATCACTATTTATAAATTAAACGAATGGATATATTGGGTGTACTGGGCCCATAACCTGTTGTATTTATATTGTTTAATTAAATAATTAGAGACCATGAACTTGTATTAAATAGGTATATTTGACAAGTAAAACAAAGGACAAACAAACTGACATACAACATTATACAAGAATATAACCTTCTTACAATGCCAGTATCTGATAGCAGGTTCATGGTATGATCTACAGATTAATATTACAACACTATTTGAAATGATTACGCAGTGCCAAGGTTGTAGCCGATCTATTATTGTTGAACTGTCATACGGGAGTTTAGGATTCGGCCCAACTATAGCGTGCACAGCCTTTAATTTCCGTAAGGTGCGATATAAAATCCGTATTCAATACTATTATTTTATCCGCAGTGCATGTTTTTCTATGTAGTTGATAATTCAAAGATATTTAAAATAAAATAATAATTAAAATAATAATTTCGATTTGTTGCCGTCCTGTTGACAGAAGCAATAAGAACCTTTTTTTGTCTTGAATCTTTTTTTATACCGGTAATATTAGGAAAACGATTATATTATTGGGAAAGATTTAAAATTTCCACAAGAAAATATTAGGTTGGGGAAAAAGTCCTTTCGCATTATAGTATGTATGAACTTGTAATAAAATCTCTTTGGCTGTACTATTTGTATCTGGCTGGTTTTGGTATCATTAAAAGTTTAGATTTAAAAAAGATAATTCCAAATTAAAATTAGGAAAATGTGTGTTTTTCATTTGTTTTTCGTACTGTCAAGATGAGTGAATCTAATGAAGAAATTCGATACATTTTAAAATTTTACTACAAATAAGGTAAAAATGCAACGCAAGCCGCGAAAAAAATTTGCGATGTTTATGGACCTAGTGTCTGTGAGAGTAGCACAAATTTGGTTTAAGCGTTTTCAATCCGGAAATTTTGATGTCAAAGATGCACGTCGCTCTGGTCGCCCTATTACGGATAAAATTGATGCCATTTTTGAAAAACTGGAGCAAGATCGGTGTAAAGAATGAAACGTCCGTTTTCTATCAAAGACGTATAATAAAGATAAAAGAATAACAGAATGTCAATTAAAAAAAAGGAACATTTCAAAATCGTATAAAAACATATAAATTATAGGTTGCTAGCTAAGCATAGTCAACATGGTCCCCCCGGTGTGGCAACACAAAAGCAGTAGGAGACTATGCTAAGTCAGCAGGGCAAGTTTTCGCACTGGTCGCCGTAAAACGCCCGCTTTTGTCGCGACCTCAGCTACCCGGACCACGCCGTCACGACCTGGGAAGTGGGAACACACTAGTGACTCGGCCACGGGGCCAGACTCCCCGGGGAAGATTACTGTCAACTACTAGAACTGGATCGCCAATCGAAATCGCGCAACTGTTCCCAACTGCCGGACGTGGTCTGAGTTCCGGTAAGTATTCCTTTACCCAGCGTGCCCAAAAGTGGTCTGCCAATCTCAGCCCCTTTTTCCACCTTACTCGACGAATCAAATCATCGTCGTCAACTTTCGTCATAAGGGAGTAGAGTGAGGATGAGCCCAAAATAAAATACGACGGCGTAATGGCTGCTTCGGCAGCCGGATCAACCGAAACGTGCGTCAGTGGTCTGGAATTTACTATGGCTTCTGCTTCCAGTAGCAGCGTATTCAAAACTTCCTCGCAAGGGGTGCGCTCCTTTAAGGTGGTAAAAAGGGCGGTCTTAACGCTCCTCACGAGACGTTCCCAGCATCCTCCCATGAACGGAGCTGAAGGCGGGATAAACTTCCACACGATTCTCTGGTTGCATGCGAACTCCTCAACGGGCTGGCCAAACAATCTCTGCAGCTCTCGATTTGCTCCAACAAAGGCTGTTCCGTTATCTGAAAAGATGGGTATCGGAGTTCCGCGCCATAAAGCGACGAATGCCCATGATGGCAGAATCTGTGCTCAGGCTGGACACAACTCCAAGAAGGACGGCGCGTATGGTAAGGCAGGTGAAGAGTGCAACATATCGTTTCTCCGTCCGCCGTCGAATGAAGACAAAAAGGGGTCCAAAATAGTCCAACCCAACGTGAGTGAACGGCCTCTCGTGGTGGGCCAACCGTTCTGGAGGTAAATCACCAACTCGAGACGTCGTTGGAAGGACTTTCCTGACGTGGCAGTGGCGGCAGTCTCTGGCGACCCTCTTGACAGCTGAACGAAGTCCGATGACATGAAACTTTTGGCGCAGCTCGTTTACGACGACCTCGTTGTATGAGTGGGCCATCAACTGGTGAACTGAAGCAATCAACAACTGGACACTCGTGTTCTTCCCATCGAGCACCATAGGGTCATTATAAACAGGAACATCTTTGACCGCCGAAATTCTCCCAGCCAGACGCAGACGCCAGAGTACTCCATCCTGGCAAATATATAAAGCCAAATTCCTCAGGCGACTAGTCCTCGGCTAAGTCTGACCACGCTGGGTAAACGCATACTCATCCGCAAAGGAGTCTAATTGTGAAGCGAGAAAAATTTTTCGTTCAGCCTTCGCGAGGTGATGTGTGGACATCTCAAATTTTGAATTTGGAGGTATTATTGCCAAAACTGCCTTAAATCTTTCAGCGCATAAAATAATATAAAATAACATAAAATAACACGAGCGGTAGCACGCAATAATCGAAGCCACTTACTGAAACGAGTGACGTCCGCAACTACCGGTGAAGGCAGTTCGCGCGGAACGATGCTCCTACCACCTCCAGATGAGGGTCTAAAGTACCCCGTTTCTGCTCCTCTAGAACGGTAGATGGTCGAGTTGATGGTTCTTGTGGCCATTCGTAGGAAGGTAAGGCCAAAAAGGAAGGTCCCAAGAACCATCGAGAATCAATTTCGAATTTATGGGTGGTGCGCGTAGCGTCGTCCGCAACGTTCAAATCTGACGGAACATATCGCCAGCTGGAAACATCAGTCGCTTCGGAAATTTCACCCACCCGGTGAGCAACAAAAGGTTTGAACGAGCGGGCATCGCTACGCAACCACCGGAGCACTGACAAACTGTCTGTCCAATTAAATTGTTTTGTAGGCTTTCGCCGATGCGCTTCAATAATGTACTGAGCAAAACGCGCTGCTATGAGCGTGGCCTGAAGCTCTAAGCGCGGTATAGACATCGGCTTCAGCGGACCACGCCGAGCCTTGCCACCAATAAGGCTGAGCATCACCTTCTGGCCGGGGCACACGAATCTCCAATAAGCGACGCAAGCATAAGCGAGTTCACTGGCATCGGCGAAAACGTGAAGCTCAACGTCGTGAATGATATGATGAGAAAAATAATGCCTAGGCACAGATCCGGAGAATATGACTGACAACTCCTGAAACCAAGAGTTCCATTTGTCAATCAAAAAAGGCAGCTGTTTGTCCCAGTTAGGGCTTGTAATATTCGGCCATTTTTACTATTCGAATTTTTAGAATAGTCCCAAAAATGTTATTCGAATTATTCGAATAATACGAATATTTCGAATACTTTTTATCTAAGGAACAAAATACATCATCATCACCTAAATATAGCACATAATTCGTTGATTTTATAAAATTCTCTGACATCAAAGTGGAATATCACTGATTTGAAAAGAAAAACTAAGTTTTTTAAACATTTATTCACCATTCTTATTATCATCAGGCCACTCCATATGAACATCACTTGGCTCGATCTTTGGCTAGCCTGATCCATTTACTGACGGCCACTAACAAAGCCGCCCCGCTGCTACTTCTGCTTATACATTCGTAGGCTGTTGATTCTCTGCTGTGAATTCGATCCTTCAGTGAACTTTCAAGCAAAGCCCTCTATAGATCGCGGAGCGACTTAAAACTGGTGCACCAGCTCTACCGTGAGTGTCCACGCCACAGCACTAAGTTCATCCAGAGACATACGTTGAGATAATTCAGCTAGCTAGGTCGTGCAATATCTGTTGCAGATCCTGCAGTGTTCCGGCTATAACGACGACTTCATCTGCAAATCTCTCTTGCTATTAATGTTAATACTCCTTCCGTTCCAATTCTGTATCTTGTAATCACATTTTAATGTTTTTGATGCGTTTAAACATCTACTTTATTGTAACAATTACAAATAAAAAAAGAAAACGATGAAAAAATATATTGCTCCAGGCGGGATAATGCCAGGCGGGCAATATATTTTTCATTATTTTCTTTCTTTATTTGTAACAGTTACAATACAGCATCTTGTAGTTTTTCAATCCTCTGATGCACTTGTGAACATGGGAAATAGGTAACTCTGCTGCTTCTGTACTTGGATGGTCACAGTTTTTAAATCGTGAAAGCATTTCCTCACTTAGATATATCAACTTGGCATTGCATCAAAGATTCTAGAACCGCCCAGGTCTTGATGGAGTCAAAATAATCTATAGTGCCATATTTTCTCCGGAACCCATATTGTTCTGGGGACTGGAATTCTTCGAATCTTCGTGCATTTCTATTTGATAGGACTCTCGAAAATAGCTTGTAGCGGAGGCTGAGGAGTAAAATTGGATGGTAGTTGTTCAGCAGCGTCTTGTCGCCTTTTTAAAGGAGAGGGCAACCACACTCCTATCCCACAATTCTAGAGTTCTCCTATAAAAGACGACAGAATCAAACATTTTTTGGAGCTCCTTCAGCAGTGCTCACCCACCAGCTTTGAAGTACCGCCGTGATTCCATCTTCTCCGTGTTTTCCGTTTTTAGCTGTCTAAGACCTATCTCAATTTCGTCTAGGCTGACTACTTGGTTTCCGGCAGGCTCTCAGTGAAGTGGTGTGGTGTGTTAGTGTTGATCTAGTAGAATTCTCATATTTTGGATCTGGTCAAGATGCATGCGAAGGGTATAATTTACTGTGGAAGTTTTCAATTTCCCAAAGAATCTCCGGCCTAGATACAATACAACAACGCTCCCGGAACCAATGGTCAACTTCGTCAGGTGGTCTCCCTACTCCTACGTCCTAAGGACTGGACGAACACTTTTGACCCCATGTTCTGCTCAATTGCTCTTTATAAGGAGCGTGTATTATCATTTCGGAGGTCATGTCGAACCAGTTTGTAAATTTTCCGATGCTCTGACGAAGTAGCAGATGGATATTGACGTCGTTGCTGCTTGAGTTTAGAAGTTTCTTTTGAATTTTCGTTGTAATAGATGTGTTTCTCTTGAAACTGACAGAAACAAAATTAAATCAAGTTTTATTTTACAGTTAACTCAAGTAGTTTTTCAATTAACTCAAAAAGTAACGCTTCGTCGCCTACTTCTATGTATATCATTTGTCTTTTTTGGTAAATTCATTCATAGTTGTGTTGATTTTTATTATGAAATATCATTATTCGAAAAATTCGGAATATTCGAATACTACTCTCAATAATATTCGAATATGAAATGAGGCGAATATTCGAATAATACGAATATTCGAATACCAAGCCCTAGTCCCAGTCTAAACCTAATTTCCAAGTCTGTTGAAAAATCCTACGTCCCCGAATAACAATAGGGGTTAATAGCCCTAGGGGGTCATAAACACGCATTAAATATGACAAAACTGACCGTTTGGTAAATTTTGTCGGAAATTCACCCAAGTTAGCTCTTGAGAAGCACAGTGTCGTCACCGACATTCCAGTTCACCCCGAGAATACGAACAGGCACCGAAGACGCATAAGGAGCACATAAGTTGGGAGACAAAGATGATAACGCCTCTTTAAAATTAGACACCCAGGAGCGCATTTCCATGCACGCCTGGGAGATAACAAAAACTATGTCACGTGCCAAGGTAGCTGCCTCTTCAGGAGTATCGACACTGCCTAAATAGTAATCCATATAGGAGTCCTGAATGATGGCGCAAGCAGCTGCTGGGTAAGACTGGCTATGCTCCTCAGCATTTCGGTTTTTTAAATATAGGGCCGTGAAAGGGCTGGAAGTGGCACCGAAAATCATTGACGAAATTCTGTACTCTTGAATCGGCTGAGAGGAGTTGTCGCGCCACAAAAACCTCTGTGCATCACGGTCGACCTCGCGAATCTTCGACTAAGGAAACATTTCGCGAATGTCGGCATTTAGAGCTACCCTACCTTCGCGAAATCGCATTAGAAGAGCAAGAAGCGGTTGTAACAGGTCGGGTCCGGAAAGTAATAGGGAGTTCAGACTTACCCCGTGAACCTGGGCAGCTGCATCGTGCACCACCCTCAACTTTAACTTTTGAGGGTGGACAACACCAAAATGAGGCAAATACCACGTGACTGTACCCTCTGGTGGGCCAGCGCATAACTCTGCATAGCTTTTACTGATGGTTGCCTGAATGTTATTCTTATACGATGCAGCGTACTCAGGGTCACGTTGAAATCTGTTCTCAAGGTTCCGAAGCCACACAAAAGCCAAACCATCACCAAAAAATCCATCGCTAAAGGACGACTGTCTGGAACCCTGTTAATCCCAGCTCGCCAGACCAGACCAGTCTTAAACCGTCCTGATGGAAGGCGTCTCGTTGTCTCCTCTAAAATTTGAACAGCCCGCTTATCGCTGGCGCACAGTTACTGCTTCTTAACGATGCCGATAGATTCAACTCGATGGTACTTCTTCAACAGACTATCGAGCGGCTCACATTCGGAAGCAGCACTTTTGACAAGGCAATGGTTGACATAAAGCGACAGTTGGCATATTTTAACCTACCAAACAAAACCCAGCCGAGAGAGGTCAAGGTGGCCACCGGTTGCGTACGCGTACCACGCACGCCGTACAGAATGTGGTAGTAAGAGATGCCAATTATCTGCGCCGATGAGTAACGTTGGCTTAGCGTTGTCATAGCTCAGAAACTCTGTGATGTACGAAAGATAATCAAATTGCTTAACGTCACCTAGCTTGACCGACTGCTTAGTTATTGCTAAGTCGGGTATAGCACGAACATTTTTGAGTTCAAACACTTCTGATCTATGACGACCCTTGACTGAAATATTTACGAAATTAATTTTCATAGTGCTGGACATGTTACTAATTCCCTCAACTGTAAAAAAACCGCTAGAACCCTCAGCGCCAATAGCAGTGGCTAGGGACGAGTCTATAAAAGTGGCGGTGGAGCCGTCGTCTAAAAGGGCAAAGGTATCAATTGCACCCTTAGGGCCGGACACGGTCACCGCAATCATTTTGAGGAGCGGGCGAGAAGGTGAGGTTTCAGCACTATGGGCTACTACGTCCGGCGAGTTATTGCCGGTGACAACTGAAGTTTCTGGTGCTGACTGTACACAAGAAACTGTATCACTATTATTAAAATCAGACCTATGTAAAACTGAATGATGTGTAAATTTTTTAGAACATAAATCCTCTTCGCAATAAAAACGTTTGCATAAACGAAAAGAGTGTTTTTTCCCCAGACACTTATAGCAAATCTTTATATTTACAACAAATTCCCATCTCTTATCAACTGAAAGAGATCGGAACTCTTTGCAGTCTAAAATAATATGCCCGATTTTTTCACAATAACAACAACGAAAAAAAAGAAGTTTTAGAATGACAAGTTACGTCTCTGACCACTTTACGATTTGACAAGATGCATTAGGTATTTATAATTATTATTTTAGCATTTGATGCGACGACCGGCTGGCCGAGTGGTCTGTACCCCAGGCTACTCGGTCAAGAGGTCCCGGGTTCGAATCCCGGTAGGAACAAATGTTTGTATGATGAGTACGAGCATTTGTTTACGAGTCATGGATGTTTAAATGTTTATTTAGTATATTTCTAATATTTATATACATATTATTATCATTATTTCTCCGTTATCTAGTATCCATAACACAAGCTCTTAATGATGCTTACTTTGGGCTAGGTAATAGGTGTGAGTGTATAAATATTATATTATTATATTATATTATATTATTATATTATTAATGCTTCATAATATAATTTACACTTACTTATCCAAGTATTGAAAAGATTGATATATCAATCATATTACATCTTTGTAAAACAATCCTAATACATATAATGCACTTTAGTGTAACATTATTTACATCATTATTTGTAACATTCTATCCTGTTACTTTTATATGCAGTTTAACGGTTTTTTAAGTATATCACTCCTTTTTAGATCAATAGTTTTATCTCTACTATTTTTTACTAGAATCATTATTAAAAATGACATGAATAAAATTGTTCAGAAGTTTATTACCTATCTGAATTTTGAAATTAACTAGACACTGATTTATACCTGTGGTCATCAGTTTTTCCCATAGTAAATTTTCGTTTTACTTTTTACGAGGATAGGTAAGTACTCAATCTCATCTGATTTATTTAAATCTGATTTACTAGTGATTAGTATTTTGAGACTCTCATGACATTGATTCAGACATGTGTTTATCACTTTTGTCCTATATTTATTACTTTTGTATATGGAACTTAATCCTCATCAGATAATTTTGTCATAATTTAAAAAATTTGTGGACACTGATTTAGACATAATGTCATCAGTTTTGTTCTTTAATTGTTACCTTTTATTAGAACTTAATATCATCATATTTAATAATATCTGATTTATTATTGTCATAATTTTGTGACTTACTGGATACTGATTTAGACATGTAGTCATCAGTTTTGTCCTGAGTATATTTGTTACTATACTCTTCAGACTTCAATTGAGACCTTAGTCTCATCAGCAACGACGTCCCTGAAAGTACAAATTTTTCTCAATTTGTATCCCAAACTTTAAATTTACCCTACGTTTCCATGACTTTTTTTTTATCAAACTTTTTTTTTTCATTGCTCTTATCATGTATGTACACACGACAGCAAGTCAAGCGCAACAGCTGTACTAAGAAAACTTCCAATATTACGAACGCAGTAAGAGCGGTCTCAAGGTCAAACTGCGACGCACAACGCGCCGTCGACCGTACAGAGACACAGTCGAAACAAAACCTTTACATAATCTATTATAGGTTTTTTTATTATTATTTTTTATTTTTTTTTGCTTCATTCCGAATGTTGTTTTAGTTCTTATGAAAGCTCTCATTAGAGTAATGTTAATTATTTATTAAGTTAGTGCTTGACACTTCCTCTTCCTCCTCCTCTTCCTCGTAATCACTTCCTCAACAACCCTAATATAATAGACAGAAGCTTACCAGTTACAGTTCTATACATCTATTCTATCATAAACACCATTCTGTTGCAGCATTCACTGTATCGATAAATATTAAGTCATTCCCTTTTCATAATTTATTCAAAATAGTTATTTATTTAACTAACATAGCTTATTTATTGTATCTAAATGTTTAAGACGAGAACTGCTGCCGTCAAACTGCATGCGTAGTTTGGCAGACTTCTTTAAATTGTAATTGTAGGTGTTTGTTGAAATAAATAAATTAAAAATAAAATTTGGTAGTTAAACATACTCCACCGTTATCACAGTACAAACCGTACTCAACTCTAGGAGTGACAGACCCCTAAATGTCTGAATGGATAACATACATACAATGGTCATTTAATACTTATGAGTATGATCTATATACTGTTTCCCATTTATACTAGATTCACACAGATTATAATTTGGGACTACTCATTTAATTTTTGTCATTTATTATTTTATCACTTTGTAACTGTATAACAAATTTATTTTTATTAATGTGATCTAAAAGTATGTGCCACTCATAGAATATATTCATATACACAATTCATATTTATTTTATTATAGCTGTACACATGAGACAGCGAGCGACTAATATAGTCAGCAAGTACTACAAAATCTAAAGCAATTAAATTTCTTCAGAACATACCGCACATAATAGTTTTTACCATCTTACTTAGTTGTGAATCATTTTGATTGAAGATTACAATTCAGCCATCGTGTTGCATTTTTCAACATATAGTACCTATATTAGGTAGGTATTATAATGGACCTCTGTTCAGTATGGGATACCTTTTGAAAACTCTTGCCTTATTTTGTGCTGAAAGAAATTCACAGTGCTTAGCAATTGAAATTATAGGGGTATTTGAAAATTTAGAGTCATAGTGAATAAAACTCTTAGTAGTCGGCACCCACAAATGCAAACCCAGAAAAAATATTCATCACTATTGAATAAGTTAAATCTGTCAAGCGGGGTAATCCCACCGGAGGGCTATGATAATTCAAAAATAAATTGTGTCTGGAATCTGATCCTTGACGGGTTAAATTATCATCAGTTAATGTTTCTATGGCCGTCAAAAAGTCATCTTATTTTGGGTGGAAAGTCAACAATAAATGTGCCACATAAGTAATTGGTTTCTTATAATTTTGCTCCAGCAATATTATAATTAAACTCAATAATTTAATCATCAACAACAAATGAAAAATAAGCACAATACATGTAGCAAAATGTTTCATGAAAATAAACTGTTAGATAGGTAGGTATATTGTTTTCATAATGAAACATGATTTGATATAAAATATCACATAAGAATCATACTAATTCTTACATATTTGCAAGGACAGGTAAATATCAAAATAAATGTTTGTTATTAATTTTGTTAAGAAAGTATATTATTGTAAATAAGTAATAATATCTTCTTAACTCAATTGCACAAATATATTTTAATATATTTGTAAGAAATCTGTTGTGAATAACTTTGCTGGTTTATATCACAGAACCACTATATTTGTTAAATTAGATTCTAAGGCCTTGCATAGGTAATTGTTTGTTATTATAAATAAAGTGACATGATATTCATAGTGTTTAATTAACATTAATACTTTTTTATACACATACACTTTAAACCTAAATATGTTAGGTAATTATATTGAAAATATGTCAGTCACTCTGTTTTTACTAGCCTAAATACTAAGGCACTCTTTTATTACATAAAGTAAAATAAATTACATCACCTTGTAACATTATTTACATCGTCTTTTTCTTTTCAACGCATTTACGTCGCAATAATTTTGCGTTGCCAAACATCATGCATTTAATGCATGCCCAAACACTATATTTCTTTTTACCATCAAATTATATTAAATGGTTTGGTATAATTATAATTATATTAATTTGTTATAATTATATTAATTGGTTTGTTATTGTATTTGTTTTTTAACTTTTCTTAGCCTGAATAAGAAATATATACCTACACACTGAGGGTAGGAACTGCGAATGGAAATTTTTCAAACTTTACTTTCACACGCGAGAACTGAGCCCAAAACCTGTTAGTTTTTATAGGTTTGGGGAGCTGAATAAAATACTGATACTAAATGCAAAATAAGTTATATTAATTTCAATTCTTTTCACTAGGAAGTTATTACGACTGATTACTAGCACAGTAGAAAGAAGAGAGAAAGAGCAATGACAGTGATTTCAAAGAGTCGAGAAATAACGAATGAATCGACATCGAGTGGGGATTGGTTGACAAGTTTCCTTTTGCTTTTTCTAGTACGTTGCGTTCCGTTTCTTCTAACATCATGTAGTTTGAATAAATTAATTTTTGCTAATTCCAACAATTTACACGATTTAGAATATTAACGAATGAATACAAAGATGGGAAAAAAACATTGATCATTTTATAAAATTAAATCACGTTTAATTGACCGGCTTTCTTTGCTTGCATTCACTTCATTGCATTAGATGTATAAATATAAAAAATAAGTCTTACGTCAGTCATTTAATTTAATTTATGGTCGTGGCACAACCCTTACGTTTTCGCTCGATGACGCAATCACGCGGATACGCGGGGTATTCTCGACTCTCGGCACGCGTTGGTAGAGTATATTTCTTCTCGCATTGTCTGAAATGGCTAATAATAATAATCCTAGTAGGCTAATATACCGAAATTATTTCACCATTTGTACGAGAGTGAAGTATCTGTCCTGTTATTAATCTGTGCTAATAGCAACTATCCATAATCATCACGTATATTACTATGTGCAATGTTTATACTAGGGCTCGCCCATACTTAAATTTAGCCACGTCATTATAGTAAATTAACACAAACACGAAAACACGAGTGACACTTTTGCGAGGTTCATAATCTGCTTTTCTTCCAACTACCGAATAAAGAACTGAAGTCAAATAAAGTAGAAATAATTTATTTAGAATATTTTTTTTGGTTTTACATTTATTCTACCATTATACCCGTAAATAAAAATAGCACTGATTGGCTGGTAGAAAACTAGTTAGTCATGATTAGTGATGTGCCGTTCTCGAGAACGTTCTCTAGTAGGTAGAGTATGCCCCGCAAGGATACCATATCCAGAGAGTGAGTTTAAATAGTGCATCCTATTGTTATATTCAAAAGTCGTTTCTTCCCGTTTTGGTAGAATATTTATGTTTATGTCTCCTGTGATTATATTATTTTGCATAGTTAGGGTATTCAAATGTGAACAAAGTGAATCTATGAAGCAATCAGCATTTGTATTAGAAGGAGAGCGATATATACCGAGTACCTATTGTATTATTGAGTAGGTTTAGTTGAAGACAAGAAGCATGAGTAAGCCTAATTTCCCTACATTTAGGTTGTAAGCATTTTTTAATATAAACAACCACCCCGTCGTTCTGATTCAGATGACGTGTGGTTGAAAATGACCTATGTCCAGTTGTGGAATAGGTTTGTTTGAGATTATTCTACATTCAGTTAGAACCAGGACATCAGGTTTAAACGAAAGACTAGACAATGTCAGCAAAAAATCATCAAAATTACTATATATACCGCGTATGTTTTGGGAGATTATTGTTAGATCGCTATTACCAATCAGCTTATAGGAAGAAATTTCAGAACAGTCGCACGCTATTGCACAAGCGATTTCAATATTGTCTATCACATTCACATTCGAGTTGTAAAGTGGTGTTTCACCCATTTTGTGTATTATAAAAAAAAGGGACGCCTTTACAGGATTATAGCTCTGTTTTCATGCTTTAGTGACATGAAGTCGGTTTTGTACTAGTTTAATGGAATAATTATTTGCTATGTTTAATGGCTGAGTGTGTAGAGATGTTAAAAATGATTGAAGAAGAGGATTACGAGTTTGTTGTTAGAATTTACATTTGTTTAACTGATGTTGGGGATTATGGGAACATAGATAAATGTAATGAAATGAAATATCGATAAATGTGCTTAATGATACTCGAAATAGTCATATTTAGATTAAAATGATGATTTGCCATGCTAATACCGAGAAAGTTTTAGACTTTCACTGAGTTAATTTTAGTACTGCTGATTTAATAATACATCATACGAATATTTTACAATTTTTTTTTAAAATATTAATACCTTGTTTTTTCTTTATAAAATTACAGGTATTATACTGTCTTAGACATTATAAAGGTGATGAAAAAATTAGAAATTTTATTTGGGACTTAATTGAGCCCTGTGAAAATGGTGAAGTAACGATATCAAGAAATCATAGTGGATTGCACAATCCTGTTCCTAGAGGGCGTAACGCGAAGAAGAAAAATAAACCAAAAGATATACCTAAACCTCATGATACTCAGAAATGGGAAGATTCAAATCATTGGAGCTCCATTGATAAATATGACTGTGAAGCTTATTTGGAAAGTAGCTACAAAAAGCATCTTTTTCGACATGCCAATAAGTAAGTTTTAATAAAATAAGTACCTAGTAATAGTTATTTATAATATTAGTGGGGTAAGTTTGTTTTTAAGTTAAGTAAGTTTGTTTGTTTGGTAAGGAGCTCGGTGGCGTAGTGGATTGAGCGCTCTGATTTCGATCACGAAAACAAAGCAACTTTCGCCATGGTCGGTCCGTGGATGGGTCAATAAAATTTATAATCTTGAGCTCCTCCGTGCTTCGGAAGGCACGTTAAGCCGTTGGTCCCGGTTGCTACTGCAACCGCTTTAACCCACCAACCCGCATTGGGCCAGCGTGGTGGTGTTATGGCCCAAACTCCTCATGTGTTTCTGCCATGTAGGAAGGCCTGTGCCCAGCAGTGGGACGTATATAGGCTGGTGATGATGATGAAGTTTGTTTTTACAAGCGAGTACACGAACATAGTTTGTAAGTACCAATTTCCGCACGTGTGTCATACAACGTATTTCAACACATTTGTGAGAAAACAGTAAAATAGGTATTATTATTATTTTGTATTTACTACCCTATCGAGAAAGTACCGGGGAAAGATCAATAATACACAAAATGTTAGTTATTCATTCAAATTGTGTGTTTGTGTTTCGGATTGAAGGGAAAGGTAGCCAGTGTAATTACTGGGCATGGACGGCATTTCATCTTAGGCCTCAGGATCAAGTGCTTTTCCTTGTTACTGCAGGTGTCTATAGGCGGCGGTAACCGCTTACCAGCAGGTGGGCCGTCAGCTTGTTTGTCATCTAGTTGTATAAAAAAAAAAAAATCCCCTTTAAAGTATGCTCTTTCAGAAACGATACACTTACGCCTGAGATTTCAATTCCGGATTTCCAATGGTTGTACATATGCTTATTTAGTATATTTCTAATATTTATACAGGGTGGTGCCGTCAATACGACAATAAATTGAAATATGGGCTATATTAGTTCATAGAAATGGTTTGCCACTTTAAAAAACATCTTACTCATTTGATAATTTTATGACATTTGTATGGAATAATATAACATTCGCTGCTTTATTTCATAGAAATGTCCAGAAATTAGCAAATGAATAAGATGTTTTTGAAACTGGCAAACCATTTCTATCAACTAATATAGCTCATGTTTTAATTTATTGTCGCATTGACAGCACCATCCTGTATAAATTTAACACATCCACTATCAAAGACATCGTATTCATTTGATAATTTCATGACATTTTATGAAATAATACCTAGTCTTGCCATAAATACTGAAACAAGAAAAAAAAATTCTATTGCAAATAACATTTATTAATTTTAAAGTGTGTTAGTTTAATACATAAATATAAAACAATTTAAAATATAAAAAGCTTAATCGAAGTGGTCTCCATTGGCTGCAATACAGTCCTTCAAACGTTGAGGCCAATTATCAATAGAAGCACGCACTCTTTCCATGGAAAATTCTTCACTGCCAATCGTACAGATTGGTTTCGGGACTCCAAATTATCATGGCGTTTGGAGCAAGCCGTACTCTCTAAAACTGATCATAAATCATAATCCATCGGATTAAGATCGGGAATAGACGACGGCCAATCTTCAGCTCTGATAAAGTCCGAAAGTTCGTTTCCAACCAAGACTGCGTAGACCAAGCATTATGACCCGGCGCCGAGTCTTGCTGGAAGGACCATTCTTGGTTATTGAACATGGTGTTGTTAAGGGACTTCACTACCTTCTCAAAAATGGTATCTTGATACACTTGTGCCGATGTTTTGATACCTTTTTCACAAAAGTATGTCTCAGTCACTTCTTCATATCTAATACCCCACCAAACCATCACTAAAGTTGGATAGTGCCCACGTGGCACTCTGTCGACTAATTGGGAAGCTTCCTTAGAGCTTTGAGCATAAATACGCTCATTTTGTTTGTTAAAATGTTGCTCAATTGTAAAAAAAATCTCATCCGTAAACAAAAGTTTTTCTGTGACCTCCTTTTTCGTACCGCTTCAGTGTTGCTTCGATTTTACCACCCTATTCTTTTTTAAATTATCAGTTAAGAAATGACCAGTATGTCTCTTATAGGCTGCAAGTCCTAAGTCATCTTTTAAAATACGCGACATGGTTCAAGGTGCTATCTTCATCTCCCGAGATAAAATATTTTGCTTTCGGGCAGTATTTCGGCGAATTCTTTCCCTTACTGCTTTGACCACCTTTTTCGTAAGAACACTACGTGGACGGCCAGATCTTTTTCTGTCACAAACAGAGGAGGTCTCATTGTACCTATTAATAGCCCGGTACACAAACATTTTACTAATACCAAGCGTATGGAGAGTTTTAAAAATTGCATTTGGCTCCATACCTTTTTTTTATACTACTAGTTGACAAACAAGCTGACGGCCCACCTGATGGTAAGCGGTTACCGCCGCCTATAGACACCTGCAATAACAAGGAAAAGTCACTTGATATTGCAGGTGCGTTGTCATCCTGCCCGCCTTGCATGACCATCGAAACGCGATATGATAAAGCTATTTATCGCTTTGAATTGTCAAAAATCATTGGATATAACCGCTATCTTGAAATTTTATCGAAACTGCGAACATGTATATATACAATACAAGTTCGCAGTTTCGATAAAGTTTCAATTTGACGGTTATATCCAATGATTTTTGACAGTTCAAAGCGATAAATGGCTTTATCATATCGCATTTCGGTGGTCATGCTAGGCGGGCTGGGGCCTAAGATGAAATGCCGTCCATGCCCAGTAATTGCATACCCATACCTACTTTGTGTAATGCAATCACAGCGGATCTCTTTATCACCCCACTCCATTTTAATATCGCAAAATATTGTACAATGTATTGGCGCCAAAATGAGAAAACTCAATGAACAATCATTTAAAATTACAGATTTCAAATTTAAATGTAAAATTTTGTTTATTTTTACTTGTAACAGTATTTATGGCCAGAGTAAGTATAACATTGGCTGCATTATTTCATAGAAATAATGAACTAATATAGCCCATCTTTTAATTTATTGTCGTATTGACGGCACCACCCTGTATACATATTATTATCAATATTCATCCATTATCCTAGTATCCATAACACAAGCTCTCAATAATCCTTGCTTCGGGCTAAATAATAGGTTCTTTACTAATAATATAAAGCTGAAGAGTTGGTTTGTTTATATGGTTGAACACGCTAATCTCAGAAAGTACTGTTTTGAATAGATTTCTTATCGAATTGTGGTAGTCATAGTCATAGGTATCCATTCATTGCCACATGTTGGTATAACAGAGGTAGGTGGTAGTCTAATAAATGTTTCTGCAGGTACACAAAAGTCACAAAATCTATATAAAAATTAAATAGGGTACCTACACCTCAGATCATAGAAAGAAGGAGATATGTTATGGCTCATATGGCTGCCGAATCGTTCCCGTACCGGTGTCGCAATTTGCAATATGTGTGTGTAACAACTACAGATCACGCACACAAAGATTATGTTCTACGCAGTTCTTATTGGACGCAAGTTGGCGAAGCACAATGCAAAAATCAACCACAGCAGTCACAACTGCACAACAAGTTACGTTTTCCACAAATCACATTATGCTACTGCTGTGACAATGACAGTGAATACAATTATCGACAACATATCGAGACAACGTTGCATATATTATGTTGGTGATAAGACCTAATTGCCTATACCAGTTTGTATAAAATAATATTTAATAAGCTTTCATGGTAGCTGGTAAACGAAATTTAGTGGACTGTATTCTTTGATTTTAATTGTGAAAAGTGTAACCGCAGATGAACAATATATTAGCACTTGTGATGACTGGAGACAGGAATTCAGCTGTTATAGACGTGGAAGTAATGGTAACAGCTTAAAAGTAAGGAAAGGAAACATGCACTTACTTGAATAGTCCCTTTTTTGTTATTAACACCCGGCGAAACCGGCACCACGTGGCAGCTTCAATTGTCCAAGTTCTACGGTGCTAAACGTACTGAATACACTAATCACATCTATTTATACTTAGTTTATGCAGTCTTATAGATTGTTCAGATTCACTTTATAGGTGATTAACATCAAATATTACTTAAAAATTGCGGAGCGAGTTCGCAGGCGCACGTAGCCCAAAGACGAATGTGAAACGTCACCGCGCGCGTTGAACACATAGATACGTATAGTTATGTGCATGTTGGTTAGGAAGGTTGGTATGGATAAACAGTCATCACAAGTGTATAGAAAAAAAATATATATTAAACTGATATCTTTAACCAGCATATTATACAATGTCAGTACAATGGATCTTTTATATAAGTATATTATGCTAACCCCTACGGATAAAATAATACCTATTGTACTAAGGAAACTACTAATAAACATAAAAATATTATTTTGCGTAATTGTTTGACTACGTATTGTACTATTATATTTCAATGGAAAATGTACAACCAATTTTTTGTATTTTTTTGTACAATTTTTGTAGAGTCTAATAAAAAAGAAGCTATTGGCGATTTTCAGTTACAATAAAAAGTTTTAAATTATACTTACTCAACTATAATACTGTCCTCTAAATACTTTTTAGGCTAGCTAGCCTGACTTGCATGGATGTCCCATTAGAATTGATTTGTTTGTTTCCGATATTTTAGACTTCAGAGTTTATATGAAAAGCAGTGCAACGTTAAATAACTAAATAATAATAGTCATCATCATCATCATACACTCACACTTATTATCTAGCCCAGAGTAAGCATCATTTAGAGTGTGTGTTATGGATACTAGATAACGGAGAAATAATAAATTATTAGAAATATACTAAATATACATATGACTCGTAAACAAAAGCTCATACATATCATACAAACATATGCTCTTACCTGGATTCATACTGGCTTATTCAACCATATAGCTGTGAGCTGCTGCGACATATGTACTGTTAAAATATTTAGTATCAGTGCTTCTTAAAATGTAATTAAAACCTTAGATGTTTTGTCTCTTCCTAACACTGTATTTCGGTTTGTTCAGGAGTCATGAAGTAGGTATGAATTTCAGTATTGGGGAAAGGTTGTGGTAAAGAGCTACCTCATGAGGACCATTTTAGACTGTGGACAGTAATGGACTGACTAACATGGTTTTCCATTAAATAATACAAAACTCTTATATTTTGTTGTAAAAAAAATAACAAAATAATATAAACATCGTATAAAACGGCAACATAGAAGTCATAAATGTGCCAAAATGTGCATAGTACATAACCACAACAACGCTGTCAAAAAGTTGACATTTATTAAAATAGTTATTCTGTAATTAAAATATAATAAAACTAGAAAAATTTCACGTCCTGAGGCAGGAATAGAACCAGCGACCTTTCGCAATCCGGGCGACTGCTCTGACCACTGAGCCACCCAGGACTTGGGATATCCCTGTGAAATTCTTCTAGTCTATCTGTATTTGCGTTTATGAGCTAACGTCCACCCTACAATGTCGAAATATTCTATTTCAACATCCGAAACGAGTATTTTTACAAATACCGACGATTCGGTTAAGTTGGGGCAGTGCTTTCAAATATTTCACGTCTAGAACAAACTAGAAAAATTTCACGTCCTGAGGCAGGAATCGAACCCGCGACCTTTCGCAATCCGGGCGACTGCTCTGACCACTGAGACACCCAGGACTTGGGATATCCCTGTGAAATTCTTCTAGTCTATCTGTATAGACTTCTAGTCCAGAGTAAGCATCATTTAGAGTGTGTGTTCTAGTCTTTTTCTAGTTTTATTATATTTTAATTAGTAAGTAATTTTTCAAACATTTATAATAATGTTAAAATCAAAAATTAAGAATATTTAAAAGCACTGCCCCAACTTAACCGAATCGTCGGTATTTGTAAAAATACTCGTTTCGGATGTTGAAATAGAATATTTCGACATTGTAGGGTGGACGTTAGCTAATAAACGCAAATACTAATAGACTAGAAGAATTTCACAGGGATATCCCAAGTCCTGGGTGGCTCAGTGGTCAGAGCAGTCGCCCGGATCGCGAAAGGTCGCTGGTTCTATTCCTGCCTCAGGACGGGAAATTTTTCTAGTTTTATTATATTTTAATTAGTAAGTAATTTTTCAAACATTTATAATAATGTTAAAATCAAAAATTAAGAATGGTTATTCTGTATTTTGAACCGTGAAGGTTTTGGGTGCGCTTGAAAAGTTTTGTTGTTTTTAGAAATTGTATGACATTGAAGTAATAAAACGATAACAGTAATTTCAACGCGTCGTAAAAAACCAAATTGTATTAAGACATTAACATTTTGTTTTCTTAAAAACGACGACTTCTGTGAAATTTTTTTTTAGATAATTAAATTATTTTTTTGCCGCTTCTATCAGTTAAGATTCACGGAAATAATGTAAATTGGGTTCTTACAAAATAACTGTATAAAAATAAGTTGCTCAGGAGCTGGCCCGAATACCATGAAAACTTTTACCATCTCCTTTCGTGCATTAAAATTAAAGTATACCTAATTATCTACTTACGCTTACAAAAAGTCGTGAAAGTAGCAACGTCGCTTTTTTTAATTCTTATTAAACTTAAAGGGCATTTTATTTCGTTATAATTAGGATGTTGCCTAAGTTTGAAAATGGCGCTATTTTTCACAAATTCGGAAAATATACGCTACTATTACCCATAAAACCAATACAAACTTAAAAGATATGTAATTTTGATGAAGTTGTACTGTTTTGAAAATTAAAAATATGATCTTTTTTTTCAATATTTATCAAAAATCTTAATGATATTACTTTGTTGACACCAATTAAAACAACTATTATTATGACAACTATTTTATGACAATAAAAACATACTTAATACATAGTTATTATCAATTTTGTCAGTATGCCCATACATATCTTGGTAATATGGGAACATGTGAGGTCAATTGTTCCGTAGATTTTCTATGGAGCGTTTTTGGACGATGCGCCGCAACATATCTAACATACCACTATATTTGTGAAACTATTGATCTTAGACATACTATTTCTTTTGCAATATTTCTTTATGAGCTTCTTATTTATGAAAAAAAAAGTTGTCAACTACCCTATTGGCAACGATACAAAAATATCGGTACATCCCACAATACCGGAAAAAAAAATTATCTTACTTTTATATCAAACAAACAAACAAAAATATTAAAGAATTAAAATTCTAGATATTTGTCAAAAATTTTATCGATAATATTTGTTACCGCGATAAACCAGACCCATCCCGAAATATTGCTTGCGCGCGCATGCGTATCGACGTGCGACGGTCTCACGAATACTCTTTACATTGCGGCGCTGCTGCTTACCGCAACAAAACGGTCTAGCAGTATAAAACAGTCAATGAACATCAGTTGTTATTAAATATCGTTACACTGCGTAGTATCGTGGTATCGGTTAAATATTTCGTTTTTCTTGTTTAAAAGCCAATATTTAATGAAATTGTTATAATTACATGTCGTACGTGTCTGTGTATCTTTTATGTAGTTATTCGTTTTACCCTTATCTCGACACTACAACTCAACATTTTGGGGAAATACAGGAGATCCTTGCGTGATCGCGGCTAAGTTATAACTAACAGCCCGTCAGAAACCGATATTTCGGTTTGGGCATGTCGGGAACCTACGCGCCACGCCCCCTTAACATATCTCCTTCTTTCTATGATCTGAGGGGTACACCCATTGGATTTCCGTACATGGTACACCCGCCACCTTAACGTCTATACCAAGGATGGCGGGTATACCATTTTTATTATTATTTTAGTATACACTGCTCTTCAATGCCCATAAAGAGAAAACTGTTAGGCTTTATTATAAAAGAAAGGGTTTTTTTTATAATCCAGGAACCTTCGCGGTTGCCCCTAGAATATCCTACCAAAGTTTCATCACAACCTGATCAATAGTTTCGGAACGCTTAGAGACAAACATAGATTTTTATTTATCTCACGGAAAAAGACAATAGATTAAACAGTTAAATAACTGTTTAATCTATTGTCGATGTTTAATCTATTGTTGTTGTGAGATTAGTTATTCTGTGCCGTAAGCGTTTTCTCACTAATATAGTATCTATTGTATCCGGATTGTTAGTACAGTCCCAAGCTTTAATATGTACTCACTTTTAACATTAGACACCATTCCTATTAATACCAATTCAAATTATTTCAATTCGTTTTCAGGGTTCTACTTAGAGTTCGAATGATGTATTACATAAAGCATGAAGTTATTGGTGATTTTGCTACACAAATTGAAAATGGAGTACATGCCAGGTAATTATTAATATATACATGAAAATATTTTTAACACATACCTATTTGTTTATAAAATTCATTTACGTAGCCTTTAATATACATTATTCGAAAGTTAGAAATTACGCCTTATAAAATGTTTAAAGTTTTTAATAAACTACACTATTTCCGCTGTATCATGGATCATGGCGCGGGTGACATAAAGCAAACCTCTCCATTTTACTCTTGAAAATTGAAGTGTAGACAGTCAATTGATGACTCCGAAGACCGGCACGCGTGCTCTTCAGCAGGAAGGGGGAAGGTGGGATAAGATCGAAAAGCTCTTCAGAACACTGTCCGTGAAATACCCGATAAAAGTAGCTGAGCAACGCAATGTGTCGATGCAATTGCAGAGGGCCAAGGTTGTTCGTGACCTGTACATCGCCAATTAAACAGACAGCACGACGCTGTAATCTGTCTAGTGCATATAGGAAGTACTTAGGGGAGCCATCCCACAAGTGCGAGTGATATTTCACGCAAAACCGGACCTGAGATTTGTAAAGCAGGTTAAGTTGGTTAGGCGTGAAAATCGACGACCAATTTTAAGGAGCCCTGTGCTGAAAAAGTAGTGCCCCGAAGAGAAAGGAACGGCGACATTTTGGCTGTAAACCTGTGTTTTCCTAGCATTGAACTCAACAAGATTGTTAGAGCCTCATTCAGATATAACGTTCAACACCCTGTTAAGATTCTCTCTAGCTTTCTCGGTTTCAGCAATATCCCCCCATACACTGTCCTGTCTATTAATGTTTCATAGAAGCATGTCATTGATATGAAGAAGAAAGAGTGTGGTGGATAGAACAGAGCCTTGTGGTACACCAGCATTCACTGACATGAACCATTGCCAAAGCTTTTGATCGGGTCTGGCACTGGGCTATTCTCTCCAAGCTCCCGGCTTACGGTCTGCTCGCCCAGCTCTGCAACTGGATCGCCGGCTTCCTGCATGAGCGGAGAATCCGTGTCCTGGCGGATGGATGCTCTTAACTTCTCTAGGAGCAAGAGTGAGACTAAGAGCAAGCCCATTTTAAAGAAATAAAAATAACACTTTTTATAAAAGAAATTTTTTTGATAATACCTTTTGAGATTTATTGAAATAGTTAAATAACTTTCTAATAAACTTAGTTTGGGTTTCAAATAGATTTCTATTTGCTTACGAAAAAATTGGAAATGAGAAAAAACAACTGTGGATTTTTTTCTATTGAGGAAATAGTTCCCAGTCATGTTTTGGACTTTTAGGCGTTTATGAAGTAGCTATTTTATTGTTTAGTGAACTCTTGCGTATTTGGAAACCAGAACAATAGTAGTGGGAAAAAAAGGATTAAATGCTTCACTTCGTCTATGTAGCAAAACGTCTAACTACCCTATGTTTATGAAGACCCTATTATTATACCCTATTATGTGATGCAATAAAGGAATATGAATATGAAGCAATACACCTATTAAAAATATTAGCCCGGTATGATTAAGACTATAATTGTTAAAAATACAGTAAACAATTGTGTTTTTAGGATTTCTATTATAGAAACTATCACTACGCGTCAATATTATATTTTAATTTGTATACAGTCAACAACCCTATTATCATCGTTATGAAATTTCTCCGTTGCTTACAGCTCTCTAGGAATGCGCGTTCCCCGTGGAGTAGATAGCGCACCTCCGCGGCTCTGGTGGGATACTGAATGTGATGTATCATTACTAGTTGGGACTTATGTACATGGATATGAAAACTATTTAGCAATGCGTTCGGACCCGCAACTTTGTTTCGTCGACAAATTGGGTCCACCTGATGACGCTGAATGTACCGACATAAAGTAAGTATTTAAACTTGATATTAGTTATGCTTACTTGTATTTATTTTTTGTTGCTTTAATAAGTTCAATGCCACTACACCTGAGTGTAGTTTATATTCACAACCTATTTAATGGATGAAGTTACAACATAGTTCGTCTTGGGTAAGCCTTACATGCTTTTCCATCTCCTTTAAACGCACATGTAAACAATTTTTCAGTGGTTAGTGACATACTTTATCAATTCTATTTCCGGATCTATGTTACACCGTCCTCTTGAGGAACCAAACTAGTTACTTATTTATTGACTTGAGTAAATTGGACGTAGTTCGTAAAAAACGTTCCAATCCACAATCACATAGAAATGAAGTTAATATTACTATTACAAAACATATCACGTGGTTTATATTTATGAACTGTCGAAAATTGACTACTGTACTGTTACCATAATTATTAAATTTTAACAATTATGGTACTGTTACCATACAGTTGTCAATTTTAAGTTTGGTAATAATAACTTCATTTCGATGTAATTTTGGATGTGTTAGTTCAAATGTCCTAGTAGGTAATTGACCGAACATTTACGTTGTATAGTTGGGAATATAGAAACAGGTCGAAAATTCGTGGGGTCTAAGGTATCGTCCAGCTATAACAGCGTGCAGCGACATTGTCAAAGTAACTAACGATAACTTTATTGTGCTTCATCAAGTTACACAACTCTTAATTGCAAAGTATTTCAAGCATGGTGCAATTATACTCTCGTCATATTCTATGACAGTGTGGGTTTGGCCGCGCGGCTTTTCTTATATTGACGACATCACTCATCACCCCTTCTAACCTTCTTTATCTTTTCTTCTCTTCTTTCTTTCTCTCTTCTTTTCTTTTTCTTTTCTTTTCTGTACCTAACCTATACCAAATAAAAATATAAGTAGAAATGTTTCATAAACAAATGTTTAAAATATATTCAGAAAAATATCTACCACACTTGAAAAATTCATGTCCTAAAGCGGAAACCGAATCCGTGGCCATTCACACATATGAGATAGCCCTATGAATTCCTTTGTCTTTTTGTTTTTGCGTTGTAAGGGGCCGTTCAAGTCTTCTTAAAAGTCTCAAGTCTCTAAGAAGGTCTTGTAAAACGATTACGAAGCGTTACCAGGGCGGGAGGGGTGTTCGAACAACGCGTTACGTAACAAGTTTTTTTTGTAATTTAAATAAAAACTAGGGAAATAAAATCTTCTAAGTTGGCAACCCTTATATCACCGTACGTCAGTTTTATATTTTTCTCCAAATTCCCATCCTTTTTGTTTTACGGGGAATCCCTTGCCAATTAAAAGTAAATAAAATAAACAATATAAGCAAGAATTAGGAGTTCAAATTTTCATGTGTTAATAAACAGTAACAAAGGTATTTATGTGTCTTTCTAGTCCTTGCGCTTCTTAATTGTGTCTTTTAGCTAAGAATGGTCCCTTGGGTGTTACGTAACGTTTAAATAAGGGGGTCTACGCCGCGGTACATGGGAAGGGGGGGGGGGGGTGTTCAAATCTTCGAAAATTGCGTTACGTAATACTTGAACGGCCCCTAAGCTAAATGTTCACCATCACATTGTTATACCGACGGTCAATATTGATTTCACGGGACAATGCCATAATAATATAATCTAAGAAAATTTAAAGCTAAACCCTTATTTAGCTTTGATATATATTTATTTTTCTAATATAGGAGCGAAGAAAGGAAAGTAAGAGGTAGTGTAGTTGGGGATGAAGATTGTACGGATGACGTATCAAGTGGAGCCGGGGCTACTTCGCCTGCTGCTTCTCCGCGTCCTGATGACGATAGCACTCAAAGTAGCAGCGGTGGACATTTATGGCCGTCTATGCAAGATTTAAACACACGATTACGCCGACTCATCACTGCGTATCAGCGCAATTACAAACGTGAAGAGCTTAAAATGCAACAGAGAGCTAAGGTTTGTAATTTTTGACGTATCCGATGGTAACCTTTTAAGGGTATCATGATTATAAATTGAACAGGGGTAAAAGATGTATGAATGAGTTTCTTGGAGGCCTAAGTCCAGCAGTGGGCATTTCTCGGCTGAAATGATGATCACGATAAAAAGATGGCTTCTAAAGAGGTAAATTTCATGTTATAATTTTTTTGTAATACGACTATGTATTTTGCTTTTAATCATCCAGATGGAACGGCGAGAACGAATGGACCAGCTCGCAAGAGATGAAATTGCTCAATGGAGATGGACTCGAGCTGACGAAGAAGCTTTCCGTCGCACCGTCGCGTCGTATGGCGTAGAATTCGATCCAGCAACAAAGAGCCTACGATGGAGTCGATTTAGAACATTAGCTCGATTGGACTCAAAAAGTGATGATGCTCTTACGGATTATCTTAAAGCATTTATGGCTATGTGTAAACGGCAATGTGGACTTTCTGTGGGTGAAGCTGAGCTACCAACACGAGCTGATTTAAAAGCTGAACCTATAGGTGAAGAGAGAGCCATTGCAACATTGGAGAGGTCAGTATCTTCTTCATACGCTTATATTGTTGGTTTCTCTTGTTTTATTAGGTAAACTATCACTAAGGCCGCACTGAAAGTTTTTAGAACTGGTCACTTGTAAAGAACACACAAAAAAATGAAAATGGAACTATTTTGTAACAATTACAAATAAAGAAAGAAAAAGATGAAAAAATATATGTTCCAGGCATTTTTTGGCAACTTGTAGGTTGTTATCTCAACTTATAGGTTGTTATCTAAACTTATAGGTTTTTTCTTCTAAGCAAATGAATATACATTCAGTCAAAAAAGTATCGGGAATGGATGATTTTACCATATTCACCAGGTATGGCTCCAGCCGTCTTCTTTCTTTTTCCTAAACACAAAAATGACACACACGCAAAGAAATACACACGTGAAATGACATATACGCAAAATGACTCATTTTGACTACGCATAATGACTTACACGCAAAATGACACACATGCATAGTATTATTAACACACACGCGTAATGCGACGCCACGTTGCACCATGCTGCTTTCATCATCGTGATTTTTGAAAGTCGTAATCGTAAGATGGTTTCCCGCAACCATCATCGGAGAAACACAACTCGTACCCGAGTGTTTAACCTTTTTTAATCGGTTTATAATGCTTATATGTACTTATCTATTGTTTTACTCGTGCTCATAACTGCCCACTTCAATTTATCTGTGATAAATTCTTATTACGTATTCACTACTTTTTATAATAAGAATTTAGCACAGATAAATCTGTCTTTTTCTCTGTCAGACTTGCACTGTCACAATAATTATCAATGTTATAAAAATTAAGAACCAGTTATATTTTTGTTTAAATCAAAAGGGGTTTCAAACCCTGTTACACGACGGATACCTATTCAACAAAACCACAAGAGTTAACCAAAATTTAATCACGATATAGAGATATGTGCATTGCAGGTACTGTCATGCTTCTATTGCATTAGATACATCTAAAACTGAATTGTGCGTATGTGTCAATGTGCGTATGCGTCTATAAGCGTATGGAAACACATATTGTGTCATTATGCGTGTGCGTCTTTGTGCGTGTGTGTTATGCGTAAATGTCATTATGCGTGAAATTCGTAGAAGTCATAAAGGAGAATTCGCGGCCAGAACTGAACTCAATTCCGGAAACAGCGTTTAATAAATGTTTTGATGATTGGATTATTCGTTGGCGTAAGTATATCGTTTCTGGTGGAGCATACTTTGAAGGTGATAAAATAATTTTGGATGAATAACTATCATTTTTGTATTATTGATCTTTGCCCGGTACTTTCTTGACAGAGTAGTAAATATAAATGAAGTTCAATACTGAACAAAATTTGATAACAGTAAATGTAAGTCACGTGGCAGCAATGTATTTTCTTTATTGAGGCAAATCGAAGTGATCTTCCTCATCTTGAACTTTCCTTTGATAATGATCATCGCGTGAATCATACTGTCTTTGAGTTTACTCACCACCAAGCGCGTTTCTTTTGTTTGGTTCAGATTTCGAACCATGGTGACTTACCGAACCAACCTTTAGTTGTAAATTGTTCTGTGGCAAGCCAGCCTGCCAGATCCAATGATTTAAAAAAAAACGTTGGATAGTTGGTTGCTTCGTCTTCATTTGTTGACTGAAATTGCGAAAATTCGGCGGAAACGAAATCAATCTGTCGTATTTGGCGACAGAAACACGGCCATTACCGTTAGTCAGCAATTGTTTGGAGAAATCATCGTCGGATTGGTCGCCAATGTAACTCGTACGTTTATTGTCAGATAAATATATGTAGACAGAATAAATACGACCTAGGGCGGGAAGCGAACTCGCAACCTTTAACAATCCGAGTGACTGCTCTGACCACAGCAGTTAGGCTGCCCTCAGACGGACAGCATCGCAGCAACCGCACGCAATCGCT
Source organism: Nymphula nitidulata (assembly GCA_947347705.1). NCBI lineage: Eukaryota > Metazoa > Arthropoda > Insecta > Lepidoptera > Crambidae > Nymphula > Nymphula nitidulata. Next base: position 15,351,831 of record OX374618.1, on the reverse strand, counting down.
ATATTCAACTGCATGCAGTTGTACGTTTAGAGATGGGCGACGGGTAAATACCTATTTGGTTTTTACCCGGGTAATTACCCAAATCGTAGGTAAATTCGAATGTTTAGTTTTAATTTTCGATTTTAAGGAGTCTGTGCTACAATTTGTACTGAAACAATAAGAATGTATTGTTCCTCAATTTTTAACCCCCGACAAAAAAGAGGGGTGTTATAAGTTTGACGTGTCTGTCTGTGTATCTGTGTGTCTGTCTGTGGCATCGTAGCGCCTAAACGAATGGACAAATTTTAATTCGGTTTTTTTTGTTTGAAATCTGATGTGACTACGATGGTTCTTCGCTATAATTTATGATGATCAGTTCAGGCGTTTGATGACTATCAGCTCATTTTCTACATGATAATAGGGTATTACTAACTTTAACAGATCCGATTGATTTGAAATTTGGTGTACTGTCACTTCGGTGACATTCCAATGACATACTATCCTTGAGCTGATCCAATACCATTATCTGCGAAATGCTTAATTCTTCAAAAACTTACAGCAGATATAGCGTGTTTGGGCTCTTATAAATAGTCTCAATGAGATGGTGTTAGATAGATGATTAATGACGCCGGGGGTTACTTAAAATTTTTATTTTTACAAATACCTCTTTGTGATTTTGATTTGTTACTTGTCTAATCTAAAACAATTGAAAAATAAAAATCACAGTATCTTAAACAACAACTTCAAAAAGTTCAGATTGAGAATCAAAGGCACTATTTCTAAATAACTTAGTGTCTTCCACTAATCATGATCTTAGCCATCGAGAAAATTTAATCACTTTCAGAGTCTTTCTAATTCTATGAAATATTTGCTGTCTTTCAATAACATCAAACAAAAACTAGTCATCATGGGTATTTATTTATTCATAAACTCTTAAGTGACTAAGTGGGTAAAAATAAATTATTACTGAGTAAACAATTATTTATATTAAGGAGTAGCCACTCTGTTTGTGGACTACTAGAAGGTTTTCGATTCGATCGTGCTTCAGTCCCTTCACATTGACTATCGGTATATCGATTTATATTAAAGCGCCACCATGTCGGTCCGTGTATTGAAGCAGTATATGAAATCTATCCAATTGTAGAAAGGGGTAAGTTAGGGAGAAACTACCACTTCGCTTAAACTAACACTATCTTTACCACTTCGTTGAAAGATGTTATCAAACTACGGGACTGGACAGTACTCGTCATTAATCTCAACGGCGAGTACATCACTCATCTTCGGTTTGCTGACGATATAGTAGTCATGTCATGGCAGAAACCCTGGAGGAGTTGGCATAATGCTAGGTGACCTAGACATCCATGTCGTATCAATACCAGTTACAGTTCGAAGTGCTGTTCTCGAAGTTGTTGACGAGTACGTCTATATCGGATTAATCTTCTAGCGAGGTAAGTCTAAATACGAGAAAGAGGCGAATCGGTGGATCTATCTCAGATGGGCAGCGTTCGGGAAATTGCGTAAGATTCTCGTCCGAAATTGCTCAGTGCCCAGAGTCGAAAGTCTTCGACCAGTGTGTGTTGCCAGTGAAGTCGCTTACTAACGGCCTTCTATGCGTGTTCACAGTTGGCCAACGAGCAGAACGAGTTATGTTGGTATTTTCCTACGAGATAATATCAGAAAAGCACTAAAGTCACTGACAAAGCTTATGGGATTGTCAAGTTAAAGTGGCAGTGGGTAGGGCACAAAGCATTTTTTTTAACAAAATCAGATGACAAACAGGCTGACGATCAACCTGTTGGTAAGCGGTTACCGCCGGCGCCGCCTATAGAGACCTGCAACAACAAGGAATAATAATAAAATGCCGTCTATGTCCAGAAATTACACTGGCTGTCTTTCCTTTCAATACGAAACACAGCGAACTATTTCACAGGTGAACTAAGAAAGACGGTAGTACCCAAGAGACCCTACATGTAGACCTACTACCTAGTAAATAGTATGCAGAACTGACGGCCGATTGGACGTTAAAGCTCTAGCATGGTGACGACGTACCAGAAAGCGTAAAGTAGGATGGCCTTCTACTAAATCTAGTAAAACCGTACCTGAGTTTTATAAAGCAGACATAATCACGTCTGTTTTATAAAAGTCAGGTACTAGTTTTGTGTGAAATATTCGTCACACTTGTGAGATGGCTACGCCAAGTACCTCATCGATGTTCAGGACAGATTTAGCGTCGTCCTGTCCGTATCATTGGCTATGTAGAGGTCACGAACAACCTTGAACCTCTGCAAATGCGTCGAGACATTGCGTCTCTTAGCGCTTTCTATCGGGCTTTATCACGGTGAGAGCTACAGGTTATTTCGCAAGTTTGATTTCATTCATACGTGGTTGAGTATACCAACCTATCTGTATCTACTACGCGCGTGTGTTATTGTACCTAGTAGTTTTATCAATTACAGTTGTGCAGATTTAATATTTAATTACAAGGCCGTAGGTAAGATCTATTTAATCGTATTTTATATTTAATCAAAGAAACTATTTTTAATACTAATACCCAACTTCGTAGGTACAACCGAATACAAAAGTAGCTGAACACTTTAGTACCATGTCACAATACCTATGTCGTTGATACGATTTAATTTGACTGGCACGATTTCTATTAATTTGACTGTACAAAAACCATACAGTTATAACTGCAGCATAGTGAATGAGTTCCACACTAGTAACCATTTTTAATATTAAAACTGACGCGACGCTGTGCACTGCACTAGCAAACAGCTTTGATTGAAATAAGTCGGAGCCGCCGTGAATCTGCAACTGCAAGTGTGTTAATCGCCTAAGGGGTGATAAGCTATAACTATTTAGAATTTTTAGTGCATTTAAAAATATTTATTAGCCCGCCGTTTATTTTTTTGACGAACATGAGAAAATCCATACTAGTTGCTTTTTGCGTTTTGTTATTGCATTAATTTAACTACCATTATTTTTTCTTTTAAAAAATGGAGCTGCAGCTAAAATTTAAATCAAATTACTAAATAATAGGTGAATTTTGACATAATTTACGACTTGAAAAACGAGCAAAAAAGTCAAATTGCATTTAGTTTCTGCTGGAACATTTTTTCCCTTTTTTAGACAAACGGGCAACACGATCGGATTAATATAAAATCGAGTAGCTTATTTAATTAGCTTTGTGAAGAGGTGTATCACATTAGTGTTAAAAAAAAATTGAAGTGTCACCGGACTCATAGCATGTGAAAAAGACGATACTAAATAAAAAGCGTTAGCGTTCGCCAAAAGAAAGCCTCCCGTTTCTTTGGACGTACGCTAAAACATGCGCTCCCCCTAATAATCTACTTTTCATGAATTTCGACTAGTTTGACGATGTTTTGTCGCATTTTTAAGGTTTTCCACGCCTTATGCCAGTCAATAGTTGATTATTGTATCTTGTCGTGGGGTGGTGCAGCAAAAACTATCCTAATAGAGGCCGAAAGAGCTCACCGAGCCATTCTTAAGATTGGTGCTGGCTTGCCATTTCGCTTGCCTACTGACCAACTTTATGAACACTGAGATGTTCTCACTATCAGGCAAACTTTCATACTGCATACCATATTGAAGCAACATTCTGAACTGAGCTACAACCCGAAATCAGTAGAAAATAAGCGGAGGAAGGATAAAGTGTGCCACACTAAAAAAAATTAACACAGCTCTTTCACACAAAAATGATTGATTCCTTGTAGCGAAAATCTATAACAGCTTCAATAAACGCCTTAGTCTTTATCCTTTGTCAAAGTACCAATTCAAAAAACGTGGAGGCAATCATTTTGTTCTGGCCTATAGTAAATATTTTGTTTTTCACTTTCATGTTAATAATGTATTATATTATTTTTATAGGATTGATTTGTTACGAGTGTTACGGGAAGAAGTTGCGCCACATCCATCATTAGATACAAGATTGGCGTTATGTGAACGCTCTTCAGATACTCCACCCTGGTGGCAACCAGCACGACATGATAAACTGTTGATTCTCGGCGTTTGCAAGTGAGCTATCATTAATTTTTATTATTCTTTCGTCCTTTACCAACCCGAGTACAGTTACTGATTAATTTTACCTAATTGCTAATGGAGGAGCTCGGTGGCGTAGTGGTTTGAGCGCTCTCATTTCGATTACGAAAACAAAGCAACTTTCGCCATGGTTGGTCCCGGGATGAGTCAATCAAATTTATAATCTCTAGCTCCTCCGTGCTTCGGAAGGCACGTGAAGCCGTTGGTCCCGGTTGTTCCTGCAACCGCTTTAACCCACCAACCCGCATTGGGCCAGCGTGGTGGTGTTGTAGCCCAAACTCCTCATGTGTTTCTTCCATGTAGGAAGGCCTGTGCCCAGCAGTGGGACGTATATAGGCTGGTGATGATGATGATGAATTGCTAATGCAATTAGGTAAAGTTAAGACATAATTGTCATCAACAAAAGTAAATTATCACTTTCCAGTTCATAACTCATATTACAAATAGAATAATTGGGTAGCTGTTTAGAGTTGGATTTGATAATTATATGTCAAAGATATGGTACGCCAATAGTACATATAATTTTTGTATATTTTATTATTTGCGTTTATCTAATAATATTGATATGAAATACCTGACACCTTTTCTGCAAACCTATAAAAGATACGAATATCAAATTAACTTATAATCTATAGAGGATCTAGAATGATGAAGAGGTGTATATTTTGTATTTTAATCTTTTCAGGCATGGACTTGGAGATACATACAACAAAATATTTTGTGACCCGAAATTACCTTTCGCCGATTGCGCTACTAAATGGTATTCTAGTCACAGAAGTTCTGTGAAAACAGATTCTCAAAAAATGTCGTCTGACGAAGAAGAGAGGAATAATTCAGAGGAATCTGCTTGTGAAACGAGAATGTCGCTTAGGCGAAGCAAACGTACAACGAATGTGTGCGAACGTGAAAACGACGAGGATACTGACGCTCTCTCAGAACTAGAAACTCTTGCCAAGCTCGGGCGGATAGAGGGTTCGTTATCACCCGAATACTGGTTTACGGAGAGAGCTCTGGAGACGAGACTTCATCACATAGCTCACGCCGTACAAAATCGCGAGTGGCCCGCTGTCATGTCTACCGGTAAACAAGAAGTTCGCAGCGGCCAGCCGGAAGCGCAAGACGAGCGAAAACAGACTCAGAAACGACACATCGCAATCGATGTGGAAACAGATCGCGCCAAATTACATGCATTACTGTCGTCGCCGGCGGCGGCACATTGTGGTCCACGAGATGACGCGTCCAGCGACTCGGGGTCTAGGCGCTCGACGCCGGCACCGCCGCCGGCGCACCAGCGGCCCGCTCCCTCCCCCGCGCCCGCGTCCGCGTCCGCGCCCGCCTCCGCGCCGTCACCCTCGCACGCGCCTGTCGACCTATCCGCGCCGCTCGACCTGAGCGAGGTGCACGACTTTTCGCTGGGACGCCGCACCCCCCAGGCGGACGCTTCTGGTCCTCCGGCTAGAAGCAGGCTAGACGACACTCTGAACAGACTAATGAAAAGAAAAAACGCTGTAAGTTTTTGTATTTTCTTTTTTTAACAATACACAATACAATTCACTAGGTGGTAGACCCATATGTAGGGTCGCCTGGGTAGGTATCACCGCCTTTCTTATTTCAGCCGTGAAACAGTTCGCTGTGTTTCGGATTGAAGGGAAAGGTAGCCAGTGTAATTACTGGGCATGGACGGCGTTTCATCTTAGGCCTTAGGATAACAACGCACCTGCAATATCAAGTGCTTTTCCTTGTTATTGCAGGTGTCTATAGGCGGCGGTAACCGCTTACCACCAGGTGGGCCGTCAGCTTTTTTGTCATCTAGTTGTATAAAAAAAAACACAGTTTAATTTATTCATGCATGACATATATTTTGAGGGCCGTAATTGTATCCGGCAAATAGTTAACTGCCTAGGCGACTCGTCAGTACTGAACAATATGTGATTGGTACAGTCGACCACAGAAGTAGCTGAACACTTTATTTACGGTAGCACTATTAAGTACGAGCGCAATAGTCGGTGCGACATGGTACTAAAGTGTTTAGCTACTTCTGTGGTCAACTGTACTTAAGTGTTCAGCTACTTCTGTGGTCGACCGTACGTTCAATGTAAAGTTTTCTTCTCTGGCTAGTCACCTATCCTAGTCGAGTCTCTAACGTCAGAGTGACTTTGAAAGTGATAACGATAATGATTTACAGCAACATTCTGGGTCTAGAGCCTATTCAATAACGAAATACAAATAGTCCCTTGACGATGCCACATTTAGAAAAGAAAGAAAAATATTTTTATTGACAGACACTTATGAAAGAAACATACATCGTAAAACTTCGACAGTAAAAACACAGAAAAAGTAGAAACAAAACAATTAACACATATCCGTAGGTGCCGTCAATAAGACCCTATCTCAGCATATAGCTTTTGCGACATTATAAAACGCCGCAGAAGCGCTGTTATTATGATAGGGCCTTTGGGTGTGAGGTGTGATAAAATAAACTTAAACTTCCATAAAAATAAATATATTAAACTTACAATACATATACTTACACATAAATAAATAAGAAACATACAATCAAACACATCGCATACACACATAGTTAAATATAGAGACAAAATACAATTGAGAACAATTCAGTTTTGGCTGTATGGGCTGCCACTCAATTAACATACACGTATCGTATAAACTCAACAAAAAATACGTGACATCAGAGAAGATAAATACCAACATACCATTACCATTATACCATTTACGTTTAGATTTCGGCTCAATAAAACAACCGTGGATGATGTCAGTCTTCCACTGCGCTACTTCGATGAGGTGGATAGCCACAATAAAAATCTCATCATCTTTCACAATATGTAGACGTTTATTACAACAATTCCCCATATTGCTTATCAACATAGAAAGAAGTTGTTTTTCAAAACTACACCAATTGCACAACATATACACTACTCTGACACAAATTTTTAATCATTGTAATAAAAATCTATATCGACGCGATGATATTGCGTTTTATTTGGTTGAAACATTATCATCTATTGCTCCGTACAGTCATTTTAATCCAAAATCACAATGCTCAATACATATTTGTGAATATTTTTTATAACGCTTATAAAACATTAAACATGAAAATAAAGCGGTAATATTTGTGGAACATGTAAAACAGTTTACTCCAAATGTCATACTTTAGCTTAAATTATAGGAATTGAAGGCTAAAGAGAGAACGGATTGACTGCAATTCGTGGTTACAGCTTAATTAATTATCACTCTCGTTTGCGAGTCATTTGAGAACAAACTAAGATTGAGAGTAACAAAAACATAACCTCTAATTGCCGGCAGAAATTATACTTGTCACAGGCAAAAGTGATGCAGAAAGGAACCCGATGATGATTTATAAAAACTACTATTATTGTTACTCATTTTTTGAGCAGTCCTAGTAACAAACTAACATTAAAAACTATAATAACTCGCTGATGAAATAATATAGCTCTATGGATATTTTCTTTCCATTCCTATGAAATTTGCCAGATCCAATCGCACAATACTTTTTATCCCAACGTTTTTTAAAAGATTCTCAAATAATTTACATACTCTAGGAGGAATTGCATCAAGATAACAAAATTGCACTTGGCCATTTCCAAAGATGTATCTACCATTATGACGCGACTAAATAATACTGTACCAACACTGAACGAATCTTAGGAACACAAACAAAATACCAACAAATACGACAAATACCTATTTAATTTGGTGATATTAAATTGGATGGATTATGGCTGTATAAGTTAGGGTTGCCAACCCCAAATTTAAAAAACTATGAAAGTTGGAAGAACCAGGACAACCTTAGCAAATCAGACCCTGTTAGATCAATCCAGTCCTGGCATAACCCTTACGTTTTCGCTGGATGACGCAATCACGCGGTGTACGCGGGATTCTCGACTCTCGGCACGCGTTTGTAAAGTATATTTCTTCTCGCATCGTCTAAAATGGCTAATAATAATAATCCTAGTAGGCTAATATAACGAAATTATTTCACCATTTGTATTAGAGTGAAGTATCTGTCCTGTTATTAATCTGTGCCGAAACGCATCAGTTTGGTATTCCACTAACAAGCACTTAACGCGAACCGTTCGGTTCAATCATTGTTTCGTATTCTGCTAAATATTTAACATTTGTGGCAGCCGAAACGCATCGATAGTTCTTTGTTCGAACTGTCCAAAATTAACAACTGTCTAGTCACTAAGCTAAAATATATTTGTTTCTTGCAATATTACTAACAATTATCGAGCCGAAGTAGAACCAACCCAGAGCGTTTCGTTAGCGTTCCGGCTTTATAAGCAATGTTAGTGGAATACCTTTTTGTATTACAATCGCATTGGTAACGATACCAAACCGCAGCCGATCCGTTTAGGAAAATAAATAGCAGAATTGACCCACAGGACACTGCAAAAACTAGGACATGTCCTAGGAAAACAGGACGGTTGGCAACCCTAGTAATCCTAGTGTAAGTCAAAGTATAACAAATATAGTGATTTCAGTTGGTATTTTATCTGGGTTTCTATGCTTCGAAATCATTTTATTCTGAAGCGGGTACAGTTTATTAGACAGTAGTTTATTAAACGGTACAAAATAATATACTTTTAATAAAAAAAAATGTATTTGAGATTACTCAATTTGCTTTGATACTCCTGTCATTTTGACTCTCATTTTAATAGATAGTTAAAAATGAGCCCTTTTTAAGTTTCGCGATATGTCATTACTTCCCAGAATTCTTACCTTACTAGTTAGGAAATTTGATTTTTCAAAAATCTAGTTATGCTGTTTTAGTTTTCATCAAATTCAAGCCCGAGTCTACTTTGTGTACTTTTTGTTGTTCCTCATAGTTTCGGACAACCCATGCCCACCTGAAAATTTCATCTTTCCATATTCATTTACATGTTAACTCTTACTTACATCAAGGTGTAAAACATCTTAAGGCGTTCATATTTAAAGGGCGTGTATATCGAAAGCGCCAACGCTTAAAAAAAAGATTTTAACAAGTTTTTTAAAGATGATAACTTAGTCGTTCATTTTTATTTTTCATTTATATTGTAATTTTTCTAGCAATATCTGTTGGCTGTGTCATGATTTCTTAAAAAAAAGAGTATTTTAATCCTTATTGGTGGTAAGAAGTTCTTAGACGTGTGTCTCGTACGTATCTCTTATTTCCTAACAAAGTTTTGTATTTGTTGCAGCCGGCACCAGAACAAATAGTCGGGAAAGAAAAGAAAAGGAAAAAGCTTGATGAAATTGTGTTGGGATTATCGGCGGCGAAAAACCGAAGTCCGACATCAACACAGCCTTCTGAAATAACTAGGAATAGAAGCACACCTATACTTCCAGATGTAACTGTGACACCAGCCGCTCCGCCGACATCTGTAACAGCAGCTCAAAAACCTTTTTCTGTAACGGTTACCAATGTTCCATCACCGCAAACATCGTCAAAAGAGTTGTCCTCGTTTCTGCAACAGTCGTTAGAACAGAATAAAACTCAAAAAACTATACCCTCCCCAGCAACAATGAAATCTTATTCGCACGAGGCTAAAGTAAACAAATGGTTAGCTGAACAAGCAAGTGTCGATTCGCGTCGGCGAGGATTGACTCCTCGCTTAGCACCCGATGAACATGTCCCCGTCGTTCATAGAGTGACAGGAAAACGAATAGTGGGTCATAAAGCACCTCAATTAAAACATCTCGCACAATGGATTGCTGAAAATCCGATGTATGACATCGATTCTAAATGGACTGAAGGTATAAAAGAACATGTAAAACTACCTCAGGATGTACGTAGTCAAAGACATTCCCCTATGCAGGCAGCCACTGCTATGGGTGAACGCAAAAAGGGCCGACCACCGACATTAGATACACCATCATCAAATGTATTATCTTCTAGTGGTCATTTAAATCAGAACATGAGTTCATTAAATCCCGCACTTCTTGCTAGTTTGTCAAGTTTGAGTGCATTTGACCCCAAAGCGTTAGCAGCTACTCTCTCAAATTTAACAGGTTTTGATCCAAAATTGCTTAATACCTTCGACCCCAAATTGCTGTCAAGCTTGGGGAGCTTTGATACCAAAAATAACCCACTTTTAAATTCTGCCTTTGGGGGCATGCCAAATTTATTGGGAAATATTGCAGGCGGTTCATTATTTGCAAATTTGGCCGGCCTCGGACTTCCTGGGTTTTCGTCACTTGATATGAATACTTTAAGTACTCCAAGTACTTCAGGTGACAAATCTAAGCAAAGAAAATCAACTGAAGGAGGAAGTACTTCAAGTTCCAAATCCGCAAACTCACAATTTCCGTTTGTTTTTCCTAATCCCAATATGTTATACCCTCAGTTGGGTTTAAGTGGCCTCAACCCATTTGGAATGCATTCCGGTATGTCTTCAGCTTATGATGCATTGGGCTTACTGAGCAATAGCTTAGCGTCCAGTTCCACGTCAACGTCACTCCATAGTTCAACTCGTAGTAATCCAAAGACTACAACTCCTAGATCTTCTACCGTGGTCACAAATTCTGCCACATCCAGACAACAGAAAGTTTCTGATCGGCAGCAATCGAGTCAGTTACCTCAAATACTTTTACCTCCTGATCCTTACTTATTAGAATCTCTATCCAAACAATCTTTGAATTACGATGCTATTCTACGTGCAGACAAGAGGACGAGGGATAATGACAATTTAGAAACCACTGCTACCGATTTGTCGAAAGCTGATAAAAAGAAAATTCCCTTTGAATCTTTAAGATCTCAAGTACCTCCCGAATTTGCCGCAGTTCAAGAAAAATTGTTAAAAGGCGATAAGAAAGACATAGATATAAGCAAAATGTTATTGGAACAAATGGCTTCAGGAGCTCTAAGTGCAAGTCTTGTAAGTTCTGCTGAAGCTAAAAAAGCAAAAGACGCTGAAAAAGATGCCTATGAAAAATTAAGTAAAAGTTCTTCAGAGTACATAACTAGGACACTTGCATCTGAAGATAACTCATCGACATTATCTTTATCTCATAAGAGAACTCACGAGGAAATAAACAGTGAGCCAGAAAACTTGGCATTACAATCACCTGAATCAAATGCTGCAAAAAAAGTGAAAGAGTCAAATCTGATAGAAAAAGTTATAAATAAAGAAAAACTTCCAGACCCACCCACGAATACTGGTGAAATGGACCTAGAGGATTTAATAGCTCCATCGACCGTTATTAAAACTGGTATGAAAGCAAGTGATTTTGACAACAATGTTTCAAAGACTTCAACAACTGACACGACAACGACGTCTGTTCTTCCTAACATTGAACGTGATGAGAAGTTACAAATGAAAGTACCAAGCCCTTATCCTGAAGAATCTATTCCACAATGTGGTACTGACGCTACTTTTGTGAATGAAAATATCAGGTCAGATGGCGAGAGTAGAGATAATCCAATGGATGAAAATATAATTGGAGATGGCTCTAATGATAGTGCACGTAAGGGTAACAGAAAAAAAGGTCGCAAGTCAATTGACGAATCGGCAGTATCTTGCCCTCGGCGCGAATTGCGCTCAAGTTCAGGGCGGCAATCTACCGATGCTCCAAATCATTAATCACGAACATTTGGAATGTTTTGATAGTAAATCACGAACATGTAAATGGTCAAAAATGTCCTTATATCGTGTGGGGATCATTCTTGATTTAAAGTTTTCACAAATTATGTTAATTACATCGTCACAGAATCTATTTCATAATGTATGTAATCTACAATTTACACATTTAAGTTGACCAATTGTTTCTCTAAATGACGTAAAATGGGTTGGTCACTCTTAAGGTCTATTCACACATATCAGTGAAGCCACAGTTCCGACACAGTACCGGCACAGTTCCGTATCAGTGCTTCAGTGTTGCGTCAGTGATTCAATTCACACATGTCAGTGCCTGCTCAATTCACGGAGCTTCAGTGAAAACGTGTCCGTCGTCAATCGCGATTGTATTTCGTATCCATATACTTTGCATGAGATAAATCATATGAAACTCTATTTTCACGAACCAATTCTATTAATCGCTCTTCCTCCATTTCGTTTTTGTTGATGCCGGCGTCCGTGATCTATCCGTCCGGCAAAAAATATCGTTGTCGACGATCCCTTCCGTGCTTGCCGGTGCCGGCACGGACACTGAGAGCACTGTGCCGTCACTGACACGGACAAGTGGAGATACGTTCATAGATAATGTATGAAATAATATTTCGCACTGATACGGAACTGTGCCAGTACTGTGCCGGAACTGTGGCTTCACTGATATGTGTGAATAGACCTTTAACATACTCTTAAGGCCCATTTACACAAAATCTTGCCTGTACCATACGATTAATTTAAATCAAGAAATGATTTCCATAGCAAAGCAACAAGTCATTTCTTGCTTCAATTTGATTGTATGTTACAATCAAGAAACTTGCATCATGTAAATGAGCCTTTATACACAAGTTTTTGAAATTATCTCGACAATAATGAAAACAGGGATGCTGTATTGCATCTCTAACCATCATATTTTTGTCATTTAAAATTGACATTTATTTTCCAAACTTGGTTAACATAATCACAATCATTGCTTTCTTGTATTGATCAACAATATAAAAGATGAAAGCGTGAGTTTTATATCTAACCAAATACACGAAGTATAAATGTATGTGTTCTCGATACGACTTTAGTAAATAAAATTAACTTATTTATCAATGTTGTAACGTTTGTAATTATCAAATTATCACCATGAATTATTGATTTGACTGTTTAAATTATTGATAATTTTGGGACTAGAAATCTACTAGAATATGTACCCAGTGAAATATATTTTGACTAAAACAGGTTAATCAATGATTTTGAAAATTGTGTTAATAGCAAGATCGAGAACAATAAAGTAATCTGAAATATTTCTACTTAAGTAAGGTAGTATATAAGGATATATTATCTTTTTTTAATCATGTATAATAGTAATTCAAGACTGGACTTTCTCCATATGCAACTAATTCATTATATTATTATGTATTCTTGGTAATATAATTATTGTTACCTATTCTATTTCTGACAAAACTTATACAATGGCTAATAATGTTTACATTGGATTCGCAATTAATCGAAATTTGCTAAACTGACTTTTAAAGAAATTTGTGAAATGTATAATCAGAAAATTATGTGAATGCCATCTTTCCATAATGAACCTACTATCTGAAACGCTAATAAGAATACGTACTTACTTTGCTATTTTACACTGACTCCATAGATGTGAGCTGCCAATTTCCTATTTCGCTGGCACGTCTGAGGTACGAATGAGATTCGACATCACGACATAGTTCATTCTAGGCAAATTTATTTCTGTTTGACAAGATAAAGAAGATTTTCACAACACTAATGCTCGTTTTCGCTAACCTTTGCTTAGCGTTACGAGTCTCTTAACGATTTTTAACTTAGACTATCTAAAGGAGATAGAAAGAGCCAAACGTCGTTAAGAGTCATCTAAGCCTAGGGAATGGTTAGTGAAAATTAACAAAAAATAAATAAAAAACAGCATTTTATTATTTAGTCATTTTGTAAAATTATTATTTTAAAAAAACGTAATGGTATCGATTCTGTTCTCATTCTCTAAAACTTAAATTATGCTGACTTCTATCAAAAATAAACGTCAAGCTAGTCGACACGGCCGATCCATACAATTTTTTAGCATGTTTTAAATTTTTTTGACCGCCACACCTATAAATGCTCCGCCGTGCCCTGTACAGTAACGAGCAATAATATGTGACCCACTTTTGAAATTTTAACATCATTAATACCTTGAGTCAAAAGTAGTCGGATTGTACGAAAAGTTGAACTTACAAATAATTTTAGTTGTAGGAATAGAATCGTGGGCTTTAATACGTGAAACGGAACGTAAATGTGAAGTTGTTTTACATATGAATTGTTTCTACCGCAAGTGAAATAAACTTGATAAGTGTAGAGGTATTGTAAAATTATTTATTTAAACACACCTAAAACGGCGACTATGGGGCTCTATAAATAGGTGTATACTTATGAAAACTTCCAGAAAACCAACTAAAATAATATTTTTTTCTCCTAAAATGTTCTTTACTGCTAAACGAATTTGCGTATTTGCTTTGTTGCGTAGTACAAGACAAGAATTTTCATAGAAAAACTGCAACACAGCCAAATATTCATCATGGCCCTTAGGTTACTTTGGTGACGTTTAGTTGCCTTCTATGTCGCCCGCCATATTGCCATATTGAATAACGGCGAAATTCACAACAAAATTTGTACTTTTGCACACACAAACTATGCATGGAAACGACGGTTAAATATTGTGCGTTTTATCTAACTCATATACCTACGACGGTTAACAGACTGACTATAATCGATCGTCAGCGTTTGTGCTTTGATATCTATGCCAAAAATTTTGTGTTGTTTCGCGAATATCTCTTAAATCAATTTAATACCTCTATTCTATAAACAAACATTATAATTTAATCAACCATAGCTTCTCCTTTTGATTAACGATTTTGAAATGAGCGATTCTAATGAAAACTTAAATATACTACTCATTTGACATGGGCCAGGAAATGGTATTTAATTATTGGAATGAAAAATTAAGAAAATAGATCTCTCTAGATATAATTGCGCTTATCTTATCATTGTTACGGTATGTGAAATAACGATCATTTCCTAATTCACGTATTTGCAGTTATAATCGATTTTAAAATAAGTATTTTAGAAAGATTTCGCATTTCCTTTTTATTTAATCAAATATTTATATAAATTCTAAAATAAAAATAATGATTTATGTAACATGGGAATTAGGTTTAGATCTCGTTAGTCAACATATCGTATTACTGTTTTTTTTTCTTAAACTTATTCTATAACTTTGTGTTATTATTGTAACTTACATTTAACATTTGTTGTGCGAGTTCAGTTCTCAATGTACTTTTAAATGTTAAGTCAAACACTGAATGTGATAAAATTATTTATTACATGTATCCTTTTTTGCATTGCTCTATTGATGAATTGTATTATAGATAATTATGTGACAAATCGTAAATAAATATTGAACTGATTTGCACTTTTTTCTTACAATACGAACATATTTTACAATTTACGAGTAACTCGAGTTGGATTCATTGATTTACCTATTTCTCAAAGTTATTAACCTGAAATTTTTGTTCTTTTTTTTTCACAAATTTTAGTAATAAATATTTAAGGTCAAAGCTAGAAGGATATTTTGATTTAAAAACCAAACTACTGAATCAAATTTGATAAAATTTCTTCTGTCAAAAATAAAGGAGAAAATCTTGGCGTTACGCGAAGAATGACCAAAGGTAGCCTACATTTTATTTTAAGCCTAAAGATGACAACGCATGTGCAATACCAAGTTATTTTTCCCTTGTGTCTAATAGGCAACGATAGCCACTTAACACAAGGTGGGCCCACAGATCCCTTCCACAGGTCCCAAAAGTACCCGAACTGACTTATAAATGCGGGTACTTAAAAAAAACAATTACTGCCATCTATCATATCATCTTTCAACAAGCTTAGTTATAAATTTTAAATTGTTAGAGGTTGTATAGGCTAGGCATACTCCTTTTACTTTTAATTTAAGTTTTTTAGTTCTATGTCAATGATTATATTGTTTTTTGATTACTTTTTGTCTGTTCCGTGTGTGTCACAATATATATTTTTACAACTGAATTTCTAAAGAATTTCATTAATTCTATCAGGTTATGGGCCTTTAATTAGAATTTCAAGTTATCAAGTAAAAAATTATAACAGTTTTATCGAATTCCCGATTTATTTATTTACAATGAATAATAGTGATGTGCAACTGCCGCCGACTATTCCAGTTAGTCCGTCGTCGTCGACATCAGGTGTGTGCAATCCAATTTATATGAGTAGTTTTGGACCACATGTAGATAAATTAAATGGAAAAGATAATTACGGAAATTGGAAATTCCAAATGAAACTTTTGCTTATAGAGCAAAGATTATGGAATGTTGTAAGTGATCCACCTATAGCTTTAGATCCATTACTTGACCAAAGCGCCTACGCTAAAATATGTTTAGCGGTGAAGCCGATTTGTTATCCACACGTCAAAAACTGTAAAACTGCAGCTGAAGCGTGGAATAATTTGCAAAAGGCCTATGGGCATTCAGGGATAAGTCGTCGATTGCAATTAAAACGTAAACTTACCCAGACTAAGTTGGTCAATTATGATTCTATGGATAGTTATATTGGTACCATTCTTTCCGTTACACAAGAATTAGCCGATTTAGGTTGTCCCATTGATGACGAAGAGACTGCTGAATGGATATTGTTAGGTCTGTCTGAAGACTATGACCCATTGATTATGGCAATCCAGGGTACTCAAACTAAACTTACCGTTGACTTTGTAAAAGAAAAGCTGTTAAGAGGAGAATTTAAAAAATCTGAGCTTTCTTCAGCAACAATTTTAGATTCTGAAAAGGCCTTAGCGTCTACTTCTACTTCTAAAGGGAAATTTGTACCTGTTTGTCACAATTGTAATAAACAAGGACACATTAGACCAAAATGCCCTAAACTCAGAAATGAGAAAAAGAAGAATAAGAAGAATGAGTGTAGTGTTGTTCTAGAAGACGATAGTGTTCTCCATACTGCTTTATTTAATAATGTTGATAATGATTGCAGTTGGGTAATTGATTCAGGCTGTTCAAATCATATGTCAAATCGTAAAAGTTGGTTTACTAGTTTTAATGACAATAAGTCTGTAGATATAACAGTTGCCAATAAAAGTAAAATATTTAGTCAAGGTGTAGGTGATGTTAGTGTCAATATTAAAGACAGTACTATTAAGAGTGTTACAGATGTTATGTATGTACCGGAATTGGTCACTAATTTGCTTTCTGTTCATCAAATTACTAAAAAGGGATACACAGTAGTCTTTGATGAAAATAGCTGTCGTGCTTATAAGAACTGTAAGGTTACTGGTTCTTGTGGCTTTGTAGCCAAAAATATTAACGGTATTTATAGGATACATTCTACGAATGCGGTTCAGTCGTCGAATAAAAATGTAGCTTTTATAGCTAAAAGTGACCTCCAGCTATGGCATCGTCGTCTTGGTCACCTTAATGTTAGGGACATGACTCTACTTAGGGATGGTCTAGTTACAGGTGTAAACTTTAAGAAAAATGAATTGTCATGCATTCCTTGTATTGAAGGGAAACATAAAATGACATCCTTTCCTAAAGTTTCAGAGAATCGAGCCTCTTGCAAACTTGATTTAATACATTCGGATTTATGTGGACCTTTACCCGTGCCGAGTTTTTGCGGATATCGTTATTTTATAACGTTTACGGATGATTATACACGCGAATCCTTTGTATATTTTTTGAAACGTAAGGATGCCAAAACTGTTTTAGATACTTTTATTAAATTTAAACAATTGGTTGAAAACCAAACGAATCTTAAAATAAAAAGATTTAGGTCTGATAACGGAACTGAATATTGCAACAAATTATTTTCAAGTTATTTAATTAGATCCGGAATTATTCATGAAACCACCATTCCCTATTCACCTCAACAAAATGGTGTTAGTGAAAGGCTTAATAGGACTCTAATGGAAAAAGCGAGAACCATGATTCATGATTCTGGTATCGGTAAGAATTTTTGGGCGGAAGCAATTAATACTGCCGTATATTTAAAAAACCGATCTCCCACTGTTGCTGTTCGTGGAGCCGCACCACATGAACTTTGGACTGAGTCGAAAGTAGACTTAAGTCACCTTCGTGTTTTTGGTTGTAGGGCATATGCTTTGACTCCCGAGCAAGTGCGTTCGAAATTAGATGCCAAAGCCAAAGGTTACATTATGGTAGGATATTGTGGTCATTCCGATGGATATCGTCTAGCTGACCCAGATACTGGGAAAATTATAAGATCTAGATCTGTTGTTTTTCTTGAGAATACTATGTATTCTTCTTCAAAAGATAATATCTCTAATACTTTCAATTCTAGAGACACAAATATTATTGAAAATGTTTATAGGTACGATGCACCAAATATAATTGTGCCAAATGACTCTGACCAATGTGTCGATAATAGCTGTGAAATACCTGTTCAACACCATGATGTAGTTGATGATACTCATGAACCTATTATTGTAAATGAGACAGTTTCTCCAACGTCCAATGACTTTGATAACGATACTGTTGTCGAAGAAGAAACATTAGTCAATAATAATAGACCTACTCGTGAGCGTCGGGTTCCAGCATGGTTCGATGATTATGTGATGAATTATTTCACACATCAAGCACTTATGTGTCGTAATGAACCAAAAACTTATCATCAAGCAATCAATTCCGAGAATGCCACAGAATGGCTTACGGCAATGAAAGATGAATATAATTCTCTTAGGTCTCACAATGTTTGGACATTAGTTGATAGACCCAGGAATACAAATGTGATCAAATGCAAATGGGTATTCAAGGAGAAAACAGATGCTGATGGAAACCTTTCCAAATATAAAGCGAGATTAGTTGCAAAGGGTTTCACGCAACGTTATGGTGTCGACTATGAGGAAACATTTGCTCCTGTAGTGAGGCATAGTACTCTGAGAACGTTATTTGCTATTGGTGTTGAGTTTGATATGGACATCGAACACATTGATGTTACTACTGCTTTCCTTAATGGAGACCTCCGCGAAACCATTTTTATGGAGCAACCAGATGGTTTTAAGATTGAGGGGCAGGACAAAGTTTGCTTATTGAAGAAAAGTCTTTATGGCCTTAAACAGGCAAGTCGCGCCTGGAACGAAAAAGTTCACAATGTTCTTATTGGTAATGGATTCACACAATTAAAATGTGAGAGGTGTGTTTATCAGAAGGATTTTGGCAAGGACAAAGTGATCATTGCGCTTTATGTCGATGATTTTTTCGTTTTTAGTAATAGTATAAAAGGCAAGAAAGAACTTTACGATTCATTAAGCAAAAATTTTAAAATTAAATTACTAGGACCTGTTAAGCAAGCATTAGGCATTAAAATAGATAGGGATAGACCCAATGGCACATTGAAAATGTCACAAACTGTTTATGTACAAAACTTATTACAGAAATTTGGGATGAATGAATGTAAGCCTATTTCTACTCCGATGGAGGTGAATTTTAATTTAGAAAAGGCTTCAGAGTGTGACAATAAACTTCCTTATCAGGAATTAATCGGTAGCCTTATGTACCTAGCTGTTAGTACACGTCCGGACATTGCTTTCGCTTGCAGCAAACTGAGCCAGTATAACACATGTTTCAATGAGAAACATTGGGTAGCTGCAAAACGAGTATTACGTTATTTGCAAGGTACGAAAGAGTTTGGGCTTAATTTTGAACGTAAAGGACCTCATAAGATACATATCTTGTGTGACGCTGATTGGGCCGGAGATGTAACAGATAGGCGTTCATATTCTGGCGTACTGACCTTATTAGGGGATTCTCTATTAAACTGGGGAGCCAAAAAGCAAAATGTTGTAGCGCTGTCTTCAACTGAAGCGGAATTCTATAGTCTAGGTTCTGCAGTTAGAGAAGCCAAATTCGTTAGAAATTTCTTTAGCGAGTTAAAATTTGGCATAAACCCACAAGAGCCAGTAGCTGTGTACAACGACAATCAGAGTACACACAAACTTATAATAAATGAGTCGTTTAAACGGACCAAGCACATTGACGTGCTTTATCACTTCATTTGCGAGTCTGTGAATGCAGGTATCATTAAAGTACTGTACAGACCCTCAGCTGAGTTAGCAGCAGATGTGTTAACTAAAGCACTCACTAAAGAGAAGCATCAATCTTTTCTAAAAAGCTTAAATGTATTTTGATGGTAATGGCGGTAGCTTTAGTATTTGAGTTTGTCATTCATTAAATAGGTGTCACTGGAGTTGCTAGTGCCTACACAAAGGGGCAGTGTTAGAGGTTGTATAGGCTAGGCATACTCCTTTTACTTTTAATTTAAGTTTTTTAGTTCTATGTCAATGATTATATTGTTTTTTGATTACTTTTTGTCTGTTCCGTGTGTGTCACAATATATATTTTTACAACTGAATTTCTAAAGAATTTCATTAATTCTATCATAAATTACTACGTTAAATAGGATTTTTTAAATAGACATCCAAAGTTAACACTCTCAGTCAATTTGTAAGATTAAAAAAAATATCCATCATGTGATACAATACTTTCATCTGAAAGGTCTCAGTTTAACTGATAGCCGAGTTGAATTCTACTCTGCTCCTTCGTTTACAACACTTGTTAAATATTTAGTCGCTGTGTTTAAGTGAGGTTGAACGAGCTGCTAAGACGAACACCGCAGTGGTCGACCAAGTGTGAAGTCACTACGCCAGAAAATGTGTAGAAAATGGTATTGGATGACCTTCAATCAAAGGTGCGCAAGATAGAAGACATAGTAGGTGTTACGTGAAGATACTTGATAGACGATAGAGAGCAACTCGGACGTATGGATAGTCTGTGTAAATATATAATCTATGGTTGGTTCTTAATAAAATAATTGATTGCCCAAGTTGTTACTTACTTATTATCATATTTAAACAATTACATAAAACATGGTGTCAGGTGTATAAAAATAAAAATATAATGTGCAAGTTTCAATAGTTTTCTATAAAATAAAATACATATTCATCTAAATCACATAGTGCTTAATATTTATGTACGTAAAAGCTAAACATCATCAGCAACAGCAACATGGCCGACAAGGTAAAATATTCTGTACCGAGTCAACTCATAAAACAGTCAAATCCTGTACCACAACTAGACTTCAACGAATCTAATTTATCTAATGCGTGGAAAAAATGGTATCAGAGATTTGATTTATATATAGTAGCTAGTGGTCTAGAGGAATCTTCAAATAAGAGGAAAATTGCACTATTGTTGCATCATATTGGGGATAAAGGTATTGAAATATATAACTCTTTTACAACCATAAAAGAACAGTCAACATTTGAAGAAGTAGTTGACGAATTTAAGAAACATTTTATACCTAAGAAAAATTTAACGATAGAAAGGCATAATTTTTTTACAAAAAAACAATCCATGGAAGAAAGTTTAGACAATTTTATAACCCAATTGCAAAACATGAGCTTAAGCTGCGAATTTGGAAAAATGAGAGAGGAGTTAGTAAGAGACATGATTATTGTTGGGATTTATGATCCATCAATTAAGGAAAAGTTGTTACAAGTCGATGACTTAACATTAACAAAAACTTTGGAAATAGTTAAGACATCAGAAATGGCGAAAAGAAATTTAGTTCAACTGTCGATGTCGAATCCTGTTAGTCATCAAAATGAAGCAGTATTAGCTTTAAACAAACATAGGAAATGTTTCAAGTGTGGCATGCAGTGGGACCCAAGGCACAAATGTCCAGCGATTGGTACTACTTGTAACAAATGTAAAAAACCTAACCATTATGCGAAAATGTGTCGTCAGACAAGAGACTTTCGTCATAGAATTGCTAATGTCGAGGATTATGCTGTATTAAGCAATATTGAACAAGAGAGTGAGTGGTTTGAATTAATAAACATCAATAATAGATCAATAAAAGCTAAATTAGATACTGGTGCACAAGTGAATTGTATGTCCTTTGATACATTTAAGTTATTAGGGTTAGATCCTAAGTTTATTCATAGAAAAATTATAAAATTAGTTACTGTAGATAATCAAAGTTTATCAGTAAAAGGTGTGTGTACCATAAAATGTTATTTGGGAAATGGTCAATGTGATAACATTGAGTTTGTTATAATTTATCCAAAATGTGTAACTATCTTGGGTTTGAAATCATGTGTTAATCTTAAATTAATTAGTAGGAATAATTCATTTAAACAAGTACTTTCCATTAACAATAATTTACAAGACATTTTAAAAAAATATGCAAACATTTTCAATGGTATAGGGTGTTTTAATAATAAGCCATATTCTATTAAATTGCAGGATTGTGCGATTCCCCGAGTGGATCCTCCCCGACGGATTCCACTAGCCTTGAAAGAACCGCTTAAAAAAGAGCTAGACAGAATGGTTGATGAAAATATTATTGAAATGGTTAATGAACCTGTAGAGTGGGTTAATTCCATGGTAGTCACCAAAAAGAACAATAATAAATTAAGAGTATGTATAGATCCTAGGTATCTTAATAAGTTTATCATAAGAGAACACAAACAATTGCCCACAGTTGATGATATTTTGGACAAACTATCTGGTGCTAAATATTTTTCAAAATTAGACTGTAATAGTGGCTTTTGGACTGTCTTACTAGATTTTGAATGTTCAAAATTATGTACATTCTCAACCCCCTTTGGCAACTATAGGTACAAAAGATTACCTTTTGGACTATGCATTTCCACTGAGGCATTCCAGGAACGCTTGGAAAGTATTTTTAACAATTTAGATGGTGTAGCATTCTATTGTGACGATTTGATAGTGTTTGGTAGTAATATAAATATCCATAATGAAAGACTATTAAATGTACTAGAGATAGCCAAAAATAATAATATAAAATTTAACCAAGAAAAATCGGAATTTTTACAAGAAGAACTGAAATTTTTAGGCATGTTAGTTAGTAGTAAAGGTATTAGTCCAGATCCAGCAAAAGTAAAAGCTATCAAAGAAATAAAAATAATCAAAGACAAAAAAGACTTAGAAAGATTCTTGGGAATGACCAATTACTTATCCAGATTCATTAATAATTATTCAACCATTACTTCACCTTTAAGGGAACTATTAAAGAAAGATATCATATTTCAATGGCAACAGATTCATGAAAAAACTTTTATTATGTTAAAAAATATGTTAACCAACCCACCTGTATTAAAATTGTTTGACAGCAATAAAGATATTGTAGTTTCAGTTGATTGCAGCTCAGAGGGTGTAGGTGCTTGTCTAATGCAGGATGGTCAACCAGTAGCTTATGCATCAAAAGCTTTAACTGAGTGTCAGAAAGGGTATGCACAAGTTGAAAGAGAAATGTTTGCCATAGTTTTTGGTTGTACAAAATTTCATAAATACATTTTAGGTAAAAAAGTAACTTTTGAATCTGATCATTCCGCCTTAGAAATATTATTCAAAAAACCACTAAGTAAAGTACCAATGAGACTGCAAAGAATGATGTTAAAAGTTCAGGGTTATGATATTATAGTTAAATATGTACCTGGAAAAAAGATGTTTATTTCTGACTACTTAAGCAGATCATATTTGCCATTGGAAGTTGATGAATTGAATAATTTTGATGAAGAAATAAGTAAAGAAATAGTGTGTCACATTAAAATATTATTAGAAAATTTACCTATATCTTTAAAAAAAAGAGAATTAATCTCAAATGAATCAAACAAAGATGATACATTAAAAATAATTAAAAATTATATTGAAAATGGGTGGCCAAATCAAAAAACTAAAATTAGTGAATTAGCAAAACCCTTTTGGAACTTTAGAGAAGATCTCAGTAGCGTTGAAGGAATCATTACAAAAAACCATGCTAAAAATTTTTTTTTTTTTTTTTTTAATTTATTTATTTATAGAATCACAATTACAATTTTACATGTTTACATCTGCCAAACTGCATAGCAGTTTGTCGGCAGTAGTCCTCGTGACAAGAAAATCCATACAACTCTTTACCATACGCTCAAGTAAGTACCTGATATATCTCTCCCCTTATCAATAAACTTATAAATTAATTACACGACTTGTTTTTTTTTTTGTTAAACCGTCTTTAAAATTCGTATTCGTATTAACTTACTTATTACTCTTCACTCTCTATCACAAATACCACATGTGCCGATTTTGATGAAACTTTCACAGCTTCCTTAGTCAAATCATTCATGAAGGTCATTTTGGCATTAATAATTGTGTTCGTAGAGCTAAAAGTGTAATGTTTTGGCCAAACATGTGCTCACAAATTAAAGATATGTGTAGTAGCTGCCAAACATGTGCCATTTACAGTTCAAACCAACCTAATGAACCAATTGAATTTCACGAGGTTCCAAACTTGCCGTGGGTTAAACTTGCATCAGATTTGTTTGAATTTAATAAGACACACTATTTAATTATAGTTGATTATTATAGTAAATATATTGAAATTGCTAAATTGGAGAATTTAACATCTAATAATGTCATTAATCACTTGAAATCAATAATGGCTAGACATGGTATACCGTTGGAATTGGTATCTGATAATGGTCCTCAATTTTCTAGTGCTGAATTTAAAGAGTTTTCTGAGACTTATGGCTTTAATCACATTACATCGTCACCAAGTTATCCCAAATCTAATGGTTTAGCCGAATCCAGTGTTAAAATTATCAAAACTTTACTTAAAAAATGTAATCATGATAAAACAGATCCATTTATTGCCTTGTTAAATTTAAGAAATGCTGCAAAGGAAGGTAGTGCATCCCCTGCTAACTTATTATTTAATCGTAACTTGAATACTAAATGTCCTGTATCAGAATCTTATCTAAAACCCAAATTATATACACGTGATGTGATTGCTGATAAAAACCGACAAAATAGAATTATGTACTATTATAATAGGAATGTTCAACCATTGAAAGAACTTAGCAATGGATCATTAGTACTATTTAAGAAAAATATAGAAGATAAGGTTTGGAGTAAAGGAAAAATTATAGAAAAGAGTTCATTACCTCGCTCATACTTAATTGAAGATGAAAAGGGTAATATAATTAGAAGGAATAGGAAACATTAAATTGTATAATCAAAAGAACAATGAGAGTGATACAATTGAGGGAAATAATCTTTATAATTCTAGGAGTAGTTTATTGCATGATGTCCCTAACTTTATACCAAATGTTGAAGATCTAAGTGATATTGATAATTATAACTCCAATGAAACTGAAAGACATGATAATGATTATGCTGATAATTATGTAACAAGATCTGGTAGAACTGTTAAAATACCTCAAAAATATTGTAATGACTGTGATTAAGTTTATATAAAATTATTATCCAAAGGAGAGGAATGTTACGTGAAGATACTTGATAGACGATAGAGAGCAACTCGGACGTATGGATAGTCTGTGTAAATATATAATCTATGGTTGGTTCTTAATAAAATAATTGATTGCCCAAGTTGTTACTTATTTATTATCATATTTAAACAATTACATAAAACAGTAGGCATTTCAAAAAGTGCTATACATCGCGTCCTAATTAACCGAAAATTTGAATATGAGAAAGCTGTACGCAAGATAGGTGCCGCGTTTGCATTTTTCTACTAAACCGCTGTACGTATCACAGAACTTTTAGCTCGATGCCCGTCACAAATTTATGTGACGCCCGTTGATATGCAAAAAGTCGTCAAAATCACTTCCGTTGCCGAGATTGAGAGACCAGCGAAAAGTGGTTTTTCAAGCTGGTTGGACACGTTTTCGATCGATTATCTAAGATTCTTTAGCGTCACCTATTCTGAAATAAGGGTGTTTAGCCATCACATAAAATGCCATATTGACGTAGGTCAATAGGCTTAAATGTAAGCCATTTTGAAGATTTTTCCAGACAGCCTGAGCCACATGAATTTTTACGTTTATTCATTATCATGGACGAAACATGATTATGAATAAACGGAAAAATTCAGCAATGGAACTGAAAGGGGAGAACGGACTCTAAAGAAAGCCATTCTTTACCCGTGGTCCTACTGCGTAGTCCTACTGGTAGTATGTACCACGGGCAACTATTTATGTCCGTGGTCCTATCAATAGGACCATGGACAAGTACCATTACCCCTTTGCCCGTGGTCCTACTGGTAGTACCACGGGCAATTATTTATGTCCGTGGTCCTATCAGTAGGACTGTAACAAGAAAACGATTATAATGTATGGGCATTGGACCTACTGATCAACTAGTACGTACCGTCAATATTATTAATGTTACTACTTCTGAACAACTGGAGCTCAATTTCTCGTGAATAATACTACAAATGAAACTAAATACTAATATTAGTAGATTGTATTGTGAATGTGCCTTAAATTAAATTATTAAACCAAAAGGCTTTTAGAGCAAAGGCTTTTATTTTGACAATGTTAGGAAATGGAATTGAGTTTTAAATTAAGCTATTTCGTAAGGTCAAAGCTAGATGGGTGACTGTAAACTCAGCACTATCGACTTGAAATACATAATATTGTTTCATATTATCGTATCGTACCACTGATAAAGTATTATATAACTCCACACACCCTTACGGTAACCGCTACCATCATCAGTGCACCCGAATAATCCGATAGAATACAGCTATACGTTAATACGTAGGTACCTATAATAGTGAAAGAATTATCTTCCAACTCCTTACCGTTAAGGAGTTGTACCTTGCATTACCAGCTCATCAACATGAGATGATGACTAATAGAAGCAAATACTTGAATAGCTTTGGAAAAAAGTAAAAAATGTCATAAGTGCCTATAAAATTTGAGGTTTGCCTACGATGAGGGATCCCATCATCAGATCCTGACTTGGTGACAATGTGACCACCTAAGAAGTATAATCTATCGAATAAAAAAGAATTTTGAAAATCGGTTCACAATTTACAGAGAAATCGGTGAACATACATACAAAAAAAAATACTTAGTAGAACATATAAACTACTTCTTTTTTGAAGTCGCTTAAAAAACCTGCTCTTATTACTTCTAGTAGAAACTACGGGCAATGCTACTTGTCAATAGTCTTACTGATAGAACCATGGGCAAGAAAAAATGCCCGTGGTACTACTAGTTGAAGTACAGGTAATGTTACTTCCCCATGGTCCTACTGATAGGACCACGGACATAAATAGTTGCCCGTGGTACTACTAGTAGGACTACGCAGTAGGACCACGGGCAAAAAATGAAGAAAGCGAAGGCGATTCAGTTAGCTGGCAAAGTCACGGCGTGGGTTTTCTGCGATGCACGTGGGATAATATTTATTTTATATCTTAGAGAAGGAAAACTATCAACGGCGAATATTATGCAGCCTTGTTGCAGCGTTACAGTGATGAAAAATCATCAAAAAACGGCGGCATCTGGCAAAAAAGAAAGTGTATCATCACGGCAACGTACTACTTCACACATCCGTCATTTTTGATGCTTGATGGTTAAGTTGAAATTGGTCTTTATACACCTTATTCGCCAGATCTGTCTACCTCAGATATTTTATTTTTCCAAATCTGAGAAAATGGCTCGGTGGTAAAAGATTTGCCAACAATGAGAAGGTAGAGTACAGTCTAGCGCAAGTTCGTAAGAAGAAAAAATTGTATGAAACGTGCACGCTCAGTAATGGCGGTATAATCCGCCTCAATCCGAAAGAAGGGATTATCCATACAATCAATATGGTGGTCGACGCTCTTCATAAACAGGTGATTTATATCTGTCATCTGTCTCTGTCGCTGTTGTCTTGTTTTCAAAACGTTTGACATTTCATTTAGTTGTGTTGGAGAATTTTCTAAAGTCAGAAATTAATGTAAATTATTATTAAAAACGAGTGTTTTGCCTCAAGAAATAAGCTTGACCCAAAAAGGATTGTGTGTGATGTGAAGTGAACTAAATGAGTAAACGAATAAGTTAAGAAATATGTAATTTAAAGACACGCCGGCGGCCAATGTAAAACGAACATATTATGTCTGAATTTCCTCTCAATGATGATCGGTAAGTACCAATGACTGTTAATTAGTTCTATTCTAAAGCTATTATTGTTTAAATAGTGATTTTAGTACAAATTTCAGTACATAAAAGTAATATTTACTTAACGACCTAAGTAAAAAATAGTGCTGTCTGTACAATTTTATTTCCCTATCGATGTCGTGCCCATTAAATAAACCACTTTATTTTTTTCGCAGATGTAAACAGTGGGTTCAATTGACAGGGAAGCATTTGGTGTAGGTACCGATCGACAACAAAATCGCGACATATTTTTGGTGTAGTCGGAATGGATTCCGACTACACCGTTTGTATGATGAGTACGAGCATTTGTTTACGAGTCATGGATGTTTATATGTTTATTTAGTATATTTCTAATATTTATATACATATTAAAAACTTTTCAAACATATAAAAACTTTTTGTACCTATGTTATGACAAATAAATGATTATGATTATGAATATCATTATTTCTCCGTTATCTAGTATCCATAACACAAGCTCTTAATGATGCTTACTTTGGGCTAGATAATAGGTGTGAGTGTATAAATATTATTATTATTATTATAATGATACGGGCAGCACGACGCTGCAGTCTGTGCAGTGCATCGAGGCGGTACTTGGCGGAGCCATTCCACAAGTGCGAGCAATATTCCACGCAAGACCAGACCTGAGTTTTGTGAAACAAATATAATGTGTTTTCTATGCTAACGCTACCAGGTAATGCTACCTTTCGGTAGGACTCGGAACTACTCGGTCGCTCGGAAAGTACACGCTATCTCCGTCACTCGCATGCCTATACGTATAATTCTATCCCACGTGAAAAGTGAAACTGGGTGACTTTTTTTCTCTCCGTGAGTGGTTTGTACACTTATTAAAAGAACAAGACGGCATTTTAGCCAATGTTCAACCACAATTTAAACAAATTACCGGGAGAAAGTGTTCGTTTGAAATTCCAAGCGCAACTAGGACGCACTTTTTGCCAAGTAAGCCCATGGACACAGTTGAGCCGGAACGCGCGCCGAGCGTCGATGCCGTATCTTCCCTTTTTTGTTTATATCAATGGCTGTCTGTACAATTTTATTTCCCTATCGATGTCGTGCCCATTAAAAAAACACTTTATTTTTTTCGCAGATGTAAACAGTGGATTTGGTGTATGTACCGATCGACAACAAAATCGCGACATATTTTTGGTGTAGTCGGAATCCAAACCGGTGTTGATGGCCGATCCAGGACGATTCACACGCCTACCGTCAACCTACCAACCTACCATTTTGTCATAGTAGTCAAGCTTGATATATTGTATATTATACTGAATAAAAGTTTTTCAAGTACCATTGTATATTAATTTCAAACTCCTATAACTATCGATAAAAATCTAAAGTGTAACTATAATCCCTACTAAGCACATCCCTATTTTATTTCTTATGTTGGCATTATTGTTGCCAGACTGTTGGCTGATTTTTTATTATATTGGTATGAGTCTGGCGTGCACGTTCTATAGAATTTTTTTTTTCCTTGAAGTCCCGTCTCTTCTAGCGTAGCGTTTTATATTCTCTTTGGTAGAGTATACAGAATGACACTTAAGAAAAACTGCATTCATACATTTAAAAAAAACGTGTACTCAGCTCGCCAATCGAACCCGGAGGTTTTGAAAAATAAAACTAACTATTTTTAATTAAATATCGAATATGTAGGTCAATTAAGCAGTAAACATTACTATGAAACATTACTACAGCGTTGCCAGAATGTTACATTTTATGTTACTTTTGACCCTCTCATGTTACTTTTATGTTACACGACTCAAAATGTTACTTTACGTTACTTTTAGGATTTAAACAAAAGCAAGGAAAACTTCACACACCGACCGAGTAGTTATAAAACTACGTTATGGAGTATCTAATTGCCTTTCTTTGTTGAATAGTATATTTCACGATCTCAGAAGATTGTTACGATTTTTTCGAAGTTTTTCTACGAAATTGCGATGTTTCGGTATTAGCACAAGGGCCTAGACAAGATGCCATTTGACAAACACTACCGCTATCGCTAATTGGAAAATGTATGGGATTTGACATTTACAACCGAAACTCAATCGAGAGCTTATGTCAAATCCCATACATTTTCTGCTTAGCGTCTTAGCATCTTGTCTAATGGCTGTAGAAGCGCACACGGACAGAACACTTTTACTCCAAGGAGCGCACACGGCACAAACCGTCAATTTCACAGTCAACAACCCATTTCTTTCTCTCAACATGAATACGAAAAGGATGGCTGTTATATAATTTGACGTTTAGAAACGTGCGTTCAATTTTCGACCTTGTTGAACGTGATAAATGATAAAATACAGTGTTTAGCAGGCAACTCCGTACCAATGAGGAAGGATTATATGGAGATTATTGGAGATGCTCTATCATATCGACATAAAAACGTCAAACGTCATGTTGTCTCTTTTTAAATCAACTATATTTCTAAACATAAATAAGAGGCGCACTGTTTTACCGACAGATACAGTTCCCCGGCAAAGAGCCGAGTGAAGCATGGATTAAACCAGATTAAACCACTCAGTTAAAGCTTTTGTAATAAGTAATGCAACTGTGCACGTTTTAGTATTATCTGTGAAGTTGATCAAGTTGTTTCTATGGAGCTATACCCACGTAAAGTAATCTGTGACACTCATCAAAGAGTACATGACATTCATATTCATAAATCTCTTTCGAAATATTTTAGACGAAAAGTCACAATGAAATCGAAAAAAATGATATTATCTCTTATAGTTACGTAAATATTTGTTTACCTGCATACAGGGAAAGTATTCATTATTAAAAAGCATTTTACAGAATGTAAATAAGTGGAATACTTAATTTTTTATGTTAATTTTAGTGAGTGCCCTCCATGATTTTTTTTTTGTGGTAAGGTGGATATTTCCGTAGGACATTTACAATTTTACATTATTAATTTCCCAGGTTTGAGAGGTTAACCAAGCAAATGTTGCATTTGGCAAGAGGGATAAATATTACTTGTTCAGTACTTCTTTTGGCAATTCTTTTGCTGTGACATCATTTGTAAGCGGCGTCAATAGTAAGCGGCGTATTTTTTTATCGTGATATCCCCAGGATGCCTACAAAGAAAAAATGTGGCGCTTTTTTTATCTCAAAGTAGTATGGAAATAAGTTTTTTTGCCCAAAATGCATGTTGAACTACACTTTGCGGCGCCCGTAAGCCAGAGCTATAGATTTTACGGAAAAAGGTAATGACAAAATTTGTAGGATTCTTTGTCTTACTTAATTTTGCTAATAAATATTTTTATCGTGAAATTATTCAGAAACAAGATACTGTCATATACTTACTTTTAGCCGCAATTTTTTTAGTATGATGGCACGAGTAAAAATAATTAGTGACAAAGTTGAAATTCGGAAAAAACACATCCAAAATTTATAAAATTACTTTAAAACTCCCAGAATAATTTACAGGTATAATATCACTTAAGACTGTAATATACA
This sequence comes from Nymphula nitidulata, assembly GCA_947347705.1. Taxonomy (NCBI): domain Eukaryota; kingdom Metazoa; phylum Arthropoda; class Insecta; order Lepidoptera; family Crambidae; genus Nymphula; species Nymphula nitidulata. The sequence goes on along the minus strand of OX374618.1, from coordinate 15,320,637 downwards.
AGGTAATTTAAAATCGAGTTTTAGCTAGTCTGAGCTAAAATATTTTTTTGTCAAACAATATTTTGTTGTTGTCACGTTGTAATTTATAAGTTCTTTTGAAATTAGCCACGTAAACTGACTTACTAAAGAAGATTCTCATATATTTTTTTTCATTAATAATAAACCTACCTTTGTTACCTTCATCCATAAGTTTTTAAAATTTATATCGACAACAGATGCACATAGAGAGTTACAACACTTAAGAGGCAGCCATTTTTAGTGGTCCAAGGAACTTTAGGTAGGCACGCGAAGTAGGTAGTTGGGGCCAGTCCATAGTATTTCTTCGTCATAGCTCCGTACATGCCGTCTAAAATTGTCTATGGTTTCTTTTTTTTTTTTTTTTTTTCCTTTTTGGCTTGTACGGTTTGTACATTAGCCACTACTAGAGTAAAAGGTAGGGAAACGGTATGAAAGAAAAACCGGGAATTTCGGAATTATAAAAGGATCAGGAAAGTTTTGACCATTGTAAACTTAAGAATAAATACAATACAAAATAAAATAATGATACAATACAAAAACAAATTAAATAAATACAAGATAACAATCATACTAATAACATAACATTAATTTATAACTTTATATTATTATGACATAAATATTCAGATATAACACAATACACATTTTTATTATTTGTATGTAAAAGGGAAATAACAGAAGAAGGGAAAGGAATCTTTAAGGAAATAAGTGATTCTATAAAAGAGGAGCGATCATGGGATGGACAGGAAAACAGTATGTGGTTCAAGTCACCAACACCAGTACCGCATTCACAGATATCACTATTTATGATACGCAAACGCGCAAGGTGTGATGGAGAACATGTGTGACCTATACGCATTCGAATAAGCATAGAAGTAGCAATTTTACCAAGCTTCATGACAAAAAACCAAGGTTTTATTGGGATGCGCGGTTGAATTAATTTATATAGTTGGCCTTTAGTTTCAGTACTCCTATTCCAATCATTTTCCCAGTCTTTCATTAATTGTTCCCTAGGTATAGATAATAAATCCTGACAAACATTCTTATATGGAAATAAATCACCACAACTCACGGCATCTTTTGCAAGCTTATCAGCTTTAACATTACCGTGAATATTTTGATGCCCAGGCACCCAAGCAAAGTGAACAGAGTACCCTTTATTGAAGCACTGCCATAGCAACTGTTTACAATCAATTATTACCGGATTGTTAGTACAATTTTTAAAAGGATATTTTTCAAGGGCTTGTAAAGCACTTTTAGAGTCTGTAAAAACGACTGCTTTATCAAGTTTCATTAGTATAATATACTCTAAAGATTTAAAAAGGCCGTAACATTCTCCAGTGAAAACAGACGACTCGGGGGGTAACTTAATTTTTTGTACAATATTTAGTTGCTCATGATAGACACCAATACCTACATTACCAATTGAAGAGGTTTTAGAAGAATCACTGTAAATGTAGTGCCAACCGGGCCAGTTACTATTAAGAATAAATTTAAAATTATAATTGGCAAATGGGTCATTTTTAACAATATTTAAACTGTAATGAATTGTGGGAAAATGAATCAACGACTCATAATTAACTGAAAAAATGGGAAGATATTGAGATCTGTGAGTTGGAGCTTGAAGTGATATAAATTTTCGGAAACTTACAACTAAGCACGGCATTGATTTATTACTCCAATATGAAGATGATTGAATGATATCCGAAAGAGATTTTAGCTTATAAAAAAGAGGATGATTTGCCCACTGAAAAGCACGGAAAAGAAATTTGTCACATAAAAATTGGCGCCGAAGTTTTAAAGGAGGTTCTAAACATTCACACTGAAGAACATTGATAGGGCTAGATCTCATAGCTCCAGTAACAATTCGAAGGGCCTTGGATTGGATTAAATCAAGTTTATGAAGGCCTAAGGCACTACAAGGTTCAAGACAGATAGATCCATAATCCAAAATGCTTCTTATCAATGCATTATAAAGGAGTTTTTGAGAAAATGGGTGTGCTCCCCACCATACACCAGATAAACATCTTAAGATATTAAGGTTACGTTCGCATTTTGCGATAACCGAATAACAATGAGGTAAACCCGAAAATTTCCTGTCTAATATCATTCCTAAAAATTTAGCTTCATTGCACTCAGGGATAATATGATTATCATAGTAAACAGCAACCGGGGGAGGAAAACGCAAACGAGAAAATAATACCGTTGAGCTTTTCGATACAGAAAGACTAAGCCCATTTTTATCTAACCAAACTTTTAGAAAATTAAGTGAATGGGATAATGAAGAGCTTATGTTTTCAATAGAAACACCAGTAGTATATAAAACTAAATCGTCTGCATATTGTAAAATATTCACATCACCTTTTAATGAATTTTCTAAATCAGACGTATAAATATTATAGAGAAGTGGACTTAGCACTGAGCCTTGTGGAAGGCCTCTCCAAATCAGTCTTGATTTTACTTGAGAATCTTCCAAGGTAACGTTTATCATTCTCTCAGAAAGCATATTAATAATAAAATTGGTTAATACTATAGGAACGTGCAATTTATCTAATTTTAATTTAAGTATATTAATATCTACATTGTCATACGCAGCTGAAATATCCAAAAAAGCAGCCAAAAGAGAAGCATTACTGGAAAAAGCTAATCTAACGTCAGTAGTAAAAATGGCTAAACTATCCATAGTACTTTTAGCTTTTCTAAAACCATATTGACTGGGAGATAAAATATTATTACTTTCCGCAAACCACTCTAATCTATTTTTTATTAAGTGTTCTGCTAATTTTGCAATGACTGAGCTAAGTGCTATGGGTCTATAAGATGAAGGATCTGAAGGAGACTTATTAGGCTTTAATATTGGAATTACCTCTTGATATTTCCAATATTGAGGTATACTACCTGTCCTCATAATGGAATTAATGATATCAAGAAAGTATAATATACAACTATCACTCAAGTGAGAAAAAAAAGAATAGGGAATGCCATCTTCTCCCGGAGCAGAATCTTTGACGTAGGATAGAATTCCTTTCAGTTCTTGTAAAGTAAAAGGAGCATTAAGTGCATTTTGACTTTCGTCAACTGAATAACAACATAATTTTATTTCCTGAGGGACATACAAAGGAGCTAATTTATCCAAAAATTGATCGGCAATGTGATTAGGAAGATAATTCGGAGTAGACTCTTTAAAAGCTGATCTAAATCTTCGTATGTTATTCCAAACAATAGAAGAATTCACGTTCGGCGATATGGACTCACAAAACTTCTTCCAACTCTCCCATTTTTTTTGCTTAAATAATTTACGAGTTTTATTAATAATTTCGGAAAGGGAGTCAAAATTTTCGGTTGTGGAATTTTCATTATATTTCTTCTCTGCCAGTTTTCTTTCTTTAACTGCAGAGGAGCATTCCTTATCCCACCACGGAGGCGAAGGAATTTTATTTCTTTTGCCATTTTTAATAGGGAATACTTTGTTTGCAATTTCCAACAAAAGTGAAGAGAATGGTGCAGCACATACAGTTTCATTATTTTGATCAACTACAGGTAGTGAATTCATACCATCGTGTACCAAATCTTTATATAAATTCCAATTTGCATCATCTAATTTATATTTTAATCGCGGAGGACGGGCGCAATTCGATTTACTAATAAGATATGGAAAGGATATAACAACTGGAAAATGGTCGCTGCCAAACGATGACGATAAAGTGTGCCACGTTAATATAGAAGCGAGATTAGGGGAGCTTATAGTTAGGTCAGGAACGCTAACGCCTTCATTAGGCTTAGTGCGTCTAGTCGCCTCTCCCGAATTAAGGATGCAAAAATTATGATTATTTATTAAATCTAACACTCTGGAGCCATAATAGTTCGAGCAGGAACTGCCCCAGGACACATGCTGTGCATTAAAATCGCCCATTATTAATATTGGTGTAGGGAGTAAGGAAAAAATGCGTTCTAGCTCATCAAAAATGACAGATGATGGATGCGGAATATAAACAGAAACAAAACAAATATTACATACACAAGCTGCAATTATTGAAAAATCTGGGCTATGATTAGGAATGGCAACATGAGAAAATGGAAGACCATTTTTAATAAATAGGGCGACACCGCCGTAATTGTCAGATCTATCTTCTCTAATAGAAGAATAACCTGAAATTTTAAAATTTATATTTGGCCGAAGCCAAGTTTCTTGTAAAGAAATTACGAAAGGGTTGAATTTATTTATTATATACAACAAATCAGATTTCTTACTGTTGATGCTGCGGCAATTCCATTGAACCACTATGGAGTGTGGGGCCATTATTGTTTTTAATGTTATTAGTAACTACAGTATTAGAGGCAACGTTGGACGGTGAATTATTTACAGTTAAAATATCAGATTGGGAAAATGTATTAATTAAAGCTATAATAAGGTCTCTTGTTGACAAATTGTCATAACTACTATTATTTATAGCTGTACCTACTGAAGGGAGAGGAATGTCATAATCCTTAGTAAGAGCTGAATGAGCAAATTTGTCAAATCCCTTATTACTGTTAAGAATATTATAATTATTATTCTTCTTTAGAAACACTGTTTTTTTATAAGAACTCTTACCTTTATTGTCAACTAATGGTTTTCTACTACTTAAAAGTTCAAAATTTTCAGGAAGTACAGACACTGAAGGAGACATCAAAACATCAGCGTATGACTTTGCTATTGGAGGATGAATTTTCAGTGCCTCTGAATAAGAAATGCAACTTTTAGCCATTGATTCTTTGATAGCCCGTTGTCTAGAAAACTCTGGGCATTTGCGACTTGTAGCTATATGTGAACCAGAACATAGACAACATAGAATAGCATCATCATCAATAGAGCAACTGTCACCAGAGTGGTCACCCCCACATTTGAAACAACGAGGTGTAGACCTACACTGACTTTTAATATGACCGTATCGGCAGCAGTGGAAACATTGTATTGTCGGATAGATGTATAAGTCAACAGGGAGAGAATTATAACATAAAAAGACCCTCTTTGGCAACACTTGCCCATCAAAAGTTAGCACTACAGTCTCTATTGGAATAAACTCCGATTTACCATTAATGACATTCTTTTTTTTTAAACGCCTGACTCTAAGGATTTTTCCACATCCAATAGGAACTGTAATGTTTTCTAATATTTCCTCATCAGTCCACTCAATGGGAACTCCTCTGACAACCCCCATGCGAGTAACATTAAACACTGGAATAAATGCCTTATAATTATGTTTAATAAGAGCCCTATTATCTATAAATGAATTTGCATCTACAAAGCTAGAGAATGAGAGTGCTACTTTATTACGCCCTATTTTTTTTAAACTGCCATTGACTATATTTTGAATATTGTTTTTCTTTAAAAAATGCCCAAAGGACACTGGGTGCAATGAAGCGTTTCTGTCTTGGTTTTGGTCTTTTATTACATGAATAACAAATGGTGATGTGTCTGAAGCTTCGTAGAGAATTCTTCCTATGGGTGAACGTACATTGGTCAGATCTTGATTATTTACCTGTGAATGTGGTAGTGGTGATGAAAAATTTGGAATTGGTTTATCATTTCCAAGTTTTTCTTTAATATTTTTTTCATTTGTCCTATCACATTGGCAATTTTCAGTATCGTGTATATCAGTAGAAGAAACCTTATGATGATTCCTCCTCTTTTTTTTATTGCAATGCTTGCATAACTTATTTACTGCAGAACGTTTGCGTTTAGTCACTTTCTGATACCCTGACCCATCTGTGTCGGGTACAGAGCCTTCTGTATCCATTTCAGAAACATTATAGGCAATTGTTACTTCATTAGACACCTGGAGGGCTGACCCTCCAGGGTCTTCGGGGTCGCCCATGCAAAACCTTTATAAGTATATGTAATATATGTAAACCGTCGGTCATGTTTATAATAAAAGAATTGGTTACTAATAAGAATCTTGTCTTTAATAACGTACTCATTACAATTAGAACCACATACAACTGGAGCGGGAACGTCTGACACTTTTTTGGACACATGACAGTATTCATTGACGTCTCTGAACCACAGATTGTAAACATTATAATTAATCTATTACATCTCCCTTTTTTTACATTAATTTCAAAATTAGAATATTTTAAATTTCAATTTAAATTTTCTTACAACAAATTCTTGTTAACTTACATTACACATAATCAGACAAATAATTTGGTTTTCTTATGTTTCTACCCGACCTTGTTTTATACTCATTTACACTATCATTATTATTCTCAATTGTATTATTTAATTTATCATAGTCACAATAATTTTCATTCACTACCTTACTTTTACAATCAAACCTATCATCTATTTCACATTCCTTTTTAACAACAAATTTATCTTTATTTTCACTATTTATTAAATGCCTTCTATTTCTCTCTAACACATTACCATTTTCTGTTATTATTTTGTAAGAATTGGGACGATTACAATTTTCTAATACTTGAGCATATCTTAATGGTTTTTTACATAATTGGTCAGCTAACATAACTTTCTGATTTTCATCCAAAGGCTTTAATTTTCTAGTATTTCTACAATCATAATAATATTTTTGCTTCATAGCATTACGATACAATGAACTTTGCACTTTGAAATTTTCCTTATTATTGTTATATACAAATGGTAACAATCCTTGCGTTTTTCTCCCCATTAACAATTCAGATGGGCATTTGTACTCAAACTCTTTAGAAATAGGTGTGTTTCTATACTCTAATAATGCTAAATATTTATCTTTATTTTCTAAATCCGCTTTTTTAAATAGAATTTTAACAGTCTGAACAAATCTCTCAGCTAACCCATTGGACTGAGCAAAATGTGGACTACTTGTTTTATGCATGAATTCCCAATTTTTTACAAATTCCTTAAACTTATAACATGAAAAATTTGTAGCATTATCTGTGTACAATATCTCTGGAATGCCAAATCTACTAAAACTTGCTTTTAACAATTCAATAGTGCTTTCTGGTCTTAAGTCTTTTAATATTCCTACCTCAAAAAATTTACTATAGTAATCAACGATCAACAAATAATTTTTTTCTTTATAATGGAACACATCACATCCCAAGTGACTCCAAGGTTTGTCGGGCATTTCCCTGATCATCATAGGTTCCTTACTATTAAGTTTTCTAAACTTATTACAAGTTTGACATTGCAAAACTAAATTCTCGATTTCTTTACTCATGTTCGGCCAGTATAAACACTTTCGAGCTCTTGATTTACATTTATCTACCCCTAAATGGTTAAAATGAATTCTGTGTAACATGTCCCTTTGAAGTGATTTTGGAACTACTAGACAATTATTTTTAAAGATTAATTCATCATATACATATAACTCTTCTTTAAATGTATAATATGGTTTTAAACAGACTGGTAAATTTTCAAGCTTGATTGGCCATCCATTACATATATAATCTCTTAATACTTGTAAATCACTATCTTTTTTTACTTCTTGCTTAAATAGATTGTATTTATAATCTGATATACTTAAATTACACTTTACCATGCTAACTTGGCACTCATATAAATCTTCAATAACAATATTATCTTTTACTGAATTTTGTACATCTCTTGACAATGAGTCTGCTATAAGCAATTCTTTACCTGGCATATACTTCACAACCAAATCATATTTTTGCAGCTGCATTCTCATTCTCTGTAAACGCAATGGTATTTCACATAATGGCTTTTTAAATATTGATTCTAAAGGCCTGTGATCAGTCTGGACATGTACAGTTCTACCATAAATAAATTGGTGGAAACGTGTGCATCCAAAGACAATGGCAAGCAGTTCTTTCTCTATTTGAGCATAGTTTGTCTGAGTGTTTGTCATGGCTTTGGAAGCATACGCAACTGGCAATTTATCCTGTAATAAGACAGCACCTAGGGCACTTTTGGACGCATCTACAGAAAGTGTACAAATTTTATCAGGAGTATAAAATTGCAAAACAGGTTCAGATGTCAAAATTTTTTTTAATTCACAAAAAGCCTGATCATGCTCATTAGTCCAAACATAGGCAGTATCCTTTTTTATCAATTGTCTTAATGGAGTACAAACTTGTGACATAGCTGGTATGAATTTTGCAACATAAGTTACCATTCCTAAAATTCTTTGGAGTTCCTTTGCATTCTTTGGTTTTTCTAACTTAAAAATGCTCTCTATTTTCTTAGGATCTGGCTTTATACCATCTGCACTTAATATGTGACCAAGATATGTTATTTCAGAAACTCCAAACTGACATTTACTTAAGTTGAGCTGTATACCATTCTCTTTTGCCTTTTGTAAGACTTTTTTTAATATTTGATCATGTATTATTGTATTTTCAGCATATATAACTATGTCATCGATGAAAACTTGACATCCTTCTATTGAATCAAATACTTGAGAGTACTGTCGATGAAATATTTCTGGTGCTGATGCCAAACCATAGGGTAATCTCTTAAAAGAATATCTACCAAAAGGCGTAGAAAATGTACACAGTCTAGAACTAGCTTTACTTAATTTTATGTGATAAAATGCTGTAGAAGCATCTAATTTACTAAATACTTTAGCCCCTGCCATTTTGGCGGAGACTTCCTCAAATGTAGGTAACTTGAAATGCTCACGTTTTAAATTTCTATTTAATGCACTAGGATCTATACACAGTCGAATAGCATCATTTGCTTTTTTAACTATTACAATATTGCTAACAAACTCTGTGGGTTCTGTGACTTTCTCTATAATATTTAATTTTTCCAAATTATCTAATTCTTTTTTCAACGGCTTATGTAATGCTATTGGAATACTTCTTGGCGGGCACACTGTTCCCATACTATTTTCTTTTAACTTAATGTTATATTCTACATCTTTTAATGTACCTATTCTATTTTCTTCAAATAATTCTTTAAACTCTCTTAATATTGTAGTATAATCACTCTGTATTTTTTCTTTAGTTATTTTATGTAAGTATTTTCTTTCTATAATACCTAACTTGAATAAAGTACTATGACCTAACACTGGACAAGCATCTTTATTATCTACTACATGGAACAACAATTTTACATTTTTATTATTAATCAGTTTACATTTTAAATCAATAATGCCTACACAATTTATTTTAGAGCCATCAAAATTATACAATTTATTGCTGTTTTTTAGAATTTTATCTTTCAACTTTAATTTTTCTATATAGCTTAATGGTAGAACATCACAATCACTACCTGTATCAATCTTAAAGTCTACTATTTTCTCGTTAATTTGAAGACTTTCACATAACTCTTTATTATTTATGCCACTTATGTAAACACTACCTAACACCACTTCATCACTATCATCATCACTTTTATCACTTAACTGCTTCAAATAATTAATTCGATTCCTACACATCTTTGCGTAGTGTCCAATCTTGTTACATTTTTTGCATGTTTGATTGAATGCTGGACATTTGAACCCATGTACATAACCACATTTTTGACATTTTTCCCTTGGTTTAATGTAGCCCGATGAATATCTCTCAGATTGTTTCGATGAAGATGGTTCTGGCACATTTTGTGAGCTCCTTTTTACATTTTTATTTTCTTTATAATTTATTTTATTTACTACGATTTCATCAGTATCAAAATCTTTTATTTGCTTTTCAGTTAACTGTAGTGACTTTACAATCTGTATGCATTTGTTTAAATCTAACTCATTTTCCTTTAGCAACCTCTCTATAATTCTTTTATTTTTCATTCCTCGTATAATTTGGTCTTTGATTAAGCTGTCTCTTAGAGTACCAAAATTACAATTACTGCTCATAGTTCTTAATGTACATAGATATTCGTCAAATGTTTCAGACTCTTTTATTTTTCTCGAGAAGAACATATTTCTGTTTATGCTTTCATTGGAAATTGGCAAAAAGTATAGACTAAACTTTTCTAGGACATTTTTGTAATTTTTTGGATACTCCGCATTAAATTCGAAATTGTTAAAAATTTCCATGCATATCTCCAATGCAATGCAAGAATAATGCTATTTTCGATTCATCACTGAGCTTATCATTTGCTCCACTCGCTAAGTAATATAATTCGTACCTCTGTATCCATTTTTTAAAATTTTCACCGGAGTCCCCTTGTAACAGCAATGGCGGAGGTGGTTTAAGCATTTCCATTTTTAAGTTTCCGATCGAAAATTCTTCATTCACGTTACGTTTTCAGTTTTTCCTTTTAGACTGCGCCATGTAATATATGTAAACCGTCGGTCATGTTTATAATAAAAGAATTGGTTACTAATAAGAATCTTGTCTTTAATAACGTACTCATTACAATTAGAACCACATACAACTGGAGCAGCCGTTGGAATCAACGATACAATGGCCTCTGTGTTAGTCAGTGACAGCTAAAACCAAGACCAAGTGATAGTCTATCTGTAGTTTTTTAAAAAATATCCGCCATTTTCGTTTGTAAGTCAGATGCAAATGTCAGACTGACATGACACTCATCATGACGGTTATTTTCACAATTTTTCTTTGTTGTATTTTGAAGTTTTCACAATTTTCTTAGTATTTTGTTGCTGTTTTTCTGGACTGTGTCGAGCAATTGCAAACAACACCTATCTAGTATAGTTTGGGCAGACAACAAGTGCGACGGACGATAAGTTTAGTACGAAATCCACCTTGTTCTTACAACTGGTTTGTGCAGATTTATATTTATTAATAAAATAATTCGTTATTACCATTAATATGTCAATCTAGGACATAGTCGCTTACTTGGTCTATTTATTGTTCACAGGTCATGGTCAATCCGAAACGCTGTTGCATCCCTCTAGACAAATATAACAATGATGTTCCCTAATCAGAAAGGCGATGAAAATAAATTACGCAAAATGTACCGCAACATAAAATTGACACGCGTCATTCATTTATCGGCCTCTGCCAGCAATGGTGTTGCATCCTTCATTTTGAGGTTAAATATGTGTGTTTGTCGCAAGCTCTTCATGTAAAGTAAGTTGTTATAATATAATATAAAGTACTTGTGCAAACAATCACACCATTAATTTTAAGTCTTTACTTTGCAGCCAGGGAAAACATAGAAGACATTAATTCTCAAGGTCTACATGAATGTAACTGCACTGCAAGTGGGCTTTTGTGTCAAGTAAGTATCAAAAACATATAATGTCAATAATAATATTTTATTGTTTGCATAGTCTCAATAATAATGTTGTATATCTGTAGGTTTGCATAGTCTGCATCCAACGGTTTGCTATTGGATGCAGACTATGCAAAAATCCATGTGAAAATCAATAGGGGAGGCCTTTGTTCAGCAGTGAACTTCATAGCCTGATATGATGATGATGATGACATATCTTGTAGTGAAATAATGTGGTTAATTTATTAACACTAAATTAAATTAACACAATACAGAGATTCCTAATTTTAAAGTTTCACATTTATACTAGTCTTTTTGTAGTAATCTATATATGAGCAACTAATATATTATGTGTTTCATTACACAACCTTAGGAGATATCTCCTAAATAGATCCTAGATCTACCTAGGCTACCCTTTCGGAGATCTTTATCTTCTTATAATATTAGTGTAAATGATAACTAGGTTTAGCACTTTTATATTTTACAGAATAATTAAGATGTTGTCAGTTTATCATTCAGTGCATGCCATTGAAAGTAAAATCCTGTTAAGTTTATTCATCAAACATAGCAAGTTTTGCAAAATGACTTTTATACCTGCCAACCTCTTCCACAATAGTGTTTTGTTGAAGAGAAAACATTGTAATACAGTCTTCAAATACAAAACAATACAAAACAGCCTTCAGTAAAAAATTTGATGACACACATTGACTCAAACTGAATGTCGGTTATTGTTCCAATAGCTTTTATTTTCCTAAGAATGTAATCTATCTGTATGCCGAATTTTATCTAAATCGCTTTAGTGAATTAGAACTGAAAACATAACTGACAAAGAGAGTTACTTTAACATTTATCATATTAGTATGGATATTAGGATGAAAAATTCCATTGACGTACCTGTTCCAGTGGCCTAGATTTAGGTATATATTATACCTATCTAAGTTTTGAAGTGTAATAGAAAATAAAATATTCCAAAAGATCCAATCTAATTTTATGTATTCACAAAATTTCAGGTGAAACTACTGATGCTTTAGAGTCGTCAGACATACAAACTAGTGTGATCTCTCCAACAACCTTGAAGGTAATAAAAATATTTTTGCAATTTTAATAATTATCGTGACTAGTAGGTTAATTCTGTTAACTGATTTATCGTAATTAAATAAGAAACATTCAAGTATAAGTTTCTGTATCGAAATGTCCTAAACCGTAAGTTATGGCATGTCCTGTCTGTATGTCCCAAAAGTGATGTACAGTCAACAGCACATCAAACGTAACAGTTTGTTCTGTAAACCGTCCTTACTTCGTTAGTCATAGAGGCGGCTTTCGTGGTGCAACTGCTACGGCCTGGCCACGAACTCACTGCACGCGCGACCTGCGTCTCGCGAATCGGCAACCACTCCGCGCGCTGTCTCGATGTCGGCCTCGCAGCTCGTCGGCGTGACCGCGCAGTGGTTGCCGAGTCGTCACCGCCGCCGCTGCCCGTTCCCGTGGCCAGGCCGTTACACTTGATGTGCTGTCGTCTATACTACTTTCAATTAAAATTGGTTTGAACAATATATTTTCAGTACTTATGATATGACAATAAATAAAAGATAACGTAAAGAAATCATAAAAATATAAACATTATGATTTATTATTCACTAGGTGGTAGGCCCGTATGTAGGGTCGTCTGGGTAGGTACCACCGCCTTTCTTATTTCAGCCGTGAAACAGTTCGCTGTGTTTCGGATTGAAGGGAAAGGTAGCCAGTGTAATTACTGGGCATGACGGCATTTCATCTTAGGCCTCAGGATGACAACGCACCTGCAATATCAAGTGATTTTTCCTTGTTATTGCAGGTGTCTATAGGCGGCGGTAACCACTTACCATCAGGTGGGCCGTCAGCTTGTTTGTCATCTAGTTGAATAAAAAAAAAAAAAAGATAAAATTGTTGTAAATTTCCAGAAATAGTAGGAGCAACTGCACCTACCAGATTCTCTTCGCCCACATTCTGCAAATAGAAGCTTCTACTCCGCTTTCACACCTAGTTTGTCAAGGTATAAATTTATTTTGTATAATGGTTTAATTAATTGAACTAAAATCACTCAACTTTTACCAACTTAACTTGTTAATTAAATGTCAGCTCAATTGAACGCGTAGGCAGATCGTCTTGTACTGAAGAGAGAGTTGGTGTGATTGGTAGGTTCAAGGTAATTTTTTATGATGACATATAACCATAACGATTTCGGTTACAAGTAGTCATAAAATAAGTAACCTTAAACATAGCAATTTTACAAAAAGTCACATAAAAGCTCCTTGTACTAAAAGATCTGTCTAAGCGTCCAATAGGTCCAATTAACTGGCTAATTTAATCAGATGGATGGCACGACATTCAGCCATCCACTTACACATAGTCATATAATTGAATGCCGGTGTTTAATGTGATATTATTTCAATAACCACCAGTGCCTCGTTTCAATAAAACCAATTTTAACTTAGAGATAAACACAGTTTATTGTTACTAAGAAGTACTTAGTCTTAGTAGTAGAGAGGAATCATAGATTGCTCAACCACAGACTACAAAAATATTCTTATTTATTATTTTCCGCTTAGCGATAGCGATTATCGAAAATCGTCTTTTCTAAGCCCTCAGATCAGAAAGGCAGATGTTTGCAATATCTGCCCTACCGGGATTCGAACCCCTGACCCCTGACTAAGTAGTCTGTAGTAAATGTATTTCTTTCTTTCTTTTTTTCTTTCTAATAAGGACCACTCGGCCAGTCGGTCGACAAATTCTTGTTATCTGTTATTGTACTGAATAATTTAAAAACATTATTATTTTGGAATTGAATTATTACTTTGAAAAACTTTATGAATTTTTGGAATTATTTAAATCACATCACCAGTCTAACTAGAAGGATATGCACTAATTACAATGTTCATCCAAATAAAATCTAAGGAGGATTTGAGTGCCTTACTTTTTACTCCACAAAAAGCTAGTACCTAATTCCTCGTTCCGTATTTCTGTTGCAGGTTGTTGACGAGGTACGATTGCCGCAGCAAGCAATGCGGTGGCGGGCGGAGGCGCAAACTGGACCATCCGCTTTCTCATCCAGACTTGGCGGAACAGATCTTTTCCAGCAAGTTCAGATAGAGAAGACCAGCATACAAGCGTCTACATTTACGGCTGGTTATGTCACCAGAAATCTTTTTGCTAAAATTAACTGACAAGCTTGCCGGCGCTCTTTCTTAACTGACGAGATTTCCAGATTTCATACTTTGGATTACTCTTAGAGAACGTGTAAATTTGCTAAGACGTAATCTCAAACACCCCACTGCCTCATATTAATACATTACAGGCCAAGCAACTCTTGGCACTTAAAAGCGGAAAAGTTTTGTCGAATATGTAACAATAAATTCACAAAGTGTACACTTGTGATAAATACTGACCAATATTAATATTTGAACTCTTTTTTATGCATGTGGTTATAAAAAGAAGAATTCTTGTGTAAAAATTATATTAATAATGAAGAAAAACGGATTAATAGCAATACTTTACTACAAATCCGTTTTCTATAAAAAAATGAAGATATTTAATATCAGTAAAATACAAATATTTAAATTTTTAAAAATCGTCTTAATGTTTGTACTAATTGAATTCCTCCTTTTGTAACCCCATACATAAAAATGTCCAAATAGTCATATTTGTGAAAGATATGAATTGCATTATGCTACATATACTGACAAGCCACAGATTTCAGGCACAATTGGTTTTTAATTGTCATGAGCGTCCTGAAGGTATTCTGCAACTTGACTGAATTTATAGGTTTTTAATTATGAAATTGCCAATTTATGTGAACACCACTGAGAAATATATTTCCATACAAATATTTTTTAATGTTAATGAAAAATGTTTGAACTGATTTTAAAATGGTTCTCAAAAACAGATTTTATACTATAAATATATACCCAGTTGATTAGTTCATTAACATTTTCTCACTTGTCAATACGATTGAAATATCTTTTAGTACAGTAAAGATCCTAGGGGAATTCTTTAAAAAAAAAGTTAATTGTTTATAATCAATTTGTCACGATTGAATACGATTGAAATATATTAAAAATGTCTCAAATCAAACCCAACAGTATTAGTTCATCATTGCCACAGTATGGAAACTGCACATTTTTTATATCAGAAAAAGTATGAATTAAACTAAAATTTACTGAATACATAATCATTCCTTTTTGATTTTATAGATATTGGTACAGGTTGATAAGAACATCATTGTAATTGAGATTTAAAATGAATAATGAATCTAAATATTAGGTTAGTGTTATAAAGATAAGTTTTTTTTATACTTAATGTTGCTAAAGTTGATTTATTGCAAATAACATCTTAACTAATATGTTTAAACTTACTGAAAAGTTATGTATTGTATAAGGTTTATTGTTGCTATGTATTAGGTTATTGTTATGTATTAGGTTTAATAACTAATTTCATATTTTCAATTACGATTAGGTATAATTACTTATAAACTGGTAGTATTGCTTGTATTTTACACTGTTTGTTTTTCGTTAACTAGTTTGTTAATATAAAGTTCCTTGAATTAAAATAAACCACTTCGAAATATCTCCAGTGTTTTTTTTTTACTTTTTCATTAGCCAATTCAGCCATAGTAATTAAAATAATATTAGTCCTGTACTATTAATATCGACAATTCCATATTTATCGATGTCGATACTTACAAGTCGATAGTTTACGTACATTACTACGAATGTTCCCCTGTCATTTCACTAACGCTTGCTCTCTCCAAGGCGTGTTTCCCATCTGTCTTTAGACATACTCTTTCTAATCTGTGAACTGGAGCGGGAACGTCTGACACTTTTTTGGACACATGACAGTATTCATTGACGTCTCTGAACCACAGATTGTAAACATTATAATTAATCTATTACAGTATAAATTATTGACTTACCAATTAGTTAAAAACTAATAAATAATACGGAATAAATAAATATAACTACAAATTAACCTTACTGATCCACTATTTAACCAAATTTATACAAAAGCAAAAAAAAGTGAACCGCACAATTCGACGTTTCCCGCGCTTTTTTTTTTCCTATGGTTTCTTTGAAATCTATCTAAAAATTGACAGCTCTTAAATAATTCTTGCTATCTTTTTTAAACGACTTCAAAAACAAGAAGGTTCTCAATTCGGCCGGAACGTTTTTTTTTCTATGTATACTATGTATACACCGATTACGCCGAGACTACTGAAGCGATTTACTTGATTCTTTTTTTGTTCGATGCGAAATAGCTGCCATTTGGTCCCTAAAAATTGTAAAAAAATAATTTAAAACCAAAATAAAACCGACTTCAAAAAACTGAAAAGGATAAAATAATTAAAATTAAGTAGGTACTCATCCTCTAGAAACATATTTTTTGGAGTTGGTGAAAAGTTGTTTCCAAAAACAATAGAAAGTGAAGCACCGACTCCAAAAAATATGTTTCTATTATTTTTGTTTTCCTATTATATATTGCGAGAAAGATATACTGTACTTAATTAGAGGGTGTCTTCAGAATCAGGCCCATACCAAAGAGAATATAAAACGCTACGCTAGAAGAGACGGGACCTCAAGGGAAAAAATATCTATAGAACGTGCGAGCCAGACTCATACCAATATATAAAAATTCAGCCGTCTGGCTACAATAATGCCAACATAAGCAATAAAATAGGGATGTGCTTAGTAGGGATTATAGTTACACTTTAGATTTTTATCGATAGTTATAGGTGTTTGAAATTAATAACCAGAGGTACTTGAAAAAATTTTATTTAGTATATTATACAATATATCAAGCTTGACTACTATGACAACATGGTAGGTTGTTAGATTGACGGTAGGCGTGTGAATCGTCCTGGATCGGCCATCAACACCGATTTGGATTCCGACTACACCAAAAATATGTCGCGATTTTGTTGTCGATCGGTACATACACCAAATCCACTGTTTACATCTGCGAAAAAAATAAAGTGTTTTTTTAATGGGCACGACATCGATAGGGAAATAAAATTGTACAGACAGCCATTGATATAAACAAAAAAGGGAAGATACGGCATCGACGCTCGGCGCGCGTTCCGGCTCAACTGTGTCCATGGGCTTACTTGGCAAAAAGTGCGTCCTAGTTGCGCTTGGAATTTCAAACGAACACTTTCTCCCGGTAATTTGTTTAAATTGTGGTTGAACATTGGCTAAAATGCCGTCTTGTTCTTTTAATAAGTGTACAAACCACTCACGGAGAGAAAAAAAGTCACCCAGTTTCACTTTTCACGTGGGATAGAATTATACGTATAGGCATGCGAGTGACGGAGATAGCGTGTACTTTCCGAGCGACCGAGTAGTTCCGAGTCCTACCGAAAGGTAGCATTACCTGGTAGCGTTAGCATAGAAAACACATTATATTTGTTTCACAAAACTCAGGTCTGGTCTTGCGTGGAATATTGCTCGCACTTGTGGAATGGCTCCGCCAAGTACCGCCTCGATGCACTGCACAGACTGCAGCGTCGTGCTGCCCGTATCATTATAATAATAATAATAATATTTATACACTCACACCTATTATCTAGCCCAAAGTAAGCATCATTAAGAGCTTGTGTTATGGATACTAGATAACGGAGAAATAATGATATTCATAATCATAATCATTTATTTGTCATAACATAGGTACAAAAAGTTTTTATATGTTTGAAAAGTTTTTAATATGTATATAAATATTAGAAATATACTAAATAAACATATAAACATCCATGACTCGTAAACAAATGCTCGTACTCATCATACAAACATTTGTTCCTACCGGGATTCGAACCCGGGATCTCTTGAACGAGTAGCCTGGGGTACAGACCACTCGGCCAGCCGGTCGTCATTGGCGATGTGGAAGTTACGAACAACCTTGAGCCTCTGCAATTGCATCGAGACATTGCGTCGCTTAGCGCCTTCTAACGGCTATATCACGAAGAGTGCTATGCAGAGCTTTTTGACCATAACCCACCTTCCCTCTTCCTACTCAGGAGCACGCGTGCAGGCCTTCGGAGTCATCAATTCACTGTCTCCACCTTAACATGACGCAATAATAAATTTAGTACCTTGTTTCTTTGTCGTACTTCTAAAACTTGGAATTATTTGCCGGCACATGTGTTCCCTCCCTCCTATAATATAGGTTCCTTCAAAACAAACAAGCAACTTTTGGACCGGCAAGGTGGAGTCGGTCACAGTCTAAACTGCACTAGCTGTAATAATTACAAATAAAGAAAGAAAACGATGAAAAAATTGTATGCTCCAAGCGAGAATCCCACGTCTCCTGGGGTCCAGCCAGACTAGCACTAGCTGTCTTCTCATAATTTTATAGACTCTTCTTTCCGCTTAACATCAGGTGGTGTTGAGTCATTTGCCGTACTTTTTATATAAAAAAAAACAAAGCAAAATATACAAGTTGGTGCTGTCAATACGACAATAAATTAAAACATGGGCTATATTAGTTCATAGTAATGGTTTACCACGTTTTTGAAAAAAAACATCTTATTCATTTGATAATTTCATGACGTTTGTATGAAATACTATAACATTGGCTGCATTATTTCTTAAAATGTCCTGAATTTATCAAATTAATAAGATGTTTTTGAAAGTAGGAATTCGTTTACTCATTTAGTTCACTTCACATCACACACAATCCTTTTTGGGTCAAGCCAAAGAGTAATGGTCAAGCTTATTTCTTAAGGCAAAACACTCGTTTTTAATAATAATTTACATTAATATCTGATTTTAGAAAATTGTCCAACACAACTAAATGAAATGTCAAACGTTTTGAAAACAAGACAACAGCGACAGAGACAGATGACAGATATAAATCACCTGTTTATGAAGAGCGTCGACCACCATATTGATTGTATGGATAATGTCTTCTTTCGGATTGAGGCGGATTATACCGCCATTACTGAGCGTGCACGTTTCATACAATTTTTTTTTCTTACGAACTTGCGCTAGACTGACCCATACTCTTTCTAATCTGTGCACTACGTATCTATGTATCTTCTATTGACTATCGTTCACATCCTATGACGAAGAAATATTATTCACGATTATTCGTCCACAGGCTATTCGTCTTAGGAGCTTGCTACTATTATCTGATCTGTGGTCTTAGGTCACAGGTCAGGCAACACTGAAATTACATCAATTTTAAATTTTAATTGGATTACCAATTTCATGACTTTTTCAATATTTTGTTAAATTCCAAATTTCAGGAATGGTTCATGAAATAGTAGCTTTTCTGAAATATTAAACACACTTATGACAATTTATTAAGTAAGAAAGGAAGAAAAATGTCTGTTCCAATTAAAGAAAATAATGAATATCTTGATGCGTTCAGCTCAATTAATGAACGACCGGTTGATGATATATCCCTAGAGTTCTTTTACAAACCCCATACAATTACGCTTCTGGCAGTATCTATTGCATCAGTGATTTATTCAGCATTTGTAAGGTGAGATAATAAAACTTTAACCTATAAATTTCATTAGTAATAAGTGTATCTAAGTGCCTAAAGGTAGAAAAGATAATTAAAATATCAGTTGTTAATACCCTTTTTTAAGCTTACTAGTTTTGCGCCCTATTCCTGGTAAGGGATATTATAACAAATCTCATCATAAAAATAAAAACTCCCTATAAAGTTAAGTGTTTCAACACGGACCATTGCCCTACGAGGTAGAATCAGAAATGAGGACATCCTTAGGAGCAAATAAATAATTTAATTTGATTGTAGACAAAATATTTTCAATTATGAGGTCGACAATCTATATTAAAACCACATTACATAAGCCCGTCAGAGTATGAAATCATAATTGTTAAAAAAGTTGACTAAATCCTTTTATAGTTTATAAGAATACACAAAAATAAACAATAAAATTATCTCATTATATTTTTTTATGAATAAAAAACAATATCTCTTATTTTCAGAGATGAGTCAAGTATTCAAGAAAACATTTGGTCAGGGATATGCTGTGTGGTGTTTTTTTTTCTCATTATATCTGTATTGGCATTTCCAAATGGCCCATTCACAAGACCACACCCTGCTGTTTGGAGAATAGTATTTGGAATGTCAGTTTTGTATCTTCTTGCTTTGCTGTTTTTACTATTTCAAAGTCATTCCACTGTATATGAAATAATGTATTGGGTTGACCCCAATCTTCGCAATTTTCATATTGATATGGATAAGGTAATAATTTAGTGATCTTAATTATCATGCTGCAGCTCTTGTGTTATATTAGAATAGTAAGTATTGATTCATAATTTTACTTCTTTCAGGAGTATGCTGTCAACTGTTCTGACATAAGTATTGCTAAAGTGTGGTCTCATGTTGATGTATTTGCTTGGGGTCATTTTTTTGGATGGATGTTCAAAGCAATACTTTTTAGACATGCTGTATTATTGTGGGCTATATCTATAATGTGGGAAATTACTGAAATAGCATTTGCCCATTTATTACCTAATTTCTTAGAGTGCTGGTGGGATTCTGTTATATTAGATGTATTAATTTGCAATGGCTTGGGGATATGGTGTGGCCTTAAAATATGTAAAGTTCTTGAAATGAGAGAATACAAGTGGGTCAGTATTAGGTAAGAATAGTTCAGGTTTAACTTTTTGTATAAAAGAAATTAAAAATAAGTTATACATAACACTTACTATTTTATATTTCAGAGATATCTCCTCAACAACCGGAAAAATAAAGAGAGCCATATTACAATTCACACCTGTCCATTGGGCCCCAGTTCGCTGGCTTGATCCAACATGCACTTATATGAGATTATTTGCTTTAAGTCAACTGGTTGTATTTTGGCAAATATCTGAGTTAAACACATTTTTCTTGAAGCATATATTTGAGATGCCACCATCACACCCTTTAGTTATAGCTCGTCTTTGTCTTGTAGGTGTCATAGTTGCACCATCTGTCAGGTAATATATTTTGTGATATCTTTTTATTAGATAAGTTAAGGCTACTATCATCACCAGCCTATATATGTCGTACTGCTGGGCACAACATTCCTACATCGGAAGAACACATGAGGAGTTGGCGCCATAACACCACCACCAATGCGGGTTGCTGGGTTAAAGCGGTTGCAGGAACAACTGGGACCTATGCTTTAACATGCCTTTCAAAGGACGGAAGAGCTTGAGATAACAAACTTTGATTGACCCAACCCAGAATCGACCATGGCGAAAGTTGCTTTGTTTTTCGTATCGAAACCAGAACTCTCAAACCAATACACCACCAAGTTCCTCAAGGCTACAAACTATAACTTATTTTTATAAGTGTTACAAGTGACTGAATTTGGTAAAGTTGTACTGCTTTTATCTTACTGCTGTTGCTACTTCTTGATAGTACTGTTGCTACTTCTTGTTTATACTGTCACTTTTACGGCTCTCTTTGATATATGACAAAAACCCTAAAACATATTTTGCACCTTATAACCGAATACTTGTTATCAGCTCATCCTGACATGACTAACAACTTATTTTGGGGCTCACTACGATATCGTAACAGGTGCGCGTCCACGTTGCAAGGGCAGCGGATAAATCAAAAAGGATTTGAAGTTTCAACCTCTGTATGGGAGGGTGGCGTACTGTTAACTACAAAATTGCGGGCATATTAGAAAATAGCGGCAAAAAACCTGTGTAAATCGATAATATATAGACAAACAAAAAATGTCATATGACATAAAAGTCCTAGCGCAAAGTTTTTAAGTATCTACAGTAAAAGTTGTACTAATTATTATATGTATAAGTAGTCATTAAACTAGAAGCAGATAAGTTAGGATTTTTATCACTACAGGATCATTAACATGGATTATCTCGAAATTCTCGTGCTTTAGGACTTTGCATCATATTAAATTTTTTGTTTGTCTATAGATCCTTTATTGACATACAAAGGTTTCAAAGTGCGCCGCTATTTTGAAAAATTCCCGTTAAATAATGATCAATACTATGCCAAAATGTTCAAAACCCCCTTTATCCTCTCCACTTACTACGCGTATTTAGTAATTTGAGTCATCATTACATGTCTACCATGCCTATAGTCATAACTCAAAAATTTATAAAATGTATCATCGTCATCCTAAGTTCAGCTGGTCATAGGCCTAATGTGTACCTATGATATGGTCGAATTGGCTTTTGCATAAATTGAATGGCCTAGGTAGGTATAGCACAGGCCTATGTATGTAGACATGAGTAACTCAGCTCTGAACCGGTTCAAAAATTCAGATCAATTGACTTGAACCGTTGACCTGCAGCTCAACGACAAAACAAACAGCTCACGGCTCACTCGCTAAATTAGGTATATTCACCCACAGAGTCACAGTCTCACCGAGTCACAGACACGCAAGTATTATCAGCGAACGAACCGCGAGCTGCGAAACGGCTCCGGTGTCGGTCGGCTCGGCGCGGCGGCACTCGGTAATATTCGACTCTGTGAGTCGCTCGCAAAACAGATCTACAAACGTTCAGCTCATAAGTGAGCTGATCTGTGAACCGGTTCGCAGGTCCGGCTCACTCACTTATGTGAACCGTGAGCTGACCTGCGGTTCATAGTTTTTTGTTGAGTTACCCATGTCTATATGTATGTGCCATTCAATTGACATTCAGTCAAAAAAATGGATAATTTGTTTATGGTTCTAAATTCATTTTTTTTTATTTTTTTTTGTTGTTGTTAGATTGGCCCAACTGATTTTCATTTTGGCGCGGAGTTTGTGTTGCATATGTTATATTATATTAAATACAGTGATGTTTTTCTTTATATCATATCTAGTGTGTATTGCGAATTTCATAAGGGACAAAAACATCAAACAGTTTTTCTTAAATTTTGCATCGCCAATGGAATTTCGTGTTCGTAGTCACAGAAAATGTTACAGAATGTTTACGGTGAATCGACTCTAACAAAAGCACGTGCTTATGAGTGGTAGAAAGCGTACAAAAGCGGTCAAGATGTGATGGAAGATTTGCCTCGCTCGGTAGGCCTACCAGAGCGAGGCAAATTTTCCACCACATCTTTGCAACTGAAGTTAACATCGCAAAAGTGAGGGGAATACTGACTAAAAATCCTCATTCAACTTTAAGAGAGATAGCCGGCGAACTTTCTGTATCTCACGAGTCGATCCGTACCATTTTAAATAATTACTTGGGTTTGAAACATGTTTCCGCTCGGCTAGTCCCAAAATACCTGAATTTTCTCAATCTCAATTCAAAATCTCAATCGCATGAGAGTCGCTGAGAACATGCTAGAACGAGTCAATTCGGACCCAACATTCATGACACGCATTGTTACTGGTGACGAGACGTCGGTATACGAGTTTGACATGCAAACTAGTCAAGAAGCTTTGGAGTGGCGCCAACTGAACCGAAACCGAAAAAACCACGCCAAAGTCGATCAAAAGTCAAAGTCATGTTGACTGTTTTCTTTGACTCTCGCTGATATGTTCACTCGGAATTCTTGCCGGAAGGTCAAACGCTAAATAAAGAACAACCCACCAACCCGCATTGGGCCAGCGTGGAGGTGTTATGGCCCAATCTCCTCATGTGTTTCTCCCATGTAGGAAGGCCTGTGCCCAGTAGTGGGACGTTTATAGGCTGGTATTATATGGTTAGGTTTGACCTGTTCGTGTATAGCCCGACTGATAAAATATGAAGCTAATTAGATATAGTTGTATTATTGTATAATTTTCAGGCAATACTATATTTACGTAACAGATCCATTTTGTAAAAGAGTCGGGACGCAATGTTGGGTATATGGTGCCATTATGGTGACTGAATCGATGCTCTGTATAAAGAATGGAAAGGAATTATTTGGGCAAGCTCAAGTTTGTAATGTTATTGTATGGCTAGTCATTCAAATATTTGTCTCGATTGGATGTGTATATGGAGTAGTACTATACCATTGGTATTTCCAGGTAATAATACCTATATAATAATATAATTCTAAGGCTTACTAATGTTTTGTCGAATTTTAAATGCAATAATTTAATTTGCCATAAGTAACAAATTCCTTAATACTATTTTTACAAATTTTATTGGTCATAGTTTTATAAACAATCAAATGACATCATATTTTCATTTGTTCGCACATGTTTAGATTTGCAACCAACATTTTTTTTACTTTGTAGTTACAAAAATGTTCGGCAATAGTAGAAAGAAAACACAAAAATAGGTAACAATAAATGTAATGGTGTGTATGTTAGTAGTATAAACGATTTTTATTTTTCTATGTTGGTGCATTATTTTAATAATTAGTGTTTTTTTTATTCGGTTCCAGAGTACCAGAAAATGTTCTACTGGCAATTATAAAAAAGATGAGTAATGTGAGTACCTAAGCAATTTAATTTAATCATCACAGAACACGTAATATTATTGTCATGTAAATATTATCATTGTAATGGTAGGAAAATTGGTGTTGCCTGAACTAACACACTTGTACCGCTTCTAAACGAAAAAGTATTATTAAAACAAATCATTATAATAATTTTATAAAGTCTATTTACTATGTAATTTGAGCTAATTATTTAACTACTTACGATACCATGATAATGATCACGCTAATAATAATATCATTTTGTCTTCAAAATGCAAAAAAAATTTAGTCTTAAAATTTTTCCCATTAACATCTGTCGGAAAACAGTCGAATATCGAAAACTCTGTTACTTTTTCATCGCGATGTGAGTTTTTGAATCGAATTCGTGTTCCAACCGTTGTGAATAAGGGTATAGGTAGATGTCGCTGTTTTAAATAACAGCCGCATGAGCGCTTTTTGACTAATGTGCGGGCAACACTGCAACGCTTCCTTTGGCTTTTCCTGTTACGTTCTGTATTAGACATAGTAATAATAAGTATCTGAAGGTTCGCTGATACGTAAATAAAAAGTATAAGTTAATGATATGAAACATTATTAAATTAAATTGTTCATTATCTCAAATTTTCGAAATTTATTTTCATATTTGTCAGACTCTGGGTTCGATTCTGAAGATGGCATTTTGAATGTACCGACCTACATCGTACAGTACAGTACTTCGGAATAAATATTGTACATTAATTGGGTTGGTCCTGGACTGTCTAGAACACAACTTGACTACGTTTGATTTTTGCCTAGACCTTAAAGTGACTTACATAATCGGTCTGTCACTCAAATCTACTAAAAACAAATTGACTAGTACCGAAAAAACCTAGAACACATTTTGCCTACTGCTGTCTTTTGTTTTTGAATGTACAGGCGAGGTCAAGAATAAAAATACAGCACTATGTCATAAATTAACCATGAATTAATATAGCTTATGTTTCAATTTATTGTCGTATTCATGGCACCACCCAGTTCGCATATAAACATATACATAGTATGTCAATAGCTGATGAATATGACAGAAGCAATAGTATATTAGCAATCAATACTTTCATAATTATAGCGAATTTTTTGAGTACGGTTACAAGTTGTCAAAATCGATCTATAGAATATGATGTTGAATAGTGACGTCACACCTTAATAGGCAAAATAATGATATCTTTGTAATTTATGCGTTTACACGCATAGTTGTCATATTAAAAAGTTGTTACTTTTAATGTGAGCAAACTGTTTTTGATGAATTTTTAAAAATACTTGTCTCAATTTTTTTTTAATTGTAAACCATATACAGGGTGGTGCTGTCAATGCAACAATTAATTGAAACATGGGCTATATTAGTTCATAGAAATAGTTTGCCTTTCAAAAACATCTTATTCATTTGATAATTTTATGACATTTGTATGGAATAATATAACATTCGCTGCTTTATTTCATAGAAATGTCCAGAAATTAGCAAATGAATAAGATGTTTTTGAAACTGGCAAACCATTTCTATCAACTAATATAGCTCATGTTTTAATTTATTGTCGCATTGACAGCACCATCCTGTATAAATTTTATACTAAAAATACTTTGCAAAGCATTTATTAGTTAAATTAATTCATATTTTTGAATTGTATTTGAAGAACATTTTCACTTGTAGGAAATAGGTACCTACCTATATTGTACTTTATACAAATGTTTGAGCACAGTCTTCATACCGGACCTAACATTAACTTAATTCAATAATTTTCAGGTATGACATTAAATATATTGGAGTGGTGATATTCTTTAAATTACTTCTAGTAAATAAATATTGTATGGTTCTCTTCTTGTCTCATATTTTTTTAAATTATATAAGTATAGTCGACAGCACATCAAGCATAACAGTTTGACCTTGAGACCGCCTTTACTGCGTTCGTAATAGAGGCGGTTTTCGTAGTGCATCTGTTATACTTAATGTGCTATCGTCTGTACAAAAGGAGGTTTACGCCGCGTGACTTTTCATACAAACTTTCAAGTTGAAAATATTGGAAAATAACAAATCGAAGCTAACAATACGACATGCATAAAGCAAATCAGGCTAGACTAATCAGTTAAAAGAGGATTTTTCGAAAAGTCTAATAATAATTGAGTAAGAGCAATTTTAAGCTTGCCATACAAACCAATAATCGCCAAGCTGTGCCCTCGATTGCTTTCACGCTAAAGCAATGTCGGAAAACAACATGTGGCACGTGGGTGTTGAAAGGCACGTGGATCTGGAGGCTGTGGTGTGGGCAGCGGGCAGTAAAATATAATCCAGACTGTAGGATTACTTCAACATGATGTATTTATTAAAATACACGTTAAGTAACATGACTTATAAAACAATCTAATTATATTAAACTGGACAGTACAAAACCATGTCCGGGCAGCTCGGCCATTAACCCCAAAGAGAA
The DNA here is from genome assembly GCA_947347705.1 of Nymphula nitidulata. Lineage (NCBI taxonomy): Eukaryota > Metazoa > Arthropoda > Insecta > Lepidoptera > Crambidae > Nymphula > Nymphula nitidulata. The sequence continues at coordinate 15,293,679 of OX374618.1, read as the reverse complement.
AGAGTGATAGTTTAAATTTAGTGTTGTATGAACAAATAATGTTACTATCATTATTGCCAGTACAAACAGTTAATTATTAATATAGAGCATACTTCACACAATTCAACACTTCCTCTTATGCTCTATCATAATATCACAGAAGTATAGCATGCGTTGTAACATTACATTTAACATAATACAAACATGACAAAAAACTACCACATGCTACATTTTCTTAACATTACAGTCACTGGCAAAACTCAAATGTTTAACTGAACACAACGGTTTTGTAAGCATATCAGCAATCATATCCTCAGCCTCAGATCGCAAATTTGTATGATATGTATGAGACATCAATATTATTTTTAACAATTAAGTCATTAATATAATGGTAACGCAAATCAATATGCTTAGTCCGCTTGTGACAGTATTCTCTAACACTTATCAATCTTAGCGCCCTTTGATTATTATCATTATATAAGGCGACTTTCTCACTTCAATTTAAAATTTCATATAAAAAATTTCTAATGTAACATAGGTCTTTACAAACGTCGCTCATTGCCAAATACTTAGCCTCAGTGGTAGAAAGTGTTACAAAGCGCCGTGATTCCCAGTTAATGGTATCATTACCTACTTTCACAATGAAAGCTGTGAAGGACCTCCTGTCATTTAGATCATTAACCCAATCTGCATCAGCGAAAGCAGATATATCAAGATACACTTTGTAAAATACAAACCATAATTAATCGTTCCTGCAAAATATCGCAAAATACGTTTAGCAGCAAGCTAATGTGACTCATCAAAATAGTTATTAAACTGAGCCAGCTGACTGCAAGCGAAAGATATGTCGGGTCGAGTATACACTCTCAAGTCTATTAAACAACCTAACAACTGCCTGTAATTATATAATTCTGCATCCCAAATCTCGCCAGTAAACTTTTTACATAATTTGACTGGCCAAGTATTAAAGCATTCTTAGATCTATCCCTGGTGATGTTTATACCCAAACAATTATTCAAAATTTCTAAATCTTTGACATTAAAATTGTTTTGTAACAGCTTTACTAATTCTTTTTTATTTCTGATATTCTGACTACACAATATATAGAAGTCGTCAACATACAAGGCAATAACAATAAAATCATCACCAGACTCCTTAGTGTAAACACAAGGTTCACATTTAGTTTGTGTTAAACCATAACTAGTGAGTGAGTAAACTATCAACCTTACAGTTCCATAAACGGCCTGCCTATTTTAACCCATAAATACCTTTTAATAACAAAAACATACTTTATCTTTATTTCCATTGATTAAACCTTCAGTCTGCTCCATAAAAATAGTTTCCTTAAGATCACTTAATTAATTACTCACAGATTCAAGAAAGCTGTAGTAACATGAAACATAATAATATCTAAATTCCTTTTATTGGCCAGAGTAAATAATATTCTCATACTAGAATGGCGTACAACTGGAAAAAATGTATCATAATAATCCACCCCCTGAATTTGAGTGAAGCCTCGGGCAACTAACCTGGCTGTGTACTCATCAAAATTTCCCAAAGCATCATGTTTGGTCTTATAGACCCATTTACATTTTATTACATTATTACGAGACGGAGGTCGATCCACAATTCTCCAAACATTATTAGTAACAAACGAATTATATTCGTGTTGCATATAGCAGCTTTCTAATCTTGGCTATTAGGAGATGAAATAGCTTCTTCATAAGACTGGGGCTCATTAAAAATACTATAATTTTGTACAAGCATAGAAAGGTCATAATCAGAATACCTTGTTGGTGGTACCATACGTGTACTACGCACAGGTCGATCAAGAACAGACATGGGTACCTCTGGACTCATCACTACTTCCCCTGCAGCCAACAACTCATTGTCTGATGATGATGAGCTGCCAATCTCCATGATTGGAGACCGGAAGTCGGAGTCACTGTTGGTACTGATTGGAGACTGATAATCGGACCCATCAACACTACAATTCTCCTTAACAATGGACTCTAAAATCACAGATAAAGGATTAACCTTAGATTGACTAGAATCTCCACTAGAACTTAGTTCAGAATTAAAATTTGTTATCAATTGCAATTGATTATTCAAATTAATAAATAAGAAATTAATGAATAATTCATTAATTTCTTATTTATTAATTCAGTATTTATAAGTTCATTATTTTTATTCGATTCTAAAATACAGCCAGAAATAATATTCTGCTGTGAAATATTAGGAATTAAATAGTCATTACCAAAATCATATTCATTTGTATCCATGGTCATTGCATTTTTAAATTAAAATCATGATAAAACTTGTGCTCAATATAAGCTACATGTCTAGAAAAATCTACATTTAGAGGATTAGAGAGCTTTACCAATCTATAACCTTAAGTATCTTCACCATGTCCAACAAAAATGTACAATGTAAGTACTTTTGGGATCCAACTTAGTACGCTTTTGCTCGGAGACTAGAGAATTGGCTATGCAGCCAAATACACGGAGGTGACCAAGATCTATTTAAGATCTAGTCCAGACCACCTCAGGAATCGATCCTGACAAAGCAGCAGTGGGGCTCCTATTATTTAAATATATTGCAGCTATACCGCCTCTCCCCAATAGCGCTTGCAGAGACCACTTTCCTGCACCATGCACCTAACCTTCTCCATCAATGTCCTGCTAAGACGTTCACTTACCCCATTATGAGCAGGACAATAAGGTACCATCACTTGGTGTATGATATCCTCTAATTATTCAAATAAGTAACGAATCGTGCATTGCAGTATTCGCCACTTTCGTCTGAACTTAATCGGCAAACCAGCTTGCTTCTGACTTACATCGTATTAAATATCCGAATGTTTTCCTGGTGTAGTCATCAGTAAATGTCACAAGGTACCTCGCACCTCCCCAACTGCATACAGAGACGGGACCAAACACAACAGAGTGTATGAGCTCTAGAGGCTTATCGGCTCTTTTAGCCTCTCCTTTTGGGTAAGACTTGGCCTTCATCTTCCCCTCAAGGCAAGCTATGCAGTTCTGCAGTGAATGTCGTATCATCATTGTTCCGAAACAATACACCAGAAACCAAACCATTCCTCAGAGCACACATACCTCCAAAACTTAAATATCCAAGTCTCTTGTCTTGTGCCAGACTCCAGTCGACACACTTAAAGCAGTATCAGCACAATGTGCTATCTGCATACCCAGCAGGAACCCTGGAAGAGTGCACCTGTGAAACACACCGATTAACATCTACACCTAACACATAAACTCCATTCTTTTTTAAAGCTGTTCAAATAACTTTGCCATTTTCAAAAATATTACATTGCTCTTTGGAGAAAACAAAACCTTTCTCAGATAACTTTGAAACTGAAAGTAAGTTCAGACCGGCTGGTCGAGTGGTCTGTACCCCTTGCTATACGGACTGCTCGATCGAGAGGTCCCGGGTTCGAATCCCGGTAGGGGAAAATGTTTGTATGATGAATACGAGCATTTGTTCACGAGTCATGGATGTTTGTATATTTATTTAGTATATTTCTAATATTTATATATATATATATCAATACTTATCCGTTATCTAGAATCCATAAGCTCTTAATGTTGCTTACTTTGGGCAAGATAATAGGTGTGAGTTTATGAATATTATTATTATTATTAATAATTAAATTGGTGGAAAACTTGAACACAAACAATACATCACATAACATTATCTTATTTTTACTTAGGGCAATCTGAACATTTCCTAGGCCCTCACCATTGGCGTAGCTAGAGATTTTTCCTAGCATGTTTTTTTTTATACTGCTAAGGTGGCAATCAAGCATACCGCCCTACCGTAACCTATGGACGCTTGCAACAACAGGGGTATCACTTGCGCGTTGCCGACCCTGTAAAAATCTTTTCACGCCTTTTTTGAAGAACCCCATGCTGTACTCGTTCGAGAAAACCTCTGCATGAGCTCCCGCTCATTCCACAATCTGAGCGTACGCGGGAGAAAGTTTCTCTGAAACAGTACAGTACGCGACCACTTTGGTTCCAATATGTGAGGATGAACTCCCTGTCGGTGGCGAGTAGTGCGATGATAGGAATAAGCCGTGGGTATCATGTTAAATAGTTCCTCAGAACACGCCCCCTTATACAAACGCTAGAACACACACAAGGAGGCAAAATATCTCCTTAGGCTTAAAGGTTTAATACCGCTTGTGAGCTCAGGATCGTCGACAATTCTCATAGCGCGTCTTTGGACCACGTCAAATGGTCCAAGCTGGTATCTAGGTGCTTCCCGCCCATAAATGGCAACAGTACTCCATATGGGGCCTGACTTAAGACTTATACAGTTTTTGCACCGAAGAAAATACCGTCGCGCTCTATAGAATACACCTAGCTTCTTGAATGCCAGCTTGATTTTATCCTCCAAAAATGACTGCGCAACTGCACGTCACTAGAGATACCAACACCAAGGATCCCGATACTCGTAGAGATGGAAAGCATGGTGTCAAGGAATTGTGGATCTACAGCGAATGAAGTTTTTTTTAGCGGTGAACGCTCAGACTTGTCTCTTAGTGGGGTTGAATTGGACTTAAGTTTAGTAGTCGGACTCTGATTAGAGACCTCTCGATTTTAGACACAAGTCCACCGCGACTTTCCTACACTGTAGGACCGAGGGGTATTAGCACGACTCGTGTAGTAAGCATCATCATTACTGTCATCTGCATAACAATGCAGTCCATCAATAGACATATCATTGAAATGCAGCAGGAACAATGTTGGAGACAGCACCGAGCCTTGCGGGATGCCAGCGTTAATGACCATGCTATCCGAGCAACTGCCGTTAACGATGGCTCTTATGCATCTGCTGGAAAAAAAGCTAGCGACCCATTTGCACAACCCCTCAGGCAGCCCGTAAGTTGGTAACTTCGAAAGAAGACCCCTGTGCCAGATCCGATCGAACGCCTTCGCTACATCAAGGCTAACAGCCAATGCCTCACCATGACTCTTAATGGCAAGAACCCAACGGTGCGTGATATACACTAGAAATCATCCGGCGAGCGACTGTGGCGAAAACCATATTGACGGTCACTGATTAGGTCATGATCCTCTAGGTACCTGAGAAGTTGCGTATTTATAACGCGCTCCATCACCTTTGATAGAAGAGAGGCTATAGCGATTGGCCTGTAATTCGACGGGTCTGATCTATCGCCCTTTTTGGGCCAAGTTTGGGTGGAGTAAGAAAGCGCGGAGAGACGCGTCAGAACAAGACACAACTCAGGAGCACACTGCTTCGGCACCACTGCCGGTATACCGTATGGCCCGCTCGACTTATGAATATCTAGAGATGACAACTCGCGCCGTACCTCCCATTGCGTAATGGAGATCTCCGGCATAGAGTTGCCGCACCAGGGCCACCGGCATTATTGTACAGCATACTTCACACAATTCAACAGATTTACTCAAGTATTAATTTGGTTAAAGACTTAAATCATGTATATAAAAACACATTCGCAATTAATACATTATTTTAGTGGACCTATGGTAAAAATGTCACGGGAACAAGAATAATATAGGAACTCGCGGTAAAAGTTATGCGGTGTTGTAAAATGTAATTTAAAACATCAGTACCTGATACTGATCTGAGCTGATCAGTTGACCACGCGTCTCTGAGCCGCGCGGCATGGTACCTCGCAGAGCTACCGGACGGCGCCTCATGATCGCAGCCTTGGGTTGGGTAGGTATCATAAATGCGTGCGTGGTAGGTACTTGATCATTATGTTGTTGCGGAGTTATTAAGAGGGGGCATAAAGCAAATCACTAATCGTAGATTTGATTTTAATCGTATTATATCAAATCCAAATGAGCTGAAATTTTAAATATGGTAATTACATTATATTTGTGAGGGTTGTGTCAGAGCAAAAACATGAATTTATAAAATTTTCTCGATAGAAAAAAATCACAAAGATACCTCTGACTTCCAACGAGATTCAATTTATTGCCCAAATCACATTACTTCACCACTGGGAAAATTGATAAATATAAGAGTCACCATGTTTCCGAGGGCTTCTACTAGCGATTTTTCAATATATGTTATGGTTTGCAAGTAATTAATTAAAAAACTGTATTGGCGCATACTCCATTTTCCTTCCGCGCTAAACGCCATCGTCGGTCTCTGTCAGTCGCATGGTAGGCCGCATGATATTTGTTTTGTTTCACTAGACGGGAAGACTATGTTTCTGCGTTCTCGCGCGCCCTCGTCAATATTCTCGCAAATAATTTGTAGTTTATAACTTAAAAACCATAATTTAGTACATATATTTTAAAAGACTATTACTTAAAAATTGAATGAAACGTTGTAAATTGTGATTTCTCATAATTATTGAAATAAAATGCTATAAAATGAAACTGAAAATTCAAATGACGGCTAGGTGTCAAACTGAAGTCTTTTGTTTACTTACTTTTTAATTATTGATATCGACCTTATTTTTATGTACATTGAGCAGAAACCGCATTGTTTTTGCAATCTCAGTAGGCGTAGTATATGTAAAATAAAATCATGCTTTGTGTTTCTTAGTGACTTACTCGTATTTGATTTATTTGTAATAAAACTTTTTTCGATGATCGAAATTTTCATATGTATTTATAATACAGAAATCACAATATTATCGGGCAGTTATCAATATGCAGTTGGAGAATCCAACACTTTAGTTTATTATAAACATGGTATAATAAACTTTATTGCAATTTAATGATAACAATGTTTTTTCAGATCAGCATCGAATTAATATCACCAAAACTACACCTAATTAAAAATTTTGAATAAAGCGAAGTCAGTAGTAAATAAAATATGCTATCTACTATAAGATTATTAATAACAAAAAACCGGCCGAATTGAGAACCTCCTCGTTTTTGAAGTCGGTTAAAAATACATTATAGATGTCATAACATAATGTTAGTTAAAGTTTATTTCTTTTGGATCACTAGAGGTGTTAAATTCCATGAGTGGTGAGATAAACAACAGTAAATTAAAACACGGGATATATTTGTTCATAGAAATAGTTTGCCACTTTAAAAACATCTTATTCATTCGATAATTTTATGACATTCGTATGAAATAACAGAACATCGGCTGCACTATTTTATAGAAAGGACATGTACTAAGAGTGATTCCGGTTCACCAGCTGTGTCGAAAGTTGTCGAAATAATATTACGAATTAATTTAGCATTTTTCAGTACAAAATATATGAAAAATGTTTTGGCGATTTCTGACACGTAATCATTTAAATTAATGGTGCCTTATATGTAAATATATTCTCATCCGTACTTAAACAAAATTTTTCTGTGACTTCCCTTTGCGTACCGCTTCAGTAGTTGTTTCGATTTTATCATTTAAAATAATCAGTTAAGTAATGACCAGTACGTCTCTTATAGGCTGCAAATCCTATTAAATTTCAATGTCTCTCTGACCAATATTAGTGAGCATCTCGATATATGTGCCCGGCTACATCATTGTGCCAAGGTTACTGACACTTTTTTTAAATAAACAGAAAGAAAAAAAATATTTTATTTAAATAGGCCACAAAGAAGCACTTTTAAATCGTCAAAAAAACACATTTTGACGGTGGTGTTGAAACATAACAAATGATTCAACACCACCTCATGTACAGCGATTAGATGAGTATTTAAGCGCAGACAGCCACTAAGAATTCCAAGTGTTGGAAGAACGACAAAGAAATGAGTCACTAAACGTCTGTGTGAGTAATGTTGGAGTGGAAACAGTGAATTGATGACTCCGAAAACTGGCACGCGTGCACTTGAGTAGGAAAAAGGAAGCTGAGATAAGGCCTAAAAGCTCATCACAGCACTCTTCATTATTATAGCCAATAGAAGGCGCTTCTCATAAGCTCGCTCGTAGAGGCTCAATTGTCCTTGTGTACCTCTATATCACTAATTATATGTACAGCTCGAACACTGCAATCTTTCCCATGCTTATTAGAGTGCAATCCCACAGGTGCGAGTTATATTTCACGCACGATCGGTCCTTTGTTATAAAGCAGGCATACTTAGTCAGCCGTGAAAAATCAATGCACCTCGTCGTGTAGTTTCTTTGCTTTGGATTACAGCATATCTCCATGAGTAATACTCTGAAGAGAAGGCAGGGGAATGAAAGGCGACATTTTAGTTGTGAACGCGCACACTCGTAGTTTTTAGCATTAAACTCAACAAGATTATTCGAACCGCATTTGGATATAATAAGGTTTAACGAACACAACAACGCTGCCTGTTAAGCTCGACGGTAATATTCATTCTCTCTTTCTCGGTGTCAATGCGTTCCGCCCCTGGGCAACCGTAATAACAATTAACCATGCACTGTACTGTCATCTGCATAGCTAGTAATGTTTAAATGATTCAGTTCAAACTGATGTAGCAGCAATATTTAGTACAGTTTATGAAGACCTAAATTTTGAACAAAATATAATTTTATTTTCAAAAGTAAATAGTTTGTTCATTAAATTTTTTAGCGTATCTATTTTAGTCGTAACTTTTTCCAGGTGGGTGACATATATTCATTTCTCTTAATGTGCCAACTACATCTAATTCAAGAGCACCCAGAAATAAATTACCGACATTGATTTGAAATTAGAGATGATTTTGGAATGCTGCACCATTTACAAAAATTATTAATGCAGTGGATAGTTGATATGTGTGCGAAAAATAGTACAAGGATACATTATATTTCATTCAATAAATTCAAACAAGACTTAGATCTTAAGTTTACAACGATTGATTATTTTTTTTAATTTGAAAAAAAATTTTGAATTAGTGAATTAACTATGTGTCGCCTTGACGAAAATTTGGTCTAATTTAACAACTTCCCCTAGTAACAATAAAAATCTAGACTTCAATATTCCATTGAGCCAATATAATTATTATTATAGACTAGAAATGCATTACATTTACTCTTTTCACGGCCGCGGGAGATGTGGTGTTCGGGAGGTTCCGCTTTTCTCGTGGTCGCGTCTCCCGTCCAAGTTCGTCTTGAACGGGGCCGTTTTCCCATAGAGGGTGCCAGGCCCGTAGCGACGGAGGGCGGCTGCGAGAGGGACCTTGCTTTCATGTGAATATTTTGCGTATACTATGCTATGACGTCCGGAGGTGACTAGACGAGCTCGATTGACAACACACTGCAATCGTGCCTCGCGATGCGGGGGGTGCGGGTGAAATTTGATTTTTTTCTAGCTTTAGGCGCCCTCTTAAGGATTTAAAACTATGATTTAAAATATTAATTGAAATCAAATGGAAAAATTATTTGGTTCAAAATTAAACATTTGTGATATATAATGTATTTACATATTTTGATAAGGAATAAAAACATGTTTTCAAAACAATTTCTCAGATAATGCATTATTTTAGAACAAAGTTGATTACCAATGGTTATAGTATCAATTTCAAAAGATAAACTTATGCTGTCGCAGGCTTTTTTTAGAACTTATAGGAAAACAATTCAATACATGATTTTTGCGAACTTTCACCGTTATTTTTCTCCGTTTTTGCAACATTTTTCATTGTTGCTCAGCTTCTATTGGTCGTAGTGTGATGTTTTACACCCTATAGTGTTCCGCGATAAATGGACTATCCAACACAAAATAATTTTTCAATTTAAATTAGTAGTTCCTGAGATTCGCGCGGTCAACCAAACAAACAAACAAACTGTTCAGCTTTATAATATTACTATAAATTACACTAGCATGTCTTGCTTATGCATGGCAAGTTTTGTTAGAATGGGTTTGTACGTTTTCAATGTTTCTGACTTGAAACTTTGTATGGAAAGCCGTGCCGCGTAAACCCCCATATTGTAAGATGTCATGAAAATTTTCATCAGTTTGTCCTAATTATCCATAATACTATTCTGTCAAGAAAGTACCGGGAAAAGATCAATGATACACAAAATGTTAGTCATTCATCCAAATTACTTTATCACCTTCAAAGTATGCTCTTTCAGAAACGATACACTTACGCTAACGAATAATCCAATGTTTATTTAGTATATTTCTAATATTTATATACATATTATTATCAATTTTAATCCGGTATCTAGAATCCATAACACTCTTAATGATGCTTACTTTGGGCTAGATAATAGGTGTGAGTGTATAAATATTATTATTATTATTATTATAAGTATCTTTTAAGCAGGTATAATATTCTTAATTTTTGATTTTAACATTATTATAAATGTTTGAAAAATTACTTAGTAATTAAAATAGAATAAAACTAGAAAAATTTCACGTCCTGAGGCAGGAAACGAACCTGCGACCTTTCGCTATCCGGGCGACTGCTCTGACCACTGAGCCACCCAGGACTTGGGATATCCCTGTGAAATTCTTCTAGTCTATCTTGTATCCTGTTTGTTGGTTCCTGCCTCAGGACGTGAAATTTTTCTAGTTTTATTCTATTTTAATTACCAGGTATAATATTTTAAATTTTTACAGTGTATGATTGTTTATTTATTTTGTACGGTTGTAGTAACTGAGCGTCATGAGAACTGGACCAAGAGTTGGAGGGATTGCTAAAACTTTCAAAACTACTCTTGGTCTAGTCATCCTCACGCTCACGTAGTATTGTGATTTGAAATTCGCAGGAATTAATCCTTCAATGCCCAGACGTCATCAATAGATGACATAAAAAATTAATTGTGTCTGGTTTATCGGACTTTGATGGTTGTAAGCTACTATGAAAAGTAGTGTTTCATTAGTAATCGGTTATTTTAAATAATTATATTTTAAAACATTTCTTTTTTAAAAAACTGACACATTTGAAAAATTGGCCCTATGACTAGCGCAGCGGGGCAACCGCCTAACTGCCTTGGTATAGTTTATGATGTCACGATGTCATTTTGTAAGTTATTGGCATAATTTGTAGAATAAAACAGTCTGTTTTTACATAATACTCATTCAATAGCGTATTCGTGACTTTATTGATGTGTGGTGAATGCCATAACGCTTTAAAAATGGCATCGTCACGTCATAAACATTACCAATATTCATACCAATGCAGTTCGGCGGTCGCCCCGCAGAATGGCTATCCATTCTGAATAAAATTATTCATTATCATGTAAAAATTCCGAATAGCTTGAAAACCTTATTAGGATTACACAATGTTACTTGAACATAAAAATTTAATAGTAATTAAGCAGGTACTTACTATTTGTTTCTATTGAATAATGCATACTTAGTAGATATTGTCCTAAATTTTTGCGAGTGCCTAGGTACTACACATTTGGAACAAAACCACATTACCGGATTGGACTCGCGTTTAATTATATTTTATATCTGACGTTTCGATTACCTACTATACACCGAACGTAGTTACGGGGTAACCACGAAAAAAAAAGACCAGAAGTCTTCCGGTACACTGGTTTTATTTGAAATGAATAAGTAATACATTATTAAGTAATGTAAATATTAGGTTGGGGAATTATTTATTTATATTTATTTAATCTCTTTGGCTGTACTATTTGTATCTGGCTGGTTTTGGTGTCATTAAAAGTTAAGATTTTAAAAAAGATAATTCCAAGTTCAAATTAGGAAAATGTGTGTTTTTCATTTGTTTTTCGTACTGTCAAGATGAGTTAATCTAATGAAGAAATTCGATACATTTTAAAATTTTACTACAAAAAAGGTAAAAATGCAACGCAAGCCGCGAAAAAAAATTGCGATGTTTATGGACCTAGTGCAGTGTCTGTGAGAGTAGCAAAAATTTGGTTTAAGCGTTTTCAATCCGGAAATGTTGATATCAAAGATGCACGTCGCTCTGGTCGCCCTATTACGGATAAAATTGATGCCATTTTTGAAAAACTGGAGGAAGATCGGCATATCAGTAATTACGACGTAGCTGAAGAACTGGGAATTGATCACAAAACAGTTTTGGCGCATTTAAAAAAAAATGGGTACACAAAAAAGCTCGATATTTGGATACCCCACGAGCTTACTGAAAGGAACCTAATGAACCGTGTACTCATTTGTGATTCTTTATTACGACGTAATAAAACCGAACCATTTTTGAAGAAGCTGATAACTGGTGATGAAAAGTGGATCACGTACGACAAGAACGTCGTAAAAAAAGGTCGTGGTCATAGGCCCTGTGGCTAAACCCGGGTTAACTCGCAACAAGGTGATGCTGTGTGTGGTGGGATTGCAAGGGCATTATTCATTATGAGCTGTTACCACCAGGCAGGACCATCGATTCTGAACTCTACTGCGAACAACTGATGAGATTAAAGCAAGAAGTTGAGAGAAAGCGGCCGGAATTAATCAACAGAAGGGGTGTGGTTTTTCATCATGATAACGCTAGACCTCACACATCTTTAGCCACTCAGCAAAAATTAAGAGAGTTTGGCTGGGAGGTGTTAATGCATCCGCCGTATAGTCCTGACCTTGCACCTTCAGATTTCTATCTGTTTCACTCTCTTCAGAATTCTCTAGGCAGTGTCAGGTTAACATCACGAGAAGACTGCCAAAACCACTTGTCGCGGTATTTTGTTTAGAAGCCCCAAAAATTTCTATAGCAATGGGATCATGTCCCTACCTACAAGATAGCAAAAAGTTATCGAACAAAATGGTACCTACATACTTTAGTTAAATGTAAATAAACTATATCAAAAAATGTTTTGAATTTTCTTAAAAAATGCGAAGAAACTTTTCCTCAACCTATTATATACGATACGTACCAGTTGAGGAGCTCGGTGGCGATGGCGCATGGCGTAGTGGTTTGTGCGCTCTGCTATCCGATTCTCTAATCTAAAGTCAGCTGCCTTGAATTCGTGGTTGTGGCAACGCTGTCATACCTTTTCGCGTTTCTTTGACAACCGTTGGCGACACTAGCGATTAAACGACGAGCACGGCATGAGATGGAACTTTAAGTTGTTTGTTTTTATTTATTTATGTTAAAGACATTGAAAGAATAGATAGATACATTTTAAACACAAGAAAAACTAAATCAAAAAATATCGATTGTACTGAACGGTTAAACTACGAAAACATCTATTGTCAGAGACAAATATGCACAGCCACAAGATCGACGTAGAGATTAATGAATACGGTTACGAACAGCGCTGTGATCAAACGTCAAAATCAATGGCGGCTCGTCGTCTTGTCAGTCGTCAAGCTCGATGTCGAATAAATATTTTCTGTTAGTGAATCACACAGTTGAGCTTCGATTATTGGAAAGCATTGCATTTATCCGGTAGGGCTGTGGGCCCGACCTATTATCCCTATTCTGATCTGCAGGTTATTCGCTCATAACTTATATCTATTCCAGTCCAAAGTGAGTGTTTTATATCTCCAGCCCCCTTATTCGCCTTTCCTTATTCGCAATGTGTATAGTATAAAAGGTTGTAGGCACCAACGTCTACCACCTTTTAAATACACATTGCTGTTTCACGCTACAATGAATCAAAGTGTTTCGTTGTGAAAAGTAAAAACACCGAATATTTTATCCACCGGCACTTGCGTTAGCGAATAAAGGGGCAGATCATTACTACGTAGTTCGATGGAAAATGCGTTCGAGGCACCCACCTACCAAACCGTTGTTGATTACATTGATCTTATGATTACAATAATAAATTTCATTAATAAACCTTGTTAGGGCAAAGCAATATATAGTGGTCCAAACCTGATGGATATTTTTATTATATAGTTGACCAACTACTATAATAAAAATCGGTTCCCACCAACATTACCTACAGAGGATCTTTAATTAAAATATTGATATATCTCTACCTCGATGGAGAAATATTTGATTAACTAAGGAGTGAAAGCAAGAGTTAGATAAATAATTGAATTACCTACTTAGGTAATGAAAATAGTTCATTATTTAGTGAAAGTAATTAAAAATAATCTTGCTGTCCTATTAATTATTTACTATTTTTTTTCTCCATATACAGGCTGGTGCCGTCAATACGGCAATAAATTAAAACATGGGCTATATTAGTTCATAGAAATGGTTTGCCACTTTCAAAAACATCATAATAGGTTGGGGAAAAAGTTTCTTCGCATTTTTAAGAAAATTCAAAACATTTTTTAATATAGTTTATTTACATTTAACTAAAGTATGTAGGTACCATTTTGTTCGATAACTTTTTGCCATCTTGTAGGTAGGGACATGATCCCATTGCTATAGAAATTTTGGGGCTTCTGATCAAAATACCGCGACAAGTGGTTTTGGCAGTCCTCTCGTGATGTTAACCTGACACTGCCTAGAGAATTCTGAAGAGAGCGAAACAGGTGGAAATCTGAAGGTGCAAGGTCAGGACTATACGGCGGATGCATTAACACCTCCCAGCCAAACTCTCTTAATTTTTGCTGAGTGGCTAAAGATGTGTGAGGTCTAGCGTTATCATGATGAAAAACCACACCCCTTCTGTTGATTAATTCCGGCCGCTTTCTCTCAACTTCTTGCTTTAATCTCATCAGTTGTTCGCAGTAGAGTTCAGAATCGATGGTCCTGCCTGGTGGTAACAGCTCATAATGAATAATGCCCTTCCGATCCCACCACACATACAGCATCACCTTGTTGCTAGTTAACCCGGGTTTCGCCACAGTCTGTGAAGCGGTGAAGCCTGATCGGCCTTTGACCACGACCTATTTCGCACGTTCATGTCGTACGTGTTCCACTTTTCATCACCAGTTATCAGTTTCTTCAAAAATGGTTCGGTTTCATTACGTCGTAATAAAGAATCACAATTGAATACACCGTTCATTAGGTTTCTTTCAGTGAGCTCGTGGGGTACCCAAATATCGAGTTTTTTTGTGTACCCATTTTTTTAAAATGCGCCAAAACTGTTTTGTGGTCTATTCCCAGTTCTTCAGCTACGTCGTAACTACTGATATGCCGATCTTGCTCCTGTTTTTCAAAAATGGCATCAATTTAATTCGTAATAGGGCGACCAGAGCGACGTGCATCTTTGACATCAAAATTTCCGGATTGAAAACGCTTAAACCAAATTTGTGCTACTCTCACAGACACTGCACTAGGTCCATAAACATCGCAAATTTTTTTTGCGGCTTGCATTGCATTTTTACCTTTTTTGTAGTAAAATTTTAAAATGTATCGAATTTCTTCATTAGATTCACTCATCTTGACATTACGAAAAACAAATGAAAAACACACATTTTCCTAATTTGAATTTGGAATTATCTTTTTTAAAATCTTAACTTTTAATGATACCAAAACCAGCCAGATATAAATAGTACAGCCAAAGAGATTTTATTACAAGTTCATACATACTATAATGCGAAAAGCCTTTTTCCCCAACCTAATATTTATTTAATAATTTCATGACATTTCTACGACATAATGCAGCCAATGCTAAAAAGGTCATGAAATTATCAAATGAATACGATGTTTTTGAAAGTGACAAACCATTTCTATGAATTAATACAGCCCATGTTTTAATTAATTGTCGTATTGACGGCACCACCCTGTGTATAAGGACGGCAAAGGGATCAAACCTATACAGCCACGTCTTATACAAGGTGTATCAGAATAACCAATAAAAAATAAATTCTTTATCGAAAACTTAAAATGAAAATGTCACTACTGTAGTAATCGGCCTTTAGTAATTTTAGGTTGTACTAGGTTATGTTGTATTGTTGGGGCAAACGTAGCCATACGTGGAGTGCGCATCCCGATAGCTGCACACATGCGCTATCTGGGACTAGTGCTGGACTCGCGCTGGAGCTTCCAGGAACACTTCCGCCAACTGTGTCCGAAGCTTATCGCGACTGCTGGGGCCCTTGGGCGGCTCCTTCCAAATGTGGGTGGACCGAGCGTCACCTGCCGCCGGCTGTATACCGGGGTGGTGCGGTCTATGGCCATGTACGGCGCACCGGTGTGGGCGGATACCCTGTTATCTCAAAACAAGGCCCTGCTGCGGAGATCGCAGCGGATCATGGCTAACAGGGCCATACGCGCTTACCACACCGTGTCGTATGAGGCCGCGTGCGTTCTCGCAGGGACCCCACCCTGGGACCTGGACGCGCTCGCGCTTGCAGACATATACAGCCGATGCGCGGAGGCTCGGAGGGAAGGAGCCCGACCATCGCCCGAATTGCTCCGGCGGTGGCGCGAACGGGCGCAGCGCTCGGTGCTGCTAGCCTGGAAAATGAGACTGGAAGCTCCAGCGTACGGCCACTGGACCATTGCGGGATTAAAACCGAGTCTGACGAGATGGGTGAGCCGGAAACATGGTTCTCTCTCGTACAGGCTCACACAGATGGTGTCCGGACACGGGTGCTTTGGGCACTATCTGTCCAGAATTGGGCGCGAGTCCAACACTCGATGCCACGAGTGCGCTTGCGACGACGACACGGCCCAGCACACGCTGGAGTTCTGTCCCGCATGGGCGGACCAGCGCCGTGTCCTCGTCGCGACAGTAGGGATGGACCTTTCGCTGGCGACCCTGATCAAAGCCATGGTCGCCAGCGCGACGTCCTGGGATGCGGTCGCCTCCTTCTGTGAGCATGTGATGCGCCAGAAGGAGGCCGCGGAGCGAGCCAGGGAGGAGAACCCTTCCGCAGAGCCGTTCCGCAAGAAGCGTACGGGCCGGCGGAGGCGAGCCTATGCTCTGCTCCAGCCACCGTAATCGGGGGCGTCGGCGATGGAATAGGGCTCCGTCGCCGACACCACACTCCCCCGTGCGGATAGAGATATCCCACGTTTTCCCGGGATATCTCTCTAACCCTGTGTAGGGGGCCTTGAGGGCCGGCTGCAGCGTGGCTATGCGGAAGAATACAACGTTTCCCGTGTAGCCATGCCACTACGCAGCGATGTAGGGAAAACTGTCAGTTTTAGTGGGTATGCCAAATCTATCTTACATGGTGAGTCCCACATAACCCTGTCGTGGCCCTCTATCACGGCTGGGTAGCAATAAAAGCTTTCTGACAAAAAAAAAAAAAAAAAAGGTTATGTTGTATTGTACTCAAGTAATTTTAGGTTGAATGACATTCACAGCTGATTACCAGCCGTCTATGTCGCAGCCGTCTGGTTAAATCAGCCGCTTAACTGGACAACTAGCCCGTTGATTGAATGCCGGCATCTAATCAAACGGCTGAAGTACAACTAGCCAAGTCATTGAGCGCAGCGTTGAACCAAATGGCTGAACGTCATGTCAGCCGTCTGATTTAAATTAGCCATCCAATTGGACGCCTAGGCAGGTCATTTAAATTAATGAGCTTTTGTGTGACTGTTTGAGTGATTGTTAGGTTCAAGGTTATTTTTTTAGACCACTTATCTTATAGTGGGGCCATGACTAAGTCACAGTGCACTTCGATCCATTCGGATCTTTTGTGCCTCCCCTGCGTTTACTCTTTCTGTGTCCAGAATATAGATGATATTAGCTTTACTATATCTTTAGGCAGAAAAAGTCTAGTCTTCTGGCTTTGGATATGCCACTTCCAGAAGGCTCATTCTGGTTCTAGCCAGGGCATCACAATGACACAAGAGATGCGTCATTGATTCCTGGCATTCATCACATGCTCGACAAAGTTGTGTTGGAGAGAGTTGCATTTCATGTAGCATGTGTGAACAATTCCCCACCCTACTAGCCCTGGAAAACTGTTCTTAAAAAGGTGATGGTATAAATAAAACAAATTGATTGTAAGTCGAGAACAATTTATTGTAATTCCTCAGGAAGGTCATTAATATGGAGAAATTCTCAACACCGCCAATTAGAAAATCAAACCAAAAATACAACGCCATCTAGTACTCAATTTTGTAACTAACTTTATATAGGTAATCTAGCATACTAAAAACTTTTATGTACACAATTTGACTTTGGCGATTAAACATTCCGCCCACCATGGACAAATAATGTCCATCCCATATTACAATTTGACAGTAATAAATAAATTTTGTTATGCTCACCACATCCTATTATAACTAAGAACAAAAACTATTTGTGTATAAATTTAATCTCCAATAACAGGAATAACAATCAAATAATTATTTCTATAACTTTAGTCGAATAAATTGAAAATATTCAGTTTATAGACAGGTTTTTTTGAAAACAGAGCCTTTACGTTTAAGAAACTGCTCGAGTAAGAGTGTATGACCCTATAAAGTTTCTTAAAGATTATGCCGTGCAACCAATCAACATGCCGGAGGAAGAACATCTTCTTTGACCGAAACCACATCTCCTACCTTGGGCTCAGAAGAGTGTTGTGACCAGACACAATGCTGGTAACCGACCCATTATTTGCTGGTTGGTTCGTGCAGAATTCTGTCGATATAAAATACACTTCCGATAACGTTGCCGAACGAGATTTTTTGCGTCAAGAATCATCCAATACTAAGGCCTTACAGAGTTGAGCATTATTTAAAGACCATCGTGCAAAGTGCACCGGTGATAACCTTCTACGATCAGATTCGTTAGATGTGACTTTAAAGGAATAAGTATTGGATGTATCAAATTTTCAACAACACCGGCCTTCTGCAAGCGTCCGCCCACCCTGAGGGTACCGTCGGCATCAAAGAAGGGACTAAGCGGGGTAAGTTTATTATTTTTATTTACATATTGTGACTTGACTAATGAGTTTATCTATTTCAGAAAGCAAGCTCCTTGGTACCACTGGATGCAGGTAAGTAAAGACTTTTTTATTTCTATAGTTAGGTAGTAAGTGTTTCTTTCTCTACTAAGAAATCTACGGCAATATGAAATAATCCTTAATGATAAATTCAATGAAAAAAATGTAGCTAATATATCGTCAGTTGCCATAGTTGTCATATCTATTTGAAGTAAATGGCATGAAATAATTTCTTTTTTTTCTAAATCTTTCATCTTAACAGTGCCTTTAGTATAATTCATCTGATTTTTATGCAGCCATTTAAATCTAACTTTCCAAATCTCAATTTCATGCAGTTTACTAGGACTGCATGATGCACAATCAACGGGGTTGGTTTCAGATGTAACATAATAATATGATGCCTTACAAGCATCGCTAAATCCCTGGAGCTCTACAACCCCAATAGTTTTGCGAGTTCCAGTCCACCTTGGAAGAGTAAAATCAATAAGATGAGGAATATCACCTCTAAACTCAAACCGATCATTTGAAATGTATGAAGGCCACTCTTCATCCCACTGAATACCTGATGACCATACTCTTTGGATAAATGCCTTTGCCATAGTTCTCACAGGAGCGAGCCAGCTGAGAGGGCCAGACAACCTTGCTATGTCATAGAGCACTTTACGTTTAGTAACGGCCGTTTCCAGTGAAGGAAGTTGGACAGTGTACTGAAACTCACCTTCCAGTCTATTCCATGATAAACCTAAAATTTTGATCAAAGAGTCTAATTTAAATTCCAAATTATCCTTTGAACCACCCTTATCATTGTCCAACTTCAGCAATAGCTCATTACTGCTACAACTCCATTTCTGAAGCTGGAAACCTCCGAGACTAAGCAATTCATAAATCCCCTGGTATATCTGAAGACCCTTGTCTTTAACTTGACAGCCGCTCACTAAATCCTTGACATAGAACTCGTTGACGTGTGTTGCCCTGTGGGCAGCAATATGAAGGTTTGCCCTTTCATCGTAAGCTAGATGCTGTAGAGATCTTACGGCCAAGTAAGAAGCCGATGATGTACTAAAAGCTATGCGTAAGTGAGGAAGATGTTGAATTTCCGAGTTGACATTACCAAGCCACAAAATTCGTTGAACATCAACATCGTCTCGAGCTACCTTAACTCGCCTGGACATTATGGAAATGTATGCGACTAAGCTTACTGAATGGCAGCGCCAGCGCAGAATAACATGCCTTAAATCGGGCTGAAGAGTTGGACCTACCAGAAGGTCATTATTCAAAGATGTTCCGTTATTAAGTGAACATGACGCATCATACACTCTCAGTTTTGTGGTGCTTCTCTCATTCCGAACAACTGCGTGATGAGGAAGATGAACTGCAGTAGGCTTATTTAATCTAAACTCTGGCACGTACTCGATATGCCCTAGTTTTAGGTACTCCTCAATCACTTCGAAGTATTGAATTTTCAGATCCTGGTTAGACATTAAACGGTTTTCTAGAAAAAGTAAACGTTTCTGAGCAACTTCATGCGAATTGCCATGCTTACACTTGGGATCATTAGCTTTAAAATGCAACTTGACTACATAGCGACCCGAATCATATCTAGTCGTGGTTCTAGGAAAAATAACCTTACACTTATGCTCCTCCTTTGTAAGAAGTCTATTATAGACAGAAGAGGTTTCTTCTATCTCCCAATACCCTTTCAAGAGATCATTGGTGGATATTTCAGTGTGCATACTAACAATTTTATTCCGTATAGAAATGAGGTTGAGCGGTGAACGTATATGGCCTGAAAGGATCCAACCAAACTTGGTTTTTTGTGCAATAGGATAGCCTGGTGGACCTTTGAAAATACCATCCATCAAAATCTGACCATACACCTCCGCGCCAAGTAGCAGATCTACCGGACTTGGGATGTTAAACATTGGATCTGCTAGTTCCATGGATGAAATTTGAGATGGTAGCATCTCAATGAATATTTTCTTCTCAGGAAGAAGAGAAGTGAGTTTTTTAAGAACATGAGCTTTAACTTCAACGGTAAAGTTGGGATTATGGCGTGATTGAAGCTTGATCATGACGATCCATTTAGACTGCAAACTAGAAGTCTGATCACTACCTAACCCTGAAACATAGCTCATATTTGAAATCTTTTTAAGACCTAACATCTGGACAACAGACTCAGTTATGAAAGAGGCCTGCGACCCTTGATCCAGAAGAGATCTTAAAACAAAGGTGCCTGTTCTCGCTTCTACTTTAACTAAAGCAGTGGCCAGTAAAACTTGGCTGTTCATATTTGAGAAACAAGACATGATATTTGGTACCTCGACTTGGGAGGATGGCCCCGCGCCATCTCCTGACGGATCACTAACATGATCGTCACCTTTAGGGACTGGTTTTGGGTGAAGCAAAGAATGATGTCTCCTTCTACAAATGCGGCAGGTGGTTGATTGGCGACAGGAATAAACAGAGTGATTTGAGCTCAGACAGTTAAAGCAAAGCCTGTTGGTTCGAGCAAACGTACGACGAACGTCAACATCTTCTTTAGCAAATTTCTTGCAGTTACATAATTTGTGAACATCAGAACAAAATACACAAGACATGGTAGCAATTGCATGCATAGCTTTAGGAATATAATGAGTAGAATTTTTCTGTTTACTAATTTTACAATCCCGGAACTCTAATGATTTAAAACGTTGATCCAAAAAGACCTTAAATTCATTTAATTTAGGTAACTCATGAGACGACCTACTAACTTCAACTTCCCATAATTTTCTAGACTCCGAATCAAGTTTTAAGCTGATGATGTAAATAACAAGAATATCCCAGGAATCGATACTAATGCCTAAATTCGAAAGAGCACTTAAGCACTCATTCGTTGTATCTAACAGTTCCTTAATAGCACTAGATGATTCTGACATTATATTCCTTTGGCTCATAAAGCGCTGTAAAACACAATTAGCCAAGTACCGTTTGTTATTATAGCGATGCTCCAATTGATCCCAACATATTTTATAATTACATGCAGTGATAGAAATATGCCTTAGCAATTGCTCAGCTTCTCCAACTAAATGGCTTTTTAAATAATGCAGCCTTTGAACATCGTCCAATCCTTTATTGTTGTGAATTAATGAAAGAAATAGATCGCGAAAACTTATCCATTCCGAGTATTTACCACTAAAATTAGGAATAGATATTTTCGGCAACTGAATATTAAAGGATTGGTCGGTATTCGGTACACATGCAGTATTAACCTCATTGAACTTAGCATCTCTAGTAAACTTCAAAATAGCTTCTTTTAATTCCGCTTTGTAAAATATGTAAATTTCTTCAGTTTGATCATAGGCGTCACAAGTGCAGTGCGTGGATCTTTCCAACTCTGTCGTACTAATTTCGGAAATAAGTTTTTGGTGTGTATCATAAAATGTTGACCATTGCTTTTCCAAAGCTTCCAGACGAGTTTCCAAGTAAGAAATGGTTATCCGCTCTTTAGGTGTCTTTTTGAAATTGATACGAGCCTTCTGAATCTTAACCTTATTATCTTCTTGTATTTTTGTGTAAGAATCCATGTTTAGTAGTACCAAATATTTCTCAAAATAATTTTATGTTGTAAATTTTTCTAAGTCAATGGTCGAAATCGTGAAAATTTTCTAAGTGTTTTCACATACACTTGGCTTAGAAAACGGGCATGGATTCCCCGTATGAACACTTTTTCCGAAACTATTCTAAGTCCCTAGCACTTGTGAAAATTCTACTGGTTACTTTAGCAAACTATTCTTGATCGAAATTTTCTAAGTCCATTTGACAGTTAACTACGTAAACCAAAGAGTACTCACAATTTCACTGCACAACTCACTTTTCCTGGTTCAACACTGAATCCGCTTCCGCCTTAGAAATCGCTCTTTTAGCGACCACGCTGCTGCAATGACGTCACTCTGATAGATACTTAAGGTATCCGGCTCGAAGGACCATGAACAATTCCCCACCCTATGGTCCTTCGAGCCGGATACCTTAAGTATCTATCAGAGTGACGTCATTGCAGCAGCGTGGTCGCTAAAAGAGCGATTTCTAAGCCAAAGTTAGTAGCCAAATGCCCTGTGAGCACCCCAATCAAGAAGCGAGCTTTTGTTCTACCGTTTGCATATATGTATTTACTCCATCCTCCTACATCCTCCCCTAGGAAAGATTTGGAGTGTTTTAATCCCGGTATTTTATTCCACTCAGATTTATGTCTGTTTTTGACACGCTCTTTAATGGCTGTGGTTATGAAACTTTGTGAAGGTGCTAGAAAGGGCTCAGATCCCAGTCATCAGTGTTTTCTGAGCCCTTCCTTGCCACTTCATTAGCTTTCTCATTGCCCATCACTCCCACATGGTCGGGCACCCAGATCAGTCTTACCCTGTTATGCCTACCAAGCCTGTTAAGAGCTTGTACAGCATTCAGGACCAGATCTGAGTTGATGCGCGGTGAGCTAAGTGCTTTAAGAGCTGCTTGGCTGTCACTAAGAATGTATATTGTTTTATTCTTAGTCCGTTGCTCTATAATTTTCATTGCACATAGGATAATAGCATACGTGTCCGCTTGGAAAACAGTTGCTACATTGCCCATGCTTTGATTTAATTGCATATCTTTATTATACACATCAGCACCCGTTCCAGAGTCCATCTTGGATCCGACCGTGAACCTAATCAGACTATTCTTTTCAGGAACTGGTCTACATTTCCATTCCTCCCTGGTAGGAATGCTAATTCTAAATTTTTTGTCGAATATGAATTTGGGACTTATTTTATCACATCCCATTTCCATATACCCGTCTAGGACAGATGCTCCTGCCCATTTTGTGTGTTTAGACAGAGGTTTGGTGTTGTCCCATAGACTTGCTATCTTAAGTCTATGCAAGGGCCTTCCTCGCCTCTGTTTCAATAACTATGTGCAGCAGAGGAAGGTCTAAGAGTACCCCCATCGCTGCCGTTGAAGTAGTTCTAAACGCTCCAGTGATCGCTAGACATGCTGTTCTCTGCAACTTGCCAAGTACAGCTTTGCAAGTTGCTAGCCTTGTTCTGGCCACCAGACGATACTGACGATATTTATGACCACAGAATCAAAACGATGTCGGTTATAATTGGTCACAAAAAATAACCTTGAACCTACCAATTAAACCAAAACTTTTCAGTACAAAACGAGCCATTCAATACGCCATGTCGTTAAACGATAAGTGAGTCTAGTTCAATTAACTATCGGGCTAGGCTAGGCATTCAATTAAATGCCGGCGTTTAATCAACGGGGTAGCCGTCCAGTCTAGCGGCTGATTTTTTAGCGGCGGTTAAGGATTGCGGTTACATATATTTTCCGTTATACCTCTGGAGTTCTAAGACAATTGAAAATTCAATTATATCTGGAATCGGATGCTTGGCGGGTTAATTCTGCAAATATTGCTTGCATTGAAATGCTGGTGCAACAGGAGAGTTTGGCGCGAAGTATTAGAAATACATGATGCTAGTATTGTCTTACATTTTCGCGAGCACTACACATTTGAAATAAAACCAATTTACCGGATTTAACTCGTGTTTAATTAGATGTTACATTAATAATAACGACATGTAACAACATTGTTAATGTAACATCTAATTAAAAGCGAGTTAAATCCGGTAAATTGGTTTTATTTCAAATACATGCTACTTTGATGAGGTTAACCACGATAAAATTCTTAACGTCTTTCACATGAAATTCACAAATAGAATGATCTTCCGATTGTACGTCAACAAAAACACCCGCTTTACAAAACTACACCAATTTTGTAAAACACCGTAGGTACGGTCAGACACAATTTTGTAATTATGTGAATTAAGAATCTTGACGAAAACATTTTTTTTGTTCATTCTTCCTATAATGGGAAGGCAAAGGGAACTAGTGCCGATACACAGCCACGTCTTGAGTATTTCTATATTTCTTCATTTATTGCATTGAAATGCTGGTGTTACACACTTCAATGATTTTGGGAGTATTTGACGCGAAGTATATGATGACAGTCTCCTTACGATACTATTTGATAAGGCGGATGGACAAAAAAAATCTTATCGTATTTCGCACAATAATCACTTATTCTAATAATCTTTTAGTTCTACGTCAACACAAACACTTCATTCATAAAACTACACCAATTTTATAACACAAAGTTCGCTCCGACACAATTATTAATTATTGTAATAAAAATCATTTTACCTTTTTTTTGATTCTCCTTATTTTTAAATTTTTTCTCTATTTCAGAGAAGTCAAGGAGAAATAGTGCATACAGCCATGACAAGTATATGCTTTAATTCTGCAAATATTGCATTGTAATGCTGGTGTAATACATTTCAATGCAACTTGGGACAGTTTGGCGCCCAATATATGATGAGAGTCGCCATGATGCTTCTTTGATGAGGTGAATAAACGCGATAAAATTCTTAACGTCTTTCTCATCAGATTCACCTAAATAAGAACGATCTTCCAATATGGATGTTGATGTATTCAAATTAAAATATAATTTTGACGCTTAATGGTACTTTTTATAATACAAATCCTAAAAACAATAGTTTATTGTATCATTACAGAATTTAAAGAATATTTAATAAACTTTATGCAATTAAAGCACCCCCAGTTCACGTGACGGCGAACACCAATCTTAGTGTATGACGTCACTTGTTAGCATCAAAGTATGTCAAAATGAAAACCATCTAAAACACCATATCTACCTATCAGTGCCTGGTAGGTAACCGGTGTCGTTACACCAGTTACGGCCTGCCCACGGGAAATTCGCTGCGGCGACAGTACGTACTTACTACGCATGCCACGGCATTGGGCGGGCAGACGCGGCGACTAGGGCACGTGTACAGAATCAAAATACGAAACCTATCCAACTGCAGAGAGGGGTAAGACAGGGAGATGTAATATCTCCGAAACTGTTTACCGCTGCGTTGGAAGATGTTTTCAAACTACTGGACTGGACAGGACTCGGCATCAACATAAACGGCGAGTACATCACTCATCTTCGATTTGCCGATGATATAGTAGTCATGGCAGAATCCCTGGAGGAATTGAACACAATGCTCGACGACCTCGACAGAACCTCCCGACAGGTGGGTCTGAAAATGAACATGGACAAGACAAAGGTTATGTCTAATACCCATGTCGCACCTATACCAGTTACAGTTGGGAGTTCTGTTCTCGAAGTTGTTGACGAGTACGTTTACCTCGGACAAATGATCCAGTTAGGTAGGTCCAACTTCGAGAAAGAGGTAAATCGACGAATCCAACTCGGATGGGCAGCGTTCGGGAAATTGCGTAAGATCTTCTCGTCCGTAATTCCGCAGTGCTTGAAGTCGAAAGTCTTCGACCAGTGTGTGTTGCCGTAATGACATACGGCTGTGATACGTGGTCGCTCACTAAAGGCCTTTTGTACAAGTTCGCAGTCGCACAACGAGCTATGGAACGAGCTATGTTAGGTGTTTCTTTGCGAGATAGAATCAGAAATGAGGACATCCGTAAGAGAACCAAAGTCACTGACATAGCTCATAGGATTAGCAAATTGAAGTGGCAGTGGGCAGGGCACATAGCACGCAGAATGGACGGCCGGTGGGGTGTTAAAGTCCTACAATGGCGACCACGTACCGGAAAGCGCAAAGTAGGACGGCCTCCCACTAGATGGACAGACGACCTGGTCAGGGTCGCGGGGAGCCGTTGGATGCAGGCTGCGCAGAACCGTTTTATTTGGAGATCGATGGGGGAGGCCTTTGTTAAGCAGTGGACATCATAGGATGGTATGATGATGATGATGATTCAGTTCATTATAAAGATGACATTCGATATACGTTAATAAGTGTGGGTATATTATAGGAGTAAAAATAGTTAACAATACCTACGTCAAGCTTGCCGGTCGCTCTCATTTTAAATAAGGTAATTCAATTGTAGGCGCGCATTAAACATATGTAGGTACTTGTTTTATATATTTTTTCTGTATATAATTTAAACTTCTCGTTATTTTTTTATAGATTTCTTTATCTGTGCATCAATTCTTATGCAATTGGTGTAATCACTCCACATTCACATACTCTCCAAACAGTGTCGAGACGACCGACGTATATAAGGGAATTCTATAAGATCGCGGCGACTATCGCCACTCGCGTAGCGTAAATTTCGCGGCGGGAGAATATTCTGCCCGCTAGTCGCGCCGCGTCGCCTGTTCCCGTGGCCAAGCCGTTACGTGACATGTATTGGCATTTTGACTAAAGTTTAAAACGGAATTTAGATTACCTGTTTTTTTAAAATTCGTCGTATTAAAATAATCATGATCACCATTTCACGCTGTAATAGGAACTTATAACTTATTACCTACAAGACTCACGAAATTTGTGTCAACATCCCTATTGCACGTCAACACAACCACTTCCATCAAAAAACTGCAGCAATTTTATAACACAGCGGTCGCTAAGACACAATTATCCGTTTCAGTTTCTCGGTTTAGTTGATCGGAGTGGAAAGCCTGAATTTTTTAATTATTAAGAATGTTCACTGACACCGTCGAATCCCATAAAAAACTCCCTTTTTAATTGTTATTTTAATTCTCAACAAAATATGTTTTAGTTGAGGCTTTATTTATTGTTCTTCGCGTAAATTCTCCCTGTGTAGGGAAAGAAAAAGGATCAAATCCATACAGCCATCTCTGATTTTTTTTTCACATTTCTGTAATTATTGCATTAAAATGCGGGTGTACACTAATACATATCAATTGTGTCAGGAATCTGATGCTTGACGGGTTAAATAAAAAATTTGTTGAACCCCTCAAGTATCAGATTTCAGACAATTGATTTTTCAATTGTCATAGATCTTCAGAGGTATAACGACGCTTGACAGATTAATGCATCTTGGTAGTTTGGCGCCAAATATGTGACGGTAGGGGTCCGTTCCGAGCCTACACTCCAAACACTCCGAGTTGTTTTTTGTCTTGCTCTAAGGTGTGGAACGACACAAGTTGTTTTTATAACCTCAAATTTTGACAAGGAGTTCCATCATTATCTAAAACTAATACGAAGTCTTTCATTCTGCATTAAATTGTCTGTATTATGATGATTGTATTTCAACTTTTATTCACTTTTATTTAATGTAAACTAAAAATAAGAATTCCCTGTTTTGAGATTTGACATATCCCATCTCATTTGACGGATGGTCACTATAAAATGACTTTTTAAACGTCAGAGTGTTTTTTAACCATCAAAATTGATCGGCAAAAGGCTCGGAACGGGGTAATTGTGACAGCCAAACGTCATGCTGAATGAAAGGCACGGAACGGCCTTAGAGTAAAAAGTTGTAGGCTTGGAACGCGCGCGCCCCAGTCTATCATGATACTTCGTCGAGGTGAACAGCCACGATAAAATTAAAGCCCCAAATTAACATTTATTACAATGATTTTCCATATTACACGTTAACATAAACATTATTTTCAGAAAATTGAACCAATACTCAATTTTTTTGTATTTTTATACATGTTATTCACTCAGATACAATTTTGTAAAAGTCAAGCAAGAATGAAAATAATAATGTTTTTAAAAAGTGTAGCTGTATACATTTATGCCGTAGTTTTATGACAAAATGACTATTTACTTAGTAGCAACCATACCTTAGTAGTTACCACTAAGTTTTCTGACATATGGAAGAAATGCATCACTTTCAGCCCGCTGACCGCTTATTCTTATATAAACAATGACCCACTTTCAGATTATGAGAAGTAACAATATATTTTTTACTATTCATTGATATTTTATGTTTAGTGAATACGTGGTTCAGGAACCAGTAATGGTGGTCGCCTCGAAGTTGTTCAGGAGTAGGTAGGATTTATCTAGGCAAACTTTGCATCTGAGTAAAAATAATTTCGGCAAACTGCGTCGAATTTTGTCATTGCCTTTTCCACAGAGCCTGAAGATAAAAGTATAAAATCAGTGCGCCCTTTCCGTCATGACATGACTTATGGTACTGAAACGTGGACACTCACGGCGCAGCTGATGCACGAGCTTAAAGTCGCTTAGCGATCAATGGAAAGGGCTATGCTCGGAGTTTCTCTGAAGAATCGAATTTGGAATGAAGTGATCCGACAAAGAACTAAGGTTCATAGCCATAGCCGACCGAATTTGTAAGCTGAAGTGGCAGTGGGCCGGCCATGTTGTCCTCTGATCGGATGACCGCTGGAGTAAGTGAGTAGATACCTACTTGAGTGGAGAGCGCGGCTCGGTGGTGTGGGACGTCCTCAGGCTCGGTAAAGTGACAATCTTCGCAAAGTGGCTGGAAGTAACCAGATGCTACAGAACGCTACTTAGGCTAGCCAAGGATCGAGCTAAATAGCGTTCATGTGACAAGGCCAGTCTGTCCAGCAGTGGACTGCTGTGGGCTTGTGATGATAATGATGATGAATTATTCGTTTCGTTTTTTTTAGGTTCTGGCATTTACCCGATAAGTCTTCTCCCTCAGAAAAAATAACCAACCCGACTGTCTATTATAAGAGAATAAAATAATAAATTAAACAAAAAAAAGATTATTTGGGTTTACTCAGTTCATTTTCAAGTTTTCATTAAAAATATTAAAAATAAATAGGTTTACAAACCTCGCTACTTTAGGTACATGTGTTACTTCTAATGATACAAAAACGGCCCTCACTTGGTCAATTATCTAAAAAGAATTATATTCATCCATTATCTATTTCGTTTAGACCATTCTGTGTATGTATGTAATGTAACCTTTGTTATAATGTATACAGGTTGAACTAAATCCTATGCCCCCTTGAGGGAAAGTATCATAGACACAGATCAGATATTATTAGCAAGCTAATTCTAAATATTGAGAAATATTTAGAATTAGAGAATATACTCGAAACATTCATTTATTTTTTTAGAATAAAAAATACTGCGTTTCAAGCTTTAATAAAACTCATTTACCAGTGCCGGGAATAGAACCCCGAAATGTAGAGAATAACCTGCACTTTTAATATACCCAATACCGATCGATACCGTCTTACTAAGCTATTTTTATTTCTATTTGAATTGTAATTATTATATAAATAGGTAATTGGAAACTTCCTTTTAAGAAAATGTTTTAATGCTAAGAGAAGTGCTGGTATGGTTAATTTGTGGTAAGTTTAGGCTGTGTTTAGTATTGTAAAAGTCATGATCCCCTTCTGGTTTAAATTCAAAAGACTGGACTTGTCATAGGTACCTACATGATTTATTGACATTGGACTCGGAAGTCCTGAGTTAAGATAGCGACAGGCTTATTTACAAAGACGTCAAGAGTCATAAAAAGAAGTCTAGCATTTAGGTTAATAAGTACCTACTTGCGTTTGCAATAACTACAAGTTTCTAACAGAGATTAACGGACTTGAGCTTTGAAAGAAAACACCAGCTTTATTGTTACTTATACCAAATCGGTTTATTTTTAAGTAATTACGCGATTATGTTTCTACGAATTGTAATAAATACCTAGATTTACACCTAAGTATCTGTAAATAGCGTTTTGCTTTGCTCAATAATTTATTTAAACTAAGTTGTTACCTATTGGTTCTGTGTGCCAACAAAACTTACACATATATGATAATAAATCGAATGCTCTAAAATTATTTGTCTTTTTTTATTTTTGTATTACCTTTTACATTTATGTCTGATTTTGTGCGTTACAACGCCTACTTTATTGTAATAATTACAAATAAAGAAAACGTTGAAAAAATTTTAAGGCGGGAACCGATGCCGCGTCTCCTGGGGTCCAGCCTGGGTGTCTGGGGGAGCATATCATTTTTTCATAGTTTACTTTTTTTATTTGTAATTCTGTAAAAAATCTACTGGATAAGTTGCCACAGAAATTAACGAAGCGATCTGTTCTTTCGCAACTTTGCACGTTTATGATCCGCTTGATTTTCTTACTGCTTTAATTAAAAAGAGACGTCGGTAACTTTATTGGTCGAGGAAATTTTGGAAACTACTGTAGCTTCATTGTGGATACGTTCCTTTTGCCAACAAAGTCGTCGATGATGCTACGCAGCCGGACGAAAACGTTCGTAACTCTCATAGATGGTACGCTGACACATCTTTCCTGATTTATCCGAAGGACTAGCTTGTGGAACCAGCTAAGGAAGTACCTACGTTACTTGATGAGATCAAAGTTCAGAAAACTCATCCACTAACTATCGGCTTAACTTCGATCTCTACGCTTGAGCCACCTTTACCGGCTTGCGGACCACTCGCGTTTCAGCGACTAGACTTGCTTAGTTCGCGCGACGCGACGGCTGTGTCTTCCCACTAGTCCCTGTGGCGTAATTCCATGATGGGACTACGGGTATTTTTTCCCCAGAGGTTCCATTAACTGGACTACTAGTAATTTTAATCCCAGAGGTTCCACTGTTTCATTTTATTTAGGGGGATATAAACATAAAATATTTTCAAAAATACCAGTAGTCCCATCATGGGACTACTCCACTGGCACTACTGGGAATACACGGCAACGGATCGTTTTTTAAAATGTTTTTATTTTTTTTATCATTTTTACTAAAAATTTGCTCGAAGCGTGAAGTTAATTCACGCTTTGCCAGACAAAGGCAGAATACCGACTCTATTTCAGAGCTGTTGAGACGCCTATATGGCCTCACAGCAGGAGATATATCATCAGCTGAACTACAGCTATTAGTTAGCTCTCAGGTAAGATTCTTTTAAGATTGAGATTTAATGTTTTACCACTTTAACCACTTTAAGATTTTAGCCTGACGATAGGAGTAGTCGAACACCACAAATAATCTTCTCTCGTGAATCTGGACCAACTTTTGGGAATGTCGAGTCGCACATGGGCAGCTAAAAACCTTCCACCACTAGATTGTGTAGTGAATCCTATTTACCTAGATGGCAAACTGAACATATTTGAGCTGCTCATACACCACTATCAATGCGAATTCACGTTCGGTTATAAGGAAGCAATCTTTATTCAGCTGCGGCAGCGCTATACATAGGTACCTACCTTGTCTACGTCCAGCTGGGAAGACTGTCTCAAAGAATTACATCTCTTGTCGTCGTAGGAGGATTCCACCATACTTACCCTCAGTGGGAGATTTACCCGAGGATAAAATTACTCCTCGCGCATTTTTAAGAAACACTATTCCTGCCCTTCCTTGGCTTGCACTATTTCTGCCCTATAAATGACCGTCGGGGCGCCCAGGATACTAACAGAGATGAAACAAGATTTTAAATTACGACATCAAACAAGATTTCCTGGGTCTTCATCCCTCCGGCGGCTCTATTCTTGGGCGATCAGCGACTTTGAAGTCGAGGTAATGCAGGTAATCAAATAAACATTTCTGATTTCGTCAGGCTCTCTCGACAGACACGACTTGACAGAAACTACTCGACTAGCTTCAACTCTTACCGAGCCGCTCCCAATTTTCTTCCAGTCTATTGTGGTAGGTTTTTAAGTAGTCCCAAAAGTTTCTTTTTCTTATAAAAAGTACATAATATTAATTCTGTGCCAGATTGTCTCTCGTGGGCAGTCTTAAAGACTTTTCGCGAAACACAATGTAAGAATAATAAAAAAAAACTTAATTAAAACCAAAGAAGACATTCCAGAATAGTAGGTAGCAGTGGCGAGAGGTCCCTATAACACGATTCCTGTCGGCTTCCCTTTTGAAATAATACTCACCTAATAACAAATTCACGTTTGTTCGGCATACTGTGGCTGTGTTACTATTAAATATGTTATTAAACTAATAATAACTAAGTATTTAACTTCAAACATTAACAATTCCTAAACACCTATCTAAGCGCCTACATAATTCTTTTAGCAATATCACACATCGAGTCGTCATTGCAGTTCCAATTTCACGGAGTACTTAACCAGTGGAGAGCGCATAGATCGGCGAACGTACAGAGCCTAGAAACTTCATACAAAACTCGTCACAAAATGGGTACCCTCGGCGGCTAGAAGAGCACGTCGGATAAAATCGGCTAATATCGAAATTGTATAGCGCCCTCTCGGTCTTCTGATTTACACGCACCGGGACGGGTCATATATGCAGGATGTAACCATGTAATTTTTTAGCGACTTAATAATTATATATCGTCATTTTTAATAAATATAGTAACGTTGTAAATCGGTAAACTGATTCAATTCTAAAGTTGAGATCAGAAATCAGAAATGAAATGGGTTCGCTTCATTCATTTAAATAAATAAAAAATCTAGTAATTAAAATGTAATAAAACTAGAAAAATTTCACGTCCTGAGGCAGGAATCGAACCCGCGACCTTTCGCAATCCGGGCGACTGCTCTGACCACTGAGCCACCCTGGACATGGGATATCCCTGTGAAATTCTTCTATCTGTATTTGCGTTTATGAGCTAACGTCCACCCTACAATGTCGAAATATTCCATTTCAACATCCGAAACGAGTATTTTTACAAATACCGACGATTCGGTTAAGTTGGGGCAGTGCTTTCAAATATTCTTAATTTTTTTATTTTTCTTTTTTTTAGTTTTATTACATTTTAATTACTAAGTAATTTTTCAAACATTTATAATAATGTTAAAATCAAAAATTAAGAATATTTGAAAGCACTGCCCCAACTTAACCGAATCGTCGGTATTTGTAAAAATACTCGTTTCGGATGTTGAAATGGAATATTTCGACATTGTAGGGTAGACGTTAGCTCATAAACGCAAATACAGATAGACTAGAAGAATTTCACAGGGATATCCCAAGTCCTGGGTGGCTCAGTGGTCAGAGCAGTCGCCCGGATTGCGAAAGGTCGCGGGTTCAATTCCTGCCTCAGGACGTGAAATTTTTCTAGTTTTATTACATTTTAATTACTAAGTAATTTTTCAAACATTTATAATAATGTT
This sequence comes from Nymphula nitidulata, assembly GCA_947347705.1. Lineage (NCBI taxonomy): Eukaryota > Metazoa > Arthropoda > Insecta > Lepidoptera > Crambidae > Nymphula > Nymphula nitidulata. The sequence goes on along the minus strand of OX374618.1, from coordinate 15,260,234 downwards.
AAAATCAAAAATTAAGAAAAAAAATCTAAATATCTGCCATGATATTATTTATATTGGTTTGAGCGCTCTGGTTTCGAATACGAAAACAAAGCAACTTTCGCCATGGTCGACCCTGGGATGGGTCAACCAAAATTTATAATCTCGAGCTCCTCCGTGCTTCGGAAGGCACGTTAAGCCGTTGGTCCCAGTTGTTACTACAACCGCTTTAACACACCAACCCGCATTGGGCCAGCGTGGTGGTGTTATGGCCCAAACTCCTCATGTGTTTCTTCCATGTAGGAAGGCCTGTGCCCAGCAGTAGGAGTATATAGGCTGGTGATGATAAAGGACATAAGAAAAAAATTAAATTGTCATCAAGTGGTTTTATTTCTTGAATTAAAACCCAATGTTTTGATTACTTTATAGCGATCAAGGTCACGGGAAGACTGAAGTAAAGATGTCAGTTGTCTTTGATAAGTTTAATATTAAATACTGTCATATTTTTTATAGTTATATTTTGAGTGTTCAGATTCACGCCATGGAGCTTACAGTGTCCGAAGGTCGGGAAGAGTACGGGCTTGAGACTTTGTAATTCTCATGATAAGATCCCAAGCTGGTGTGGTCCAACTATCTTCTCTATTGAAATAATGATGTTGTTTTATTTCAATAACCTCACGAAACTATCTCGCAGTTTACAACTTTATTTATACGACTTATCCTTAACAGTTTAAAATAGATACCTATACTATTTCCAGATCATTTTGTAAATAAGTAAATTATTAACGAAATAATTAAACATACACATGTTAAAATAATAATGCTTAAATTTATTGAGAAATGTGTTGAAAGTGGCATCGTATTGTAAGGAACTGTGGCAAAATATCCATAAAGTGGAGGTTTGTTTATCATTCTTACAAAAATCATACAAGGCAACGCTGTATAAAGCCATAACTGCTTATTAGTAGGTAAATTAACTATTAAACATACACAATAACAATAAGTCGTCATAAAAGTTTGCAGAGTTAAAAGTTGAGTTGAAAATAAATAAATACTGTCACATACAACATACAAATGACTGCATAACATCATCCACCCGTGTATTTGTTCAAATTGTCCACAAATATTGGGCCAACATGGCGGCCAATATTATTGTTTATATTTGACTCGATTATAAAGGTTTAGGAGAGACTTACATGTAAAATTTGATTCCAGTGTTCTTATTATGTTCATCTACGCGGCTGACACACCATTTTACTTCACTTTTGGACATATTTACTGAGATTTTATTGTTTTTTTACGAGTACATCACCGTGACGCAGTCAATGACAAACTAAATCATGGCGCGGAGTCCGATTTAAGCCCCGCCCACTTTGGAGTCTCTTTCGGGGTGTCATTTTGGATGGGCTAGTTACTCGTCTATGTTATTATCGGTGGCCGGCATAGATGCATTCCTCCTTAGAAACACAGCTCACTGCTTAGCGGTGCGGGGGCGACGGAGCATTGGCTTCGCTGATTGGTCAGTTCAATTAAACGTGTTTTTGTAGGGAGACCAAAAATATTATCGACTATCGATAAAAACTATAAGTCAACTTTGGTGCGAGGGAATTTCTAGTGTAATTAAACAACATAATAACTAAGTACAATTTTAATGAATGAACTTGGGAAAGAAAGAAAGAAAAAATATTTTATTTAAATAGGCCACAAAGAAGCACTTTTAAATCGTCAAAGAAACACATTCTTACAACTATCACAAAAAATATATTAAATAACAACGTCATAGTCTCTGTCTGAATTTACACCGGTTCCAAAAGTTGAACTACCAAGAAGATTCCGGCAACAAACTCGTGTAGTCACTCTTTTCAAATATTAAATTACAATGTTTGTAGTTTAAAAAAAATATAACTTTTAGCAGTGCAGTGCCGCCCAGTGAAAAAAATAATAATATTAGAAGAGAGTGTATATCAACGTACCAACAAAGTAGGTACCCAATGTCAAAAGTATTATCGTTATTTTCAAGCTATCTGACAATGCACAATCACAATATAGGTATACAAATGTTAATAGTAATAATACTCGTAAATAAACATATAAAACATTTTGGAATTTTAATGTGTCCAAACATTCTTATCATCTTAATATTCTTGGACCTTATAGTAGCCTTTTTTCATTAAAGTTTGTTTGACATAATTATAACTTAAGTTTATGAAAAGGCAGTTCAGTTACATTTGGTGGGACTTTGTTATATACCTATGTGTATACATTTCCCCATGCCACTTCTCTTGTGAAGTCTAAAACTTGGAACAGCAAGTTTATTTTTATATCTAGTGTTTAAGTTATGAATATCACTATGTTTTGAAAAGGTATGTTTATATTTGTGAACATAAATTATGTTCTCATATATGAATGGAAAAAATCTATGGGCCCTGGAGGGGAACTACTTTAAATTCTTTAGTTAGCTCATTTTACTGAAAGGAAGATGATACCCCTGGTGTTGCAAGCGTCCATAGGCTGCGGTAACCGCTTACCATCAGGTGGGCCGTATGCTTGGTTGCCACCTTAGTGGTATAAAAAAAAAGAAACATTCCTTTATTTTTGAAAAGACACTAAACTGCATTCAAAGATCTTCTAAAAGTCGCTTGTCTCACCCGGGAATCGAACCAACTAAAAATTAAAACGGTGTACCCTCGCTATTTTTTTATACGAATCGGCAGGATTGTTGTGCAGGATAAAATTTGTCTAACAAACACTAATTTGTTGTACGCGATACTTATGAAATTGAATATTTATTACAAGTTTTTTATTAACTACCTAGTACTAAGTAGTGTAATGTTCATTTGTAACAAGTAAACCATACGTTAATTTTATTATCTCTCTAACATCCAAAGATATTCTATGAAATACAGGTTTGCTAATGTTATTTATGTCTAAGTACCTTATTGAAGACTTCGATAAGCAAATCATTAAATTGTAATAATAAATTTATGCACAATTTGTTGTTACACTATGCAATCTGAGGAAAAGTTAATTTTTAATGCAACGAGGGGCAATTTGAAATTAGAACTTTCAACGTTTTTAAAATCGTTAAAAATGTTGAAAGTATTCGTTCGTAACTAATTGATCTTACTTTTTACTTTTTTTATTTCAAATACCAAATGTTTATTAAACAAATTTTATCCTGAACATTAATCCTACCGATTCGTATAAAAAAAATAGGGAGGGTTTACATTTTTATTTTTAGTTGGTTCGATTCCCGGGTGAGACAAGCGACTTTTAGAAGATCTTTAAATGCAGTTTTGTTTCTTTTCAAAAATAAAGAAATGTTTCCTTTCAGTAAAATGAGCTAACTAAAGGATTTAAAGTAGTTCCTCTCCAGGGCCCATAGATTTTTTCCACCCTGTATATATGAGAACATAATTTATGTTCACAAATACAAACATACCTTTTCATAGTGGTATTCATAACTTAAACACTAGATATAAAAAAAATCTTGCTGTTCCAAGTTTTAGATATTGAGAAGCAACCGTCAAAATATTAATTTCTTTAAATTAATCCCTTAGTGAATCACGTGGCTTGAGTCTGTAAATAGAAATAAAAATTATGTTATTCAAATTAGAATTTAGATTTGAATAATATAATTAAATCTTACAAAATGATTTTAGTATCGATACCAAGAAGAAATTGCACGTTACAGCACTATCTTGAAAGAAAGAGATAAATGCATAGTAAATTAAACCTAGGAAAGACAGAGAGGGGTAGAAAGATATCAACGCGTTCCAATTTTATATTTATTAAAAATAATTTATTTTAGTGAAAATTATTTTGTACGAATTTCATCTAAATAATACTTACCTGTGGAAGGTTATTCTATCTTTTTTGTAATTTGAAGTAGAACTCGACTTCCCACACCATTTAATAGCACAACTGGGCATTTTTACCGTATTTTGACTCTTATAATATTTTACGTCACTGTGTGATACCCGCGGCAGCTAGCGGTACACTGAAGCCGAAATCGGCACATAAACTCGATTGAACATAATGCTTAGTGAGAAGATTGCCCCCGCAAGCGCAGTCAATTTGGTTATATAGTCTTTGGTTGCGATCATTCGCAGTGAGTAAGCCGTAATTTTTCGGGTTATTAAGCCTATACTTACTGGTGTGGCTATCTCTTTCTTACGCATATATTTTTTTAAGCGCCGTCTCTTTCTCACACGCCGTATCAAAGGCCGATATAAGCCGGTCGCTGTCGAGTTATGATAGGGAAAGCATTATAAAATTCCGTGAGTGTGACTACGACAGACAGTAAGGTAAAATATTATTGCTTGAGTTATTATTCTATCAAGTAGAAAGTAAGCGTCCATCCACTGGCGTGCTTTCGGCCGAGACATTTTAAATTTTGCCAGCTTGTAATGTCATTCACCAATAAAATTTTCTATTTATTTTCGTTCCGAGTTGCGCAAAGTAATGTAAAAAAAGAGTTTTTTGTGTTTTGTTGTTGTTTTATAATGGTACACAAATAAGTGATTATTTAATATTGTGTGAAAAAATGTTACCAGTGATATAAGGTAGGTTTTGATTCGGTTTCAGATAAAACTATTGTTTGTTTTGATATTTCAGGTTGATTTAGGTTACATCAGATTTTTTAAAATTCTCTGCTTGTGCATGTTTTTTTTTATGGCCGATCTTTAGAAGTTGGTTGCTGGTCATAAAGTACTCTTATATTAATATTGGATATTATAGGTTTTAAAAATAGAAAATTATGAAGGTGTACCTACCTAAAAAGCTAGTATCGGTTATTCTAATATAATATGATTTCTATTGGTTATTTTCAACTAAACGAGTTCGTGATTTTGTCTCTTGATTTCAACATAGGTAGGTACTACTATTTTGATTTTGTGATTTTGTTCCGGCTTCCCTTTTGGTGTTATTCACCCTTCGCCACTGGTAGGTAGGAACTTACTTGAAAACCTACCACAATGAATTGTAAGGAAAGCGATGGTGCGGTACTATTCCGATGCAGGCTGCAGAAGCAGCTGCCGCCAGCACGTGTAGCTGCAGCGGCGGTCGGAATGTATTTCATAGAAATACAATAAACCAGTCACACAGCCGCGGTCGGATGCATGCAGCCGCTGCAGGTGCTGTCGGCAGCTGCTTTCTGAAGCCCGCATTAGAATAGCACCATAACGTAACAAAATTCGGTAACGTGGGCTGGCCGCCTTCATATCTATTCTTGGCACATATAATATTTTATATGTATAATAAATTATATTGATTTTGGTAATACTTCGTTGAAACAGATTCGATTGTATGCTTAGTGGCTGAGTGTCACCTTAGGTATGAAGTACAAGTGCTAAGAGAGATGCTTCAACACCAGCAGTCATCGGATTAAAACGCCACTACTATTTCTATAAAAAGGTACTAAGGCGTATGTCAAAATTAATGCATATTCTGTGAAACATGGTGCATGATTCATACTCATTTATTTTTTACAAACAACAAAATATCATATAAAATGGAAGTAATCAATATTCATATAATAATTAAACATCTATAAGATTTCCTGAACAACAATTACAAGGATATACATTGTTTAGTTCCAAATCGTTTCTTTTGGGGTCAACTAAAGTATTTCTTTTCAAATTAAATAGTAAACTTCTAACCTTCTCCATATCCCTTTGCCTCGACTCAACTTGGAAGTAAGTAGATAATTCCTTGTCTTCAGCAAACTTTAATAATATTTCACTTAACTCTTCTAATTGTCTTTTAAGTCTATCGCATTCAATTTGGAATAATTTAATTTGTGTACTTCTTTCTTCATCCCGTTTATTTAATAGACTTCGCTGCTGCTGGTATAGTGCTACATATTCACATATTGTATCAGTTTCATTTTGCAACTGAAGAATGATGTGTTCTAATCTATGTTTCTCATCAGATAAATCTGCGACTTCATCCATGATTTTTAAAAAACGTTCCTGTAGCTTCACCATGGCATCTTCTTTGTGAATAATACGATTATCCATCTTATTGGTATTAATAATTGATTTCGAACAATCATGTTCATGGTTATGAGACACGTGTTGTGTTTCGGTCGATCCATTCTCACTTGCTACGGCTGTTCCTTCAGTTATATCCTGGTTTTCATTACTATCTGCGTCAGTAATATCAGTAATTATATTAGATGCATTAGTAAATTTCACAAATTCTGATTCCAAATTACGATAGCTTCCTTGTAATCTAATCATTTCATCATCTTTGGCCCTAAGTTTTATATGGAAGTCTTTACATTTTTCCTCACTATCAGCGAGTTTAATAGTTAATTCACGGTTAAGGTATTTTTCAGCTGTCAATTTTTCCGTCAGTTCTAATTTATCTTGGCTCTGAAAATTGAAAACTTGGTAAGTATATTTTTGAAAACATTAAAATAAGAAACAATATAATAGGTTGGGGAAAAAGTTTCTTCGCATTTTTTAAGAAAATTCAAAACATTTTTTAATATATTTTATTTACATTTAACTAAAGTATGTAGGTACCATTTTGTTCGATAACTTTTTGCCATCTTGTAGGTAGGGACATGATCCCATTGCTATAGAAATTTTGGGGCTTCTGATCAAAATACCGCGACAAGTGGTTTTGACAGTCCTCTCGTGATGTTAACCTGACACTGCCTAGAGAATTCTGAAGAGAGCGAAACAGGTGGAAATCTGAAGGTGCAAGGTCAGGACTATACGGCGGATGCATTAACACCTCCCAGCCAAACTCTCCAAACCAATTTTTGCTGAGTGGCTAAAGATGTGTGAGGTCTAGCGTTATCATGATGAAAAACCACATCTCTTCTGTTGATTAATTCCGGCCGCTTTCTCACAACATCTTGCTTTAATCTCATCAGTTGTTCGCAGTAGAGTTCAGAATCGATGGTCCTGCCTGGTGGTAACAGCCTTTGACCACGACCTTTTTCGCACGTTCTTGTCGTACGTGATCCACTTTTCATCACCAGTTATCAACTTCTTCAAAATGGTTCGGTTTCATTACGTCGTAATAAAGAATCACAAATGAGTACACGGTTCATTAGGTTTCTTTCAGTGAGCTTGTGGGGTACCCAAATATAGAGCTTTTTTTTGTAGCCATTTTTTTTTTAAATGCGCCAAAACTGGTTTGTGGTCAATTCCCAGTTCTTCAGCTACGTCGTAACTACTGATATGCCGATCTTGCTCCAGTTTTTCAAAAATGGCATCAATTTTATCCGTAATAGGGCGACCAGAGGGACTCGCATCTTTGACATCAAAATTTCCGGATTGAAAACGAATGAACCAAATTTGTGCTACACTCACAGACACTGCACTACAGGGGGGTGAAACTTTTACATTATTACACAGAAAAATTTTCTACGCACAAAGCGCCATCTAACCACCCGGGACAGATAACTAAGTTAAAAGTTGTCCTTATATCGTCACTAGAGTGCAGTACTAGCATTAAAATGGCATCATCTATATGTAGCTATATGTAATCCCTGTAGAGATGGGCGTTTTGAGATTTTGGTGATATCGATACGAATCGATATCAGATAATCGCATCCGATGCGCGAATCGATGCCAGCATCGATGCCAATTGAGCGTCAGTCTAGCAATTATCGTAGTATCACAGGATGCGATGCGATACGAAATAAGTTGTTTTGTGTGTGTGTCTTTTAGATGCATGAATCATGACTTGAAGATTAGTTAAATTGACAAAAACTAGATGCCATCGGCATCCAATAACGGTACCAAGTCGCATCGGATGCGCGCATCCAAACCTGGCATCGTTATCGTGCATCGTTACTCTAAAAACGCCCACCCCTAAAGCCCTGTGTCCACTGGGTGCTCCGATTCGAGCCGAATCGAATTGAATAATTTCACCTCCTTTATATTATTTACTATGAAACTGCATGTATTAGAATAAAATATATTCACATTGAATTCACTTCCAGAGAAACTATTCCACGATTTTTTATCCGTTGGTCACCATAGTAACGATTTATAGATTTTATGACATATTACTGTTATTATATCAGTGAAACAGTTTATCGAAACCTAAATAAATATTTTAGCAGTTCACATTTTGTATATTTCATATAATAACTTTTATCGCTGAAGATCAAAATTCTGTAATAAAAATTAAAATAACAATAAAACATTTTGATTGAAAATATTAGGTTGGGGAAAAAGTCTTTTCGCATTATAGTATGTATGAACTTGTAATAAAATCTCTTTGGCTGTACTATTTGTATCTGGCTGGTTTTGGTATCACTATAAGCTTAGATTTTAAAAAAGATAATTCCAAATTCAAAATAGGAAAATGTGTGTTTTCCATTTGTTTTTCGTACTGTCAAGATGAGTGAATCTAATGAAGAAATTCGATTCCTTTTAAAATTTTACTACAAAAAAGGTAAAAATGCAACGCAAGCCGCGAAAAAAATTTGCGATGTTTATGGACCTAGTGCAGTGTCTGTGAGAGTAGCACAAATTTGGTTTAAGCGTTTTCAATCCGGAAATGTTGATGTCAAAGATGCACGTCGCTCTGGTCGCCCTATTACGGATAAAATTGATGCCATTTTTGAAAAACTGGTGCAAGATCGGCATATGAGTAGTTACGACGTAGCTGAAGAACTGGGAATTGATCACAAAACAGTTTTGGCGCATTTTTAAAAAAATGGGTACACAAAAAAGCTCGATATTTGGATACCCCACGAGCTTACTGAAAGAAACCTAATGAACCGTGTACTCATTTATGATTCTTTATTACGACGTAATAAAACCGAACCATTTTTGAAGAAGCTGATAACTGGTGATGAAAAGTGGATCACGTACGACAAGAACGTGCAAAAAAGGTCGTGGTCCAAGGCCGGTCAGGCTTCACAGACTGTGGCGAAACCCGGGTTAACTCGCAACAAGGTGATGCTGTGTGTGTAGTGGGATTGCAAGGGCATTATTCATTATGAGCTGTTACCACCAGGCAGGACCATCGATTCTGAACTCTACTGCGAACAACTGATGAGATTAAAGCAAGAAGTTGAGAGAAAGCGGCCGGAATTAATCAACAGAAGGGGTGTGGTTTTGCCCGTTTTGCAGTGTTCTTTAGGTGAGTATGGATTGTGTTACATTCTTCAGCATAGCTGCGGCTTACCGATATCACTATATATGATGTAAAATATCTCTAAATAAATAATTTATCAAGCAGAAGTAAAACATTTATTTTCTGATTTTCATGCAGGTTTCAGAAGGAGGATGGTTTCTCTTGCATCAAGCCTTAATATATGTGTATTTATATTCACGCACCAGACATACTCCCGCGGCATCGTAAACAGTAAATTCAATTATGTTCAACAATTAAATTAAGAAAAATAATTGAAACAAAAAAAACTCTTCGAATTTTTAATTAACGATATACAAATTAGGAAGCTATTAATTTGATAAATAGCCTTTGACATTAATTCAATGTTTAAATGGAATAAAAGTAAGACTTCTTTTATGTAACCTTTATAAGCATTAACTAAATATTCGTAACCTGACAAATACATACAATAACCATCTGGCAGTATTGTCATTGAAAATACAGACTTATCATTATTAGCAGTAGTGGGCACCTATGATGTCCACTCCTGCCAAAGGCCTCCCCTATGAACTTCCAAATAGATCGGTTCTGTGCAGTTTCTTTGGTTTTGAGGACGGTGGCCGTCTACTCAGTCTTTTCTAATCTTACAGATGGGATTGGTCAGAGTGGTAGGTTACATGATGTGACATTAACGACACATTTAATAGAGCTCTTAGAAATATCGAAATTGATACCCTGAAAAACATCTAATATCGATTTATGGAAAATTAAAATATCAGCGATAAATATCGATTTTTATCTAAAAATATCGATATTATGATTCAGCGATAAATATCGATTATTATCTAAAAAATATCGATATTATGTTATATCGATATTTTTTACCCAACCCTACAGTGAATACTTGTCGTAATAGGTACTTACTGATTTTCTAGAAAATTAAGTTATTATTTAAAGTTAAAGTTTTGAGTGTTTAGTACTTTAGTTCGATCGATATTCAAGATAGTTTGGCGTTTTGGTATTTACTGTAAACCCCTGCTTGCTCATCAGTGGACCCTGATTGACTGCATTTATGAGAATTCTAGTGCAACATTCAACCTACTTATTTTGGACTGGGTTGATTTACCTTTACAAGTGACTGGAATCAGTTTCATAAGTCTGAATGATGGGTAAGTTATAAATCACAGAGTTAAATTCCATATTTCGGTTTCTTAACCTAAACCTACGGTGTATCAGAAGTACCCAAAAAAAAGAAATTCTTCATCGAAAACTCAAAATGAATATGTCACTACTCTAGTGATCGGCTGTGAATGTCATTCAACCTAAAATTTACATCAAATTAATAGACTATATTTCCAAAGACTAGAATATGCAAACTATTAGTACCGTCGATTCCTTCTGAGATGCAAAAAACTTTCTTTGCCGATAAAACTTATAGTACGATGCCTTAATTTCTAATAGGATGACAAGTAATAATAATTTTATTGCAATAATCATTTATTTTTTAATTTTTATAACAAATATTTATCTTTTTGTTTAGGTGTTGTTTATTATTTTTAAGCGATAAATTGCTATTAGTATCGATTTCGCATATTACGTAAACACCTTTAAATAAATAGAGTATGTAAAATCAAATTGCACTAATCTAACTAAGCACTCATCTGCTACCGCTTAGTCTTTGAAAATACTAGACCTGCAGCAGAATTCACCGCCATTTGAAAAAATACACCTCGGGTTCCGCATTTATTTTTTAAACTTAAATAATACGTAAGTTTTCGTACATACCGGAGTATTCAAATACAGTGACAGGGTGGGAGGTACATATCTTTATCAAAAAATGCGCGATGTGAAAAGGTGTGTGGTTATTTTCAAGCTGTTTTGTTTATGTCACAGCGCGATATTGCACAATCGAAGCGACGGGTCAAACGAGAACAGGGTTCAAAATTACTATTAAATGGAAATAAACTACGTGACGCATCGCTCTGGGTCAATAAAACTGGTTTTTATACCATTACGTGTAAAATGGCCTACCTGATGACAGCCATTATTAAAAAATGTATGGTATGGTAAGTCACTGACATAGCTCATAGGATTAGCAAGTTGAAGTGGCGTGGGCAGGGCACATAGCGCGCTGAACAGACGGCTGGTTGGGCGTTCAAGTTTTAAAATTGCGACCACATACCGGGAAGTGCAAAGAAGGACGGCCTCCCACTAGCTAGATGGACAGAAGACCTGGGGCCTTACCACCATCTTTATAAAAGCGATTCATATTCCGCTCGGTTCAGTATTGGTTCCTAAACTAAACTGCGGGGGCTAAATCGGTGGGGGAGGCCTTTGTTCAGTAGTGGACATCAGAGGTTGGTATGATGATGTTAATGATGATATGGTAGTAGTAAGTGGTCACAATGAACGCGCATGTACTATTAACGTGCTGTCGACGGAATTACCTACGCATTAAAGCGGGCCGAAGTCTTCACTTGGATTTAAAATGTACCGGCCTTCCCTTTATTTTACAAGCTTTTCCTTTAAATGAGCATGATCTAGCAAGGTTATTTGTCGGTCAAAATTAAATTGTAAAATTATGTAAGTACTAGGAGTTCAGAGGAGATTCAAAAATTTGGTTTACATTTTTTCCGATGAATCCCTAAACGCCCCCAAATGTGTCATTGGTTCACAACATTTTATTCAAAAGATTTTTTTTAATACTCGATATAAAAAAAACAGAGCAGAGTACTGGCGGATTATTACTAAGTGCCTATAAACTGTTGATTAGGTAGTGTTTGCGACCGTGCTCGCTTGGATATGTTTTTACTTATTTTGTAACCTACTTTTTTAACGTTGAAAAAATGGATCTTACTGGGCTTCGAATGCAAGACAAGCATTTAACGGTTTGTTTGCGTCGTTGGCGTAATTATGTTACACTACTTCTTATACCACAGATACATAATAGGACAAATACAGAAGATTCACTCCGGAAAATCATCTTAACATTGAATTAAATAGCTCTTGCTTGCCACGATAATTAAATGCAATTTAAGTCGAACAGCGCTCTAATAACCCTCTTAACGAAAACGAAAACCTTGTATTGTTCTCGTCATAACTATTATTTTTTGGTACCAGCCTTAGCTTGGACCCAATAGTTATAAGGATACTAAAGTCAAAGTTGTTTATTGAATAGAATAGAATAGAAAAAAGTTTATTGGGCACAATAATACAATAATACTTAAATTACTTATTGCGATCCATACCTAAAATAATTTTACTAAACTAAAAAACTAGTTAAATGTTGACAATCCCTGTCATTCCCCGTACGCATGCGCAGAAGGAAAAAACAGCGGCGCAGAGCGGCGCGCGCAGACTACCTATTTCAAAGCCGCTTCCCGCTTTGTCGGCTCGTCAGTGTCACCTCATCTGTTTCCGAGTTTAGTTGATCATAAGTTCATAAAGTGTAGTCGCGTATAATTTTATCTCTGATCGTCGTTATTCTTATTAAATATTGCGAGATAATGCTATGTGTATGCCATGAGTAGGTATGTTGGCATCGATTACAAGAACGATGACGATAATATGGTGCGAAATGCGACACAGGCCGTGTCCGTCCCGACGACGGCCGTCGTTGTTGAGGCAGCAAGGAGGAGTAGGTACACTTTGAACTGCTTCTCTAATCTTAGGCCTATGTTGTAAGTGTTATGTTGTTGTGTAAGATATTCATGTGAACTGTAAAGCTGTGTTGATTGAGTTAAGTGGTCCCGCTTGTTAGGTGAGCCGTCAGCTTGCTTGTCATCTTGCGTTGTTGTATGAAAAAAGTGTTTCTAGTTCGAGGTAAGTTGTTTTTTATTTCGAAATGGTAGGATAGTGCTAGTACAATTACATAGTACCTAATTGATTGATCCGTGATAAATTTTTAACCACATTTATCGATCTTACGGGTTCTTTTGTGTGATAAATACATACCTACTCAATTTAAATTATTTTTATTTTTGGTTTACGGTTTAGGTAGATAGAACCTATCTACTCAGATTGTTACTTCAATACAACTTTAAAATTTATTTGTGGTTTTTATGTTGACTCATACCTATCTTGATTCTCACTCACCTAATATTCTTGTAGGTAAAGTATTCAATAAAGTTATCTAATATCTATTTATCTTTTTTGTACTTAGCCTAGTAAAATAAATACTAGAATTGAGGAATTATAGGTTATTTATTTTAGGTTAATATTTGATCAAATAAATATTAGCTACCAGGAGTAGAAAAGTTTCTAAGAGTAGGAGGTAATTACGCCTGTTAGGGGGAATGAACTTAGAATAGAGCTGGGCTTTAATGTCGATTATTTTATTATTTTATCAAAAATAATTAATTTTTCAGCATGTAATAATGTCATACTACAGTTGTCATACATTGGTAATAAACTCTACACAAGGGACCCATTTACACCCTTTTTACTTTATTTGTATTTTTGGTACACCCTGTATATACTTTACACTATCTCTTTCCTAAAACGCACTTTTAAAAATAATACATCTACATCGAAAACATTATCATTTGTTTTATCCAAGGCGTCGACTTATAAAATCACTTCCATTTACTAGTGATTTTAAACATAAAATAGCTGCAGTAAAGGGCTACAACTAGGCTTGCCAACTTCAAAATACGAATTTGCGGGAAATAATGATTTGAAATGCGGGTTAAGGGCTTAAAAAGTGGGATCCAATTAATTTTGTATACAAAAATAACCTAAACTTTTTTTAGCAAATCAGGGTGAAACGTAAATAAAACACCATGTCAGATTTTGAACGGGGCCATCAGCTCTCAGCGCGCTTTCCCAATCTGTCATTCGGCCGGCCGCGGCTATCGATGATAGTCGTCCAATAGAACAAAAATCTGTGTCCATGTATGTGCGTGTGTAGCTTATTCTGAAAAGCGGGATATTTAGCGTCCCGCACACACTATGAGCGGGACGCCTCATTATGGGTTTCGGAAACGGGGCGGCAACCCTTTACAAACCTTTAATGATAATCAACTTTAATTTATAGTAATAAAATGAATTTTCCAACTGATGTGTTGCAATCAAACACCATGTTGTGGACTATGAACAGTAGTAATACATACATATAAACTAATATAATAATCACTAATGTGTCTCTTTTATGAACTGGATTGGTGCTCTTTTTAAAGTAATATAACTTACCATTTTTACAAAAGCCTCTTCCAATTCTTGCATGTTGCTTTTCAATTTTTTGTTCTGTTCAGTAGCTCTTTGAGCAGCAATTTTGTCACTAGCAATATCAGCTGTAAGTTTCGAAATACTAATATTGTCGTGGTTGCATCTGGTATTTGCAGCTTCTTGTAGTTCTGTAACTTTTGTTTCACTTTCAATGTGTAGTTTTTGAAGATGTTCATATTTTTTGCTTATATCTTGCAATTGTTCCTGAAACACATAAATAACTAAGAATCGTGTTTAAATTGTACAATTCGTAAAACTATTTAGCTTGGAACCAACCTGAAGGATTTGATAATCTCCTTTTAGAATGTTCACATCATCTTTGTCAAGAGATTTGCTTTCAGTTTCAACTTTTCTTACTTGTAAATTTTGTATCCGAATCTCCATATCACCTATTTGATCAACAAGACTACTTTCCCTATTAGAGAGATTATGGACTTGCTTTGAAAGTTCTTCATTATGCAATGAAGAAGATCTTAACTGTTCACTCAATTCAGCAACATAATGCTCATAATGAGTGATGATCTGATCCCTTTCTTTTTGAATTAATTTAACCTGTTGCTCAAGATTTTCAACTTTTTGTAATAGTTCACTTTGACTTAGTCCTGGATCTTCACTATTATGGGGTGTATAAGCAATTGAACCATTAATCAATTGTTGTATCTGCAATTTAGAGACATCTAATTCACTCTGAATCTGATTTATTTGACTATATAGAGAGGCATTTTCTGTTTCTTTTGCAGTTAAAACAGTTTTAGTGAATTCTAACTGTTCTGACAAGTTATTGTTTTCATCCCCCAATAAAAACCTTATAGCCCCCAATTCTTCAGTTTTTTTGTTTAGTGTTTGTATCTGTTCAATTGCATTTTTATATTTATCATTGACATTTTGATATTCTTGCTGTAAATTCTTTAATTCAAATTTAGAATCATTATGCCTCATGATTTCCATTCTTAAGTTTGAATCTAATTCTGAAAGTTTAGATTGCAATTCCATAACTTGTAATTCCAAGTTCCTTTTATTTGATATAAGGATCTCTGTCACATTAACATCCATTTCGGGAGGATGGGTTTCAGAGTTTTGTTTTGTTTCAGGGTTTTTTGTGTAATTTTGTTTTACTGCATCACATTGATGAATATTTCCTATAGTATTGTTATCTTGGTATTCGATAACTGTAATCTCACTGTCATCATGAAAGACACTAGTTATTGGGCTATTTTGTTTTTCAGTAGTATCAGTTAACTCCATTTTATGTCCTGAAACATGTTTTTTATCTTGATGATCTTTAAGCTGCAATACAAAAAATAACAAATTTAAAAGAAATTCAAATGAACATTATTATGAAATGGCCTTTATAAATTTTTTAGTTAATTATGTCAAATGAAAAGAAGGAAATAAAGTATGATCCATTCTACCTTATAATAATATAATAAAGCCTTTTATTACTGTTTGCATTACAATTTCGAAAGTATAATACATTAAATACAACAGCAACCTTAGCCAACAGTTTGTCTTTCGTTTGTCAAGTAGGTAATTTAAACCATTCTACCTTAGAATGGTTTAAATTACCTACTTATTTCATGCTGTAATGCATTACTGATTATAAGTAATGCCTGATTATAAGTGATGCATCACTGGTGAATTCAATACAATCATTGTCAGTGCACTTTTTCTTCCAATGGTTAATGTGAATATCGAAGAGTCGACATTTATGTGCTATCTTAGCTGCTCCACAAGCATTAGGGTTAGGACCTTCATACGCATGGAGTAAAATTAATTGATCACTTGTGGTTGTGTGCTGACTGATGAGTAAAATTATCACTTATCAATTGATGTTACATACAACCAAATCTTGGAGACGTTACCGCACTGCATGTAGTCATGGCTTGACCAACCAGCCAGTGAGACCAGAAGAAAAGTTTTTTAAGGCCATGGCAAAATACAGGTGCCATAGTGAACATAATAAGTTCCTGACGAACTGGTTGCATCACTTACAAGTGATGTGTATGTCACTGGTATGTCTTGAGTAGTTGCACCACCACACCACAGCAGGCTTTGTGTCTGGCAAGATGAGGGAATCATCAGAACTGTCTGGCTCCAGCACAAACATCATTTTATAGTTCCCAAAATAACATAAAATTCAGCTTTTATACTATAGGTACTGCAAGTTTATCTTTAATATAATAAAGAGTGTGCCTGGGGTTGCTACCCTATTAAGTGTCTATCAATGGACACTGGATATATAGTTAAACTGAGCAATATACTGTAACGCTTTAACATAGTATTGTACTAGATTGAGTGCTGTAACAGAATTATTTTTGTTACTCATAGTATTATTGGTACTAATTGTAATAATATGTATCATGTGGCAGTGCTGAATAAATAAATATATAAACGCTTATAAAGACCCACTTTTTTACACCTTTATCAGTTGTTGCCTGCCGAAGCCACCGCGACCCAAATTTCTTAGGCGGGGATCGTTTTTACCTGTTTAGGGACATAGACACAGAAATTTACAGTCATAATAAAACTACGAAGGTCTGACCTTCCCGGGCTCTTGGGATATCTGACCGAAATAATTTTCTTTCTATGCATTTTCCACAAGTAGAAAACAAAAAGTAACATAGATGTTTCAAAACACCGTTTGTTTCATTTATTTAAATTATAGTAATCACCTTTTTACGCGCTAATGCTAATTTTGCTGCACGATTATCCATTGCAAACTTTGATTATATTCCTAAATAAATTTATAGCAGAGATTGTTATATTTTTACTCAAGAAATAACTTGGATGGGATTAGTGTGAGTTAAAAAAGTATGTCGTGGAAATAACCACAGATCACTAATCATAAATTACTGAAGGTGAAGTCACAGACTATCTATAGACTACAGATAATAGATTCACAGACCACAATCTAAATAGAATACTCGCCTAAAGTCGGATTTACATTTGTCTGACGCCTTCTGACGTGACGCGTCAGAACAGAGGGCCTAGACAAGATGCCATTTGATAATCGCTATCGCTAAATGGAAAATGTATGGAATTTGACATTTACAATCGAAAGTCTATCGAGAGCTTATGTCCAATCCCATACATTTTCCGCTTAGCGATAGCGATAGCGATTATCGAAAGGAATCTTGTCTAGGCCCTCAGAACGGTATCGGATTCGCAATATTACTTGATTAATATCTTGAAAGGATGGTTTAGTCCGCACTGTTATCACAATAAAGAGGAGTTGCGCCTGATCTGCCGCACCATGGTACTCCTCACATTATTTTGTGTTTGCGTCCAATCATGTTATATCTCTGTTGTATAACTCTGTTATATCTCAATTTGTCTGTTAACTTTTAAGCCGGATTTACATTTATATGATGCCTTCAGACGTGACGCGTCAGAGGGCCTAGACAAGAAGCCATTCGATAATCGCTATCGCCATCGCTTAGTGGAAAATTTATGGGATTTGACATAAGACATCGAACGACTTTCGATACTTAATGTCAAATCCCATAAATTTTTGATTTAGCGATAGCGATAGCGATTGTCAAATAGCATCTTGTCTAGGCCCTCAGAACGGAAACGGTTTCATATCATTACTATGATTAACATTAATCTGTCGTATCTGACAACACGTAACGACAGATTAATGTCTATCTAACCATAGTAATGATATGAAACTGATGCCGTTCTGACGCGTCACTTCAGAAGGCGTAAGATAAATGTAAATCCGGCTTTAGGCACTGTTTTGGTTTTTATACTTAAAAAAAATGTATCTCAAAATTATTTTTGTCAATGCATGACTGTTTGATGCTGATTACTATGGTGATATTTACATTAATCTGTCGTGACGTGTCGTGTGATGCAATCTGTTGTATCGCAGTTTACATACTGCCCTGCTCCTCACTCCGCTTTTGGCGTCTGGCAATGGTGGACGTTCAGATTGCTACAGCGTCCGCTGATGTAATGGTTTTAGTGTCGCGCGATGGTATAGTGAGAAATGGGAGAATTAACAAAAAAAAACATACTCTTTCTAATCTGTGAACATGACAGCCATCTGTGACCACAGATTAGAAAGAAAAGAGTATGTCTGTGACTGTGACACCCACACGGCATTGACTTTATTTGAAGTATTTCAGTAAAATAAATATACCAATTTAAATTAGATGATCTAAATCTAAATGACCTGTGGTGCTGTGCTTTGGATACCGATACCATGAATTTCAACAAATACAAAATTAATTATGAAAAAGCTTTAGAATATTGGGCTGATATCCCACCTACGTTAGATGGTGTACTTGGTGGTTTTGGGTTTATTTCTGAAATAGACATTAATGGTTCTAAAGTGTTTATAGATTCTTTATTATCATTAGAGAACGCGCCGGGTAATACGCTGGCTTTAGATTGTGGTGCAGGCATAGGTAGAGTAACGAAACACTTATTACTACCGCGTTTTCAATCTATTGATGTGGTGGAACCCGATGTAAAGTTTATTAGTGCAATAAAGGAATTCACTGGATCAGGTAGTTCTAAAATATGTAATCTATACCATGTTAGCCTTCAAGAATTTAAACCTGAAAAAAAATATGATGTTATATGGAATCAGTGGGTACTAGGTTATCTGACTGATGAAGATTTGGTGTCCTATTTACAAAGGTGCAGGTAATTAATGTCAAATAGTAAATAATAAGTTTATACCTATTTTATATAAATTGCCTTCAATCAACTGTAGCAGACAGTTTATGGTTTCTTACAGAGATGCCCTTTCGGAAAATGGAGTTATAGTAGTGAAAGAAAATGTGACTTCATCAGGTAAAGTTGAAAAAGATGAAACTGATTCATCAATAACAAGATCATTAAAACAGTTTATGAAAATTTTCAAATGTGCTAATTTAAAGAGGATCAAGCAAAGTAAACAAACTAATTTCCCAAATGGCATTTATCCTGTTCATATGTTTGCACTAAAACCTAGCAATGTTGGTCACACTACAACTGGCAACAGCAAAAACTTACAATAATATACATAGTTTAGAGATAATTCATAAATCATGACTATAAGAATTTAAATAAAACAAATTATTCAGATATATTTTTGGTTAATTTATTTCTTTAGACAAGCTGTTAGCAATCTAATTATGTTACCTACCTGAGCCTACCTCATTTCACAGAATAGTCTGGTAAAATTTGTTTTGTGTACCTACAAAACACAACTTAAAATTTAAAATAAAATATTTAACAGTGTAGTTAATACAAATCAGAATAAAGAATATTAAAATTCTTTTAGCTTTTACGCTCTGCTTCCAAATCCAAGAAATTTCAGGCCGACTGAAGTGATCTAGGTAATATTATTATTGGTACAGGAAATGTAAATTCTGGTTTTCTGAAGTTCACATTTGCAGTTTCGATATCAAGTAGAACTAAAAACCTCTACAAAAAAAATTATAAAGTATAATAAACTTTTACACTTATGAAATTTCCTTTGGATAATTTAAAATGGAATATGGAAAATAATAAAGAAATCACTGAAATTAAACACTTTAACAGCACTAATGTAATCTCTCCTTGGCCTTTGGGCCCATAGATTGATTGCTTCTACAGAATGTGTCATATCTTCAGCTGTACGTGATAAGTGGTAAGTTTAAGGTTCAATAAACACTGATTGATGGTAATATATGGTAGGCCATAAATAATTCATCATCATCATTACCAGCCTATAATATGTCCCACTGCTGGGCACAGCCGTACCTACATGGGAGAAATACTTGAGGAGCTTAAGCCTTGACACCAATGGCTTAACCTGCTTTCCAAAGAGTACAGAGGAGCTAGAGATTATAAATTTTGATTGACCTATCCCAAGATCGTCCATGGCGAAAGTTGCTTTTGTTTTCGTAAACGAAACCAGCTCACTCAAACCACTACCCCAGCACAATACTTTGGTGCGACCCATCCCCTACCGCAGCAAACTGTATTAGCGTTAAAGTAGGAGATGGGAAACCCTCTTAGTCACATAAGTGGGTACCCTAAGTTACCTCATATACAAATCAAACCAAACCATAAACTATATCTCTAAGCAAATAACCTAATAATAAAAAATAACAATAAAAATTTGGTGCTGTTTATTATCAGAATGGTGATAAAATAAGTTAAAATAACCTTATTGAGTTAAATGCTTAGAAAACGTGTGCGCATTAATAAAGCCAATGTCACTGTTTCCTCCCCTACAACTTTTTCGGCACAGGGCTTCATAAACTTGATTAGATATGTTGCTATCTGAATCCCAGCAACTGCATCAAAACTATGATCAAAACTCAACACACAAGTTCGAACCAAAAAGTACATTTTTCATACGGGTAGTTCGAACGAGATGCGTCGATTTAACATGTCTGATGTCGACGCGACGGCAGATTAAATTCTTCAATTATTTTATTTCGCCGTTTTTACTTGTACCGAAAGTAATCCAAGAGTGCCTGTCGAGAAAAGGTTGTTTCCCGGTTCTTTATATAAAAGCTAAATCTAACGGGGGGGGGGGGGGGGGGGGGCTATGACTAATCATAGGGCCACAGAACTCAATCGTTGGATTGGACGTTGTAATAATCATTCTTTGCGCGTAGTTCTACTAATAGTACCACAGGCAACTATTTATGTCCGTAGTACTATCAGTAGGACCATGGCCAAGTAGCATTACCTGTAGTTTAAAATATCATAAAAACAAGTGTCCCATTTTTCCATCATATTTACTCTACTACCTACATCTACTAATATTATAAATGTGAAAGTTTAGACGGGTGTTTCATCGAAATTTTGGACGAATCACGCCAGATTAGGTACTTATAGCTTAGGGCTGGTCTTAGATTATAGTCTGGATTAAAATATGATTCTTTACAACCTAGGTACCTATGCGTTTCCATGGGATAACGCAGACGAATTCACGGGCGGTAGCTAGTTATCTATACGTCATATCGTCGTATAGGAGCTGTGTCAATATTGTAATTATTTACCTTTATATAATTTCTTATATAATCTCGATCAGTCTCCGTCAGTAAATTCCAACATTCTAATTCGACAAGTATTTCTAGATTGATGCAATTTTGTATGATTCTTTCCACAGACATCATAGTTAAAAAATCTGATTGCATGATGCGTAATTCCTTTAAATATATCATTGGATTTTTATTTAAAATCTTTAAAACAAACTCGTCGGTAAATTGCACTGCTGTCCCGACGTGAATAAATTCTACATTTACACAATTTTCGAGTATAAACAAGAGATGTTCATCAGTACAAGTGGCTACACACGTAAGTTTTTTCAAATTTCTAAATGGTAATATTTCCAAACATTTTGTATATAATGAAGTATGCTGAATTAGTGTACAGTTATACAGAGTTAAAATTTCCAGAAGAGGACACATTTGACTTATATACATCAAAGCGTTCATGTCAATTTGATCCACATGTTCAAGATGTAAGCTACTTATATTACATCCTTTGACTTGAAGTACCTGTTTTATTTGATCTGCGTAAAAGTCACACGATAGTAATTTCAACTCCTGTAAGTCTTTAAGACCTATCAATACCATAAGATCAGTTTGTAAGGTATTGTGGAAAACAGTCATACTTCGAATGTAAGGACACATTTGCACTGCAAAATGTAAATGGTTTAAATTTGCATACCGACTCACATATATTTTCAAATTAAATTGCTTTGTTTCCGAGTCTGACAGTGCTATATATTCTAATACTGAGCCGATATTGTCACATCTGCCAATATCCTCTAATTTTCTGCAATTTAACAATAACTTTACAAAACCTTCTAAAGTTACCATTGTTCTGTATAACTGAACTGATTTTAAAAAATTTAATTGGTTTATAATGTCTACACTACTGTTGTTTATACATGCAGAGTTAGAAATATCTAACCTTTCAATTAATTTGCAATTTTGCACAATACATTTTAAAATATTATCAGTGCAGTCATAATTTAATACAAGACATTTTAAACGGCGTAGTTGTTTTACCGATTGTATGATCGTTTCCTCTAAATCCGCAGTTTTCCATCCACCCGACATCGAACCCAAGTTAAGATAAACAAGACCCGTTAACAAATTTAATTTTGAATAGTAAACCGCTCGTAACATTTTAGGCATCTGGTCTATGGACACAAAGGTGACGTATTTAGTAAATAATATTTCTGCCATTTTGACTACCATATTCATTTGACTAACAAACTTTTCCATAGCACTACGAAACCCGAAAGATTTTTTTATTTTCGCCATTAACTCTGATAATGCTCTCATAGATTCTGTTGTCAATAAGTCATGAAGCATCCAAGGGACATTGATTTCCAAATACGACCGCAGGTTCTCAACTGTTTTGGTTAGTGCCAGATGTGCTGCGCCGGAGTCTCTTTGTGCAATTGCATTGAACGGTTTCATATGTAGTTCTGCTTGGAGTGCCACCCAGTCACCTAGTTTATGAAGAGCCAGTGATTCTAATTTCTTGGGTTGCTTGAATCTCGGCATAATTTATCTGAAATAAAATACAATAGTGTTTAAGGCCTAATTATGTAGGTACATGTTTCACTGAGGTGTAATTTTTTTCTGAAATAACTGTTTATCGTGTCATCAATAGAGAGATTTAAATCATAGAAAGAACCAGATACGAAGAATCTGTTTTTTTTTGTAGAACGGCAACTACTCGTGTCGCGAGTCGCGACTACTTGCGACGAAACAAGCGACCAATCAATAGCCGGCCCCTTAGATGTTTAGAAAGAGAACAATTCGCGGCACGAATAATTGCGCGCGAATTATTTATGAATTACATATACAGGGTGGTGCCGTCAATACGACAATAAATTGAAACATGGGCTCTGTATCAGTCCATAGAAATGGTTTGCCACTTTCAAAAACATCTTATTTGTTTGATAATTTCATGACATTTGTATGAAATAATATAACATTGACTGCATTATTTCATAGAAATGTCATGAAATTATCAAATGTTTTAAATTATTGTCATATTGAAGAAAGTAAAGTCGACAGCACATCCAGCGTAATAGTTTGACCTTGAGACCGGCCTTATTCCGTTCGTAATAGAGGCAGCTTTCGTAGTGCAACTGTTAGGTACACTTGATGTGCTGTCGTCTGTACAACAGAACTTAGTTTAACATTTCGAAAGCTTCAGATTATATTTCAAAAACTCCTATGTATTGATAGCGATAATGATGGGCGACTATAAATTAGTTTCGTTTTTTGTTTATCTGTATATTACTACCAAGGATGATAGAAGTTACCTATAGAAGTAGGTACGAGAATGAGTTCTCTATTAAATAGAACCCTACATTTACACAAAAAATCACATTTCTACGAAGATTGCTTCACGAGATATTAGCAAATATCTATTCTTCGCCATTTCAATGTCGCGGCAAAAATGAAGTTATGTTGCCCCTTGAGTATTGGTTATAGGTACCTACTTTTTATATATTATATATTTTTTAATATACTAATAACAACGACTGTTCCCGTTGGAGGTCCGTTTATTATACTAAGAACAATACCATATATACTATATTACACTGGTCTAAAACTAAAGCTGTCATATTTTGTTATTAAAGATAGATATAAACAACATTAGTTTCAGCAGACTAGGTCTAAATTTAGGCCCCGATTGTAATAAAACGTTTGGAGAACTACGTTCGTGTATGTATGTATTTTATAATAGGTATGTATGGCGGAAGTTGATCCGGCTTGAGCTTACTATGCCGCCCTCCCTGTGTAGCTTGATATAATTTATAAAGTATTAAACGACTTGTTAGACGAGATTAAAAAAATCACATCATGTAAGCCCATAATAACTAAAAGTAAGTAAATATTTATATATTCTTTTTCAATAAAATAGATACCGCTTCCCTTAGTTTAACTCTGCTAATTTACATAAAACATTAACTACACGGTCAAGTAAAATAAATTGTTTTACGTAAATTATTAGGTAAGTACCTACCTAGTTGTAATGCTCATTGCGCTTACCAGTATTAATTGAGAATAATTCCAATATCTATAGTATCCACTTAACAAATGAATATAAGTACTTATTTAAAATAGGTAGTTAAGTATATTATTCTTAGACACAATCTATATTGTGAATATATTGACCAGATGGGATTATTTTTGGAGCACTGACTGCGATAGAATGTATTTTTAACGTCCAGCATTCTCTATTACGTGAATGGTCAATGTTACCTGTATTAAAATTTATGTCTACAGAAAATATTTAAGAAAGAGAGCATTGGACCCGATTCATAAGACACATACTAAATTTAGAGGAGATGTTTCATATCCGGCCAGGTATATGTACCTACCTACCTACAGTCTCAAAAAATCAGGAAAAAATTCCTAAATCCGTGAAAAATACTAAGAATTCGGTTTCATTTATAATTTGTTTGTATGTACAAAAGTTGAAATTTTTCGTTGATTTCATGGTTATTCACTATGGCAATATGCGGGCGACACAGAAGTAAACTAAACGTCACCAAAGTGGCATCTGTGAGTGACATACGCGCCATGATGAAAATTTGGTTGTGTTGCAGTTTTTTCTATGAAAATTCTTGTTTTATACCACGCAACAAAGCAAACAAAAAGAAAATGGACAATTGATCATTTTTCTGCATATTTTTACATATTTTTTAGTATAGTGCAAATAGACCTGGCCAGGGCTCCATACATTTTTTAAGCATCTATTTTGAGCGCTTGATTTCACCTCAGAACAATAGCTAAAGCATTATAAGGATTTCACTATCTATTCCCGAGGCTTAGGTGACTATTATCGGCATTTGTCTCTTTCTATCTACTTTAAATAGACTGAGCTATAAATTGCTAAGAGACTCATAACACTAAGCAAATGTTAGTGAAAACTAGCATGAGTGTCGCTCTCTTAATGTAACTATAAAAAGGCTCAGGTCATAAATTAGACAGATATGTTGAAATAAAAGTAAGATCTGTAATACAATGTGATAAAACGCAAATATTAACTGTAGAAACCTCTGAATTCTAGAAAACTTGGGTAGGTGCTCAATGTTTTGATGGCAAATCTGAACGGCAACTGCTCGTGACACGCTTTTACTCCAAGGGACAACTGAGACCTTTATGAGGCTGATAATTGCTAATTGAGCCTTACTTAAAACTTTTTTTAGCACAATCTGTTGAAATAAACGCAGTGAAAAAAATATATGTTACTCTTGGACATATTTCTGATAATATGCATGTCCCCAAAACACATTATAATCAAAATGTTTGTATAAAAAAAATGCCAAAGTCACCCATCAAAATCATCTTTCAGAACAAATTCTGCTTTATATGTCAAAGGTTTTTTTCTTATTTTTAGGGAGCAAACTTTATATATTAAATTTTATAATATTGATGTTTTACAATTTCAAATAAGTAACTAGTTCTTTAGTAAATAAATTTATTCTGAATTCTTCAACCGATTTCAATAGCGACTCGCGCCATTATCCATTCTTCTCTTTCATTTGTAGAGGAAACGACAGTGATCGCCGAGGCGTGCTGCTAGGTGGACCTGTGTCGCTTCTTTGCTCGCGGTTCTTAATAATATCAGTCTGCGTCTGTTTTAATTTGCAAATATCAAATAGACAATTATATTTAAGGTTTTAGTGATTACTATGTGAGTGTATTATAGTAGATAGACAAAAATGAGTAAATAATTTCGTAAATTTTTATTGTGAAAATTTTATATCATTAATAATGTTATGTATGAAATAAAATTTTTATTGTACAAATAGATATTATTTTGGACTATGGAAAACCAAGAAAAAGGTCTAAAAAGAGTCAAAAACCACTCGTATAGGGGTAAATAACACAATACTAACCTGATTATTTTTTCTTTAGATAGCTAATTTTATCTAATTTTAGGAACTATCAAAAACTCCATTATCATCTCGAAAGTTGTACTTATTCAGATTCACAGTCACAGATGGAAGTTGTAAAGTAAGTTTATGTTTACTTGAAGGGAAATGTATAAGTATATCGTATAATTCAGATAGTTAATTTCGACAAAAATGACTCTGTCGCGATTGTGTAGGGGTTGAGATGCACGACTTACTATCCGAGAGGTAGGGGTTCAATCCTTCAATGGTTCACAACTTTTTTTTTATTTTTTGTATATTTTATTTCTTATTTGTTTTTTGAATATGAAATATGAAAGTAAAAAAAATATAAATAAAAAAAACGATTAAACTATAAATACAAAAAATATTTTTTGTATCAATTTTTTTTACTTTTGTTTTTTTTATTATTTTTATGTATGTTTATTTCTAGTCCTTTTTTGTTTATGTTTCTTATTTTTTCATTCTTTACTAATTCTTTTTAAATATTTTTTATTTTTTTATTATTCTTAATCTTTGTATCTCTTTGTTTATCTAATATTGTATAAGGAAAGTAAAAAAAAACTTATGTATTTATATGTAATACATAATACAAAGATAAATTTCAACAAAGTTTTTATAAAGAACCATAAAATAAGTTTGGTTTATTTCATAGACCTACGTAATTGTCAGACCCGGCAGTCTTAAAAATAATCAAGGTATCGAATGGTTCGTTTCTGTTTTTTTTAATATTAATTTTTCCGGTTACAAAATGTGATTCATGAAGAACAACAGGCACAGTTAATTTTAGATTATTAAATGCATACAACACTAATTTAGCTTAAGCCTAGCCTAGGCTTAAAGGTTCTTTTATATGTAAATTTTAAAACCAGAACTTTTAACATGTGCTATAAAAGAGATGTTTCAAAAATGTATGTAGACCCGGCCAGGTCTATACACAGTTTACTGAAAAATAGGTAAAAAATTGTAGAACGGTGTTCAATTGTCCATTCCAGGACACGGTGTTGAGTATTCTATATTTCAACTTTTGTACCGGCAAACTATGCATGGTTCAAATATGTCCTCTTTCCACTATATTATTGTAGCACAAATTAGCTCTCAGCAATAGGGTAGTTGACAACTTGTTTTTTATTTCATAAATAAGAAGTTATAACTCATAAAGAAATATTGCAAAAGAAATAGTATGTCTAAGATCAATACTTTCACAGATATAGTGGCATGTTGATATGTTGCGGCGCAACATCCAAAAAGGCTCCATAGAAAATCTACGGGACAGGTGACGTCACATGTTCCCATATTACTAAGAAATGTATGGGCATACTGACAAAATTAATAATAACTATGTATCAAGTATGTTTTTATTAATAGTTGTCATTATAATAGTTGCTTTAATTGATGTCAGCTATCTAATTACATTATCATTATTGATAAATTTTGAAAATAAATGTCTTTTTTTTATTTCGAAAAGGGTACAATTTTAACAATATTTTATATCTTTTAAGTTTGAATTGTTTTTATGGGTAGTGGTAGCACATATTTTCCGATTTTGTGAAAAATAGCGCCAATTTTAAACTTAGGCAACATCCCAATTCATGTTTATTATAATTTATGTTAATGTACCTAATCTGTGGGCAATGTTGTTAGGATTACATTTAAATGTACTATTTATTATTTATATTGTTTAGCTTAAACATACTATAACACTGTTTATCATCATCATCATCATCATCACTAGCCTGTATACGTTATATAAGCCTTCCTACATGGAAGAAACACATGATACACATGATGAATTTGGGCAATAACACTACCACGCTAGCCCAGTGCGAGTTGGTGGGGTAAAGAGGTTGTAACAAAACCCGGGACCAACGGTGACCCCTCCCCGGGATCGACAATGGCGAAAGATGCTTTATTTTCGTAGTTGAAACCAGAGAGTTCAATCTACTACGCCACCGAAACATATAGCCTTCAATAAATGAAAAAAAACCGTATCAGACCTTCGGATCTTGAGGTAAATATAACATGAACGCTGGCACATAAATAAAGATAATCACATACCTAACCTACAGAAAGAAATCTATAAAAAAATCTAACATGTTCCAAATTTCAATATACTCTAGACTGTTTCAGATGAGTATTTATTAAAACACATAATTTTTCAATTTCGTATATCATTTCAAAGATTACTGTTCCAGAATTTTAATAACTAAATTTCTTGATTAACCTAATAACCAATCATTACTGTTTGATACAATCGAATAAAGTTTCATGCGTTTCATAGAAAGTATATTTCATAATATTATTATTATTATATCGACAAAACTCTGTATCGAAACATGAATAAATATTAAACAGCACACATTTTAATATATCACCAATCGCCGCATTCCTGTGGTGACTAAAAAGCTGTTGTAGTCAGTTGTACATCAATAATACCTTTCCGACATTGAAGTAATAATTGAAATCTTACGGCATTTACTTTTTGTTAAAAAATTAAGTTTGTATTGAAAGCCTTGCGGCGTTAACGCTCTTAACTTAAAAAAATAAATACTTACTTGATTAATCTTTCTATTACTTCGAACTGACATTATTTTTACTGTGATAAGATGACACATCCATACTCTTATAATTGCGAATGTAACTGTGTCTTTCTGGGTGTTACATTTTAACACTTAAGCTGCTTAAACGATTTGGATAAAAAAATAATCTATTATGGATTCCGAATTCCAAATAGAAATAACGAAAAGTACTTAAAAGAGTATCGAGACCGATTTCGATAAAAACTAAAAGTGCAGCATTAGATTTTTGAAAAATCAAAAATTAAGGTAGAAATAGAACCCGTTGATTTTGAAAAAGAAAAAACACTATCATTACACGATTCGATAGTATCGCGGTATACAAGGAACAAAACATTCCAGGAAGATATTACATATGGTTGGATTTTTATAAACTGCTACATGTTTTAAAGTAATGTTAAAGGCCACAGTGAAAAAGAAATAAAATGTAAACAAGTGCGAGTAAGCCACTTTACGTTTTAATAACATCGTGCCAATAATTTACATTTGTAATTAAAATATAATAAAACTAGAAAAATTTCACGTCCTGAGACAGGAAACCAACCCGCGACCTTTCGCAATCCGGGCGAATTTACATTTGGTTCGACGTTTCGTTGATTACTAGTAACTTTTTGCATACTGCTTCGTACTTTGTAGCATAATTTATAAAAGCAAAACCTACTTGAAACTTGAATTTTGTAATTTGGAATCTAATCGAATGTGTGTGTAATACACCATGTGAGTTTTTTTTAAACAATAGTTTTGATTCCTGGCTAGGAATATTTTGTAAACATCCAATGATGCAGTTTAGTTTTTCTTTTACGTTTTCGAGAGTCCTTTGAGTACTTTTCGCTATTTCTCATAGTGTCGGATTGGGACTATCCATGCACTTAAAAATTTACAAGGCGTTTCAAAACCAAAATTTATTCAAGTCGAGCTCTAATTTATAGAACAGCTGACATGAAAATACGTATGTCAAAACTATTATGATTTGTCTTTTATAATTGCATCCCTGATTGTCATGTTTCGATTTCATAATAGGTCCCTTACAAAAATTTGTTAGGATAAATAAGTATATTGACCGTGTATAATATTTACCATTAATTTAAAAATACCACATATTTTTTATAAAAGTGTATAGTTTTTTATTGTTCATTTCTATTTTTATAATGGCCTATGGAATAAAGCACGTGGAGCACGCCATCTAGTGGCATTTTTGTAGCTTGGCGCTTTTGAGGTTGTAGTAGTTACGCGGCTGGTCGGTGTAGTATTGTGGAGCCACGTTATCGGAAATATTAGTGGGCGGGGCCTCGAAATTCATTTTCTCAAGGTCGCTGGCGTTTATCAGCCTCTTAATTAAATATATGTAGATATACGCAGGTTGAGTCAAAACAATGCCCCCCAGGTGTCATCTGCAAACAATACCGTCTCACACATTTTTTTTTGAAAAGTCTAATATAAGTTATCTAAGAAAAACCGACTTCAAAAAACTGAAAATAATAAAATAATTTATATTAATTATGTACTCATCCCCTAGAAACATATTTTTGGAGTCGGTGCTTCACTTTCTATTGTTGGTCTATTGTCTATTTTCACTTTATATTGTCTATTTTTGGAGTTAAGGAAACCAATTAGCACCAACTCCAAAAATATGTTTCTAGGGGATGAGTACCTACTTAAATTAAATTATTTTATCCTTTTCAGTTTTTTTAAAGTCGGTTTTAATTTCTGTTTAATTTTTTTTTTACAATTTTTAGTGATTACTTTCTAAGGTCGAAGCTAGATGGGTCATCATCATCATCATCAAAAAGTCATAGAAAAGCAAAAATTCGCAATTTCGCATACGTAGACGACTTAATGATTTCAGTTTTTTTTTATTTAAAACCGAACTACCCAACTGATATTGAAAAAATTTTCATGGGACCAAATGGCAGCTATTCGAGTGTGTCAGAAATATGGTGGGAATGTAGATGTATATGAGTAACAATTCAAGTACATGGAACAAATAAAATCAAAGTATAAAGGAAAACTCATTTATTTGACAGTGATCACTATTTAATAAAGCATAAATGCATTTTTATGTTATTCAATAGTAACTTACACGGAAATTATCAGATATTTAGCAATATCACAGAATAAATACCATTTTCACTTTACAAAGCTATAGAAAGGAAACCATATAATTTATATTGAAAGAAAAAGATTATCATCCTCAATCACATTGAAATAACACCTTTCAATGAGTTTTACTATGTGAGCCGATACAAACACAACCGGAGCCCATTGAGCCCCGGGAGGATGCAACCTCCAACCCCTCCATCCTCATCCTTTCGCCACCTTTTTAATGTATAAGCTAACAATATTCTTACTGTATTATATTCACATTTTAAACAAAACACAAGTAATACTTAACTGGCGCTGTGCTCGGTCCGAGGGCGCGACAAAGAATGACCTCACTAGGCCGGAGCTCACGCTTTTATAAACAGTGACAAACAAGTCGCGTCATCGAACGATCCCAGACCACGTGTACAAAATTGAAACAACTCTTTTCTTTATACAAGTAATTTGAGACATGAAAATGTATTATTACTTATAGATTAAACATTCTAACAATTAAATTGTTTTTGTCTTATTTAACAAACAAAAGTGGCGTGATCCACCGGAAGTCTGCGTTTTTAAAATGTTACAATAATATACAGAAACATTTTAATTATAACTAAATACTAAATTTAATTATTAAATCGACTATTTCATGATTATTTATTATGATTAATCCATATTAATAATAATGTTTATTTTCTATTAGTTGGCGCGGTTTCCTTACCGGAAACCGTATCTTTCAATTTACAATAATTTGTAGTAATATCAGATATACCAACAAGACACATTAAATTATTCGTTTATTATTTATTTAAGTTATTATTACTGATTGCAATGTTTTTAATACTCTATAACAGTAACAATTTCTACTAAACAAAGATGGCGCGATGTCCTTACCGGAAATCGATCTTAGTTACATTTTACAATAATTTGTTGAAATAGTAAATTTCATAAACATTTGTTTTATTATAATTTATTGCTTTCTTTTATATTATTAACAATTAGATAGTAATTTATAGGTAAGTATTTTAAACAATGTTTATTTTCTGTCACGGCCATACTGACAGTACTTCGTCCCCGAAGTACTCTAAATTAATCTCCAACTAATTTCTCTTTTGATTCCGATTACTATGGGATTATTTGTATATGTCATGTGTTCTCCGGCTACTGACCCCATCACTCGCTGACAATGAAGCCAGGACAGTGCCAACACTAGACGTCACAGCGATCATCTTTATACGTTTGTCCTTGACCCGCTTTCTGTCAAGCTAGTCTAAACGTTACAAGATATCCTGGTCAACTGCCCCATGATACCTGACCCCATCACCCACTGAAGTGAAGCCAGGCCGGTACCAGGCAGATGGCCAGCCAGTGTGTTGTTCATTGTTATACATATATGACCCATTCACAATCAAAATCAAAATTACACATAAGCATTATTGTTTAAGACTTCTTCAACAACAATGTTCTCGTCTACCCATTCCCCTGGCCAATATCTTATTTTATCTTATGAAATGAAAATATCTTTATTCAATTAGGCCCCCCAAAAAGCACTTTCGAATTGTCAAAAAAAACCCTTATGTCTATCACACAAAACAATATTAACTAACAATGTCACAATGTTGGTCTCTCTGTCTTGTCTGGGTCTCTGTAAACAATGTTATAATGTCAGTCTGTCTATCGGTCTGTCTGTCTGAATTTACACCTATCAATAAATGAAGATGACTAAACCCTTTAGTTTCTTGTTTTAAGAGATTGTCGACTTTTCCATAAACCGTTCGGCCAATCAGACTTTAGACTTTCTTTTTATTATTATTATTATTTAATATGTGGGTACTTAAAAGTAAATGAAAAATTGATTAGGCGACGGAGAATGATCACCGTAGCCTTGCCCCACAAAAAAAAATGATCAGTATCGATTATTGTTTAAAGAAACGGTTTTCGAGATATTCTCGTAAAACAAAACTGGAAATAAAACGAGAATTTTATTGTCTGCCAAAATGCATTATGTATTTTTCTTTATTAAACTTGTTGTTGATATAATTATCTGTGTTTAATTATTACTCATGATTGAAAATAAATACCTATAAATACTGTTTCAAAACATAAACCATATTTGTTTTCTGTAAAACAAAAAGCTATTGCCAACAGATGTCTGTTGACACAATATTACAATTCCGGAAAAATACATTTTTTTTTCTATGTTAATTTTACTGCGAAATACAACTTTAGCTTTAACTTATCGCAATAGTATTTCTATTTTAGGGTATTATTGGAAAATATTCCTTTGTTGGACGTCTTGCTTGGGCTGGGGCAAAAACCATCATCCTCCTTTGGGAGTATTGTAAATAAAAAAAGTAAGGGATGACACTACAAAATTAGAAAATTAAGTGTAGGTAGATATTAAAAACAAAAAAGTACTGTAACATTCAAACGTTTTACGAGTAATCGTTGTCATTTAACGATTTTAATTATTTAACGTCTACAAATACAGAAAGAAACCACCATACAATCGGCAGGAATTAAATAATTAAGAAACCTATTACTATTCATAAGCCGCAGAAGCAAAACATAGATATGAGATTTAACACCATTTCACTATTAAAAAACTTCTTTTTACATACTGAAAAACGTCGCAAAGTTCATCCTCGAGCATAAGTGGGTACTATAACTCTGGGCATCGCTTCGCAGAGTCACACACAATATCTCACAGGAATTGAAACGCCTTACGCTTCTACCGTCGCAAAGGTGGTCGTCGAGCATAAGTGGGTACTTATGCTTGATTTTCCCTGACTCTGGGCATCGCTTCGCAGAGTCACAACATCTCACAGGAATTGAAACTCCTTACGCTGTTATTCTGGAAAATACGTACAATTTTTTTTTAAGAAAGCCTGGGCTATCCCACTTCTGATGTCAGAAATATGGTGGTTATGTAGATGTATATGAGTAACAATTCAAGTACATGGAACAAATAAAATCAAAGTATAAAGGAAAACTCATTTATTTGACAGTGATCACTATTTAATAAAGCATAAATGCATTTTTATGTTATTCAATAGTAACTTACACGGAAATTATCAGATATTTAGCAATATCACAGAATAAATACCATTTTCACTTTACAAAGCTATAGAAAGGAAACCATATAATTTATATTGAAAGAAAAAGATTATCATCCTCAATCACATTGAAATAACACCTTTCAATGAGTTTTACTATGTGAGCCGATACAAACACAACCGGAGCCCATTGAGCCCCGGGAGGATGCAACCTCCAACCCCTCCATCCTCATCCTTTCGCCACCTTTTTAATGTATAAGCTAACAATATTCTTACTGTATTATATTCACATTTTAAACAAAACACAAGTAATACTTAACTGGCGCTGTGCTCGGTCCGAGGGCGCGACAAAGAATGACCTCACTAGGCCGGAGCTCACGCTTTTATAAACAGTGACAAACAAGTCGCGTCATCGAACGATCCCAGACCACGTGTACAAAATTGAAACAACTCTTTTCTTTATACAAGTAATTTGAGACATGAAAATGTATTATTACTTATAGATTAAACATTCTAACAATTAAATTGTTTTTGTCTTATTTAACAAACAAAAGTGGCGTGATCCACCGGAAGTCTGCGTTTTTAAAATGTTACAATAATATACAGAAACATTTTAATTATAACTAAATACTAAATTTAATTATTAAATCGACTATTTCATGATTATTTATTATGATTAATCCATATTAATAATAATGTTTATTTTCTATTAGTTGGCGCGGTTTCCTTACCGGAAACCGTATCTTTCAATTTACAATAATTTGTAGTAATATCAGATATACCAACAAGACACATTAAATTATTCGTTTATTATTTATTTAAGTTATTATTACTGATTGCAATGTTTTTAATACTCTATAACAGTAACAATTTCTACTAAACAAAGATGGCGCGATGTCCTTACCGGAAATCGATCTTAGTTACATTTTACAATAATTTGTTGAAATAGTAAATTTCATAAACATTTGTTTTATTATAATTTATTGCTTTCTTTTATATTATTAACAATTAGATAGTAATTTATAGGTAAGTATTTTAAACAATGTTTATTTTCTGTCAAGTGCGTTACCCCAGCAAGAAAATATTTGCTAGGTGACATTGAGTTATGCCAATAATTAGAGTGTAATGTGGTGTAAATGTGACCCAAATAAAAAAATTGTGCGTGCTGTAGTTTTGGAGAAAAAGCAAAAAAACCGTTCCTGCTGGAGTAACGCTGTTCCAGCAGGAAGATTCTAAACGAATGATCGGAGGGAAAAGTAAAGTACATGAGCAGGTAGGTTATATTTGTGCATGAATGTGCGCCAAAAATGAGATTTGTGCGTCTTAAGGTTTTAGAGATATACGGTTTCCTGCTGGAGTAACGTTTTGCAGAATCCGGTATCTCGGAAACCTTTGATTGTGCGCACGTAAAATAAATGTATTTCAGTAGCTGTTGATTTGTGCGTATTTGTGAATCAATAAGTTATTAAAATATATTTATCGTTTTAAAGTAATCGTACATTTCTTAAATAACAATAAAAAATTCTAGCGCTTAAATGAGCAAACGTATAAGCCAACTGAAAATGGAATTCGCTTCTTCTTGTTAATCTTCTTGTCCACAAAAAGTTTCAAAACTAAATATACACACGTTTTTGAATAATTTAACTTTAATTCAAAACTGACAATGCCATAACTCCATCTTCAAATTACAAGAACCAGTATTAACCAAATTCAATTTGGTAGTAACGCACAATTAGAGTATTTCGTGAAATATAAATGCTGAAAATTTCAGCTTCATATGTCTCGTATTAATGTAGATATAAACAAAAAACCAAAATAACCACTAGATTACCGATAATCCGACAGAATTCAAATGACCACTAAAAAGCGACCGTTTCATACATTTTGAGGACTAAAGAACAGCATTATATTATTCTATTCTCCATACAATCGCGTTCATAACGTTTACAGGCAATCGTATTGTTTTAGTAGTGCATTATGTTCAGTAGGTACCTATCCTTATTTTAAAATTAACTGTAGTTATTTGTCATCTAGTTGTAAAAAAAAACAAAATGTATTTATTAAATATTGATAATGTGCTTAGAGTATATTTATTAATTGTTACAGAGGGGTGTTTTAAGCCCCACCTATAATTAGTATTAATAGAACCCAAATTTAATTTTTTTTTTAAAGAAAAACATTTACGGCCTGGCTACGACTATTGGGTAGGGGCGACCGACGACGTCCAATCCAGTAGGGTCAGTCAGTAACGTTTAGCGGCAACGATGGAGATGGACGTAGTTCGACATTTTTTTAAACTCAGTAGTGGTAGCTATAATTTGGTGAATCGAATATTTCGTAATTATATTTTTTTTACACTCGTGTTTTTAGTTAGGTCAGATTGGGTTAGATCTGAAAGATAATTTACTCTTTTCTTCACAGTGAATATATTCAATACAGGGTGGTGCCGTCAATGCGACAATAAATTTAAATATAGGCTATATTAGTCCATAGAAATGGTATGCCACTTTCAAAAATATCGTATTCATTTGATAATTTCATGACATTTGTATGGAATAGTGTAACGTTGGCAGCATTATTTCATACAAAGGTCATGAAATTATCAATTGAATACGAAATTTTTGAAAGTGGCAAACCATTTCTATGGACTAATATAGCCCATGTTTAAATTTATTGTCGCATTGACGGCACCACCCTGTATAACAAAACCGCTCCAAAATCGTCTAAAATATTTTTATTTTGTATATAAGTCGCTGCTGAGTCGCCGCAGCCGCTGTTGAGTCTTAAGCATGATAGCACTTCATCTTACTTACTTACGACTTACTGTTTTTTTTATTTATAAAAACCAAACTACCGTACTGATTTTGAAAATTTTTTTATGGGAACAAATGGCAGCTATTCCGCATCGAACAAAAAAAGAATCACGTAAATCGGATCCGTAATCTCGGCGTAATCGGTGTACCTACATACATAGAAAAAAAATACCGGCCGAATTGACAACCTCCTCGTTTTTGAAGTCGGTTAAAAAGCAATGGCCCTAATATCCATCCCTGGGCGCACAGGCGCACCCGAAGACTAAGTTTTATTTATAAAAACTTTTTGAATTCTAATAAGATTTAATAATGTGCGTTCCCATTGAGGGTCCACATCGGAATTTTGAGCTTTTGAATGTGTCACCCTTGAGTAAAAGTTCTCAAACGATTGTAAATTGAACCACTAATTTGTAAAAGTCAGCACTCAAAAGTTACATTCAGTTAAAGGTGGACCCTCAGTCGTGACTGACCGGTATCCATATTTAATAATCTACCTAAAATTTACAACTGTTGTAAATGGCTACTCTTAGTAAAAGATTTGTAAAACTAATTTCATTAATTGTCACTCCTTCCTGCTAACTCAATAAGAAAATGTAGCATCTAGAAGGTGGTCCCTCAATTGATCGCGATAAATTCATATTAAGTGAGAACAACAGTAATAATTAAAATATAGGTATTACTGACAGTTAGTAAAAGTACTAGAACCAATGTAAATTCAATCTCTAGTTTGTAAAAGAAGCTATTCAAAAGTTTCAATCGATTAAAGGTGGTCCCTCAATTGAAACGCTTGTCATAAAAATAAATCAATTTACGTAACATTTGGTTGAGAACTAGACAATTGCTATAGCCTATTCGTTAGTAAAAAAAATTAACTAACTATTGCTCCACCGAACAGTATAAACAAATGTACCGTTTTACTTAAAATACAAATCAAACTGCTGTGAAGAAATACTACGGTCGAGGTGACCACATATTAGGATTTTATGGGATAAGTAAATAAAAATAATTACTGTTTGTTGACATTATTCATGTATTATTTTTAGGTTTGACATATCTTAGCTAATCAAATCACAATAAGAACATCAATCACAATGAAAAAGGTTGTTAAATGATGTTTTAATAAATAAAAATTACACTGCACTGACAATATTACCCTGATCTTTTTAACCGACTTCAAAAATAAGGAGGTTATATTTTCCAATGTAGGTATGTATTTTTTTTTTGTATTTTTTGTACCGATTTCTCCGTCAATTGTGAACCGATTTTTAAAATTATTTTTTTATTCGATATAATATACTCCAGAGGTGGTCCCATTGTCACTAAGCCCTGATCTAATGATGGGATCCCAAGGAAATCGAGGCCGAACCTCAAATTCATAGGCATGTATGACATGCCTTACTGTTTTCCCAAAGCTATTCAAGTATTTGCTGCTGTTAGTCATCATCTCATATTAATGAGCTGATGATTGAAGGTACAACTCATTAACGATTAGGAGTTAGAAGATAATTCTTTCACTATATATTTCAACCAAAGACTGAGAGACAGACAAGTCGATAGTGCTGATGGTCATCCATCTTGCTTTGACCTTAGGAAATCACTTGCTAAGCATGCTAAGCTGTTTCCAGAGACAATAGACAGTGAAGCACGAACTCCAGAAAATACATTTTAGGAGGTAAGTACCTAGCTACTGAATTTTAATTATTTTTTCCTTATGTGTTTTGAAGTCGGTTTTATATTTGTTAAAAGAAAAAACATTACTACTAATTTGACACTACTGTCAATTAGTAGTAATGTTTAAATTATTAATTTGACGAGAGTCCTCCAAACGAATCATTTTTTAAACATACTATAATAATAATAATAATAATTCATTTATTTCAGATTAACTATATATATATTGCATTTACATTAATTACATTTTATTAGTTATGTTAGTAACAATATTAACTTAAAGTATACGCTAAGGTAGCTTGGCGTATGTTTAAAAAATGATTCGTAAGTCAAGCGTAAGTCGTCGCAACAGCGTATGCTCTCATTAAAGAAGTAGTGACATCTGTAATTGATGTCACCGGCGCTAGCTGCGGGAATAAATTCAATAGCCCCAACTAATTTGTAAAAAATTTGTTTAATTTTGTTCGTCCGACTTGATCGTCAAATTTTGCAACTTCCGACATCCAATGTCGGACAATGGCAACTTCGCGCCTGCAGTGGTTTAAATTGTGTAAAAGTAGATAACTTTTATATTAAATAAATCACGGTGCTCTTTAAAATTAATCTCGGGATTTGAGATATAGCCAATTTATTCTTTCGATACATGAAATCAGTGTAAGTACATTAATAACTCTAACTAATTCCGACCTCTGGATATTACCATTTGCCACAAATTTACATCGAAAATTATCATTTTTGTCATAAGTTTCACACAACAAATATTATTATAGTCAACCTTCAGAGATGGACATATGTTTCCGTTTTTAATATATTTTACATTTTCATTATACGCTACTTGATTTAAATGACACATCTAAAAATTATATTAACAAATTACCTCGGACGATCAATTTCAAACAAAAATTTTACAAATTAGTTGGGGCTATGGAATTTATTACAGCAGCTAGCGCCGGTGACATCGGCCATTACAGATGTCACTACTTCTTTAATGAGAGCATACGCTGTTACGACTTTCGCTTGAAATTTGACGTAAGTCCTCCAAACGAACTAATTTTTATACATACGTACTGTCAAATTAGTAGTAATGTCTGAATTAAAAATCGACCATCAGACGACCGGCTGGCCGAGTGGTCTGTACCATTATTTCTCTGTTATCTAGTATCTATACCACAAGCTCTTAATGATGCTTACTTTGGGCTAGATAATAGGTGTGAGTGTATGAATGTTATTATTATTATTAAAAAGATCAGGGTAACATTGTCAGTGCAGTGTAATTTTTATTTATTAAAACATCATTTAACAACCTTTTTCATTGCGATTGATGTTCTTATTGTGATTTGATTAGCTAAGATATGTCAAACCTAAAAATAATACATGAATAATGTCAACAAACAGTAATTATTTTTATTTACTTATCCCATAAAATCCTAATATGTGGTCACCTCGACCGTAGTATTTCTTCACAGCAGTTTGATTTGTATTTTAAGTAAAACGGTACATTTGTTTATACTGTTCGGTGGAGCAATAGTTAGTTAATTTTTTTTACTAACGAATAGGCTATAGCAATTGTCTAGTTCTCAACCAAATGTTACGTAAATTGATTTATTTTTATGACAAGCGTTTCAATTGAGGGACCACCTTTAATCGATTGAAACTTTTGAATAGCTTCTTTTACAAACTAGAGATTGAATTTACATTGGTTCTAGTACTTTTACTAACTGTCAGTAATACCTATATTTTAATTATTACTGTTGTTCTCACTTAATATGAATTTATCGCGATCAATTGAGGGACCACCTTCTAGATGCTACATTTTCTTATTGAGTTAGCAGGAAGGAGTGACAATTAATGAAATTAGTTTTACAAATCTTTTACTAAGAGTAGCCATTTACAACAGTTGTAAATTTTAGGTAGATTATTAAATATGGATACCGGTCAGTCACGACTGAGGGTCCACCTTTAACTGAATGTAACTTTTGAGTGCTGACTTTTACAAATTAGTGGTTCAATTTACAATCGTTTGAGAACTTTTACTAAAGGGTGACACATTCAAAAGCTCAAAATTCCGATGTGGACCCTCAATGGGAACGCACATGAGTTTATTGATACACCATAATGCTTTAATTTAGGTAGGTACCCAATAATCTTTGATAATCAACACAGTCAACCGCCTTATACAAGCCGCAGAATATTCCTAGAGCATTCTGCCGATTTTCCCAAGCATCAAATATGTGTTTTATATGCGCAATTTCCGTGTCTGTAGTATTTTTCCTTTAGGTTAGGAAATCCGAACTGTCCAAATTTTTGATAAGAGTCTGCAAAACATACAAATAAGTGGGGTTACTGCTATCTCCCGCCTTACAGGCAGGTACCTATTATTTTACTTAAAATTAATCTCAAAGGCAAAATTTTAGAAGCAGACTATGGAGTGGCAAATACCTACTTTCGAGTCTTTTTTATCCAAAATTCTTATTAAAATTTCCAAAGAATTCGTGTATGCGCTTGCTATCATAACAAGGTGCTGCCACACTGCTGTTAAAAAATGTTTACTAACGTTAGTAAACATTTGATAAGAAACATACGATCACAATGTTAGAAAGTGTTTTCATGTTAGATAATGTTAGTTAACATTTCTGAACAAGTTAACAAATTGTAACAAAATAAAACATTTGTTATATTTTGTTTGTAAACATAGGTGCTGCCACACTGCTGTTAAAAAATGTTTACTAACGTTAGTAAAGATTTGTTAAGAAATCACAATGTTAGAAAATGTTTGCATGTTAGATAATATTAGTAAACATTTTTGAACTAGTTAACAAATTGTAATAAAATAAAGGTCCAATGATGACCAATGAAAACAAAGCTACTTTCGCAATGGTCGGTCCCGGGTTGGGTCAATCAAATTAATAATCTCGAGCTCCTCCGTGCTTCGGAAGGCACCGATTGTTACTGCAACCGCTTTTACCCACCAACCCGCATTGGGCCAGCGTGCTGGTGTTATGGCCCAAGCTCCTCGTGTTTCTCCCATGTAGGAAGGCCTGTGCCCAGCAGTGGGACGTATATAGGCAAATGCTGATGAATTAGTAAACATTTCTGAACTAAGTAATTAAAATATAAAACTAGAAAAATTTCACGTCCTGAAGCGGGAATCGAACCCGCGACCTTTCGCAATCTTCGAATACTCGTTTCGGATGTTGAAATAGAACATTTCGACATTGTAGGGTGGACGTTAGCTCATAAACGCAAATACAGGGCCTAATTCTGGCGAACACATGCTAAGATAAAATTTTAGTTCAGTCTACCTCTTTCTCTCAATATGAATACGAAAAGGATCGCTGTCATAAAATTTTACATTTAGCAAGATGCATTCAATTTTCGACCCTATTGAAACGTGATAAAATGCAGTGTCTAGGAGGCACCTCCGTACATGCCGTCTAAAACTGTCTATGGTTCGTATGAAATCTGTCTAAATTTAGATGACAGCTCTAAACAAATTCTTGCTATCTCATTCTTATTACATATTGTGAGAAAGAGATATACTGTACTTAAATTTAAACTTAGAAGTGTTCCTCCAGAGTTAGGCCCACAGATAGACTAGAAGAATTTCACAGGGATATCCCAAATCCTGGGTGGCTCAGTTGGTTAGAGCAGTCGCCCGGATTGCGAAAGTTCGCGGGTTTGATTTCCGCCTCAGGACGTGAAAATTTTCTAGTTTTATATTTTAATTACCTACTAAGTCATTTTTCAAACATTTATAATAACGTTAAAATCAAAACTTAAGAATTTCTGAACTAGGAGCACTTAAAACATTTAACAATTCCTAACAGAATGTAACAATTCCTAACATTTGTTAGTAAATATATAATTGTTAGAAAATGTTAGTAAACACTTTTTAACAGCAGTGTGGCAGCACATTTAGTTCAGCTGCTTATGCTGTTAAAAAAATTAGGTCTTTGTGTGATATTGAAACAGCAACATTTGTTTACGTTGGTTACACGGTGTCATGTATATGCTTGTTATTGTGGGGCACAGCAGCCGACATTGAAGATATTTTTATTTTGCAA
Organism: Nymphula nitidulata; assembly: GCA_947347705.1. Classification (NCBI taxonomy): domain Eukaryota; kingdom Metazoa; phylum Arthropoda; class Insecta; order Lepidoptera; family Crambidae; genus Nymphula; species Nymphula nitidulata. Next base: position 15,217,799 of record OX374618.1, on the reverse strand, counting down.
AAGAGGGCTGTGCGTGCTACTTATAATAGACGACCGGCTGGCCTAGTGGTCTGGGACCCTTGCTATACAGCAGTCATTTTAAGCTACTGCTTAAATAGCTGTAATAAACCTTTTAAGATGCGAAATGTGGGTCCTCAATCTAAACATACATTTCCTACATACTTTAGGGGTTAAAGCAGTGGAACCATTGTTAAAACGTGTTCCAAAATTTGTCTACATGGTTTGTGATTCGCTAAGGCTTCAAAACGGCATCAACTTCTCGAGAACTAGAATCTGGGTAAATGGATAATATCTGATGACGTAATTAAATTCACAGATAGCAGGTTGGCAGGTTGTTGTAATAAAACACGGTAGTAAACCATTAACTTTGTAATATAACATAAAAAATTGTGTAAAGAATAGATAGCTACTTAATAAGGTACTTACTTACATTAGAAATATTAAAGCATTGCAATACACAAACATCATTGCTTCATTTTAGTAATAGACATAGAGTAGCCACAAACAATATTAATTGATTCAACTTACGTAGATGTGCATGCGGATTGAGTGATCCTATCTTCAATCTTTACAATAATCTACGAGGATTTAGTAAATAATTGTTAAATTCGTTACAGTGAAGTAAAAAAATTGTAAAACCTGAGATAAAACGATATAGTCAATAAAGTGGATCACTCATACAGCATGCATTATAAAATGTCATAATGTATATCTCATAATATATAACAGTTCTGCTTCTTATTTATACATCAAAAAATTGTAAAAAATTGTTAAATACCATTACCAAATTATGGATTAGTTTGCATGTCCCGTTTAAAAATTATAACGATTTATTTGGATCACTCACACCGCATGGTGGCCGTATGAGTGCTCTTTAAAAATATCACCTTATACTGAATATATACATATTATTTTTTTGTATATTATAGCTAAACGTGAGGTTGAATTTGTTAAATAGTGATCTTGACAAAAACTTATAATAGATGGAAGAAATTCAAGTTTTCCGTTTCCTTCAGCATGCCGTCTGAGTGATCCACATTTCGACCTCTATTTACTTTCGTATACCACCTACATAAACTGAAGGTATACCCAGAATTGTTAAATTTTATTTACTAAAATTTGGCATATTTTCTGTTAATGTACGTGCGATACTTTAGGAAATATCTCGTTTCGTAAATTCCTGAAGAAAATTACTGAGTAGGGTGTCTTTGATTTTTCATTGTGTGAGACTATGTGATATATCCTTACTGGGACAGATGAAACTAAATAAAAGCTTGTAAAAAACAGAATCGCCTTTTATTTTCGATAGCACTATACATTTGATTAATCAAAAATAAAAACCAACTTCAAAACACGCCAATTTATTCATTTTAAATACCACACGACATGATTTACCTTTTACTCTTCATTCCAGATAAGTAGTCTGTAGTTGATGAAGCGAATACGCTGTTGTTGGTTGGCTCATTCTAAAATCAACATTTTTAATATAATCAAATAGAATTTCTCTTTAATGAATAAAATGCCATTTAAACCAATGACACGTAAGAACCTAACGTCCTGTCGTGAATTCGTGATCGAATAACATACATACAAAACACTAAAAAGGAAAAATAATTAAATTTAATCCTCAAAATGTATTTTTTGGAGTTGGTGCTTCATTTTGTATTGTTTCAGGTAACAGCTTAGCACCAACTCCAAAAAATCCATTTGTAGGAGATATCTTCCTATCTTTCCTGTGCGTCTTTGTAGTGTCACGAGGGGTACCCAGTGGTGCCGTTATTACTCCTGGGCCTTAGCTTGAGCAACGGATTTCCCTGATCCAGTACACAAAAGCCCACCCAAGGGGTGCGATCCCCTATCCACAACCCTGGGGACGGGTCCGATGGCAGACTGGAAAACCGCACACGGAACACAATGCTTCCCTCACTTAACCGTACTAGTGATTGTATCATATTTGAAACATACAAGCGTGCGACAGTGTTGGCTTTTTTTTTCTTCTACATAATTTCTACAAAGCGGATTATAATCATAATACTTTTTCTAGCGCAATGCTGGTAATAAATTTTAACAAAGAATTATTTATGAAAAATTGAAAATGAAAACTATGCCTACTGTCAACTTGTCAAATTGTAAAATATGGGAAAAAATATTTCTGCTCCTCCTACCAATCGGAGTACCGATCTTAGGATATGGCCTGTATAATGGGCTTGACTGTACTTTTGGTTAAGTTATGTAAGTGATAAAAACAAAAACATTCAATCGGAGGAATGGGAAAAAAGATTCCCGCTCCTCCTACCAATCGAAGTTCCGATCTGAGGACAGGGAAAGACCCATATTGAGAGTATCTTCATTGACGTAAATAATTTATAGATAAATTGTACCGTCAATAAACTGTATGATATAGGATTTTTTAATTATAATATATGTTTTCTAGAACATGTGGTTTTTCATTTACAGAGCATGTATAACTTTCATTATAACATATAAGTAGGTGAATAAAATATAAAAAGATTAATAGAAATAAATAATAATAATAATAAATTTAATAATAATAGTAAATATTAGGCATCCAGAATGCTCGGAGCACAAGGTAATCTTTCCCATAAAATATTAAATAATATGAATAAATATAATAAAAACGCCTGGTCCTGTCCCAGTTAGGATAATCACATAGTCTCACACAATGAAAAATCAAAGACACCCTACTCAATTATTTTCTTCAGGAACTTACGAAACGCGATATTTCCTAAAGTATCGCACGTACATTAACAGAAAATATGCCAAATTTTAGTAAATAAAATTTAACAATTTTAGGTATATCTTCAGTTTATTTAGGTGGTATACAAAAGTAAATAGAGGCCGAAATGTGGATCACTCAGACGGCATGCTGAAGGAAACGGAAAACTTGAATTTCTTCCATCTATTATAAGTTTTTGTCAAGATCACTGTTTAACAAATTCAACCTCACGTTTAGCTATAATATACAAAAAAATAATATGTATATATTCAGTATAAGGTGATATTTTTAAAGATCACTCATACGGACACCATGCGGTGTGAGTGATCCAAATAAATCGTTATAATTTTTAAATGGGACATGCAAACTAATCCATAATTTGGTAATGGTATTTAACAATTTTTTACATTTTTTTGATGTATAAATAAGAAGCAGAACTGTTATATATTATGAGATATACATTATGACATTTTTATAATGCATGCGGTATGAGTGATCCACTTTATTGACTATATCTGTTTTATCTCAGGTTTTACAATTATTTTACTTCACTGTGACGAATTTAACAATTATTTACTAAATCCTCGTCGATTATTGTAAAGATTGAAGATAGGATCACTCAATCCGCATGCACACCTTACGTAGGTGTATAATGTAGGCACAGTCACGAGCAATAACATGTACCTACTTACCCACTTCTCACTATTCGTGACTCATGTAGCGAGAAGTGGGCACATAGTATTGTCTTATATTTTGACACCGTGAGCTCCGTATGCATGAATCGGACCGCTCAAAATATAACACAAAGTGACGGTAGTTAACTTAAAACTTATCAAAGACAATTGACATCTTCAGTCTTCCCGTGACCACGATCGCTGTAAAGTAATCGAAACTTCGGGTGTATTATAATAATGTAACATATAATTAAACGCGAGTTAAATCCGTTAAATTGATTTTATTGCGAACGGACACATGTATATTGCTTGTGACTGTAGGTACATAATTAACATATCATAATATTTTTTTTTCTATTACAGTTATTATCACTTCATCTTACGAAATTTAATACAAAAATAGCTATTGTCGTATATAGATTATAAAAAAGAATGGTAGGATGGAGTATATTTAATAGATTTTTTAACATTTTCAAAAACAGATATATATACCTTAACTAGAAAAATAGCCAATATTTTTAACGAAATAACTTTAAAGATTTTTAAGGCATTACTTATGATACCTAAGTGAATAACTTACCTTTATTACAAGGGGACAAAGTGAATGAGCGAAAAATGTGTGGTGCCAGTGCTCTAGTTTTATTACAGACATGACACATGATTACGCCTAAACCTTTCATCATAGTAAAATGGGCTGCAATTCAAACACACGCGCCAGCATGAAACCAATATCTCTAATGAGGTCTAATGAGACAAAGTCTTTATCTACTACTGCACACTGAAGTTTGCTGGCTATCAAGCAAGAGGCTCTTGCTAAGCAAGATTTTCAGCCTTTTTGGAATCTGTGTTTCGAGTTTTTACAAGAGACCCGAATTTGAAAGAAAATTTGAAATTGTAAAACAGATATTTATTACTTGATTGATATCTCTCGTATGTTAATTTGCAGCTGCAGGGTGACGATTGACGATCTAAACTTGATTAAAACAAAATCAATAATATCGGCCTGTGTGGGTAGACTTATCCTTTTTACAAAAAAGCATAAAAGAATATTCAGTTTCCACCCACATTTGTCAAAATTATTACAAATGCTTCAAGACGATGGATTTTTTACCATAATAGGCCAGTCACTTAAACGCATTACACAAGGATTTTACTAAGAGGTTTGAGTACCATAGTAAAAGGAAAGAAGTAAGCCAACTGAGCCACTGTGCCGGCCAACCGCGGCCGTAATAAAGTAGTAACGTTATTATTGTACTTACGACGACGAATAATGTAACATTTTGCATTAAAATTAGTGTCACTTGACATAAAAATAATTTAGCATGACAGTTTCTGGTAGACTATATGGATTAAAAACCTTTGTTAAGAGGCTGATAATTGCTAACTGAGCGTTACTTAAAACTTTTTTTAGCACAATCTGTTGAAATAAACGCAGTGAAAAAAATATATGTTACTCTTGGACATATTTCTGATAATATCCATGTCCACAAAACACATTATAATCAAAATCTTTGTATAAAAAAAATGCAAAAGTCACCCAACAAAATCAGCTTTCAGAACAAATTCTGCGTTATATGTCAAAGGTTTTTTTCTGGTTTTCAGGAAACAAACTTGTTATATTAAATTTTATAATATTGATGTTTTACAATTTCAAATAAGTAGCTAGTTTTTTAGTAAATAAATTTATTCTGAATTCTTCAGCCGATTTCAATAGCGACTCGCGCCACTATCCATTCTTCTCTTTCATTTGTAGAGGAAACGACAGTGATCGCCGAGGCGTGCTGCTAGGTGGACCTGTGTCGCTTCTTTGCTCGCGGTTCTTAATTATATCAGTCTGCGTCTGTTTTAATTTGCAAATATCAAATAGACAATTATATTTTAGGTTTTAGTGATTACTATGTGAGTGTATTATAGTAGATAGACAAAAATGAGTAAATAATTTCATAAATTTTTATTGTGAATATTTTATTTCGTTAATAATATTATTTATGAAATAAAAATTTTATTGTATAAATATTATTTTGGACTATGGAAAACCAAGAAAAAAGTCTAAAAAGAGTCAAAAACCAATCGTATACCCCTGTACGATTGGTAATAACACAATAATAACCTGATTATTTTTTCTTTAGATAGCTAATTTTATCTAATTTTAGGAACTATCAAAAACTCCATAATCATCTCGAAAGTTGTACTTATTCAGATTCACAGTCACAGATGGAAGTTGTAAAGTAAGTTTATTTTTACTTGAAGGGAAATGTATAAGTATATTGTATTTAGATAGTTAATTTCGAAATAAATGACTCTGTCGCGATTGTGTAGGGTTTGAGATGCTCGACTTACCATCCGAGAGGTAGAGGTTCAATCCTTCAATGGTTCACAACTTTTTTTTTTCTTATTTGTATTTTTTATTTCTTATTTGTTTTTTTAATATGAAATATGAAAGTAAAAAAAATATAAATATAAAAAACGATTAAACTTTAAATACAAAAAAAAATTTTGTATCAAATTTATTTTTCTTTGGTTTTTTTTTTAATTATTTTTATGTATGTTTATTTTTAGTCCTTTTTTGTTTATGTTTCTTATTTTTTCATTCTTTATTAATTCTTTATTAATATTTTTTATTTTTTTATTATTCTTTGTTTATCTAATAATGAATAAGGAAAGTAAAAAAAAACTTATGTATTTATATGTATTACATAATACAAAGATATATTTCAACAAAGTTTTTATATAGAATCATAAAATAAGTTTGGTTTATTTCATAGACCTACGTAATTGTCAGACCCGGCAGTGTTAAAAATAATCAAGATATCGAATGGTTCGTTTCTGTTCTTTTTAATATTCATTTTTCCGGTTACAAAATGTGATTCATGAAGAACAACAGGCACAGTTAATTTTAGATTATTAAATGCATACAACACTAAATTAGCTTAAGCCTAGCCTAGACTTAAAGGTTCTTTTATATGTAAATTTTAAAACCAGAACTTTTATCATATGCTATAAAAGAGGTGTTTCAAAACTGTATGTAGACCCGGCCAGGTCTATACACAGTATACTGAAAAATAGGTAAAAAATTGTAGAACGGTGTTCAATTGTCCATTCCAGTCCACGGTGTTGAGTATTCTATATTTCAACTTTTGTACCGGCAAACTATGCATGATTCAAATATGTCCTCTTTCCACTATATTATTGTAGCACAAATTAGCTCTCAGCAATAGGGTAGTTGACAACTTTTTTTTTTATTTCATAAATAAGAAGTTCATAACCATAAAGGGATATTGCAAAAGAAATAGTATGTCTAAGATCAATACTTTCACAGATATAGTGGCATGTTGATATGTTGCGACGCAACATCCAAAAAGGCTCCATTGAAAATCTACGGAACAGGTGACGTCACATGTTCCCATATTACTAAAAAATGTATGGGCATACTGACAAAATTAATAATAACTATGTATTAAGTATGTTTTTATTAATAGTTGTCATTATAATAGTTGCTTTAATTGATGTCAGCAATCTAATTACATTATCATTTTTGATAAATTTTGAAAATAAATGTCTAATTTTTATTTCGAAATGGGTACAATTTTAACAATATTTCATATCTTTTAAGTTTGAATTGTTTTTATGGGTAGTGGTAGCACATATTTACCGATTTTGTGAAAAATAGTGCCAATTTTAAACTTAGGCAACATCCCAATTCATGTTTATTATATTTTTTGTTAATTTACCTAATCTGTGGGCAATGTTGTTAGGATTACATTTAAATGTACTATTTATTATTTATATTGTTTAGCTTTAACATACTGTAACACTGTTTATCATCATCATCATCATCACTAGCCTGTATACGTTAAATAAGCCTTCCTACATGGAAGAAACACATGATACACATGATGAATTTGGGCAATAACACTACCACGCTAGCCCAGTGCGAGTTGGTGGGGTAAAGAGGTTGTAACAACAACTGGGACCAACGGTGACCCATCCCGGGATCGACCATGGCGAAAGATGCTTTGTTTTCGTAGTTGAAACCAGGGAGTTCAATCTACTACGCCACCGAAACATATAGTCTTCAATAAATGAAAAAAATTCGTATCAGACCTTCGGATCTTGAGGTAAATATAACATGAACGCTGGCACATAAATAAAGATAATTACATACCTAACCTACAGAAAGAAATCTATAAAAAAATCTAACATGTTCCAAATTTCAATATACTCTAGACTGTTTCAGATAAGTATTTATTAAAACACATAATTTTTCAATTTCGTATATCATTTCAAAGATTACTATTCCAGAATTTTAATAACTAAATTTCTTGATTAACATAATAACCAATCGTGACTGTTTGATACAATCGAATAAAGTTTCATACGTTTCATAGAAAGTATATTTCATAATATTATTATTATTTTATCGACTAAACTCTGTATCGAAACATGAATAAATATTAAACAGCACACATTTTAATATATCATCAATCATCGCATTCCTGTGATGATGATATGTTTCCGACATTGAAGTAATAATTGAAATGTTACGGCATTCACTTTTGTTAAAAAATTAAGTTTGTATTGAAAGCCTTGCGGCGTAAACGCTCTTAACTTAAAAAAATAAATACTTACTTGATTAATCTTTCTATTACTTCGAACTGATATTATTTTTACTGTGATGAGATGACACATCCATACTCTTATAATTGCGAAAGTAACTGTGTCTTTCTGTGTGTTACATTTTAACACTTAAGCTGCTTAAACGATTTAGATAAAAAAATAATCTATTATGGATTCCGAATTCCAAATAGAAATAGCGAAAAGTACTCAAAAGAGTATCGGGACCGATTTCGATAAAAACTAAAAGTGCAGCATTAGATTTTTGAGAAATCAAAAATTAAGGTAGAAATAGAACCCGTTGATTTTGAAAAAAAAACACTATCATTACACGATTCGATAGTATCGCGGTATACGCGGTATGCGCAGTATAACAATAAATCCCGGAAAGATATTACATGGAAAACGGAAGGGAAATGTTGGATTTTTATAAACTGCTACATGTTTTAAAGTAATGTTAAAGGCTACAGTGAAAAAGAAATAAAATGAAACAACAAGTGCGAGTAATCCACTTTACGTTTTAATAACATCGTGCCAATAATTTACATTTGGTTCGACGTTTCGTTGATTACTAGTAACTTTTTGCATACTGCTTCGTACTTTGTAGCATAATTGTAAAAGCAAAACCCACTTGAAACTTGAATTTTGTAATTTGGAATCTAATCGAATGGTGTAATACACCATGTGAGTTTTTTTTAAACAATAGTTTTGATTCCTGGCTAGGAATATTATGTAAACATCCAATGATGCAGTTTAGTTTTTCTTTTACGTTTTCGAGAGTCCTTTGAGTACTTTTCGCTATTTCTCATAGTGTCGGATTGGGCTATCCATGCACTTAAAAATTTACAAGGCGTTTCAAAACCAAAATATATTCAAGTCGAGCTCTAATTTATAGAACAGCTGACATGAAAATACGTATGTCAAAACTATTATGATTTGTCTTTTGTAATTGCATCCCTGATTTTCATGTTTCGTTTTCATAATAGGTTCCTTAATAAAATTTGTTAGTATAAATAAGTATATTGACCGTGTAATATATTAACCATTACTTTAAAAATACCACATATATTTTTTATAAAAGTGTTGTTTTTTATTGTTCATTTCTATTTTTGTAATGGTCTATGGAATAAAGCCCGCGGAGCCGCCATCTAGTGGCATTTTTTTTAAGTTGGCGCTTTTGAGGTTGTAGTAGTTACGCGGCTTGTCGGTGTAGTATTGTGGAGCCACGTTATCGGAAATATTAGTGGGCGGGGCCTCGAAATTCATTTTCTCAAGGTCGTTGGCGTTTATCAGCCTCTTAACATCAAATTTCGTACCTATAGCCACCATATTAGAAGCGAAATAAATTATCAAGTACTTAAATAAATTGCAAAGGCGAGGGTGGGCGGCCGGCGACAAAATCTCGACTGGCGCGGCGCACCGTAAACACCGATGCATTATGTCATTGTGTCCGTGCGGCGATGCGTGGGCACTGGCGCGCTCACATACAAGCAGCGTTGCCAATCTGTGGGGAATTCCCCAAACTGCGGGGATTTTCAGTTCGATTGGGTAATTTGAGGGGAGAGCGTTTATGCGGGGAAAATGTGGGGAATTAAGACATTTACGCTAGAACTGAACTTAGAAGTAATAAAAGTAGCATAAGAAGTAAGTATAATTTATAAATTATGTAAGAAAGAATATTTCATTCACGTTTAAAGCAATTTCACCGGCAGGAAGGTTTTGCAGTTTATTTTATGGCAACATTTATGTCCATCAAACATTCAAACTTCAGACATACATAGTCTTTCTAATCTGTGGACAGAGTATCGCAGAGAACTTTCTCAAACGCATCTGTCGAAAGAAAATTTAGCTTTTTATAATTTGAAAACAGAGAATCGTAATCGCCTGCACAATGACACTGTAGTAGCGCTTATGACCACTAGAGAAGGTATTAAGAAGAATGGAGGGAACCTAAAATTTGATCCTTCGAATGATATGTTGACAAAACGGGCATAATAAAGAGCTGCGATAAATACCTACCAACCCGCATTGGGCCAGCGTGGTGGTGTTATGGCCCAAACTCCTCATGTGTTTCTTCCATGTAGGAAGGCCTGTGCCCAGCAGTGGGACGTATATAGGCTGGTGATGATGATGATGATGATGAATAAATACCTTGATGAAAATCATTAAATACTTAATAAGTATATGTAATAAATATATTTGATTTATAGAAACAGTACTTTTATTGCTATCCTGAAAATTTGTGGGGAAAATGTGGGGAATATTGATTTTATTTTCCCCAAAATTGGGGATTTTCAGTTAGGTTTTTGGGTAATCGAGACCGTATAAGTAAGTTGGCAACGCTGCATACAAGCCGCCGGGTGCGATTGTATGGAGACAACTTACTTCTTTCCATAAATTATGGCACTACCTTACCTACCTACACAAAGTGTTTTTTTTATAACCGCTAGATTGTTTGTTTCCTGGTTTTTAATTAGATTACTTATTATTTTAGGAAAAAAGGAATCGTCGAAAAAGGGATCGAAGGGTAAACACAATTTTGAGATTTATTTCAAAGCAAACAAGAATTGCGCCCCATCTGTCATATCGTAAGAAAACAACAGCAGCGCCTCTGACGTGAAGTACTGGCAACAACTTTATAAAGTGAATTTGATTGCTGAATGCAGGCCCAATCGAGCCATTTCGATTTGATTGATACCTACACTAAACTAGAGACGTGGTATCGATCGGGCATCGTCGCACACAGTAGGGGCGTGCCGAATCTGCATGCCCGTGTCGCATAGCCGTGGGACACCTCGGACATTCCGAGGCGTCTTGCGGCTACGCGACACGAAGGGAAAGTACTTAAAATATTGTAGAACGGATTATATTTGCTTTATGAAAACATTAATCTAGTTTTAAAAGTAAGTAATAATAAAGTAATACTGCATTTCAAGGTTTCCTAAAAGTTCTCTGCCTTGTCTGAGAATCAAATCGACCAATTGTGAATAACAAAACAACCTGCATTTTTCAGCTTTTTCGGATTTGAAGTAAGCTTCAAAGTTCTATTGAAATGAAATACCAAAACTAAACTATACGTACCTACGGGTCGGTGACGACGATAATACAATAAATAAAACATGAGCTATATATATTAGTTCATAGAAATGTTTTGCAACTTTCAAATACATCTTATTCATTTGATAATTTTATAACATTTCTATAAGACAATGCAGACATTGTTATATTATTTCATAGAAATGTCATGAAATTATCAAACAAATAAGATGTAATTGAAAGTTGTAAATCGTTTCTGTGACTTAATTTAGCTCATGTTTTAATTTATTGCCGTATTTTTGTCACCATCCTGTATAACTAAATATACAAAATAAACTGACAGCCAGTTTAGTTTAGTTGTTTTGTGACATTTAGTGGGTTTTGCTTTGTTTTACGCGGCTTAAATAGTGTTAAGATACTCATTTTCGTTATTATTTCATCGTAATAGAATAACAATTCATTTCTACATTTTCACTTAAATTGGTTGGTGGTGGATTGGCGACCTTATGACCAACTTTTTTTAGCTTTGCGAATCCGGTCTTGGTGCGCCTTAACCAGTGGTGCATTGCAGAATTTTGGCGTTGGCAGTTCTAGATCAAGATTGTTTAACTATGGTTTGGATTATATTGTTTAACTTTACTGTGTTCTTTTATGATGCTAGGTTATTTAAATTAAAAGGTATTAATCATCATCATTGAGTCCATATGAATACAGTTTTTTTACATTTAATTTTGGTCGAGTTGATTTAAAAGAAATATTTGAATGCACTAAGTATTTACTTACTTTTAAAAATAAAATAATCATTCCTTAAAGCAAAGTATATTTTATTATACATTACATTATAATAAATTACATTTAAGGTATTTTACTTTAGTCTCGCAAAGACGTGGGACATTAAAATTTGTAAATTATAAAGGTATTGTGACAATTCACATACATAGAATATAGATAAGTATGTAGGATGAATATGAGGATAGTGTATAAATATTTAATCCAATTATAGTAAACCCCATTACCATTTACAAAATTTGAAATTAAATTAGAACTGTCTAAGCGTGACGTGTCTAACAAACCACAACACAACACATGATATCTAAGATGTTAATAGTGAAACAAGTACCTAATATTTGGTGACTTGAAAATTGTTATGAGACATAAGCTTTAGCAATTCCTGAATAGAGCAAAAATAGTTTCCTCCTCTGATTTATAAAATTATGACTTATACTTACGTATAATAATAAATAGTTTACCAACATGTAATATCGGGACGAGGGATATTAATTTGTACAAAAATCTAAATCGTTCGTTCCTACCTCTCAAGCGGATACTTTTCTAAGATCGTTTCTGTGCCCACTTCATGTCATCAGCACGAGGTTTGCAGCCCGTCAATGCTTCAATGATGGCCTCCAGAGTACACCAGAAGTGTAGTTTCTCTAGCGGCCAGTTGAGCCAGCCGGTAGTGATACAAAAGTAAGTCTCGTGCGGCGCCACGTGGTGGATCCGGTGGTGTCGACGCGGCAATATCACATGCCACTCTTGTAAATAGACTACCCACGTCGGTAGCCCGAAATACGTATGAGACCACTTATGAATCTGAAATCAACATTAATAATATATCATTGCGCGGCAAACGCTTCGTAGTGCGCATTACGCACCTAACCTTAAAGAAATAGGTATCTACGTAATTTTATTTGTTTTGTAGTAGGTACAGTTACTACCATAGTGAAAGAAAAAATAAAGTAGAGATTGCTAGAATTCGTTTACTTTTATTTTGCCTGTGAGAGTGTGAGCGCCAATATTATGGGGAGCTGTGAACTAGGTATTTTATTCTATGTGTGCGTGATCTTTATCTTAAATCACTGGATAAGTACCTAGTTGTGCCTGGCATACTTATACAGGGTGAACCAAACCAATGCCCCCGCAGGGTAAATTTCCAAAATATCGAAATTCATACTTAAAAGCAACATTTGTTTATTTTCAATAAATAAACTCCATTATTTTTTGTTTGCAAAACTAATATAAGATAACCCTTGAGTATTTTCAATAGTTATAGTTCTTCCTAGTGTTTTTATATTGGTACAAGCCAGCTGCCCATCGGCCACCGTCGCCTATACAGAGTGGTGCCGTCAATACGACAATATATTGAAACACGGGCAATATAATGAAATAATGCAGCCAATTTTATACTATTTCACACAAAAGTCATGAAATTATCAAACGAATAAGGTGTTTTTGAAAGCGGTAAACCATTTCTATGAACTAATATAGCCCATGTTTTAATTTATTGGTGTATTGTTGGCACCGCCCTGTAGACACCTGAAATAGCAAGGAAAATATTACGAACTTGCAATAATTTTTAGTCTTCCTATAATTCTAGAGGCAATATTTATTGAAGATAATTGTTCCTTATACTGGACCCCATCGATCGGTATTAATAAAAATACAGGTGTCTATTTTCTACCTTTGGCGGGCTCGATTCCGGGCTCTAGTATTTGACTTTCAACAAATCTTGGAACGTAACTGTTTTTTATTTCCAAAGATAAAGAAATCTTTCCTTCGAGTGAAATTGTCTAACTTTAATATTGAGGTTACTTTCCCTCCAGGGCAATAGTTTGTTTCCTCCTTTATACCTACTTGAGTTCTTGAGTTGTATTGGCGACACGGGTACGGAAATGATTTCGAAAGCTTCATGTTTCTATTCTAGCGGTCTGAAGCGCTAATGAAGCAGACTGACTACCTATCACAGTGGGTTACGTGTACCAGGCCGGGAACATGACACGTGTGCAACTAACTGTGCACTTGCTAGCGAAGGTCGCAAAAACATTGATAAGTCTTAAAACCAGCGATAAAATGGTATAAAAATAGTGATAAAAATCGCCGACAATGTCATCGGAAAGATTATATCACAACCATGAACTGCAAAAAGTCATCACTTTTGCCGATGACTGGTACAATAAAGATGATATTTTTTCTATAGGACACCCGTAGCCGTATTATTGATATTTTGTAATTATACTTATAATATTTTTTCCTTCTTTTACAATGCGCACGGCCAGGAAGTGGAATGCTCTGCCGGATTCGGTGTTCCCTACTACCGCATATAACCCGAATTGCTGTAAAGCTAGATGAAATAGGCACTTATATTGGACAATTATATTGGAGCTCTACCAAAATAAGTGATGGTAAAAAATAATGTCAACTTGCTACTACAAAAATCATATCAATACAAACTGAGATTATGACATGAGCCCCTACGCCACAGTTACTGCAACGATACGAGACTTCCCTTGATGTCCGGGGTGGGGCATGAATACCGAGATCTCGTTATCTAGAAATCTCGGTCAATACTTCCAAGATTCAAATACCGGTATTGAACCTAGCGTAATACCGAAATACCGGCATTGAAAAAAAACAGATACAGATGCAAAACACAATAATATATAATATTTATGCATTTATAGATTAAGGTAGTTTTACATATTTCTTAATTTATTTTACTGCTTAAAAGTATTATGTTTGATTCGTTGATTAAACTTACACATGGAAAATAAAATTAGTGGTTTAATGGAATGGCAGTGAAACAAAGAGATGTAATATCTGCCAAATTGTTCACTGCAACATTGCAATGTGGAAGCTACTTGACTGGAAAGGACTTGGCTTCAATATCAACTGCGAGTACATTACTTACAACTCGATTTGCTGACGATTTCGTAGCGCTGGTGAAACTCTTAAGGACCTCGGCATAATGATAGATGGCCTGAGTAGTGCCTAAACAAGTGCAATAGATACTCTCAATAAAACGAAAATCATGTCAAAATCCTATATTGTACCCACTACTCTGAAGGTTAGAGACTGCGCTCGAAGTTCTTTTATACCTGGGAATAACAGTGCAACTACGTCGTCCAATTTGGAATAAGAGGTCACGCGACGAATCGAACTCAGGCGGCGTTTTGGAAGAAGCAACACACACTGTTTGTGTTGCCAGTGATGAAATATGGCACTGACTGAGATGTGGTCGGTCATAATGGGTCTTCTCAATTGGCTCAAAATCATTCAGAGCAAGCAACGGTCGGAGTTTCTTTTGGGGACCGAATCAGAAATTAGGAGATCTGTTGGTAAACCAAAATCACGCCATCGACATAGTTCCGACTTGCTAAACTTAAGTGGACGTGGGCAGGACACATCGGTCGAAGAATCGACGGCCAGACAGATGACACAGCGTGGGCAGCCCCCTTATTCACGAGTGTCGGAAAAGAATCGATTTACGGAATCTCAATACCTGTCACTTTTTATCACGATGCGTCAAAGCGAGACGGCATGTGACTTTTCGAATCGAATCTGTGATCCGACAGTTTCTGAATAAGGGGCCAGGTCTCCAACAAGGTGGACTATCGGTCTGGTGAAGGTCGCAGGTAGCCGCTGAATGCATGCAGCGCGAGACCGACCGTCGTAGACATCTTTAGAGGAGGCCTTTGTTCAGCAGTGGACGTTGGAATTCGGCTGAAATGATGATGATGATGATAATGATTTCGTAAGTCTTTTGTATAAGTAATTATTTTTTACAATTTGTGTGTGATATTTAAGTATATTTTAATTTGAATGACCTTAGGTATTCTACAAGTATTACAATAGTTTAGTTCTAGGTTTCAAGTTGTTTTTGATTGAAAATCGTGTTTGGAATCTGATTATAGACTGAGTAGTATTAAAAGAACATAATTATCTCTTAATTTATAATTTTTGATACGCTTATACAACTTTAGGCACAAATAAAAATAATACAGACAAAAATATGGGAATTAATTTTTTTGAAACTTAACGTTAACCTGTACAGAATTATAAATGGAAGTCATTTAACGTATAATCACCGACAGCACAAAAAATAAACAAGCACACACACACATACACATACTTTATCGTAATCTTACCTGGTTCGTCATCGCTACAAAAACACAACATAAATACCAGTAGGCAATCCAGTTGAATTCTTTTTGAATGTTTGCATCGTCATACGATAGTAATTGCCATACTATTCGCGCTAGAACCGGAATGGTAATAGCGAAATTGTCACCGTTCGTTTCTATGAAATCGTGACGAGTAATTGACGTTGGATCGATATGGTGTTCACGAAACGGCCGTAGAAAATTCTGAAAACGTAAAAAACCATTATGCATTGCTATGTGACGAATTTATTAAGATTTTAAATATCTAATGAATGGACAATTCTAAACATAATGTCAAGGATAGTTAATTCGTCCAGAGGTTAAAGGGATTCATGGTGTATGTATCGCAGTCGTTTGGTTAAATCAGCCGCTTAACTGGACGCCTAGCCCGTTCATTGAACGCCAGCATCCAATCAAACGGCTGAAGTACATACAACTAGCCAAGTCATCGAGTGCAACATTTAACCAGATGTCTGGACGTAATGTCAGGGTTTAAATTAGCCATTCAATTGGACAGCTAGGCGTGTCGTTTAAATCGAAGAGCTTTTGTGTGACTTTTTGAGTTCTGCCCGACATCGTTTTGGTTCTAAGTGGTCATAAAAAAATAACCTTGAACCTACCAATCAAACCAAAACTTTTCAGTACAAGATGATCCCTTCAATACGTCAAGTAGTTAAATGTTAAGTTAATCGGCGGTTAAATTAAACGACAAATTTAACCAGATGGCGGCGACATATACACCAATGCATTTAGGCGGTTTAATAAGAAAATATAATCATTATAATTATTTAAGAATTTAATCCATTGAAATACCGACCACAATTTTTTATATAAAAATGGTATTATGATAAACCAAATAAAAAAACCTGATTACAAGAAAGGTTTAATAGCTTACGATAACGTAACTTTAACAAATTCCAAAACTTCCGGAATCCGGAGTTCTTTAGAGAATTATAGATCACCTGTTCTTATCAGTAAATTATTAAAAAAATGCTCGACAACAAAACTTTCGTAAGGTTACGTTGTCTAGATTCTATCTGTGGATAGGCCATTAAATCCAGCCGTTAGTTGATTACCATCAGACTGTTGCAATTCCATGAATGGTTTGTTTTGATAAATCACTTTGTTACAATATCGATAGTCGTTTCAGAATAGCCATTACCATTAATTATAATATTTTTTGCAATGCGGGTTAGTGGTATCAAGAAAGCTGCAAGCCAATATTAAATTACTTCCCTTACCATGCCATGCATATATTAGAAAAAATGTGCTGTTTTTTATTAAAGAAAAGTCCAAATAATATTATACTCTCTCCTTGTCCGAGAGGGTTTAACGTGTAGTAACGCTGATTGTACCAGCGCCGATCACAATTTTCAAAGCTATAAAAAAAAATTGTTTCTCTCATATGGTAACTCTAAATGTATGTCATTACGTTTTTTGTGCACAGCGCTGTCACTTGGTTCTCTCATTAAAATTATTAATTTAACAATTTAAACCAATAAAAAGTACGATCTGTGATCCAAATTTTAAAGAATTATTAATCTAGTGTTATTATGTGTTCACTAATAACAGGATATCGATGCAGTATTTTATTCCCAAACACGGTCAGGTATTCCGTTAGCAAACAAGGTCAAGGTTTGTTGTGAAAACGTTAATATTATTTGGAGATTGAAGGTATGTATTTAATATTACATTATCGTTACGTTATCCGGTGAGAAATAATTCTCACCGGATAACTGGTAATATGAAACGTCACAGAATTAATCTGTTAGAATATTATGACATAACCTAAAAATATCAAAATAATACTACTAAAATCTAGAAAATCTAGCTAAACTACTTACCTAGCAATATAACCCTCCAGATATTATTGTAAGAATTTTTACAAGGCTTATGATTTCCGATATTTTATAGGTTTTATCAATTTACACACTATTTTTTCTTGTATTGCCAATATTTGCCAATGGCATGTAAAATATTAAAAACATAAATAATAGCTCATTTTGAGCGATAGACAAAAATGTATACCTATTTAAAGTGCTTATGCAGTGTTTTATTAGTGTTTCTAATTAGATTTTTGGAAATAAAAGGGAAAAAGAAAAGGAGTAAGTAAATCACCTACTTTGGACAGAAAGAAGATTACAAAAAGTGAAAATAATATGACTTTTTGGATAACTTTAACTGTTCTGTGGTAACTACAAGTGTCATATACCTATCTATTACCTAAATCTTTAACACCCAGATGTCGTAAGTGACAATTATAACATAACAAAGACAATTAAAATTATGTCTGGCATATAGGGTTTAGAGAGGAAATTACAAGAAGTAAATTTTTATGATGAGAAATATCTACTCAAGGCAGGAAACAGAAGACTCATATTAAGTGCCTTCATTAATAGGTGAATGAACAGTAAGATTATGCCTTAATTTAAAACTTCTACCGTCAAGTACATATAATGGTTACCACATTATTTACCGGAGCATGCGCTATCACATTGCGGTTAGACAACGCTCTAAATGGTATGAAATTACATGAAATAGATTATAACATTTATCTGAGTATGCGCTATCACATTGCGGTTAGACAACGCTCTAATTGATATGAAATTAAATAAAAAAGGTTATCACATTATTTACCAGAGCATGCGCTATCACATTGCGGTTAGACAACGCTCTAAATGGTATGAAATTATATGAAAAAGGTTATCACAATATTTACCCGAGCAAGCGCTATCACATTGAGGTTAGACAACGCTCAAATGGGTATGAAATTATATGAAAAAGGTTATCACAATATTTACCCGAGCAAGCGCTATCACATTGAGGTTAGACAACGCTCAAATGGGTATGAAATTATATGAAAAAGGTTATCACAATATTTACCAGAGCAAGCGCTATCACATTGCGGTTAGACAACGCTCAAATTGGTATGAAATTAAATGGAAAAGGTTATCACACTATTTACCTAAGCATTTGCTATCACATTGAGGTTAAACAACACAGTGAAATGAAAATGTTTATCACATTACTTGCCTGAGCAAGCGCTATCACATTGCGGTTAGACAATGCTCTAATTTAAATGAAAAAGAAATGAATGCTAATAGATAACCTGGGCAAATGCTATTACATTGTGTTAAGACAATGCCCGTACTCTTGTTTTAAAACTTCTACAGTGAAGTAGAAATGAATTTATTGATAACCTGGGCAAGTGCTATCACATTGCAGTTAGACAATGCCTGTAATCTTCTTTAAAACTACTATCACACTGCGGTTAGACAACCAACTATTTAGCTGAACAAGCATTATCACACTAGAGATATACACTGCAAATGAAATGCAATATACACTGAAAGAAACAGTATAACTAAAACCATGAAGTAGATTTAAAGGCAATCACTTGAACAGGTCTAGCTACTATGGCTAGACCCTTGCACTGAAATAGAAACTTCTACTAACTTCCATCAAGTAGATATACAAAGGTACAGAGATAAAACAAACACAATATGCCAAAAAGGCAATCTTATTGCTAGAAGCGATCTCTACCAGACAACTATAAGGCAGAGAGATTACTCAATATGAATAATTGTGATAGCTACAAAAATGTAAAAATAGCCATTAATCATATTTAAAATATGTAACAAAGTACCAACCCGCATTGGGCCAGCGTGGTGGTGTTATGGCCCAAACTCCTCATGTGTTTCTCCCATGTAGGAAGGCCTGTGCCCAGCAGTGGGACGTATATAGGCTAGTGATGATGAACATAAAGTAGCTGTACATGTAATTTAATAATCAGAACAAGCCCCATCACCTTGCGGACTGACTGACAAATAATTCTACAATAAAGTACCGGTAAAGTTTACTTATTAACTTGGGCCAATGTTTGTCACATGGGGGCTAGATAATGCTGCCGCATTTAATTAATAATTTTAACATCAAGATATATATTATGTTATTCTATAACCTGAATAAATGTTATTCTATAACCTGAAAATTGCTGTAAGTTATATAAATGTTTATCAATAGCCTGAGGAAGTGCTATAAAATTTAGCTACACAATGCTTTTATGGTTCATCAAAACTTTACCCTCTAGCATACCGAAATGATATTCAATGACCTGAAAAATTGCTATCACTGTATGAATGATCAGCCATTGATAAATACTTAATAAGATTATACTATCTGTCAAGCCGCGATATACCTCCGGGTGGCTATGATAATTGAAAAATCAATTGTGTCTGGAATCTCATGCTTGACAGGTTAAAGCTACACAGTGTATTCAAAAATCAAACAGCTGTTCAAACATAAAGAAAATTTATAAACCTTCAGTGACCATGACCAACAGATCATTGGTTGCAACAACCAGTTACACACAGCAAATACCATAACTTTCCTACTTTCTTTAATCAACAAAACCACCAGAAGATTCAGAAACAAGCTTTCAGATATTGTTTTAATAATTCCAAATAAAAACATTACTTTAGAAAAAAAAATTAGTTACACAGATAAACTAGTAACCCAATTGTAATAAAATGATGGGATTTTTTTTCATTGAAATGTCACCTTATGAAGTACCTCATTGCACAGATTTTATGAAATGAATAAATGAGATAAGACAGAGAAAATAAGAAATGATTATTATAACTAATCATTATTTCAATTCCATTGCAATATTTTCTTACAATACAGACCTAATAAAGTGATATAAATGATGCCCTATATTTTTAAAAGAACTTGAAAATTAAGAGTATTTTCACAATTCTACTTGTACAGAATTATATAAAATAGCTAAGTTGAAATTAATAACTGTTGAAATAAACTTGTCTATTAGAAATGGAAATGGGTCTTAATAAAAAGACCATTAGGTAACTACTCAGAATTAACAACTATATTAAAAGAGAAAGAAAAAGAAGAGTAAAAATAATTGTTATGATAAAATAAGAAACATTATCGAGAGTACATAATACCACAGTTGTTGGATACATGAAAATCGAGGGGGGGGGGGGGGGGCATAGATTGAATCCCCACAACAATAATAAATATTAGACATTGTTGTACTTAATGATAGTACCGATTGAATTTTTACAAATTTTATTTGTGGTATTTTTATAAAAAGTCATCTTGCTTGACACAATACGAGAAATTGATTTATTGCTATGTACTTAATATATAAAAGTGTCCATATGAAGTACCTACTACCGGGTGCAATTCACACAAGGTTTTTTATTTTTAGTTCTTTTTTAGATACTGAGCTTAAATCAATGATTTATGTTATTAAATTTATATCCAGCTTATCCTAGCTGCAAATCAACTATCGGTCAAGTATAAAAACAAGGAATTGCAATATTGACAATTATTAATGTTGAAAAATGACAATATGATTTATTATTAGAAATATAATGGCCATTTGGTACAATGTACCTATACATAATATAAGCATCATAGTTATTTATCCTGTACATATGGTGCGCATGCAGGCATAATGAATAATCATGCACATAGGTATCGAGTAGTGGCCTTTCTGCAATTATGAAATAAAAAATTTCACATTAAATTTCATCAATAAGAAGTGAAATATTGGGACAAAATAATAATATGTCCATGACATGCCAGCAAAAGTTTTTTGTATGTACTAAAATAAAAGTCAAATAATTAAAATATAATACATCAATAATCAACCTGATCATGGTAAATACCTACCTACTTAAATATATATATATATATATATATATATATATATTAGCTCTAAATTTCAATATCATAACACCTGTAGGTATAGTAGAGCATTGTGCTTTATATAACAAATAAAAATGCCTAAGTCAATGTTTTGTAAAAACAATATCATTACTTATATGGTACCTAAACTATATAAAATGAATAATACCAGGTCAACATTACAATGACCTAAAATTGAATTGATTTAAAGATAAAAAACATTTTAATCGAAGGAGCCTCTTCAGTTTACTGACATACATATATGATTTGGAATCCAGAACTGGTATTAAAAATATTTAATGCAATAATAAGGCAATGATAAATCAAAAATGTTATTAAAGGACCTCATCAACTGATTTATTACAATTCATGACTTGAAAGCAGAAAGACTTATTGAAAGCAGAAAGACTTCATTAAACATCAAGTAAAATCATTTAAAAGTGACAATCAGTAGTGACCACTATCGAAATAATAAAAACCTATGTAACTAGGTACTTTACAGCCATATTGTATCTAAAAATCTTTTTAAATGAGGATAGAAATGTATCCTATCTTGTCACTTTCATTAAATCATAATAAGACAAGTACTTTATGATTACACTTATATCATAAATAAATCAATAGAAACAATTATAAAAAACACAAGATTTCATCAATTCAATCTAAAATTCATTTGGATCAAACTAATGTTGCAGGAAATGAGTATTAGTGGTTTTAACTGTCTTCTCTACTCTTATCACAAGATATGCTTCGGTGTCGACCGCAAGCCAATTTGGTTTAAATATTGATTGAGTCAAAAAGCCAACAGGAGTGTTTACATACAAAATTCAGTTTAAAATTCTGAGTCAAAATTCTGAAACATTTCCTGCAATAAGCATATAAATGTCCCATTCGGCATTGCTAAAAATTTTAAGCGATAGTTAAAATAACAATTGTGTTTTTTATTTTTTTATAGGGTTTTGTATAAAAATCTAATTATTTTGTAAATTAATTAGTAAGGTGTTGGACTAAACATCTATACTAATATAATATAGATATCTAAATTCTATTTTTTCACAACCCCATCTTCAAACATCTACACGTTAAACCCTCTCGGACAAGGAGAGAGTATAATTATAAGATTAAACGAACTTACCTTAAGTGAAGTTCTATCTTAATTATACGAAGCTCCTTGTCCGAGAGGGCAGTCCCAAAACCCGCCCACTAATACAAGTATTATCCCAATTGTAGGGTTGTTCCAAAAATAATCTTCGAACGTAATGACATACATTTAGAGTTACCATATGAGAGAAACAATTTTTTTTTATATAGCTTTGAAAATTGTGATCGGCGCTGGTACAATCAGCGTTACTACACGTTAAACCCTCTCGGACAAGGAGCTTCGTATAATTAAGATAGAACTTCATTTAAGGTAAGTTCGTTTAATCTTATAATTATTCAGTAGTTTCAACTAAGAGAGTCACATTAAATTACCATTTTTCGAAATATCGTTCAAGTGTTTATTTATTCATTTTGCAACTTAAACATTTTTTAAAGATTTTATAAAATCTTTCAGTGAATATAAAAAAGAAGTATCTACAGTTCAACACAGAAGTAACACTTTAGTACTGTCACACCGATTATTGCACTTGTACACAAATAGTTGCTACCGTACTATATTAACGCCATAGTTATTGTAACATGATACTAAAGTGTCCAGCTTAGAAAATTATCTCTGCGATTATATCTTGTCTTTAATTTGTACTAATACTTATTTTATATATTTATATAAAATAATGTATTTATATAATATCACAGGTAGTTTTTATACCGACTAAAATAAAAAATAAAAAAAACGGTGGTTGGTCTGGAACATACCGGCCGAATTGAGTACCTTCTCGTTTTTGAAGTCGGTTAAAAACACTGATGATATATTTATATTGTGATTTTTTCAAATCTATAATAAATAACATGTTTGTATATTAATAACTTTGGTATGATTTTATATCCTTATTTGAAATACCAGCCCCAGTTACAGACTGTATAATTTGTAAGGTACGTCGCTCCACCTATGTTATTTATCTTCTAAACAAATCAATAGATGGCGCTGAGTGATGCTCCTCCAAACAAAATGTTGCGCTATCTTAAGTATGATACAGATAGCACAACATAGTGGGAGATACAGATAACTAGAAAATGCCATAAAAAGTCAAACAACAAGGTACAGAATATATTAAGGAAGAACAGCTGAAAGTAATAAGTGGTTTAGATGACGAAAAATTTGTATATACTCCAGATGATCAACAATTTAATGTTGCTTCAGAAAAACGTGTTCGAAAAAGGCCTGAAAGATATGGTTTTAGTAGTGTTCGTGTTGGTAGCAATTGTGAATCTGATAGTCATAATAGTGAACAACAATGTAGTGTATTAACTGTGTCAGACAGCATTGCATGGATGCGAGAGTGTACAGTCGAAGTAAGCTATGTCAGAAGAACTCAAATCCTTTGAGGATAACGATGCCTGGGAGACCTGATGATGCCCTGGGAGGTGGTGAAGTTACCTGAAAAGAGAACTGTTGTTTCATGTAAGTGGACTTTTCAAAAGAATTTAACTGAACCTTTCTTCTAACTGAACCTTTTTTTGTATTTTACATCTAACCGTAACTCGTTTCTTTGGTCCAAATTCCAGAACGTAGTATTCTTTGCCAGTACATGTGTTCCCTCCTTCCTATAACATGGGTTCCTTCAAAAGAGGCCTGAAAATGCCGGTAAGGACGAGGCGGCTATAATAGTGTGTTTAATCTGCACTAGCTGTCTTCGCATAGGTATACTCTTCGTACCTTGCCGTGCTTTGTATAAAAAAAAATGTACGACATTTTGCAGTCATAAAATAAAGCTCCGATACCGACCGACCCATCATCTCAGCGATACTGTTGATTTTACGGCACAAACTATTTTCATCATGTAAAGTAAATTCGGCTTATAAGTGAGAGCACTAGGAGCCAATTATGTTGATGAAAAATCTTCCCGAGTTCGTAGTAATTTCCAAAATTACCCCATTTTATGATAATGATGAAATGGTATTTCCAATAATAAATAGCAAGCCAAAAGCCGCCAAAGGCCTCCTGAATGACATTTGACTATTTTCACCAATATTTTTCAGGACAAGACCTGTCGAACCGAAGACCGTTTTTGTCCTGAAAAATATTAGCCATTAGGATTCAAAAAGTTATTGAAATTTTAACTTTTTAGCGGTTTTTTTTTACAGATGTAGCTTATATCCGGAAGGTATGGACTGTGGACGTCCGAATGGAGTGATGGTAATTTTGGTGATATAAATGAAGATATTCATATATAGTAAATTAAGTAAGGTAGTAATATTTCAAAGTATATAATATTCTACGTAATTAAGTAAGGTAGTAATTATCTATGTGATTGATTGCGTTTAAGGTATTTCACGAATGAAAGCATGGTCATCTGAGTATCAGGTAATTTGCGTTTCTGGCAGTATGCGTCGAAACGATTGTTACTGTGACGAAAAATATTATATCGGTAAAGATATAGATTAAAATATTTTATTGATTTTTTTACTTCAACTTCTTGATAATAAGGATGTCCTTGACAGTTAATGACGAACTATTAACGATTGGCAAAGAGGCTTGATGTTTAGAAACTGTATTAAGTGAAAAGGTTACTCATAATAAAGTTAAGTGTTTTAAATTATCATGATTTGAATTTACATTTTGGGAGAAGCGTAAGTATGGCATTGGTAAAGGACTATAACTAGGGGCAGATAAAAATAATAAAAACTGTTACTTATAGAATAGAATTGAATAAAAAATGAAATCTATTACTTACACCAATAGTAAACACAGCAACAAGTAACAAATTGAACAAGATTAATACAGGGTCCATTTACACAATGCAAGTTTTCTGAATGCTTCATACAATAAGGTTAAAGCAGTACTATGCATGCATTTTCTAAACAACATGTAGGTACAACTATTTCTATGTAGGTGAATTCATAATTGTTTCAAGTGTAAAAGTAAGTTCTTATGTCAAAAGGGGAAAAGAAAGGCTAAACCAAGAACCAGCTGGAATAACTAAAAAGGGTCAATACTTAACTGTAACGTCCTTTGTAAATTATTATCGTCGTTATGCGTTGTCATCTTAGGCCTCAGGATGACAACGCACCTGCAATATCAAGTGATTTTGACTTGTTATTGCAGGTGTCTATAGGCGGCGGTAACCGCTTACCAGCAGGTGGGCCGTCAGCTTGTTTGTCATCTACTTGTATAATTTAGTTACCATACTCCTCCAAAACGGCTTGACCGATTTTATGAATTTTTATATGTATATTCAGTAGGTTTGAGAATCGGCTATATATTTTTTATTTTATTTTTTGGACATTTTTTTATCGCCAAACGTTTGCGGGGTCAGCTAGTTATTTCTAAATTTTGTTTTAGTATGATTGTCAGTGAAATACAACCCAAACCTAACTGCCTTAACTGCACATCTAAAAAATACACCCCTTTATTGTGTAATTTTATGTAGGCAATCAGTAAGGTTGGTGTGCAAGTAAGAGGTTTTTAGTTGCTCATTTGATTATTAACACATTTTAAATTCCTTATTTGGTGCTTTTTCACCTGTTACTTTAGTTGTCATTGGTGTACAGCGAAAGTTAGTAAAATACACGTTTAATCAAAGTGAGAGCCATCATTTGATTCCGATAATATCGCGCTCCGAGACCAGCTTACAGACTAGAGTACACCAAACGTAATAAGAACTGAACCGACCTGTAGTTGTTGTAACTGCGTGGTAACAAGAATCCGGAATCAAATCAAGCTGGTGGTTAAGAGGCAATAAGCCACAGGTGTACTTACACTAGATTCATTAGATTTAGTAGCAGCAAGAGCTAGCGATCTGCCACAAGTATAGTTGTTACAGAAAAACAGGTCGAACTCACCGCTACACGCTGCTAGAAACTAGCTGTAGGGGAAAGTCAAAGTCACCCTTCGTACGCGGGGTACGCGGGATGATGAATTAATGTTGACATTGTTTATTTTGAGCTTTAATTGTAATATTTCTCATTCTAAAGTAGCAGTTGTCCCTTTTTGTGCTGGGTCTTGCAAAACCTAGAACCCACTGTTTGAAGAGTTTTTAATAATCCGCTATTTATCTCGTCCACTGTAACGCAGGTTTCCAGGCATTCGAAGCGATTCCGGAGTTCGAGTTGAAAGCTTTCGGGGTTTTGAACTTGAACGAGTGTTGGTCGGAGCGTAGACCTCATCAGACAAGACCTATCTAATCTAACATTGATATTCAACGTGCCTCTCACCATACGGTGATCGCTACCGGCTTTCACCCTGGCGATCACTGAGACATCGTTAAATATTTGTCTTTTAGTTGTCATGATGAAGTCTCATTTCTGGTGGAACCATCAGGGCTCATCCAGATCCATTTTCTGTGCGGCGGCTTCTGGAAGAAAGACTTCATCATGAAGTCTCTCTTTCTGCATAAATTCGGCCAGCCGCTGTCCCCAGGGGTTCCGCTGCCCAACGCCTAATTGCCCCACTCTCAGCTCATGCTCGCTCCGTTTGCCCAGCCTTGCATTGAAATCCCCCATAACAACAGTGAAATGGGTTTTGGAAGTAGGTATGGCTCTAGATATCTCCTCATACATACTTTCTACCTCATCATGAGGATGTGTCGAGGTCGGCGCGTACACCTGTATGACCTTCAACGAATACCGTTTGGTGATTCTGAGTATAAGGTATACTACCCTTTACCGACACACTCTGAATCGCCACAATATTGTTGATGAGGGACTTATGAACGAGAAACCCAACACCACCTTGGGAAAGATGGTCGGCCTTCCCGGTGATAGGGCAAGTTATCGGATTTGAGGATTATCCTATAATATTCCAGTGTAACTTGTCTATTTCTTCTTCCAGCTCTACTATTTTCTCGTCAGTCCTCAATGTGCGCGTGTTAAATGTTGTCAGGTCCAGTCATCGTTGTTGGTAGCCGAATCGCTGCCGGGGATTGTTAGTAGTTCAGAATAGCGGGACCGCCGGGGACTGGGGGCCGATACCGTATTGTGTTAGCCATTTTGAGGGGATTTTGCCATAATCACCACGCTTAGCAGGCGGGTTGGTAATCGTAGTGATTTTCCAGTACCGAGACGATGCTGCTGCCTGTCATCCGGGGAGAATTATCCCTAAGTCGGTTTTGACGACACCCACGGGAAGAGATTGAGGTGCTATTCTAGCCCGGCACCACACGAGAATTATCAATATAGAAAGTAAGAATTATCAATAAGTGACTTTCCTCGAGAACAAATTTATTAATCATAAGTCAGGTTAATTATTATTAAGTTACGTTTATGATAAATACATGTTCGATAACAGTTATCTGGTCTAAGAGGCTTTTTATTGGTGTACGAAAGTACACCACTATGGGGGTGCATTCGTACAAATGTCTTATCGTAGCAAAATGGCTATAATCCTTTTAACCTTTGACATAATAGTTCCAGATTTTTTTGTAAATAACTACGTTATATGTATTTGTTACACTTCAGTGTACAGAAACTAAATAATTTGGACCATTAATCATTAAGTAAAAAATAAAAATGTAATATGTGTAGGAAGGGTGACCATTTTTCCCTCGGTATTAGAGAAAGCTATTATTGAGAAAGGACTAGAGACTGAGTGCTCGTGATGATAATTCGATAGTAGTCGTATCATCCCCTCGTAAAGAAGAAACTAAAAATTTGGTGTACAGTCAACGTCAAAAACATCATGACGAAAAATCCCCCGAAATAAATAATTTTTGTGACGTTGGTCAGACATCCTCCACTCTCTCTCTCGCCAACTGAAAGAGATAAATCAACCCCACAGAGACTTTTCTATCTAAGGCCATATGAACGAGTGGATACTTTAAATCTGCGTACAAAACAAATCAAACACTATTTTTACGACTTCTCTGACACTATCGACTTCTTCATGCTTCACGATAGGATGCTCCACATGGAACCTCTGGCACCTGATGATTAAGTAGAAGAAAATATGAATCTTGCATCTATTATGAAATCCTTTATCGAAAAGACACACGTGCCTGTACCTGAGATAATTTTTGAGCTATCAGTAAAGATGGCGAATGCATTGAGAGTTGTTTTTGATTTGGTGACCTGACCTCTCTATTTATATCTTTTGTCGAAGGCGATTACATGTTGCTATTTCACTACAGAGGCAAACCATTTAGCAATATTTTACAGTATTGAGATGTAAAAAATATGAATATTTGCAGGAATACCATAAAAATACTAAAATAAAGTTAATACTAAAATTGGAAAAATAATTTTACAAATATTTTTTTGGCAACCCCTTGGTTTAAAAGAACTTCCAAGTAAGTTGTAGATACTAAAGGTGCCTAACGTTTGGACCATTATATATGGACCACCTTGTGTAAAAATATTCACACAATACAAAATTGTGTTTGTGAAATAGGATTGTGTAAAAAAAAATCAACCGTTTTAATAAAACCATTATTAGTATCAGGATCCCAGTATTGTTACCTATTGGTACCTATTGTAATTCATCCGGTATTGCATGCCCTAGTTGCGATAACCACTTCTTGTCTACTTAAATGTTATCCATCTAATGTAAACTGTTGCTTCAAGATATATGTACTGTATTGATATTAAAGATAAACTTGAATCATGTAAATGGAAATTCGATAATAATTCAGATAAACAAAGAAATTGAGATTTCAAAATATTGCGAATTTTTGGACTGAATTCATTTATCTCATCATATTTATCTAATCAAAGGAGAGAACCAAAAAATGTATGAAGCCTATGCTTACAATAATTTTAATTTTGAACAGAAATCCTACCTCTATAGGGCTAAAAGGGATTAATATTTAGAATTTTTCATGCATTTAAAAATGTTTTATAGCCACCCATATTTTTTTAAGACAGACTTGAAAAATGCCACACTTTAATTAGTCACTCCATTAAATAAATAAAGACAGCCAGTGACAGTTCATAAATAATATTGAAAACTACATTTACTTGTTAAATTCATACCCACATGCATCTTTTTCACATTATTCTGCTCGTAATTTCTTTGTGCTTTTTAGATGTTTTTGTAACATTTGTGCTTTACTCAATGCAATAGACATGACTGTGTCAATATGAAATATCAGAAGTTCCCTCTTTTCGTATTTTATTATCACAGTAACATAACTACCATTACTTTTTACTCTAAATTATGGAGATACAGCAAAAATTAACATAAAAACCCAAAAGATTTAATAAAAAATGCAACAATAGGTGCATTTAATGTGCTTTATGATTTGAATAACAATGGAGAATAGGAAATATTTTTTGAAAAACATGCTACTCGAATAATCTAATTGACATAAAATTGAGTAGCTTATTTAATCAGCTTTGTCAAGATGTATTACACATTTCTGTTCAAAATTATTCAGAATGAAAGTCCGAAAAAGACTGTCTCCTTTGACATTTTATTTCATTTACAAGTTATTTTTCATTTTCTTTATTTATTCAAATGTTAATGGTTTATTTACTTCATAAGCAAAGAATAAGTTTTGCAGAAATATCATTACTTTTCCTATAAGTGGTAAGTCAACGGCTCCCCAACTGTCTGCTGCCCAGTGGACAATGCCAGAAGCTAAATCTGCAGTTAGAACACCAGCAATTGCTGCCACTAATAAAGAGGCATCGGCACGGACGTGGCGGGCCATTAGTATTCCAGTACAAACACATAAAGTGCAACAAACCACCACACAGATCCATTCCTGCAATCTTTTGCCTGTAGAAAAAAATTGTTTACTCAAATAAGACAAGCAGAATGATTCCACATTAAAAATTATTTTAAAACATATTAGCAAATATTTAGCTTTCATAGGACACAATTTCGTAAATAAACATTTGATTTATTTTTGAGTAACATTAAACTTTTAAATATTTTGATAGAATAAAAAAATATTTTATTGTGTTCATTTATTTGTTACATTCTTCCTATGAAGCGGAAGATAAAGGGTCAGCCCATACAGCCATGTTTGATGACCCACAATTATTTCATCGAAATGTTGTACAGCCAAATTTCAATGCATCTTGGGAGAGTTTGGCACCAAATATAAGTATTATGACAGTCTTCATGATACTACATCAATGAGGTGGTTATCCATGGTAAAATTATGAATTTCTTTCACACCAAATGAATATTAAATATGATAATTCTCCATATTGCTTGTCAGAAATTTGTTAAACAAAACTGATTTTTGTTCCAACACAATTTTCTGACTATTGTTAAGGAAATTTTGTTTATCATCAGTTATGTGTGTGAGTCGAGTGCCACAAAGGGTATGGCAATATAACAAAATAAAGTCCCTACAGCAACAGGGGCTCTGTTTTGTTAAATAAGGTTAGAACTGTGACCAAAAACAGGACTAAGTAAAGCATCTGGCAAAGCACTCCTATTTTATTTGAGTACATTTTTGCAAGACTTAGAAAGTAATGATGCAGCAGACTAAAAATTACAAAATACATAGATATATTATAAAGTAGGTACTAACTAATATAGATAGAAAGCAATTATATATATGCCCTTTGCTACACTCCAACCTTATATTTAGATAATTATAAACAAATATACCTCCACCAAAATTAATGTATCATACTTACAGTATTACTTACCAGGACTATATAACTCAGCGAGTTCCTGTGCTCCTTTGTGTCTTGGGCCCCAACGGGGTTCTGTACCAACTTCACTTGGTAATTGTGTGTTGGCATTAGGGTCATCCTCCGACATGGAATGCTCAAGGATTTCCCTTTCAGTTTTAACTCGTGCTAATAACGTTGTAGCCATTGTACTAGCATACTCAAAGTGATCGCAACTTAAACTACTCAGGCCATCCCTTTTTGAGCAAGGCGGAATAGGTAATGGTAAAGCCATTGCTCAATTGTATATGACTTCACTTGCAAATAATATATTATCAAAGCCACAATCAAATCTCACTTTATTTTCACAATTATATTGACGAAATGAAATGATAGCAATAATGACTACTACTTTTTTTGGTATGTTTGCCCCTTTTTTTTTAATAAAGAATATTACATTTTACTTTATAATTTATTGTGAATTTATCTGTCAGAATGACAGGTCACAGGACGGCACAGATTAGAAAGAGTATGTCTAAAGCAGGACGGTACAGACCACAGATTACTCAGATTAGAAAGAGTTTATCTAAGGCTGCGGTCCGAATAACGTTAAAAGTAACTGTCAGCGATATTAGCGCGCTCAAATGCGTCCCGAAACTCAAGCGCGCTAATATGGCTGACAGTGAATTTTAGCGGTATTCGGATCGCAGCCTAAACAGACAGAACGAATATAGATAGAGTACATCTAGTTTTATCTCAGAACAATAATTGTGCTTTAGTTATTGGTCAGAGGGCCTAGACAAGATGCCTATCGATAATCGCTATCGCTATCGCTAAGCGGAAAATGTATGGGATTTGATATATCCTCTCGATTGACTTTCGATTGTAAATGTCAAATCCCATACATTTTCCATTTAGCGATACCGGTAGCGATTGTCAAGTGGCATCTTGTCTAAGCCCTCTGAGAGTTTTATTTATTTACATGACATGACATTGACATAGACATGAGTAACTCAGCTCTGAACCGGTTCAAAAATTCAGATCAATTGACTTGAACCGTTGACCTGCAGCTCAACGACAAAACAAACAGCTCACGGCTCACTCGCTACGTTAGGTATATTCACCCACAGAGTCACAGTCTCACCAAGTCACAGACACGCAAGTATTATTATCGGCGAACGAACCGCGAGCTGCGAAACGGCTCCGGTGTCGGTCGGCTCGGCGCGGCGGCACTCGGTAATATTCGACTCTGTAAGTCGCTCGCAAAGCAGATCTACAAACGTTCAGCTCATTAGTGAGCTGATCTGTGAACCGGTTCACAGGTCCGGCTCACCTAAGTGAACCGTGAGCTGACCTGCGGTTCATTATTTTTTGTTGAGTTACCCATGTCTACATTTACATGACAGGTCAGGTGACGATGACGAAGAAATACTATGGACTTGGGATGGCTATTGGCTACACTTAGCGTACCATAATGTCCTTGGGCGCATAAAGATGGCTGCCTCTCAATGCTAGAGACGGCTACAGCAGTTTACAGCACTCACCCGTATTTACAAACAATACTTTTATATGTAAAGGAGCAATACTATGATATACCACTATTATGCATAGGCGACGAGTCTAAAATTAACAAGAATATTAAGGAATACCAATAACACCAATATACAAAGAAACAGCACAGTACAAGAATAATATAAGACATTTCTGGAAAACCTAACAAGAGCAACGAAAACTATAAATAGTAATACGAAATCAGTCGCCGGAAGAACCAACTTTCAGATGAAACGAAACAACTATTTCAACAACGAAAAGAATTTTTAATTAACAGAAAACAGAACATTCAAAAAATTACAAAAATAAGTAAAACTATAAATGAAAACATTAGGCAAGGAAGAAACAAGAAAAGGGCAAAAACAATACAGAGACACATAAAGAAAACAGGAGGTGTCAGGAAAGCTTTCAAAGAATTATCTGATATAAACAATAGAGTGGATACTAAGTATTAACGATAAAACAAATAAGAAAGTAAGGAATAGAGATGAGATAGCCAACATCACAGCAGCATACTACAAAGAATTATATAGATGCAGAGATGGAATGGACAAAGGAATTTTAATAATGACTATTCAGGAGAGGAAGAAGAGCCCATATCAACAATATTACTGTCTTTATTATCTGAAACTCGTATAGCTATCCAAACTCAAAACGACGATAAAGCACCTGGTGAAGATCTTATCACAAATGAATTGCTAAATACTATAATTGATGAAACTGCACCACGCTAACAAACATTTTTAATAATATTTTACATTCAGAAGACATACCATTAGAATGGTCAAAATCAAAAATAATATTATTACACAAAAAAGTGATAGGAAAGAAATAGGAAACTATAGACCAATCAGCCTCATGTCTAATCTGTATAAAAAATTCTCTAAAATACTATTGTCACGAATCAACAACACTCTAGAAGAAAATCAACCTAGAGAGCAAGCAAGGTTCAGAACGAATTTTTTCACCTTAGATCATATCCATGGTGTGAAACAAGTACTACAGAAATACAAAGAGTATCAAAAATACTACTACATAGGTTTTGTTGACTACAACAAGGCATTTGACTCATTTACTCACACTGCTATATGGAAAGCACTGCAGCAACAAGGAATACACAACAAATACATCCGCATCATAAAGAAAATATATTCAAATAGTACTGCAGTTATAAAGCTAGATAAAACAAGCAAAGAATTCCCAATACAGCGGGGGGTACTGTGACGACCGCCGGGATCGTCTTAGGGCGTAGCTCCTACAACTTCTGAATAAAACGCAGACAGACTTTGATATTTCCTCTATTATGGTAACAACACTCACTATACAGTTGGCGCGGCGGTCGTGGAAGAAGTGTGTCAAACATCGTCGTTTGACGTCCGCTCGCGAATCGCGTTCCTAACTCGAAATGACGACAAAATCTGTATGCCAGTGGCGAAAGAGTATCGAGTCCACCACAGTACGACAAGGAGACCAAATCTCACCAAAGTTGTTCTCTGCCGTGTTGGAAATGGTTTTCCGCAAAATGGACTGGAACGAATATGGCCTGAGAATAAACGGAAAAATTCTACACCATCTCCGATTTGCTGAGCATAGTGCTATTTTCCGAAAGCAAGAAAGGTTTGGAAACAATGCTCCAGCAACTTGCAGACGAAAGCAATAAAATTGGACTGTCTATACACAAAAAACAAAGTTAATGACTAATCATGAAAAATCTAAAATATTACGTTGGGTAAAAAGTATTTTCGCATTATAGTATGTATGAACTTGTAATAAAATCTCTTTGGCTGTACTATTTGTATCTGTCTGTTTTTGGTATCATTAAAAGTTTAGATTTTAAAAAAGATAATTCTAAATTCAAATTAGGAAAATGTGTGTTTTTCATTTGTTTTTCGTACTGTCAAGATGAGTGAATGTAATGAAGAAATTCGATACATTTTAAAACTTTACTACAAAAAAGGTAAAAATGCAACGCCAGCCGCGAAAAAAAATTGCGATGGTTATGGACCTAGTGCAGTGTCTGTGTGAGTAACACAAAAATTTTGATGTCAAAGAAGCACGTCGCTCTCGCCCTATTACGGATAAAATTGATGCCATTTTTGAAAAACTGGTGCAAGATCGGCATATCAGTAGTTACGACGTAGCTGAGGAACTGGGAATTGACCACAAAATAGTTTTGGCGCATTTAAAAAAAATGGGTACACAAAAAAAGCTCGATATTTGGGTACCTCACGAGCTCACTGAAAGAAACCTAATGAACCGTGTACTCATTTGTGATTCTTTAGTACGACGTAATGAAACCGAACCATTTTTGAAGAAGCTGATAACTGGTGATGAAAAGTGGATCACGTACGACAAGAACGTGCGAAAAAGGTCGTGGTCAAAGGCCGGTGAGGCTTCACAGACTGTGGCGAAACCCGGGTTAACTCGCAACAAAGTGATGCTGTGTGTGTGGTGGGATTGGAAGGGCATTATTCATTATGAGCTGTTACCACCAGGCAGGACCATCGATTCTGAACTCTACTGCGAACAACTGATGAGATTAAAGCAGGAAGTTGAGAGAAAGCGGTCAGAATTAATCAACAGAAGGGGTGTGGTTTTTCATCATGATAACGCTAGACCTCACACATCTTTAGCCACTCAGCAAAAATTAAGAGAGTTTGGCTGGGAGGTGTTAATGCATCCGCCGTATAGTCCTGACCTTGCGATTTCCACCTGTTTCGCTCTCTTCAGAATTCTCTAAGCAGTGTCAGGTTAACATCACGAGAGGACTGCCAAAATCACTTGTCGCGGTATTTTGATCAGAAGCCCCAAAATTTCTATAGCAATGGGATCATGTCCCTACCTAAATGTTTTGAATTTCCTTAAAAAATGCGAAGAATCTTTTTCCCCAACCTATTATATGTGAAACAAGAAGAAATAGAGTATGTAGAGAAATACATATACTTGGGTCATATGGATGCCAGACGTGGCCTCTCACTGACAAAATGAGTAACAAATTAAAAATTATCAAAACTAAATGGAGAGAAGTGTGCTGGATTGGGTGACTGGGTTTGAGGCTGATAGACAAGGTCAAACTATAAACGATCAAAGAGAAATCAAAATTCAAGGATATTACCAAAATAAGAACCCTTAAATGGAGATAGGCAGGACATATTATACGAGAGAACCAACCAAAATGGACAAAGACTAGTGGCCCAGAGACCAAAGGAGGAAAAAAAATGTAAGGTGGGAGGATGATTTTAAACTTACCGCAGGATTGCTGTGGGACAGGCAGGACCGCTAGAGACAGGAAGAGGTGGAAAGCCCTGGAGGAGGCCTTTGTCGAAAAACAAACTGTTGGCTAAGGTTGCTGTCGTATTTAATGTATTATACTTTTGAAATTGTAATGATAACAGTAATAAAAGGTTAATAAAACCTTTGAAATTGTAATGATAACAGTAATAAAAGGTTTATTATAAATAAAAGGTTTAAAGTATAATACATTAAATACGACAGCAACCTTAGCCAACAGTGGGCCTAATTCTGAGAACACACTTTAATTCTAAATTTAAGTACAGTATATCTCTTTCTCGCAATAAGTAATAGGAAAAGGATAGCAAGAATCTGTTTAGAGCTGTCACTTAAATTTAGATAGATTTCGAACAAACCATAGACAATTTTAGACGGCATGTACGGAGGTGCCTCCTAAACACTGCATTTTAGCACGTTCAATAAGGTCGAAAATTGAACGCACCTTTCTAAATGTCAATTTATATGACAGCCATCCTTTTCTTTTTCATTTTGAGAGAAAGAAATAGACTGAACTTAAATTTAAACTTAGCATGTGTTCGCCAGAATTAGGGCCAGTTTGTCTTTCGACAAAGGCCTCCTCCAGGGCTTTCCACCTCTTCCTGTCTCTAGCGGTCCTGCCTGTCTCACAGCAATCCTGTGGTAAGTTTAAAATATTATTATAAGACTCTTTCTCGCAGTATGTAATAGGAAAAAGATAGCAAGACTTTGTTTACAGCTGTCAATTTTTAGATAGATTTTAAAGAAACCATAGACAATTTTAGACGGCATGTACAGAGGTGCCTCCTAAACATTGCATTTTATCACATTCAATAAGGTCGAAAATTGAACGCACGTTTCTAAATCTCAAATTATATGACAGCCATCCTTTTTATCTTCATTTTGAGAGAAAGAAATGCACTGAACTTAAATTTAGACTTAGCATTATGTCTTCCAGAATTAGGGCCAATAGCGAAAAGCTAAATTGAGTAACTAAAATCAATTTATTCCTGTCAGATTAAAATTAAGTTTAGTCCTGTCATTTTAGTCTGTTACAGAATAGGAAACGCAATCTGACAGCACTAAACCTAATTTTAGTTAAGTTTAGTCTAGTTTGTGCCAACAGAATCACCACCAACGTCTTTCACACTAAGTTAACGTTTAACAAGTTAACGTCTGTGAATTTTGGTCACTTTTGAATTGGGTCGCTGCCAACGAATAATTAGTAATTATATTATTGAAGAGGAATTGTCATTATCAATAAAAATAATTTTTATTTTAATCATAAAGATCGGTAGTAGTGGTGACCTACTGTCTGTTATTCCTTTTGCCTCAACTTTTATTACTTTAAGAAAAAAAAAAGTTTCAAATCTCTTTTACGTCAAATAATCCGTGTGTAACACAAACCTATAAGCCGAAAATGGTGCGTTTTTATGAAATATCAAAGAAAATTTAATTAATCCATTTATGAATTATTCCAACAATGATCTATTTATGTCCTAATATAATCTGGTTATCTTTTATTTTGTATATTTTTAAGATCATTCTTTTGTTTTCATAACAAATTCGATACCTCATCCTTTCTATTAGATTTCCACCAAACTAAGCAATTTTTATATTTGTATATGAATATTTGAGTATACTTAAAAGTAGAGATTACCATGCTAAATTTCCTACGTATCTGTTGCGGTTGAGGTTATTGTAAGCATTGCATATTGTTTTGAATTTACAGGGTAAAGTTAAATGTTCCGAACTTCGCACGAAAGACAAAAAAGAGCTCTTCAAACAACTTGAAGAGCTTAAGAAAGAGCTGACAAGCCTTAGAGTGGCAAAAGTAACTGGGGGAGTTGCCTCTAAACTATCTAAAATGTAAGTATTTACTATCTTGACTAAGTGGGCATATATAATCCATGAAATAATTCAACCTTAAAGTATTCATTTAATCAAAACATTATTTTATTATTCTATGAAATTATAATATCTGACAGAAGTACTGGTGTCATATAAATAATGATATTTTTTTGTTACATTATTTATGTTTAACAATAATTATGGATATTATACTTGGGACCATACTACAAACAATTTGAATGATTCACATGTCTGTCTTCCAATATCTTGACATCTATGATTGGGTGATTCCTTATCTGCATTTCATTTGATATTCTTGACTGCTTAAAAAAGTCAAATAACAATATCCTGTATTTATAAGATAAATTTCTTTAAGTTTAATACATTCTTCTGGCCAATAAAATTGACTGACTTAACAAAAACAAAAAAAGAAAATGACAGCAGTGTATTCTGTTAAGAAAGTATTCAAAACTACTTTTAATATATTATTATGGGTATGACAACTAAAGGCAAACCAGGACCAGCATCCTTAATCACAATTACTTTTGCCGGAACATGAATTCAATTCGAAAAATAACATCTAGTCTCGCTTTTGAGGCACCCCAGTAAAATGTGTTTCAATCAGTTTTTGAAGCGAAAATAGATAGCGATATATTAATATGATTGTTCTACAATTGTGAATAAGGGTGCCAATCAAGAGGTGGTTCATTTGAAACTTACACCTTGGGTACTATGAGATCTAATCCTTTCGGTCATATTCATAGTGAAAACCTAACCATAATGTAATTTCAAGTGCACCAAATAGATATATATGGAATAAGAGTACATATTACTCTTCTAACAAATTTAATCATAATTTCAGACGTGTGGTGAGGAAAGCTATCGCTCGTGTCTACATAGTTTATCATCAGAAAATGAAGGTGAATCTACGTAACCACTACAAAAACAAAAAGTACAAGCCTCTGGACTTGAGGCCCAAGAAAACAAGAGCAATGAGAAAAGCACTCACTAAACACGAGGCAAAGATTAAGACAAAGAAGGAAATCAGAAAGAAATCCATCTTTCCACCAAGAGTTTATGCTGTTAAAGCTTGAAATATAGGTGTTTAAAGTAAAAGAATATTTTATTTTGTAAATTAATTTTCATATTTTTTTTAAACAACACATTTGGTATTTAGCTGTTAAACTATTAGGTGGTGTTTGTGAACATTGAGATGGCGGGATTAAGCTTTACATTCAATATCCTTCATCATAACATGTTATAAGTACCCTGTACGTCTGTTCCAGAAAACAAATACGAACTCGCCAAAATGTTTTTAGTCCTGCTACTCTGACGTCAAAGTGGCGGAACCTATCTATAACTGCTGAAAATTCTTGCAATACTAATTAGTATGTACTCTTACACCCGTATTTTTTTAAAGAAGTATTCTTGCTAAGTATTATCTAAGTCATTTCAGAAATACAAGTAAAGAAAACAATGAAAAAATTGTATGCTGCAAGCGGGAATCTAACCCGGGTTCTTTTTTTCATCAATTTCTTTATTTGTTTTTCTTACAATAAAAGTAGGAGTTTTAAACGCGCAAAATCGTACATTTATGTTCTTTTTAATTTAATTTTTTAATCTTAACGGTGTAACTCTTGACCTTCATCTCACCTGATGGTAAGTAAGATAAGGCCGACATAGACACAGATCACCCGGATTCCTCTGACTGCCGGAACACAACAATGCCGTTAACATTATTGCTATGGCGGCAGACCTAAGTAAGATGCTAGCTAGCCAGGTGGACTTCGTAAAGCCCTACCACCAACCAAACTGAGCAAAAAATTTTGACACCCACGCGAATCGAACCCCTCGGCGACCTCTAGATTTGAGTTCGGTGGTCTCAACCACTAGACCACAGGGGCAGTTCAATGTGATTAAAAATGGCTTTTTCATATTGACTGAAAGTTTTAAAAATGCTTGAAAAAGTATTCTTTCAGATCACTTGAGGTGTAAACTTCAATGAGTGATCAGACTGATGAGATAAACATTGCTATAAAAAGTTGAAAACCTAGTTTTCCCACACTCGGGTTTGTCGCTCCCTCATGTCTCGAGCACCCTGGAAACTAAGAGTCAGCAAGACACCTCCCCGGTGGTGATGCCTGGCGATTAAAATCTTCCAGAGTTGAATTGGCCCCTCAAGACTTGAGGACTCACCAAGGTCGCCTCTCGCCTCCTTAAGGCCGCGTCCTGGACGCCAGCGGGCGGTGCGATCGGTGTACGTACAGACACCTACGCTCCTCGTGATCCTTCGCCCCCACTGCTGTCGTCGTGAACAGAGCGTTTTATATTCTCTGGTGAACAGCTTCACATAAATCTATGAACTTTAATCAAGACGCGCATGCCGTCGCCCGCACCGCCTGCTGGCGTCCAGGACGAGGCCTAAAACCCCGGTTACGCTGTAATGGTCATCTGCGGCCAACATCAATAGTCCGAAAAAAAGCCTAGTTCGCCGGTGGCTTAACGTTTATCGCATTTGTCGGTCCCGAGAAGACGCGGTTTCGATTACCGCCTGAAGCACAATTTTTTTCATCGTTTTCTTAATATGTATTTATTATAAAGTACCAAGCCGTTATAAACACACAAAATCCAACATTGCAATGTGATTAAAATTGCTTTATCATCTTTACCGAAAGTTTTAAAAAGGTTTCCATTTCACTTGAGGTGTAAAACTTCACGTATACATGGTGGTGCCGTCAATAGGACAATAAATTAAACATGTGCTATATTAGTTCATAGAAATGGTTTTCCACT
The DNA here is from genome assembly GCA_947347705.1 of Nymphula nitidulata. NCBI lineage: Eukaryota > Metazoa > Arthropoda > Insecta > Lepidoptera > Crambidae > Nymphula > Nymphula nitidulata. The sequence goes on along the minus strand of OX374618.1, from coordinate 15,176,958 downwards.
TTTAAAAACATGTTATTCATTTGATAATTTCATGACATTTGTATGAGATAATTTAACATTGGTCGCCTTTCATAGAAATGTCATAAAATTATCAAATATACTTCCTAGCTTAATTTGTCCTAACAGTCACTATTTAAATGTTTGTCTTTTTTAGATACTCTATTGACTAACCCAAATACAGGGCGTCCCACGGCCATGCCACACGGAGGGAAAGTATATTAAATATTGAACGTAGAATATTTTACTAAAAGAAGACATCGTTTTATTTTTAATAATAAGTAGAACTGCATTCACAGATTTTTTAAAAATCGCCTACCTCAACCGGGAATCGAACCCGCCAAATGTGATAGAAAAATTACTTGTATTTTATAATAGCGTTTGAAAGGGCTACTCATAAGCATTATTTTTTCCTAAATAACCTAGCATATTAAATGAAACTAAGATCATAAAATTTTTCATTTTATTTAAAATTTTGTTCAGGGAAATATCCTCTGACTTGGCCATGCTTCTAACAATTAACATTATCATTTCAAAGACCTACCCACTTGAGATACGAGATTTCCGTGGTGTAACTACATGATAATAATAAAGCGATACATGAAGTGTAGTAGGTACTTGTATGCATTTCTTCATGAGCTCACAATTACCATGCAACTGGCTGATATTAGTAAAAATAAATAATTCGAAAATGGAACACGTAAATTTTCAAGCGTCTGTTCTTTTGTTTATTGTGAGTTTCATTTTCGTTTATTAGCAATTTTTGTGTTAATTTACTTACCATGGCGTACCAAAATAATTTGGATTTAATAGAAGCATACTTTTTAAATCACAAAGACATTTCATTAGCTTTGCGGTGGTACCGCGAAAGATATCCCGATAGACGCACACCATCTCGATATTTGTTGAAAAGAATGGTGGATAATTTAACAAATTTAGGACGTTTTGATCATCGCTTACAGCAACCACAGCAGCAGATAATAAACGTCAGGGATGATGAACTCAACATTCTGATTTACTTTGAAGCGTACCCGAAGAGTTCAGTGAGGGAAGGTGAAGAAGAAATTGGACTTTCAAAGAGTAGAATACATCGCGTTCTGAAAAAATACAAGTTTAAAAGTTATGTTGAAGGGCGATTAGTGCAAAAATTACGGCCGGGAGATGCTGAAAGACGATTTAATTTCTGCCAACATATCGAGAGACTCATCCTTGAGGATCAAAATTTTTTGAACACCATTATTTGGTCAGACGAGTGAAACATTTAGTAACAACGGTATGTACAACCGGCGTAATAATCGCATTTGGTCCAGACAGAATCCCTTACGAATCCGCGAGACTAATGATCAAGTGCGTTTTTCTTTCAACTATTGGTGATTGTAAGTAACCGGGTTCTCTTAATACATTTTTACGAAGGAACTCTGAACACGGAAAGATATCTAGGAATACTTGAGATTTTAAGAAATGAGATTAATAATCTTCCTGATGCAGATCGACGAAATCTCATATTCCAGCAAGATGGGGCTCCGCCTCATAACAGTACCTAGGAGAACAGCCGAGTTTCTTAATGAATATTTTCCTTCCTGGATCGGCACTTTTGGACAAATTAGATGGCCACCGAGATCCCCAGATCTAACCCCACTTGATTTTTTTTATGGGGTTATGTAAAAGATTTAGTTTACAGGAACCGGTACAACAGTGTGCAGGAGTTACAAAATAAACTTAGACGTATTATTTCAAACATCCACCATGCAAAAATAAGTAAATCGACAGGGAGAGAAATTATCAAAAGAGTGAGAATTTGTATACAACAGAACGGATCACATTTTGAGCATTTGATAATTATTTTTTTTTTAAATAAAATGAAAAATTTTATGATCTTAGTTTCATTTAATATGCTAGGTTATTTAGGAAAAAATAATGCTTATGAGTATCCCTTTCAAACGCTATTATAAAATACATGTAATTTTTCTATCACATTTGGCGGGTTCGATTCCCGGTTGAGGTAGGCGATTTTTAAAAAATCTGTGAATGCAGTTCTACTTATTATTAAAAATAAAACGATGTCTTCTTTTAGTAAAATATCCTACGTTCAATATTTAATATACTTTCCCTCCGTGTGGCATGGCCGTGGGACGCTCTGTATACTAACCGAACAGCAAAACCTAAAACAATAATATTGTCCCCCATACACATTTTTGGTGAAAACTCTGGGCTGGCAGAATTGTTAACGTTAGGTTAAACACATTGCCATTATTAAAAGAAGAAGAACAGGTTTTAGAAAGTGGCAAACCTATTATTAATAATCTCTGTTAGGGTTAATAGTTATTTGTACAACAAGTGAGCAAATTTATTTATTGTAGCGAGTGCTGATGGTTAATCACGAACCAGCGAAGTAGTCTAAAAAAATTGAATGATTCACAATTAGACTACTGAGCGCAGTGAGTGATTTAAAGGCACGAGACAAAAAAAATTGCTCTCGTGTGAAACATACAACTTTTCACCTCTCCAGTGAGAATATTGTTTTATCTGAGATCCACAAACAATATTAATTCAGGCGTTAAACAATCATTTTCATCACTCGATGAACTCATTTTTGTTAAAGTAACAAAATAATCACAATGAATTATTAACACAAGTGGAAAAATCAAAACAATCGGAATTTATTTTTCCCGCTTTGTCCACAGATTATATAGACTATTTTTGAGTTGCGTTCCGAAATTCAGTGTCATTTTTTTGAAAAGTAAATACTAATTATATTTTTAGGTAACGCGACATTATTGTTTACTGAATAGGGAATATGCATAAAATTTAAATTTGTCTCAAATACTTTTTACTAGATTCTATATCGTCTTAACATTAAACCTAAAAGTTATTTTTTTTATTTAGTTTTTGTTTAAACCCAGAAAATATTATAAAGAAAGTGAAAAATAAGGGAGGGAAATTCAAACTTACAAAACGCGTCACCATTGGTCGAAACGAAATGTGACGTCATTGGTCACGTCTTTGGATTTATCTTATTGGTCTGTGGATTTATCGGCGTCGATATTCATACTCACTATATCGTCTGTGATTCATACTGTGTTAATAGTTTTATTGAGAAGAACAGTTTAAAACTGTATTTCTGTGTGATTACTCGTGAATATATATTTCTAGTCACTCTAGGACGATGTCAGAAACTGGTTTTGTCACAATCGGATCATCTCATCATCATACAGCATACATACGTTAAAATGATCTTCACAACAAAATACAACCGATAATGGAAATACATTGTCCCTTTTCATCATCTTACACCATTGTTTTCGTACTTTCGCATCGCGTGGAATAGGAAAAAACACTTTATCAGGTGTACTAATAATAGTGTTTTTGCACTTCAGTACCATACAATACTTGTAAGAAGGTTTTTTAACTTAATAATCAATAACAAAAAACATCCCCTTCAACACGTCTACGCTTTTGTCTTCTATCGATTAAAATACCTACAGTTGTACCTACGTATTAGTATCACCAATACACGGATTTTCGTTCATTAAAAATAACACCTTAAAATAATATACTTGGTTCTACATAAAACCTACAATATTGGTCACCCTACTGCAGTGTTTGTATGGAAAAAATTAAATGATCAATATCTTTGAAACTACGTAGACTTTCTCCGTCAGAAATTCAGATTATCATTATCGTCCCCGTCACGAACTCTTGAACATATTTCGAAGGCCGTAGACCATCAGGCAGCAGAGAGACATGTGTCCAGCCAGCTTGAACTTCAAGCTACCTGGACACTAGTTTTTAATTGATTTCTCGTAAACCCTTACACGTAACCATATTCGAAAACGCTCCCGTTATTGAGATTCAGAAGTGCCAGCCAGAAGTTTTATACGTAAATTCAAGCTGGCTGGGCACAGATTTTTGCATTTTTCTACTAAAACGCTGTATGTATCACAACTTTTAGCTCGATGCCCGTCACAAATTTATGTGACGCCCGTTGATATGCAAAATGTGGTCAAAATCACTTCCGTAGCCGAGATTGAGAGACCAGCGAAAAGTGGTTTTTCAAGCTGGCTGGACACGTTTTCGATCGATTATCTAAGATTCTGTAGCGTCACCTATTCTGAAATAAGGGTGTTTAGCCATCACATAAAATGCCCTATTGACCTACTTAAATGTAAGCTATTTTGAAGATTTATCCAGACAGCCTGAGCTACATAAAAAATATTTGCACATAAAGAGCCCATATGAATAACAAAATACAAGTCAAAACATTTAATAACTTATTCTTCCTATCACATTACTAAATTTGCATTTCAGTGACAACCGAGCACATTTCACTTAAATATGTTAACTAATTAGTTCATACGTATCTACATATAACAACCAATAAACCAATTAAACTTAAAATTCCTATAATATTGCTACTTTATGGGCTTTACCGCTTTTGTATTTATAGTAGCATGGTTAAATATATCCAAGTGTAAGGTTTTCAGACAACCTTAAAATATCGTTGTTATGGCTATGAATGTTTATTCCTTACACCATAAGGTTTATTCAAAGGCGTTGGTAGATATGTTTCTTGATTACTAGACAGTCTTTCAAGGCGTATTACGTAAAAATCTTCGTGAGAAATAATTATTTATGTAATTTTTTAATGCGGCTTTAGTAATTTTTTTTATAAATAATGAAATTAGGTATAATTTCGATACTGCAAATTAATTTACACTACAGGAACAATTGGCATTTCTACTGCTTTGATAAGCCACAAAAAATCAAACACCCTTAAACAGTAGATAGATACCTACGCCTAATTTAGATCAGACTTCTAAAATCATGGCACATTTTTCGAAATCAAAAACTAAATCAATCTTCGGTAAAATATTTCCCTGGTGTCTATAGTACGATTGATTTGTACCTACCTTCTCACTAAGAGTTAGGGGCGTAGTAGTACCTATTCTTCTATTTAGGTATGTTAAGCAAAGACTGATATTTAAATAGGATTTTATTTTGTTACCGTTTCAACCGAGGGAACTCCTTTGTTCAATTGTAACTTTGGAATCGCTACTTTTAGAAACAATTGGTTGACCTGTTTTGTAGTTCAGGCATAGATAATTGGTCAGTCGTGAAAAATTGTCGCACCTTGGTAAAGGATACCGACCTTCTGTGAAGCTGTTTTGATGTAGTTTCTGCGACTCACTACCGAGCAAGTTGGTAGAGCCCTGTGCCGAAAGAGTAGAACTCTGAAGAGATGGTAGGGGTTGTAACCGCGCACACCTGTTTTCGTAGCATTGAACTGGACAAGGTTATTAGATATTCATTCAGATATAAGGTTCGACCGCCACAACAACCTAGTTGACCTCAATTGTTAGGAAATCCAGAACACGTCACAATTATAAAGTCGGCTCTTTACCTATTACTTGTGATTGTGGCGTGTTCTGGATATAACAAATCATGCTGAATAAGAGAAAGAGAAGTATCATCATTTTATTTCTAGACTTCTTATATAGAGTGGCTGGGTAATCGCTGCTTGTGCGAATATTTTATTTTGTAGTCGGTGCGAATTGTTCCATGACCCGGCGGCGGCGGCGCGCGACACCTCTGATATAGTTCTGCAGATAAAATGACCCGAAAGTGCACATGGTGTGCTGACTGCTGCTCTCTGTGTCGGCCGGAACAAAGGTGACAAGGTATCGCCAATAGGGTAGTTGACAACTTTCTTATTTTATTTCATAAATAAGAAGTAACTATATAACTCAATAAAAAATATTGCAAAAGAAACAGTATGCCTAGGATCAATAGTTTCACAGATATAGTGGTGTTTGAAGTATTGCGGCGCATCGTCCGAAAACGCTCCGTAGAAAATCTACGGAACAGGTGACGTCACACGTTTCTATATTACTAAGAAATGTATGGGTATACTGACAAAATTAATAATAACTATGTAATATGTTGATGTCAGCAATCAAATATATTTTTACATTTTTGATAAATTTTGGAAAAAAAATACCATATTTATGAATTTTCTAAACAGCACAACTTCAACAATATTCCATATCTTTTAAGTTTGAATTGTTTTTATGGGTAACAGGAGCGTATATTTTCCGAATTTGTGAAAAACACCGCCATATTCAAACTTAGGCAACATCCCAATGGTCATCTAGGCTGCTTAAAGGTAATAATAAAACTACGCTACGTACCTATGCACTTTAAGACATTTATTTCTAAGTTTATTACAAAAGCCCAGAAAAGAAATCTGATGCGTTTTTTACACAACTTGAAGGTAAGTTATTGCTTAAATCTTTTCTCTTGTTCTGTTTGTGATTCACGTCAATAAGGGAGTCAATTGACTCAAAATAGGATATGTTCCAGAATTTGACGTCGTTGTCGTGAGAACACGAAGCTATATATTGACCATCATAGCTTATATCCAGGCACTCAACGGGGAGTTGGTGTTGGCCGACTATTCCGAGCTGCCGCTGAGGAAACATGTGTGCTGCTCGTAGCACGCCATCTTCGCCAGATGTTACAACAATATTTTGTGTTATGGGTACCATACACTGAACTGCATGTTTATGCCCAATAAATTCATCACTATGTAAGCCAAATTGTTTCCAATTAAACAAATATAATTTTCCTGTTGAAGATCCGACTAGTAACTTAGTATCTGATCTGAATAACCCCATACATGTCAGTTCAGAATCATAATCTTCTGAAGCTGTGTAAATTTTGCTGAAAAAATTAAGCACAAATTTTACATCAATATTAACCTATCAAATTGCTCATTCCAGACTCAATCCCCCTTATTATTAACGTAGACTAAAGTTAAAGCTGGTATAAAATACTCATGTCATAACAAATAAAAGTGACAGCATCAGTTTTAAACCAGCTCTAACATAAGTCCACGTTTTATATTATGGGAGATTGTGTCCCCTTTACACTAAAAGGGGACTAACTTTAGTCCCCTTAGTATTAGGGGGAATGGGTTTTAATTGTCAGACGCCCGTGAGTCCTACGCGTCTTACCAATAAGAAGAAAAAATTTACATATTCATAGAACCACGAAATAAAAACTAAATTATTAGAAATAAAAATAGTCTTAATCTTTTGTTTTTAATTTTAACGCTACTTTTCTTTTGCTTAACGCTAGAGGCGCGGTGGTTTAAAACCTTAACTGTCTACTCTAAAACGGCCGATCCCAATATATGCACTATCCACAGAGAGAGAGAGAGAGATATGCTTACTAAAGTTTAGTTTCGTAACAATTTTTATTATTTTACTAAAAATGTCGATGAGATAAAAATTACCACTATGATCTGTTCAAGTACGGCTATCGCGAAAGACTTTACTATTAGCTTGCTAGCATTGCTAGAACGAAACGAGTAAACGCCTAGAAACTCACCTAGAATGCATTTCACGACGATAGACTTCCCTACGCCGTAATGTTAGCGGCATAGAAATTAATGTTGCTACGATTTGAAAAATAACTTACCAAGAATTAAAGAGTAAATAATAAATAAATAAAATTTAACAAAAATAAAACCGACTTCAAAACACTAAAAAGGAAAAAATACTTAGTAATTAAAATAGAATAAAACTAGAAAATTTTCAAACAGTAAAGTACAGTACAGTTTTCAATTTTTATTTTCATAGTTTTCAAACATTTATAATAATGTTAAAATCAAAAATTAAGAATAAGGAAAAAATAATTAAATTTCAGTTCCTAGTACCTACTTACCTCCTGAAATGTATTTCTTGGAGGTGCTTGCAAGCTACATAATGTTAATTTTATCAAAGCTTAATTTTTGTTTAAATTAGAATGTCACAATTCTGATCTGGCTTGAAATAACTACAAGTTATGAAACGGACATAAACTTTAAAAAAAACTAGGGTAAATGTAATTTAATAACCGGTCTTGACGAACAGAGCAGCCAACATTACGGCGAAGGGAACTCTTAAGTGAAACGCACTTTACATTCTATCATTTCAAAATGGAACATGGGTTTAGTATGCGATGTCTTCTCTATACGTACTTTTTAACTCAATGAAAATACCAGAGGTTGCTTGGTATGGTGATTTCGCTATGGAAGTATTTTTGGGACCAGACGTAAATGAATAAAGGCCCTTTGGTCATCCAGGTAATAACTTTAGCAGGAATAACTTTGACAAGTTGACAGTAAATCTTTAGGAAATCTGACAAAATGTAAAAAAATTCGTTAATTAATATCCTGACTGAATGACCGAAGGTCCTATCGAGTACATATCACTTAGATGTTCATAATGGAATAGACCAAGTTATCTGTGTATTGTAAAATCGACCCCTAATTTAACTACATACATGATACTTATACCTAACTGGTTTATCGTGATTACAGAATTTGGTCATTTAGGTCTTAGGTATTAGGGAATATCAAGAGAAATTTAGAAAAGATTTTAGGCACACTTAGTCAAAGTCATATACCTTATTTGTAAAGAAAAAGGTGAGGATTCGAACTAAACACGCATGTTCTATTGCCTTACCTCGCTTTTAGGTCAATAGATGTAAGAACTCCGTCGCCTCCTGAACAGACTAAATATTTTTGTGTATCATTCGTGACCATATCTGAAATATGTTCTTCTCCTATTTTTATACTAAATATAGGATCCGGTTTTCTCATGTCCCATAATTTGACAGTTCCTCCATCATCACCTATAGACAAACAAAATTTAACATCAAGGAAATTTTCACACTTTATTTTACTGCCGTTTAGTTTATAATATTACTTTTATTTATAACTATATACAGGGTGGTAACGACAATACAACAATGAATTAAAACATGAGCTGAATTAGTTCATAGAAATGTATTGCAAATTTCAAATGCATCTTATTCATTTGATAATTTCATGACATTTCTATGAAATAATATAACATTGGGTGAATTATTTCATAGAAATGTTATAAAATTATCAAATGAATAAGATTAATTTGTAAAACATTTCTATGAACTAATATACCCCATGTTTTAATTAATTGTCGTGTTGGCGTCACCACCCTGTATAAGAGTTATTAGTATGTGCAGTATAGTGAAGAGGTCATTTAAAATAGTTCTCGCAGGCATAGGCGAAACTGTCATTTAATAACTATTATCACGCGAAGTCGCGGAAAAGATAGTAATTTTATATTTACCTAACTTTAATATCATCATAATATTTTTAATAATGCCCGGTTAGTCCCGAAAGAATGAAATAATGATACAAATTTTCCTGATAGGTAATTAACAAAATAAAAAACAATAGAACACGTAGCGTGGTCGGAGCTCGTCGGAGCTATAATCGACCTTATCATAGCAATGTTAGAGTTATGTTTTAATAATTCATAGACAGTGCAAGTTCCTGTTACTATTATGATATGCGACATTCATTGAAATTATCAATATAATTTAATATAGAATAAATAAATATGTAGGTATAGTCGAAATAATTTAATATGTGCATTTTGACAGTTGGAGTTAAGGGATGGAGTGTCTACAAGTCGATAGTAAGTAGATATAATCGATTTCGACGATAGAAACATGGTTAATCGTTTTAAAATAGTTTCACCTGCGGCTATTGATTCATTTTTTTACAATTATGTGCTGTGCTCCAAAATCCTAAGAATACAAACTCAAAATCTATATTAAAGATCAACGAAAACCAATAAATAAGCGTGTTTAATTTACAGTCAGCCCACCTTATCACATCGATCTACTTAAATATGTCAAAATACCTACGTCTATTAATTTTAATCTGTATATTCATGAACCATGAGTCATGAAGTTCATTAAATTTAGCCATTGATATATTTTAACATAGTATATGGATAGGTGAATGAAGACAAAAAACAGATTTTAATAATGTTTATTTACTTTCTGAACTCCTATCTTCATTATCAGAGACAAATCATAATAATTCGGTGTCTCGTAAGTTGTCTATAAATTTCAACACCGGCCGGAGTTGGCACAGCATTGAGCCTTGTAACCGATTTTTACAAAAAAATAACTATAAAAATTTTAAACAAAAATTAAAACCGACTTCAAAAAACTGAAAAGGATAAAATAATTAAATTTAAGTAGGTATTCATCCCCTAGAAACATGTTTTTGGAGTCGGTGCTTCACTTTCTATTGTTTTTGGAAACCACTTAGCACCAACTCCAAAAATATGTTTCTAGGGGATGAATACCTACTTAAATTTAATTATTTTATCCTTTTCAGTTTTTTGAAGTCGGTTTTAATTTTTGTTTAAATTTTTTTTTTTCACAATTTTTAGTGGTAACTTTCTACGGTGGAAGCTAGATGGGTGACCGTAAACTTATATTGTTTCCTACTATCGTATCGTTTCACTAAAAAGTCATTTGAAAAACAAAAATTCGCAATTTCGTATATGTAGACGACTTAATAATTTAAGTTATCCGTGCGGTGACGGATTAAGAATACAATTCACCGCCCCATTTCTTCCCGTGGGTGTCGTAAGAGGCGACTAAGGGATTACCGAGCTACCAACTGCTCGTCTGGTGGTAGGGTCTGAACACCCGTCTGGTTAGTGACCACCGTACGCATGGCGTAAAACCCGCCAAGTGACCACTTGTGGTCACGTTCCGGGATCAGTCAGCGTACAACCAGAGCTTGGGGGGACGTTGCGGCGATGGATGCGGTCAGTGACGGCTTCCGTCTAACCAGAGCCAGGTGGACTGCATTGACCCGCCGACCAGGGAGACCCGAAGAAACGGCTGTTCCGATGGCCGCCCGTGGTACAGTACAGGGGCCCAAGCGAACCTAACCAGTTCGTGAGGCTGCCCTATCATGCCACGCATAATCTTGTGGTGGTCCGTCGTGCCGGTTGGTGACCGGGTGGTGGGGTCCCGGCGGCCATTCCCGGGGGGGTTCGGGGCCCTTCCGTTCGGCGGGTCAGCGCTTCTCTACTGTGGGCTATTACCTGGGGAAACAGGCCTCACGCTTTGACCGTATATATCGCGGCAACGTCCCCCCAATTCACGCCTCTCCTCTTTCTATCGTCAACTATGGCAGCGCTCACAAACAGTTTCGGTCGTTCAGCGGTGCACACCCCCACCTAGAAGTGCGCGCCGAGCCCCAATTTTCCGGCGGCGGCGCGCTGACCATTCATGGCCGGCGTGGCGGCGCCGCGCCGGCGTGGCCCTATATTTTGCCGTCAATTTAAGAGTATTCATACAAATTTTCAAGTCTAAATTTTTCGAAATAAATAGATTGTGTCTAATGAAACTTTATACGCATAAGCAGGATACATATATCTAGAAAGTTGTAAGAGAATATTTTCGAAAACGAGTATACGAACTAAATTAGAGCGAGTAAAAAATAGAAGTGGAATAGAGAAGTTTATTACTTGAAATGCTATCAAAACTGCACCTCAGCATTAGTAGGAAAGGAAAGAAAGAGTAGGTGAGGTAAATAACGTAAAAAGTACAGTTTTGTTTGCACAATACATAATTAACCACCAATTGAAGAATTATGGACCCATCGCGCTCCTGAGTCATGTTTACAAGCTGTATTCGAGAGTTATAACGAATCGTCTCGCACGCAGGTTTGACGACTTCCAGCCTCCCGAACAAGCCGGATTCCGAAACGGCTTTAGTACCATAGACCACATACATACGCTGCGGCAAGTTATACAGAAGGTCTGCCTTCTGGCATAATGGCAGGTTGTACTCTTTGGAGAGTAAAACCTGCCATTATGCTTAGCGTTCGTGGACTATGAGCAAGCCTTCGATTCTGTCGAGACCTGGGCCGTCCTTCAGTCACTCCAGAGGTTCCAAATAGACTATCGGTACATCCAAGTGCTGCAATCACTGTACGAAAACGCCACTATGTCAGTCCGCCTTCAGGACCAAAACTCGGAACCAATACGTCTTCAGCGAGGTGTGAGACTGTTCACTGCCGCGTTGGAGGATGTGTTTAACGTTTTGGACTGGAGAGGAGTACTTGGCATCAACATAAACGGCGAGTACATGACTCATCTTCGTTTTGCTGATGATATCGTAGTCATGGCTACAAACCTGGAAGACTTAGGCACTGTGCTAGACGACCTCTGTCTCTGAGTCTCCCAATAAGTGGGTCTAAAAATGAACATGGATAAGACGAAAATGATGTCGAATTCTCATGTCGTACCCACTCCTATAAAGGTTGGAAGCTCTACGCTGGAAGTTGTTGACAAATATAATTTACCTGGGACAAATAGTCCAACTTGGTAAGTCCAACTTCCAGAAAGAGGTCAATCGACGGATCCAACTCGGCTGGGCAGCGTTCGGGAAGCTTCGCAGCATATTCTCGGCCCAAGTACCGCAGTGTCTCAAGACGAAAGTGTGTGTTGCCAGTTATGACTTACGGAACTGAGACGTGCCCGTTTACAATGGGCCTCATAAGAAGGCTCAATGTCACCCAAAGGGCAATGTAGAGAGCCCTCTACATTGCCCTTATTGCTATGCTCGGGGTTTCTCTGCGTGATCGAATCAGAAATGATGAGATCCGCAGGAGAACTAAGGTTACCGACATAGCCCGAAGAATTGCGAGCCTCAAGTGGCAGCGGGCAGGCTACATTGCAAGGAGGACTGACGGCCGTTGGGGCGGAAAGGTCCTCGAGTGGCGGGTCGCGTACAGGAAGACGCAGCGTCGGTAGGCCTCCCACAAGGTGGACCGACACGATCGGTATGGAGATCCTTGGGGGAGGCCTATGCCCAGCAGAGGGCGTCTCTCGGCTGAAATGATGATGATGATTATGAATACATATGAAAATGTCATGGATGAAAATAATTTCTCGAGCGATCTTTTAGCAGTGACAGTTAGTCCTGATATAGGAAAATCTCGCTCACTTTGCGTGCTAGTGGTTCCTCTAAAACTGACCATGCTGGTAGAACTGCCCACGCTTTCGCTCTCACGCACGACCTGACCCAACTGGTAAACCAGCCCACCAGGATTCCAGACATTGTCGGTCACGCGCCCTCATTGTTGGACCTTCTGCTGACGACTCGCCCGGATGGATATCGGCTAGAGGTTCGTGCTCCTTTGGGAACATCGGATCACTGCCTGGTATCCGCTGGGGTGCCACGGGCGTCGCCACCGTTACCTATGGTTGCCAAACGCCGCATCTGGCACTATGCGTCGGCAGATTGGGACGGTATGCGGGATTACTTCGCATCTGTCCCTTGGAGGCAGCGCTGTTTCAGTGAGCTGGACCCGAACGCTAGCGCTACTGCTGTTGCTGATGATGAGATCATGTTAGGGATGGAGTACTATATCCCTCATTCCGATCTCATCAGTAGGGGTAGGCGTAACCTCTGGTTCAACCGCGATTGTGCCTTAGCTGTTGAAAACAGACAGTCGGCATACCGCGCTTGGATCAGGGGCCGAGCTTGCGGGGATCCCAACATTGACTCACTGAAAGCAGTCTATAACAACGCCACCAAGTCCTGCAAAAGGGCCTTCATCAGAGCGGATGCACAGCGCGTTGCACGAGTTGGCCAAGAACTTCTTACGCATCCTACGGGAAGCCGTAGCTACTGGCGTCTGGCCAAAGCCGTGCAATCCAACTTCTGTCAACCCTCGCTGCCCCCGTTGAGATGTTCTGACGGCTCGATAGCTCACAAGCCGCAAGAGAAAGCCGATCTCTTGGTAAAACTCTTTGCTGCTCACTCCCGAATCGATGACTGCAACTTACAGCCACCAACACTCTCCCACTGTGGCCACACAATGCCCGATATTCGTATTAGGCAATGTGATGTACGTGCGGAGCTTCGGTCAATCGACGTCCGGAAAGCTAGTGGACCTGATGGCATTCCAGCGATAGTACTGAAAAACTGCGCAGCGGAGTTGTCTCCTGTCTTAACGCGGCTATTCCGTCTTTCTCTCTCTTCTGGGTGTGTGCCGGAATCTTGGAGAGAGGCCAATGTGCAACCGGTCCCCAAAAAGGGAGACCGATCAGACCCAGCTAACTACCGCCCGATAGCTGTCACCTCAGTTCTTTGCAAGGTCATGGAACGTATCTTAAACCACCAGCTGATCCGATACCTAGAAGATCACTCATTAATTAATGATCGACAGTACGGGTTTCGGCCCAACCGGTCAACGGGTGATCTTCTAGCGTACTTAATGCATGTCTGGGGTGAAGCTATTGACAAACGTGGTGAGTCACTGGCAGTTAGCCTTGACATTGCCAAAGCGTTCGATCGGGTCTGGCGCAGGGCTCTTCTCTCCAAGCTCCCGGCATACGGTCTGCCCGCTCAGCTCTGTAACTGGATCGCCGGCTTCCTGCATGAGCGAAGAATCCGTGTCCTCGCAGATGGATGCGCTTCGCGGTTCATGTCAGTGAATGCTGGTGTACCACAAGGCTCTGTTCTATCCCCCACACTCTTTCTTCTTCATATTAATGACATGATTCCGTTAGGAAACATTCATTGCTATGCAGATGACAGTACAGTGCATGGGGGATATTACGGTCGCCCAGGGGCTGGGCGCGCTGAAACCGAGAGGGGGAGAGAGAATCTTACCATTGAGCTCAAAAGGCGTTGAACCTCGTATCTGAATGGGGATCTAACAATCTTGTTGAGTTCAATGCTAAGAAAACACAGGTGTGCGCGTTTACTGCCAAAATGTCGCCGTTCCTTCCCCTTCCGTCTCTTCAGGGCACGACTCTTTCGGCACAGGGCTCCCTAAACTTGCTAGGCATGGAGATATGTTGCGATCTGAATTCCAGGAACTACATCGAAACCGTGATAAAAACAGCCTCTCGGAAGCTCGGTGTCCTGAACAAGGTGCGTCGATTTTTCACGCCTGACCAATTATGCCTGCTGTATAAAACTAAGGTCCGGTCTTGCGTGGAATATTGCTCGCACTTGTGGGATGGCTCCGCCAAGTACCTACTCGATGCCCTGGACAGATTGCAGCATCGTGCTGTCCGTATCGTTGGCGATGTAGAGGTAACCAACAACCTTGAGCCTCTACAATTGCGTCGAGACATTGCGTCGCTTAGCGCCTTCTATCGGCTATATCACGGAGAGTGTTCTGAAGAGCTATTTGACCTTATCCCACCTTCCCCATTCCTACTCAGGAGCACGCGTGCCGGTCTTCGGAGTCATCAATTCACTGTCTCCACCTCAACATCACGTACAAAGAAATTTAGTAGCTCTTTTCTTTGTCGAACTTCCAGAACTTGGAATTCTTTGCCAGCACATGTGTTCCCTCCTTCCTATAACATGGGTTCCTTCAAAAGAGGCGTGAAAAAGCACCTTTCGGGCCGGCAAGGTGGAGGCAGCTAGAGCAGTGTCTGAACTGCACTAGCTGTCTTCGCATATGGACTCTTCTTACCGCTTCACATCAGGTGGTGTTGAGTCATTTGTCGTGCTTTGTATAAAAAAAAAAAGGAAAAAAAAGTTTTTTTAAATTTAAAACCAAAGTACCCAACTGTTTTTGGAAAAAAATTTATGGGACCAAATGGCACCTATTCCGCATCGAACAAAATAACGTAACGTAAGAATCACGTAAATCGGATCAGTAATCTCGGCGTAATCGGTGTACATACATACATAGAAAAAAAAAAACCATACCGGCCGAATTGAGAACCTCCTCGTTTTTGAAGTCGGTTATAAATAGCGAAGCACATTTTTACTGAAAAAGTATCACATCAATCATTTAAGTAAAAAAAATTTTAAACAAAAATTAAAACCGACTTCAAAAAACTGAAAAGGATGAAATAATTAAATTTAAGTAGGTATTCATCTCCTAGAAACATATTTTTGGAGTTGGTGCTAAGTGGTTTCCAAAAACAATAGAAAGTAAAGCACCGACTCCAAAAATATGTTTCTAGGGGATGAATACCTACTTAAATTTAATTATTTCATCCTTTTTTTTTTTCACAATTTTTAGTGATAACTTTCTACGGTCGAAGCTAGATGGGTGACCGTCAACTTATATTGTTTCCTACTATCGTATCGTTTCACTAAAAAGTCATTGGAAAAGCAAAAATTCGCAATTTCGCTTATGTAGACGATTTCATAATTTCAGTTTTTTTTATTAAAACCAAAGTACCCAACTGTTTTTGAAAAAAATTTTATGGGACCAAATGGCAGCTATTCCGCATCGAACAAAAAAAGAATCACGTAAATCAGATCAGTAATCTCGGCGTAATCGGTGTACATACATAGAAAAAAAAAAAACATACCGGCCGAATTGAGAACCTCCTCGTTTTTGAAGTCGGTTAAAAAATAAATTTTACTGACACACTCAGTTGGGATAAAAATGTATTAATCTTAATGAAAATTGGGTTGATTTAAGTGAACATGAAGAGCACCCCCGACGCATATGACCCCCCCGCAGGCAGGCAGGCAGCTAGCCTCGAGCTAAGTGCGCCAGACATCACGCTGTTCGCCGAGTCACACCTTTTTTTATACATATACATGGCACGCACGGCACATGACTCACTCAACACCAACCGAAGAATAGTGCATATGCATTATGCAAAAACAGCACTTGTAAGCAGACCCGACAGAAGAGTAAGTCGCGGACCGCTTGCAGGAGCTCATAAGGCCTTTACGAATGTCATTTCATACGGTGACCAGCCCCCTTATTCTGAACTGTCGGAAAATATTCGAATTTCGGAAACTCTATACCTGTCACTTTTTATCGCGGTGAGTTAAAGCGAGACGGCATGTGACTTTTCGAATCGAATCCGTGATCCGACAATTGAGTATAAGGGGGCAGACCGCGTTTAACACATGCAGCATAATACTTACGGGTGAAGAGGTGGCTTGCCATTAAGACCGGTAACGATACTTGGCAAGATCAAGGCCCGTAGCCGTACCAAGGCGCTACGAAAACGAACAAACAGACTTATTCAAGTGTCAATGCAAGAAGTCGTTTACTCGTATAGGATTCTTTGCATAATCCTCTCCCATTTAATCACAAAGGATTTAATCGTAAAAGTTTCGCGGCTCTCACGAATCCGGCTGTGGAAAAGACTTTGTCACTCGGCGCACTAGTGGCTGAAATGCACCAGCTTGTACGCTATTAGAGCCTGATCTGTCAAAATGAACCTATTAAATTATTTTGGCTATAGTAATTGATTACCAGTAACAATTCTCCCATTATCTACACACAATAAAGAATAGACTGGCTCTTCATGAGCATTTTCATAGCATCTTTTTAATTTTCCTGTAGCAACATCTGTAGCCATTATAGTTTTGTCCTGAAAATTAATGACTTATTATTTACATATTGTGAAGATAAGCTACTGAGTATATAAAGTACAGGGTATATATATAGAGTACCGACATAGTAAAATTAACGATCCATGCATCCTGCTTTCTGGAAGAATAAGCAAAGAATTTAAAACTTTGGTTTGAAGTTTTAGTAGACTGAAAATAGTTGTCATAAAACTCGTCAAGAACAATTAAGATGTTGACTTGTAGTGGTTGTTTTTTTAAAACTGAAATTTTTAAAACTTTAGTTTATTTCTAAGGAATTCATATAATATTTATTATACAAAATGCAATTAAGCCGCTCTCAGGTCACGTTACAATGTAGACCAATAAGAATGTAACTTCTTAGCAAACATCGGGCGCTGTCAAAAGATATTTTGTAAAAGCTTTAAGTGATTTTTGAGACAAACTTATAAACCTTAGAACTCACTAGTTCCAAACACTAGTAAACTGCTAAGTTAATTTAAATGTTTTCGTAATTGTTGAGATATTTAATTTATTTATTCAGGCTCTGCGTCGTTTAAAAAAAATATTTCTCTATTTTCTAAATGGTTCATCAGGATTATTTCCAGCGTAGTCGTTTCTTTAGCTCTTGTTCCGTGTTGCATTTTGAACAAGCAATAAAAAAAATCTGTTTTTTTATTATAAAAAAAAAATACTATAAAAATAGTGATATTTCCAAATTTCCTAAAAAAATCATAACTCGTAATCGTATGGGAAGCTATTTTTTTCCTGGCAGGATCTGATGATTCCCTAACCCAAATTCCTAAAAAAAATTATACCATCTAATCTTGGATCCCCTGTGTAGGTATATTGGACCGGGTGTGACGCCAAGGTGGTTTCGCAGCGTGTGTAGATGAATCACACGAACACAAACATATCTATTGAAGGTAGGTAATCACTGTGGGAAAAAAGTGACAAGTGTTAAAAAACTTACTTTTGATGTTGTATACATAACAACACCATCATCGTCAAATTCAACAGCTCTGCATGCTTTCAAGTGAAGCTCATGTGTTTCAATTAATTTTGTTTCCTCATTAGTATATTCATATAACAACACATCTCCCACAATATTTGCTAATGCAATTAAGTTTTTAACTGGACTGAATGAAATATCAACTATGAAATCTTCACAATTAATGCAAGGTGGGTGATCACGCAACTTATTTTTTTCTGCTTTAATTGCTTTAACAACTTCATCTTCATCATCTTCACTGTTTGAATTTTCATGGTTTTCTTCTGAAGAGCTTACTGGCTCATTGCTTATGTTATTCTGTTCATTTTGGGAGATTTCTGAACAACAAGAGACATGAGTTTTAAATTAATGAGTGAGATCAATTATTCATTAATTTTACTAAAAAAATGATTGTTAGCAAAAGAGTAGGTAGGTACAATTAACAGAAGTGCTTTTAAAGTGGAATCTATTCACATGCTTCAAAGCAAAACTAAATGTTAATAATAAAATACAACACCCCTAGCTAAAGGCTACTCGGTCAGACCCAGCCAGGGGTCTCTAGTCTCTGTGCTCAAGTACAGTTTGTCTATAAAGTCGTGACATGAATGTTTGAGGAACTAACATAATTCTTGTGCCTGGCAACACCAAACAGAAGTACGTCATCTGTCATCACTTTGATATATGGAACGGTTTTCCTTTTTATTTTTTATAGTTTTGCATTTAAACTGAAATAAATTATGACCAACCTACGCAGAAAGGTATCAAAAATGAGTAAAGTAAATCGGAGTGGCACACGGCAAGTGATTTTTAAAGTTTTCCAGCAATGCTTCGCGGAGTACCATGCAGGACAAATTTTGTGGGATTTGGATGATGTTTATGGGTGAACAACATCTATGACAGGTATGAAATCATGTTATTATTTATTTGTAATGTGCCTGAAGTCACAAATTTATTGAATTTACGATTTTGAGACCAAAAAAGGCATTGTTTATATTGCGCATTTTTAGGTTAAATTGACATTGTAAGTAGGTCATATTATAGCATGACCATAATTTTTGATACATTAGGATGGTACAAATCAGTCCATACAGGTTTTCGATCAATTTTGAATTTGAATTAATTGTTTCATGTCAATAAGTTGTTGTAACCATTCCTTTAATTATTATTTTTACTTTTTTCAGGAAAATCAGAGAGTATGGTTAGGCGGATAGTAAACGAAGGTTTTAAAAATGATGGAAAATTTTCACTTCTGGGAAACTCAGGAAAGGTTGGCCAAAGAAAAAAATGGATGATTTTAATATTTGTGCTTTTGCGCCAAAAAAAACCAATTCCTTTACACAGTGCAAAAAGAGCTAACATTTTTTTTATTTTCAGTTGTATGTTTTGTGTGTATGCCTTAAGAGGCAGTATATAACATACCAAACCCTTTGAAATTTCAGGTACCGACCCTTAGAAAACCGCAGGTGATTGCTAGAACTGACCTGGATTTTGATTGTAGTCAAGAAGTTCTCCGTAAAATTATAAAAGCAATAGGGTTTACACCAGGTGAGATGAGGGCCAAGAGTTACGCTTTAAAAAAAAACGGGTTCAATTATAAATGCTTAGTAAAACTTGTCATGAGCATAAGTACCTACTGTAAATAAACAAAATATAACTGTATAATGTGTATTATTTACTTATTTTACTTAAGCGAACTGCTAGTATCAAAATCGTTTTGGTCACACTGTATAGGGTTGCTACATGCACAATGAAGCGCCATCATTTAATGTCACGACTTTATAGACAAACTGTACGTACAGTCAAAGACATAAGTCGCAAAACAAAATAAAGCTACAAAATTAACTGTACACAAGAACTTTCCCTATGTTAATATACAAAGGTATGTTCAAAACTCCTTGTTCGTCATAAAATTTCAAAAGTCACTTAACACAACCATCAGTTATTAACATCAAAAGTCGCTGGACACTAAAACTCGATGAAATAATCCAAAAGTCACCGTACGCTAAAATTCTACAAAGAAGTGCAAAAGTAGCTGGACACTTAAACTAGATGAAATAAACCAAAAGTCACTGTATGCTCAAATTCCACGAAGAAGTCCAAAATTAGCTGGACACTATTTCGACACTTTGATAATTAATATTATGTTTCCTATTTTATTTACAAATGCATTGCATTAAATCAATTGACTAATAAGCACATGATTTATACCTATATGGGTCATACACACTCGAAAAAAAAAGTAGCTATTTCGCAATGATACATACCTATCTACTAAATGATTTGCACATGTTCAAACACTAAATATTTTACGTCTTTGATTATTTTTTAATTTGAAAAAAATTAAAACCGACTTCAAAAAACTGAAAAGGATAAAATAATTAAATTTAAGTAGGTATTCATCCCCTATAAACATATTTTTGGAGTCGGTGCTTCACTTTATATTGTTTTTGGAAACCACTTAGCACCAACTCCAAAAATATGTTTCTAGGGGATGAATACCTAAAAATGGCAGCTATTCCGCATCTAACAAAAAAAGAATCACGTAAATCGGATCAGTGATCTCGGCGTTATCGGTGTACATACATAGAAAAAAAAAACATACCGGCCGAATTAAGAACCTCCTCGTTTTTGAAGTCGGTTAAAAATGATACTTTATTTTGAAGTTAGAAAGGAAAAAGTGGGGTGCTTAATACTTTTGGGCAAGGCTGTATTTATCATAAATATGTGTATATGAATGTCTGTCTCTAATATAAGTTACGTTTTGTTCATACCACAATGACTTTATCTTTCATAAAGCCTGCTGACAAATTTTATGACATGTAAAATTTAAATTAAGAATCAATTATTTAAGAAAATAAAGGCCGTTTATCGCAGAGGAAAAGAGGCAAGGAGTAAAGCCTACTACGCCTGCATCAGACATAGAATAAACTCCGCATATATAATTATAATTTATATAATATATTATGATAATTATTATAGTATAATATATTATATTATAAAATATAATTATATACAAGTAGAGAATCAACGCTTTAGTCAAGTACTATTCCTACTAACTAGAGTTTAATTTTAAAAAAAATGTGATATATCAAGTAATGTGATAACGATAACAATGATATCAAAACAGACGTGAGAGCATTAGCCAAGTTGAAAAAGAGTCGGTGTCAGCCTACCGGTCACTGTATATTTAACATAGCTATTCCGACCTAATTAAATTAAAACTCTATTTAATTTTTTTTTGTCAATCTTATGCGAATAAGATAAAAAAAATGGCACTACAATGACATCATTCCCAAAACGAAAGAGCGAAACATGGACACTCTTTTCAGTGATTGTCTTTGTTCAAAATTCAAAAATGACTCAACTCGGCACTGTCTGTTCAGCAACAATAGGAACTTTATAGTGTGCAGGTGTTTTGTAAGTATGTGTTTATGGACTTTCGTTGCCATCAATAATAAATTATGTAGATTTATGAAATCCAGCAACTTTTGATAAAATATTGTTTACTAACTTTTGATATTCTACAATGTACACACGACAGCACATCAAGTATTCTTAATTTTTGATTTTAACATTATTATAAATGTTTGAAAAATTACTCAGTAATTAAAATATAATAAAACTAGAAAAATTTCACGTCCTGAGGCAGGATGGCAGGCAAATGGAATGTTTGGACATTGTAGGGTGGACGTTAGCTCATAAACGCAAATACAGATAGACTAGAAGAATTTCACAGGGATATCCCAAGTCCTGGGTGGCTCAGTGGTCAGAGCAGTCGCCCGGATTGCGAAAGGTCGCGGGTTCGTTTCCTGCTTCACGACGTGAAATTTTTCTAGTTTTATTATATTTTAATTACTAAGCACATCAAGTGTTACACTTGCACTACGAAAGCCGCCCGCCTCTATTACGAACACAGTAAGGGCGGGCTTAAGGTCAAACTGTTACGCTTGATGTGCTGTCGACTGTACAATATATTGGATCAACAATTTGTTCAGCGACTTATGGAACTTTATATTATGCAGGTGTTTTGAAAATTTGGTAAGTCCAGCAACTTTTGATAAAATATTGTTTACTAACTTTTGACATTCTTCAATGTACACAGAGATTTGATCAACAATTTGTTCAGCGACATATGAAACTTTACATTGTGCAGGTGTTTTGAAAATTTGGATCTGTTCATCAACTTATGTCTTCGACTGTACCTACCATTTGTATAGATTTTACGACTAAAGGTAGGCGTGGAAGGGCTATTGATTAATAACCCACGATTTTCGTGATAAAATGGGGGAGTAGGGAAAGAGAGAGGGAAGGACTACCCTCTATACTAATTCCACCACTCGGAAATTATTAGTTTGAAGATTTTTTTTAAAATGACTAAACCTAACCTCAAAATGTATGAAAAACATCATTTTTTATCTATTCAGATTTATTTCATTTTATTACATAAATCATTACAAAATTAAAAATTTTCAGAAACCCCCGGCGTGATTTATCGTCTATCTAACACCATCTCATTAAGACTATTCAGAAGAGCCCAAACACGATATAACGCGTAAGTTTCTGAAGAATTAAGCATTTCACAGACTTTTTGATGGTACTGAATCAGTACAAAGTCATTATGTCATGGGAATGTCACCGAAGTGACAGTATACCAAATTTGAAATCAATCGGATCTGTAAAAGTTAGTAAAATCCTATTATCATGTAGAAAATGAGCTAATAGTCATCAAACGCCTGACTGAACTGATCTTCATAAATTATAGCTAAGAACCATCGTAGTCACACCAGCTTTCAAACAAAAAAACCGAATCAAAATCGGTCCATTCGTTTAAGCCCTAC
Organism: Nymphula nitidulata; assembly: GCA_947347705.1. Lineage (NCBI taxonomy): Eukaryota > Metazoa > Arthropoda > Insecta > Lepidoptera > Crambidae > Nymphula > Nymphula nitidulata. Next base: position 15,153,939 of record OX374618.1, on the reverse strand, counting down.
GATGCCACAGACAGATACAGCGATACACCGATACACAGACAGACACGTCAAACTTATAACACCCCTCTTTTTTCGTCGGGGGTTAAAAAATGGTTTCATGGATGCTTGAAAGATTTCAACTTAGTTCAGTTTCTTTATAATTTGGTGGTGTCTCCGTTCGAACTAATCGTACCTAGTTAATACAGTTTAATTTTTAACCGACTTCAAAAAAATTGAATTACTTCAGTTTATTACTAGAATTTACTTTAAACATAAGTATGAATTGTATAACACATTTAAATCATCAGGAAAAAACTTAAAAACTTTTGAATAAAAATATTATTTCAGATATTGTTTGCATTTCATTTGTAATAATTATATCCTTGAACATAATCGCGTATCGCCCTCTAGTCCCGTTTAAATGTCTGGCTTGTGCTGTCATATGTTGTTAAGAGTTGGCCATTTCGCAGTAAATATTTTTAAGAATTAGCCCTTTGACGAATTAGTCCTTTTCAGAATTAGCCATTTCGCAAGTTAGTCTTTTTAAGAATTAGTCCATTCGCGAATTAGTCCTATCCGGACTCGGGTGCCATTTCGCGAATTAGGCATTATGCGACTAAACGGACTAGAATTTATTATATAATTATTATTATATTAGCCTTTATTGCCAACTCAGATAAAATGTTTGATTTAAACTACTTAATACATAATTATTACACATCAGTCTTCGGATTGTCGGCGTGTCCTTTCGACACAAAGGCCTCCTCCAGCTTTTTCCATTCTTCTCTTATCAATGCAGTTCTATGCCACAAAGGGCCTGCTATTTTCTTTATATCGTCCGACCATCGCTTTCTTTGTCTCCCTCTGTTCCTTTTGGTTTGGAATCTAGGGGTCCACACGGTTATGTCATCTGTTCACTTATGTATTCTTTCTCTACACATGTGTCCCAACCAACTCCACTTAAGTTTTTTAGTTTTGGTCACTACATCTTCTATTTTTGTTATTCGCCTTATATCAATGGCTCTCTTCCTGTCTCTTTTTGTGTAGCCGAGTATGCTCCTTTCCATGGCTCTTTGGCGTGTGGTCAATTTTTGATCTTGTTTTTGGGTGTTTGCCCAGGTCTGGCTCCCGTAGGTTAGTATTGGCAATATGCATGTGTTGAATATTTTCCTTTTCATTGCAATGTTATATTGTTTATTTTTCATAATTTCTTTAAGAGCCCAATACCTCTTCCACGAGTTTGCAATCCTTCTCTCTATCTCTACCTCCATTTGGTCATTGAAGGCAATTAGTTGGCCTAAGTATATGTAGGAATTAACATATTCTATTTCTTCATCTTCTACTTTGATGCTTTCTTTATATCTATTTGTTATTATTTTGGTTTTTGTTTTATTCATTGTTAGACCCACTTTTTTGCTGCCATGTGCTAGTTCTTGGAGCATGGTTTGAAGACTTTCTGGGTTATCTGTTATAAGTATTATATCATCTGCGAATCTTAGATGGTTTAAGAGTGTTCCATTAATGTTAATTCCGATATTGTCCCATTCCATTTTTCTAAACACTTCTTCTAGTACTGAGGAGAAAAGTTTTGGCGAGAGTGGGTCGCCCTGTCTCACTCCTCTGCATATTGGGAAGCTTTCTCCTACAGTTTCTAGTTTGATTTGTGCTGTGCTGTTGGAGTATACGTTTTTTATCAACCTTATGTATTTGTTTTCAATGCCTTGATTTTTTAGAGCTTTCCAAATGTGGTGATGTTCTAGAGAGTCAAATGCCTTATTGTAATCTACAAATCCCATATATAATGGGAGGTTATATTCTTGACATTTCTCGATAAGCTGTTTTATCACATGTATGTGGTCAATTATGGAGAATCCTGATCTGAATCCAGCTTGTTCTCTTGATTGTTGCTCATCAAGTTTTTTTCCAATACGATTTAATATAACTTTTGAGAATACCTTATAGATGTTAGACATCAGGCTTATCGGGCGGTAGTTTCCTATTTCAGATCTGTCTCCTTTTTTGTGAATGAGGATTATGGAACTTATTGTCCATTGGATGGGTATAGTTTCTGAGTTTAGGATGAAATTAAATAGCTTGGTTAGTTTAGTTGTTGTTTCTGATAGTGTTAGTTTCATCATCTTGTTGGTTATATGGTCAGGACCTGGAGCTTTGTCGTTTTTCTGTGTCTTTATTGCATGAAAAACTTATTTTTCGAGAATTTGAGGGATTTCCTCTGTGTTATCTTCAAGGTCTATAGTATAATTTCCTTGGGTGTTTTTAGTAGAGTATAATTTGCGGAAATAGTCTGTTGCAACCTGAAGAATGGAATGTCTCTTTGTTTCTTGTTTGTTGTTTTTATTATTGTTCATTTTCGGAATCCATAGCTTCTCTTCTCTTAATTCTCTTAACGCTTTGTTGATGCCTCCTGTTTTGCTTATATGGCGATTCATACATTCGACTCTTCTTTTTGTATTATCTTGTTTTATGTTGCGACTAATTTCTTTACTTAATTCAGCTATCTCTTTTGTTTTTAAGTAATTCTTTCCTTTTCTGAATGAGGTTTAGTGTCTTAAGAGTGAGTACATTTTTATCAGATTTTCCATAATTTTTTAAAACGGACTAGAATAGGTGGTATCAAAAAAGTACTCAAGGAGTTCCAAGACTCCAAAACAGCACCCAAGCAACCGAAAGGAAAGTTTTATAAAACCTTATACTGGGTGGTGCCGTCAATGCGACAATAAATTTAAACATGGGCTATATTAGTCCATAGAAATGGTTTGCCACTTTCAAAAATATCGTATTCATTTGATAGTTTCATGACATTTGTATGGAATAGTGTAACGTTGGCAGCATTATTTCATACAAATGTCATGAAATTATCAAATGAATACGATATTTTTGAAAGTGGCAAACCATTTCTATACATTAATATAGCCCATGTTTAAATTTATTGTCGCATTGACGGCACCACCCTGTATACCTCCCAAGTACCACAGGTAAGGCAAATAAAGTGTAATGAAGAGCGTAAAGTAGAAGATGATACACCAGCTATTCTGGAAAAAGAAGATGAATATGCAGTTAGGTCGCAGCAGAATGACAAATGGTCCTAGCGGGCATAGGCTAAGCTGTCATAAAAACCTTATAATATATCTGAATTAACTATTGCGATGTGCAAGAATCGAAAAAAAAAAACAAAAACATTGAGTGGCGCGTGGTTGGTAAAGCCGGGGCTCGACCGCAAAATGAACGGACAAAGCTGAGCTGGGCGAGGTTTTGTAAGCGAGAAATAGTTGAAATGACAATAATGAGATCGGCTCGACTTAAAATTACCTGCCAGAGGTGTTAGTGTAGCACCACATTTGAAACAGAACAGACAAAAAAATGTCTGAAGACTCAAGCTCTGAAGATGATTTTCATACCACTAATAAAAAAATAAAGATTTTGGGGGCCTGGTACTATAAAAGGAAACACAGACAACCAACAAGATATTGGTTAAGTAGTCATATTGAGACTCAGGTACTGCATGGCGAATTTCATACTCTCTGTAAAGACTTAGAAGATGACCATTTTAAAAAATATTACCGTCTGAACAGACCGCGAGTCGCGTCCCTCCCTACAAACGGGCGAGCGTGGGACGCAGGCGAGGTGCGGGAGGGGAGCCGACACCTCGCTCCGCTCGAAACTCGCAAGCAACACGATGACACAACGAGCCCGCTTTTGCTCATTTTACCTCTTTCAGACCGCTCCGCTAACCTCTTTCGCGAGAAAAAATGTATGCGGATGGCAATTGCACGAGCTGGCAACGTTACATCTAAGACACGGATATCTGACCTAAACATTACGGTACCGTTATAACGGGTACCCTTTACATTAAGGTATCCTTTAAATAATGGACTAATTGATATCTTAATATTTGGGTACCGTTATAAGCGGTACTCGAAAGAGCAGAAAGCGGTCGGGTACCTAAGCTATAACCGCTCAAAACCCCTTTATCGGGTACCGGTACAGTACCTGATTACAGATCTAGGCATTTTTAGCGAACTGACGTTAGTCAACCACAATCTCCCAGTGACAACTGAATGACGTTGGCTCTTAAACTATATTTTAGGGCCTGCGCGCTGGTGCCATTGGTTAACATCTGAAACTTAAAATGTAATCAATAGCTGACACATAGGTGTGGACATTCAAATTCAAAGATAATTTTGTATAATTTCCGAATTGAAGAATGATGTTTTTCATACATTTTGAGGTTATGTTTAGGAAATTTCCATAAACTCGAAACTAATTATTTCCTAGGGTGGGAATTAGTTTAAAGGTAGTCTTTCCCTCCCTCTCCCTCCCATCGCAAAAATCGTAGGAAATTAATAAATAGCCCTTCTGTATTCTATAAATAAATAATAGTTACCACTATCAGATGTTCCACTATCCATACTGACGTCACTATCACTTTCATCAATCCCACGAAAGGTGTTAGTCATATTTTCCAAAGCGAATTTCTTCAGATATTTTAATTTCTTAATTTCGAAATTTTTTTATTTTGTTTTTATATGTATATTTTGTGACAGTAAGTAAGTAAGTTTGTTATTCATGGCAAAGGTTTTCTTTTTAAAAAAACATTCTGTCAGCGTCACGTCAGGGTGAGAATACAAAAAAAAAACGAACAAAGTTAGATAATCAGGACTCAGGACACGCCTGCCTGAAGCAAAGGAAAAACATTGTTGTGACATGTATGCATCACCACAGAACACTCACTTTATATCACAGATTAATGATAAATGTATCTATCTACGATACTTATATCACAGATTCAAAGTACTCTGTGCACAGATCACTTATCTTTACGGGAAACAGCTAGGGATGTAAAAATAATTGATTATTAAAGCAAGGAACTTATTAAGTTCCTTGTATTAAAGTAATATCAAAAGTTTTTAATAAATAGATTATATAAATTAAGCGTTTATATCAATTTTTATTAACAGCGCCATCTATGCGACACGAATGAAAAAATCTTGAAAGTGAGTTTCAAGCACGATGATTATTATTCGATAGATTAGTTTTATATTTTAGTTTTTGAGACCACAGCGTAGATGTTTAGTTGTTTAGTTATCGTTTTAACTACACAATGAAAGACACCGGGGATTAACATGGATTATCCATAGTTCTCTGCAGCCAGATGGGTGAGCAGTGTTAGGCATCTGCCTTACAGGTGATGGAGGGTGATTACCAACAGAGTTGTGATATACCAGCAAATACTAAATAGAGAAGCAGAACTAAAGAAGTAATCTTCTTTAGTTCTGCTTAGTACAAATTTTAATGTATAAATCATACCTGGGATCAATTCTTAATAGAATTGATCCAAGGTATAATTTATAAATTTGTATATTATGCCGTGGCCCAGGAGAAACTAGAGTTACTTGCCCTATTATATCTAATTATGAATCGCCCCAATGCAATATGATAATTAAATCTCCTACCGCCACGACAATTAGGAATGTTAGAAAATAAACAATTTTTATTGTAATTTGTAATTACGCGTTTAAATCAATTTTCATAAATGTATTTTCTTCATTTCTTCATATTGAAATGCTATTGTTACTCATTTCAATGCATTTTGGGAGAGTTTGACGCAAAATATATGATGACAGTCTCCACGACGCTAGTTTGATATGATGGATAACAACGATAAAGTTCTCAACGTCGTCGTCATTAGGATTGTCAACAAAACAAACAAACTACACCACTTTTATAACACATTAAACATCAACATCACAAACGCTTCGTATAACTTCAACAATTTTACAACACAACGTTCGTTCATGCTACGGCCACACTTGTAGGCGAAGATTCGCGGCACAGATCACTCATAGTCACGATAAAACTTCGTGTTGTAGTCTTCAGATCGAACACGAAGTTTTATGGCCAAATAAAAAAAAACATCGCTACGTCGCGATAATTCATGTCGAGGGTAAAAATGGAAGAGGCGGTTGCTCTACATTACATGTCATAAAATAATTTAGAATTAAAGTGTGTTCCCAGAATTAGGCCCATACTCTATCTAATCTGTGCTACTAACCATAGTGATCTGTGCCAAAAAATACACTTTTTATACGGGTAATCTGTGCTATAAGAAGAAATCTAATGACCCCAATGCCTTTTATAACTTAAAAAAAATAATTAAGTATTCTGGAGTGTTTGGCGGGATTTTGTGTTGTCGGTCAAGATTTTTATTACAATTATTAAAAACTGTGTCGGAGCAAACTTTATGTTATAAAAGTAGTTTAGTTTTAAAAAATAAGTAGTATTTGTGTTGACGTGCAACTAAAAGATTATTATAATAAAAGTGATTATAGTGTGAAATACGATGAGATTTTTTTGTGGTTATCCACCTCATCAAGTAGCATCCTATGAAGACTGTCGTCATATATTTCGTGTCAAATACTCCCAAGATGCATTAAAATATGTTACGCCAGCATTTTAAAGCAATAAATGAAGAAATAACAAATACTAAAGACATGGCTGTATGGGCAGTAGTACCCTTTGCCTTCTCATTACAGGGAGAATGAAACCAAAAAAAGTGATAGTTTTGCGGGATTTTGTGGTGTCAGTCAAGATTTTTATTACAATCATTAAAAATTGTGTCAGAGTGAACTATGTGTTATAAAATTGGTGTAGTTTTATAAATCATGTGTTTGTGTTGACGCGCAAGTAAAAGATAATTAGAATAAAAGTGATTATGGTGCGAAATATGATGAGATTTTTTTGTGGTTATCCACCTCATCAAGTAGCATCATATGGAGACTGTTTTCATATATTTCACGTTAAATACTCCCAAGGTCCATTAAAATGTGTTACGCCAGCATTTTAATGCAAAAAGAGAAGAAATAAAATATACTGAAGACATGGCTGTATGGGCATTAGTTGCCTTTGCCTTCCCTGTATAGGGAGAATTAACCTAAAAAAAGGTTGTTTGGCGGGTTTTTGTGGCGTCAGTCAAGATTTTTATTACAATAATCAAAAATAGTGTCGGAGCGAACATTGAGTTATCGGCGTAGTTTTATTATTAAGTTTTTGTGTTGACGTGAAAGTAAAAAATTATTACAATAAAAGTGATTATGGTGTGAAATACGATATGTACTTTTTTGTGGTTATCCACCTCATCAAGTAGCACAAAAAGTGACTGTTATCAAATATTTCGTGTCAAATACTCCCAAGAAGCATTGAAATGTGTTACGCCAGCATTTTAATGCAATAAAAAAAGTAATATTTAAGACATGTATGTATGGGCATTAGTTTCCTTTGCCTTCCCTTTATTGGTAGAATTATCAAAAAAAAAAGTATAAGTGTTTTGCGGGGTAATATTTTTCCCGTTGAGTAACAGTGTACCTCAAAATGGTGTCACTCAAATGGACTCAACGGCAATAAACGGTTTTAATGGCGTCGGTTAAGATTTTTATTTCATAAATAAAAATTGTTTTGGAGCGAACTTTGTGTTATAAAAGTGGTGTTGTTTTATATACAAAGTGTTTGTGTTGACGTGGAACTAAAAGATTAATAGAATAAAAGTGATTATGGTATGAAATACGATGAGAACTTTTTTGTAGTAATTCACCACATCAAGTAGCACATAAAGTGACTGTCACCATATATTTCAAGTCAAATACTCCCAAGAAGCATTGAAATGTGTTATGCCAGCATTTTAATGCAATAAAAGAAGAAATAAAGAAATACTGTAGGCGTGGCTGTATGGGCATTAGTAACCTTTGCCTTCACGAATTACAGAGCATGTCTAATTCTTCCAAACACAGACTTAATAATGACAAAGAGGATATAAACACTACGTTTTAGGACTCGGCACTTGGCCCTAAAACTATGTAGGGAATTTGTGCCGACCTCCTACATATTTAATTGAACCAACTAATTTCGTTTTGTCAATATACTAGGGATTGACACACCTCACCATGCTTGTTTTTCGATATCGATAAATCGGCGATTACAGTAAGCTAGTATAAGCACCACTTAAATTCAGTTGCAATTAAGAAATAGAACCACGCTTAAAAATGAATTTATTTATTGCAGTTTTCAGTTAACATTTTAAGGTTTTTTATGAACCGCTGCATAAAATATTTTTATTCCATTTTATTGTGTATTTATCAAAATATAAAAAAAACTGTTTCATTTATCTGCGTACTTATACTTCATGGTGTCGCTTATCTATTTAAGCGACTGAATTCGCAAGTTGATCCCAATATATGAAAAGTGAAAATACTTTTATCTAGGCAGGTAATAATATTGTATCGTACCTACAAATATCTAAAAATGTTTCGGAAAACTGATATTATTATTCAAATAATGTGTAAAGGCATTCAATAATACGATATATGAAAAAGGAATTAAACATACAAGTTACTCAGATAACGATTTTCAAAACAAATTAAAAATAATTTACTCAATGTGGATGTCATAATAAGTTATTTATTTTAATAAAAGATAAGTCATTTGTTTAGCACATGTTTTATTCTTCACCTCCTTACCAAAGATAATCTAAACTCACCCACGCCATAGTGATGTAGTCTCATCTTAGTGATGTCCAATCTAATATGTTACATCTTTCCCTTTTTAATGATTACAATCAATTTGCAAATGGAAAAAAGCGCGGGAAACGTTAAACTTGGCGGTTCATTTTTTTGGTCTTAAATTAATATTTAATATTATAAATGTAATTGGATCAGTTAAGTATTGTACAGTACCTATCTTTAATTTTCTTTTTGTCTTAATTATATATTACTTCAATTTATTGGTAAGTTCTTTATTAATATATATATATTCTGGTATGTTTGACCCTGACGACCCTGGGGGCTCAGGCCCCCAGGTGTCGAACATTGTTACTATAGATTATAATTACTCGGGAATGGAGACAGAGGGTTCCCTTCTTGATACTACTGATTGCTCAGATTCAAACAAAACAAGTAGTAAACGCAGGAGAACCTCTACAAAGATCTGTAAAAGTTGCAACAAAAAAAAAGAGAAGGCATCATAAGTCTTCTACTAATTGTGATCTGGATTGCAAATGTGCACTTGTTTCTAATGCTTGTATCATTAATAATGAAAATATTAAAATTCAACCTGAGATCCCCTCTACATCAGCATCCAATAACATACAAAGTGCAACTAACACTAATTCCACCTTACATGTACCAATCGGCAGATTACTTTATCATGCATCAGATGCTACCCCATACACAGTTCATGTGCAAAGGATATAGTTAAACCCTAATGACAACTCCTCCATTCATCCAATTTCATTCGGGTACTTCCTAAAGAAACATAATATCAAAAATATTTTGAATGGCAGTTTGAAACGAATTGGTAGAAACAGAATTATGCTTTCTTTTACCCATTTTGAAGATGCCAATGCTTTTATAAATAATTATGCATTAAAAATAAATGATTATAAGGCATTTATCCCCGTAAATAATGTTACTCGTATGGGTGTAGTGAGAGGGGTACCAGTTGATTGGTCTGAAGAAGAAATTTTAGGAAATATCTCTGTTCCTATGTTGTGTGGTTCCATTTTAAAAATTAGAAGGTTAAATAAAAAACAAGTTGTTGATGGTAAATCTAATTTTATTCCTATAGAAACAGTGGTATTGACATTTGATGGGCAAGTTCTGCCAAAAAGGGTGTTCATGTGCTACAATTCCTTACCTGTAGATCTTTACATTTTCCCTACAATACAATGTTTTCAGTGCTGCAGATATGGTCATATAAAATCTCAATGTAGATCTTCCCCTCGTTGTTTTAAGTGTGGCAATGGCCATTCTGGTGATAGTTGTACTATTGATGATGAAGATGTTACATGTTGCCTTTGTTCTGGCTCACACTATGCTACCAATCGTAAATGTCCTGAATTTCTTAGGCAGAAATGCATAAAGGAGTCCATGGCAAAAAATTGTATAACTTATTCTGAAGCCCTTAAATTACATCCTTCTATCTCCAAATCCTATGCTGATGTTTTATCAACACCTAAATCTGTCCATCCTTCTCAGTTTAGCTATAATAGTAATACAAATGATGGCAATTTTATTAAATCTTATAAAAAAACTGTTTTTGCTAAGCCAAAGTCTCCTGTGAAGCTTAGTGAGGGATATGATAAAGTAGCTCAGGCTAAGTTGACTAAAGAATATGATATTCCTTTACCATCCGTTGGGGGTGGTTATGATCACAATGCTCTTGAAAATTTGACGACTCGCGATCTAATAATATTTCTTATTAATTCTCTCTCTCAATCTCCTCAGATATTGTCTTTACCGTCCAACGCTGCTTTCAAAGGTTCTTTATTAAACTCAGTTAGTGGACAGTCAGTCTCTGATAATCCAGAGGAATTATCAAAGCAATCAAATTAATAATTTTATAATTAGCATTATTTTTGGAAAATATTTAGACTTGTAAACAATTAATTAAATTTTACTACCACAGATTACTTTTTATATCAAAACCTGTGCTACTTTTTTACAAAGATATAATTTTTTTTGCCATTAAATGTTGTGGTGCTGATGTAGTGGTGTTATTTTTTTCGTTTTCATTTTGTTTTGATTACAGATTTTTGTTGCCTACGTCAACTAAGAATACATTTGTATTTATCTTCCGACTTCCATAATATTTTATAATAATCTATCTATGAATTATATATTATCTTATTAATTATATATTATCTTATTAATTATATATTACCTACTTTCCTGTTACTTGTATTACTTTCCTGATCCGATTTTTTGAAAATTATGTCCCATATCACACCTTTCATATTTCCTACCCGTTTCCCTACCTTTATAACCCTTGTTGTGGCAGATGCACAAACCGTGCGAGCCAAATTAGAAAAAAAAAAAAATGCAAATGATACCATTGATAACAACATATATAACGTAACTTAACATTGTTAATAAGTAATAATAACATATTATTTCTGTTACTAATTTTAGCACAGTAAATTTAACTTTGTTTATATGTATGCTCAAAGTCCTGTAAATATTGTGGAAGTTTTATTATCCTACCTTTACTCGATATTCTAGGATTAACAGTTTCATTCTCCTTATTATTATTTAAATTACAATCCAAATTAGTATGTCTAGATGAAATAAATGTTTTTGTGTTTACAATTTTATTTGTTTCATTACCATTGTTAAAGTTGTTATCATTTTCTACACTTTGTTGATTACATAAAATATTTTCTCGTTCTTGTCTACCTTCTATATCTAAGTTATCATCTATTCTATTGCTATGATTAGTATCTGAAAATTCCAAATCAGTATCAGCTTCTTCAATCAAATTATATTCCTTTGAACTCTTTTTCATATGTAACCTATTTCTATTTATTAATTTACCTGATTCCGTTAATAAATCATATGATCTTGGTTTGTTTGAGTGTCCCATTACCTTTGCATGCCTGTCAAAAATTCTCTTTTTGTTATTTTTTTATTAATACATTATCTCCTATTTTGAGTTTTTCAAGTGGTTGTACATTTCTATCATAGTATAATTTTTGATTTTCTTGTCTTTTTATTAGTTCAGAGCGAACTTTTTTACAATTTATCTTAACCTGACTTTCCCGATTTGGTATTATGCCTCTAATTTTATGACCTATTAATATTTCATTTGGTGAATGTATTTTATTTGAAATTGGAGTATTTCTTAGTTCTAATATTGCTAAATAGGGATCTTTTTTGTCTTTTATACATTTCTTTAACATTCTTTTGATTGTTAGGATATGCCTTTCAACCATCCCATTGCTTTATGGATAATATGGTGATGACACTATATGTTGAAAAGCCCATGTTTTTGAAAATTCTTTAAAATTTTGTGATGTGAATTGAGGACCCCCATCACTATGTAATTCAAGTGGAATACCAAATCGAGAAAAACATTGTTTTAATGCTTTTATGACGTCCATTGTAGATAGTGAATGTAAATTAATTACTTCTACATATTTTGAAAAATAGTCCACTACTAACAAATAATCCTTTGAATGCAAATGGAAAATATCTACTCCTATTTTCTGCCATGCTTTGTTTGGTACTGTATGTTGTATGAGTGGTTCTTTAACATTTTCTGAACTATATTTGATACATATGTCACAGTTTTTTATATAATCATCTATTTGTTGAGACATTCCTATCCAAAATAATGATTCTCTGGCTCTTATTTTTGTTTTTTCCCTACCTATGTGATTATAATGAAGCTCATACAACATTTCTTTTTGTAAAGATTTTGGGACAATCAAACAATTATTTTTAAAAATTAACCCATCACACAAATGTAAATCAGTGTTAAATGTGTGATATGGTTTTATGATATTGGGTAAGTCTTTGCTATCACAAGGCCAACCTTCCAAAATATATTTTTTAATTAACATTAACTCTATGTCTTTATTTGTTTCTTTTTTAAAATCTTCATATTTTTTTAAGCTCATTTTTTCTTTTAGGTCTATCAATAGTATACTACAATCCAAATCATCATCATCAAAAACAGTCTCATTTAAATAATTTCTAGACAAATAATCAGCTAGTTGTAAAAATTTTCCTGGCTTATATGTTAAAGAAATATCATAAGGCTGTAATCTTAATCTCATCTTTTGTAGCCTTATTGGTATTTCAGGCAGTGGTTTTTTCATAATTGGTATTAAAGGTTTGTGATCTGATTCTACTTGAAAATTTCTACCCATAATATAAAAATGAAATTTTTCACAAGCATAGACTATAGCATACATTTCCTTCTCAATCTGTGCCCAAGCCTTTTGTGTCTGTGTGAATGCCTTAGATGCATATGCTACTGGATAACCATTTTGTAGAAGAACTGCACCTACACCATTACTACTGGCATCAACACTTAATAGACATGATATATTTGGATTATAATATTGTAATACTGGTGATGATGACAAATATTCTTTGATTCTTATAAAGCTTTTTTCTTGCTCTTGGCCCCATTCCCAATTCTTGTCTTTTGTTAACAGCAATCTTAAAGGAGCTGTTAATTCAGACACATTTGGAATGAATTTAGAAATATAAGTAATAATGCCTAACAGTTTTTGAACTCCCATAACATCTTTCGGTTTTTCCATTTTAACTATACTTTCTATTTTGTCTTGATCTATAAAAAATCCTGCATCTGTGAAAATATGTCCTAAAAATTTTAGTTTATTAGTTCCTATGATACATTTTTGTGCATTAAAGGTAATGTTATGTTCAGATGCTTTTTTCAAAACTCTTTGTAATATTTCATCATGTTTAGTTTGATTTTCCGCCCATAAAATCAGATCGTCTATGAAAATTTCTACATTTGGAATGCCTTCAAATAAACGAGAGAATTGTTTGTGGTATACTTCTGAAGCTACTTTTACACCATAAGGCATTCTTAAAAAACAATACCTACCAAATGGAGTTTGGAATGTTGTAAGTTTAGAGCTAGATTCACTTAATTTTATTTGATAAAAAGCTTTACTGCAGTCTTATTTACTGAATACTTTAGCATTAGCCATTTTAGCAGATATTTCCTCAAAAGTTGGCAGTTTATAATGTTCCCTTAAGAGACAAGAATTGAGATATTGTGGGTCAAGGCAAATACGCAGAGAATTGTCAGGTTTTCTTACAATTACTACAGCATTAACAAAATCCGTTGGTTCTTTTATTCTGCGTATTACCTTATTATTCTCCATATCTTGTAGCTCATTTCTGTAAGCATTTAACAGTTTCATGGGCACAGGTCGACAAGGAATTACTCTGCCACTATAATTAGGAATTAATTTGAAGTCATAAACATAATCCTTTATTTCACCTATGCCTGAAAATAATTTTGGATACTGTTTCACTATATTTTCTTTATGAATTTGACATAGTGAAATGATTAAATTTAGTTTTTTAATCAAAGGCAATCCTATTAAAGGTGCAGAATCACAGTCCACAATATGAAATTTAATCATTTCTTTTTTATCATTTATATAACATAGTAAATTTACAGTGCCTAGTAATCTTATTATGGAATTATTATAGTTTCTTAAAGTAGAATTGGATTTATCTAATTGTTCATTTATATTTAAAGTGCTTAGCGTTTTTTTACTTATGACATTGCATCCAGCACCTGTATCAAGTTTAAATAATAGAGATTTTTTTAAATCCAAAAATGTTACCTCTACTGTCCAGTCGTTAACATTTATACTGCCTAGCATATAATCTTCTTTTTCAATTTTTTCTTCATCTCGTTGAACTTTTTTTATGTTATGACCACTTGGTTTCCTTTGGCACATTGTTGAAAAATGATTAGATTTTTTATAATAATTACATATTTTTCCATAAGCTGGACAACGACGAGGCAGGTGTTCGTAACCACATTTTTTACATTTATAAGCTTTTCCTACTGTTCTTTGTTGGTAATTTCTATCGATTTTGTCTATATTTTTTTGTTCTTCATTTTCCAATTTTTTCATATAGCCTGTAGTTATTTCCGAAGTTTTGCACATGTTAACACATTTCTCCAAGTTGAGGTCGGGTTCCCTGAGTAATCTCTCTTTTAGTCTACTGTCCCTGATACCACTAACTATTTTATCCCTGACGAGACTTTCCCGCAAGCTGCCAAAATTACAGGCTAGAGATAATTTTTTGATTTCCGACAAATAATCTAAAAAGACTTCTCCTTCCTATTGTGTTCTTTCAAAAAAAATGTGTCTGTTGATAATTTCGTTGCTTTTCGGTAGACAATAATCTTTTAGAGCGCTTAATACTGTATAATAATTTTGCTTATCTGTATCTGATAAATCAAAACTATCAAATTTATCGACACCTTCCTCACCCAATAAATGTAATAATATAGCCACTCTTGTTTCAGACGATTTTTTGTGACATTCATTCGCTAGCTTATAAAGCTCAACTTGTCTGAGCCATATTTTAAAATTTTTAGCAAGATCTCCTTCAAAAGATAATGGTGGAGGTTGTTTTAGTGAAAGACCAGGCGTTGTATCCGCCTTTATACTCACAGGTCTAGTTTGGCTGGGAACTTGTCCGTAATTAATACTTTCCGGCTGCGCCATGTCATAAATAAGTTATTTATTTTAATAAAAGATAAGTCATTTGTTTAGCACATGTTTTATTCTTCACCTCCTTACCAAAGATAATCTAAACTCACCCACGCCATAGTGATGTAGTCTCATCTTAGTGCTGTCCAATCTAATATGTTACAGTGGACTAAAGAAGTACTTGTTGACGTCATTAGTAATTAATTAATTAATTATTCTACCAAAAGTTGACTAAAGTTGTAGCTTTTACTGAGAAGAACTAGCAAGAAACTCAATTGGCTGTTATTGTCTATCTTTTAAATAAATAACATGAACATGTTATACTTAAAATAATTATTATAATTTAACTCATATTAAACAATATCTTGAAGAAAGGTATGCAATACAATTGTATAATAAAAATATGATACAAAGATGTTTATAATAAAAAAAGATTGCGGTCAACGTATACTTCGCTAGTGGTAACTGGAACGGAATTATTTGTTTCCAAACGTCATTGTCTACTTCTTACCATTTAACTTGTAAAATGGTTTAATACTAATACTTACGTCATATTTTAACATTTTTTATCTGTTAAAGCAGATTTATTCAAGGCATACTCTTTAATCCGTCTCTATTTATAGAGCTAGTTTGGAGTGTGTATGCGACTTCTTTTCAATCCTAGGCCTTGATTAAACGCTGTCTGTGTGGGTAGTAATTTGCAAAAATAACATATTATTTTACACATAAAATTGACATCTGAAAAATAATAGTTGTCGATTTATTGTGCACATCACTAAGTGATAATTAAAATATTTTTGTTTTTCATTATTTCATTTGATTCGAATAAATTTATGTTAAATATGCTACTCATAGTAATCTTATATTAATATGACTAAATTTAATTGAATAAAAAACAGGAACAAAGTCAAAAGTAATGAAAAATTAAAATTGTAATAAAAGTTTACCTTTCCAGGTCAAGCGGTAATCTGGACTAGGGTTGTTGAGGAAGTGATTATGAGGAAGAGGAGGAGGAAGAGGAAGTGTCAAGCACAAATTTAGAGGATGCGGATGAGGATGAGGATATTTATTTGAGGAAGAGGATGCGGATGAGGAAGCGGAAGAGGAAGCGGATGAGGAAGAGGATGATATGAAATATACTATTCTGTCAAGAAAGTAAAGAGAAAAGATCAATAATACATCCAAATTTATTTTATCACCTTCAAAATATGCTCCTTCAGAAACGATAAACTTACGCCAACGAATAATCCAATCATCAAAACATTTTTTAAACGCTGTTTCCGGAATTGCGAATTCTCCTATATGTCTTCTACCGAATGAAAACGGGTGCCACGAAGTGGCAATTTGAGTTTAGGAAAAAGAAAGAAGTCGTCTGGAGCCATATCTGGTGAATATAGTAGTTGCTCGATGGTATTTGTTGAGTGTTTGGTCAAAAAGTCGTTCACAATGATGGCCTTGTGCGAAGGCGCATTATCGTGGTGCAAAAAATTTTTTTTCCACAAATTGGTCTTTTTCGTCGAATTTGCTCTCTTAAACGCCGCATAACGCTCAAATAATATTCTTTATTTACCATTTGACCTTCCGGTAAGAATTCCGAGTGCGCAACACCGCGAGAGTTAAAGAAAACAGTCAAGATGACTTTGACTTTTGATCGACTTTAGCGTGGTTTTTTCGGTTTCGGTTCAGTTGGACGGCGCCACTCCGAAGCTTGTTGAATAGTTTGCATGTCGAACTCGTAAGCCCACGTTTCGACACTAGTGACATTGCGTTTCATGAATGTTGGGTCGGAATTGACTCGTTCTAGGCTTCTAGCATGTCCTCAGCGATTCTCATGCGATTGAGTTTTTAGAGAAAATTCAGGTCTTTTGGGACTAGCCGAGCGGCAACATGTTTCATACCCAAGTGATTATTTAAAATGGTATAAATCGACTCGTGAGATACAGAAAGTTCGCCGGCTATCTCTCTCAAGTCACTATTTCCCTCACTTTCGCGATGTTAACTTCAGTTGCAGACGTTGATGGCCTACCAGAGCGAGGCAAATCTTTTATCACATCTCGACCGCTTTTGAACGCTTTGTACCACTCATAAGCACGTGTTTTTGATAAAGTCGATTCACCGTAAGCCTTCTGTAACATTTTCAGTGACTCGGAACACGAAATTCCATTGGCGATGCAAAATTTAAAACAAACTCTTTATTTCATATTTTTGTCCATTATGAAATTCGCAATACACACTAGTTATGATATAACTAAAAACAGCACTGTATTTAATATAAATAACAGATGCAACTCCTCAATAAAAGACATTTTGATTTGATTTGATTTGAACTCTGCGCCAAAATGGAAAACAGTTGTGCCAATCTAAGAACAACAACAAATAACAATAAAAAATATTTGAAACCATAAACAAATCATCCATTCCCGATACTTTTTTGACTGAATCTATAATTTAAATGGTCCACTGGAAAATGTTCTTTTGATTTTAAACAAAACAACGCTATGTCAATTGTCAAAACAAACAAGGAAGAGCGCCGGTGGCGGGAGAGGATGGCTCGCTCGCTGACCCTTCGGCCCGGCATCGTGCTGCGCGGCGTGTGCGTTGCCATGAATACGAATACGCATGCGCAGTATAATTCCTCTTAAATTCCTCTTAAATTTTGAGGAAGCGATAGCGGAAGAGGAATTTTTTATTTTTATTTATTAGGAAGCGGTAGCGGATGAGGAACTTAAAATATTGCGGAACTTCCGCATTATGAGGAAGCGGAAGAGGAATCCTCAGCAACCCTAATCTGGACTAACATATGCCAGAAAAACCTTTTCTTTCACGTTTAATACTTCATATTTCACTTTTCCTTAAAGATTTGCCACATATAGTACAACGACAACGCCTAAATTGTTATTTTTTGATAATAATATAACATGTAACGCCGAATTTTCCACAATAACAAATTAAATCTGGCGGGTTAGTAGAATTGACAAGTTAACCAACATAAGAAATAGATAGTTTAATACGTCCGATTATTATGTTGGTACCAATTCCCTACATAAATCATTTAGTAATATAGTAATTAGTAGTGTCGATAGTGATGCAAACATCTACTAAATTCAAAATTCCCCATTTTCGCTACAATTCGTGATATTTTCGCCTGTTTTTCCCCAGTTTAGAGTATGTTCTGAAATATTATAAATATTGATCTGTGCTAAAATGTTCTTCTTCAGATCAGTTGTGTCATATACTGTTTTCGTGTGTAGTTTTTTAAACATAAATTTTTCAAAAGCTTTTAGCTATGATACAAATGGATATGTGGTCTATTGTCCTTGCATGGGTAAGTTTTAATAGGTCTTCACCTGTTAGGTTCCCGGTGCATGCTTTCTGTTTTATTTAAGATCTGTTTTGTTTACACCTACAGTTGAGTAATTCTAGTTCAATTAACTATCGGCCTAGGCATTTAAATTGAATGCCGGCGTTTAATCAACGGCCTAATCATCAAGTTTATTGGCTAACCTAACGAGATGGCAAATAATTTAGTTCCTTTTACATCATATATGTATTTCTAATTATCTAGACTCGGATACCGGTTGACATGATCTATACTGATATGAGTAAGGCTTTTGATACTGTAGAGTCTAGAGTATCAAAAGCCTTACTCATATCAGTGTAGACCATGGTATACTTACTACATCAAAAATTATATAAGTTGCTCTCAATGACTTGGCTAGTTCTCCTTCAGGAGTTTGATTGGATGCCGGTGCTTAATCTAGGCACATTAATTATTACCGGTTATTACCGGTGCAGCCTAGGCGTCCATTTAAGCAGCTAAATTAACCACACCTGCAACATATCCATTTTAAATTATTTAAATCAATTTAGTACAGTTGTGAAAAGTCAAACTTAACTTGAATGTTTTTTTTTATAATTTATAGTTGTGAGTCCCTCTCTCCTCACATATGTTTTGTATAAAACATCCTTTTAGTATAGTTTTTGCTTTTCAGGTAGATTTGGTAACCAAGCAGACCACTTTTTAGGTGTATTGGCATTTAGCAACAGCTTAAATAGAACATTGGTATTACCTACCTGGATTGAGTACAGATATGGCGAACCGAAATCGATTCAGGTGCCATTTGACACATATTTTAAAGTTGATTTAATCTCAGAGTATCATAGAATAATTACAATGAATGATTTTATGAAGAATATTGCTCCAAAGATATGGCCCCTTAATAAAAGAATATCTTTTTGCTATACAGAGAGAATCGGAGAAGAAATGAAGAGTTGCAATGCAAAATCTGGCAATCCTTTTGGACCATTTTGGGATAATTTTAAAATAGATTTTATAGGGTCTGAATTCTATGGGCCATTAAATTATGACACACTTGATAGAAAAATTATGGACAAATGGAAATATCTATACCCTTCCGATGAATGGCCTGTTCTTGCCTTTACTGGTATGTAGTTACTCTTAAATAGGTTAATCAGAATAGAGTTCGTAATAATCAGACAACAGATAGTTTTTTTAATATTTACAAATAGGTATTAATACCCATTCAATGCGGCGACAAAAATTCCTTGTATTAGCTGGGTCCGCCGATCGGCATAGCCGCAATTCGTTTGGATATAAAATAAACGCCGATACGCGTTTTCCGCTCCAAGTAATGGATTTTGCAAATTTTCATGCCCAATTCACAAGTACAAACCAGAAGTAGGCAATTTGTTTTGCAGTAAATGACATTTTAAGTGAAAAATTAATAGTTTGGACTAAATGTAACTTTTTGTTAATTCCTCAGTGCTAATTTCGATGATGTATACCCCCATACACGCCTGTCCCTTGCCAGCGACGGGTAGGTCTGTAAGTAAACAGATTTCTCCCCGAAAAAAAAGAAGGAAGGGTCCTTTACTGGGTAATGTACATTTTTACCGAATTTGTCGTATTTTCATAACTGTCATTTCCTGAAACGACGATCATAGGGCTGTTGTACTGTCAAATGACATACACATATTCAAAGCATTCTTATATATTATTTTATTTGGCAAAGTTTTAGTGAATTCACTCAGAGAGCTGTGAAAAAGACCTATCTTCTGAACTATTTTATTGAGGGTGTGCAGTGTTCGCGTCAACGGGGACATTCTGAAGGTGGCTGCTCCCGCGCGGCACCGTCAGTAACTTTGGTACGACGACGTTCTAAATATCTTTCAGGGACACAAAACACAACTTGCGTAGTTGCAACTCATTGTATCCCACCATACATAGGATAAATAAATTAGGATACATCAGTGGGTAAAGTTATGAGCGGTATATTCCGATCGGCGTTTGCCGCAGCGAATGTGTTACATGCGAGACCTGAAATATGCGCTGGAGGACGAATGGAATCAAATTCCACACAAAGTTTGCACGGTTGAAAACTGTTGTAAAGAGCAAGAGGAGGCAACACTAAATACAGAGCATGCCCCCTGCATTAGAAAATCTTTGAATCCATTTTTTAATTACCCTCCAAGAATGAAAACTGTTAATTTTCTTTAAAATTCGAGGCCAAAAGTTTTTATCCCCCTTGGTTTCTTTTTTAATTAATAAAGCTATTGTTTTTCTTAATCTACAGTGTAAATTTTCGTTTTCAACTTCAATTACAAGCATTAAAAATATTATTTCCGGTTTATTTTCCCCTTTTTTTAACGTTCCTATAAATTAGTCCACGAGCAAAGAATACACTATACACTAATGCGAACCACGAGTGTATTTACGGTCAGCGAGACCACAGTCTCTGTCATTTCGAGTTCGACGTTTATTTGCCTACATTACTTAAGAGAGTTAAAACATTTTAGATATTTAGAAAGACATACTCAAAATAAGACTATTCTATTTAAAATAGCCAGCTTGAAAGTTGGGAAAACTGAATAAAAAATCTACATTTAATATGGTTAACTAGCTGCCACTTTAACTAGATTAGGGTGGTTTCATGTTTAGATATTTATTTTATTGAAGTAATCTATTTTGATGAAAACCCATATTTAGGTCGAAATAAAAAAAAAAAGGATGAAAAGAGACGTTTCAAAAACGTATGGAGACCCGGCCAGGTCTATGTACACTATACTGAAAAATAGGTAAAAATATGCAGAACAGTGTTCTATTGTCCATTTTCGTTTTGTTTGCTTTGTTGCGTGGTATACAAAACAAGAATTTTTACAAAAAAAAACTGCAACACAGCCAAATATTCATCATGGCGCGTATGTCACTTTGAAGACGTTTAGTTGTCTTCTATGTCGCTCGCCATATTGCTGTAGTGAATAACGGTGAAATCAACGAACAATTGCAAATTTTGTACAAATAAACTATACAATCATGTAAACGAATTATTAGTATTTTTTGCGGATTCAGGAGATTTTCATGATTTTTTGAGGTACTGTACCTAAATTTACCTGGCCGGGTATGAAACATCCCCTTTAAAGCAAAAAACTAAATATTAAAAAAAAATTAAGTCTAGAAAACTTTCCTAAGCCTTTCTAAGCCTTTATTATTTCAGCCGTGAAACAGTGCTTGTGTTTCGGATGTAGATAAAGATAGCCAGTGTAATATTACTGGGCATGGACGGCATTTCATCTTAGGCCTCAGGATGACAACGCACCTGCAATATCAAGTGATTTTTCTTGTTATTGCAGGTGTCTATAGGCGATGGTAAACGCTTACCATCAGGTAGGCCGTCAGCTTGTTTGTCATCTAGTTGTATAAAAAAAACTATTAACATTTGGAGAGCAGCTCAATAACAAGGGGTCAAATCTATTAACCTAAATAATAATGTCCTTAAATATCTAGGTCGACCTTCCCCGTAAAGGGTTACGGTTTTAATAAAATTAGTTATTACGTTAATGCTAGATATACTTATTTTCAGGTGCACCAGCAAGCTTTCCAGTTCAAAAAGAAAATGTATATTTGCAAAAGTATTTGAAATGGAGTGATGTTATATCAAACAGATCGACACAATTTATAAAAGAAAAAATGAGTGGTGGTGGCTTTATTGGGATACACTTAAGAAACGGACAAGATTGGGTGAAAGCGTGTCAACATGTCCATGATAGCCCTACATTGTTTTCTGCACCTCAATGTGTTGGGTATAAAAACGAAAAAGGACCATTGACAATATCGATGTGCCTTCCACGCAAATCGGATATCATAAAGTAAGAAAATCACACTTCTTTTTTGTGAGAAAAGTGAGCAATAAATCGCACCTACCTGTAAGCGCGTATACCTGCATTTAAGTGTGGCTAATAACGATTAATTTTCAACATAAGATTTTTAAACACTGTCTTTACTTTCTGTCATGTCAGAAATCACTTAGCTATTAGGTAACTACTTATAAAAACCGCTTTGCCGAAGGGTTTGGGCTGAACGGGCATGTTTATGAAATGCAAAGTAAGTCATTTAATGTTTATAGTGTTGTAACAAAAACTTACAGACGACAGCATGTCAAGTGTAACAGTTGTACTACGAAAACCGCCTCTGTTACGAACGCAGTAAGGGTGGTCTCAAGGCTAACTGTTACGCTTGATGTGCTGTCGATTGTACATAAACACCTGAAACACCGCAAGTTCCAACGTTCCAAACAATAAAAGTCTCCTAATTTAATCGTCTTGTAGACTCATATTGAATATGACAACATATTTAAAAAAAATGTAATTACCTAGTTACATTAACCTATTAAATTATCAGTGATTATAAAATTAAAGTTAACCGTCTAGATTATAATAAAAACCTTATTGTAATTGTAATCTTATTGGTATCCATTTCCATTCCTTTTTGATCACAATGCCTACGCCGCAAAATGACTTGGATTACTCCTAAACAGCTATAAAACTAAGTGGCAAAAGAGATGTTTCAAAATTGTATGGAGACTCGGCCAGGTGTATGTACCTACAGTATACTAAAAAATAGGTAAAAATATTCAGAACAGTGTTCAATTGTCTGTTTTCTTTTTATTTGATTTTTTGCGTGGTACAAAGTAAGAATTTTTATAGAAAAAACTGCAACACAGCCTAATATTCATCACATCAGACGTTTAGTTCACTTCTATGTCGCCCGCCATATTGCCATAGCGAATAACTATGAAATCGACGAAATATTTCAAATTTTGTACAAACAAACTATGCAATTCCGTGCGGTGACGGATTAAGAATACAATTCACCGCCCCATTTCTTCCCGTGGGTGTCGTAAGAGGCGACTAAGGGATTACCGAGCTACCAACTGCTCGACTGGTGGTAGGGTCTGAACACCCGTCTGGTTAGTGACCACCGTACGCATGGCGTAAAACCCGCCAAGTGACCACTTGTGGTCGCGTTCCGGGATCAGTCAGCGTACAACCAGAGCTTGGGGAGACGTTGCGGCGATGGATGCGGTCAGTGACGGCTTCCGTCTAACCAGAGCCAGGTGGACTGCATTGACCCGCCGACCAGGGAGACCCGAAGAAACGGCTGTTCCGCTGGCCGCCCGTGGTACAGTACAGGGGCCCAAGCGAACCTAACCAGTTCGTGAGGCTGCCCTATCATGCCACGCATAATCTTGGGGTGGTCCGTCGTGCCGGTTGGTGACCGGGTGGTGGGGTCCCGGCGGCCATTCCCGGGGGGGTTCGGGGGCCCTTCCGTTCGGCGGGTCAGCGCGTCTCTACTGTCGGCTATTACCTGGGGAAACAGGCCTCACGCTTTGACCGTATATATCGCGGCAACGTCACCCCAATTCACGCCTCTCCTCCTTCTATCTTCAACTATGGCAGCGCTCAAAAACAGTTCCGGTCGTTCAGCGGTGCACACCCCCACCACAACCACGCTGTTTGAGGTCGGGCTCACTAACATCCGTGGGCTCCATGCTAACCTCAATGCCGTCCACCAACATCTCGAGACGGCTCGACCCGAAATGCTGTTTTTGACGGAGACGCAAATACTCCGCCCGGCAGACACTAGCTACTTGGATTACCCCGGCTACGCTCTTGAAGAGTCCTTCAAAGCGAAGGCCGGGGTATGCTTGTTTGTCCGGGCGGATGTTTGCTGTCGCCGTCTGCGCTGTTTGGAGGACCCTTCCTACTCTATTCTTGGGGTGCATGTGGACCTGGGCACACATTGCCGAATCTACGTGTGCCTCTATAGATCCCACAGCGGTGACATGGAGACAACTCGACTTTTCGAACATCTTAGTCGGGTGGCAGATGTTGCGCAGGAGCAGTTTCCAACCGCGGAATTGGTGTTTTTAGGGGACTTCAATGCTCACCACGAGTCGTGGTTAAGTTCCTCTAAAACTGACCATGCTGGTAGAACTGCCCACGCTTTCGCTCTCACGCACGACCTGACCCAACTGGTAAACCAGCCCACCAGGATTCCAGACATTGTCGGTCACGCGCCCTCATTGTTGGACCTTCTGCTGACGACTCGCCCGGATGGATATCGGCTAGAGGTTCGTGCTCCTTTAGGAACATCGGATCACTGCCTGGTATCCGCTGGGGTGCCACGGGCGTCGCCACCGGTACCTATGGTTGCCAAACGCCGCATCTGGCACTATGCGTCGGCAGATTGGGACGGTATGCGGGATTACTTCGCATCTGTCCCTTGGAGGCAGCGCTGTTTCAGTGAGCTGGACCCGAACGCTAGCGCTACTGCTGTTGCTGATGAGATCATGTTAGGGATGGAGTACTATATCCCTCACTCCGATCTCATCAGTAGGGGTAGGCGTAACCTCTGGTTCAACCGCGATTGTGCCTTAGCTGTTGAAAACAGACAGTCGGCATACCGCGCTTGGATCAGGGGCCGAGCTTGCGGGGATCCCAACATTGACTCACTGAAAGCAGTCTATAACAACGCCACCAAGTCCTGCAAAAGGGCCTTCATCAGAGCGGATGCACAGCGCGTTGCACGAGTTGGCCAAGAACTTCTTACGCATCCTACGGGAAGCCGTAGCTACTGGCGTCTGGCCAAAGCCGTGCAATCCAACTTCTGTCAACCCTCGCTGCCCCCGTTGAGATGTTCTGACGGCTCGCTAGCTCACAAGCCGCAAGAGAAAGCCGATCTCTTGGTAAAACTCTTTGCTGCTCACTCCCGAATCGATGACTGCAACTTACAGCCACCAACACTCTCCCACTGTGGCCACACAATGCCCGATATTCGTATTAGGCAATGTGATGTACGTGCGGAGCTTCAGTCAATCGACGTCCGGAAAGCTAGTGGACCTGATGGCATTCCAGCGATAGTACTGAAAAACTGCGCAGCGGAGTTGTCTCCTGTCTTAACGCGGCTATACCGTCTTTCTCTCTCTTCTGGGTGTGTGCCGGAATCTTGGAGAGAGGCCAATGTGCAACCGGTCCCCAAAAAGGGAGACCGATCAGACCCAGCTAACTACCGCCCGATAGCTGTCACCTCAGTTCTTTGCAAGGTCATGGAACGGATCTTAAACCACCAGCTGATCCGATACCTAGAAGATCACTCATTAATTAATGATCGACAGTACGGGTTTCGGCCGAACCGGTCAACGGGTGATCTTCTAGCGTACTTAATGCATGTCTGGGGTGAAGCTATTGACAAACGTGGTGAGTCACTGGCAGTTAGCCTTGACATTGCCAAAGCGTTCGATCGGGTCTGGCACAAGGCTCTTCTCTCCAAGCTCCCGGCATACGGTCTGCCCGCTCAGCTCTGTAACTGGATCGCCGGCTTCCTGCATGAGCGAAGAATCCGTGTCCTCGCAGATGGATGCGCTTCGCGGTTCATGTCAGTGAATGCTGGTGTACCACAAGGCTCTGTTCTATCCCCCACACTCTTTCTTCTTCATATCAATGACATGATTCCGTTAGGAAACATTCATTGCTATGCAGATGACAGTACAGTGCATGGGGGATATTACGGTCGCCCAGGGGCTGGGCGCGCTGAAACCGAGAGAGAGAGAGAGAATCTTACCATTGAGCTCGACAGGGTGTTGAAGCTCGTATCTGAATGGGGATCTAACAATCTTGTTGAGTTCAATGCTAAGAAAACACAGGTGTGCGCGTTTACAGCCAAAATGTCGCCGTTCCTTCCCCTTCCGTCTCTTCAGGGCACGACTCTTTCGGCACAGGGCTCCCTAAACTTGCTAGGTATGGAGATATGTTGCGATCTGAATTCCAGGAACTATATCGAAACCGTGATAAAAACAGCCTCACGGAAGCTCGGTGTCCTGAACAAGGTGCGTCGATTTTTCACGCCTGACCAATTATGCCTGCTGTATAAAACTCAGGTCCGGTCTTGCGTGGAATATTGCTCGCACTTGTGGGATGGCTCCGCCAAGTACCTACTCGATGCCCTGGACAGATTGCAGCGTCGTGCTGTCCGTATCGTTGGCGATGTAGAGGTCACCAACAACCTTGAGCCTCTGCAATTGCGTCGAGACATTGCGTCGCTTAGCGCCTTCTATCGGCTATATCACGGAGAGTGTTCTGAAGAGCTATTTGACCTTATCCCACCTTCCCCCTTCCTACTCAGGAGCACGCGTGCCGGTCTTCGGAGTCATCAATTCACTGTCTCCACCTCAACATCACGTACAAAGAAATTTAGTAGCTCTTTTCTTTGTCGAACTTCCAGAACTTGGAATTCTTTGCCAGCACATGTGTTCCCTCCTTCCTATAACATGGGGTCCTTCAAAAGAGGCGTGAAAAAGCACCTTTCGGGCCGGCAAGGTGGAGGCAGCTAGAGTAGTGTCTGAACTGCACTAGCTGTCTTCGCATATGGACTCTTCTTACTGCTTCACATCAGGTGGTGTTGAGTCATTTGTCGTGCTTAGTATAAAAAAAAAAAAAAAAAAAAAAAAAAAAAACTAGACATGAAAACGAATTATTAGTATTTTTTTGCGGTATCAGGATATTTTTTCTGTTTTTTTGAGATACTGTACATATACCTGGCCTGATATGAAACATCTCCTTTACTTACATTTAAAACGCCTACAAAGGAAAATTCATCAAATCAATATCTCTAAAGAGGTATGCCTAATAAGTCTGCATTATTTCTTGTCTAGGCCGCAAAACGTAACTATAATATAACCTCCTCCTTTTTTTGAAGTCGGTTAATAACATGCCATACGACTAATAAGATTAATTAATCGCAAATTAATAATATCCTACTGATATGTTAGCATGGAAAAAGCAACTTTTCCAGAAATCTCCATACAAAACACGAATTTCATAGGTAACCTAATACTAAACAATTGGTGACGGACCATAAACTATGCTTGTACCTCGGTTTTTTTCGATTTCTTGTAATTTGGAGCATTTTTGTGTTCAGCTCATAAAACTACCGAGATGTTTTGCGTTTGAGGTAATAATAATAATAATATTCATACACTCACACCTATTATCTAGCCCAAAGTAAGCATCATTAAGCGCTTGTGTTATGGATACTAGATAACGGAGAGATAATGATAATAATATCTATATAAATATTAGAAATATGTTAAATAAACATCCATGACTCGTAAACAAATGCTTGTACTCATCACACAAACATTTGCTCCTACCGGGATTAGAACCCGGGAACTTTTGACCGAGTAGCCTGTATAGCAGACCACTCGGCCAGCTGGTCGTCCGTGAAGTATTTGGCATTTCAAGTCTCCTTCATATACATATAAGTATGTATTTTACTACAGAGAGGTTTGCCGATAAAGTCACATTGCGTTTGTAGCCATTATGATGTTTAGAAATTTAATTATAAAGTCCATTTGCATTTGAGTTGCAGTTAGTCGTTTTGATCGAAAAAAAGCATTTTTCTTTAAAGGCATTTTAAAAGTTAGTAATTTTGCCACTTAGTCTTATAGCTGTTTAGGAGTGTAACGTTGGGTGGTAAGGGAAGGTCCAAAAAGAAATGAAGCACCGGAATACGTTACCTACTATATATGTTTAAAAACAATACAGGCACACTGTAACAAGATAAAACAAACTTAAAAAATGAACATTAACACTGGAAAACACTGAAATACTTATAAAAATAAGGTACTTACTAAAGTGCCTCGAGATTGATTCTAGACAAATTAATAAATTTAATATCCAATCTGGAATGTTACATTGTTCGGATGATAATACCTATATCGCCCAAGAGTATGGAGGGCGTCGAGAGCGAGACACTGGTAAAAATGGAGAAATGGAGTTACCTACGTCTCCTCTCTCAGTCAGCAAAATAATGAATTATAAAAGATAAAACCGAATCAAACGCCAAAGTATGAATTAGAATTTTGAATTTATGTTGCTTATAATATTGCCAGGAAATTTGGAAGGAGGAACGAGGTGCTATAACATCGCAATGTTATAGTACCACGTTACAGGAGTAATCCTTCAAAGTCGTTTTGCGGCATGGGCATTGTGATCAAAAAGGTTTCCATTTAGTTTTTAGAGTTGATCTCAAAGATGATTAAACAATTGTCAACTAAACCATAGTAATAGCGGATATTTTGCAATAAAGAGTATAGTCCTTAAATAATAAAAATATAAAGGTAAACAATGAAAAAAGCCATAATGTAATGTGAGTAGAAAAAAGAAAAACAGATGACGTGAAACCATTTTATAATGTTTATTATTTT
Organism: Nymphula nitidulata; assembly: GCA_947347705.1. NCBI lineage: Eukaryota > Metazoa > Arthropoda > Insecta > Lepidoptera > Crambidae > Nymphula > Nymphula nitidulata. The sequence continues at coordinate 15,125,331 of OX374618.1, read as the reverse complement.
AAAACAGTATTACTCGTTTTCACTTACATTTGCTTAGCGATAAGAGTCTCTAAGATTTTTAGCTTAGTCTATCTAAAGGAGATTGAGGGAGACAGATGTCGTTGATGGTTAGAGAAAATGGACATAAGTTTTGTATCCATAAATTATGTAAAGCTATATAAAATTTTGTATGTTTTCTATTTATTGCAAATCAAATAATATGATGACTCTCAACAGTACCCTAAGCATCTGTTGGTTAAAAATGAATCCGAATATTCTTAACAATAATAGTAGTTTTATAAATCATCATCAGGTTAATTTCTGCCTAATTTTGCCTGTTATAAGTAGATTTAATAGAGGCCGGCAATTAGAGGTTCACATAGTGATGTACTAAAATCGTCTAAAGGCACGTATCGATAACACGTGGCAAACTCTCGAATCGAACTTTATCTGCAGCGGCAGATGCTAATAATTGATTTGTCACTAGCATCCAATGAAACTGCGTATGGTATGCCCCATCTTGGAATGTAACAGACGAAAAGTGAAAAAAAAACACCTGTAATTATTAAAAACCAAATATTTACCTATTTTACAATACGACAATGGGCCTAATTCTGGCGGTACACTCTAAGTTTAAATTTAAGTACAGTATATCTCTTTCTCGCAATATGTAATAGGAAAAAGATGGCAAGAATTCGTTTAGAGCTGTCATCTAAATTTAGAGAGATTTCAAAGGAACCATAGACAATTTTAGACGGCATGTACGGAGGTGCCTCCTAAACACTGCATTTTAACACGTTCAATAAGGTCGAAAATTGAATGCATGTTTCTAAATGTCAAATTTTAAGTCAGCGATCCTTTTCGTATTCATATTGAGAGAAAGAGGTAGACTGAACTTAAATTTAATCTTAGCATGTGTTCGCCAGAATCAGGGCCAATGTAGACGATATATAAAACCGGATTTTAGATGAGACTCATTGGACGCCCCTCTTTTTGAAATACTAACCTATTACTTATACACATTCATTCACTCGCTTACTCATACAGCTCACTCAGCCTATTCTTCCCGCATCGTGTATTGCGTCTCTATAAACACCGTGTTCCTGAGGTTATAATTTATGCCGAAGTTAATTTAACTTCGGCATGCTATTCAGACTATTGAATTGATCATTTTTTACTATGGACACTTTTTTGATTTCCATTTTCTTTTACATTTTTTATTTTTATACAAACTAAATGCTTAAATGTGATGTATCTAATATGAATTACTCTTTACCTGAGCTAGCAACGTCGCATTTGCAACATGTCCACATAAACTTTTCGAAACTTTTCTTGACGTTAACAATGTTTTTTAAAATTTTGACTTTTGAAACTATGACATAATGACCATTGACAAAGAGGTACACTCCTTTTATCTCACGAAGTAACTTGCACTGACAAGCGCTTGACTTGTGTCAAAGACGCTGCGGATGTGTGCGTGAATACGAGTGGCGTTAGCATATAAATTTTAACAGATGGAAATAAATATTATATAATTTTATTATTATCAAATGTGAATGTGAATCTGTAAAGCTTAATTTATTTAAGTTTAGTAACTTAAAACCAAATAAAATAAACACAAATATAAAAAGACGCAATATTTTTAAGGTTCTTAATATTCTTAATTTTTGATTTTAACATTATTATAAATGTTTGAAAAATCAGCCCGCCTCAGGACGTGAAATTTTTCTAGTTTAGATATACATATTTTCATTACGAGGTTCTTAATAATTAAGAACAGAATAAAATAAAAAAGTGTTACCTGTGTTATATTTAATTAAATCAATCAGAATCACTTGAATAATTATCTGTTTTATCTTGTCATTTTATAAATTTCGAAATCATTATTTTGTTTTTAATCTGCAATTTTAAAAGTTTTGCTCTTCAACTACTCGCCTTGGATATTTTCTATGCTTTATTTTGTTTAATAAAATAAAATAAATAATAAAACAAGAAATATTCATAAAACTTTTCGTCACAAAATTAATTTATTTATATAAATAGGTACCAATATAAAAATAAATCTAAATAATAAACAAAGTATTCAAAAATACTGAATCAACCTCACTATGACAATGGATGGTCGGATATTTCGACATACCCTTTCAATCAGTTCATACTGACGCTACTTGATGCGACGCTTGATTACAGCAGTGTGATTCACAAACAAAGATATTCGACATCGAACTTGACGTCTGACAAAGACGACGAGCTGACATTGGTTTTGACGTTTGCGCACTGCGATGCGTGAATCCGTATTCACTAATCTCTTCGTCGGTCCCTTGGCTGTGTACGATTGTCTCTGTTTTGTTTATACGACATGAAGTACAATCGATATTTTTTGATTTCTTTTTTGTTGTGTTAAAATTGTATCGCAATGACTTCATTCAATATTTGATAGATTTTTTACATAAAGATATAAAAATCAACCACGTTTTAGTTCCGGTTCACGCCGTGCTCGACGTCGGATCGCTGGTGTCGCCAACAGTTGTCAAACAAACGCCAAAAGTATGACGGCGCTGCCGACAGCCACGAATTCATGGCTGCTGACTTTAGAGAATCGCATAGAAGATCCCATATAGACGTCTTATTTCGCCCGTGTCTCGGACCGCACTGACTGAGAGCTCCTGTCTGTGCTAACCCGTACATTCTCAGCGTGCTTGTATAGTAGGTACCACAAGTAAAGATCAAGTTCCTTCGTGAGATAAAAATACTTTAGTAGGTACAGTTTGATAATAAATTATCACCTGATAAATGACGTGAGAGAAGCCGTGATAGCCCATTTGGGAGTACGGTCAGCTTGCGACTGTGAGGTCGCAGATTCGATCCCGGTCCCGTACTACTAAGTTCTTATGAATTTTAGGATTCTTTAGAATTTACGTACGGATTCATGTTTGAATTGTCACGTGCTTAGCGGTGAAGGAAACATCGTGCGAAAACAAGGAAGAACTGCTAAGCCAAAAAATTTCACATAATCACTGCGTTTATGTGTACAAAAAGGGTTTTATTCTACATATACGTTAAATTAAAATAACTCATTTAATGTAATTAATTTTCAAAATGACCACCTCCATTTTCAGTGCAGAGACCCAAACGAGTCCTAATTTGGTCATTTAAATTGACAAGTGTTTGCCGCATTTCTTCTGCCGCGTTATCAATTCTTGCTAGCAGTTGCTCACGGCTTTGGATTTGGGCAGAATAAACCTTGTCTTTTAATGTCCCCCAGACATAAAAGTCTAGAGGAGTCAAGTTGGGGGACCTTGCTGGCCATGCAATGGTTGTACTAACCCGTCCAATCCAACGTCCAGGAAACGTCAAGTTCAAATACTGACGTACTTTTGCTACGTAATGGACAGGAGCACCATCATGTTGCAGCCACATAGTTCGTAGAGTTTCGAGATCAACATCTTCAAAAAAATCTAAGTTTGTTAATATTTCTCAGGAACTCTAGATAATTATCTGCATTTAGCCGGTGCGGGATTTCGATAGGGCCAATCAACTGATTATTAAAAACACCAGCCCACATGTTGACAGAGAACTCAGTTTGGTGTGATGCTTCCCAATGAGCATTTGGGTTGTTTTCAAGCCATTGAACTTTATTTTTTGAGTTAAATACCCTTGTAAACAGTGCTTCATCTATCTACAAAATTTTCTGTAGGAGCATTGGATTTCGTATTAATTCATGATTCAACCTTTGGCAAAATGTAACTCTGGAAAAATGATCAGGTGCTAGCTAGGATACCTTGCGCTTTTCTGTAGTAATAAGGATGCAATCCGTATCTTTTCCACAGATGCCACACTTTCATATGAGAAACACCCACTATTATCCCAACGCGTCTTGTTGACAGTATAGGATCCTCATTAATAAGATTTATTATGTTGTTTTCCTGGGCCACGCTTAAATCAATTATTCGTTTAGCACGATGCGGTCTGATACCTATTTCACTAAACCTTCTGTGAATGGATATACATGTGCATAAATCAGGAACGCGTCGACCAGGGAATCGCCGTCGATACTCGCGAACTGATTCCGTTACAAAATCCATAGATGAAATGGATATTAGCCTGGTGATTAGCTAGGCTAGATAATCGTTTGGCATTATCATATGCACAAAAACTATGTAGGATTATTTCTCCGAAATGTTTGAATAAATCACAAAATGTTTATCTAATTGACAAGTCAATTAAATAAGGACATGACATTTGAATAATAATAACTTCGGTAACCATAGCAATAACCGGTACAATCAAGAAGAGTATTTTTAAAAACCTTTTAAAAAACCTGATAAGTTTGAGTTTTTATCTTATGATGAATTAATACTATCACTGGTTAGAGCGGAGTTCTTAGGAGTCACAGGTTCGATTTCCGCACAGGACGAGTCGCTCTGCATTTTTTTAACAATACATAATTGTCCAAAAAGTCTTTTTTAGGTACTAATTATTACCATTAGACAGTAGTTTTAAACCACGTCAGATTTACCTGTTAACTCTGATGCCTATCTAGGAATGCATGGTCATGGCTTAATGGCTTTCCTTCTGGTAGTGTGTAAAAACCATTACCCTCAACGAATCTATCTCCTGATTTTCAAAGCAAAAGGAATAAAGGCTCAAGGGATGAAAATGGTGACCATCATACGAGGGACATTTTCATGGAATTGTTATTTTAGTGGCAATAAGTCCAAAATAGTATTCATCTTAGGTTATTTTGTTCACAAGTGTACTTTACATTGCGATATGAAATTTAGTTTAATAGTTTTGGTTGTACAAAGTGGCAACATCCTTTGTACGATATGTTTAACAAGAGCTATAGAAGTATTATTCAAAGCTAATGTAAATCCTCAGGAACACGGTGTATAGTTAAGAAACAAATTATACTGAGTGAATAATAATAAACCTAGCTCGTTAGCAATACTGTGACTTACATATTTCATTAAAAATAAAGTGTATGAGGTTCGTCAAGGAAGTTGTTAAATACTGAGAAGTAATTGAAGAAGAAAATCCTGCAACTGCAAATCCTGTATCAGACCAGATACCCGTTCCCTTTACTTCCTACCAATGTCTTTGGTCCTTCGAGCTGGATAAAAGTCAACTAAAAGTTGCGTAACGAGTGACCTAGTGTGTGTGAGATATAAACATGTTGCAAATGAATGTTAATAAGTAATACTTATTTAAAATAGGCTGCATGTCCACTCATTATTTCGATTATCCATCATAACACGATAAAAAAATCAACAACCACCGAATCAATAGGTTTCAATTTCAATACAAGAAAAAGGATCACATTTATGAAAATTCAATAAATTAAACTTTAATAGTAATTAAGTTAATTTAAGTGCATCTCGTTCTCTCAATAAGAACACAAAAAGGACGACTGTATATAAATTTACATTAAGAAAGATGTGTGCAATTTTACCTTATTGAACGTGCTAAAATGCAGTTTTTTGGAAACACTTTCTTTCAAGCCTTCTAAAATTCTCTATGGTTTCTTTAAAAGCTATATAAATTAATTTGACAGCTCTAATTTAATTCTTGCTATCTTTTCCGCATAGTCAAAGACTTATTGGGAGAAAAAGATGTACTGTAGGTACTTTAATTTAGATTTGGAGTGTATCTTCAGAATTAGGCCTATAGGCAGTTTCAAGGTAGCTTGTATTTTTATTATATTTAATGTTTGAAATAAAATGCTATGTTATTTAGAAAGCTTCAATCGTCATTATTCATCCTTTCAATTCACATCATAAAATACAGTTTTTTTTTTCATATTTGGTCGGTTCGATTCCCAGATGTGATTATTGCTCGGACATCAATTAAATTATTTCATATTTTTAGGCAATTGAAGAGAGCTATCAAGAAACTAAGTGGTATCAAATATATTTATGTCGCTTCGGACTCAAACCACATGATTGAGGATTTAAATACAGCATTGCAGCGTTCAGAGATATCGGCAGTCAGGTTGCAGCCATCAAATCCCCATTTAGATCTAGCAATTATGGGACAAGCAAATTATTTTATTGGGAATTGTGTGTCCTCATATTCTGCTTTTGTGAAAAGAGAAAGAGATGTAAATGGTTTACCATCAGAATTTTGGTCATATCCACATCGCAAAAAATCTAAACACGAGGAACTTTAAAGTAGCTATTAAAGTTAAGTTTAATTAAAATTCAATTAAAGTACAGCTTTAACTAAATCTTTTTTTATTACAACTGTGAAACATGCGTAGGTATCTAACTAACTAAACTTTATTATGTGCTTTGATTATACATACAGGCTGGTGCCGTCAATACGACATTAAATTAAGACAATAATTTTATAATATTTTATGAAATAATGCAGCCAATGTAATACTGTATACAAAGGTTACTCAGAATCGAAAGACTATGATTTTTTGTGCAAAAAAGTAGAAAAATAAGTGTGATATTTAATAATATTTATCACATTATATAAGTGTGATATTTATCAAAATTATAATTATTTATAAATTATTATTAATAATTATCAAATAGACTACCACAACCACGCTGTTTGAGGTCGGGCTCACTAACATCCGTGGGCTCCATGTTAAACTCAATGGCGTCCAACAACATCTCGAGACGGCTCGGTCAGCTCTACTTTTTTTGACGGAGACCGAAATACTTCCCCCGGCTGACAAGCCATCTGGCCTATACCGGCTACGCTCTTGAAGAGTCCTTCAAAGCGAAGGCCGGGGTATGCTTGTTTGTCTGGGTGGATGTTTGCTGTTGCCGTCTACGCTGCTTGGAGGACCCTTTCTTTTCCATCCTCGGGGTGCACGTGGACCTGGACACACATTGCCGTGTCTACGTATGCCTCTACAGATCCCACAGCGGTGACATGAAGACAACTCTACTTTTTGAACACCTTAGTCAGATGGAGTATATGTATGAGTGGGATGTACTATATCCCCTTACAGAAAGCCGATCTCCTGGCAAAACTCCTTGCTGCTCACTCCCGAATCGATGACTGCAATTCTCAACCACCAATACTCTCCTACTGTGCCCACACAATGCCTGATATCCGTATCAGCCAATGTGATATAGGTACGTGCGGAGCTTCAGTTAATCGACATCCGGAAAACTAGTGGACCGTCTTTCTCTCTCTTCTGGGTGTGTGCCGGAATCTTGGAGAGAGGCCAATGAGCAACCGGCTCCCAAAAAGGAGAGCGACCAGACCAGGATATCTACCGCCCAAAGGTTATAGAACGGATCTCAAACAACCACCTGGTCCGATACCTAGAAGATCACTCATTAATTAATGATCGTCAATATCGGTTTCAGCCGAAACGGTCAACGGGTGATCTTCTTGCGTATTCAATGCATGTCTAGGGTGAAGCTGTAGACAAACGTGTTGAGTCAGTAGCTGTTAGCCTTGACATTGCCAAAGTTTTAATCGGGTCTGGCACAGGACTCTACTCTCCAAGCTCTCGCTCGCATACGGTCTGCCTGCACGGCTCTGCGACAGGATCGCCGGCTTCCTGCATGAGTGGAGTATCCGTGTCCTTTTTGATGGTTTCGCTTCGGGGTTCATATCAGTTAACGTTGTTTTACTACAAGGGTCTGTTCTCTCCCCCACTCTCTTTCTTCTTCATATTCATTGCTATGCGGATGACAGTACAGTGCATGGGGGATTTTACGGTCCCCCAGGGGCTGGTCGCGTTGAAACCGAGAGGGGACAGTGAATCTTACCATTGAGCTTAACAGGGTGTTGAACCTTATATCTGAATGGGATCTAACAATCTTGTTGAGTTCAATGCTAAGAAAACACAGGTGTGGCGTTCACAGCCAAAACGTCGCCGTTTCTTCCCCTTCCCGCTCTTCAAGGCACTACTCTTTCGCCACAGGGCTCCATCAACTTGCTATGGAGATATTTTGCGAACTGATTCAGAGGAGTTATATAGAAACCGTGATCATAACAGCCTCATGGAAGCTCGGTGTCCTGAACAAGGTGCGTCGATTTTTCACGCCTGACCAATTATGCCTGCTTTACAAAACTCAGGTCCGCTCTTGCGTGGAATATTGCTCGCACTTCTGGGTTGGCTCCGCCAGGTACCTCCTCGATGCCCTGGACAGATGCAGCGTCCTGCTGTCCGTATCGTTGGCGATGTAGAAGTCAAGAACAACTTTGAGCCTTTGCAATTGCGCTGAGACATTGTGTCGCTTAGCGCCTTTTATCGGCTATATCACGGAGTGCTCTGAAGAGCTTTTTGACCTTATCCCACCTTCCCCCTTCCTACTCAGGAGCACGCGTGCCGGTCTTCGGAGTCATCAATGTACTGTCTCCACCTCAACATCATGGACAAAGAAGTTTAGTAACTTGTTTCTTTGTCGGACTTTCAAAACTGCATTAGCTGTCTTCGCATATTGACTCTTCTTACTGCTTCACATCAGGTGGTGTTGAGTCAGTTGCCGTGCTTTGTATAAAAAAAACTGTGGTAAAAGAATACACTATTATAAAATGATAGCAAGCGTACAAGACCAATATGGATCATACTATTTCGATAGTCGAAATAAATCGTTCAGCCCAAGCACTAGGTAGATACTTAGTACATGTGCGACTTATTTCCAAAAGCTATTTCACCATATTTTTAACTTCAAAAAAGAAGGAGGTTATATGTTCCACTGTATGTATTTTTTTTGTATGTATGTTCACCGATTTCTCTGTCAATTGTGGACCAATTTTCAAAATTCTTTTTTTATTCGATAGAGTATACTCCAGTGGTGGTCCCATTGTTGTCACCAAGTCAGGATCTGATGATGGAATCCCAGGAAAATCGAGGGCAAACCTAAAATTTTATTGGCACTTATGACATATTTTACTTTTTTTTCAAAACTATTCAAGTATTTGCTTCTGTTAGTCATCATCTCATGTTAATGAGCTGATGATGGAAGGTGCAACTCCTTAACGGTTAAGAGTTTGTCGCGTTACACCTACTCCCAGGAGGAGAATAGGCGTAACGGATCAGTAGAGAAAACTGGAGAGATAAGAGAAGGGAGGAAATAGGGAAAGCTCTATACTACAAAGATAAGAGAGAGGTTAGGTTAGCAACAATATGTACATTTATTTTAAAAAACACAAATCTGTATACCTAGTGTCCCTAGGGGGTAAAACTCGCGACGGAGGGACAGAGCGGGGAAATGGGGGGAAAAGGGTCCGGCACTCACGTATTATTAATTCGGCACTCGCGATGGACCACCGGTGGTAGTACGAAAGGAATATATATAGGTCAGGGAGAGGGGTACGGAGGGTAGAGTACGAAGTCCAGATCCTAGCCCAGCAGCAGTGGCTAGGCGGAGCAGTCAGGCCGATCAGCTCAGCGGTATCGACGCCTTGGCGCCGCGGCCCAGTAGTGGTGGTGCTCACAGCACCCGGAGCTCAGGCGACGGGGTCCAGCAGCAGCATCCGGAGCCTCGTAGTCAGATCAGATGTATCTTCAGCCACAGGCGTTTATTCAAAGACGAAAGGTTACGCGGAGCCTTCTTGAGTCCCGGGCCAATGCCAAATGGCCCGGGAACGGCCAGCACCACAGTGCGTAGTGTGCGAGAGAAACTCGACGAATGAACTCAAGTATCAGACGACCGACCTTATTTATACGGCCGTCGTTGACACATAATTTTGAAAAAGACAAAGAGAAAAGCAGCCAAAATAAATGAATTACGAATTTAGAATTTCGAATAAAGACATATGCTGTTCTCTCGGTAGCCATACTAAAGAAAGAGATGGAAATATAATTACTAAAGGTGGGGACAGCCGGCTGAGATTCAAAAACAAAAGATTAAAATTACCTGGTTGAAATGGCATAGTCCGAGATTGAAATAAAATAATGAATTATTTTGTATGAAAATATTTACAAAATTAAAATTATGATAAAAATAAAAACAAACTACACAGAACGAAGCAAAATAAAAATATAAAGAGAATGCTACCGAGAAAAAGCTTATTTTCTTTAAATTTAAGAAGTTATTGCCAAAAACACTTACTATCCTACAAACTTAAAAACTAACTTAAAGGTAAGCGACAGCAGGACGCTACAAGTTAGAAGATAATTCTTTCACTATGTATTTCAACCATAGACTGAGAGACAGACAAGTCGATAGTGCTGACGGTCACCCATCTTGCTTTGACCTTAGGAAATCACTTAAAAGTGTGAAAAAAATATATTTTTTAACAAAAATAAAACCGACTTCTAAGCTGTTTCCAGAGACAATAGAAAGTGAAGCACCAACTCCAAAAAATACATTTTAGGAGGTAAGTACCTCGGTACCGAAATTGAATGAATTTTTCCTTTTTAGTGTTTTGAAGTCGGTTTTATTTTTGTTAAAAATATTTTTAATTATTTTGAATCATATAAGTTCGAAACATTACGAAAGATCAAGGATCTAAAAGGAAGGACAGGGGACTGATAATAAGTGATAACTATACCACAAAAAGTAAGAATCATAATCAATCTTTTATTTGTGAAATACAGGTTTTGGTTAAGTAACAGTTAGTAAGTTAAATAATTAAGTATCAACAGAATTCAGCCATTAATGAGACACAAAAATTATTAAATTATTATTATTGCATATAGCAGATTAATTGTATTATAATATTACTTCTATAATTCATCATAATATTACCTACATATTAACCATGCACATAAATATCAACAATTCTAAATATTCAAAGTAAATACATCAGCAATTGTAGTAAATAAAAATAAAATATAATAACTATTGTTTTTTTTTTCACTTCTAATGTCAATATCAACAACCATTAAAACCTAAATACTTTTAATTCATTATAATATGTCAATGTTAATGATGTACAGATGAAAATATTCTTACATTTTATATAATATTATTTATCGTCGAGACCAAAATATCCACTCAGTTACAATTTTGCTCCTTGTCTTATCACAGATCAGATAGTGCAGTATTTTTATCTCACGAAGCGACGCGAGCTTTACTTGTGGTAACCTAATATACAAACACGCTTGCTTCAAGTAGCGCCAGTATGGAAAGACTGAAAAGTAAACGCCGAATGGTCGACCATTAATTGCCATACTGAGGTTGATTCAGAATTATTACCTTTTTGTTCATTTTTTAGATTAATTTTTATACGAGTATTTAACTAAAAAAAATGAATTGATATTGTGACAAAAGTTTTTAATCATATTTTGTTTTATCATTTCTTTTATTTTGTTAACAAAATAAAGCATAGAAAATATCCAAGGCGCGACGTTGATGAGAAAAACTTTTTAAAGTAGGTAAAGAAAGAAAAGAACTAGATTAAGATTTCGAAATTACTATACAGGGTGACAGGAAATTAGTGGCGGAGCCGATAAGGGGTGATAGTATGGGACAATTTCAGCCGATTTTACTATGAGACCTACCGTCCTAAAGTTAATCCTTTCCAAGATATTCGTACTTAAAGAATTTTACAAAAAAATCCTACTTCAAATCCTAAAATGCCTATAATTCTTAAAAATTGGTCTTTTTGAGCCATTTTTCAATTATTTTGCAGCAAGGATATTCTAAATAAGGACTATTTATAGTCAAATCTTCGTAATTGTTGGTATCTTCAGCGAAAATCGTTTAACAAAAACATAAAATAAAAAAATTGCAGTGACTACCTCTAAAACGTCGATTTACTCAAAAAAGTCTTCCTACATTATTACGTACATAATAATCGTAATAAAATTTACGTGAAGTTCAATATAACACTTTTCTTTTTCTTTTTACATTAAGTCTACTCAAGTTTATGAAACAGATTATTGCGTAAGCATATATCACGCCTTGTGTTTTCAGAACCATTAGAACATCTAAAAGAGTATTAAAATTACAAATATTTTGTAGTTTTTATTATTGAATTATTTTAAAAAAATAGAACATTCCTAATGCACCCGCGTTTCACCATGTATAAAATGTTTAAAGCTAAAATAGGTTTTACTCGGCGTCATTGTGGCAGAGTATCTGATACCCGACGGTTTTTAAAACCCTAATAACTTAAAATTATACTCGTGAGGGAGCTCGGTGGCCTAGTGGTTTGAAGTTGAACACTCGGCTTTCGATTACGGAAACAATGCAACTGTCGCCATGGCCTATCCTAGGATGTTTCAATCAAAACAAAACTATAGTAATTAGAATATTATGTATTTAATAAGGTAGGCATCCATTTAAATAAATTATTACATACTTAAAAAACGAAGTATCAAGACTATTTATTCCTTGGGAAATAAGTGTTTACAGCTAAAGATTTTTTAAAATTGCCCCTCTTTCTCAGTGACACGATTCACTGGCCAGAGTCTATACGAAAATTAATATCGTAACATCAATGGGCCTAATTCTGGGAACACACTAATTCTAAATTTAAGTACAGTATATTTCTTTCTCGCAATAAGTAATAGGAAAAAGATAGCAAGAATCTGTTTAGAGCTGTCAATTAAATTTAGATAGATTTCATAGAAACCATAGACAATTTTAGACGGCATGTTACGGAGGTGCCTCCTAAACACTGCATTTTAGCACGTTCAATAATGTCGAAAATTTAATGCACCTTTCTAAATGTCAATTTAAATGACAGCTATCCTTTGCGTATTCGTTTTGAAAGAAAGAAATAGACTGAACTTAAATTTAAACTTAGCATGTGTTCCCCAGAATTAGGGCCAATGTCAACGGAATCCGTCACAACAGGTAGATTATAAGGTTCTTCTTTATCAAAATTACTTTTCCTTCAGTCAGTTGACAAAGAATATGGGATTAATAAATTTAAATTGATTTTACTGTATTTTATTTTGTGGTTAATTATCAGTGCAAAAATCATCAATGGGCCTAATTCTGGGATTACACTTTAATTCTAAATTTAAGAACAGTAAATCTGTTTCTCGCAATAAGTAATAGCAAAAAGATAGCAAGAATCTGTTTAGAGCTGTCACTTAAATTTAGATAGATTTCATAGAAACCATAGACAATTTTAGACGGCATGTACGGAGGTGCCTCCTAAACACTGCATTTTATCACGTTCAATAAGGTCGAAAATTGAACGCACGTTTCTAAATGTCAAAATATATGACAGCTATCCTTTTCGTATTCCTTTTGATAGAAAGAAATGCACTGAACTTAAATTTAGACTTAGCATGTGTTTACCAGAATTAGGGCTAATGTTACTCAACATCGATTACGGTTCGTAATAAATATCAAATATCGATGTTGGGCTTTCTATTATAACATCGATATCCACATCGATGTTTTTCTAATATCGATCATTCATCCCTTCCCACTCGCATTCACGCACCATTCGCAGAATATTTGACACTTTTTGGCTTTTTAGTTTTCATTCGTCTTTTTTATTCATTCTATCTATAAAGGGGAGGCAAAAGGGAACTAATGCCCATACAGCCATATTTTCAGTATTTCTATATTTCTTCATTTATTGCATTGAAATGCTGGTGTTACACATTTCAATGCACGTTTGTAGAATTTGACGCGAAATATATGATGATAGTCTCCATTTGATGCTACTTGATGAGGTGGATAAGCACAAAAAAGTTCTCAACGTCTTTCACACCATAATCACTTCAGTCAAATAATATTTTTTGTTGTATACGTCAACACAAACACTTGTTTTAAAAAACTACGCCACTTTTAAAACACAAAGTTTGCTCTTATTAAAACTTCAAAGTATTTTTTCATTCTCCCTGTAATTGGAAGGCAAAGGGTACTAACGCCCATACAGCCATGTCTTCAGTATTTCTTCATTTCTTCATTTATTGCATTAAAATGCAGGCGTTACACATTTCAATGCATTTTATGAGTATTTGACGCAAAATATATGATGACAGTCTCCTTATGATGCTACTTGATAAGGTGGATAACCACAAAAAAGTTCTAATCGTCTTTCACACCATAATCACTTTTATTCTAATAATATTTTACGTAGTTACTTTAATGTTATTTCATCTCCTTTTTTTTCTTATGTATAAATTATTTTTTTATTTGCATATAGTTTTGTTACTTAAATCTATCAAAATTTAATTGACAGCTCTAAACAAATTCTTGCTATCTTTTATCTATTACATATTGCGAGAAAGAGATATGCCGTACTTAAATTTTAGAATCAGAGTGTGTCTTCAGAGTGCAATAAAAGAAGAAATAAAGAAATACTCAAGTCATTGCTGTATGGGCATTAGTTCCCTTTGCCTTCCCTTAAAATGTTTGGCGGGATTTTGTGGTGTCAGTCAAGATTTTTATTACAATATTTAAAAATTGTGTCGGATCGAACTATGTGACATAAAATTGGTGTAGTTTTATAAATCTTGTGTTTGTGTTGACTTGCAACAAAAAGATAGTGGGCCTAATTCTGGAAACACACTTTAATTCTAAATTTAAGTACAGTATACCTCTTTCTCGCAATAAGTAATAGGAAAAAGATAGCAAGAATCTGTTTAGAGCTGTCACTTAAATTTAGATAGATTTCAGAGAAATCATAGACAATTTTAGATGGCATATGTACGGAGGTGCCTCCTAAACACTGCTTTTTAGCACGTTCAATAAGGTCGAAAATTGAACGCACTTTTCTAAATGTCAATTTATATGAAATGAATGAATGTAATTACTGGGCATGGACGGCATTTCATCTTAAGCCTCAGGATGACAACGCACCTGCAATATCAAGTGCTTTTCCTTGTTATTGCAGGTGTCTATAGGCGGCGGTAACCGCTTACCACCAGGTGGGCCGTCAGCTTGTTTGTCATCTAGTTGTATAAAAAAAAAATATATGACAGCCATCCTTTTCTTTTTCATTTTGAGAGAAAGAAATAGACTAAACTTTTTAAACTTAGCATGTGTTCGCCAGAATTAGGGCCAATATTAGAATAAAAGTGATTTTGGTGTAAAATACGATGAGATTTTTTTTGTGGCTATTTACCTCATCAAGTGGCATTTTACGGAGACTGTCATCATATATTTTGCGTCAAATACTCCCAAGGTATTACGCTAGCATTTGAATACAGTAAATGAAGGAAAAAAGAAATACTGAAAACATGGCTGTATGGGCATGAGTACCCTTTGCCTTCTCTTTATAGGGAAAATTTAACAAAAAAAACCATGTGTCAAAATTGAGGAAGGAATATACATAGGTGTAGAACGGCCCTACCCTACTACTGTCAGACTGTCACAGTCACAGCCATACGTAGTATATTGTTATCATTTTGCAAGATAACACATTGCCACATAGAAAAGAAGAAGAAGTAGTATCTCAGTAGTCTGTGGTCACAACCAGTCACAGCTATCGTCTAGACTCTGGCCAGTGAATCGTGTCACTGGGAAAGAGCGGCAATTTTAAAAAATCTTTAGCTGTAAACACTTATTTCCCAAGGAATAAATAGTCTTGATACTTCGTTTTTTAAGTATGTAATAATTTATTTAAATGGATGCCTACCTTATTTAATACATAATATTCTAATTACTATAGTTTTGTTTTGATTGACTCATCCTGGGAAAGGCCATGGCGACAGTTGCATTGTTTCCGTAATCGAAACCCGAGTGTTGAACTTCAAACCACTAGGCCACCGAGCTCCCTCACGAGTATTATTTTAAGTTATTAGGGTTTTAAAACCCGTCGGGTATCAGATACTCTGCCACAATGACGCAGAGTAAAACCTATTTTAGCTTTAAACATTTTATACATGATGAAACGCGCGTGCATTAGGAATGTTCTATTTTTTTTAAATATTTCAATAATAAAAACAACAAAAAATTTATAATTTTAATACTCTTTTAGATGTTCTAATGATTCTTAAAACACAAGGTGATCTATGTTTACGCAATAATCTGTTTCATAAACTTGAGTAGACTAAATATATCATGGGTATAATTCATGGATATATCATCCTTGGTATAGATAAAATAGATTTGATGAGCATTAATGAGTTAGACCATATGATAGACCAAGTATGGCTGTAGTAGGCAAGCTATCACTACATTAAACAGTTTTTATACCAACTTATTAATTAGCTTACCTTAAAATATTCGAATTGTTGTATGATTTAGTGCTAAATAGAACTTCAAATACTATTCCACTTGCCTATTCTCTATGTAAAAAGAAAAAAAAAGTGTGATATTGAACTTCACGTAAATTTTATTATCATCATATCAGCTGACAGATGCCCACTACTGGGCGTAGGCCGACGATACTTTAAAAATTAATAAATTATAAAAATAGTATCTTTCACTTAATTTGTTAACATCAATAATAGACTGGATAAATTTAAATAAAATCTATACTACATAACACAAATCTTAATTTTAAATCTCAAGTTTTTAAATCATAATGTTTACTTACTTCACTTTCTTAAAGGCTCTACTTATAACATACCTAATTGTAATGAATTACCAGCTATTCCCTTACTACTAGTCATTATAGACGCTTACAGGCTGACTATCAAAACAGGGAAAAAAGAGGATAAAAAGTATTGGGCGGGTATAAAATAAAATTTGAAAAAAGGCATATTTAATAAGTTGTTCAGGATGATTCATAATCAAAGTCAGATTCTAAATACATCTGTTGTCATGAACAAAGCACAATAACATTTGTATGGGTACTCTTGAAATGTTACATTATTTTCTATTAGCCATTTCCGAATATCACCTTTGCTATTAGACATTGTGGGATGTTTGTTTGTTAGTTTCACGTCATTGTAACTTGCATTGCATTATACATAAAAATTATACATGGCTTTGTTAGAATAGGTAGATTCCCTTATCCATTTCAATAAGTTTTATGCATTCATGTCACCATGGTAATCAGCTGATTTGGATTTTGCACTGAAAACTATTAAAGCACCAGCAGAAAACTTGGTTCAGATCTTGCATGCAACATTTCGGGCTTCTCTAAGTTTTAAGTGAATTATTATTTTGAGTTTTAATTCTTCATATACACTTTCTGAAAATAACCGATAAACATGAATATTATGAAATATTGGATTTTATTAGGTAGGTGATGTGGGCAGAAAACAGAAAAGTATCAAGCCATAACGCCCTGAAAATAATAAACTAACCTGTAGTGAACATATTTCCTCCAAATGCCGAACTTTCTCTACAGATTTCCGATTAAATTCACTATGTACGTCTTTGTATTTATGTATCATATTGTATACAAGCTTTAGAGTAGTACTTTTTATTAATTTCGACATTATTTTAAAGTAAAACTACAAATTAAACTCAATTTATGAATAAGAAATGAAACGTCAATATGGCATTTCCAGTGTTGCCATAAAAAACTTCATTGAAAATACGAGTGACACGATACACTGGCCAGACTCTATATCTCAGGTCTATAGTCTATCGTATAAATACATTAAGGTAAGCATTAATCTGTGGCATCAGTGGTCACAGCTCTACAGTGATCTATCTGTGTACTTCCATTACTCTTTGGTGTACTTTATTCCAAAGAGGTTTAACACTACGATAATTATAAGAGTCGGCCCTCTAAACCAAACTATGTAGGGAATTTGTGCAAACCTTAGAAATATTTAATAGTACCAACATAATCAAAAACAACTTCGTTTTGACAATATACTAGGGATTGGTGTGAATCGTTCTGGGATCGGCCACCAAAACCGATTTGAATTCAGACTACACCAAGAATATGTCGCGATATTGTCATAATTTGTCGCACAAAAATGTGATTTTGTCGGACCATGATTCAAAAGTAATAGGGGTATATTGGTGGCCCAGCCGGGACGCATTCGCCCCAGATTGGCCACCTCAATATCTCGAAAACTATACCACCTAGCGACGAGCTGTTTTATTCCAAATTTGTCGCGATTATTCGCCAAATATCAGATTTTGTCGGGCCGTGCCTTAGGAATTATAACGTATTAGAAATTACAATGGATAGTCCAAGAGATATGAATCAAACTTTGCTAAAAAAATGGTAACATGTAATATTTATTTAAAATTTGTTGATAATCGCACAGTTTTATCAATTTAATAGCCCAAAATAATTCAAAGAAGTGTCATAGGTGTTATAAAATTTGTGTTTACTGTGTCATAGTCCGCGATGAAAATGATAATATATTTCACTGGCAAAATTCAGTCTCGCTCTTAGTCTATTAGATGACAAGACGTACAGTCGCGTTCTACTACGTATCATAACAAAGTAACTTGCTATACGGATTAGGATAATTGATATAAGCTACATAAAGTAAATCACATTTAATTACGATTATCAATATTATTTATTCCATAAAAATACATTATAAACGTAAATAATTTATATGTTACTGTCTTTCTAAGGCAGTCTGGTAAAAATCACAAAAGTTTCTTTTTACAAACTTCGAATTGAAGCAAATAGGAAGGGGAAGACCAAATAAAAGAGGAATTTAAAAATATAAGATATCGCTATCCTAAGATACAAATACGATTTGATACAATAAATTTATATTCATAGTTCAACTAACCTACATGTAACAGATAGGGTATACTATTCGAGGCGGTATGGTCTCAATCCAAAATTATCAAATTTCATCAATCCGTCTTAGATGCCACAAGCTAAATTAAAACGTTTAATGAAAAGGGTATGTCAACTAATTAGTTTCTTCCGAAACACCGGAGTAAAAAAGCAAAGGAAAGGAAGCCAGTGTAATTACTGGGTATGGCCAGAATTTCATCTTAGACCTCAGGGTGTCAACGCACCTACAATATCAACTGATTTTTCTTTGTCATCTGTTGTGTATAAAAAATAGGTACAGAACTTTAGATTGAAATTGAAAGCCCTACTTCCAACACGCATGCGCCTTAGCGCGCGTCCCACTGGCAACTAACAAAAATTTTATTTATACCTTCTTGCTCACAGCACGTTCCAGCTAGCATTTGAACCTCCTTGAACGGTAAAAACTGTACTTTAAACTTTTTTCATCATGCGACTATTTAGTAAAGGTATATAAATTAATAGGTCATTAAAGTGATTTTTTGTTATTTTATTTTATTATTCTGTACTTGTTGTATGAAAAATTTGCAAAATATACATTAGTATAAAAATAAATCATTTAACTACACCAAAAATAAGTATTATTACCAATAACTAAAAGGATTTTTGTGACAATGGGCCTAATTCTGGGAACACACTTTAATTCTAAATTTAAGTACAGTATATCTCTTCCTCGCAATAAGTAATAGGAAAAAGATAGCAAGAATCTGTTTAGAGCTGTCACTTAAATTTAGATAGATTTCAAAGAAACCATAGACAATTTTAGACGGCATGTACGGAGGTGCCTCCTAAACACTGCTACCGTTCAATAAGTTCGAAAATTGAACGCACCTTTCTAAATGTTAATTTATATGACAGCCATCCTTTTCTTTTTCATTTTGAGAGAAAGAAATAGACTGAACTTAAATTTAAACTTAGCATGTGTTTGCCAGAATTAGGGCCAATATGTCTGTCAATCGAATATTTTCTACTCATGAAACCATAACGATTACCTACGATGAATCGTAGTCGTCAATCATCATAGCCACCATTTACATTTATTTTCAACTTATTAGAATAAGACTAGGTTTATAATTGGAAATCATCTTATTTCTTTTATGAATAGTAAATATTTGTTATTTGTAATTATGACGTCACACGTCAAAAACAGAAGTATCGAAAAGTATTTCCAACTCGCCTGTACCGTTGTATGGTGAAATATTGTTTCTCCGCTATCTTTTAAATTACTTTCCGACAAAATCTGTTATTTGGCGAATAATCGCAACAAATTTAGAGATAAAGCAGCTCGTCGCTAGGTGGTATAGTTTTCGAGATATTGAGGTGGCCGATCTGCGATAGCGGTAGCGATTGTCAAATGACATCTTGTCTAGGCCCTCTGGGGCGAATGCGTCCCTGAGGGCCTAGACAAGATGCCTATCGATAATCGCTATCGCTATCGCTAAGCGGAAAATGTATGGGATTTGACATAAGCTCTCGATTGACTTTCGATTGTAAATGTCAAATTCCATGCATTTTCCCTGTAGCGATAGCGGTAGCGATTGTCAAATGGCATCTTGTCTAGGCCCTCAGGGACGAATGCGTCCCGGCTGGGCCACCAACATACCCCTCATCATCATCATCATCATTTCAGCCGAGAGACGCCCACTGCTGGGCATAAGCCTCCCCCAGGGATTTCCAAACCGATCGGTCCTGCGCTGTCCGCATCCATTGGCTTCCCGCGACCCTCACCAGATCGTCGGTCCACCTTGTGGGGGGCCTACCAACGCTGCGTCTCCCGGTACGCGGCCGCCACTTGAGGACCTTTCCGCCCCAACGGCCGTCAGTCCTCCTTGCAATGTGACCTGCCCACTGCCACTTGAGGTTCGCAATTCTTCGGGCTATGTCGGTGACCTTAGTTCTCCTGCGGATCTCATCATTTCTAATTCGATCACGCAGAGAAACCCCGAGCATAGCCCTCTCCATTGCCCTTTGGGTAACATTGAGCCTTCTTATGAGGCCCATTGTAAGCGGCCACGTCTCAGTTCCGTAAGTCATCACTGGCAACACACACGAATTAAAGACTTTCGTCTTGAGACACTGCGGTAGTTGGGCCGAGAATATGCTGCGAAGCTTCCCGAACGCTGCCCAGCCGAGTTGGATCCGTCGATTAACCTCTTTCTGGAAGTTGGACTTACCAAGTTGGACTGTTTGTCCCAGGTAAACATATTCGTCAACAGCTTCCAGTGTAGAGCTCCCAACCTTCACAGGAGCGGGTACAACATGGGAATTTGACATAATTTTCGTCTTATCCATGTTCATTTTAAGACCCACTTGTTGGGAGACTCTACAGAGGTCGTCGAGCATTGTGCCCAAGTCCTCCAGGGTCTTAGCCATGACCACGATATCATCAGCAAAACGAAGTTGCGTCATGTACTCGCCGTTAATGTTGATGCCAAGTCCTCTCCAGTCCAAAAGCTTGAACACATCCTCCAACGCGGCTGTGAACATTTTAGGCGAAATAACATCGCCCTGTCTCACACCTCGCTGAAGTCGTATTGGTTTCGAGTTTTGATCCTGGAGGCGGACTGACATAGTGGCGTTTTCGTACAGTGACTGCAGTACTTGGATGTACTGTAGTACTTGGATGTGTAAGGGTTTCCGAACAACACCTTACGGGATCCAAGCCAACCTCACCTGCACGTGGTGCACCCTGCTGTTCAAAAGACGAGGCTCTGGCGCTCCCCACCAACCCGCACTGGGCCAGCGTGGTGGGTGACGGCCCAAAACCCCCCCATGAATGTATCACATACCCCTATAACTTTTAAATTACGGCTCGGCATAATCTGATATTCGGCTAATCGTCGCAACATATTCGCGACAAATTTTGAGATAAAACAGCTCGTCGCTAGGTGGTATAGTTTTCGAGATATTGAGGTGGCCGATCTGGGGCGAATGCGTCCTGACTGGGCCACCTTTGTACCCTTATAACTTTTGAACCATGGTCCGACAAAATCAGATATTTGGGCGACAAATTTAGACAAAATGCGACAAATTTTTGGTGTAGTCAGATTTAAATCGGCGTTGGTGGCCGATCCAGAACGATTCACACTAGGGATTAACACACCTCACCATGCTTATTTATCGATATCGATAAATCGGCGATTACGCTTAGCTAGTATAATCACCACTTCAATTCAGTTGCAAATAAAAAATAGAACCACGCTTAAAATAATTCACTTATTGCAGATTTCAGTTAACATTTTAAGGTTTTATGTGAACCACTGTATAAAATATTTTTATTCCATTTTATTGTAATTTATAAAAATATAAGAAAACTGTTTCATTTCTCTGCGTACTTATGCTGCATCGTGTCGGTTATCTATTTAAGCGACTGAATTCGCAAGTTGATCCAAATTATCTGAAAAGTTAAAATACTTTTATCTAGGCAGGAAATAATATATCGTTCCTACAAATATCTACAATATTATAAGGGCATACAATCGGGATGAAGACAAAGGGCGGAAATCATATAACGAAATGTAAGGTGAAATTCATCACGATGTTTTTTTATACGGCATTTAGATAGTTTATTTGTACTAATTTTCATAGTCTTTTCGTGATTCTAGGTTCTTAGTTAGAAACTACGTAAATATGGGTTTCTATATTATCGATTTATACCAAAATAAGGTCTAGTAAAGGTGCAATGAAGACGTTGATTCCGATAACAACTCAGCGACTGATTCCGATACTGAATAATTTAAAGAAAAACCATATTTTTTATTATCATCATTAAATATATCGAATTTTTCTAAAAAAATATTGTTTTATTTATTCACATCATTACAATGAAACAAATCAATTAAATATATGTATCAATAATGTTTGAAGTATATATTAAACCAAAATGTATACAAAACTCTTAATACTGGGATTGACAGTTTCAATTCTTGGATATAATATACACACCGTTTCAGTTCAGTTAGGCGTCATGGTGATTTTATCATATTATCAATTGTTCTCTTCAAAAATATGTTAATGCCGTCGTATCAGATGGCCATAAAGTACCCTCAAAATGGTAGCTGATGCGGCGGCTGATAGCGGTAGTGATGATGATGATGATGATGAATACTATTTAAAACAAGGGATAAAATGTAGAAAACTGCTATATTTCATTAATCTATAATATTTAAACTTTTGAAATAATTTGCAAAATTTCAGTTTTTGTATTTCTCTATAATTTTTTTTAGAACAGATTCTTTTGAACGGCAATTCTATATAACAATAGTATTTTACAATATCATGTTAAAAAAAAAGTTCCCGTACAGGATCAAATGATTTTACAGGTTTTTAAATCAAGGATACGATGAAATTAAGATAATTATTGATATACATTCAAATGAACAATCATTTTTTGACGGCATTATTTTTTACTTTTGAGTCCTAGATAATGTTTTGGAACCAAAGCCGTACTTTTTCAAATCACCCCCTGGACCACGGAAAGAGAGGGGGTTGCAACCCTCGATTTTTTCCCCTTGTCGCATGATTTTTGTACGGCGTTGCGGAGTAATGGATTAGAAGCAGTATTGAAATAGTATGAAACTGATGCCGTACAAAATCAAATGACCAAATTTACCCTGGAAATTGTCGGAAAATCAAAAAAAAAAAACCGACTTTGTAGCGCACCATTTTTTTACGGCACTGCGCGTTTTCTTATTATTTTTCATGGATCTATCGATGGTAAGAATGCCGTACAAAAGTATAAGACCAAAATGTACTCACTCTACCTGTACTTTTGAATTCTCACCTGCACTCAGTTGGACAGCTTACACGTGACGGCATAGTGCTGAATCTTATTATTTTATGCTCTTATATCATTCTAGATAGGTCGGGCACCTAGTGGTTCAAATGACCCACCATTTTTTTGACACGGGCCTGTAGTCTATGAGAAGAACCAGCAAGAAACTCAATTCTCCATCTTTTAAATAAATAACACGAACATTTTATACTTTTAATAATTATTATAATTTAACTCATATTAAACAATATTTTGAAGAAAGGTATGCAGTACAATTTTTATAATAAAAATATGATACAAAGATGTTTATAATAAAAAAAAGATTACGGTCAACGTACACTTCGCTAGTGGTAACTAAAACGGAATTATTTGTCTCCAAACGTTATTGTCTTTATCATTTATCTTGTAAAATGGTTTAATAAAAATACTTACGTCATATTTTTTAAATTTGTTATCTGTTAAAGCAGATTTATTGAAGGCATATTCTTTAATCCGTCTCTATTTAGAGAGCTAGTTTAAAAGAGGATACGGGACTTCTTTTCCAGTCTAGCGCAACTTCGTAAGAAGAAAAAATTGTATGAAACGTGCACGCTCAGTAATGGCGGTATAATCCGCCTCAATCCGAAAGAAGGCATTATCCATACAATCAATATGGTGGTCGACGCTCTTCATAAACAGGTGATTTATATCTGTCATCTGTCTCTGTCGCTGTTGTCTTGTTTTCAAAACGTTTGACATTTCATTTAGTTGTGTTGGAGAATTTTCTAAAATCAGAAATTAATGTAAATTATTATTAAAAACGAGTGTTTTGCCTCAAGAAATAAGCTTGACCCAAAAAGGATTGTGTGTGATGTGAAGTAAACTAAATGAGTAAACGAATAAGTTAAGAAATATGTAATTTAAAGACACGCTGGCGGCCAATGTAAAACGAACATATTATGTCAGAATTTCCTCTCAATGATGATCGGTAAGTACCAATGACTGTTAATTAGTTCTATTCTAAAGCTATTATTGTTTAAATAGTGATTTTAGTACAAATTTCTGTACATAAAAGTAATATTTACCTACCGACCTAAGTAAAAAATAGTGCTGTCTGTACAATTTTATTTCCCTATCGATGTCGTGCCCATTAAATAAACCACTTTATTTTTTTCGCAGATGTAAACAGTGGGTTCAATTGACAGGGAAGGATTTGGTGTATGTACCAATCGACAACAAAATCGCGACATATTTTGGTGTAGTCGGAATCCAAATCGGTGTTGATGGCCGATCCAGGACGATTCACACGCCTACCGTCAACCTAACAACCTACCATGTTGTCATAGTAGTCAAGCTTGATATATTGTATATTATACTGAATAAAAGTTTTTCAAGTACCATTGTATAAGTATTAATTTCAAACACCTATAACTATCGATAAAAATCTAAACTGTATCTCTACTAATCCCTACTAAGCACATCCCTATTTTATTGCTTATGTTGGCATTATTGTTGCCAGACTGTTGGCTGAATTTTTATTATATTGGTATGAGTCTGGCGTGCACGTTCTATAGAACTTTTTTTTTCCTTGAAGTCCCGTCTCTTCTAGCGTAGCGTTTTATATTCTCTTTGTTCTTTTCTATCGCAGGCCTTGATTGAACGCTGTCTGTGGGTAGTAATTTGCAAAAATAACATATTATTTTACACCTAAAATCGACATCTGAAAAATAATAGTTGTTGAATTATTGTGCACATCACTAAGTGATAACTATAATATTTTTGTTTTATTATTTCATTTAATTCGAATAAATTTATGTTAAATATGCTACTCATAGTAATCTTATATTAAAATGAATAAATTTAATTGACTAAAAAACAGGAACAAAGTTAAAAGTAATGATAAATTAAAAATTGTAATAAAAGTTAACCTTTCCGGGTCAAGCGATAATCTGCACTAAAATCACAGAGTACTAAAATATGCCAGAAAAACCTATTCTTTCACGTTTAATACCACATGTTTCTCTTTTCCTTAAAGATTTGCCACATATAGTACTACAACTAAGCCTATGAAGTTTTTTTTTTGATAATAATATATCACGTAACGTAACGCAGATTTTTTCACAATAACAAATTATTTAAATATGGCGGGCTATGGGGCTAGTAGAATTGACATGTTATCCAACATAAGAAATAGATAGTCCGATTATTATGTTGGTACCAATTCTCTATATAAATCATTTAGTAGGTAGTGAGTGTCGACGGCCTGCTTTATTCTAGTTCTAGTAGAGTGATTCTGTGCACAGATCACCTAAACTTATATCTTTAGATATACTCTTTCTAATCTGTGACTGACTGACTTATATTCTGTGATCTGTTTTCTCGTGAACTGCGCTATTCAAAAAAGTGACTTTGAAATAATCATCATAAACTTTTAGTTTTGTACTTTGTTAATTTGTCTGCTCAAATTAGTGATTTATTTAGACTGGCTTTGGCTGTCTTGTGATGGAAATTATTGTGAAAGTGTAATATCGTTTTTGCCTTAAATATTACGAACGTTTATGAAGCATTTATTGCTACACATCTATGTACATCAAGACTGCTCCAATAACGCCAGGTAAGGAGTTATAATTTTATATTAATTATTGTAATACAAAAAACAAAGGAGGTTCTACCTCCTCCCTTTTTTTGAAGTCGGTTAATTAATAGCACCTACTTTTATGTACTTACAACCTTTCTTTTAAATAAATTTTTGTTAAAACTATGTAAATAAAATGAATTTCACAAATTAAACTTTTAAATATAATTTATTAGACAACACAATGTGAGAGACATAATATGAATCGAAATCAAATAGAATTCAAAAAGAAATGTTTCTTTACCAACCATAGAGTTTGGTAGTTTAATACTGCCCCTTAATCAAACAATTAGACAATTATTCTAAACAATAATGTAGTAAATGGTCTCATGCGAGATTAGCGGATATAAATTAACACAGAAACATAAATTATGTTAGTTATGGGTGGAAACTGGTCCCTATCACTAAGATCTAACAAAAAATTGTTAATGAATTTAGCTTCAGAACTACCAAGAGCATAGTATTCGGCTTCAGTAATTGCACATGCAACATTTTGCTGTTTGTGGCTATGTACCTACTCAAAAAAACCAGGATAAAACTTCCTAGCATTTGAATTCCCCGCCCAATCTGCGTCGGATGTTATCTCAACTTTCTCACTACCTCACCTAAAATTGAGTCCATAGCTTATTGTAAAGTTTTTTTTTTACATTTAATTGCTTCATTATAAGTTTTAGGTTCATTTCGTCCTGACAATGCTTATTTAGTAAAGTAATTTACTTCATAATCCTTGAACCAAACAGGAGGATGTCTGTTACGCACCGGTCTCAAGTGGTCACTTGTAACTTCATTAGAAAGATTTTGATCTACTTCAGGATTTGGTTGAATATTATTCAACCCCGACTCATCTTCTTCCTGTTCATCTAATGGAATTTTGTTTTGATTGATAGAATTTACAATCAAGGGATCTTCAGGAGTAATAGAAGCAACAAGTGTGTATCAATTACATTATCATCATTTTCATGAACAAATTCAATTGTATTAGAAGTATTCGAATTATATACAGAAACCTCAATATTGTTTAATTGAACCTCAATATCTTTAAGAGATTGTTTGTTTTTAAACTTTATTCCTCTAACATTTTCGAGAAACTCAATAGAACAAGCTTTGATCAACTTTGTACCATCAGCTGGATCACCAAGTCTATAACCTTTGGTGTGATCACAATATCCTAACATAATGTAGGGTTTTGATTTGGGATCAAGCTCTTACGTTGATGTTGTGAAGACTCGAACGTGACTTAAACTAACTTTGGAACCAGTCCACAATTCTTCAGGAGTGGCTCCAGTCAAAGCAGCAGTTGGGCTACGATTCTTTAAATAACAAGCCGTATTGACAGCTTCAGCCCAATATTTTTTCTCCAACTCAGCATCTTGCAACATAGATCTAGCTTTTTCAATTAATGTCCTATTTAAACATTCAGCTATGCCATTCTGTTGGGGTGTGTATGGCACGGTTGTTTCGTGGATTATGCCACACTTTTTGAAATAATTCGCAAAGCTTTTATTACAATATTCCGTACCGTTATCACTTCTAACATGCTCAATCTATCAATAACATATATATCTAAAAATCAAACAAATCTTATGTTTGATTTTCAACTAAGTTTTTAAATTCGATAGAAGTATTTAAAACAGTCGTTTGATCTTTGTGATCAAGAAAATAAATAAATGATTTTCGCGTATAAATCGTCAGTAAAAGTGATAAAATAATGATAACCACTCCAACTATTAACTGACATAGGACCACAAATATCAGTATGCCTGACCATGAGGAAAAGATTGACTTTTTTGTTTTCCTTCAATGCAGGAAGAACAAGGAATCAAATTTTCATTTGAGAAATCAATGCCACGTGTTAAGGTATCGCGAAGCATTGTCATACCTTTTAAACTGAGATGTCCAAGACAACGATGCCATAAATTCAAAGGATCAGTCTTGGTCATGAAAGTGTTACCTCCAATAGTGGTACTATGCCCTTGGTTTTCCAAAAAGGTTGATTGAAAGTCTGCTTTTTGGTCAAGTTTGTAAACACCGTCCACATTAGTAGCTGTAAGTTCATAGGGGCCAGTCACGCGTACATTGTCCTTCCTATAAACATAACATTTATTAGTATCATATACTAAAATATAGCCTTTTGCTGCGACTTTGCTAACAGACAAAAGATTAAAAGATTATTAACTACTCTAGATACATACAAAGCATTTTTAATAACTTTTACAACATTATTATTTAACTTTACATTGACGTTACCAACGCCTTCACTAAAAATCTTTTCATTATTGGCAGTAGTAATCTCCGAAGTTATATTAGGAGAGTAATCTGTCAACCAATCTTTACAATTTGTCATATGACTAGTACAACCTGAATCTAAAATCCATCTACTGTCATTACAAATATTATTGATTAAGGCAGTTTCTGAAGAAACATAGAGTTCATACTACCCTTTGCAGAAGTAGATGCTTCTTGAATAGAATCATTATTAATATTCTTTTTGTAGTTCTTCTTCTTCAACTTAGGACATTTAGGTTTAATGTGCCCTTTTTGCTGACAGTTGTGACAAACTGGAATAAATTTATTTTTTGCCACAAGTATTTTGTCATTCTTGTCCAAAGAAATAACTGCATCTCTCTTGAATTCACCTTGTATAAGTTGACATTTGACAAAATCGGAAGTAAGTTTCGAATTTGCGGCTTCTATTGCCATTATCAAAGGATCAAACTCAGCAGGCAAACCAATAAGCATTAATTCTGCTAATTCTTCATCTTCAATCGAGCAGCCAATATCAGAAAGCTCTTGTGTAAAATATTTCCGAGATAGTGATCCATACTATTGTGATCAATGTATCTAATTTGAGCCAATTTTCTTTTTAGATGCAATCTACGACTAATGCCAGCATTTTGATATGCAGTTTTTAAATTATGCCCTGCTTCTGCTGCAGTCTTAGCCTTTTTAACATGCGGATAACAAATGGGCTGTACATTTAGACAAATTTTGGCAAAAGCCTTATGGTCTCGAGCATCATCAGTTAGCAATGTAGCTGAATCAATTACATACAACATCCCAAAGACCATTATCAATTAGTAATAGCTTCATTTGAAATTTCCACGTACCGTAATTGCAAATTCCTTCTAGTTTTTCAATATTCATATTTGCACCAGAACTTATTACAAATTGTCCTGACATCGGAATATTTGAATTATTCGGCATTTTGACTCAAAATTTTATAAAAAATTGATCACACTAACAAAAAATATAAATATTAAAATAAAAGAATAATTGCGAAATTATAATAAAGGACCATAACCAATGTTAAAACTATGTAAATAACATGAATTTCACAAATTAAACTTTAAAATATAATTTATTAGACAATACAATGTGAGAGACATAATATGAATCGAACATCAAATAGAATTCAAAAAGAAATGTTTCTTTACCAACCATAGAGTTTGGTAGTTTAACAATTTTAATATATTTTAAAGTGTCCTGTAGCATAACTAACTGTAAAAATAAGTATTTTCTTTTGTGTGTATGTGTATTTATTTACTTATTTTATCATATTTATTAGACCTGCGTATGAGTATATGTTTATACAAGGTGTTTTTTTTTTTTTTTTTTTTTTTTTTTATACAAAGCACGACAAATGACTCAACACCACCTGATGTGAAGCGGTAAGAAGAGTCCATATGCGAAGACAGCTAGTGCAGTTCAGACACTGCTCTAGCTGCCTCCACCTTGCCGGCCCGAAAGGTGCTTTTTCACGCCTCTTTTGAAGGAACCCATGTTATAGGAAGGAGGGAACACATGTGCTGGCAAAGAATTCCAAGTTCTGGAAGTTCGACAAAGAAAAGAGCTACTAAATTTCTTTGTACGTGATGTTGAGGTGGAGACAGTGAATTGATGACTCCGAAGACCGGCACACGTGCTCCTGAGTAGGAATGGGGACGGTGGGATAAGGTCAAATAGCTCTTTAGAACACTCTCCGTGATATAGCCGATAGAAGGCGCTAAGCGACGCAATGTCTCGACGCAATTGCAGAGGCTCAAGGTTGTTGGTGACCTCTACATCGCCAACGATACGGACAGCACGACGCTGCAATCTGTCCAGGGCATCGAGTAGGTACTCGGCGGAGCCATCCCACAAGTGCGAGCAATATTCCACGCAAGACCGGACCTGAGTTTTATACAGCAGGCATAATTGGTCAGGCGTGAAAAATCGACGCACCTTGTTCAGGACACCGAGCTTCCGAGAGGCTGTTTTTATCACGGTTTCGATGTAGTTCCTGGAATTCAGATCGCAACATATCTCCATGCCTAGCAAGTTTAGGGAGCCCTGTGCCGAAAGACCGGTTGCACATTGGCCTCTCTCCAAGATTCCGGCACACACCCAGAAGAGAGAGAAAGACGGTATAGCCGCGTTAAGACAGGAGACAACTCCGCTGCGCAGTTTTTCAGTACTATCGCTGGAATGCCATCAGGTCCACTAGCTTTCCGGACGTCGATTGACTGAAGCTCCGCACGTACATCACATTGCCTAATACGAATATCGGGCATTGTGTGGCCACAGTGGGAGAGTGTTGGTGGCTGTAAGTTGCAGTCATCGATTCGGGAGTGAGCAGCAAAGAGTTTTACCAAGAGATCGGCTTTCTCTTGCGGCTTGTGAGCTATCGAGCCGTCAGAACATCTCAACGGGGGCAGCGAGGGTTGACAGAAGTTAGATTGCACGGCTTTGGCCAGACGCCAGTAGCTACGGCTTCCCGTAGGATGCGTAAGAAGTTCTTGGCCAACTCGTGCAACGCGCTGTGCATCCGCTCTGATGAAGGCCCTTTTGCAGGACTTGGTGGCGTTGTTATAGGCTGCTTTCAGTGAGTCAATGTTGGGATCCCCGCAAGCTCGGCCCCTGATCCAAGCGCGGTATGCCGACTGTCTGTTTTCAACAGCTAAGGCACAATCGCGGTTGAACCAGAGGTTACGCCTACCCCTACTGATGAGATCGGAGTGAGGGATATAGTACTCCATCCCTAACATGATCTCATCAGCAACAGCAGTAGCGCTAGCGTTCGGGTCCAGCTCACTGAAACAGCGCTGCCTCCAAGGGACAGATGCGAAGTAATCCCGCATACCGTCCCAATCTGCCGACGCATAGTGCCAGATGCGGCGTTTGGCAACCATAGGTACCGGTGGCGACGCCCGTGGCACCCCAGCGGATACCAGGCAGTGATCCGATGTTCCCAAAGGAGCACGAACCTCTAGCCGATATCCATCCGGGCGAGTCGTCAGCAGAAGGTCCAACAATGAGGGCGCGTGACCGACAATGTCTGGAATCCTGGTGGGCTGGTTTACCAGTTGGGTCAGGTCGTGCGTGAGAGCGAAAGCGTGGGCAGTTCTACCAGCATGGTCAGTTTTAGAGGAACTTAACCACGACTTGTGGTGAGCATTGAAGTCCCCTAAAAACACCAATTCCGCGGTTGGAAACTGCTCCTGCGCAACAACAACGGTGTATCATAATAAGGAATAAAAAATAAATTCTTTAGTCGAAAACTTAAAATAAAAATGTCACTACTGTAGTAATCAGCCTCTAGTAATTTTAGCTTGTACTAGGTTAGGTTGTATTCTAGAAACTTTAGATTGAATGACCTACACAGCCGATTACTAGAATAGTGACATTTTCATTTTGAGTTTTCGATAAAGAATTTATTTTTTATTCATTATTCTGATATACCTTGTATAAATATGTATTTTTTAATGTTATATTGTTTATGTACACTTGAGTGATAAGTAGCTTTATTGTTGTAAAGTGTGATATTATATGAGTGCGGTATCTGAATATGTTTACTTTTATCTGTTTTTCTTTTGCTCGGTACTGATCTTTTCCCAATAGTATTGTATAATCCGTAGATGACAGTAAGTGGCTATAAGCTGGCTATTAAATATAATGTACATAAGTTTGATAAAAGATGTTGTTAACTCAAATAAATAAATAAAACTAGGTACTCTGACGAAAATTTTGATGAAAAACTTTAAATAACGTAATTCATTGGAATTTTACATACATTAGATGATCTGACCTGAATTTTTTCTTAGTTTTAAAACTATACCAAAATATTAAAATTCTAACTAGTTACCTACAATAATATATTTTGTATCAAAAGACATCAAAAAGCTGCTATCAAAACATCATAGTCAAAATAATTTCCTGTGCATTTTGACAGGTGCAGTTTAGGGATGGGGTTATTAGTCTCTATCACAGAACACTTTTACTCCAAGGAGGTCTCTATAGTGAGAATTATAAATACTGGTGACAAAAAAAACAATATTGAAACATCGTTAATGGTTTTAAAATAGTTTTACTTGCGGTTATTCATTTAGTCTGTTTTTTAAGAATTAGATATGTGCTGTGCTCCACAGATATAGCTAAGAATACAAACTCAAAATCTATATTAAAAATTTGTGGAAACCGGTGTAAACCAATGGATGAGTGAGTGTGGTTAAATTATCAGCCTACGTAAATCACACCAACCATTGATCTATTAATTTTAAGCTTTAAATTGCAATTCACGGGGTTCATTAGCCACTAACATATTTTGATATACATATTATGATATACAGTAAAACCCGTTTAAGAAGATTTCACAGGGACCCAACCAAAAACACGTCTTAAGCAGGAAAGCGTATTATGCGGGATAAGAAAATAAAAAGTACTATAAATTAATATGACATTATGTTCTAATATCGTATATGTAGGTATTAAATTATACATTTATAAATTACATTTACAAATACGTGTAATTAAAATTAAGTTATTTAAAGAAATCACTTATTTTGGTTTGATAGAAAGATTTTGATGCATTAGCAATTACAAGATTTTCATTCAAGATTCAACTTTTGCAGTGCTTTTTCGCTTTGATTCAAAGAAGCTACCGTCTATCATTAACAGTTGATAATGCCTGGGCGTTTGACTAAATCAAAGTCTTTGTCTTATCGTTATCAATAAGAGCTTTAATTGATTTCGTACGGTGCCACATTGTCATCAATGAAAGAATATCCAGGGGTTAAACAGCGTATTAAATGGGATGATAATCGTATTAAGCGATATGAACTGTATGAAAATATGTCTCAAGTTGCAGGGACTGGCGTAAAATGGCGTATGTGCGAGAAATCGAATTAAGCATGATCATATTAAACGGGTTCTACTGTATTTTGATATATTAGGTTGGGGAAAAAGTCTTGTCGCATTATAGTATGTATGAACTTGTAATAAAATCTCTTTGGCTGTACTATTTGTATCTGGCTGGTTTTGGTATCATTAAAAGTTTAGATTTTAAAAAGATAATTCCAAATTCAAATCAGGAAAATGTGTGTTTTTCATTTGTTTTTCGTACTGTCAAGATGAGTGAATCTAATGAAGAAATTCGATACATTTTAAAATTTTACTACAAAAAAGGTAATAATGCAACGCAAGCCGCGAAAAAAAATTGCGATATTTATGGACCTAGTGCAGTGTCTGTGAGAGTAGCACAAATTTGGTTTAAGCGTTTTCAATCCGGAAATTTTGATGTCAAAGATGCACGTCGCTCTGGTCGCCCTATTACGGATAAAATTGATGCCATTTTTGAAAAAGTGGAGCAAGATCGGCATATCAGTAGTTACGACGTAGCTGAAGAATTGGGAATTGACCACAGAACAGTTAGGGCGCATTTTTAAAAAAAATCCTACACAAAAAAGCTCGATATTTGGGTACCCCACGGAGCTCACTGAAAGAAACCTAATAAACCGTGTACTCATTTGTGATTCTTTATTACGACGTAATGAAACCGAACCATTTTTGAAGAAGCTAATAACTGGTGATGAAAAGTGGATCACGTACAACAAGAACGTGCGAAAATGTCATCCAAAGGCTTATTGCCGACGAAATATTAGTCTACGCTTCATACCCTGGACCATCGCCGTAAGGTTCTTTGCTTGTGCTTTTTTAGGAGCATTGTAAGCTTATCCAGAGGACTAATAAAAGTTCGGCGAGCTGCCACGCACACATGGCTTACCAAATATCCTTAAGCTCGCTACATCGTCGACCCCATCGTAACTTATCTCGAAATAAGAGTGGTCTACAGCAAACCCATATTAAATTAAAAAAAAAACTGAAATACCCGATATGAGAAGTACACCAAATGCAAAATTCACATTTTTGTCGAGTGTACATTACATTTTGCGAAGTGCTAATTCTGTTACAATTCTGTTACAAGAAATATTATGAGTTGGCCGCAAAAATGCAATAAAATAATAGAAATTCGCAAAGAAGAGATATTGGTCGAATATTCGAATACATAACACTAGTGGCCGCCTACGGCTCTGTACATGTTGGTGTCGGCTATCGCATCAAAAGGTATCCTTCTCAGGGTCTCAAACTTTCCAAACATCTGAATTGGTTCAGGTTAACAGACAGACAGAGAGTAACTTTAGCATTCATAATTTTAATCATTTATTACAGCAAACCTAGAGTTTTAAATTAAACCTAGTGCGAAGAGTATAAGTTTCATAATGGAACATCGTTAATTTATGACGTGATAGATATAGTACTCTAGTAGATACTGTGACACATTGTTTCACGTGCCTGCTCAATGTGAGCGAATAAAGAGTTTATTACTTTACTTCAGTTACGTACGTCACGTACAGCCGAATACTCAAACGTCACCGCTTTTAATTTAAAGGCGTTTACGCAGTTACTCAAAATCTGGAATAAAATACGGAATCTCGACGCACAAAATATCGATGAATCTAATTCGATGCTACAGGATTGCGATGCACGTTATCGCGAAAAATGATGCACGTTACCGCTAAAGATCTTATCGAATTCTTGTACTTAGCATAATAGCATCGTAATAAAGTAACGAACGATATGTCCCGATGAGGCATGTCGAAATATAATAATAATAATAATATTCATACACTCACACCTATTATCTAGCCCAAAGTAAGCATCATTAAGAGCTTGTGTTATGGATACTAGATAACGGAGAAATAATGATAATAATATGTATTACGACAATAAATTGAAACATGGGCTATATTAGTTCATAGAAATGGTTTGCCACTTTCAAAAACATCTTATTCGTTTGATAATTTCATGACATTTGTATCAAATAATTTATATAACATTGGCTGCATTATTTCATAGAAAAATCATGAAATTATCAAACGATTAAGATGTTTTTGAAAGTGGCACACCATTTCTATAGACTAATATTACATTCGCATTTATAGTAATGTTAGGAAAATCTTTAGAAAAATATCCAGACTAGAAAAAAGGCAAGTTCTGCGACGGAAATCGAAGCCGCGATCTTCCATATAAGGACTTAAAGTCAAAGTTCTTTATTGCACTTTTGATGTTGTACATACATTAATGTTGTGACAAAAAACAGAAACAAAGGGATGTGACATTGTACATAAAAAATCGATTTTTAGTTAATCGGTTTTTATTGCAGCATGTAAAATCGATTAAAAAATAATCTATTTTTCTAAAGAAAATAATCAATTTTTTTTCTAATTTGTTCATTAATTTCAAAATAAACACCATAAATATATTTATTAATTAAAATGTATATCAATAGATATATATTAATTAAAAATAAACAGGAGAAATAGTAAGTTTTATACAAATAATCAACACAAATTAATGTTTTAGAACAATAAAATTATAAAAGGTTCAGATAAATTCAGTATAATGTTTTTTTTTGATATATTGCATGGCAATAGCTTTTTACTTTCTGCCAATGTCAGTGTTGAAGGTAGGGAAACTATATTTATATGGAATGGATGACGGAATGACTATAACAGTTCAGGAGCGTTCCAGGTTTGGAATAATAGATATTTGCTAAGGACTACATATAATGTTTATAACGGAATATAATTAATAGACCAACAACCAATAATATAATGTTAAGATATGTTACATAAAATATTAAATTTTAATATTATTTAGACATATAAAGGAATACAAAATATTAAACATTATGGAGATAGTATTATTTGACAGTCAGTTCGCGTTCCGGGCTTCGGGCCAAAAGACCAAACTTTGTCGGGAGGTTGCAGATGAAAAATCGGTAATAATATTGATTGAATCATTATAAAAAAAATTGATAATTTATCAAAATAAAATCATGTATAAAAATCGATTTTTACTTTAAAAAAATCGATTTTTACTTTAAAAAAATCGATTATTAATCGTTTTTTTTCATAATCGATTATTTTTTCACATCCCTAGAAACAATCATGAAACCCTGCAAGCTTCTTTCTTAATATTAATAGTCTTAATCATAATTATGAATTTCTTCTAAATCTTTCTGTTTTTGCGTGATGGATAACCCTCCATACTATTTTTTATCAATGAGAAGTATCTAAACAATCATCCTACATAATTTGCATTGGTATGAAAATTACTTAGCTAGGTACTTATATACCTACCTACTTGATTTTTACGATTGATTTACGATTGATAAGTAGCTATTTCTTTAATATTACTATTCTGATTAAATCACTTCTCATTTGCCTACACAAATGAGAAGTGATTACCTACGTATGTACTTACATAATAATATTTGCTATCATGGGCAGACTCAAATAATATTAATATTTCGTCACGAAACGATCATCGAAATTAAAATTGACGAATTAACATTAATTTGAGTACCGTTTACACTAATAATGAACTTCACGTAGAGGAGAATGGCGTAGGCAGGGGGGGCAATCGTTTGCCGGCACGGGCGATGAGAGCCGGAGACGCACGTGCCACGGCCACGTGTCCAGCGTGAGCGTGACCTACTCTTGGCTCTTAGGACGATGTTCTCACGTGGACTGAATGATTCCTGCAATCCGCAATATTACGATATTTACCTTTATATAAGAACTTATATTGAGACGAAATTATAACTGCTCTGGACTATAATTAATAGTACCAAATATTCAGGCATGTAACTAGGCTTTGCAGTACGTACCGGCATAGTATATTAATTATTCTTTGGTACCGGTATTTGGAATTAAAACTAGAAAAAAAATATATTAATTATTACTAGACAATACATAGGTAGGTATGTGTTAAAAGCCTTTTGTTGTGGGGACCATAGTATATGAAAAAACATACCAACGGAATTGAGCACCTCCTCGTTTTAGAAGTCTGTTAATAAGTTGAAAATACTCTTTAGAGAGTTTTATGCCAATGCAAATAATCACTGGCTTATGGCTTACCTCTATACAACTCGCTAAACTTTTTTTATACCACAAGGCTTCAAGCATAATGGTGAGCGGTTATTATATCCTATGGATGCTTTCAACAACTGTGATACTCCCTGACTGTTGCTAGCATCCATAGTCTACGATAACCGCCCTTGTAAAACTTTTTCATACACCTTTTGAAAAACCCCTTTCTGTTTTCTACCGCATGACTCCGTAAAATAAAAGCGACAAACAAAAAAAAATTGTTACAATTCATGTTTTGGTTTTTGTAAAATACTTTATTGATTAGTCAAATCTAACATATTTAAAAACATGAATGGAAAATATGTTTAAAATCTTATTGTTGAATATTCGCAAGGTAGCGCCCTAATGGGAGACACTTGATCAAAGTTGGCACAAAAACTCAAGTCATTTAATATTTGCTACCTTGCGAATATTAAACATTTTACAAAACTCATTATGAATGGAAACATGTGGTTCGATAGAAAAACAAACTCAAGAAGATTATCATTCCCTTTTTTTAGTTTTAAATAAGCAAACGGATGAATATTTAAACTCAAACTTTTACGAATTTATTGAAACTGCAATAAAGTGCTTCAATAAATCTTAAAAGGGTTACTTAAATTATTTCCACTGGCCAACTGGAATAATTTAAAAAAACAAACATAAATTCACTTAGATTGATGACTATCAATGTGTGATATCGTTTTGGAAGCAGAGCGATTGGGGTCTTTCTAACTTACTAAATAGAATTCCAACTGTTCTAGCTGCGATAACATCTTCATATTACATTATCCTTTTTCCTATTTCCTCATTAGGAAATAGGATAATGTAATAAACTTATTAGCTGAGTTTGTACCAAAGCGAAAAGGTTGGGCTGCTTCTAGCTTTATTACGCTATTTCTAAATGTTAATCTTTTGAATTTCAGATAGAAGATGGAATGGGTCCTTCGAAGTCCGCAAATGCACAGCACATTCGGCAATCTTGGCTATTTACAAGCAGATGGATATCACGTGACCGAGAATTGCAATGGTGATAAGATAATATAAATATTTGTATTGAAATTATAGGTATTTTTAAGCTAACAATAATATTAATTAAATTCATTCTGTTCAAGTTGCACTGGAGACGATTCTACACAATATTCTAAATGAAGACAAGATTTTACGCACATATCGACGAAGTATTAGTTTTGGACAAAATATAAAAAAAGATCTCATTCCTCTGTTAATACACGCTAAAGAAGATAAGACTATTGGGCTATTAATAAGCATATTAGTAAATTTAACTATACCAATCGAATGTTTACTTTCGATGGATATTATTTCCAAAACAGATTTTGGAAGACACACCATATTTGAAATAAATAACTTGCTGGCGTCTACCAAATCAGCTTTTACAGACAACAGAACGACGAGAGTGATAATTGATTTTCTAAAGAAAAATATGGAACTTGATCAAAAAGCTACATTGTCCTTGGAACAATGCACAAACGTTAGCAATTCATTGTTACTATTAAGAAACATCTTGCATATTCCGGAAGAAAGT
Source organism: Nymphula nitidulata (assembly GCA_947347705.1). Lineage (NCBI taxonomy): Eukaryota > Metazoa > Arthropoda > Insecta > Lepidoptera > Crambidae > Nymphula > Nymphula nitidulata. The sequence continues at coordinate 15,086,668 of OX374618.1, read as the reverse complement.
TTTGGACAAAGTCCGTCGTATAATAATGGTTCAATTCATGCCATCCAAAATCAAATACTCTGGAATATATTTAGTCAAGGCATTGATAAACTCCTTATTAAGTTGATGATAATCCCAGATGCGGTAAGTAACTTTTTCACATAATACTTATTATTGGCGGGAGTCTGGTCGAGTGGTTAATAGGTACCCCTATCTACTACTAAAGTCTCGGGTTCGAATCCTGCCCGGCAGAGGCATATCAGACACGCTCATACAATAATGATGCGTTATTTGGTCTAGGTTAGGTATGAATGTAAACATATTATTATTATTTATTTACAATGCCTATTGATATTAGTGTATTATGTTAAACTTTGTTATAAGACTTTTCAGGAACAATCTGTACCATATTATCTAAACTCGACTATAGTATGGAGGTAAGTTAATTTTTTAGGTGTATTTACTTAGCTTTGCCAAATTAAACGACGACTCCTTTAAATTTCTGATTTGCCTATGATGGATTTTGCCTGGATTATACATATAGGCTGTCCCGTAAATAGCACGACATACTCAGCAGGATAAAATTATTTTTATGTGAAGACTTGTATAAATTGGCTTCCATAAAAGGAGCTGATTCAGAAAACATGATAAAAAAATCGGGGATTTTAGTTTTAGTGTTGCAGCTACATATTTATCTATATCTATCATTTAGATCCAAAATTTAATTACCTACACTGCACGATTGCTAAAGGACCAAGGAATTAATGCACAATAATTAAACCTAATTAATTATATTACACTTTTTACCTACTGGTTTACTTTTTAAGCAATATTATATTAATCTAGTAATTGAATTATAAAAGGTAAAAATGATTACCATTAATACGTTTCAAAAAATGTTCGATTTCGATGTTTTAATTATATATTGGAAAAAATGTTTATAAATTTTAATTTTGTTCTCCGGAAAACCTGTCTTTTTTCGAAATCTTACTTTTCATGTCCAGCTTTCTTTCGAGTATGTGCTATTAACGTGACGCCATGCATAGTCGTTATAACAATAATATGATTTACTTTAAAATAATGTGTATTTTATATTCAAACCAGTTATGTTTTAAGAGTCGAGATGTGTGTTTTGTATTTTATTTTCCTTTCAGCCAAATTGGGGTGTAACAATGGTTCAATTAATAGCGCTATTATATAAAGACCAACATGTAGTCACTTTGCATAAACTCCTTAATATGTGGCTGGAGGCATCGCTCTCTGAAAGTTCAGAAGACAATGAAAGTAATACTTCTCCACCCAATAGAGGTAGTGTAACAAAAATCAAATATTTTCATTAATTAAATTAGTTACACCTTAATACTTTTCGTGATTATATTTTACATTAGTCTTTAAGTTATTTACATTGTGGCTTATATTAAACTACAATAAAGCGTAGTGTTCACGCCTTATTAGGTAGGTACATATTTGTAGTCGTACAGTGACATGCTACTTACGCTTTTATAATGGCGACTGTCATCCATTAAAACGTCAGTATATATAACTGTATTAGAGCTTTTACTTAGATACCTATAGGAGAATGTTTGGCAATTGCAACGGATTTAGGTATTGATGGAAATTGAGGTACTTATTCAAAATAAAAACTCTTAAACAATGATTAAATATTAAATTTATTAATAGTTTTTACTAAGACAATCAATCAGCTAAGTGACGAGCGTGTAAGTGTGGTCGCCCAGCGCCTGATCATATCGCCACGGAGAATACCCAATAAAACTCTAAACTCCCACTGGCTCTGCCGAAGCAATTTATCCTACCCCCAAGTAACCCGGCCTTACGGCTAGGTTTCAAGCCGATATAGTACTGGATATTTTAGTAGAGTCAAGTAGGTAATTCCAGACCTGGCGACCTGTGCAATGTGTACGTGAGGACTACCCACGCATGAGGCCGCGGCTCGGGCGCAGGAAGACGGGCGATCACCACCACCTTTCTCACGCCCACCCGTCTACGGCTAAAGCATTCTTCTCTCGCTTTATCTCCGCTATCTCCTTCTATGTGAGCACATCCTCGCAAAAGGAGGCATCAACCTCCCATACCCATAGGTGACCGCCCGCATAAGGATCATATAAAAATGAAGAGGAAACGTTAGTTGACAGCACTGAAGACGAGTCCCCCTGCTCTCAACAAAACGCTTTCTTAATGAGCTCTGGTGTGGTTATTCACCGCAGGAACACAGCACTACAAAATAACTACAAAATAATGTTAGTGTTTTGTAAGGCGGCGGTGCTATCCCAGGCGGGCGCTCAAAATTCGAGTAGTATCTTATCTTATTATGGACCATCATGACTATGTCACTAATATGCACTCCTACCCTATGGGATATTTCGTGTCTCTCCTACTTTTATTCTTCCTGTGTCCCGATTACTTATAGCCGATTAGCTGCCTCTAGCCTCACTACATTGCGTTGCCTTTGTGTAGCATGTTGTTATGCCACGTGAGCGCTCTAGTCAAAAAGCGAGCCTGTTTAACACTGTTTTCGTAGATATTCGTCTGGTCGAGCAGTCTGTACCCCTTACTATAAAAGTTTCAAATAGTTTTAATTAATTAGAGATTATTATGAATGATTGTATTTTTGTCTTCTACGCGTTTCTAAACTATTCATCTGAATGTGATGCAACGTTGGCAAGCTGTTCTACTTACGACCGCAAAGGTTCTTGGATTATAAAAGCAAACAGTTTCTGAAATTAAATTTACAAGCATGAGTCAGGGTAGTGTCACCAAAAATACAGTTCAAACATGTTCACTCATCTAACGGCGATGCTCATGTCAGCCAATATTTAAGCTGATACCTGATATCTTTTTATAGGAAGTGAAGATTCGTCACCCTTGCTATCATCAGATCCAACTTCGGACTCATCAGATGCAGGGGCCAGTGGGAAATGGAATGATGAAACGAATGTAAATGCGACAAATAACGATTGGAACGCAACATCTGCTAACACCAGCAGTGAGAATGATAGTACTGGTGACATGAAAAACGATTCGGAATTAGTAGAAAATAGTGATTTTATTGAAGATACAAACAAAGAAACAGACCAGGCTAATAACGTAATATTCATTACAAATTTTTTTTCTTTGTATAAAATTTAAATTTCATTGAAATTATGTGTTATCTTGGCAGGAAGAAGAACAAACTGCTACTACAATGGAAGAAACACAGAAAAGTGATCCGGAAAAATCGACAACAAATGAAAACAAAATTGTGATAACGGAAAACTCTGACTGTGGATATGGAACACAAATTGAAAACCACGAATCGATTTCCACGTCCAGCAATGAAGATGAATTACCAGCAAAGAAACCAGTACATCAGAAACCTCATAATCCTAAACAGAGAATAAACAACAAAACTCGTACGGGAACTACAACACAAGATAGGAAAAGAAAGAAAATCGTGAAAAGAGGAAAAACTAATATGTAAGTACAGTATATTAGTAAGTAGCTGGTAATTTGTCGTGTTGTGAATAATTGCAACTTATACGTTAAACTATTTCAACTAATTTTGTCTCGTCCACAAACAAACGAAGTCACAATCATAATGCAACTTTATTAGTTCTTTAGCTTTATGATTCAATTTTAAGGTCGAATATAATAAATAGGAAAGCATTCTCTATCTTTTTAAGAACCTAATGCCCACTGAAAGTACTGACAAAAACATTAGACATTGGAGGCATTGGACAGGAGGCGTCACTAGCAATTTATCATCGCCGTACAAGTTGATAGAATAATTGCGACTACCCTCAAATGCCGCACAATTACAGGGTGATTTTGTAATAAAGGCCATATCTTTCGATTAACGCAATATTTTTTATTAAAAAAACCTTTTCTATCAAAAAAAGATCAGCATGGTGCTCGCGAATAGTGTTAATGCTCGCATCTTGCATGCACACTGTATGCTTGTTTTCTTGCTTTGCTTATAAAACCTTTAACTCAGATACTTTGATAAAGTTAAAATGGAATGGTGCGCAAAATGCCTTTGAATTTGATGATTTCTGGAAATTATGCTTGGAAAAATTTAACGATAATAATGATGCGTTTCGAACTTATGCTTTGTTATAATTAAGAGCCTATTCACTCGACGTTTTACTAACGTTGCTGATTGTGCTCTTGCCACCAAACAACTCGCAGAGTACTGTCAGCAACAGAAGTCTAATAACACTTTAGTGCTTTTTCGTAATAACATATTAGCATATGCCTTTCCATAATAACATATTGGCTAACATAATGACTTAATGTGACATAGTACTAAAATGTTAATTAAACCTATCAAAAACGCGCTTTGTCTGCGCCTTTGTATCGCTGGAAAATCGCGTTTATATCGATACAAACGCAAAAAATTTACTATAACTCGCAGACAAAGCCCAGAAAAGGCTGTCTGAATAGGCCATAAGAGAATTAATTTTCGCCCACATGAATTTCGAATTCTTGTAATTAGGTATGCTTAAAATTATGCGAACGAGTCGCGATAATGCTTACAAACCAAATGATATGACAACTTTTTTTTGATTTCATCTTTGCAGTTTCCCGGTAGTTTCAATAACTTTACCGGCTCTCACCGCATCTTATTTTCTGATCCTTAGTTATGTAAGAATGTATGTCTAATATGTTAATTTTCTTTCAGTATAAACGTGCAAGGGCTTTTACACAAAACTCCGACTGACGACGATATATCCAATGTGTTGAAGGAGTTTACAGTTCAATTTCTATTGAACGGATATAACACATTGGTGGAGACGTTACATAATCAAATTCTTACTAATAAACAATTGGAGATAGACACTTCGCACTTTTTCTGGCTCGTGACATATTTTCTCAAATTCGCCACTCAAATTGAGCTGGACTTAGAACACGTTTGTTCAGTACTGTCGTTCGATATAGTATCATATCTGACAGCAGAAGGTGTGAATTTGTGTGAACAGTTTGAACTAGCTATCAAATTAGATAGAAATGATTTGAAACCTATCATAAGAAGGCTTCACTTGGTAATTTTATTGTTTATTATAAGAAAAATATGAATACTACTATATATTTAGATACTTGCAAAAGTTATTTATTCGCATAAGTAGTCAATAAATTTTGCGCATAAGAAAAATATGAATTTGTGATAATATGTACTTGCAAAACTTATTTCTTTGTATAATCCAAACATTTTGCGCTAATTATTCTTTCTTGTTTCAAAATTTAACTTGTGTAATCGAGCTTAATTTTGCCCAAAATTATAGTTATATTTAATTTATCTTAGCCTTCAAATACATAGTATTTTAAATTTGATTTAATTTGTTACATTCACTTTCTTTAATTTCGCAGTTGATCACCGCAATCCGTGAGTTCGTGCAAGCGATTGAAGTTTACAAAAAGTTCACTCATATGTGTCGAAATGATCATGATGCGCTTGTTCAGTTACAAATAAAAATGTGCGAAACCGAAGAACTTCGGTCTTTATTAATATTACTGCTGCGGCACTACAATCCGAAGTATCAGTCGAAACAATATCTTCAGGTAACTTGCTGAATGTATAATCTTAAGTAAGGTTTAGACTTTTTGAGACGGCGCTATGCGTAAGAGGGAGAGTTGATTATTTTCCACTCGCTTGTGCATATAGCGTTGTCTCCAAACTTGCAGCAAAAACTTGTTAGTCTAACTAAACCTTGCTTTAAAGAATGGATCTGCATGTTCATGGTCATCATCATGTTCTGCATCCATTGGAATCCTTCAAGATAATATTTTTTAGCCATTATAAACATTTGTAGCATGCATATTATTAGATTATCCTGCTTCGATGAGCGAAGCGATTCAGGCTAAGATTTAAATATTAAGATATGCCTTCGCCATAACGCCTCATTGCCAAAACATAGACACAATGAAAGGTTAACGAGGCCACTCATTTCAACATAAGTAGTCCTCAAATGACCACATTGCTGGTTAGGTGGTAAAACATTTTTTTTTAAATTAGGTAGGTATGTCAAAATATTTTAAGTGCACCATCACCTAAGAGCAAATAAAGCCAATGGTGTGACATTTCAGTCGTATTTTAATTATTTCGCTCTGTTGATTAAAAAAAATTGGACTCATTTTGCCTTGCTTGTCAGACTAATTTTAAATAGGGGGCAAGTAACTTGTAAATCCAAAAGTAAAAATACCCCCGTGTTTCCTAACTTGCCTTGACCTAGAAGAAGCATTGTGCATGTCTTATAGGAGACAAGTCAGCTGCTCTCTATAAAATACTTTATGACAAGCTCTGGAGACTACTGTAGTAAAATAGTTGTGATCTTTTGAAAGGTGGAAGTTATTTCCCAGTAGCTCCGCATGTTTCGGAAAGTTATCCTTAAATTTTTTTTAGTATTTCTTCGTATTCAATCAAATATATTTTTTTCAGGACCTTGTCGTGACCAATCATATACTACTGACATTTCTTGACAGTGTTGTGAAGTTACCCGAGTATAATGGTACTACCGACATGTCTGATCATATAAAACAGTGAGTTCATTTTATATTTAGCTACAGTTAAGTGAATTTAAGTCATTGATGTATAAAATGAATTGCATATAAATTCATAGTTGAAAAGCGGCCATACTTTAATGTGACTATGAATTATTTACGTTATTTGATAATTATTTAACAAAAACGAACTTTACCGTTATTGCATATCCCATAGAAGTGTACTCGCCTCGGCACGTGAAATTTTCCTAGTTTAGATTTTGTTTTTTTTATTAGTAAATAATTTTTTAAACATTTATAATAATGTTAAAATCAAAATTAAAGAATATTTGAAAGCAATGCCCCAACTTAACCGAATCGTAGGTATTTGTAAAAATACTCGTTTCGGTTGTTGAAATAGAACATTTCAACATTGTAGGGTGGACGTTAGCTCATAACGCAAATACAGATAGACTAGAAGAATTTCACAGGGATATCCCAAGTCCTGGGTACCTCAGATGGTTAGAGCGGTCGCCCGGATTGCGGAAGGTCGCGGGTTCGATCCCCGGGGATATCCCAAGTCCTGGATAGCTCAGATGGTTAGAGCTGTCGCCTGGATTGCGGAAAGTAGCGAGTTCGATCCCCGCCTCATGACGTAAAAATTTTCTAGTTTAGATTTTTATTACTGGATATAACGTTAGTCGAAAGGTCTATTTTATCTATCACTAATTGAAGCGTCTCCAAAAACTTTGCCGCTGCGTACTAAAAGCTCCCTTGCTGAAACTGTCATTCATGTGTACCGGGTTCCTGAGGACTTTAGACTTGTGAGTCTGTGGGACATAGAGACATTTGCGCAGTTAATTGATTTCAAGTATTAGACTCATTCTGAAAATATGATTCCCAAGTCAACCCTTTACAATATTCGTAATATTCTACGTTGTCACGGAGCACTTTACATGTGACTTGCGTGCTCGTGCGCGACTGTTTATGAAATAGTGCTTACGGTGTGTTTGCACAGGTTAACTGTGCCGTTTGAAGCGTTAAAATGTAAATACTATCTGTAGTATTTGTTAATTTAAGTATTCCTCGATTCCCGTAACAATGTAAAATATTTTTGAAGTATACCCCTCCGTGATTTCATGCCATAAAAGCATTTGAATCTTTCAGTTTCCATACTTTAAGACTGCTCTTCTGCTATTTGGAAGGCTTGATGCTACTTTTGCGTGCGGCAATGGCTGTACCTGTAAATGTACTTTAAGAATAGCTGCGTACTGACTAAACGTCATAGACACATATCAAATCGGAAACGAATCGTAACTGTATGAACTGAGCCGTTCAGTATTCTTTGTATGAAAGTCTACAGCCTGCACACTATTGTTGCCACGCGTGCTGCCGTCATGTCATTCTCAAACAAGGCAATTTTCAGGCGTGTTGCGACATAACCGTGCGATACACTTCACGTTAGGATTCAAACTGATCTGTACCAGTCAGAGTCAGGTTAACCAGCGGTCGGCTAGCCGTAAGCGTGGCGTCGCCTAGCCGTAGTCGAGTCGAAGTATCGGAGCTGCTGATCCGCTTTGGTTTCGTGCTTACGTTAGGTTGACGCCTGTTTGACGGCGAGGCGAAAGCGATAAGGTGACGATCCTTATCCGAGATGATATTGTACGTGTGCTATGACCATAGCCTCGCGTAAACCAACAAAGCGCTATCCTATTGTTATTCCACTGTTATCCTATTGAGACACCTGTCGAAATAGGTACTCTACAAAAATTATAACAGTCTTAATAAAATAACAACAGTGTCTCGTCGCTATGTCTATGGGGTAGCTATTGCTTTGCAATGGCTTCTCAATGGTACTGTAATCAATGTTGCCTGTCAAAACCGTCAAAACGTACTATTTTCATCTATGAATCTTTCATGTTTTCATGAGCTAAAATAATCGAATTATACATTAAATTCATTTCTACATAATCGAGTATTATTACTTGTTGATGGTAGAAAGAGGCTTTGTGTTTAAATGAGCGATTTATTAAATAAAAATGAGTAAATTTAAACATAAAATAATAATTAATTTAAGACAAAACAGAACAACACCCGTTGCGTAGCAACGAGAACGCATAGAGCCGCGTTCTCAACACTCCTATACATACATGAAATGTTATTCAAAAGATTAAAATTTTGTAAAAATTGTCTGTCTAAACCTGTTAGGAATGAAATTGTGAAAAATTTGGCAAAAATGTTTTGATGAATTTCTTATTAGGAGTTTTGAAAACGTATTTTCAATACGAAACATCTAAGTACCTACATACGTAGGTACTTTAATGTACTTATTTAAATAACGGAACAGTAAAGGCATTTCTATGCGTCGTGTTTAGACACTGTGTAAACCTACTTTTTACAATCTATACATATTAATCTGTATAGAGGCAATATACCACCGGTGGGCGATGACAATAGAAAAATCAATTGTGTCTGGTATCTCATGCTTGACGAGTTAAGTTAATTTTTAACCATTTACCTAAGCCAAAAATGTACTTAATTAACAATTTAGCGTTATTAATGCTTGATAAATAGGGTAAACTGAAATTGAGAAACGATGTCATTCTATTTGCGAAAACTGAATTAAATGTTTATTTTTTTAAAAATCTAAGTATTTTATGATCTCTCTCTCCTAACATTTTAAAATTTTTTTAGTATGACATCGGCGGTTTGTACAGATCATTTATTCTTCACTGATGGATTTTATTACAGCTGGCTTTATTAGGATACTGCTCCCGCACTGGGATTCTTCTTAACTGTTCGTCAATGCGTATGCATTTTTACACCTTTTTTGTGATCATGTAAAGTCAAAGCTAGATAGGTGACCGTCAGCACTATCGACTTGTCTGTCTCTAAGTCTACATAATACATAATGTTGTTCCGTTAACCGAAACCGTTCAGAGTTTTGCCTTCCATTATAAGTTCACCCCAATAACCAGACAGCACACAACTATTCGTCAATACGTACCTATAATATTTGATGAATTATCATCCAACTCCTAACCATTAAGGAGGAGTACCTACCTTTCATCATCAGTTCACCCGAATAACCTGATAGAATACTGCTACTCGTTAACACGTACCTATTATATTTAAAGAATTATCTTCCTACTCCTTACCGTTAAGGAGTTGTACCTTCCGTCAGCAGCTCATCAACATAAGATAGTAACTGACAGTACCAAATACTTGAACAGCTTTGGAAAAGTAAAAAATTTCATACGTGCCTATAAAATTGGAGGATTGCCCTCGATTTCCCTGGGATCCCATCATTAGATCCTGACTTGGTAACAACGGGACCACGTCAGAAGTATACTCTATCAAATAAAAAATAATTTTGAAAACCGGATTACTATTGACAGAGAAGTCGGTGAACATACATCCAAAAAAAATGCCTACAATATAGTGGAACATAGAACCTCTTCCTTTTTGAAGTCGATTAAAAATAACACCACGATCACTGCACAAAAACTACTCCGAAGCAATTTTCAATCATCGAAACAAAGATCGACATCCGGATAATTAATTTTCACGTAAGCAAATGTACCAAAGGAGGTGTCTCTGCACAATGGCGTATCAATAGTAGTTGAATGATAAAAATGCTATCACGACGTTGTTGATAGAAATGTCAAACTGTTTAAATAATCAGTAGAATACGTTATTATGAAGCCACTGACAAGACATCGGCCACTAACTTATAGCAGAATACCAACTGATTCAATTACGGTGGAGTAGTAATTTAGTGGTAAGCTATTGGATTTGGAACGGTATTGATTAACAGAATACGAAATTACAAAAATTGTACCATTGAGACACTATTGTTATTATATTGCGATAGTTGTAAATTAGCAGACTTGGACCCCTGGAATGGTTGTTGAGGACAAGAAGTATTTGTTTGTTTTTTCTTATAATTTTCAAAGTGATACTGCTGTCTACATAGCTTGAGTATTTTTTAGATTTGCCACTACAGAAGTAATGAATAAGTACGGCCTTTTGTTAGAAGACTACACTGTTAACGGAGAGTTTGTTAACGATTGTATTTTTACGATAATGCATCACATCGGCGGGGATCTTGAGAGTCTCATTACTCTATTTCAACCAAGTATTTTGAAAACTTTTACCTCTATTTGGAAATCAGAATTTGAAATATGCGATGTAAGTTAACTTAACCTATCAATTTTCTTGAGAAATTTATTTGCTGAAAATAATAAAGGAATATATTTGTTTCAATAACAGCCTTTTTATTTCAAATTGCAGGATTGGTCAGATTTAGTAGAATACGTGATAAATACATTTATAAAGAAGCCGCATACGCTGCAGAGTGTCGCCCACCTCCGATTAGACATGGAGAGCTTTGACGATGACAAGGTGTTTGTGAAGCCATTAGGTGCCATTACAGGCGCTAGCAAAGTTGTCAAAAATGAGAATGAGGTGATAGCAAACGACAACAACAGCTCATTCAAGGACAGGTTCGTGGAAGCGATAAGTTTTATAGGTGCAAAATAGATTTATATGCTATATCTATTTTCTTATTGTCGACTGCATCAAAAGATCGGTGACGACAAATATAACGATTCTTAAAACATAGCTCTAAAAGGAGATGTTTCAAGTATGTATGGAGACTCGGCCAGGTCTATGGCATAATAACAAATCAGCCAAATATTCATCACGGCGCTTATGTCACTTTGGTGACGTTTAGTTGAATCTTATGTCGCCCGCCATACTCATATTGCTATATTGAAAAATAGTGAATTAATTACTGGTATTTTCGAAAACTAGTAATGTAATTCACTATCGAATTATTAGTATTTTCCCGGATCAACTGATTTCTCTTGATATTTTGAGATAATATGCACCTTGCCGGATATGAAACATCTTTGACAAAATTATATGGATCGTCTATTGTCATCTATTTTGACGTTCCTAAATATTTATTTGGTTTCCTTTGACCTTTAAGTTTTAGAAAGTACGCGACAGAGTGAACACCGTCAAGTTTATTGCTTGTGTAGACTGTAGACTGACTGAAGCGGGCGAGTCCATTTCGACGAAAAAGTTTTCAATGCATTGATAATTGATTTTTACTTAGCAATAACCATTCAAAAAAATTCTGACAAGTTAAAGAAGTTGACTATAAAAAACTAAAACTTATTTTGTTATTTTTTTGAAAAATCATCGGCATTACTTACTATGTAATTACGAAAAAGTTTTGAATTCATTGATAATTGATTTTTACATAGCATGAACCAATTAGAAAATTCTGAAAAGTCAAAGAAGTTGATTATAAAAAACTAAAACTTATTTTGTTATTTTTTTGAAAAATCATCGGCATTACTTACTATGTAACTGTTTTCCAGACCGTTCACTTGCATTCTGTATAACATTAAAAAAATAATTATTTCAGTATTTGCAGATGGACTGAAGATGAGATATCATCGCTAAGCTGGAATTATATGCAATGTAATTCAATGCCAGATGCCATCAGTGAACTGATTAAACTTTTTAAAGAAGATGGCGTGATAAAAACAAGAGATTCTGTGATTAAAGAACTGTATAAACAAAATTTGGTTGATGAAGAGGAGTTTGAAAAACTCAAAAATGGTGAAAGTGACGTGAACACGGAAATAAAAGACAGTGATATCTCTAAGCTCTGTGAACAACTGGTCCAAGAGGGAAAGTCTAAACACATATGTTGGATTCAAAAAGTGTTGCTGGATATTTGTTACGCTAAAATATACATAGACAAAACACAAAAAATGTGTCTTGCTGAAAACACCTTGAAGATAAAAGAGTATAACGTACAAAATAAAATAAAAAAATCTGACGATTGTCGAGTCATATCACCAGTGTCATACCATGCTCTTCGTAAGTGGAATATCTTTAATATTTACACTTTTTATTCAGTTTGTGTGTTAATATAATGTAATCTCTTTTATTTTAGGCAGCAGCCAGTCTGTACCGTTGGTGCCATGGAACTGTGAACAGGCCAAAATTTGCAAGGACCTGAAGTTCCTTCAACTTTTCCACAAGCTTGGATTCCACATGTCTGTTGGTTCTGAAAATTTTTTTACACGGATACCAAACTTTTGGACTGCTGAATTTCTTTATGATATTGCTGGCAAAATATTACCCATTGATAAAAGTAATTTTTTCTTATTAATATAATAGTATGATACTTAGTATTTTAGGGACAATATGTGATTTTTCAACGGAACAAAATAAGGCGGAGGTTTACGAGTCGAGGATATTTTTGTATGTATGACTACGCATAATGTTTTTACAGAGTAATCCGGTTTGAAGATTCTTTTTTTTGTTGCTTATGGGTACACCTACCTCGAAGTTGGTCCAATTGAGATTAGGAATTAAATCCACTTTTAAGAGTTTATCATCACATCATCATCAACCTATAAACGTCCCACTGCTGTGCACAGGCCTTCCTACATGGGAGAAACAAATGATACGTTGGGAGCCCTTTCGGTGGCATAATCTGTTAGTCATAATGTATTTTGGCATAACGGTTTCGGCATAAAATGTTTTCCCATAAATTATGGGAAAACATTTGGCTGGCCCAATGCGCTGGTGGGTTCAAGTGGTTGCAGAACAACCGGGACTAACGGCTTAACGTGCTTTCCGAAGCACGGGTGAGCTCGACATTACAAATTTTGATCGATCCATCCCAGGATTGATCATGACGAAATATGCTTTTTTTCCTAATCGAAATCCTATTAAGTACTAGTTTAGTAGTCGTCGAAAAAAAACTGAAAAGAAAAACATAAAATAATCATTTTTTATTTAAATATTTTCAGTTTCCCCTTTTGTCGCTTGAATTTTATATAAAACATAAAATACCTATACAAGTGAATAAAAAAAACTCCAAATAGGATTGTCTGCTCGTATTGTATCAAATTACCACTAATTTCATCAATTCAAAAGTGTATATTTGCTATTCAGGCATATTGAAGTTCTCCATCGACGACATTATGGACATTAGCGATGTCGGTAACCCCTGCATATTGCCCAAGGATCTGATTAAACATGTGACCGGAGCGCCGGAGAACTTCTACACGGTGCACAAGCACAAACATCTTGCGACGATGGTCAACTACACGCCAATGTAAATATACATTTAAATATATATTCAAAATCGAATTGCTATAAAGACAGAGAGACTGATTGTGGAAGAATACACAAAATTTTAATTTAATTAATATCTATTTCTGTCAATATGTAAAGTAAAGAATAGAAAAATTGAAACAGTCAAATCACATAGATTTAGACAGATTATAAAGATGCCATCGGCAAATTAAGAAGGCATAATTTGACGGGAGGTGCTACTTAAAACCTATAAGAATTTATCACGGAGTTAGGGCGGTCTCGAGGTCAAACTGTTACGCTTGATGTGCTGTCATCTGTACAGCCATCTGCAAAAAGATGTGAACGTTTTTATCCTTATCGCATTGAATTGAGAGAAAAAATGTATATGTCGCACCCGTCTGGTTAAATCAGTCGCTTAACTGGCCGCCTAGCCTGTTGATTGAACGCCGGCATCCAAATCAAACGGCTGAAGTACAACTAGCCAAGTCATTAAGCGCAACGTTTAACCACATGGCTGAACGTCATGTCAGCCGTCTGTTTTAAATTAGCCATTCAATTGGAAGCTTGGGCGGGTCGTTTAAATCGAAGAGCTTTTGTGTGACTGTTTAAGTGATTGGAATGTTCCAGGTTATTTTTTTATGACCACTTAGAACCAAAATGATGTCGCTTATAAGTGGTCATAAAAATAACCTGGAACCTACCAATCAAACCAAAACTTTTCACTATACGACGGTCCATTCAATACACCAAGTCGTTAAATGCTAAGTGAGTCTTGTTCAATTAACTATCGGGCGAGGCATTCAACTGGATGCCGTCGTTTAATCAACGGGCTAGGCATCCAGTTGAGCGAGTGATTTAACGAGACAGTAGCGACATATACACAATTTTGATGCTCACTGTATTCAAGAATCAGGCCTTTGGGCCTTCATTATGTATACTTCTAGTTTTAATGCTTCTAGTAAGTCATTTATGAATTTTTAAGCGTTGATCTCTCTATTTTTTTTATTTTTTTTTATAATGGCACTTGTGGTCATAAAGGTAATGTATGTACTAATAAAGCAAATTTTTTTCAGGCCCGGATTGTCGTACAATCCTGAATGCGGCGAATCCATCAAGCGCAATTGGTTTGAATTAGTTCAAAAGTCACAAGAGTTCAAAATAACACTGAATTTGGAAGAGTAAGTTTATTTAATAATTTTCCTATAGGTTCCTTGGCATTATCTATCATTTATGTCTTGTTTTTAACACTCACCTATATTATCTAGCCTAGCATATTAGATACAATTTACTTTCTATTGTGTTAAGCGCCGTCAAGCTGGTGGCGGACGAAAGGTTAACTGTTATGGTTACTATATAACAGAAATATAAGCTGAAACATACAAGCTCAAATTTTAATAGTTGTTTTCCGCCGGCAGAACGATTTAACCTTAGAAGTACTATCGAAAAATAAGAGTGAAACTTAATGCCCACTAATCTAGATACGGAAAAACAAGACCCCTTACGAATTATCGAGGCGTCCGGATGCATGCAGTATTTTAATAGGAATAAAACTCATTTTTAATCAAGATTTCATTTATTAAAAGTCAATTTAGAATAACATACGTCCAAAAGTACTTATTAAAAAAATCAATTTTTTAAGAAATTTGCGCACTTAACATGAAATAATAAAAAAAAACTTAATGTTAATTCTTCTCTTAAAAGTCGGTAGTACTTCAGCTTATAATTTTCGCACTTAATTTCATAAGCACGGTTTTAAGTCGATGGAGAAATATAACTTCGTAGACACGCATTGCCTCATTCACCAGCTTATGAACGTCCCACAGCTGGGCATAGGTCTACCTACATGGGAGAAACATATGAGGAAGTTGGGCCATAACAACTGGGACCAACGGCTAGCACACGATCTACTTATAGTAATAAAAATCTTGACAGTCACCTTTTAAGGACATGGCTAATTTCTACCTAGGTAACATATTTTATCACAAAAAATACCCGAAATAGAACGGAAATTATTTGACTCTCATAAGTGACATTAGCTGTTAGCTGTCATCATTGCAGTCTCTCAATCGATTTCTCAGTTTTACCCGGTTTTTACCTATGATGATTTAATAATGTTTGTTTTAGGATTATATCAAGTCAAACAAGCGCATTCATATTTTGGTGAACATGTTACAAAAAATAGCATTTATAATAATCGAAGTTAGTATAATTTGTACACTTTCTAATCATCATGCATTTCAATAAAACTGTTTTCGTTTGCTATGCCTGTCTGAGAAGTTATTTGGGATTTTTTTTTTAATCTATAGGTATTTAGCAAATTAAAACGATACTAAACATTAGTGTATTTATTTTATTTATTAAACATTAGTGTTCCTGATCGAGGAGTGGACTGTATAAATGAAACTAAGATGTGATGTGAAATGATGTATAATGGAATATTTACAATGCAATAAAATTATAAAACTAGAACTACCCGATTGACACTCGTACATGTATTCGGTATTGTGACACTGACTTAACATATAACAAAAAGCGGTCTACCATGGCGTCTAACCATGGTATAATCCAGCCAGTTGCCAACAATTAGTGTAAATGGAAATGGATACCTAGGCAAAGTCACTATGGAATCCTGGCAATGTGTTTTATATGATGTATGTTTGTTAGAAGAGTGTCAAATCTGGATGAAGAGATGCCGGCGGAGGCGGGGGAGGGGGAGAAGGCGGCGCCGCGGGAGAGGCTCGTGGCCACGCGGCGCGCCACCGTCCTCACGCACCACGACGAGTCCACCTTCAAAATACAGCTCACAGAGACAGAGATCTTCAACCACAGGTCTTTATTTCAAATACGCTTACTTACATTATTAAAATTGCTATGTCCGAAAAGGGCGACTGAGTATAAAGTGCCATTTTTATATTATGATCTATATATGTACACTTGGTCTGCAATAAACGATTTGTATTTGTGTGAATCTAGGCGGCCACACGTTGGGAAAATTAACTTGGTTTCAGATAAAAACTGTTTTCTACTTCGATTAAGATCAAAATTAGAAGACTATTTGATTTGTACGACTTTTTCTAATAATGCATAGTTACGGAGAAAACGGTCCTATTGTATTCTTATTGTATGGAAGTTAAACTTCAGTGAGAACATGTTGCTTCAATTTAAGTTATCTAAAGCTGAAACTCGTACTAGTTGATAGACCCAACATTAGTACATTTTACCTATAGACCACTTTTTATGTATATCTAGTAGAAGGTAGGCAAAGTATATATCAATTATAAATGGAGGGGTTAAAATATTTAAAATTATTCATTTGTTTACATAATTTTGTGAGACCATAAATTATTATGTTTCTTGAGAACTGTCAAAAGAAAAAAACTTTGTTATGTTAGTATTTGATAAGGTATAAACTGTGACGGTCACCATTTTAGAAAGCCTTATTAGAAAGGTTTTTGCAGCTTACATTCTGTAATTACCGGTTTTCTGTAAAAACCGCTATAAGAAGGGGACGGGACAAATATTCTATTTGAATAAAAGAAACTCTTACATCTGACACCGTTCATTGCGGCGGGTCTGCTTAAAATTAGCAGTGATCCCGTCATCTTGACGTAAATAAAAGATGGTGTCTTAGGTTTGGAATCGAAATCATCTTCCGACAGTTAGTTACAAAAGGTCTGATCTGCCATCTAGAAAAGTAAATTCCTACCCATAGACTTAATAAATAAGACTTAAAAGCTTATCAATAAAAAAAGGATAAAATAATTAAATTTAAGTAGGTGCTTATCCCCTAGAAACATATTTTTTAGAGTCGCTGCTTCTTTTTATTGTTTCTGGAAACAACTTAGCACCAACTTCATACCTACTAAAGGTTAATTATTTTGTCCTTTTCGGTATTTTGAAGTCTGTTTTAATTTTTGTATATATTTTTTTTACAGTTTTTACTGATAACTTTTTAAGGTCAAATCTAGATGGGTGACAGTCAGCTTATATCGTTTCATACTATCGTATTGTTTCACTAAAAAAGTCATAGGAAAGCAAAAATTCGCAATTTCTCATACATAGACGACTTGCTCATTCCAGTTATTTTGATCCGTATCGAATAAAATAAGAATCACGTAAATCGGATCAGAAATCTCGGCGTAATCTGTGTACATAAACAGTACATATAAAAAAAACATACCAACCGAATTGAGAACCTCATCATTTTTAAAGTCGGTTAAAAAACTTGTTTTGTTATTTAGATATATCTAATGATTCCATACGTTGTGGTCATTATCTGTAGGTAATGCTTACGTAACCTGAGTTATGTAGTTCTTGATAAACTAGTTTGTGTTTTGTAATGAGTTCATTTATTTTTTTGCAGTGCCTGTGAAACTGCGTCTATCGCTTCCGATCTGACCAGAATGTATGTATCTGACGAAGACGAGAAACCGGAAGTGATAATTCCGCCAGTTATCGATGTTTCACCTGTGATGGATGAGGTATCTTCTGATATAGAGAATCCCAGAGCCGGGAAGCGACCGCGAGTGCAATATTCTCCATTTTAATTTTAATTAGCTATAATTTAAGTTATTATTATAAAAAGGGTACAACCAAAGACAAAAATAGGTACATATCTGCTTTTGGCAGCTCAAAAACCTTATTGTCATCGATCTATAAATAACAGTTATGGTCTTTCATAATTATTTTACCTATTTAGGTACAAATTTTTGTCGTTGATCGTACATAATATTACAATATTGTACCATATATAATGTTTTTATCTACGAATTTTAACTGATGATGTCATAGACACAAAATTTTCATAATATATGACTAAACCATAACTTTATTAGAAATATAATAAATATGCATTTTTTATTTTTTGTATGGCATACCGTGCCTCTTAGCACTTTGTAAGTAAATGTGGTTCTATTTGTGAAAAATAAGTATTTGAGATTAATTAAGCAGTGTTCAGCCAGCTTCATAAAGATGTTACTGATCGATTTCGCAATTGCTTATGAAACGTAATGTATAGGTACCTACAACATTTTAATGCTGACTGTACAGCGCTTCTATTATAATGTCCCGCGACAATATTCGGATTTCCGAATGCTTTTGATTCCAAATATAAATTTTCAATTTTAATTTTTTTATCCTTTATAATAATTTGAATTTAGAACGAAATACTTTATTGTTTTTTGTTTTGATTAATATATTTTGTGTGAACTACAACTAATTTCCTGTTTTCACTTACCAACTCCTTGGTATTAACCAAGCAAGAAAACGAAAATATAAACTAAATAAAGCTTGTTTTTTTTTCGTATAATTAAAAGCCTAATAAATATATCCAGTTTGCCTACACCAAGAGCAAACAAAAGGCAACTGATAGCTACCCGATGACATACGAAACATGATGATTGCCTTGGGACATTAACAAAATAGAAGCATAAAGCCCGGTTCCGAAGCCGCACAATATCTAAACTGAAGTACAATACATCTCTTCCTCTCAATATAAGTGTATAAGAAAATAATAGCAGTAATTAGAACATACAAATTATGAAAAAAATTGAAACCTAAACCGCTTTTAAAGAACATGCACTATTTTAGAAGGCAAGCAGTGTGCTTCCTAAAACTTAATTTATCACGTTCTCTAATTAAGATCGCCAATTGAATCTTTCTAATGTCCGTTTTCACTAACCATTTCCTTGGCTTAAGTGATTCTTAACGACATTTGCCTCTTTCTATCTCCTTTAGATAGACTGAGATAAAAATCGCTAAGAGACTCTTAACGCTAAACAAACTTTAGTTGTTAGCGAGCATAAATACGAAATGATAAATAAGCTAGCTATCTTTTTTTCAAATATTAAGATAAAACGAGATTAACTGCACTTAAATTTGGATTTAGCGGTACGTACTTCAGAATCAGGCATTAGTATAAAAGTTGTTTTCAACAAATCTATTATGTAATCGGTAAATAAGTTTTATTGAGCCAAATTACCTACTTGTTTAATTGTTGTCAATGTCGATGTTTAATTTATTGAATGTTAGAAACATACATAGATTTATGTAACATTAAAAGAAGGATAGAATAAATAGATTGTATCAACTAGTTATTTGTTTTTATTGTGTTTAAAAAATTAACAATATCACTTTCAGCTATCACAATCGGAACCACGCTTGGTAGCGGCCCGAATTCGCCATGTGCTTCTAACATGTCTCCATCAACGGGTCATGCTGTAGTTTTTACTTGTTATTATTACACATCTAGTAACAAAATCAATATCTATAACAACATATAACAGGCTTATATAATTTAAAATTCAACAAAGTATCTCAAACAAGAATCAGGTACACACTATAAATAAAAAACAGACATCTTATTTTTATACGTTAATGGTAACCACTTGATTCGCCCACGTTACTGGACTGTTTGTTGAAATATTCCTTGATGGCTTGATCGTAACTTTTTGTTTCGTCATCACCGGCATTGCCTATATTACCGGAGTATCCGTTAAAGCCATTAGAATCGTAAGAACCGGGGGTGCCTTCGTATGAATAATCACCATCGTAATTATGGCCTTGGCCAGAGTTAGCACCTTCGTAGGACTGACTTCCTGATATCGGCCCGAATGAGTGCCCTTCTGAGGATGGCCCGAATGAGTGTCCTCCTGAGGATGGCCCGTTCTCTTGCACTTGATAAGAACCGTAAGCACCACCTTGTCCATCGTGCGTATTTCCACCATAGCCAGTTCCTTGTTCGTGGCTGGCCTTGGGAGATGCAATATGAGGTACTTTTATGATTTGTGGGACTGGCACGGGGTAAGGCTTGGCGACGTGCACTGGGTAAGGTACCTTCTCTCTTATCTTCACAGGATATGGCACTGGGATTTTGACTGCTACTGTTTTTGTGATCTTTATTACTCTAACAGGTGTTTCAGGTATTTCTACATGTTGTCCGAGGTCCTGAAGCTCCGTTTCATAACCTTCTACAGGAATTGTATGATGGGAGTCATGGGAAGCAATAGTGGCGTATGTGCAACAAAGTAATACTATTAATTTCTGAAACAAAATAGAATATTATATTTAAAAATGTTCATTAAAGAACTAATCTTGTGTGGACGTTTACACAATATGAAGCAGGTTTAGTTTAGTTATATATATATATATATATAGAAAAAGTAAAAGATACAATTCATTTCTAAACACCTAAGCTTTATCAATAATATCTGAATAGTAATAATAACTTAACACATGTGCCTGTCTACCTATTGTTTTACTATTTTGCAATGTAGGTATACAAATCGTAAGTAGGTAGGTAAACCCTGTTTAAATTATCCGAAGTTATGAAAAATGTTGTCTTGCTATTACGTAGTAGCCTCAGATCATAATATGATCATAATATGAACGGAGGTTATAGCAGTAGGTATTATATAATCAACGGTTGTCCCAGTTTCCGCGTGAATAAAATACGCGACACAAAATAAAAAAGTAAAAAAAACCAGATCAACTATCTACTAACCGGAAACTCCATTGTGTCGCGGGTGAGTGTACGTCCGCGGCGCTGCAGTTAAAAAACTATCTGGTGGCTAGTGTATCGAGGACCTTATATATGGCGCATTCTCTTGCAGCGAGAGACGGGCAAGTACCCGTCTAGCCACCCAACCGACCGATTACTTTCTTCATTTGGCGTGTAGCGCTCACTTGGAAGCTTACAGTAGCTGTAATTACATTTGCATACATAAACCATATTAGTTATCTATATACTATCTTAGGCAACCCGGTGGCCGAGTGGTAACTATAGGCTACTCGGTCAGGGGTCCCGGGTTGGAATCCCGGCAGGGGCAGTTTGTATGGTGAGTGACATTTGTTCACGAGTCATGGAGGTTTGTTGCAAGTTTATTTAATATTTTATTATTGTTTATATATCACTATCAATATTTCTCCGTTATCTAGTATCCATTACACAAGCGATTCCTGCTTTGGGCAAAATAAAATAGATGCGAGTCTATGAATATATTGTATTAGGTGCCCGCGACTTCTTCTGCGTTATCCCACGGGAACACTTTTCCTGTATAATAAAAGTAACCTTTGTGATAGTACAAATATTAACAGTGGCAATTTTCATTCAGGTATTTTTATTCGTGTTTTATTCTTGTTTGGCTTAGTCTTTAATGCCGGCTGTAAGGGTGTAACTTTCTCGAAATTGAAGGCAGATGAGTGCTGGTGACCTTAAACACGACTTGTTTTGAAATCGCCAAAAAAAACACCTATTTCATACTAATATTGCTTATATGAAACCGCTGTTTGTTTTTCGCAATTTGGATTTTTTTTAGCAAGTCCTGCATAGGATGACCTTAGACTATAAGAACAAGAGGATCACTAGCAGCACCTTCGTTTTCGAGAGCGTTTTGTTTTACACCCTGCATGTAAGAAGTATTTGTACTTAAAGGTACTTATGAAATTACTAGGCATGGGCGGCATTTCATCTTAGGCCCCAGGATGACAACGCACCTGCAATATCAAGTAATTTTTCCTTAATAATGCAGGTGTCTATCGGCGGCGGTTACCGCTTACCATCAGGTGGACCGTCAGCTTGTTTGTGATCTAGTTGTATAAAAAAAATCATTTAGGTTCAACAATAAGGTGCAACACATTGTTAAGGATTATAAAATCTCATTTTATTTTTTAAAAGACTGCAATGTATAAGACGTAGAAGTCTCTATAGACTGAACAAGAATAAGACCATTAGCGTAATAGAATATTTTACTGTCCCTCCTGTTTAAGCATTTCCATACCTTTTTTAGTAGAAGTTAGAACTATAGGTATTGGAATATTCTGGCCCCTAAGTTCCTAGCATGTGTAGCATCAAGTAAACTCATTCTAAGACTAATCCAAGTAATTAATTTATGTTACTCATTTTAGGTTTTGCCATTCAAATATTTAAAGGGGCAAAAATTTCAAATTTCTGGAACCACAACGTGGGATTGTATCTGATTTATAGATTAAGGTTACTTTTTTCTTACCTAAAAATACCCGTTTCCTCCAGCTCCTACTATGCTCTTCTACTGGCAGGAGCAAGAGAACAAATTTATTCTTTCCTCGTTCCTCCAAAATAATTCCCGTGGTACCTTCCAGGGACTATCACAGGGACCATGGGGAAAAAAGGGTATGAAGCTCTAATGGCCCAAATAATAATAATATTCCATTATAATAGCCATTACTGGCACATATTCCCAAACCGCCATTGCAACCAAATCAGGTCTCCTAATAGGTAAGATATAAGTTTTATTAAGTCATTACTTGTGTAGGTGATTGGGTTTTTAGTTTTTTACAGGGTAAATAGACATCGGGCGAGGAAAGGTCCAAGGCGCCACGACCGTATGCTACTCTGTAACCGCTTACCATCATACCGGCCGCTTTGTATGACCACCCTTAATATTAAAATTAAGTTATTTTTGATTTTTTTTGTTTTGAAATCATTTTAGTGTTTTTTTTAATCTATCATGAGGTATTCGCAGTAGTTAGGCCGCGATCGTAAGTACCCCACTCTTCCCTACCTGATTCTTTTTTCGTTTGAATAGTAGTTACTTACTTTATTTTCTTATTTAATTAGAAGTATTTTACTAGGCGGTAGACCCGTATGTAGGGTCGTCTGGGTAGGTAAGGTACCACCGCCTTTCTTATTTCAGCCGTGAAACAGTTCGCTGTGTTTCGGACTGAAGGCAAAGGTAGCCAGTGTAATTACTGGACATGGACGGCATTTCATCTTCGGCCTCAGGATGACAATATCAAGTGATTTCCCTTGCAGGTGTCTGTAGGCGGCGGTAACCGCTTTCCATCAGGTGGGCCGTCAGCTTGTTTGTCATCTAGTTGTATAAAAAAAAGTCAAGCGGTACTCCTGGCGTTACAAGCGCCCAAAGGCTAACCTTACGTCTTTCCATCAGGTGGGCCGTATACTTGATTGCCACTGAGCGAGGATTGGAAGCGGCCAAGAAAAATCATGAATTTTATATACATAGAAACAGGCAGTGACGCGCACAGAGCCACTGAGCCGGGCTGGCCGGTGCGGTCAGTAATTTGCGCGTACGGTATGTACATAGGTTGCGGCCCGTAGGCATAGGCGTAGCTAGGGGGGGCCAGGGTGGGCCGGGCCAACCCTAGAAAGCTGTGGGCCCACCCTAGAAAAATACTCTTCCTCATACATAATATAACTTCATCCTTGATTACCGAAACCGAAAACCGTCTTCAAACAAAAAGCTAAAATAATTACCTACGCCGCCGACATTTTAAGATGTGTTGAAGGAAGAAGCTGAAAAAGAATAGTATAATAGGATAGGATAACTGAAATCTTATACTTGATAACTATTTAAAAAGTTGCGCATTCCTTGACCTTGACTTGACTAACGTGGCCGGTTCCCTAGCTACGCCAATGGCCGTAGGTATATCAACGTATATAGAACACTTGTATTTTCTAGCGACCAGTACCTACCAAGACCGGCGCCTGGCGACAGTGGAAGGTAGATAAGTAGTAAGAGGAAGTATTTCGAGATGGAGATGGTAACAATGCGACCCGTGTGCCAGGGAGCCGCACGGATGGCCGCATTAAAAACTGTAGACCAGAGGATCCGTCTGGGTCGTGCCTGTGGTCTTGGTCGGGTCGTAGTCGCTTAGAGCGCTCGCGTCCTTAGCATTGTAAAAAAACACGTAAGAAAATATATCTTGTAGAGGCCTAAAGTCTACTCATCAAAAATAATAAATATGGGATAAAAAATAAATAAATTAGAAACTAATACTTTTTATTAAAACAACTGTTACATAAGCTTTAAAATAATACATTTTGTTTAAACTTTCATTCGATCTGACAGAACTCTCACTATGGACCCAGGGCCTCCTATCGTGTACGCCTTTTCATGCCACAACAAGAGATGACCACTGGAACCTTCTGATGGGTACTCAAATCCTCTATATATATACTTCATAAGAATATCAACATCTTCTCTTGAAAGATTCCCAACAACTTCTTCAATTTGTGCAGATTTAATTGCAAGAAGAACTTTTAAAGTCAAGGCCAGTGCATTATCCTGTAACAAAAACAATTTTAAGTGCTTTCTCAAGATGTAATCTATCTTTTTGCCACATCTAAATCGGTTCAGCAGATTAAGAGTAAAAACATAACAGATAAGACAGACATTTGCATTTATGATATTAGTATAGATGCAAAAGGAATACTGTTATTTTTTCACTATCCAGTTTAATAGACTTATTACAATTTAGATGAAATTTGGTTTGGGGAGCTTTTGGCGTGACAATTGACATTCACGCGGGTGGGGCCACGGTCAAGCACTAGTATACAAATATACATTATGGGCCTCATAAGAAGGCTCTAAATCACCGAAAGGGTAATGGAGGGAGCTATGCTTGGTGTTTCTCTGCGTGATCGAATCAGAAATGATGAGATCCACAGGAGAACTAATGTCACTGACACAGCCTAAAGAATTGCGAGTCTCAAGTGGCAGTGGGAAGGCCACATTGCTAGGAGACGGATGGCCGTTGCGCGGAAAGATCTCGAGTGGTGGCCGCGTACCGGGAGACGTACCGTTGATAGGCCCTCCACATAAGGTGGCCCGACAATGTGGTAAGGGTTGCGGGAAGCCGATGGATGAGGGCAGCACAGGGCTGATCAGGTTGGAGATCCTTGGGGGAAGCCTATGCCCAGCAGTGGGCGTCTCTCGGCTGATATGATGATGATGAAGTAAATAATGATTGTTCCAAACCAAACCAGGACAAGACTTTTGAGGTGTGGTGGAAAACTACTGATTATCTTATTAGCTTTTTGACAACTAAATAAATTACATACAAACCTTAAAAACCTAACCTAACCAACCTTAAAAATATAATTGATCATCAAACATTATGATTGGTTATCAAAATACCTTGAAATTAACAATGTAGACCAATTATTATTTTTGATGACCATGCTAATATTTTTTTGTAGAGCCTTTAAATTTCCGCTTTCTTATTGCCCTAAAAAATTGTTACTAGAACATTTGCAAAGTTAATCAATAAATTCTATCTTACCTTAACTTGTTGGTTGGGCGATCCCATGGGAGCATTATTCAACACCAGTCTGAGGGCCTCAATATACTTACCTGTATATAAGATGTTAAGGATACTAATATTATAAAGGTACTCATGTAAAATCATACAAAGAATATTTTTTAAAGATTTTCAACATGCTTTGTTTTTTGGTGGTGATATGGTGAACCTGCTTATCTATTGTCTGGTACGTCATACTACAAATCAAACATTTGTCATACCACAGGAAAAAATCTCACCCACACAAATTTTCAGTCTGATTTCAATTAAATGAGGCAGAATGAATCAATCAGTGCAGATGCAAGGCTTTTGCTAGAATTTTTATATTGTTTATAATTTCATTTTTAAATAGCAAAATAATAAATAAAAATAAATATGAAAATTTGTTGTTAAATAAATTTAAACATTGAAATGTAAATAGGTATAGCAAAGTTGGATGGTCGGTTGGCCTTAGTTCTGCTTCATGTCCTGTTTGATAGGTATTTTTAAATTACTTATGTACATACATAATCCATTGACGTAGCAAGAAATAAGAGGGATTAGTAACATGTAAGGTAGTAAGAGATCAACAGTCTGACTTAAAATTGTAATTTTTGTTACTATCGCATCGAGAGTTTTTTTATATATAAATGGTTGATTCATTTGAGTATTAAGTCGTGGTGCAATAATCCCTTATGGTATTGAAAAGGATATTGATTTAATAAAGCGCAAACTTCGCTTTCATCAGGTCCAGTTGGTGCAGCTTGTTCAGCTTCGTCATCTTTGAAATTATCTTCATTATATTGATCAATATCAATTTTACGAAACGCGGAGCTTGATGTATTTTTAGCCATTTGAACTTAAAATATGTTTAATTACCTAAAAGGCACAAGCGTTTCTTTTTTTTGAAAATTTAAAACTTTTATGTACTCTTTATTAACAACAAAACAATGGTAGGCCCAGCCCCTTTTTATGATGGATCACAGATTAGAAAGAGTACGACGATGGATGACACAAAAGATGATTTTTTTTTAAAATTTATTTAAGGCATTGGCGTGAGAGCCATCAGCCAAAATGACACAACGGATGACCTATGGGACCATAGATTAGAGATAATGTATGAGACGGTGACGGGCGTAGTTTTTTTTCTGGGTTAATTCTCCCTATAAGGGGAAGGCAAGGGGAACCAATGCCCATGCAGGCATGTATTTAGTATTTCTTTATTTCTTCTTTAATTGCATTAAAATGCTAGCGTAACACATTTCAATGCTTCTTGGGAGTATTTGGCACAAAATATATGATGACAGTCACTTTATGTACAACTTGATGAGGTGGATAACCAAAAAAAAGATCTCATCGTATTTCACACCATAATCACTTTTATTTTACTTAGTAACCTTTTAGTTGGTACATCAACACAAAGACTTTGTAATAAAACAACACCACTTTTATAACACAAAGTTCGCTCTGACACAATTTTTAATTATTAAAATAAAAATCTTGACCGACGTCATTAAAACCCGCCAAACACCCCTTTTTTTTGTTCAATCTCCCTGTAATGGGAAGGTGAAGGGAAATAATGCCCATACAGCCATGTCTTAAGTATTTCTTTATTTCCTTATTTATTGCATTGAAATGTTGGTGTAATTTGACGCGAAATATATTATGGCAGTCAGTCATGAATTCATGATGTTATTGGATGATTACCACGAAATAGTTTTCATCGTCCTTCACACCATAATAACTTTTAGTCTATTATTCCTTTAGTAAAAGTGTTCTGTGATGTAACGTCAACACAAATTGGTTCATAAAACTACACCAATTTTATAACACAAAGTTCTCTCAGACACAATTATTAATTATTGTAATAAAAATCTTGACTGACACCACCACCAAATCCCGCCAAACACTCCCGCACTGAACGCTGGAATGTTTGCGTCTCATAACCTCTCAGAACAATATGGTTTGCGCTCAGGGTTTGCGTACTAGGGACCGTAAGGTAAATGTCAAAGTGTCATTTTGAAAGGCTCCGGTCCGAAAACCGCTAAAAATAATTATCAGCGATATTAGCGCGCTCAAATGAGTCCCGAAATGCTGTAAGCGCGCTAACATTAGCCCCTGGCTGGGAAACCGCGTGACGTCAACGATGACATCATAGCACACTTACAGCGCTAATGCTCTCGAGGAAAATCACAGTAAGCCAACTGTCAAACTGTGGTTTGTTTATTTATTTGAGGTTATATAAGGTAAGCGGAATTGTTGGTGTCCAGAAAAGAGAATTTGTATTGTAATTATGAATTCACAAACACAAAAGTAATACTCAGATGACACTGTTTTAGACTCGAATAATCAAATGCAATAGTATTCTTCTTCTTCTTTTAATAATGGCAATGGTCCTAATTCTGGTAAACACATGCTAAGTCTAAATTATATTGAGTATTGAGTATTGAAATTTAAGTTCAGTGCATTTGTTTCTATCACAAGGAATACGACAAGGATGGTTGTCATATAATTTGACATTTAGATACGTGCGTTCAATTATCGACCTTAATGAACGTTCTAAAATGCAGTGTTTAGGAGGCACCTCCGTACATGCCGTCTAAAATTGTCTATGGTTTCTATGAAATCTATCTAAATTTATGTGACAGCTCTAAACAGATTCTTGCTATCTTTTTACTATGACTTATTGCGAGAAAGAGATATACTGTACTTAAATTTAGAATTAAAGTGTGTTCCCAGAATAAGGCCCAATGTGTTTAACTTAACAATAACAATTCTGCCAGCCCAAAATGCAATAGTACCTATTGCTAAGAAATTTGACATTTGACGCTAAAAGTTCGAAATCGTGAGTACGCTGAAAGGGTTGTGAGCCAGCACTTTTATCGTGCATTAAGATGGACGATTGTAATAATTAGCGCTGTCAGCGCTGTAAGCCGTTTCGGACGTAGACAGTTTCGGACCGCAGCCAAAGTGTCAGTTGTGAAAGTGACATCAGGGAATATCTGTGACATGAAAGAAAATTGAGGAATTTGTCAAATTTCACAAAGAAATCGTCCCAATAGTGCTTTAATTTCAGTTTAATTTTTGCATTAATACTGTGCTTTTTCGAATATTTTTTTATCACACAAAAAGTATAATCAAAGTTATTCCTCTGTATAATCGGACGCTTCAAATTTTACCACGATGACAATGGGTGATGAACTGCCTGTAACTTCTTTGGTTTTGCCAGTTCTCATACGACCTGTTTTAACACAGGTATTTATTACTTTTTATCCATTTTTCATGCCACACAAAGAGTTATTTAATCGAATATGATACTCTCCTTTGTACCTATACCAGCAAAACATATTTTCAAATTTGATATAATTTGATTAATTTACACACACTATTTGTAGTTTGCTGTCAACATCACACAATTTGTTTCATTGTAGCTGCTTCAAGCTACACTACAATGAAACCACTACAAAGAAACAAATGGCTTCTTTGTGAACCAAATGTACCTAAAAACATCAGATATTTTATCCACTGGCACTTGTCATTTGAGGTAGCAGATAAGGGGGCAGAGCTAGCTTCATTACAGTGGAGGATAGCTGATTCTACAGTGAAATGTATGAAAATGTGTGTCTTTTTGGAGACTGTCTGGAAACTATCTGGAACTAATAGTAGTTCCAGATGGATGGATGTGACTTAACAGGATATCAAATTGTGTCTTCAAAAAGATACACATGGCATTCAAGGAAGTTTGCTGTTGATTTCTCATTGAAATTTAAACATAACTTAAGTATTTCAGATTGAAGAAATCTTCTTTTGAAATTATTATTTAAAATATATATTTGTTTCAGTTGGAGAAGTATGATTTAGGAGCATCCCAAACACTCAGAGCTGCTTTGACAAAAGCTGAGGCAGCTGTGCCAGGTCTCAACTATGATTTGGTGGCAGGCATTATGCGGAGAGCTGATATACCTGTTAACATGAATGAGAGCTTACTTCGTCTTCAAGGAACTCTTACAGAAACTGAATGTAACTGTAAAAATATTTATTTATTGTTGTGTTTTATTATTATCATCACTTGCTGCACTAGGATCATGCATGGGGAGAGATAATGAATAAAGATGAAATAAAATTATTGGAGATAGGATACCACATTAAATTGTCTTATAAAATGCTAATATTGCAATGTTACAACTTTAGGCGAATGTAGAGTTATTACTTTTTCACACTTAAACCTTATAATTATGAAATAACTATATTGAATAATCTTCAAAGTAAATTAAAATTTTAAAGTATAAGAAATTACCTACCAGGTGCTGATCTTCGTCTAAACAGGAGTGAAGAACCTTTTCAAGAGTTAAATAAGAAATCAACATCATTGAAAAAGATCTTAAGCCGCATTCCTGATGAAATTACTGACAGAAAAACATTCCTTGAAACTATTAAGTAAGTTTAATCATTATTTATAAATTCATATACACACAATATTTAAAAGTTGACAATTTAAGATAATTCAAGTATTGATTTTAATTAATGTAGACACTGTTAACAGATAATTCTTATCATTTTTATGTTACAAAAAATTATGTAGGTAAGGTAGGTAGGTTAACTTATAAATAGTTACATATTTGTATATAAAACCTTGTGTTTTTAATTAATGAATAAAAGAGAAAATGGTTGATATTTAATGTTTCTTAAATATTGATTGAAACATTCAATATCATCCATTACATTTTTCAAGCTTTTTAATTTTTTATGACCCTTACACCTAGCAAATTGTTATTTATTTTTCCAGGGAGATTGCATCTGCAATCAAAAAGCTTCTTGATGCTGTAAATGAAGTTTCTACATACACTCCAGGTCAAGGCAAACAGGTGTTAGAGCAGAGAAAGAGAGAATTTGTCAAGTATTCCAAGAGGTTTTCTAATACTTTAAAGGAATATTTTAAGGAAGGGCAGTAAGTATTGTCTTTAGTTAGGTAATATACTTCATTCCGTGACAAAGATTTTTAAAATGATATATTATGTGTTTTCAACAAAATTTTTGGGAAATGTTATTTCTAATGTGAACCCTTTTCCATTTCAATAATGGTTTTTTTTTCAGGGCAAATGCTGTGTTCGTGAGTGCTCTGTATTTGATACATCAAACAAACCAAATTCTGTACACTGTCAAGAGCAAGTCAGAGTGAAATTTATCAGTATTATAATCTATCACTTAATTGTTACATTATTTATGTTATTCCTTTGTTTATATAGGTTGGTGTATTGTTTATTAAAAGTACTAAAAGTGTTAACTTTTTAACTAAGTATCTGTAGTTGAATTTGGCTAAAAAATTATTGTGTTTAGGTACTCAAGTACAGTCAGAGTAAAAAGTTTAAGATTTTTACAGTTATTATTACTTGAAATAATTCATGATCCTGTGAAAGGTTTTTGACCCATGACCTTTCACAATTCTTACAATTCGTGTACGGAAAGGTTCTCAAAAGTACATACTACTGACATACACTTAAAATTAACTGTGTAATGTTAGAAATCTATACAAAAATGTTTTAAGTGAGACAAGATTAGGCGAGATCTTTTATTTTTGCGACAATTACTCGAAATAAATGTAAAATCATTTTATTTCATTCTGCAAATAAATTATTTAATTTGAAAAGGTAATATTAATGTACTAGAATATATATTTAGAGGTATTAACAGTCCTCTCATTGAGAAATAATAGTATGACAATATTTTTAATTGTGAGATACTATAAGTCTGTTTTTCAAAGTTTTTTAAAGAATGCTAGAAGCGGCTAGAACAGTCTGGTTAAGTTTCACTATTTGTCTTCGTATATGGACTCTTCTTAGCACTTCAGATCAAGTCGTGTTAATAGTATTGTCTTACATTTTCGCGAGCACTACACATTTGAAATAAAACCAATTTACCGGATTTAACTCGCGTTTAATTAGATGTTACATTATTATTATTCACCCGACGTTTCGATTACTTTACAGCGATCGTGGTCACGGGAAGACTGAAGATGTCAGTTGTCTTTGATAAGTTTTAAGTTAACTACCGTCACTTTGTGTTATATTTTGAGCGGTCCGAATTACGCATACGGAGCTCACGGTGTCAGTTTT
This sequence comes from Nymphula nitidulata, assembly GCA_947347705.1. Classification (NCBI taxonomy): domain Eukaryota; kingdom Metazoa; phylum Arthropoda; class Insecta; order Lepidoptera; family Crambidae; genus Nymphula; species Nymphula nitidulata. The sequence continues at coordinate 15,054,917 of OX374618.1, read as the reverse complement.
TTGGGCAGTGTGAGGACGGGCTTGGGACTTTATTATTCGAATGTTGGGATCCCAAGCTGGTGGTACACTCCAACCATCTTCTCTATTGAAATTAGGATGTTTTTTGATTTCAATAGCCTCACGTAACATTCTAGGAATGAAACGGTGTTCTTTGGCGAGGATCTGGGGCTTATCAAATCTGATATAGTGATTGGGTCCGTCAAGAGCGTGTTCACACACTGCCGACTTCGTTTCGCGCCTGTGTTTTACGTCTGCTATATGTTCTTTTACCCGGGTGCCTATGCTTCTCTTTGTTTGACCTATGTATGAGAGGCCGCAGTCACAATCTAACTTGTATATGCCTGCATCTTGTAAGGGGATATTGCACTTGACAGGTGGTAGGAATTGGTTAATCTTCTTCGGCGGCTTGAAATAAGTTTTAATTGAAGCACGCTTCAAGATGTTGCCAATCTTGTCAGTGACACCTTTCATATATGGTAGTACAGCAGGTTGACGTTCGACTGTGACAAGTTTCGCTCGGCTACTATGACTTTGGCGTGGTATTTGCAGTTTGTTGTCCCGCAATACGAGTACAATACATGCTTGACATGATGTAGCTCAGCTGTCAGGTGTTGGTTGTCACAGATGCCGCGCGCTCTCTGAAACAAAGATTTCCCTACGGTAGACAACTGACTGGGGTGGTGATGAGAGTCACCATTGAGGTACCTATCAGTATGGGTTGCTTTACGAAATATCGTATTGGGTGAATAATAATAATGTAACATCTAATTAAACGCGAGTTAAATCCGGTAAATTGGTTTTATTTCAAGTCGTGTTAAGTCAAATTCCGTGCTATGTTTAAAATAGTCCTCTTTTGCTTAAAATATGTCGTTTTTATTTGTGGTCCTCGGTTCAATACAACTACAGATCCTTAGGTATAATGTATACATAAATTATGTCTGTAACTTTAAGTCAAGTATAGATTACAGTGCATCAAGTGTAACAGTTGCACTACGAAAGTTGCCTCTAAAACGAACGGAGTAAGGGCAGTCTCACGGTCTAACCGTTACGCTTCAAGTGCTGTCGACTGTACATAATATTCACTAGCAAGTTATAATTGTGTTGTGACTGTAACATCAATAATAAATCGGTATTAAATAAATTATACACGGTAGTTGCGGTCAATACGACAATAAATTAAAACATGGGCTATATTAGTTCATAGATCATTTGCCACTGTCAAAAAAATCTTTTTCATTTGATAATTTCATGACATCTGTATGAAATAATATAACGTTGGCTGCTTTATTTCATGAAATGTCATGAAATTATTAAATGAATAAGATGTTTCTGAAAGTGGCAAACCATTTCTATGAATTAATGTAGCCCACATTTTAATTTTCTTTTATTACTTTATAAATCGCTGGAACCCTATTATATTATTAGTATTATTAGTTAGGGTTTTCAGTAATTTTCATAAATGTTTAATCATTAGCCACAGACAACTACAAATAATAAACAAAAATTATAATAATAAAATACTTAAAATAAAGTTCGTAGTGTGCTGCCCGAGCCTAGCGGCATCAGTTCTATCTGTATCACATACAGGTTTATTCCTAGTTCAGGGTCAGTGTTGGTTGGGCCCGGCCAGAGCACTATTTATAATTGTAATATATTATTAAGAAGAAAAAAAAAATCAACTAGTTGCGTACTAATTTACTCTGTACTCTGTAATTGATTGGCGTATTGACAGCACCATCCTGTATATTTAGTTATTTTAGAAATATATAGAAGCAGTCAGGTGTCAATTGGAAGTTGAAATATTAAGAATTTGGATTTAAAAAATATAGAACTAATTATCATTTCTAAAATTATGTACCTTCTTTGTTCATAATATTTACTATTACTAAAAATAGTGGTAGGCAGTATGCTGTTAGCATACAAGAGGTAGATACCATGTCTGTTGTACAATTAAAGTAAATATACATATTAGATAAACAGGACCTTAGTGTTCATGGCTTAAGGATGCATTATCTTAATTATAATAAAAACTATTTTCCAGTCAAATATTTGTTTTTGTTAATATTTTGAAATAAGAGCCTTTAATTGTAACAATGCTTATATCTATATTAATCTTTGTAGATGTAATTTTATCATTATCATCATCCCTTTACCAGTGGGCAAAAATACTATGGTTTTATCAAAAATTCAAATTTGTTTAATTAACTTTGTACTATACTTACCTACATTTTGTGTTTTTGACAGAACTATTTGTATGAAGTTATTTGAAATTTATTTTGAATATTTGATAACACCATAGTATTCATATGACTATGTCAACATGGCTAGGTGCCCGCGTGTTATCCTTTGTGGCCTAAAGCGGTTCAAGTAGCAACCGGGACCAACGGATTAACGTGCGATCCGAAGCAGGGAGGGGCTCGAGATTAGAAATCTATGGCGAAAATTGCTTTGTTTTCCTAATCGAAACCAAAGCGCTCTAACCACTCCGCTAGACTCCACTAGATTAGTTAAGTACACCTACCTACAAACATTAGGTATTCAGGCTTTTTATATCATATTTCTATACTAACTCTATGTTTACAAATAACTACTTATTATATATTTACAACAATCGATATCGAGCACCCCACGCTTTTTTACAATCAAATTATTTTTCTTTTCCTAACTTTATTTTTATTTTAGAATTTTTGAAAATTATTGAAACATATTGATGAGTTAGTATACTTTTTATAACCGTTGAATAAAATATAAATTATTTTTTTTTCTGATTTTTAGTTCGATTTGCTATTAAAGCGTGTTTTTTAAGTTTTTTAAACTATATTTTATTTTTCACTTTTCAGTTCGATTTGCTATATAACCGTCTTTAATATGTAAAGATGTGTTAACAGTTGCATCTCGATAGAAAACATATTCAAGGATTTCTATGTTGCCAACATCGTTTGCTCTCACGCAAAGGACCTGTATTAAAATCACTAATCCTGGCAATCCTAATCAGGATAATGAGATAAGCTTATCAAAATATTGTATTGTCGGTGGTCGTTGATAAGTCTACAACATTTGATGTAAATCTGATCACTTGAAGTGGGGCAAAATAGAGCCCCAACGAGTCCGTTACATACCTACATACAAACAAACAAACATACAGGTAAAACTAATAAAAGCGTGTTAAAATGACCCCCTCCCCCCGTGATCCTTCTTCATCGTAGTACAGGTTGAAGGTTCACAGTTTCCCTTATCCTAATGGCCTGTATACGATATGCCCGCCTGAGCTCTACTTGCTGTCGACTGTACCTACCTAGATGATGATAGCATTAATTAGTTATATACTTTCTATGATCTGAGCGTGGGTAGGTATATCAATTTGTTTTATTTGAATTTAGGTATACTTATATAAATTGTTTTACGAGGAAGAAATTTTTATTAAAATTAAAAAATATATTCTTACACTCACACCCATTACCTAACCTTAATTAAGTATCAATAAGATGTTGTAATCATACAAACGTTTTATACAAACATCTGCCCCTACCGGGATTCGAACCTGGCACCTCTGATTTAGTAAACAATTAAAATAGCACTAAGATAAAGTGCTGAATGGAATTAAACTATCTCATATAAATTTTGTGTATACTTTTTGATAACAGACATAATTTAGATTTTATAGAGATCCCCATTTTAAGAAATCCCCTTTTGAGAAATCCCCATTGTGCGCCTAAAGGATTGATACGTACCTAACTATAGAGATCCTAGTTAGAAACAGTTAGAAACCTAATTTGAAACACTTAGTAACTGAGTAGAAACAGTTTTAACAGCCTCCTCTGTGGTCTATTGGTTGAGATCACCTACTTTAGATCTAGACGTCCGGGGTTCGATTCCCATGTTGGTGGTAGGACTTTTCTAAGTCCACCTGGCTAGCTGCCACCGCCTCAACTAAGTCCTCCGACACAACAATAATGTTAACACCATGGTTGAGATCCGGCAGTTGAAGGTATGATATAGCCAGTTCCTCTGTGGTTGAGGAATCCGGGTGTAGCGCGCTTCCATCGTGGGCCTTATCTTCACTTACGATCAGATGAGATGAAGGTCAAAATCTACCCTGTTAAAATACAGTTAGGAACCCAATAAGTAACCACCTTATACTAAATAGGATTCTTAATTGGAGAGAACAAGCAGTATTGAAATTGAATTGTTTTCAGTTATGAATCAAATTATAAACAGGAACCTAATTAGAAAGCACCTTACAATAAATTGGATTCTTAATCGGAGAGAACACGCAGTATTGTAGAGTTGAATTTTATTGAGTAACGCGCCAAAAGTAGCCTACGTCTTTTCTCACGATGAAATCTATCGCTAAGCCATATTTCATCTAAATCGATTTAGCGGCTTAGGAGAGAAAACGTAACAGATCGACAGTTACCTTTGCATTTATAATTTGATGACCGTCTGGTCGAGCGGTCTGTAACCCTTGCTATACAGGCTACTCGGTCAAGAGGTCCCGGGTTCGAATTCCGGTAGGAGCGAATGTTTGTATGATGAGTACGAGCATTTGTTTACAAGTCATGGCTGTTTATATGTTTATTTAACATATTTCTAATATTTATTTACATAGTATTAAAATTATTTCTCCGTTATCTAGTATCCATAACACAAGCTCAGATAATTGGTGAGTGTATAAAAAAGTGCTTATAATATTTATGAATAAATTCATTGTGTTGTTTTTATAATAATTTCAATAAATTTTTAAGCCTACACGGTTTAAAAATTTATCGCCTTTTGGAAGCAGACCAATCGAGGCCGATCTAACTCACAAAATAGGATTCCCACTGTTCTACCTGCGATTACACCTAGGAAAAAGAGCATAATTATAGGAATAATAAGGAATAACCAACAGTAACATTAACTATAGTAAGTATGATAGTAAATAAAACGAAAAATACCTAATAGGTAGTATCAGTCAAACGTCAATGTGTTTAGTTATTGCCCGCTGCTTTTGCTATAAATAACAGGTATGTACTTAGATGAATAACATCTTTCGTTCACAGCTGTCGCTGACAAGTAGGTAACATCATTTCACAGTAGTCGATTGTTCGTGGGAACTGGTGTTAGGAATGTTTTTGGCAGTTCCACTTTGCTAGCTGGTGCCGGTGTGAGAGGCTGGTAGAATGATTTCGTGACCGCGTTTAATGGGTCATGAAGCCTGCGTTGTGATTCGTCTCGTCGTGCGACCGCGGACAATGGCTGGTCGTGCCTTTTGGCCTCGACGCGCCGCCTCTGCCCGCGACACTTGACACAGGACCCCACGTCCCACGACCTCCACATATTTCCGCGTCCAACTTTTTTACCTCTGAAACGTGCACTACGATTCAATTTCATTGAGTCCGGTAAAAACGCTGACTTCAAATGAGGTTCCCAAAAGTTGAAAGAAATAATTTTTTAAAGATTAAAAGCTAGAAAATATTTTTAACCCTCAGCACAGCATGACAGCATTACAAGCCTAAAAAAGACATAATTTAATGTATATAGCTATCAATGTAAATTATTTTCTGACGCAATATTAGTACAGCTCTGGTGGTTCCGGGTTCCGGTACCAACCCTACTTCTTTAATCCGGTACCTAGTAGGTTTTATATTGTTTGAAATCGCGCGTCGCAAGTGATGAGCGTACCTAATTTTTAGGGTTCTTCTTGTTTCATAATGTGTCGTGCGTAGTCGCTCTCTTCGAAGGTCGAAGAGAAGACAGAATCGAATGTGAAATTGTGAACACATATTTCGAAGTTTGAACGATGTGTTCACATTCGATTCTTCATAGATTTTCTTTCTGCTTGGTCGAAGGCGACGACGCCTCAATAAAGAAAAAGAAATGGAAATAAAAATATAATGTTTCTTTTCTTTTTTTATACTTATAGTAGTGGCTTAGGTGACTCTTTTCGACCATTGTCTTTTTTAGATATACTGAGCTAAAAATCGCTAAGACACTTAACGCTCAGCAAATTTTAAAGAAAACTAGCATTAGTTATATGTTGGTTAGGGATTAAATAAAATAATATTTTTTCATTGAAAAAATATAAAATTTAAGTTTAAAGATATAGAATATTTTATTATGTAACACAGAAGCCCGGACTAGGATAACTATGTATTATCTAAATATATAAGGACTTAGATAACTATATTATGTATACAGGTTGGCACATTTAAATCAGCCAGTAGGTATAGGAAAGTCTGTAACTATAAGACATGCGAAAATATCTTTTTAGGAACCATGTCATCGATTTTAGTAATAAGAAAAACTGCATTCATACATTCAAAAACGTATCTACCTATACTCGACTCGGGAATCGAACCCGGACGTTTTGAAAAATAAAACTAACACTATTTCTATTTAGGTACTTATGGATTGTGTAGGTCTTAAGCAGTAAACTTTATAATGAAACATGATGTCTAAAATGAATACCTAAAATGCAAAGTTTTTATATCCTTTAAATGCAGTTTGCTGAGTACATGTTTTTTTTTAAATGTATACATTTAAAAAAAACATGTACTCAGCTCAGGACCCGGACGTTTTGAAAAATAAAACTTACACTATTACTATTTAGATATCGATTGTGTAGGCAGTGTAGGTCTTAAACAGTAAACGTTACTATGAAACATGATTTCTCATAAACAAGCATAGCACGGAACACCACATTTACCACCACCACCACCTTATGCCTCAGGATGACAACGCACCTGCAAAACCAAGGGATGGTTTCCTGTGGGCTTTTCAATTGATTATTAGTGTAATTATGATTATTAGAAGTAAGCAATTACAATCATAGATAGATAATACTATCGCAGATAACAGTAGATATGTAAATCAGTGTATGTAACAAGTTGCGACACCAGCAAAAAGCTACAAATAACCATAGAGACAATTTTACGCACGTAAACGAGTTCATTTTCAATACATCATTTATGATGTATTGAAAATGAAAGAAAATGGTGGTAATTTCGAACACTTAGGTACTAAAATAAATTAAAGGATAGGTATGAAAACAATGCATTTTATTCATTTTAGACATAATGTTTCATAGTAACGTTTACTGCTTAAGACGTATACAATCGATATCTAAATAGAAATAAAGTAAGTTTTATTTTTCATATCGTCCGGGTTTGATTCCCAAGCTGAGTACCTACACGTTTTTTTAAATGTGTGAACGCAGTTTTTCTAATTACTAAAATCGATGACATGTTTCATAAGAAGACATTTTCGTATGTCTTATAGTTTTAGACTTTCCCATACTGACTGATCTAAATGTGCCACCCCGTAGGTATAATAATAAATTAAAATATCCGTGAGTGATATAAAATGCAAAATTATTCTACTGAACTACTGATTGATGCGGGACTTATAGTGACAGGAATTTTACACATTCATTTATCTTAATAAAAACAAAGGAAAAACCGAATAATAAGTTAGAAGTGTCCACAAAACTGTCGTGTACCTACAATCGTAAGTATAATAGGCATGTACTAGTATGTAGGTAGGTACCTACCTGAAATAATACCTATTCATTCATCACAATAGCTCACTAACTTTCTTTCCGGATCAAATTCGAGTGATGCTGCTTTATGACACGGGCTTCAACAATGAGTCAATCATGTGGATAAGTTAAAATATTCATAGCTAGCTTCAACTTGAAAGCAAAGGCGTAATCGATTTTAAGTTCGATGCGTCCTGCGTTGGCGCCGCTCGGCCGTATTCCAGATGAAAGTTCGTGATATAAGTATATAGATACCTACTCGCCTTTACGGCATAATAATTCACATTATTGTCATATTATTGCCTTTCTTATTTCAGCCGTGAAACAGTTCTCTGTGTTTCGGATTGAAGGGAAATAACGCCAGTGTCGATACTGGGCATGGACGGCATTTCATCTTAGGCCTCAGGATGACAACGCACCTGCAATATCAAGTGATTTTCCCTTATTATTGCAGGTGTCTATAGGCGGCAGTAACCGCTTACCACCAGGTGGGCCGTCAGCTTGTTTGTCATTTAATTATATAAAAAAAAACCTACCCATGTTAACATAGTCATTTAAAAATTTAAAATTAATAGTGAAATTTCGAATACCCACGTTTTGTTTTATTGATCAAACTATTTGTATGAAGATATTTTAAATTAATTTTATAATTTTGAATTTTTTATTTCATTATAGTATTTATAACGACCATGGTAACATAGGTAGGTGCCCCTTTGTTATGCTTTGTACAAAACACCCTGTTCAATCTGGGCCTCGTTTTTAGGGTTCTGAAGTATTTATGTTGCCGCTATAACAACAAATACTAATAAATAGAATAAATGTTTTTCTAGTTTAGATATTTTTCTAAATATCTTTCAAACATTATGTTTAAATAAAATTTTGAGAAAATATTTTACCATATTTTCTTAGTTTTTGATCCAATTGAATTTGTTTTAAATAAATGAGATAAGCAAACTAATTAGTCTAATTTTAGAACTACCGAGGCAAGAACGCATGGATACAGCATTTATAGAGACTGCTTACTACCGGGTTTAAAAATTGCAGATAGTCACGTCTAAAAAGATAGATAGACCTTAATTATAATTATATAATATATAATATAATATTCATACACTCACACCTATTATCTAGCCCAAAGTAAGCATCATTAAGAGCTTGTGTTATGGATACTAGATAACGGATAAATATTGATAATAATATGTATATAAATATTAGAAATATACTAAATAAACATATAAACATCCATGACTCGTAAACAAATGCTCGTACTCATCATACAAACATTTGCTCCGACCGGGATTCGAACCCGGGACCACCGCTCGACCAGCCGGTCCGGTTATTAGACTCTTTTGCAATAGCAATAAGGTGTTGTACTATAGATATTTTTGAACCCTTTAATGTTTAGGTCCATAGTTTCTTTTCAGACGTGACTGTACAGTCGACAGCACATCAAGCGTAACAGTTTGACCTTGAGACCGCCCTTACTGCGGTCGTAATAGGGGTGGCTTTCGTAATGTAACTGTTACACTTGACGTGCTGTCGTGTGTACCTAGTTTCCAAAGAACAGTTCCAAAACAAAAATGATTCATTCATAGTTTTTTTTCAAATCCTTTTTAGGTGAAAAAGGATTCTGATTATGATAACTGTAGTGTTTTCGGCGCTACCTAAGTATATGTAACTTGCTACAGCACTTCTGAAACATTTATGAACAAGAAGTTCGTAAACATCCGGTGCGATCTTTATAACAAATCTTCAACATTAAGAACTTTATAACTTTACTTTGTAAATATAAAAACATATTCAAATCGTAGAGAACATAAAATGGGACGATCGATGGCTCTCCTGAAATCCATTTGTTATCACTTGTGCATTAGCATCGCAGACTTCAGAAAAAGCTATTTGTCGATGCAACACATTTTGAATGTATGCCCCAAGGAGCATCCTGTAATTGTTACACATCAATCTCCCTTCTCGTTGCAAAAACAAAGCATTTGTTATTGAAGATATTATCATTCGATAACCGAAACTGCTAACGTGATTTATACAGATGATTCAAATTGTTACATTATACAAAACGAAATGCATGAAAGTTCAACGACGATTCGTTCATAATTCAGCGGATGACGCTAATCTATCTTCTACCTCTATAAACAGGATATCAACTGTGTTCATATTTAGAAAATAATTATATAAGTAATAGTTAATAATGCTGAAATAAGTGCATTTGCAACATCTAATTGAATTAGATAGGTAGTACTATTTTTTAATTGATATTAATTAATTACTAATTTTAAATTTAGTTCTACTTTTTCTCTTGAAGATAATATACCTATTACAAAGGTAGGTATTGATATATTGATGTTTTCGCTATATATAGGTAATGTTGTAATTGCAATAGTCTCGCTTATGTAGGTACCTAAATACCTACCTACGTACTTATATGCCGTTTCTTCATTAGACCATTATGATTAGACTAACTAATAATTTACTTTTTACACTTACCTACCAACTGCCTTTTTATTAAGTGGATGTTTTACTTATGTCATGTGTGCGTAAGAAAAACATATTTTTTTTCGTAATATCTTCATCTCTTTTATTTTGAATTCTTGGATTTGTAGGTAACTGTTTTTAATATTCTCATTTTAGGAATCTAGATGTATAAAATGAGGTTAAAATTCGATTCCGAAAAATAAAATATTTAAAAATCAAACAGACTTTCAAATTTGCCTGTCTGCTATACCTACCAGACGTTAGACGTAATAGATAATCTAGACATAGACTCATTATACATTCAGCCGTGTCTAGATTTTCTATTCATGAAATAGAACATCTAGGAAGATATTGATAGACTCCGATGTTCACCAAATATATTACCGTAAATGTTTTCAGAATTGATAAATTTCCATGTTTCAGCAGACAGATGTGTCGATGAAAAGTTTGATCGTATAGCAACCGGACTACAAATTGTGTCTAATGTTATGCGTGATACAATATTAATAGAGCATCTGGTGTGGCAGGGGTGACAGCGGGCCGCGGGGAACAGTCCGCATATGCAATGGCGTCTCATGCTGCCCATCGGCAAGGAAATCCATGCTAATTCGACACAACGTGTATAATGCGCTGTTTTGACGGGTCAAGTGTCTGTTTGTTGTATTACAATTTGTCGAGAACAAAAAGAAACGGATGATTTTGTATATTTATAGTTTTGCTGGTACCTGATCAGAAGGGGAAAGAAACCCTAATCATGGAAAGCATAAAATAAAATATTTTGAGAAGCAAGGAATAATAACTTGATAAAATATTTTAATTAGGTACCTATAGGTATATACAGTCACGAGCAATGACATGCCACTTCTCAGTGCTCTTAACTCTTATTATAATTGGAATAAGGTTGCTAAAATGTCGAAGTGGATACTTATAATACCGTAAGTCACAATATTATTTTCAAAACTCAAATTATTGTTTCATGTGAAATCTCATATATTTCCCGTTTGGCCAATAGCAATTATCGAAAGGCTTGTTGTCCTATCCATAATTCCATCCATCCACAATTACACGTCATATGTTTTTTTATCTTAACGAGGTAACTCTTGACCTTCATCTCACCTGATGGTAAGTGAAGATAAGGCCGACGTCCATCGTCGGCCTTATCTTACTAGCTAGCTACACCCGGGTTCCTCAACCACAGAGAGGAACTGGCTATCTTACCTCTAACTGCCGGCCGGAACACAACAATGCCGTTAACATTATTGCTATGGTGGCAGATTTAGGTAAGATGGTGGTAGCTACCCAGGCGGACTTCGAAAAGCCTTACCACCAACCAAACCGAGCAGAAAATTTCTGCCTTCACAGGAATCAAAACCCGGACCTCTAGATCTGAGGCAGGTCGTCTCAACCACTGGACCACAGAGGTTAAAAATTAATGAAAAATAAATCTAATATTATATGGCGTCTGTGCAGAATTCGCTTCCAAACAAGTTTTCAAATTAGCCTAGCCTATTGTTTTTTATTATTTTTGATTTTCTAGTCGAACGCAAGATATCAAACTTTAAAACTTTTAAGTCTTGTCAAGTGGCCAGTATCTAATAAGTAAGAAAGATGCCAGTATGATGAGAACGAATATAACATGTTCACGAGTTACTTAAAAATGTTTGCATGTTTATATTAATTTTATTTCTAATATTCCTATACTAACTCTAATATTAGTGTCATCTCTTCCTTGTCTAGTAGTCATAAGCTTTTAATGTTAAGGGAAATATTTAAGCTAAACACAAACAACAAAACTGATAGGCTATTGTAGTAGCAAGCGGATTATCCCAAGAATTCCTAATGCCTCGGTAGCTCAGTGGTCAAGGAAGTCGGGTAACAGTTGAATATTTAATACAATCATTCGTGCAAAGAAATGCTGGTTATACAATACTTAAAGCACACTCAAAAGTTTGATACTTTTGAGTGAGCTTTTAAACCCAGCATTTTTTTATGAGTCAAAACGGTTTTGGTCAAAGCTCAGTTCTTCGGCAATGGTGTGGCGTAACTTATTCTTTCGCTAATGTTATTTCAGTTTTTAGCGTTTGGCGTCGACTTTACAACAAACGTATACAGTTGTATGCAAGGGAAGACTTATCTAGAAACATGAAAATGTTCCTGTTTACCAAATCAAGATACTAAAATAATTTCATTTTAATGCGTTATTATAACAATAAATAGATTATAATAAAAAGAGTACCACCCAAATTTAACAATGTCATGTTAAGCGTATTGTGCAATATTGTTCGAGTGATGATGTTCCCATGGGCGGTATTAGGTCCCGTAGCTCCCACGAGGGTCACTCGTGAGACAATATCGGCGGAGCCGGTGGCTGCGGCGGCGCAGGCGCGGCCCCAATAAAGCCCCATATGCCGTCGTGGGAGTGCATGCGGAAACTGATCGCACTGCGTCAACAATAACACACAAATCAACCGGTGCCCGTGGCAGGTCCACTACCCTCACCCTCTGGAAGCTGTGGGAACCGTTCAATTAACAATATCATTCGCCAAATCCCTACCCGAATCTAAACAAACTCGTAATAGGGTGGGATAATGTAGTGAATGCACGCTGACCGGAAGCGGGACAATTCTTTAAATGCACCATGCATCAGTACAGATTTATTGTACCGTACATAATTTGTGAAGTACCTACAAATCAGACAGTAGGTTGCCTACTTTTGAGCTGGCGCAGGAGTGGGCTGGTAAGGGACGAAAGGTTAGTGTTTTGGAAGGTACACCTTACAGTATCTAAGTTACGTTATAATATACATTGTATTCAAACTACATTAATGAGTTAATTATTTTAATATATTTTTTTAAGATTTATCGTATTTTTCAGGGTGCGGGCGCGGTCACCACCTGACGCCGTTGACCGCCTGACGTGCGTGACTGTATTCGTCGTGTGCGCATCTAATCATCAGCTAAATGCTAAATGTTTTTTTTAAGTTGCAGCCAATTATACTAATGTATACCTACAGGTACGAAATTGTTGAGTATATCTGAAAGTTTAAAATAATAATAATAAATAATTATGAAAGTAGTTTTGTAAAAATGAGCAGTAGGCAGGTAGTATCTATTACTTACTAATTTTAGAAGAAGTACATTGGGCGGAGCTGTATAAACAAAAGATGTTATGATTGGCAACACTAATATAATATTGAATGCCTCATTAATAGTAAAAATATAAATATGCTTAGGCTTATACTAAATATTAATATTTTTAAAGTGCAAACAGCTCAGGAATCTAACATCCGGTATGTATCTTAGGTATTCCCAAAGCGCTACCATTTCGCATACGTATGCTATAAACAAGCAATTCCTGTGCAGATTTTAGTCATTTAAAAAAAAATATTACTGAATAAAAATAAAGAAAACACGTTAGGTTGTCTATTGAGTTATAAGTAAGTCCAAAATTTGGACATTTTCGTCACCTCGAATAGCAAATAGGTACAATAATATCTACTTATGTATAGTTCCACCTAGCATTTTTTTTAAATAATATAGTTAGACGACAATCACGTAGGTAATTCTCAAACTATTATTTTCATTCATTCTAACACTGTCATTTTTTCAAGTAAGTGTATATTATAGTATGGTAACATCCGCTAGTGCACGCATTATTCTCAGATATTTATTATATGCCCATCTCAGGTCTTCCGGTAGATATTTCGTTAGAAATTTTTAGCTGCGCCTAAGTACTCATTTGTCTGTTTATGTGTTTTCTGTATGAAGTATGTGATTTGTGTGCACAAAAAAATAAAAAAGTAAATAATAATAATAATAATATTTATACACTCACACCTATTATCTAGCCCAAAGTAATCATCATTAAGAGCTTGTGTTATGGATACTAGTTATCGGAGAAATAATGATAACAATATGTATATAAATATAAGAAATATACTAAATAAACATATAAACATCCATGACTCGAATATAAAAATGAAAATATCGTTAAGTTATTAAAAACATCGATTACAAAAAGGAGGAGGTTCTCAACACTAACGAAGATATCTACATATCATAGATCATTTAATTATACCTACCCCGTGTTTTTCATGTGTTTAATATTAAATACGTATTACGATCATTATACAAACGATTTAAAAAACTTTTCCTATGTAAGTTATCTTGAGTACTTATTAGGTTTTTATTTTTATCAACAATACCTGATGTGAAGCGGTCCATAAGCGAAGAGAGCTAGTGCAGCTTGAAACACACTGTTTTAGCCGCCTGCACCTTGCGGGCTCATAACATGCCTTTTTTGAAGTAGGTAACTCATGCTATAGGAAGGAGTGAACACATGTGCTGGCTAAGAATTTCAAGTTTTGGAAATAAGACAAAGAAACGAAGATTTGACTTTACTAAGACGAGTTTTTGCGAAAAGTATTTTATTCCGCTGTTATTAACCCGTCAAGCATCAGATTCTAGACAGAATTCATTTTTCAACTGTCATAGCCCTCCGGTGGGACAGCGCCGCGTGAAGGATTAATATAATTCATTAGCTGAATGAGATATCTACCCTTCTAAGCGAGTTAGCAGAACAGTATAGTCAATGATGTAAATAAAGTGCGTTACGGGTCATAAGTTTTTCGATTAGATCGCGCCGAGTGCGGGTGTGGGGTGGTGTGGGTGCGGGCGGCGTGCGCGCATCGGCGGGCGTGTCGGCGCTCTCGCAACTGTCAGCGGTCGCGTGCCGCTTAATAAGCTCTTAATGAAATTAACGACCGCGCGCCATATTGCCGGGGATGACCGACAAAAACGTAACAATTACAAATTTCATATGTTGCCAGATACGCTACCCGGCCATCGAATAAATTACTGCTAATGTTACCTGTGCGACCCCAAAACAGGAATGTATTTAACGAATTAAAACTATAGATATTGTTTTTACATGTAGCATGATGTTTGTAGTAGTAAATCATCAAGATGAAAGCAACTGTAATTCGTAACTCACGCAAAAAGGTATTGTAAAAGTAAAAGAGCTAAACAGTTTGGAAAGCTTCGAATAATAAAGAACTTGCTAAGTTAGATTAGTTAAGTGTTATTTAAGCAAACGGAAAGACTCATAACTGCCGCATTAAGAGAATGGTTACAGTCATTTAATATCTTTTCCAATGTAATTACTTTCAATACCATCTTTAATTAACATTTGGAAAAAAATAAAAGCTTTTTCATTAATAGTTACTGTACCATTTTAAGGATAGTTTTGCATACAATATATATCTAACTAAAAGTAGATTAGATACACTTTGATTAGTAACTGTGTTGAAAATTACCTACTTACCTACTATGTTTTTTTTTAAATATATTGGTTAGCTTTGGGTTTAGCTAATACCTCAGACCATAGAAAGGAGGCTAATACTGATAGGCGCTAACGGTGTACGCCTAACTAATATCAGCATATTTTTGTTGTTAAATGTTTTAATTAATGTTTTTCATATGTATTAATGTTGGTATTAAATAATCACTTACCTATGTTTGACAGCATCGATCGAAGTGATCGGAAAAGTGCCTAGCTTGTTTCGCTACTGGAAATGCATTGCTGATCGAAGCTTTGTTTGATGTACACTACTTAGAAGTTGTGTATGTAAGTACGTCATCGGTTTACTTGATTAACATCGAAATAAAGAACTCCATTCAATATTTTGTAAACTTTTTTGAATAGGTAATATGGTTTATCAGCACAGGTGTTCGAGTGACTTATTGATTATCCCACGAGAATATAATTTAAATATTGTCAATAATACAACATTTCGATTCTCAAGGGGTCACTATCGGGGTAACATGTAAATATGTATGTAGGTTACATACAATACAAAGATATTCTTTGTAAATATTATAGAGGCAGTCGGTGTCGTTAATCGGTGTTTATGTAAGTAGTTGATATCGTTTACTAAGAATAATTTTATGGAAAAATATTTTTATTTTAAAGTTACTCATTCATAAGTACCTTCTAAGTAGAACTTAGGTGAGAGCCTTGACAAAATCATTAGTATTTTGTATTCAAAAATATTATACAATAGTTGCCATTTGGTCCCATTTTTTTTATCGATTAGGTAGTTTGGTTTTTAAATCAAAATAACTGGAATGAATAAGTCGTAAAAACGTCGTAAAGGTTTTTGCTTTCCTATGACTTTTTAGTGAAACGATACGATAGTAGGAAACAATATAAGCTGACGATCACTCATCTAGCTTCGACCTTAGAGTGTTATCACAAAAAAATTCGAAAAAAAATTAACAACGACTTCAAAAAACTGAAAAGGATAAACTAATTAAATTTAAGTAGGTACTGATTAGTATGGATGAACTTGGGTATTTATTTGCTGTCAAGTTTTAGGTTTTTCATAGTTTACAAGGGCATAAACGAAAAGTTTAAATTGTTTGTATAGCGGTCTTTAGGGTGCTTGTCGTGCTGCGGATATAGGCTGTTCGCCACAAATATTAGCTTTATTTATTACATGTATATATATATGTTGGCCAGGAGCTTTGCCAATGCTAGAAATGAATATGATGTTTAAATAACACTTTTCATATATGAAAGAAGTTCAAATAACACTTTTCAAGACTCTTCTGCGTGTTTATAATAGGTATAATATAGGGTACGGCTGCTGATGGGATTGCCACGTTATTATTTAGGTATAGTAATATAACTATCACCATTATTTACTAATATTAGAAGGTATTAGTTATTGCTTCATAATTTTTGTAGGTAGGTATTATTTTTTCATTATTTACCTTAACGGAAAATTAAGTTGAAGTTGTAGTAAGTTAATTATGACAACACACGAGTACGAGCATATTTTCCCCAAGTTTTGACGACCGGCTGGTCGAGCAGTCTGTACCCCTTGCTATGCAAGCTACTCGGTCAAGAGGTCCCGGGTTCGAATCCCGGTAGGAGCAAATGTTTGTATGATGAGTAGGTACGAGCATTTGTTTACGAGTCATGGATGTTTATATGTTTTTTTCGTATATTTCTAATATTTATACTATACATATTATTATCAATATTTATCCATTACCTAGTATCCATAACACAAGCTCTTAATGATGCTTACTTTGGGCTAGATAATAGGTGTGAGTGTATGATTATTATTATTATTATCATCCTATCGTAGGTTGGTTGCAAGTCGTGGCTATTTCTAAAAAAAATGTTTTAGAAATAATTTATTTAATATTTAAGTAATCGCAACGCTGTGGCGTGTTCGTCTATTAGTCAGTCTTCGTCCGAGTAAAAGTCTCAGTAGGATACTTGAATGAACACGTGCGCTTGCGCAAACACATGTGTGTCGGTATTCACACCGACTTCTTCAAATCTGATAAGATACCAGAGGTAGGGTACCTAATTAGACTATATTATAACGTAACTTTAGTGTAAGCAGTTTCTAGTTGAATTATAATTTGTATTTTTTATGCAAAGCACGGCAATTGACCCATCACCACCTGATGAGAAGCGGTAAGAGCCCATACTAGTAATACGAGTAATTCTACATAAACATAGATATATAATGGATACAGTGGGTGGGTAGAAGGCAAGAAAAGTATATAGTAAACCTATATTTACCTTATTTTTTTGCTGACATAAAAAAAGGAGGAGGTTATCAATTCAGCGTGCATTTTTTAGTGTTTAGCTTCCGAAAAATCTACATCTATTTTGATAATTATTTTTATTGCTACAATCTAGGTTTACTAATCTATACTAATATTAAAAAAGCTGAAGAGTTTGTTTGTTTGGTTGAACGCGGTAATCTCAGTAACTACTGATTCAAGTTAAAAAAATATTTTGTGTTGGATAGTACATTTATCGAGGTATTATATAAGCTATATAACAGCACGCTACCACCAATAGGAAAGTGTTGCTAAAACGGGAAAAAAATATTCCTTCTCAGAGCTTTCGTTGCGTGCGCTGCGTAAACGGTTAAAGTTACGTATAAATCATGTATGCAGGAATTGTTCTCCTTTAAAAGTTAAAAAAAATGTCCGCGACAGCATATGTCTGTTCTTTGAAATTGACTTTCTAGAACCACTTTTTGGTAATCAAATTTGTTCTAAAATAATGTACTAACCGCGAAGGTGTTTTTGTAAACACGATATTATTCCATAGCGAAATATAGTAGATTATACACCGAGGGGATAAAGCACTGTTATGTCAATATTTTGATACATTTTCATTAAATCTTTGCAGTTTAGGTGGTAGACCCGTATGTAGGGTCGTCTGGGTAGGTACCACCGCCTTTCTTATTTCAGCCGTGAAACAGTTCGCTGTGTTTCGGATTGAAGGGAAAGGTAGCCACTGTAATTACTGGGCATGGACGGCATTTCATCTTAGGCCCCAGGATGACAACGCACCTGCAATATCAAGTGATTTTTCCTTGTTACTGATATACCATCAGATGGGCCGTCGGCTTGTTTGTCATCTAGTTGTATAAAAAAAAAAGTTATTACGTATATTATTGCAGCGTCTTACAATACGTGCGTTGCGTTGTTTATCAATTACGAGTAAGTAACCTACTTATTGTTTTTTTTTTGAGAAAAAGCTAGCTTTTTATATACGCCTGGGTTCAGTGAACGTCACCACTAATTTAGAATAAAAATTTTATTGGTTTATGAATGAATAACGATCTTGATGAAGAATTTGTCTGAAATAGGTAATTTATTTATAGTGGAAGTATCAACGAACGATATTTTTAAATATTAGATACTTGCCAAGTTACAACTGTAACAAACCAAGTAATTTGTAGCTGGTTTATGTATGTTCACATTACGTCAACTGGATTTGACTTGCAGCATTTTAACATAGTTATTTAAATTTATAACACAGGTAAAGATGATCTAAGTATCATCTTTACCTGTCTTATAAATTTAAATATCTTTTCGTATAAGAAATGGATATTTAATTTTTTTACGTAGGTACTTCTACGCTCGACATACTAAACGATTTATTTTATAGTTTGATGGGAATGAATAAGTTATGTTAAATAATGTATCAGCTTATTGAAAGTTTGTGTTAATTATCATTGAGCGGGTCAAATTTTGTGATGCCCCACGTTTAAGTGAGGAAACGGGTTGAGCACACCTGCTTACAGCTTCCGATTGCTCATGGTTAACTAAGGGAGCAGCTTACGGTTCAGGCACCGATCTCTGTCAAACACAATAGAAAACTAGTTCTTAATTATTCAATATAAATATGCACTAGTTTCGTGTCCTTTTGTGGTGATAACCGATCGAATATTTTAATAGCTTGATTTAATCGCATTAACATAAAACGGTGGCATATTATAATCAACTATTGTAAAATAACGGATCTTCATATTTTAATTCATTAATGTCGCTCTTATAAATCAGATCACAAAGAAGTGAATGATACGATAACTGAAGCTTCTGGGAATTCGTAACGCACAATCCTTTCTACTTATTCAAAGAAGAGAGGGCTATACCTGTTCCATTACTAGTACTTAATTACGTCTACTTCCGAAAAATAAACTGTAGATCTGACTTAAATTAGTGGTCTTGTATAGGTACATATTATTAGTATATAACAAACGCATACGAAGTGCTTTATTACGGTAAGTTTTAGGTGATTACGTCACGTAACCCTAGCACACTTCTTGTCATAAGGTAGGTAAGTAGGAGAAGTTATATTCGGTTATCATTGTCTCGATAGTATTATCCGCTAATGGGTAATATCTAAGAGCATCGATAAACATCATAAGAAGCTTACGCTAGGTGGTTGGATCGAGTGCCACATTTAGAAAGCTGTATAACAGTACACCTGGATTTAGCTCGTACTGTGAGAAGGCTTCTGCCTTTGGAATCTTAACTACTTAGAATGATTTTTAATATAGGTTTAATGAAAATAATAATAAAGATAGGATACTAGATAACGGGTAAAAGTAGACAGTGATGCTAGAAATATACTAAATACACAGACAAACGCCATGCGATATCAACCGTTCGCCATACAAACATCTTCCCCTAAGATTGAAATATTTTATTTTATTTTTTGTCTGAGTCTGCCCCTACTGAGATTTAAACCTCTGATTTAGTACTCAAGGGTTCAGATCACTCGACTAGAGCTTTGCCTAGAGTTTTGCCTGACTCATTCTGAACCGGTTCACGCCGTAGTTACGTTTAATGTAAAACTCACATCACAAAGATTACACAATATACGTGTACCTACCTACATACATATATTATATCATAGAAAAGTCTATTAATTTATGCAACGAAATACGAGATATTATGGATTCGAACGATCTTATACAGAATGGTGCCGTCAATACGATAATAAATTAAAACATGGGCTATATTAGTTCATAGAAAAGGTTTACCGTTTTAAAAAACACCTTATTCGTTTGATAATTTCATGACATTTGGTATAACATTGTATAAAATTGGATGCATTATTTCATAAGATGTTTTTGTAAGTGGCAAACCATTTCTATGAACTAATGTATTTTGCTTTCCTTATGGACAAAATTTACACAGTCGAAGTAAAAAACCGTTGTAGTTTTAAATCATTATTTTACTACACGACGTGCGTTTAGTAGCGGAAGTAAAGATGATTATTCTAAAAAACTTTTTTTTTCATTAGCTTACGTAGGTATTTAGTAGTACCTTTGAAAATAAAAGTTCGACTATGGTCAATAATAGTAATAATATTTATCATCTATTCCGTTTCAAATAGTATAAGGGTAGGCATTGTAATATCCTTAGATCACGTTGCTAAACAAACAGTCAATAGGAAGTTACAGGCAGGTGTGTTTATTATTAATATGATATCCCACGAACAGGGATCGCTGAATACCCTTGATTTTGTCAAATACTTACGGATTTGTGAAATAAAAGGTAAATTTATACCTCGAAAGGAACTAACTCGGTCGGAGGAGTTCGGTGGCGTAGTGATTCGAGCGCTCTGGTTTCGATTATGGAAACAAAGAAACTTTCGCCGGGGCTGGTCAGAATCTTAGAGGAAGGCACGCAAACCGTTGGTCCCGGTTGCTACTGCAACCGCTTTATTTCATAAACCCGCATTGGACAACATGGTGGCGTCATGGCCCAAAACTGCTCATGGTCTCTCCCATGTAGGTAGGTCTGTGCCCAGCAGTGGGACGTATAAGGGCTGGTAAAGATGATGATGAACTAACTTTTTATGTTTTTTTTTATAAACAAACATCAAAATTTACTTTATATTAACTAGAATATTGTGCCCTAGCATAATAATAATACATATACTTACCCGTAATATTGAAATGATTAATTTTCTAATCATGCCAATAAAAATTGACTCTTAATCAAGAAAAAAGTCAGACACCGGCACTCTGAAGTACTCCGTTTCATATTCCGGATGTAGAGACTTAAAATGTGGTAGGGTGACCATATTTGAAGAAAACCAGACAAATGTATGTTAATGCATGACAAGTACGTTATTATTTATGAAATTTTTCATAATATTTTCAGCAATGACCAACTTAACCAAATGGTGGGTAGGTATTTGAAAAATTACTCGTTAGGGTCTTGAAAAAGAATATCCGTTTGAAAAATATATATAAACATAAAAATATCTAGAAAAAAAGTATTGTGAAAGGCCGCTGGTTCGGTCCCCGTTTCGCTGGTTGGATTAGTTATTTTTATAAGTAAATATATTTTTCAAACATTAAAAAAAAACAAATTATTTTCGAATTAAACGGAGATTCATATTTATAATTATTTCTGCTACTTCGTTTTTTTAAAAGGATCTATTATTAAAAAAATATAAAAATAGTAAAGTCGGTTTTTCCTATAACTGAGGTATACGGGGTGGTGCCGTCAATACGACAATAAATTAAAACATGGTCTATGAAATAATGCAGCCAATATTCTTAATTTTTGATTTTAACATTATTATAAAACCAACCAACCAACCAACTTAACCGAATCGTCGGTATTTGTAAAAATACTCGTTTCGGATGTTGAAATAGAATATTTCGACATTGTAGGGTGGACGTTAGCTCATAAACGCAAACACAAGATAGACTAGAAGAATTTCACAGGGATATCCCAAGTCCTGGGTGGCTCAGTGGTCAGAGCATTCGCCCGGATTGCGAAAGGTCGCGGGTTCGATTCCTGCCTCAGGACGTGAAATTTTTCTAGTTTTATTCTATTTTAATTACTAATGCAGCCAATGTTATATTATTATACAAATGTCGTGAAATTGTCAAATGAATAAGATGTTTTTGAAAGTGGCAAACCATTTCTATTAATTATAGCCCATGTTTCAATTGATTGTCTTATAAAAGATATAATAATTGACTGTCGTAATATAGTCTAAAATAAATATCCTAAGTAATATTGGGAATAAATGCGAAAGTGATTTTGTTTGATTTTAACGCTT